>JAPDNY010000014.1:66857406-68057406 GCA_029375565.1 Gekko gecko | reverse complement strand
CAGGAAATGTTCCAAATGCAGAACAAAAATGATGCACAGCGATGAGCATGAGCTCTGCCTCCTGTGCTTAGGAGAGGCCCATAATATGGGAGCATGTCCAGTTTCCCAGTGCTCTACCCCAAAGGCTTGGTTGGATAGGCCCTCTAGATTGAAAGCTGCACTGTGGGAGAAGGCTTTATCCTCTTTGGTCCTCCAAGAAGGGCCGCTTCAGTCACCCTGGAGGGAGAATCTAGATGTCCACATTCACCTTGTTCAGGACCTTTAACCAACATCTGATCTCATTTGGAACCTCCTGCGGAGAAGCATTAAAAAATCAATGCACAAAGAGAAGACCAAGTCCGCACCCAAGTCAGCACATGCCATCCAGTCTAAAGGTCCAAAGCCTGGTTCCCCCATGTACCCCATTACCTCACCTAGCCCTCTTTGCTGGTTCCTTTTCGGATGCAGATGACGATCGGCCTAGCTTCCTGGTGGGCAACTGGTGCCATCGAAATTGGGACCTCCTTTTTCATGGCAACAGACGGGCCTTCTTCAGCATTCTGTTGCAGAACACCCTCAAATTTTGGTGGAGCATGACCCAAATATAAGGAGATACTTGGAGGCCTGCTCTGTACTGGTTTTGTTCCAATCTCCATACTGTGAGCTTGAAGGAGAGGTCTCCACTGCTTCTCGTTGCAGTTCCGAGAGTGCCTCAGACCAGTCACCTGACGATTCTGTAGGCAAACGGATTGCTGGATCTCCTAGTGAAGATCTCCATCTCTACTGAGAACAGTTGCTCAGAATGGTGAAAGCCCTTGATATCAATGTTGCTCTTCAGACAACTGTCCAAAAGACAGAATTTTGAGTCAGCTCTCCTGTGATACTCTGTGGATATTAGTGACTTTTCTGGTCTTGGAGGCCTTATCCAACTTCACGATTCCAATCTGGTAGAAACCAGCCTCCATCTAAGCCACATCTTGTAAGATGGAGAATTTATACAGAGTAAAGCAGGACTCCTGTGAGTGTCTGTCTGCACACCTACTACTGTCCTCATTGATCATGGGAGACATGCAAGCACGTCATCGACCCGGCCAGCATTCGTCCCTGGCAGACAGGGAGAGCCGCCATCTAGACACTTTGGGGAGGGAGTTTTATGCTTCATCCACTCTTAATTTCCAAATAGTAAATTATCAAGTAATTATGGGAGGCTACCAACTTTTACTCTGGGAGAACTTTTCCTCTTTCCCAGTACTTAGACAAACTACCCAAGGAATCAAAGTCCCTAGCTAAACTTACTCAGTCCAAGGCTATTAAGCTCTCAAAATAATAATAATAATAATCTTTGATTTATTAATCGCTCACCCCGCGTGCCTGCAGGCTCTGAGCGATGTACAGTTACTCTTAGAGACGTGGGACTAACAGTGTTATATAAGGGATAGGGAGGACAACATGTAATTCTTTAATTCCACACACACATGCAGCTGACAGAGGATTCGTCTCTGCCTTCGAACTAGTCATGTTCTGATAGGCGTTTTTCAGTCGGCCGGCTTTGGTGACATCAGGCTTTCAGGACTCTTCATGTCGCAGCACCATACTGCCACCGCCGGGCCAAATCTGCCCACTGCAGGGCTTCTTGATGCTGAGAGAGATTCTTCATGGCTTCCAGTCCTCGTAGCAGGACGATCCGCTGTTAGCTAACACCTCCCCTACGGGGGGGGGGGGTTGGTGTGCCCACCCTCTCTAAGGAGTGGTACCCATTTTATCTACTTATCTACAAGATGCGGGCAGGCACACCACAGATGTATCAGCTAGATCTATGGCCTCTGCCGTAGTTCTCTGGAGACACTTTGATGGTTACGCAATCCTGCTCACCTGCTAGAGACTTGCTGTACAGTTGAGAATCTCCCCTTTGAATGGTCAACTCTCTTTTCGCAGTCCACTGATGATTTCCTTTCTATTATGAAAAAGAACCATCAGACAGCCAGATTGTTGTGTTCTCCTCTGCTCCGAGTCACAGACAGCGATTTGCGCCCCCTTCTATCAGGATCAGAGGCAGCACCACCAACCTTCGTTCATGTATCCTCAATGCCCATTCCAGTTGCACCCATTTCCAAAATGAAAGGGTACCCCATGGCTGAGACCCCCTCAACAGAACCCCCAAAGTGACCAAGGCCAACAGCCAGCAAAGTTCTGACAATCTGTCCCAGTAGTTGAGGGTATTTTCAGTTTCAAGGATAGGCTGGCATAATTTGCAGAGGCTTGACGGATGTTATCTATCTTTCAAGATGGTTACAGGTTAGAGTTACTGCCCCGACTCCCTTTTGCCACCCGGCCTCGACTGCCATGGATAACCCCTCCCCAGGACTTAAGAGTTCAGCTAAGGGAGTGTCTCAGGAAAGGCTCAGTGGAGCAAGTCCCAGGTGGGCTTCACTCCCGGGGTTTCCATTTGAGATTTTTTCTAGTTGATAAAAAGGCCCACATTGGATCTTAGAGAACTGAACAAGTTCTTAAAAATTTAAAAGGTCAGAATAGTTTCACTCTCTTCCCCTTGACCCAGGTGTGTGGTTTGTTGTTCTTGATTTAAAAGTTGATTTAAATTTTCATATTTCAGTCCACCAATCTCACAGGAGGTTTTTAGGGTTCAGACAGGGTTCTCAGGTATTCCAGAACACTTCCCTCCCATTCAGGCTGGCTACCAAGCACAGTTCCCTCTAAGCTGTGCTAGGGAGTGCTGGTGCACAAAAATTTAACAGACAGCTCAGGGGTTGTGAGCTTCCGCTCACAAGACATGTTTTCTCTCCATTGGAAACAATGGAAGATGGGGGCGACCTCTTTGGGGAGCCCATAGAATTGGACCCCATGGCCCAGTCTTTTTGAAACTTGGGAGGGGGGTAGGAGAGGCACCAACCAGCCTCAGAGCCCCAAATACCTCAGATCGATTCTCCATTATAGCCCATGAGGCCTATTGACTATAATAGTCCCCATAAGCTACAATAGAGCTGGGGGGAAATGGTGGTGGCCACCTGTTCCTGCTACAGGGCATCTGGAGAGCCGTGTCTTCTTGACGTGAAAGCACACTCCACCCAAGTGCAGGGGTCATCTGCCGCATTTCATCAAGTTCCCCTTCTGGACATCTGCATCCTCATCAACAGAAGACATATTTGTGAAACATTATGCTCTAGATCTTCAGGCAAGGACAGATGTGGATGTGGCCAAGGCTATTCTGTAAGCTTTGTTCCAGTGAGAGACTCACCCTACCTCCTCTGGTGAGTAGCTCACTAATGGTCCCAGTGTGGGGCTGCACAAGACGACGGAAGATGAAAACAGAGTTGCACTTCCCTGTAACTGTTGTTCATCGACGTCTTCTGTGCAGCCACACATTCCCTCCCTCCTGCCCCACCGTGAGCTCTCACAGGGCCTCTTGTGCCATGAAAGGGGGCTCGCACTGGCTTAGTGGCAACCGAGGGGCACCTGCATGATGCACTGGTTGGGAATCCCACGCATGCGCTGGCTCTGAAGGGGGGGGGGGCGCACTCCCTTTGGAGTTTTTAAGCTAGAAAGAAAATGTCGATGGCCAACCTGCGCAGGCACAGACCCAATGTGTCTCTGCACAGAAGACGCTGATGAACAACAGCTACAGGTAAGCGCAACTCTGTTTTCTCATTCAAGATCTTTTAAGGGAGTTTTAGCTCTGCAGTCGTTTAAAACTCCCCCCTCCACCTGCATGGTAAATTGATAGGTAAATCCTGCGGGGGAAACCCATTGATTTAAAGGATGTTTGCCCAAATGAGAGAACAGGGGGACGCCATGCTTTCTAAAATTCCACTGTAACATAAAACTGGTGCATCCCAAAAATCTCTCCTGCGGTGCATGCAGTAAAGCTGAACAAATGTTTTCCACACAGTAGAAAACAGCAAGAGTTCAGTAGCATCTTAAAGACTGGCAAGATAGGTGGTGGGGTGGGGTGGGGGGCTTTCATGAGCCACTGGGTTTTTATACCCAATTGGACTTGAAGGACGAAAAAGAGCGTTTGGAGTCCTCGCCGTGTCTGGACCATGTCCAGCGGTGGGGAAATGGGAGGGCTGCACTGAGGAATGTGTAATGCAGCTGTTGGAGTGCTGTTTCTCATGAGCCTTCCCTGTCTTCCGCAGGAGACTTCGCTGTACTCCTCAAAGCTGGCATGACTGTCAGACAAGCAGTTCTGTATAACGCACTCTCCGCTATGCTGGCATACCTTGGCATGGCCACCGGGATACTCATTGGCCATTACGCTGACAATGTTTCCATGTGGATCTTCGCACTTACCGCTGGGCTCTTCATGTATGTGGCTCTTGTTGATATGGTAAGTACAAGTGAAGAACCCAGGAAGAATCAGGGGCGGGGCCTCCTGCTTTCCCCTGCTCACTGTTCCCTCTCTGCTCCCCTCCTCCCCCACCAGGGCTTCATTCAGAGTCTTTGAGGTGCTTGCCTTTGGGCCCATTACAGCATTGCTCGACAGAAGCTGGGCGGTTTGCTTTTTAAAAACTTAGGCATGCCTGTAGATGTTGCTATTAAATTGGAGGGGGGGATTCAAAAATTGGGATGTAAAATGGTTATAGTATAGCCTGATCTCATCAGATCCTGGAAGCTGAGCGGGGGCAGTACGTGGGCGGGAGACACCAGAGACGACTCTGCAGAGGAAGGGGAGGACAAACCACCTCTGCCCGCTCCCTTGCCTTAAAAGCCCACGGGGCTGCTGGAAGTCGGCTGTGACTTGATGGCACTTTACACACACACAGAGACACGTTCAAAAACTGGGTGTTCTATAAAGTTGGATTCCTCATGGCCCACGCCTCTTACCCACATGGGGCCCAGAACCCTGGATTTCTATGTCGTGACATGAAGAGCACTGGATATGGGTAACGCCCTGTTTGTAAGCATTTGTAGTTGGAGGGCCATCCTCCAGCCCTTGTGACACCAGCATTGGGGATATTGCCCCGGAGTCCTCCGTGTGCCTTGCCTTAATTAATGGGCTGGCATGGCAGGTCTGTGAGCGGCGGCGTAAAAGAGAGTGGGGCGAGGAAACCCAATTTATTAAGAAATTTAGGCTAGAATAGATGCCACTTGTGTGGATTTGTCAAAAAGCAGCCCTGCTGGATCAGACCGAGGTTCCATTTTGCACAGCATCTTCATGGTGTCCAGTCAGCTGCCTCCACAGGTCGCCTGCTCCCTGTGGCTGGCAGGGCCATTGACGGCGCTGCACTGATGGCCGTTCCTTTTTGTTTTATCCAGGTGCCTGAAATGCTGCATAACGATGCCAGTGATCATGGATGTAGCCGCTGGGGATACTTCCTGTTACAAAATGCTGGAATCTTGTTAGGCTTCGGCATCATGTTACTTATCTCTGTGTTTGAACACAAAATTGTCTTTAGCATAAACTTATAAGATATTGTTTACTTTGGGGATGTTGACCTTAGTGTTGAAAATCAATGGTAGGCACTTCTCCCCTCCCCTGCAGATACATGAGGCATTTTAATACTGTCAGCCGGCCTGCCCACACAGCCGAGGACCCGGGGGGGGGGGGGAGTCCAGTCGGTCAAGTGCCACATTGTGCCAAATGTGATGGGAGCTAAAACTGCAAGGGGAGAGGGTTTTTTTAAATTTTAATTTATTGAATATTGTGAACGTATCTACGGCATGCCATAAATAAATCAGGCTTTGTCTTTGTCCTGTATACGTTACCAAAGTGGTACATACATGTGAAGTGATACTGTTTTTTAATGTTGTTACAAAGAGAAAAACCTGAATGTTTTCTCTCTCTCTCTCTCCCCCTCTCTTTTCTGCTGCTGATAGGGGGAATTAGTATACTGTACATTCTTAAGCTTTTATACTAAAGTGAGACTTTTAATGAAGGGATTATCATTTAAATTGCCATTCAGATGTAATGGGCAAACCACAGGGTATATGTAGGCTTAAATAGTTAACAGGAGTTAAAACACTTCTAATAAGGCACAGTTTCTGCTGTCCCAAAGGTGGAGGGGGAACAATTTGTGTGGCTGCTTGGTGGAATGCAGCACATCGCTCGGGCAGTGCTAGGTACTGCGATTTGGTGGGAGTGTTGGTAGCAAACTGAAACAGTAGGAAAGAGAGCAGCTTGCCAAAATGGGTCTGTGGGGTGACACAACATTGTGGGAGTCATGAGGGGTGAACTGCAAACAGGCCCGTGGGTGTGGGGAAGAAACTGTAGGTAGTTCTGCCTTTAACTATTACAGATGGGTTTTGTCTAAATTAAGTAGTTGTGGTATGTATCTACTAAGCTTTCGACAGCTGGTCAGCAGAGGGCAACTAGTTTAATCATGAAAACTTTTTCACACTATTAATAAGCTAGAAATAGAAACGGATGGAAAGAATAGACGCCAGTCACAGCTGCTGGCGAAATGTCAGGTCCTACAATGCCAAGACCACGGCCAGACAGCCCGGAAAATCTACAACAACTAAGAAAAGAACCCCCTTCACTTCCTAGAGCACTGGATTGTCAAAAGCTGGATGCTGTGAAAAGCTTTAAGCAAAAAGTAATCGCCAAAGCTGACTGAGGTTCCATAGTCTATCTTAGATAGCATGTTCAGTCACCAATCTTATTCTGCAATACTAAATTAATGAAAATAAATAACTTCTAAAATGTCTTTATTCAATCTAAGTGTATCATTTGGCTTCATTTGGCTTGATGTAGTATTTTAAAAGCATCACATTATTACTTTACAATAATATGCTGACTCTGTTTATCAAAGATACCCAGTTGGAGCCAAGAAATTGCTCCTTTGCACAGAGGTCTATTTCAGTGGTCTTGAACAATAGCCATTTGCGTCTCTCCTGCCCCCTTCCTCTGGCAGAGCACTCAGCTTAAGGTATGCAGCCCCCCCCCCCGAAAGGCTGTGCAGAATTCGGCTGCTGCTGCTGCTCCCCCTCCTGGCTTGCCAGGGCCCCAGGAGGAGGGCATGTGTGGTGGTGGTCCTGACATCCCCTTCGCAGGCACTTCTGGAGTACCAGGAGAGCAGTAAAAATCACTTCTGTCCACTACTATCCATATCACAGTTTTCCCCCCGCTGGGGGGTAAGTCAGTGATAAAGTCCATAGACAGAACCTCTCATGGACGGGACGGGGTTGGTAGTGGTTGCAAGAGTCCAGGTGGTCTCCCGGGGCGGTGTTTACTCATAAGGTATGTTTGGCATGCTTGTGTAAACAAAGACAAGTCTTGTCTCATCCCCGGCCACCAAAATTGTCTCTGAAGTAGTTGCAGTGATTTAACAAATCCGGTGTGGCCAGCCAGTTTAGAACCGTGCGCCCATTCCATAACCTCCCCCCGTAGGGAAAGCGGAACGAAGACTTTCCCATTTTTCCGCCAGCAACCCTGCTCGTCACACGTCACCCCCTCCTCTTTCGCCAAAAGGGCCGACACAAACTTCAGTTCCCAAGGGGAAGAAAGCGGGGAGGTAGGCGGGGTCCTAGTTTGGCTCCGAGTCATCACCACCACCCCCAGTTGCGCGGGCGTGAACACTGAGTCCCTGATCTCCTCCCTCTTGCTGTCGTGTTGGGGAAGGCGGGACAAGGCGTCTGCCAGAGAGTTTGCCCTTCCCGGAAAATGGTGCAATGTGAAGTCAAATTTTGAGAAGAAATCAGCCCACCGCAGTTGCTTTGCGTTCAGGGACCAGGGCGAGCGCAGCAATTCAAGGTTTTTGTGATCAGTCCAGACCTCGAATGGCACCCTCACCCCCTCCAGCCAGTGCCGCCAAGTCGAGAGGGCTAACTTAATTGATCCTGCCTCCTTCTCCCACACTGACCAGTTTCGTTCTGAATCATTAAACTTTTTGGACACATAGGCGAGGGGTGCAACTTCCCGTCCTCCCCCTCCTGTAAAATGCCCCCCCCCCCCATAGCGACGGCTGAGGCGTCTGTGTACAACAAACTTCTTCAGTTCGTTAAGGTGTGCCAACACAGGCTCAGAGGTAAAAAGGGTTTTTAACTGTTCGAACGCCCTCTGACAGTCAGCAGTCCACTCCAACTTGGTCCCGGGCCTGACCACGGGCTCCCCAGGACAAGAGGAAACCTTACGGCGGAGGTCACAACGAATGGTCGCACCTCCCAGTGTTTCCCCACTCCCATACGTAGTGGCACAGTCTCGTATTTACAGGGCTCCTTCATAATGGAGCCATCCATTTGGGTGAAAATCAGAGGCTCTGACAGTTTCACCACTTTAGCCCCTAAGCCAGTCACTAGGGAGGGGTTAATGATGTCTCTCCCGCAGCCCAAGTCTACTAGGGCTCTCACCCTTATGTGGGTCTGTAGAACTGGGTCCATCAGAGTCACAGTTAAAAAGAAAACGGAAGAGGATTTGCTCACCGGGTTTAGCGCCTGAGAGTGCTGTTTACAGCAGGTCCTTCTTGTTTCCCGCCACTGCCGTGGCGTCCTCCGATGACTCGGTTTCCTCGCCCAACGGGGCGATCTGCAGGGCCCGTGCACCCCTCGGTTTGCCCAGGGATTTCGGGGTAGACGTCTTGAACTTCTTTTGGGGCCCCTTCACGGTACTGGTGGGGTGGAGGTCCCTGGACAGCCCGTGGCGAAATGGCCCGCTTCTCCACATTTTAGGCACAGCGCTTGCTTCATCTGGAGCTCACACGTCCCGTCTTTCGGGCGTTGTGCAGTGGACCCCTGCCTTCCTTTTTGGGGAGTGGCGCTGGGTTGGGTAGTCTTCCCTAAGGCCGCTGCATCATCCAGTTTGATAGCTCTCAGTTGGGTCTCCGTGGCTGCGGCTTCTTTCATCCACCCCGACAGGGTTTCTGGGTCTCTTCCACGCATAACCGTGTGGCGGATCTCCGGGTTCAGCCCTAGTTGGTACTGCTCTTCAGAACTCTGCCCTATACTCTCTCACCGTTTTCATCCCCTGGCGAAAGGTACGAAGGAACGCCTGGGCCGTCTTGTTCGCGTTGGCGCCCTCAAACTGGTCTTTCATCGCCCACATGAACGCATCTACCTCCCTCAGCTCGCGCCCATCTTCCTGGTATAAAGCCACATACCAGTCAGCTGCGGCGTCTTTCAGGTGGGAGGCAATGGTGTCTACTATCCGTTCTTCATTCGGGAACAGGTGGCCCCAGTTCTCGATAAACTTCTCAGCCCTTACCAGGAAAAAGGAGAACTTCTCGGGCGTGCCATCAAAATTAGTGTCCAGCAGATCGGCTGGATTTGGCAACATGGGGCCCCAACCCCTTGGCATCCCTGCTGGCTTCGGCGCCGGCAGCCCCGCAGGTGGGGGCCCTGCTGGTGGGTCTGGAGGTGCCCTGGGTTGCCCTGGCACACCTCCGGGCGGCTGCCCAGCTGGTGGGGGTGGGGGTCTCTGGTCGGGGGCCCCTGTGGGGTCTGGGGGTTGCCTCCTTTCCATTTCTTCCCGTATGCCATCTGAAATCATCTTTGGAATTCGAGACAAGGACTTGTCTATGAAGTGAAGGAGTTGATCTTGACTGGGATTGCCACACCCTCTCTGGCTTCCCATGGCCTTCTCCAAGTCTCTGGTCTCAGGGTGAGATTCTTTTTCACCCTCTGCTGTACTCAGGCGATAGATTGATCTCTCGACCCAACTCCTGGACTGGTGCTCGGGGGTGAGGAACCATGTCTCCTGTGTCTCTGCGAGTGGTTTCGTCCAGTCCCGCTGTTTCTGCGGCCTGGTCATCACTTTGCCATATGCTCCCCTGTATGCTTCTCCATAGAGCCCTCCCAGGTTGCAGTCAGGACCCCATGGCGCTGGGGCACTGGTGACTGGGACCACTGCTGTTGTTGTAGGCACAGTGGACACTGGGATTGTCTCCTCGTCTGTGGAGGTTGGGATTGGGATGGTTTTGTCCTGGCCACTCATCTCTGCGAGAGAGGTGTGGTGTAGAACCAATCCTGATTGAAGATGGATTCCTGACAATCTGTCAGGCACTTCTGAAAGTCAGTCAAACACCAGGCTTCATAAGAAGATAGCATTTATTTAAGCAGCAGTTCTAAAGGCACACTAACATTCTATTGTCAGGAATAAAGCACACAAAGGAACATCTGCGGATATACCCCACTGGGCAACCCCCCCCCCTCGCATCTACCAATGGTTACCTAGCCCGCAAAGTTGTTAAGGCATAAATACTTGGATGGGGTCCAGCTATCTGCACAGTGGGAAAGGAGACTGCGAGACAAGGCCATCTGGGTGAGAGGCGGGAGACTGCCCAGCCTGGGAACCTGTCGGTCTCCTGGGCAGCCTCCCCTCCTCCTCCTCCCGCTTAGGGCAGGGCCACCTGACACCGCCCTGCTTTGGGGGCGCCTCCTGGCATCACAGCTGTGGGCGGGCGATGGGGCTGCTGCGTCAACCAGCCTTGCGCTCTGGGGCCCCGTCCCTCCCTGGGCCAAGGGCCGAGACCGCGGGAGCCGGAGGCCGAGAACCCCGTGAGCCGCCCGCCACCCTCACCCTCACCGCAAGGCGCGTCCTCCCCGGCCCGCCCGGGGCTGGTTCCGCCAGGGAAGTCCCGGCGTCGCGGAGGGGGTCGGGGGGCTCCGGCGCGGGCCTCCTGCTCTCCAGCCCCAGCGCCGCGAAGGGGAGGCGCGCGGCGGCGGCGGTTCTCCGGGCCCCGCGGGGGGGGGGGGGGGCGGCGGTGCCGGCGCGCTCGTCCTGCCTCGGAGGCGCTCTCGGGCCGGGCGGGGCCCTCCAGCCGCGCGGCCGCTTGGGCTCCCGGGGCCTCCTGGGGCGGGGCGGGGCCTCCGGAGCAGCAGCAGCGCCTCCCTCCCTCCCTCCCTCCGCCCGCCCGCCCGCCCGCCTCCTCGCTGGGCCGCGCCCCGGAAGAGCCGGCGCGCCCTGCCCCAGGGCCTCATGGCGGCGGCGGCGGCGGCGGGGAGGCGGGCGCGGGGCGGGCGGGCGCGGGGCCCGGCGTGGCGGAGCGCTACTTCACCCGCTGGTACCAGCCAGGTGAGGGCCGCGCGCGCGGGCGGGGCGGGGCGGGGGAGGCGTGGGGCGGGGGGCTCCCTCCCGTCCCCCGTCCCCCCGGGCCCTCTCCGGGCTCTCCTGGGCGGGCGGGGGGGGGGCGGCCGGGCTCTGCGGCACGGAGGGAGCCTGGGGGGGGGGCGGGGGGGAACCGCTTTAGACGCCACCTCAGGAAATAGAACTGAAACGGTTGGTGAGCGAGGCCCGCCAGGACAGCGACCATCTCCAGGAGATCTGACGGGCCACAGGACACTCTCTGGACAAACGTTGTCGCTGCAATTTAAACACTACGTCCAACACCTCATACCGGGGAGAGCCAAGAATACCTGAAAATAAGCTCCAGCCACATCGTTCTGCCTGCTGGAAGAAGGGCATCCTGCCCCACCGACGGCTCCCACCCCAGCAGCCCCAGCCCCTGACCCACCCATTCCGGCCCTTGTTCTTTTGCTTCACTGCTAAACTGCCTCCAGCGCCCTTTCAGAAGGGAAATAGAAAGAGAGCTCCTGCCTTTCTTCGTTCCTTGGGCTGGGCTAAAAGCTGGATTATATTCTGTGGGACAGAAATTCTTTCAAAACCGCTGTTGTTTACACGCTCCCCTGGGCTGCTCAGTCAGGGCAGGGAACCAAAGAATTCTGGTGGGAAAGTTCAGGCCAGTGTGGGGGAAGTGAAGGGGGGTCCCAAGTGGCAACCCATAAGAGAAGTGGTGTGGAAAATTTTTGGAAACGGTATTTCTACAACACAGTCAAATTCTGTGCACATTCAGTTAGAAGCATCTCCTGGCAAGTCCCATCTGTGGCTTAACACCTCTGCCTTTGCTCCCCCAGCTGAAAGAAAGCAAGTATCTACACGTGGTCGTATGTGAGCCCCTTTCTCCTTTGCTTTTTTGTTTGCTTCTTACACTTTGCCACCTTCTCTGCTGTCACAAAACTGCAAGGCTAGGACTGTTTGCTTATGTTAGTCTGTAAAGTGCAACATAACTTCCATGGAGCTCTATTAATAGCAGGCACTATGGGGTTGGGGGGTGCTGGGAGAGGTTGCATCCAAATAAGATTGCCTCCTTAGAAAAGGAAGCCTCTCTCTGCCCAGCCTCTGCACATTCCTGGTCTAGAAGTAATCACGTGGTTGTTTTTTCCCCCCTAGATGTAAAAGGTAATCCATGTGAGGACCACTGCATATTGCAGCATTCAAACAGGTGAGCATTCTCATGGCCCGTTTGTTCTTCTGCATGTTTATTTGGAAATAAGTCCTCTTGGTGGGGCCCGTTCCCAAAGTGGGCAGGCAGAGGTTGCATCTTTAAATACATGTTTTTATGATCCCAGGATGAAAACACACACTTCTGATGGAATAACAAGTGTGACGTAGTGATTACAGTGTCCCATCTAGGAGACCGGGTTCCAGTCCCCAGTCGTACTACAGAAGCCGGCTGGTTGGCCTTGGGCCTTCACACACTCTCAGCCTGCCCTGCAGCACAGGGCTGGTGCAAGAATAAAATGGAAGGAAAGAAGAGATTGTATTCATACCCCCTGCTCTTCTCTACCCAAAGGAGTCTCAGAGCGGCTCACAAACTCCTTTCCCCTCCCCCTCCCCACAACAGACACCCAGTGAGGTAGGTAGGGGCTGAGAGAGCTCTGACAGAAACTGCTCTTTTTCAAGAACAGCTCTGACAGAACTATGGCTTGCCCAAGGTCACACTAGCAGGCTGCAAGTGGAGGAGGTGGGGAATCGAACCCGGTTCTCCCAGTTTAGAGTCTGCACACTTAACCACTACATCAAACTAGCTTAAACTGGTTATTTCAGGGCTCAGTTAACCAGCACTGAGGTTAAACCCCATTATCAGGACCAAGATACATATTTATCTAATTTAAATGACAGTGGGATTATATTGATCCAAATAAAAGGAAGAAAATACTGTTGTCAATCTCCAACTTCATACTACATGGTTTCCTCAAAATTATTGAGGTAAATTGCCCTGTAACCTTCGTAACGTACCCTAGGGTTCCCCAGCATAGTGCCTGTTTTCGCCTTGGTGTTGGGTGAGCTTTTGTCAGATAATTGCCATGTATCTTGTAACTTCCCATCCCTAACTTGTACGCCTGTTTGCTTTGCTGAGCGACTGTGGGGGATGCTTCTCCGCCAGACACAGCTATCAGTATAACCTTGAGGGGAAGGGAGGGCTTGCGTTCCACTCAGGGCCGGCCCCAGGTGTCTGGGCGCCCTAGGCAGGACAGCCTGGGGCACCCACCCCACCGGGACTGAAGATGGCCCAGCGCCAAGAGAGCCGGGGAAGCCCGCCCCTTCCCTCCTGGCAGCGGCGCAGCTCTCCGGGGTGCCTAGCAGCTGTGAGGTGCCCAAGAGAGCCGGGGAAGGAGTGGGCTTTGAACGCCCACCCCTTCCCTCCTGGCGGGGGTGGCGGTGTGGCTCTCCCGGGTGCCTCGCAGCTGCAAGGCGCCCGGGAGAGCTGAGGAAGGGGCGGGCTTCGAATGCCCACCCCTTCCCTCCCAGCAGCAGTGGCGCGGCTCTCCTGGGTGCCTCGCAGCTGCGAGGCACCCAGGAGAGCCGGGGAAGGGGCGGGCTTCGAATGCCCACCCCTTCCCTCCCAGTAGCGGCACCGGCTTTTCCTCGCAGCCGTGAGGCACCCAGGAAAGCTGGTGCTGCCGGTGCTGGGCGGCCCGGGGGGCTTTTCGGGGGGGGGCATTTTGGCGCCCATGCAGGGCCGGTGCCCTAGGCGAGCGCCTAGCTCGCCTAGTGGGTGAGCCGGCCCTGGTTCCACTACCAGTGTGAACATTTCTGCTCTTGGGGTTGGGGAAGATCTCCCATTCATGATGTTATGTCCCGTCGGGAGAATTCCTGCATGCGCACTTGGATTTCATTTGCTTAGCTAATTGAAGCATCAAAGTATATACATAGATCCCTGTGCACTAACCGTTGTTCCTGACAATGGAACTGTACTACTTGGCAACAAAATAGTATTCCAATAAAACATAACTCTTGATGAGAAGTGTGTTTGGACCTGCTTGCTGTGGACCCTGACAGCTTCCCAGAAAGTGGGCAGGGCCATTGTAAGGCGGGGCTTGTTATTGGCTGCCCTCATTCAAAGGAAAGGGTTCTGCCCGGGAGCACCAAGAGGCCTGGTCAGCCCCTGAGCTCCCCTTAGTCAGGGTGTGGCTCCCTTCCCCCTTTGGGCTTTCCTTCTTCCCAGGAGGTGTGGAGGGAGGTATTCCGCCTCCCGGGGAAGCCATTTTGGGTTTGGCTCTGTCTCCTGTGGATTGTTTGTGGGGTGGTGCTTCCCACCCCCACCCCCTCTCAGAAGTTCAAATGTACTGCAGGCCTGAAAAGGCACATCCCCACATGTACACACTGCTCGTGGGCATCCAGAGGCAGACTGCTGTTCAGAAGGGAGACAGACTACGGGACGGCCTTGATTATTTTGTGTTCAAGAAAAGCCGGGGTGTGTGTGTGTCCTGTTCATGATCCAGCTGAGGCAACCACTGGTCTGAACTGCCTGAAACAAGCACATAAAATCACTGGCAGATCCCAATACGCCCTGCAAACTCTTTGCGTGGTGAGTTGAAATTCCCTGTGCACACGGCAGCACTTCTGCAGGTCAAATGAGGGAGAGCTCTGGGTTGAGGCCGCCCTGCCGTTCTCTCAGGTGCTTCTGTCCATTCTGTTGGCTCTGGCTGCGTTTTGTCCTTCTCTTCAGGAGCTGGGGTGTGAAGCATGCTGGGTTTTCCCAAGGGAAGCGTGCGTGGGAGGAAGGGCCTGCCCTGAATTGATCACCCCGGCCACGCAAGGCTGAAGGGATGCCCCGAATGGCACCTGCGTGGGTGACGGTTCTCATTTTCTTTTCTTGTAGAATTTGTGTCATTGCTCTAGCAGATGCCCATCCTGTTTTACAGAAGGGAAAAGCAATTGAGAGAATTAGCTACCAGATCAGTGCAAACTGCAGTCGGCTGCAAAATAAAGTCTCTGGGAAGTCAAAACGGGTATGGAGCGCTCCACTCTCAGCTCGGCTGAAAACCAAGGCCTTGGTATCAGGGGGCCCCTCGTACAAATGTCCAAGTCCTTCAGGGTACCACAAGACCCACATTTTTTACCATCACGCCTCTGTGCCCCTCTCTCTTCCCTGAGCTTTGTAGTAGCTTGGAGAGGCTGATGGCACAGCACAGGCTGATGGTTGTTAACTTACAGCTTAGGCTTGTTAGAAATTTTGGACTGCCCTCTGAACACATCATGGTCCATTGATTTGAGCAACAAGTCAAGTAAAGGCCTAACCAGCATCAAACCATTATTACTGGATTCTCCTCTTCCCTATTCCAAGGCCTCAAGGCAGGTCACAACATACATTATCCTGCAAAGCCAATGAAGGGCTTAGTTATGGACCTCAGGCCAGCCTAACGAGATTCATTCATACCCGGGATTTAGATATTTAGATCTCCCTCTATTTGAAACCCATTACTCTGTCCATGAGATATGCCACAGCTGTCTCTGGCCAAAAGGGAGACGGGGGAAACATGGCAATCAGTGATCCATAGCACGATTCCTGTCATCTTGTAGAAAATGTTGTTCCCTCAGAACATTTGTAGGTAGCAAACAGTAGCCAGCCTCTGACTGTCTTATACCGTGCTTCTGCCTAGGGTGCTCAGTTCCTAACAGAACTTGCCCCTCTGTGTCGCATTTTCTGCTCCGACGGAGAGGAATATACCATATACAGGTAAGTTGATAGAGTTTTGTGTTTACAGTCTTTAATTGTTCTTGCTGCTTTGACTAAACTGTAAATTCTCTGCAGCTGCATCCGAGGGAGATTAATAGAAGTGAACGAGAGCATCCTCAGCAACCCGTCCCTCCTGCAGCAGAAGGTGAGCGTGGCCTGACTGGCTGTCAGCCGCCCCCCCCCCCCGCCGCCCTGGTCTCAGTCCTGTGTCTTTTCTCCTCCCCGATAGCCTTTCACAGATGGATACATCGCAGTCGTACTACCAAAGTTTGAGGAAAGCAAAAGTATAACTCGGGGGCTTCTGACGCGGAAAGAGTATGAAGAGGTTTTGTCAAAACGTTTTAATTCCGCTTCTTGATGACCTAGTTCTACACACAGCAGATAACAATACCCAGAAGAATGAAGTATTTCATTATTGAAACGTGGAGGACAGTTTCCGGTGTATCCCATGACAAAGTGACTTCTGGGGTAGCATACTTAAAGGGACACGAGACTGGATACGGGAATCTTCAGTTTATTATAGCAACATGATTGAAAAGCTATTCATTTTCACAAGACAGAGTAAACTGAGTGAGTAACACTGAATGTTAATCCTAAACATGTAAGGGAGTGAGCTTTTACGTAAGCCTGTGCAGGACTGAACACGACCATCAAAGGTAGCCTGATCCTGCCCTTAAAGGCAGGGGTAGGGGCCAGTGCTGAAATACGGAGAAGATTTTAATGCCAATAAAAAGCTTCTTTTTAAGATCCATGTTTCATTAGTAAAGTGTGTTTGTTTCTTTAGTAAGTCCAAAAATGATGAACTACCATGGTGTGAGCTTGTCATGAAGATTCAGATGGCTGTAATATTCATCCGGTTCCAGACAGCTGGATGGGTATCCACCCGCAGAAACGCATTCACTGGCAAACAGCAGGGCTTGGATCCAGCAATAATTTCCATCCACGGACTGTGACTTCCTCCTGTCTCTTGCCTCCCCCTGCAGCCCCTCAATGCCTCCTGCAATACTACTCCTGGGGGACAGGTGCCCACTCCCCTGGAACAGGGGGAGCTAGAGGGCGGGAAGGGGCAGAAATCCTCTGGGGGGCCCGACCCGAAATTTTCACTGCTGTTGGCTGGCCTAAGATGAAGGGAGGTGTGGGGGAGGGGAAGTGCCGAACAAGAAGGGGTGTCTAACCATTGTGCTAGGGGCCGTCCCGCACATCAACAGACAGCCATAGTCTTTCCCAAGAGTCCCCACTGTGCATCCCCCTGCTTGCTACAGCACATCTTGTCTGTCATAAGGGGCGATTTGCAGCCGCACTGGCCATTTATTACATTCCTAAGAGATGGCTGTTGACCGTTTTCTACATCGCTGTGATGCCAGGACCCTCAGGGTTAGAAATTCAGCACCAGCCTGCAGGAGCGAAATGCCGTTCCCCTGAAGACAGCACGCACCCGTTCAGAACAAGCCTGCAGGGCTTTCCAGGTCTAAGACTCAAGTAATGCCCCTTGTTGCAGTGACTGGCTCCAAACCACTACAGACAGTTCAAAATTCCTCTTAAGCAGTTATGACTGTCTTTGTGATGCTACAGTTTCTAAGGCACATGAAGTAACTTGGACTGACTTGAATCAACTGGACTTGCTTGAGTCACTTGAATCAATGTGCTTGGATCATACAGTGACAATTCTACTAGTGCAAAGGCGTGCACAATATTAAAGCCTAAAATAAGCTCTTAACTGGCTTCCTCAACACTATTAATCTTTTTCATTTTTAGTTTAAAGTAGTTGGCAAAATTGTTCATAAAAAGGGAAGTTTCCAGAAGGATCTCATTAAACCTTTCTTGAAATCAGTTAATGCGTCCAGAAGGGGACTAATTCCAGCCCTCAGGAGGAGGCGCGGTCTGGCCCAGCCCCCCAGCCGTCCACCGGCAGGCAGGGCCATTCTGCCTTCCCTGTTAGTCCCTTTCTGAAGCAGCCGACCAGCAAGACCGGGGGGGGGTTGGGGTTGGGGGGGTGTAGGATCCCAGCAGCACATTCATGCTGAGTGACCAAAACGAAACCCCGTAAGCTTGCCATGCAGGGTTTCCAAGAGCATCCAGTTTCTTTGTATGGGCATCCACAGCAGCATCTTTGGAGTAGAAGAGCAAAATATTCACAAACGTACAAGATTATAAAAATAGCAGTATTAATAAGTGAACAAAGAAATATATTCACATTACAAAAATATGCAGCTGTTAAAAGCTGACTGTTGCTTTTGTTAACTGCCGTGTACCAAGACATCTATCAGATGTGAAAAGGCTACAAGAGCTTATTTCTAACCTGGGTTCGCCGTTCTCAAAAGGGAGTAATTAGGAGGGGCTTAGCATGCAGCTCCCATATGGAAATGTCTCTGTTTCCAAATAAAGGCTTTAGAAATGTTTGTTTTCCAAAAGTGTGAGGTCCGCTAGGTGTTGTTTCAAGGACTTGATTCCAAGGGAGCCAGTGTTCCCTGCCGGGCTGCTGCGGTCTTTCGTGGTGGCAGGGAAGCTGTTTTCTCTCCAGGGACGGTGCCCTCTAAGGTAGCCATTTCCTACTCTGTGCTGCAAGAAAGGTGTTTTAGAAGAAATCAAAGTGGTCTCTCAACCAGAAATGGGTACATCTCGTCGCATTTATGTGCACGTCCACTCACTTTTCTCGATAACTTGCAGCCTAATGGCAGCACTTGGAGCAGAATGTTCAGAATATGCTTGGCTTCTTGAATACAGGCATCCACCTAAGTGCAGAACAAGTTAAGGCATCAAGCTGCTTGTTAAAAATAAGGCAAGCATTTTCACAGCAAGCATTTCCCTATCTTTATGGAGTACAACCATTAGTTGCTTAGCACCCCTGGCAGTCCTGTTTGTCCTGCTCAGGGGGAACCAGGGCTTGGTGGCAGAGCCGCCTCTTTGCCGGTTCAGTCCTCGGCATCGCCAGTCAGTAGACCTTGTGGAAGATCTTTGACCTGAAGCCCTGGAGAGCTGCTGCCAGTCAGAGTGGACAACACTGGCTGTCTGTCATAGACCAACAGAGTCTGACTCTGAATCAGGCAGCTTCACGGGTCCCTTTTGGGATAACCCCCAAGGAAGAGGGAGGGTTGTGGCCCAGAGGAAGGCCGTGGCAAACCACCTCCCCTCCTGTCTTGCCCTGAAAGCCCCGTGGCCCTGGGGTCGTCAAGAGTCAGCTGCAGTTCAGTGGCACATTCTTCCTACTGGACTGTGCCCTTAAATGCAGACGAAGGAAGATCTTTAATCAATTAACCCTCTGGCTTTTAATGGATTGGCTAAACTCTTCAGTTTCTGAGATGTGTGCCTTGTTTGTACGGAGGCCTTAATGAAGAGGAGCTGGTCTTCGAAAAACAAAGCAACCTCTCGGGAAAGCCTGCCAGCCACTGCTTTTGAGAACAGTGCCTCCATCAAAGTTGTGAAGCAAGCCCTGCCTCACCAGAACCATCAGTGTTATTCAACCAATCAGTCCTAGAGCCGTGTTTCTGAAAGGAATGTGCTCGTGTGTAACACGACCATTTGTTTTTATATTCAAATACCTCCTCAAGTGGGCAAGATTGGCCACTACAGCCACTGTGAAGGCCTGCTCTCCCCCCCCCCCGGTACCGCAGCTCAAAAAGAGGGGTGGGCGTGCAGAGTTTGCTGCAGCGAGGGGAATGCCCTCTTGGCCCACCCGCACTGCCGCATGGGTTGGGACCTCGCCCGGCAAGCAGTTGGGCCCACCCGGCTTCACCCGGCCCAGCCACTCAGCTCGCCCGCGCACCTTCTGTTCCCTGCTCCCTTTGGGGTGGGCCTGGGCCCAGTTTCCAGGGCTGCTTCTCCCCCTCAATTCATACCTGCCCTCGAGAATCGAATTTATTTGGGCTTTCCTCAACTGACCATTTTTCTTTCATTCCCTCCCGAATGCACCTTCTTTACACGGTGGGCAAGTCATATTTTGTTTCGGACATTTTGCAGTATCTAGCCATTTCATTTAGTTACTGCAGTCTTATACTGCTTTTTTGACAAACGCTGGCTTGGATCCTGCCTAGGATTCCTGCAGGGGGCTGTGATTTTCCCCAGGGGCCCCCTCCCACAGGAGCCCAACGCACCCCTCGAAAAGCTGCCCCCGGGGGTTTGGTAGATGCGACCACCAGAGGTGAAAGGCTGGCAGGCTTTAGCTGCATGCAGCCCTCCGTGCCTGTCTCGTGGACGCAGTCCGGGGCAACGTCTCTCCCCTCAGCGGAACGGGGGTCTCTCGCCTCCCCCTTCCCACTGCAGCCCAAGACGATCCCCAAAAGGTTGCTCCTTGGGGAACAGCAGAGCCTCCGGGGCAGCAGGAGAGAAGAGTCAGTCAAAATGCCGCTGCCGGGAGAGAGAATGTCCCGCGGGGGCCTCTGGATCCCCTCCTCGACATGACCCTGGTTGGCTGGTTGGTTGGTTGGTTCCTCCCATTTCTGACTCGCCCTCCCCTGCTGGGACAGGCCCTCAGGGCGAGGAACAACATAAGATAATACAATCTCAAGTTAATTAAAACAATTTTAAAATAGTCAGCTTTAGATTATTAATCATAACTACAGGTGGCATACAATTACAATAATACATAAAATCATCAGGAGAAGAATTTGGTCATGCCGATACTGGTCGGAAGACGACAAGAGGGCCCGGCCCATCAGAGAGAGGTTTTTTTATTCTGCTCTGTCAAGGGCTGCAGCCATAGGCCTGGTGGAACAGCTCTGTTTTGCAGGCCCGGCGGAACTGTGAAAGGACCCAAATCTCTGCTGGAAGAGCGTTCCACCAGGCTGGGGCCCGAGCAGAGAAGGCTCTGGCTCAGGCCAAGGCTAATCGGACGTTTCTTGGCTCAGGGACCACCAATAGGTCTTTATTCTGTGATCACGGTGCTCTTGGTGGTAGTGGGGGGGGGGATGTACCAGGAGAGGCGGTCCCAGAGGTATGCCAGTCCCAGACCGTGTAGGGCTTTAAAGGCCAAAAACAACACATTAAACCCGATTCCGTGTTCGGTCTGCAGCCAGTGAAGTTGGCGAAGCTCTAACTGGAGCTCTAGTAAGAACTCACACTGCTGCATTCTGGACCAGTTGAAGCTTCTGGGTCAGTTTCAGGGGTAGCCCTGTGTAGAGTGAATTACAGTAGTCTAGTCAGGAAGTGACCGTTGCATCAATCACTGTGGCTCAGTCGGGGCGAGACAAGAAGGGGGCAAGTTGCCTGACTTGGCTTAGATGTAAGAATGCCAGTCTGGCAACATTTGTGATATGGGCATCCCCTGAAAGGGAGGCATCCAGAATCACACCCCGGCTCTTCATCGCTGCGCTGGTGTTAAGGGCGCTTTGTCAAGAGCTGGGAGTTGGTGCCCCAAACCTGAATCTCCCCAACTCAGCCACAGGACTTCTGTCCTCGCTGGGTTTAATCTCAGCTGGCCCCGCTTCACCTCTCCCCCCACAGCCTCCCCGCCCTCGGCCAGGGTTTCGGGGGCGGAGTCTGGCTGGCCTTCCATCCACAGAGATAGCTGAGTGTCAGCTTACTGGTGACCACCCAGCCGAAATCTCCACACCAGCTGGGCAAGGGGGCACACAGAGATGTTAAATAACATTGGGGACAGAATAGCCTCTTGGGTGACTCCACATACCAAGGGGTATCGTGGTAAAATCTTCTCACCTAGGGTCACCCTCTATCCCTGACCTTGGAGGAAAGACTTCAGGATTGTCCCAGGTGTCCCCATGTCAGCAAGGTGGTGGGTCAATAGGTCATGATCGACTGTGTGGAGTGCTGCCATCGGGTAACAACAGCACCACTGACCCGCCTCAATCCAGGCACCTTATGCTGCTGGGAAGCTTAGACCCAAACTATACAATACAGTAACATTGGTGGACTGTCCTTCCCAACAAATTCTACCTCAGCGGGGCTGCCTGCAGTGGTGAAGTGGCCCAGTCTCCTCGTGCGTGCTCAGCCCCCCCCCCTTTCTACTCTTGACCCCACTGTGATTCCAGACCTCAGGAACACTTGGGTGGGGCCTGAGGGGGGAGCTGTAAGGGGAAGCAGGGGGTGGGAAGAGCTCCGCATCCTCTCGAGGGAACTGACCCCGAGGCTGGTGTTGTCCCCAGATGCCGAGAGACAGGGAGCCTGGCCCTGTGAGGGGCCAACGTACTTCAGCCCGGTGGTCTCAGGAGGCTGATGAGGCTGACGCCTGTTCAAGCATTAGCAAAGGAGCAAGCTCAGAATAACACCCACATGACTAATTTATACAGCTTTGCTGGAGTAACGGATGACAAAAATATGATAGGAAACTATGTCTATCCCAGAGCAATGCTGTTAAAACTTTTATTAAATTAGCTCACCTTTGTAAAAATTGCTGATTTTCCCTGCACGTGGGCTTTAGCTGTTACCTGAAGCTGCTGATATGCAGGGACCATCTTTTCGATCTCCTGCAGAAGCAATGGCTTGTCATTGTCCTCTAACTGCAAGAGATGGCATTTGGTTAAGCCTGGGTAAGTGTTACCAAATTTATACAAGGGAAGAAGCCGGTACAAATGAGGAAAAGCCGTATTCTTGTTCTAACTAAGCACAGAAAAGCAGAGGTAAAAATAGCCAGCATTTATATGCTGCACAGTACCTGATTAGAAAATGCAAGGAGGGCGGAAACGAGCTTTAGTCCTTCGGTAGCAAAGGCCTACAGTGGGGAGGAAAAGGCAAAATGGGGAAATCAAGCAAGGTTGCGACCCTGAACCCTCCCCCTCTCTGACAACACTGCGGGGCCTGCTCAATTTGGGACCCATGTGGCGGCGGCGGCAGCAGCAGGGGGACAGCGACACCCAGTGTCATAGACAGGCCAGCTATATACTGTGGGGCTCACATGGACAGAGTGTGCCTGGGCTCGGTTATTCCTAGTAATGTTCACACACACCCACACCCAGAAAACCTCCCAGTCGATCAGACTCCAGTTCTTCCCTGCCATGGCCGGCCCAGAGAATCTCTTTGAGGGCAGCTCACAAGACCCTCCTCGGAAGAGGCGCTTCTCCCTCCACCCTGTGACCAACTGTGGGGAGGGGGGAATTCTGTAGAACACCCCTTCAAGAGAGTGGGACCAGTCAGCCCCGCTGCCCCAAAATCCAACCAACAACAAGGCCCCCCACCCCCCACCCCGACACACATGTATTGACCCGGTGACATAATTTTTTCAATTGTGCCCTGATCACAAAGACCTGTGAGGTTCATCAAGGAAAATATTTAAATCTAGCGTGGCAGGATTCAGCCTGCAGTGCTTGGACTGTGGAGGGAGCATCAAGGATTTTGTTGCTGCTCCAAGCCCATCTATTGACTTCAGGGCTAAGACTTGAAACGACAGGCTTTCGCTTGGTTGCTACATTACCTCTGCTTGTTGAAATAAGTCCTGGGTCGTTTTCAGAAGCCCTTCCCCCCTAAATGGGTGGGGAAAAGAGAAATAGCTCCATCAGCAGCCTGAGCAGGGTTGCATCGACAAATCCCAAGATCACAGGAATGGCAGCAAAAAAATGCAAACACGCTGAAGCCGAACTGGTTTTTAAAAAGGCCTTTTCAAGGAGGGGAACAGAAGATATCTTAATGACTAGAATGGGACCAGCCAACTTTGCAGAAAATTGCCATTATCAGAAAGCCGTACGTGGAGGTGAAATTACTTGCGTTGTTCTCCTGTGTGTGTAAAGTATGTTCCCTTGCTTGGAGGGCAAGCCCACTGTTCTTTGGACTGTTTATACACCACACACAAAAAGGGAAGCTTAAATATGTGACATGAAAACAGTTGTGAATGAGGAGGCCATGCGAGGCAGGCAAAGGGCAGAAGGTGGACAGTGGCTGCAAGTGTCGCTTAATTTTTCTTTTAAAGACCAGCAATATTTCCCCAATTTTGGTGAGTAAAAAGCTAGCTTCACCGGATACTCACATACCTGACAAAGGAAGCTTTGATTCACAACAGCTTATGCCCTTGAAAATGTTGCTGGTCTGGAAAGTGCTACTGGTCTTGAATTTTGTTCCAGTACTACAGACTAACACCTGAAGCTTAATTTTTCCTGTCTCATTAAGGTTCTGAAGAAGAAAAAGTGGAAGCCTCAGTTCAGCTTTAAATAATCTTGGGGTTTTGTTGATATTTCTTTGATACAGAATTAAGAGGTGTGCAAATGAAAAAAAAAATCAGGAATTCTGGTCCACCCAAAATCTCTTGCCAGGTTATTGAGGGTAGTAGGAAGCAACCAGTGGACTGTGCAATTTAGCATTCTCTAAAACATCACAACAGGTGGCGTGGGGAGCAGTGTTCCCCCTAAGCTGAGTTAGTGTGAGCTAGCTCACCGGGGGGGGGGTTTGGCCCCCGAAGGGAATTTTTTATTGCATTTTTCTAAACACTACAAACCACAACGAAAAAAGAGGGAGAGAAACATCTACATCTAGGGAGAAAGTAAAGATAACCACTACTATCTAAAACCCCAAGGACTGGAGATCATCATATTAGCTTATAAACTTATTAGTCTAAAATGCTTATAACAACAGTGAACATAGTTGAATACGCTAGGTTATACATCCTTTAACCCACTTTAACTGTTCAACAACCCTCCCCAGAGCATCATTAAAACCCAATGCTTTGCAACAGCCTTCAGAGTTTCAATCTTCATTTTGTTTTAACTTTTCGATCTCTCAGTTGGTAGCCTCGTTTGGGGGCAGCTGCCCCCTTTTCGGAGTCAGAGTCCTTGTTGGAAGACACAGAGTCCAGTTCACCATTGGATTTGCTGTCCTCTTCTTCTTTCGCGTCCTCTTCTGGTTCTCCCAATTGCCACCTCAGGAACTCACACGCTTTGAAAACAGAGTCAATTTTTTCCCTTTTATCCTTCAGTTTGAAGGTGACGCATTCGGGGATCAACCACCTGTATGCAATGCTGTTTGTTGGTAAAAAGAGAATTAAGTCCTTGCACTTCTTCCTCTTTTTCCTTACTTCAAATGGGATATCTTTTAAGATTTTGATAGTGTTGCCTCCAACTTTCAAGGGTACACTTGTAGTCGTTTTCAGGATTAAATCCCTCACATGCCTCTTCGAGAATCTAACCACAATCTCCCCAGGCAGATTATTCTTCTTGATGTACACAGAGTAAGCCCTATAGACCACGTCCATTTCACTTACAAGGTATTCCACTTTTAAATCCGTCACTGGGGCTAATGCTTCGCTCAGAAGTTGCTTTAGATTCTCATTTTTGGCTTCAGTAACTCCTTGAAACCGGAGTACCAGATTGACTGTCTCCATTTGCAATTGTAACAGTTGAAATTCCTCCGAAGCTTGCTTCCTTTCCAGCACTTGGATCTTTTTTCTTGCTTTTTTCGAGTTGGCATCCATTTCCAAAACTTTCTCAGCTACCTGATCCGTCTTTTTTGAAGTTTCAGACAGTTGGAGCTGCTGTGCTGCAAAGTTCTGATTTAAA
Organism: Gekko gecko; assembly: GCA_029375565.1. Classification (NCBI taxonomy): domain Eukaryota; kingdom Metazoa; phylum Chordata; class Lepidosauria; order Squamata; family Gekkonidae; genus Gekko; species Gekko gecko. Next base: position 68,032,301 of record JAPDNY010000014.1, on the reverse strand, counting down.
GTTACTAGTTGCTGATTGATGTTAGTCATCTGGTCCAGGAGAGGGCGCAAAGAATCTGCCAGGAGCTTAGAAAACTCTGTGGTCTCTTCCGCTCTTGGACTCATACTGCCTGCTGGTTTCAATTTCGATCCTTTCTCAGGCTTTCTCCTCGCCATCTTTTCCGATTGTTTACTTTTACTGAAAGTTGCTAAAGTCTCTGAAAGTCGCCAGAATGCTTGCCCGTGCTCTGGTAAGGTTCTTAAAACAGATTTCTCGGCTTTTATCTCTGCTCCCCCCTTGTTAGAGTGCTTTTAAGTCTTTGCGTCTGGGAGGGGCCCCTCCCCCGCTTGCTTCCCATGCCGATCCGAAGGGGAGTGCTTTCTTTTTAAAATACCATTGTCTCGCCTTTACTCAACTCACTGCTCATTGTTGGTCTTCCAACCTTGCTTCGATTCGTTTTAAACGCTCGATCTCCAACACTTGTTCCAATCAGTAGCTCTAGATCCATACGGACACACAGCGGCTGGACAGTCGGGGTGGAGGAGCGCCTCAATTCCCCAGCATCATGCTGGTGAAGAGGCAACCCCTCAAAAGCCCCATGGCCAGGAGCCTTTCACACAAAGCTCCGGGGGGGTAGTGAACAATCGCCCCCCCTCCTGACTGCTAGTGCGCAGATTGTGCCCCTGGAGCAACCAGGAGGCACGTCTGCTAGCGAGTCGCCATCAACCGGAAGTTTTTTAGCCTCCAGCTCACACAGTTTGTCTTCCCTCAGGAAGGATGGCTCCAAAGCAAAGTAGCCAAATCGCTCACTCACAACTTTAGTGCCAGTAGCTGTCAGCTAACTGTCATGCCTACTGTATGATCTCATGTCTGCTAGCACGCTTGCGCTTTGCTCCGCTTTGCTTGGCTTTCAGGAACCGTGGGAGAATTCCTCTGCCAGGCCTGTTATCTGAAGACCTTGGGCAGTAAGGGTTTGCGTTCCCTGCTGCTGGGAATATTTTGGCCCTCATCTGTGAGGAACGTTTCTCCCGCCCATGACGTAGAACCCCGCCAGGAGAATTCCCGCGTGCGCGCTAAATTTTCATTTGCTTGGCTAGCTACGCAGCAGAGTATATACATAGATAACAATGCTCACACCAGTATTCCTGACAATGAATCTGCTACAATGGGCAACAGACTTGTATTCCAATAAAGCCTAATGCTATCATACCTGAGTGTGCTTGGACTTGCCAGCTGTTGAACCTGACAGTAGCTCACAAAGCAGAACTTTTGCTCACAAGACTCCATAGCTGAGAGGGAGCATTGGTGGGGAGCAATGCTCCCTCTAAGCTGCAAAGTCTTGTGAGCAAAAATTCTATTTTGTGAGCTCCTGGCATCAAAGTTGTGAGCGAGTGATTTGGCTGCTGCATAAATTAGTTTGCTCTGGAGCCATCCTTCCTGAGCGAAGGCAAAAATGTGTGAGCCAGAGGCTAAAAAACTGTGAGCTAGTTCACATTAACTCAGCTTAGAGGGAACACTGCCAGGGGAGTCACTTGTATGCCTAAACATTGTTGTCCCAAGCCACTATTTGAGTTGTTTCTGCAGACAGGCCAACCTTGCAAAAATTGCCTATATTCTGCTGCAGCAGCGGAAGGAATACAGGCACACGTGACTGTTGTGCATGGCCTTTTTCAGGGCCAAAAGCAGGCCTCATACGAAATGTGTGGCTGCAACTGAAAATGGCAACCTTGCACGCAGTGCCCTGCTTTGAAATGTCCAGTCAGACTTGCAGAACATTATTATGTTGTGTCCCATCCGGCATGCTCTCCCCTCCCAGCAGCCACTGTGGATGAGGGCTACAGAAATGCACAACGTTGGGACATCACGATACAAGAGACACTGTGTCAGCTAGTCCTAACTACAGAGAGGGCGGCAGGAGCGAAACAGCTGCCATTTTTGGTGTCAGCCACACATTTTAGTGTAATGACTTGTCCGAGCCTAAAACAAATGTAAAGAAAGAGAAGTCATATCCTCAAGGAATTTTACCATCTAGATTTCGGAAACGGGAAATAATAAATAGAGCAAAGGCAAACATAAATGTAAATTCTATATCATTACCTTGTAAATAAGTACATGGAATAGGACATGCTGGATAAGCATTGTCCACGCCGCACAATCTCATTTTCTGGGTCATCCCATTTCTCCATCTCAGAGTCGACACGTGCACTCAATTCACACAGGGTGAGGCCTGATTTCCCAAGTTTTGTTTGTTCCTGTAAGTGACAGGAAGGCATATGCAGGAAATGGGACCTGTCCCTTTTAGCTCACAATGTGCTATTGAGGCTAACAAAATGCCAAACGTTTACTAGAAAGCACTCAAAAAAGCACTGACCTCACTATCAAGTCGGACTGGCTTTAAGGACTTCAAATTTGTATTATGCTTCTGTTGAGAAAAAGAAAAAAAAAGATCAAACCAACGTCAACTAGCATTTGGTGGCAGTGATACCACTGTCAAAAGTGGAAGAAGTAAATGATGATTCCCCTGAGTGGTAGAGCCTCTCACAGTTGCTACCAGCGTCTCAGAGGAAAACATAACTCATGAAACTGCACTGCTCCCTGACTCAGATCTCCAGGAAACTGGGATCCAGAGGTACGCGAGGGAGCGTGCTGTTGCCTCTCCTGTTTTTGTGAAGGCGCAGTTTTAAAATCTGTACCATTCAGCTCTTTGTGGCCACTGAAAACGACTTCCCTTTACAAAGATGATGAGCCCCCTCACACCGAGCTGGCCCAGGAGCCAACCCGATGCTGGTGGAGCGTGCGGTCAAGAATGGCAGCCAGGCTCTGGCGGCCCCTGGTGGGGTTTCCCCAGCAAGAGACCTTCAGAGGTGGTTGGCCATGGCCTGCCTCTGCATAGCGGCCCTGGACTTCCTCGTGGTCTCCCGTCCAAGTGCTAACCGGGGCCATCTAGGTCAGGACAGGGCCTACCGGGCACACGGCTCCCTGTTCGGACTGGCAACGGCCTTTCCCTGTCTTCCTATCTGAGAATCTTTTCAACAGGTGCAAAAAAAGCATGTGCTGTACTACTGGGCTATAGGCCTGGAAATCTTCTAAGGGATTCACCGTCCAGAACAGCACCGCCGTGTGCAAAATCTGTGCCAGGGGGTCTGTTCATATGACAGTGTCCAGACGGCTGATGAGCCCCCTTATCAATGGCACGGAGTCCCCACTGAGCGGAAATTATTTTCAGTACCGATCCCGTTGCTTGGGTTGTTTGGCTCACTCAAAGCCAGCTTTAAGACAATTTTATTCTACAACTGCTTTTCCTACCTGTGAAGGATGTGAAGGAACACTACGAGAACGTGAACTGTCAGAGTCTCACTCTATGAGAAACTAGAACACCAACTGGAATCTGTATGCGACATTTCAACAAACGGAACGCCACGTGTCTGGAGTCTCCGGTCCTGCCTTAAAGGCCCCACAGATCATTGAACTTAATGGTCCTTTTGAACGGCAGCTTCCCCACAGCCACAGAGCTACTCGTGTACTCCAGGGGTTCTCAAAACTGGGCTGGGAACCAAAGGCAGGCAGGTGGCAGGGGGGCTAAGAGGGAAGGGGATGGAGGGGGTGAAATGGGGAAGAAGGTCCTGGCAGGCCTGGTGACAAATTGCTTCTGTGTCATGTGTAACTGGAGAAAGGATACAGGGCAAAGGGATGGGGAAATGATGGTGATGATGTTTTTAGCATATGGCGGAAGAACACAGGGTTTGCTCAGTCGGGGGTCTTAATAGGGAACAGGAAACCAAGCCACCCACCAGCACGACCAGAGGTGATTCCTGACCCCACAGCCCCCCCAGGCCCAAAGACAAGGTGGGGAAATAAAATAACAGAAAGTCGCAATCAGGTAGCTGAGTAGAGGGAGGGATTCTGCCGCCTGGGACGGGTTGAATCCAGACTAGGCTGGCAATTTCCACGGGTTCCTCCCTGCTGCCCCCCCCCCCCGTCTTCCCTCAGGGTCTCCGGTCCTCCCGGAATAACGTTCTGTGTGACGATGAGGGGGCTGGAGTGGGAGGGGGGAGGCAGGAAAGGTTCTCTTCTGCCACTGGTAATTCAGTCTGGATCCAACCTGATGTTTCAAAACATTACAAATTTGTATTTTCAATTATAAACTAATGCTAAAATTATCCAAGTACTTAAACAAAAAGCCTATATAAGCATTAGGACCACAGTTAATAGACACTTGAATTAAAAGAAAGAGCTACTGCAAAAAAGCTAAGCAGAGACCAGGGTAAGCCAAACACAGGGTGGGATGCAGGGCTCTGAGATTTCCCCACCACGAGTCTGAATGACCCTCAGACTGGAGGAATGAGGGGAAATCTCAGAAAGCCGGTGGCACAGGCTCATGTTTTGTAAATGCATATCCACATCTTAATTACAATTTGGAGAGCGAATACAGAAATGGAAGTGGATGTCTCTGTCAAAGACACACAAGGCTGGCCTTCCTCTGCTGCCGCTGAGAACAGGAAGGCGGGTCAGCTGCAGCGGCACAGGCGGGAGGGAGCAAGTCAGCTGTGGGTCAGCCTTTAAAATGTAAAGACCATCACTAAAGAAAAGGTCCACTTACCCCTGGCCTGGGCAGAGACAGGTATGCACGCTTCTCTCCTATGAACGACACACACATTTATGGCAAAATTGTTCACGCACATTCCCTTTGCGCTGTTAAACTTTTTGCTTGGTTGCTTTTTGCTTTGTTGCATCTTTAATCAAAGTCACCTACCTGCGGGGATTCTTCACTCACCCAGGATCACTTTGCCGTTACGTTTTCAGTAAAAAGGGGCGGTTCAGCTCCCGCTCAGTTTTCTGTCTCTCTGAATGCCTGGAAAGCTGAACAGAAGCCCCCCCCCCCCCCCAGCACTTCACTAAACTCCCAAGAAGTGGGAGATGGTTTTTACAGCAGAAAGGTCAGCATCATGAGAACTTGCATAGCAGTTAAGACCGTGAGCTGTGAACTTGGAAGTCCTTGGTTCAAATTTCATTTTAGCTGCGTAGACCCCTGGGTGGGCCTTCACCCTCTGTACTAATAGCCTACCTTACAGTGGTGTTCTACATACGACTGAGGTAATATATGCAAAGTGTTTGAATATTTAAGAGGGAAAAGAGTTTTACAGACATACTAGTTTGACAGGGATAGTCAGATCAGAATAAATTTGGTTAGTCTTTAAGGTACTTCTATTTAATTTTGCTTTGTAACTATCAATGGCAGGATCCAGCCCAAATTAAGGACTTTCTACATTCCCTTGATTTTAATATTAGGAAAGAGGTGGACTCATACTGAAACCAACATGACTTTGAGCTAAGCACATATTTAAGTTTCCCCTCATGCAATCAATGTGATTTTAAGATGCTTACTTCTGGCTGAATGGTGGCATTAGAATCACAGCGTCAGAAGAATCCTTCCCATAGACGGGTTCCAAGACGATGGCTCAGCTCAGATCACATCAAAACCACAATTTGCACTAACCATCTCTTAATTTAGTGGTCCCGGAAGTATAGGCCAATCACAGCTTACACCTGCCCCCCTGCTTCCTTTTACTATAGGATCAGCCCCTATTTCTCTGGGGCAGCAGCCTCTACAACTACAGCTATGTGGTCTCTCAGTTCAGAGATATCCCACACTGGCAAATTCTCTGACTCTGGTTTGCCGCAGATTCATACAAGCCACGGCATGACTCCCCAAGCAAGGGTTTGGTCCAAGATTCAAGCTGGAGCAGGGCAGCTGGGTGCGTGTGGGTGATGTGCCCTGCTAACCGGGGTCTCTTTCCTGCCCTGCATTAGTAGTTTTCAAGGAGGGGGGAAGACGTTTCATCCACATCATTCAGGCTCTGTTCGGGGGATTCTGATGGCCTCCCGGTAACTCAGGGGGCTTCATACCTCTCAGGATTTGCTTTCTTGCCCCTGCTTGCGCCTGACCTGCAGTGGACAAGTTTGATAGGCAGGCCCACTGAATGCCATTTTGCCAAGATGCTTCACAAACGGCTTCTGAGAGACAGATCGAAGAACTCAGAAAGATGGTCAGTGTGTGGGGCAACTACCAGATACAGAAGAGATGCACTATTAAGGAACCTTTAAAAATACAGGCCTGGTTGGGACACAAAATTGGGCAGAATGACATTCCCCGGAGGGAGGCAGCTGGTGCTTCTCTCACTCTCCTTCATGCAGGAAACATCAGGGATGGAACAGGAGTTGGACTGGGAAGTTCAGTTTGCACAGTTCAGCCTCATCAGGGAGTCAGCACCACATGTGGCAGTACTTGCACACCGGGGCAGGGCGAGGGGGGGGAGGGCGGTCCCAGCTGCTCAAGAAGTCTGCCTAAACCAGGCCAAAGTTTCAGTAGCAATTTTGCTTCAACCAAGGAAAGGAACTAAGCGACATAAGTTCTGTCTACTGGGCCCGTGTTTTGAATACCAGAAGGTTCTATGCCTGAGCCTTCCAGGTTCAGGAACAGCGGCCTAACCTGGGGCTGCACGGCGAGGGTGGCAGATAGATGATGTGAGCCTGCGTCCTACCGCTCTGCTCACAGAAGTCTGACTATCTATCTATACACTTCATTTATTCCCTGCCTTTCTCCCCAGTGGGAACCCAAAGCAGCTGACATAATTCTCCTCAGCTGACATATAATGTTATCCTCACAACAGTCCTGTGAGGTAAATTAGGCTGTGAGTATGGGACTGGCCCAAGGTCACCCAGCAGGCGTCCATGGCAGGAGGCGGGATTCAAGCCTGGGTCTCCGGGAGCTTCGCCCAACACCCTCTCGCCCCTACGGCATCCTGGCTTCCTTCAGCCTCACGAGGCTTCCGCCAGGGGAAGTGGCAGGCCCCACACCTTCACTCCCGGCCTCTGTCCACGGAAGGCTGAGGGCCGTGAAGACGCTAGAGAGACAGGGCAGGATGTGTGCCGGGAAGGAAGGAAGGAAGGAAGGAAGGAAGGAAGGAAGGAAGGAAGGAAGGAAGGAAGGGGCTGAGCGTGGGGAAGACGCGGCCCAGGAGGAGGCCAAGAAAGGGCTCAGGGCAGGGAGGGAGGTGCGAAAACAAAACCAAGGGCCCTCCTGCCTGCCCATGAAATCCAGAAATTAAATCTGAGCCAGACTGTTCCTTGTAAAAATACACTTGGTTTATTAGAAAGCGTCCAGCACATTTCAGGTTGCTCCTCAATCGAGAGCCGTCATTAAAAACAGAGAGCGTTCCTTTCACAAGCATTATTAAAAACATACCTTTTCTTTCCATCACAGTCCCCATATCAAACACAGAATTTTTAAAGTGACATTTAAAAAAAAATACATTACTGTAAAAATATAGACATTTGTAAATTAAGGGGCCAGAGGGAAGGGGCCTCGCCCACTAAACATTTTATCTTCGGGGGGGGGGGGGGCTCGGCCATCTTCCAAGCAGGAATGCACAGAAATGGCTCATAGCGACTTTTACTCTTATCAAAGAATATCTGTACTTGTTACACTCCAGAGTGTCTCACAGCAAAGAAGGTGGTGGGGCCAGTTTGGTGACACATGGATGCAGCAAGCTTGATGATTCAGAGCCAGTCCAGGGGTGAAATATTTTGCTCTCCAAAAATCCAATTTGGCATTCAGACGGGGAAACTGATAGCAGCCAGTCTTTGCAAGACAAGAGCCGCACTGACAGGGATGGAGGCTGGTGTTATTGCCAAAGGGAAATCAAACGGAAGGGCTCAGACCTATTCTACTGAGCCTTTTTCATATGCAGAAGTTGGCATTTCTTGCAGCCAGACAGACTCGGTGGTGCCTCTGAGCGGGACGGCCAGGCCATGTGGGACATGCAAAGCCCCCAAGGCACTTATGGGGCCACTAAGCGAGTCACAGGGACCAGCCAGCTCCAAACTGAAGTGCTTTAAACCTCATTGATTTAAATGGGAAGCCAAACAGAGGGCTGCAACATTCCTGTTTAAATCAATGGGGCTTGCAAACGCTTCGCTTTGTCTTGTGTACTTCACTGGATCTGGAAGGAAACTGGCCTAGCCCAGCTCCTTCCCAGGACAGCCTCGCCATGTTTTCAGTGCCCAGCCAGAAGGGTGCAGAAGTACCGGGGTAGCAGGTGTTGCTTCACATTCTTTCTCTTCAAGAGGAATGTGCTGAGGCAACTGCAATTCATCCCCTCACTTCAGGCACTTATTGACACCCTCATGAGTCCCAGCGTGCAGGCCAAAGCTGCGGACCTTGGCTCCAAGGAAAGGGCCTCGATTCCCCCGCTGCATGATAAATCAGTTGAAACAAGTATTGTATAGGATATGGCACACTGGCTTGTATACACTGGCTTGTATACAAAACTATTTTTTCCTTGCAGATACAGCAGGAAAAAGTCTTTAATCTCAAAAAAGGCTGCGTGAATTGACCAAGTGTTGAGAGAAGAATGAAGTATAATTGGATCATACTGTATGACACTCCATGTTTCAAGTTCTATATTATCGCCTCCAAGATTGCTATGTAATCACTTTGCTATGGTACAAACATCCAAAATACAGCAAATTATTTTAGATGGCTTAGCCCCCCTCCCCAATCTCCTTTAAGGAAACATTTAGACCATTTCATGGATGCACAAAAATACACAATGGATTTTTAGCTGCATAGTCTGGTAACATTTCCTACGTCTATGTAGAATAGACAGCATTTCATTGGTAAATTTTATATAATATAATTCAAAGTGTGCTGCCACGTTATCAATGTGGAAAGTCTAAGATTATTTGGGGAAAACTCACTTCTAAGAAGATGTGTGCTTCGGAAAGGTTAGGAAAAATATCAAAATATACATTCTACACATTTCCTCTGAGGCAGTATGTACCGGCTGGCTTAAAACCCTTAAACCCTAACCCTGCACTATGTGCAGAAAGCATGCTTGCCACTACCAAGCTTGTGTTCCCCACTGTGGGCCTAAACTCACGTTACGTGTTTCCCCTAGTCCGTGTCGTCAGATGTGAGTTGCAAATTCTGTACTGGGAAATCAATTCCCAGGTGCAAGGAGCCCAATTCTGTTCAGGACTGCTCCGTGTGGGGGGCGGGTATTTGTGCTCTCCTCCCGTGCCCTTTTCCGGATCTGAAATAGCCCCCCCCCCCGGGGGGCCTCTTTGCCCACTGGGAAACCACACACACTCGGGGTGGGATGAATGTGGCAAATAGCATCAACTTCTGCAGGACCATTTCAGGTTTGGAAAATAGACCAGGAACAGGTATAAGCCTCCTTTCCTTGTGCCCCATAGTCCCAATCCAAACCAGACCCACGTGTGCCTCAGAATTCAGTTCTCAGCATGGAATTTGCAAGCTCTGTCTGATCACACAGACAGAAGCATCATAAAAAAGCAGGCCGAAGGGCTCAAAAAGGAGAACAAAGAAACTCTTGTCCAACAAACTTCTTGTGCTTTTAAATACAATTCAGGAATCAAGATGCAAAAAACCCAGATGAGGCTGGGAAAGCCATCCCCCACCCCCCACCCCCCGTTCTCATTATGCTATTTCCAAAGAGTGCTGATTTTTCACTTCCTGTTCTTCAAACCACCTGAATGTTTGCATTTGAATATGTCCTTATAAATCTCTGCTAGCTCTGGAGCCTGCCACCATGTCAACAAAGAAGAGGTATCCATTCGCGTAGGACTGGGGAAACGTCTCCCATTTTTGACAGCTAGGAAATGGCAAGTGGCTTTCTGTCACAGCATGCAAGCAGATCTGGATAGCAAACATCCGTTTCTCCAGACAGGCAATCTCATTTGTGACAGTGAAGGCTGGGGAAAGGGCCCTCTATAACGCGGTTAACAATTACCTTATTTAGGCTACATAAATTGTTATAGCAAATATGCTATGTTGTGGAAGACCCCAGCCAAACGGAGGGCCGTGTTGCTGCAGGATTAACTGGGAGCTTTGGGGTGTTCCTGTGCCTCTCACAGTTGTGAGGAAGGGAAAATTTTGGCAAGTGCTGTGTGTACTTTACAACAGTACCAGTGCTGGTCTTTTCCCTTCCATGTTAACATCACAAAAGACTGTATGTAGGGGTTTCGGTAGGTATGTAGGGGTTTCGGCTGTGTTCCTGCAGAGTGCAGGGGGTTGGACTAGATGGCCTGCAAGGTCCCTTCCAACTCTAACATTCTATGATTCTATGACTTGTGCTGTAGTGAATTTGGAAATCTAGGGAGAAATCTTCCTGTCTGTATGTACAGGTGAAAACAAATGTCACATGAAGGCAGATGTCAAGGCAACTCCTTGGCGACCCGCCCCCTATGGCCGCCTAGGGGGCTTTGCAACTTACAGGACAGACTTCCCCACCAGCAAACTGAAACCTGTTTCAGTTTGCCCCCTCTTTTATACTTCAGGCAAGTTGTTATTACTTTTTTAATATAAAAAAGCATTGCATTATGTTTTACCTGTCACTTTTTCTGAATGCAGAATGAGAAAAGAAATTCAAAACTGTCCTGGGAATGGAAGGCTTGCGGGAGTCGTTACAGGCCCTAGCCAATCTGCACTTGTTCACAGCTGGCTCCCCTTTCTTCACGCTAATCCCTCTCTCTGCCACAGAGGAAAAGGTACTTCTGCAACCAAACGCTGCTTCCAAACTAGCCACCCACGACTCTCTGAGCATTGCCTCCGTCTTCGTCCTCTGCAAGAAGGAGAGCCGATTTTATACGGAGCGCCCCCCCCCCACATGTAATATTGGGTGGGATCCCGCAGAGCCCCTCCCACGAGTGGAAAGCAGTTGCCTCCGGGAGGAGGGAGCCTGGCGCACGACACGTCTCGTGTCAGAGGAGGCTCCTGCTGCTGGAGAAAAGGACCTCTGCTGGCAGAATGGACCCACCGGGCCCCGTGCTTCGGCTGAGGGGATCCCAAGGAGGGCAAATCTTGCCCTCATCCTAAGAAGAGAAGTCCAAAATGAGACCACACATATGTGGGCCATGAAACACCTTCGTCACAGTAATACCTGTTGCCTCTGTCTCATGTCAAATCAAATGTATACGACAGATGGACTCCCTTTCCAGCTTCATCTGAAGAAGAGAGCAGCGGCCCACGGAAGCTCACGCCCGGCCACAACACAGGGTGCTCCTGGACTCTTTCCTAATGTCAAATCTAACATTTCCCCCCCCTGAGTTGTTGTTTACTATAAAAAGCCGCACATGAATCAATGCATTAAACATTCCCTTTTCCATAACATGAAGAATGGCACAATCTAGTGAAGACTGTCTTCTCCACAAGACAGGAAAGCCAAAGAGAAGCTCTTCAGGAGAAAATCATATGACAGAAAAGTCAGTTTACGTTCTTGACAGATGTACCACACGGCTTCAGGCAATGGCGCTGAGAGATAACAGGGTTTTTTTTAAGTTTCTTTTGCTACATGCTGTACAAATACCAGGTGACTTACCAGCCACAGAAAAGAGGGCACAAGTTGTGAAGAACCATCAGAGAGATTCCATCCAAGCAGAAAGGACAGCAGTTCAAAAATCAAATAGCTACATTCACTACATTTTGAAGTGAGCAGAGTGAGAGCAGAGACAGAGAAGCGGAGGGTGTTGCTTTTGGAGGAACAACAGAAAGTTCAGGTCAGACCGAACGCAGGACTCCCTCATGCAGAAAAAGGGTTTAAACCAGCCTGTCTTACTAAGCACACCCTGAATGCTTTAATGCTTGAAAACTTATGGCTGCACATCCATAACAAGTAAGACTGACGTGGTATACAATTTATTCCTCAAAAACGGCAGCTTTCAAACAGTCTTAGCGAGGAACTTCGAGGCTCCCCAGTGAGAAGACCGGCCACACCTCCCCTGCAACGCACCCCCCCCCCCAGCTCATCCCGCAGCACACTCCCTGCCTGGCGCCCCTCAGAAAGGGGGAAGTGCACCCCTACATCCTGTCTAGTGTGCCGGGATACCCATGGCCAACACCTGGGGGCTTCCCTATTGTGGGGGGGGGGGGGCAGGCGATGGTTTCCCTGAAATTTGAAAAAGAACAAATCACTGAGGTGGCTATGCCAAAACTCAGTTCTCTTTTGAATACCACAGGTCAGCCAGAGTGCAGGCACCAACACCTCAGAATAATCTTTGAAACGACGGAGGGGCCCAGTCTCCCTTCAGAACACGGGCGGCTCGAGAGAAGAGCTGGGTAGCAAGTCAGAATGGAGGAGCCATGCTATGCTTTACTCAGCCCCACAGGTACATCAGTGTCTGCCACACCAATAAGTGTGATGTGATGCTGTGTCTCTCCCAAAATGTGGTGGACACACAAGCCAGGAGTACAGACCAATTGCAACCATCTCTAAGGTGTCCAGTCCTGGCCCCAAAGAGCACGGGGCTACAGGGCAGCCATCCAAAGCGGCTCGACCTGCACCTTACTCAATTGAATCCCATCTGCCTTACTCCCAGGAAAGCGTCTGTAGGATTGTAGCCTACATCTGCCCTCTGTGCGTCACACATTTTATAGGTCAAGCCATAGTGCCTGAGGAGGGAGGGAGGGCTTCCACGTGTGCATCAGAAATAAAGAGTTGCACTGATTGTGTCACCTCCTCTTCATGGCACTGTTTTCTCTAGGGATGCACATTCGGATACAACAGAGCCAAAAAAATATACCTGAAAATACCTTATCAGTATTTTCCAGGTATATTTCAGCATTCCAAAAATATCCAGGATTTTTTAGAAAGCAAAAAAAATATATAAAATCCAGGCTACTGGTATTGTCTGGGATTGGGGGATTGGGAGCCGGCATTGCAGGCTCCGGGGGACTGTTTTGTCTTCTTTCTTCTTTGCTTCCTGCTCTCCTGGCTTCTATGGCTTCCATCCTGCTCTTGTCAGTTTCAAGAGGGTCCGTCCCCCCGAAGGGGGGGGTTCCTTTGTGTTCCCTTCCCATTTTCTTGTGCAGAACTTGCAAAATCCCTCCCCACCCCTTGCTTGGATTTGCTGTGGCTCTGTGCTTTGAGATCAGTCCTCTTAAGCTTGCAGTGCCATAGTGCTGGGCATTCTGCATACTGAACTACTGGGCTTGCAAACCTCCTCTCCTTGCTTGGAGAGTGATTCTGTGCTCCACATCAACCCTGTTGAGCTGGCATTGCCACAACGGCACTGGGTTTTGCTGGGCACTATACACTGCACTGGTTCTGCTGGGCTTCCAAAGCCCATCCTTGCTTGGATTCATTGTGGTGCTGGCATTGCCACAACGGCACTGGGTTCTGCTGAGCACTCTGTGATTGCACTGGTACTGCTGGGCATTCTGTGCATTGCACTGGTTCTGCTGGGCTTGCAAAAATGCCCCCCCTTCAGTTTCTGCTGCAGTGATTCTATTGCCCTTGCTTTTTAGCTGTTTTTTTTTCTACTGGCAACAATGGAGGATGGGGACAATTTCTTTGGGGGGCCATAGAATTGGACCCTGTGGTCTAATCTTTTTGAAAATTGGGGGTTCTTCTGAGGAGAAGCACCAGCAGCTATGCTGCAAATTTTGTGCCTCTTCTTCAACAAACAGCCCTCCCTCCGACCCTTGGATACCCCTGGATAGATTCCCCATTGAGTATAATGAAGTGAGAAAATTCAGGATTCCTGAAAAATCCCAAATCCAAATACCATACTGATACTGGGATTCAGGAACATTGGGAAAAACCAATATTTTTCAGGTCCAATGTACCTAAATCTGGAAAGAAATGATTTTATTTTTTTTACACACCCCTAGTTTTCTCATTTTTGGAATCCAGTTTTTGCATTGCTTTATGGTATGCTATATCTTATGCCAGTTTTTTTTGTCCTGTTTTCTAATTTTGTAATCTAGTCTCACTTCACTGTTTAATGTGAATCTTACACTGTTTTTTTCTGCATTGTTTTAAAATTTTGTCACCCGCCTCAAGTTCAGCAAGAAAGGCAAACTATAAAGTAAATAAATAAATGTACCCATGGAGCTGCATAAAGTGGTCAACAATTCTACATTGGCATTTCTGAATTTAAGCAGTTTGCTTATGATGGATGTCGCTTAGCTCTTCAGATGCCTTTTGCGTGGTGGCTGCCACATTCAAAATATGCGTGTGCTGTAAACTGGCAGCTTGTACTTAAGGAGAGTAGGCTGCCTGTATCTAAGAAGAGCCCGCTCACCTCGTCTTCCTTCAAACACATCGCCGATTTCTCTCAATAACAAGAACATGTCGCTCAGCTGGGACTCCCAAGCCTCACAGAACACCTCCAGGTTCTCCTTTGCAACCTTACTGGAAGGGTGGAGCGTCAAGGTTTCTGCCGCAGAAATTATCTGAAGGGGACAAAGCAGAGCTTGCCACGGCGCACAAACAAAATACCAGCCAGCATCTACACAGAGGCCAAGGCCGCAGAGCACTTCATTCATGTTAAGAGGAGCCAGGGGAGCATTCACTCGGCAAACTTCGCCACACACAAAGGGAGGAGGCAGTCCTTGCTGCAAAACTGTTCTGAGCAAAAACAGCTCTAGTTGATTGCCGCCCCCCCCTTCAGCTATTTTTAATAATAAGGAATCAAATTCCAGGCCAGTTTCACAAATTGTTATAAGCACAGCCATCACTTCAGCTGCAGGAGAAAAACAAATGGTGCTTAAATGAAAAGTGCATTACTGCACTGTGCAGTTTTGCAGCTATGGATCAAACAGTTGCTCCCCAGGAACCCTCCTAAAAATGATCCCACAATTTAATGTCCCTTTTGTCCCAAAGACAGAGCAAGATGGATAGCTGTGTTAGTCTGTCTGTAGCAGTAGAAAAGAGGCCAGGAGCACCTTAAAGACTGGCAAAATTTGTGGCAGGGGAGGGGCTTTCCTGAGTCACGGCTCACTTCTTCAGGCTTATGTCCAGTTATTTTTTGCATCCTCCTGGACCAAATCGAGACTTAGGTCTCCTGTCTCATTACCAATGCTGATATCTCCACACCTACTACTCCTCTGCATATCACACCTAATCCAATCAAGCCTGCTATTGCCATTTGGCATCTGAAATCATCTTTATAAAATTTATATCTCTGATACCTTGTGTTACATTTTATGGCACACATAGGCTGGCCCAACAAAGTGACATTTGTGTCAGATTGGGACCTCGTAACAAACGAGTTCAGCACCTCTGTTCTAGCTGTATTTGAAGAAGTGAGCAGGGTCTCACAAGAGCCCATATCTGACCATAATTCTGTTAGTCTTGACGTTTGCAGTGATATTAACCATGGCCTGTTATTTTGTAGGAAGAGAAACATCTGTGGCAGAGGCAGTGGCCACAGACAGACTGGGGCCCCCATCTCTGCAAGACCACCTCCCGCAATGCAGCTCCAGTCATCAGGCCGGGGAGGACTGGCAGTCCCCCTGCTTGCCCCCGTGGCGGCAGCCTGCCCTGTGGAATGGGCTCCCCAAAGACGGGAGGAAAGCCCCCACCTGGCACAGGCTGCAGGGGCTCCGGGAAACCAGTCTCTTTCAGCACGAACCAACTTTCCTTTTAGCCACACTTTTCCCATCGGCGTGATATTGTACTTGTTTTTAAATGTATGCAGGCTGACTTGAGTCATGTGGAATGTCAGTATTTTAAATACAAAAATATAAGAAGGCAGAAATGCGCCTGTTCCCTGCACCACATCTGAATGATCGAGTGTAGAACAGACAGGTGGATGAAACAAATTTACCCTCAAAAAGTGAAAGATTATACACACCTGAGGCCCAGTCACCTTGAAAGTGTCTTCTGCGTGTCGGCAAGTGATTTCAAGCGGCTCCATCCCAGAGACGTGCCTCAGTAAACGGCAGATCTACCAAAACACACAACCAGTCAGAGAACGGCCAGCGAATAACGCGCAGCATTCTAGTACGGGTGCCAAATAAAAAGCTCTTATGGTTCACCAACTGCATCCACAAACACAGCTTCAAACTGGACGTTTTGTGGATCTCTGAGAATAAGTCTGCCAAACATTTAAAAAAATGTGAATGAGGAGGAGGATAATTAATTCTTTCCCACTCAGCACATCTTCCCCAACCTCTCCTTCTCCTGACATTCTCCTACCGACCTCAGCAAATGTGCCCCAGGATCCAGGTGGCCGAGGACCTCGGCAGACCACGGGCACCCCTGGAGTCAGCTTCCTTGTACACAGCTGCCGCTGCACGGAGGTAAGACCACCCCCCTTGCAGGTGCTCCTCCAAATAACGCCCAGGGCAGACAAACGAACGAACGCGACTCCAACTTACTTCAAGCAACTGCTCTTTCTGCTCGGAGAGCTTGCAGCTGTGTTCTGCAACGGCTTCGATGTCTCCCTCCTCTCCCGAGGCTTTCAGTGCTTTCAAGACCAGGTGATCGGAGTGATATTTCAGCAGGTCAGCAGCAACGGAGGTGGCTGCACCATGGAGCTTGGGGAGGAAGGAGGAGGGGGAGGGTTAGGCCCCGCTGGGGAGGACCGGCTCGCAAAGAGCAGTCGCCCAAGCGGCTTGGTGCAAGTAATGATTGCCTCCAGATGACCAGCCCAAAAATTTAAAAAGAGAATCCTCCCTCCCCCCATTAAAGGCCACAGTGACTAACAGGCAAGCAGGCTGGTCAGTTGTCAGGGCGGGCGACCAGCTTTTGCGGCAGTGCTGGAATAACATGGAAAACTGGCACATGATGAGCGACAAGAAAGAACAAGGGGCGGGGCTGAGGGGGGAAGTGGGGCGGGGGGAGGAACGGCGGCTGTCTTAGCAGTGGGTGGCCCAATATTTCCATGCAGTCCTAAGCCAAGTTATACCTTTCTAAGCCCACTAACTTTAATGGATTCCTAAGGATGCAACTCTGCTTTGGACTGTACTGCTACTACAACTGGGCAAACTTACCTGTGTGGGGTTCTCAGAATAAGGCCTTTTCCCAGGAAACCCCCTCCCCCGGACTTATTAGTGGCTACTCCCCCCTCCACAATGACAGCATGTCCAGATCCCATGTAGCAACCGATCTAGCCACATGAAACACCCAAACATCGCTGCTTCACCAGGCAGGCAGGCAGGCAGGCAGGCAGGAGTCCTTTACTTGCAAGTGTCAAACTCGGGCCTCGTTTGCTATGTACTTGTTAACTGTCTGCCTTTAGTTCCTGTAGCTCCCTGTCTGGTTTCATTTTAGCCGGGAATGGGGGTGGAGTGGGGGGGCATGCGTGGGGCTGCTTTGCTGAGGACTGCACTGGCTTGCAGCTGTGTCCATGCGGGGCCTCCCCATAGTGGGAAGTACGCCTACTTGTCCTTGAGTACCAGACACTGGTAGAAAATGGAACCCTCGGCTTGCAGGTGCTGGGGGAGGGTTAACAAAGCACCGTAGATTTTGGCAGGCTGGATGTAGGGGTGCGATTGGACCGGTCACTGGGGGGAGATTGTTTGAATTATGTATAACTAGGAGCAAGGCCCGTTGTGGAACCAAGACAATGGGAGCTAGATGGATGTGAGACATTTCCCCCCCATGCCCCTGCCGCTTCCCACTAGGTCCCCAGACCTGGGGGGGGGGGAGGGGATGACTACGCACTCTAATATGTGAAAATAGCTAGAAGGATGATTATTGGCTGCTGGAAACTGCCTTGAGTTTGCAGAGTCACAAAACTGACACCCTTGCTGTGGGAGCTCTGGCAGCTGAAGCTCTGAGGGACACATAGCCATGGGCTCACGGGATCAGCACAGGGCTGTGTCACTCTGCCTACCTGTGGAGTCCTTAAGGGAGCCCTCCCTATCCTTCAGTTGTCCCTCACCTGAGGCCAAGCTTGTCACTGAGGTGTTCATCCACCACGGGGATCTGTAGGCGCCTGGTCACTTTGGGTGGGAAGGAGTAAAGGAGTTTTGTGCGGTCCAAATGCAGTCTCTGGCTAGCTGGAGTGACCCATAACTTCTGTAATTTGGTCTTGAAGAAGGAAGTGAAAGGGGTAAACAGATCCCTGGTTCTGGAAAATACCTCAGGGTTGCTTTCCTGATGGTTGCCATCCTCATTTCCCTTGAAAACTTTATAGACTGCTCAGCTTTTAGGTGCAGAGAGCTTTAAGTTTTTTAGGGTCCAGAACAGTGAAGCAGGAAGCTCTTCTTGGAAGAAAAGCCCATGAATCTCCCGGATGGGTGGAGGGCCACTCTCTGGCAATCCCCGCCCCCCTTCTGGACCTGCATCGGAGGCGTCAGAATAAAACACACGGACCCTCACTATTCATTGCTCCTGACCTTTTCCTTGCCCGTTAAGAACAGGAGAATGTTTCACGGTTCAACTCTCTGGGCTCAGAAATGACTTTGTGTTTGTTTTGTGAGATCTGGCAAGGGGGAAGGGGGGCTCCATCTAGGGCACTTGCCAGGGCCCCCCTGTCAGGTGACAAAAACAAAGAGAGGTACCCTGGAAAGACAGCTGGATAGCTCTGTGGGGAACAGAAGAGAAACCCACAGAGTTCCTTCCTTGCCTGCTCTCACAGGGGAGGGAGGAAGAAAAATGGAGGATGGGGGGGGGTGCTCCTTCCCACCTGGAGACGGAGAGACCGGCATACTTCCCGCCCCTCCAGGGATGATGGGTAGGAGAGAACCCCACGTGTCCCAGGCAGAACGTCTTCCTACCCTCAACTGAAAAGCACAGTTTTCATATTCATTTTTTTTAAAAAAAGGTTTCCAGCTCTCATGGCCAATATATGCTTGAAAGTATCCAGGCAATGCCTGCTGACATCTCAGAGGGCAGGGAGGTGGCCGAACAAGGATTTCAGTGCTGAGCGGCACGGTATCGGGTGCCCTGTCTGGCTCCTAGCAAAGCTAGAACAAATCAGTCAAAAGAAGAGAGAAAAGTACACACCATTTATATAGGTCGCAGAATTTAGCTTTGGTACGCCAGGTGGATCACGTGCTGGCACAGAGCACCCTCAGCACCCCTCACAAAGAATGGCTGTGCCGGTCCCTGCTGATACCAACGGCTCCCCCACAAGGAGTGATGCGGAAGCTCAAACAGGAGGAGAGGCAGGAGAGTCACTCCAAGTCACGGGCGTCACGAGACAGCAAGCGGTGCCTTGTCACGGGTAGCCCCAGAACTCTGGAAGGCCCTCGTTGGGGAAGCATCCTGGAAATGTTCCTAGTTTGCCAGGCTTTTGGGAACCAAACTATCTTACCCTTGGTGGCTGGCGGTTTCGTTGGTGGTGTTTCGTACTGTTTCCAGGTTTCTTTGAACATTTCGGCATGTGTGTTTTATTTTTTTTTAAAATGCCTTGGAAGCATTGTGGAAAGGTGGAGTACAAGTGATGCAAATAAATAAGCACAGAGGAGCTAATGGTGACATTGAGCTGTGGATGTTTATCACACTCCTTTTATTAGGGAAATGCAGAGTGGGTTACGTGGGGCTCCCACAGGCACCCCTGATCATGCGCTTATCCCGACTTACTGCCAACAACACTCCCTGTCACTAACCTGGCTACGAACTCTGTAAAGAAAAAGCACAAAAGATTCACTGTAAGCCAAATTCCTAACATTTACTTAGGAACCTGGATTTCTGCCCAAAAGACATGCCTGCTGCCTGCTACTTGGGGAACTCTGCTTCAAGAAACTGGGGGGGCGGGGGGCGGTGGATTGGCCTGGCAGAGCCAGTTAGTTGGAATCTAGTCTTTGACAACTGTATTCTGCCAACCATTTATTTTTCCAAAAGTTACAGATCTCAAAGTCCAAGAAGCCCCCAAACATATTACATTTTAGACAAGATTGCACCTACTTCTCGCTGGAGCTCCTGCACGCACTGACACGTTTTTAACAGGGCTACTTCCATGTCCTCTGTGACGTCCCTCTTCTTCTGACGCTGCTGCAGAGACAAAATTTCCCAACCCCACAAAAGGAATTAATCTCAAGCAATTTAGCTCTTCAACCAAAATCTGACTTTTCCTGTTTTCTTTTAAGAAAACCCTTGATTAAGCAATAAAGCTAAAATCCAGCTTCTGCTAAGTGGGCAGTGCAGAGCAGGGTGTTTGTTTCCACTGAACGAGAGCTTGGTCCCATTTAAAGCCAAGAGGAGTTGAGCCACGAAGCTTCTGCTCTGGTGTCCACGCAGGCGTTTCAGCACACGCACACGGAGCTTAGGACACGGCTGCCCCATCCCCAACCAAGAAGAGCTCCGTACCGGGAAGGGAGCTGGAGCTGCCCTTGTGGAGCCTCCTCCGGCAGGATCGCCTCACGGAGAAGCATCGTGGGTGCATCAGAGGGCTCCGCAAAGCTCTGAGTGGAGCAACAAGTATGGGGTGGGTGGGGACCAAACTCCCCTGCCAGTTCTCTCCTGCAGGGACTCCTCAGTGGGGATTTAGGAACACAGATAATGTGCATTTCTGCCCCCCCCCCTTTGGATCACAGCATGATTCCAGCATTGCTGTTCTATGGACGCGATGCTTCCCACGACTCACTACTCAGCCAGCTGGCCATCTACACAGGGCAATGCAACACACACACACACACGTGGGGGCAAAAGTGCAGCCTGTTTTAAGCAGCTGCAGCATTTGTGGCAGGACCCGGCACCCTTTTCCTGCTGGGACCGTTCAGTCCCCACGAGAAGGCCAACCAGCAGTCCAAAGAGACTCCGGAACATGGACGGAGGCACGACCCAGGATGACCGTTGTCTTCACAGTTCTTGTCACGTGAAACACTACTGTTCCTGTCACGTAGACAGTTCTATGTAAACTGACCCTGAAGTGTGTTAATTCCCAAGGAAGCCATTCGCTTACCGCCTGCATCCATGCCGACAGCAGCTGCTCCAGTTCCGTCTTGGCTTGCTGGGACAGCTCCAAGATGCGCTCCCTGTTTTCATGGCTGGTGTAGGCGGAGTCAGTAAAATCCTCTGTGTGCTCAAGGACGACACGCAGCGCGGCCCGGAGACTCTCTTTCGGCAGAAGGGACAGGTTGTCTCGCAGACCTTCAACTTTATTCTGAAGGGGGGCAGGGGAGGGGGCAAAGAGAAACCTACAATGAAGTTGCCAAGGACAGAATGGACGGGAGCAGGAGGACTGTGGGGACAATCCTAAATATGCCTACTCAGAAGCAATGTTCCCTCTAAGCTGTGGAGTGCTGTGAGCAAGAATTCTACTTTGTGAGCTGCTGGCATTAAAGTTGTGAGTGAGCAATTTGGCTGCTGCATACCTTAGCTGGCTCTGGAGCCCTCCTTCCTGAGCGAAGACAAACATTTGTGAGCCAGAGGCTAATAAACTGTGAGCTGGCTCACACAGCTTAGAGGGAACACTACTCAGAAGGAAGTCCCCTTTCACTCAGCGGGGTTTCCTCCCAGGAATCCTGCATTAATGAATTTAAACCAGTAGGCTGCCGTGCCACCCTGGGGCCTCTCCATGTGCGAATTAATTCTGACGTGGTTTTTAATTGAAGCCCACCACTTCTCCTTTTCTTCTCAGGCGAGTGTGATACAGGAAACTGCTACTTCAGCGGAATTAATTAGAAATATCTTCTGCTCAAAACTCATTGTCTCGCTCTCTCTTTTGCAGTCACTTTGGGATTTTGTCCTTTCCAGTGTGTTTTGCTATTACTTTAGAGTACCTTTAGTTGTAAAAATAAAAAAGTCTTTATTATGTCAAAAAATAAACATTCACACGACAGGCAGAGACACGTTGCCCCTTCCTGCCTCTTGCCCGGTGTCCCTCCCTTGGGTGAGCCAGAGACCTGCACGGCCAACTCAGGAGCCCGCAGCCCTTCAGCACACAACGGATGTGCCCCTGCGGTTCCCGGACGACGGGCAGAACGGGCATCAGAAGTGCAGCATCCCCCACGTTCTAAATATTGTTCTGCCAGCTTCATTCTCTCTGCTAGCCTCCACCATCTGACCGGCTGAGACTCAGGCATCGGACGACGTGAAGGCATTTGCTGACCGCTACTTCCAGCCACCCACATAAAGGCTATATAATATTTTTAGTTTACATCATCTCTGAAACAGGCTGCAGTGTGAGCGAATTATATTGGGAAAACCAAGATAATAATCTGGAGGGCATCTGGCATTCCACTGACCTCCGGCCCAAGGGTACAACCACAACTAGCCAGAGTCAGCGCTCCCTCTAAGCTGCGGAGTCTTGTGAGCAAAAAGTCTACTTGGTGAGCTCCTGGCATTAAAGTGGTGAGCGAGTGATTCGGCTACTGCATAAATTAGTTTGCTCTGGAGCCCTCCTTCCCGAGCTA
Organism: Gekko gecko; assembly: GCA_029375565.1. Classification (NCBI taxonomy): domain Eukaryota; kingdom Metazoa; phylum Chordata; class Lepidosauria; order Squamata; family Gekkonidae; genus Gekko; species Gekko gecko. Next base: position 68,010,208 of record JAPDNY010000014.1, on the reverse strand, counting down.
AGACAAAAAAAGTGAGCTGGAGGCTAAAAAACTGTGAGCTAGTTCACATTAACTCAGCTTAGAGGGAACACTGGTCTGAGTAAAAGCGGGCACTTGATTATCCAGAAAGTTCAGGCAACTGGCATTGCCCAGGCGGCCAGCTCCCCCCACCCTGGTCTCCGTGTGCCCCCCTCCTGCCTCTGCAGCTGACCAGCTCAACGCCTCCAGGCATTGCTGAGCACCTGGAAGCTGGTGCGGTCAGCTGGCATCGTCCCCGGGTGCCTCCCTCCTTCCCCTTGAGCTGTGGGAAGGCACCTCTGCTGAAGGGGTCCCCAGCAGATGGCCCGCTTGTCTGCCTGTGTGAAGGAAGTCTCCGTGGCTTAGGGGAAAGAGCCGAGAAGGAGTCAGGGTCACAACAGCAGTGGCGGCAGAAAAGGAAAAAACATATCAAGGCATAGAAAAAACCTTTTTATTATTATTCTTTCTTGATCCCAATGCGTTTTGCCTACAGCTTCATCGGGGATCCCCCCCCTTTTCTGCTGTTAGGGGAAAGAGTGCCACCCGGTGTGGGGGCTACTGCCATGGTGTTCCCAGTGGGGAGGGGTTTGGCAGCAGTGAATTCCTCTGGGTAGGAACTGGGGCACAGCAATAAGCTTGACTGTTCAGCACTATTCAGCACATTTGATTAACCTGCAAGCCCCATTCCCCAAGACTGCTGGATATCAAAGCTTTTACTGGACATCCCTGTGTATACCTCATAGGATTTAAGCTACACTCTCCAAATCAACAAATAATTACTCGGTCCTCACCTTGAACTCCTTGATGCCAGCATAGATGCTCACGGGCCCCGGTTCATGGTCTCCACTGGGACGGGAGTCTGTCACAATCTCTATGACTTGCTCCAAGGCGAGTCGCATTCTGTGAAAGATGGCTCCTTTGTTTAGGCGGGCGGATTCACAGTCAGGGTGCCTGAGACAGGTCTGGGAGATAATTTTTTAAAAGTTATCCAGATGCCTCTCTGCAGTCTGCCAAGATGAATGCGTACCTGACTTGCCCTGTCTCAAATCATAGAATCACAGAATGTTAGAGCTGGAAGGGACCCTGCAGGTCATCTAGTCCAACCCCCTGCACTCTGCAGGAGCAGAGCCGAAAGAAAGCCCTACAACATACCCAAAAGATGGTCGTCCAGCCTCCGCTTGAAAACGTCCAGTGAAGGAGAATCCACCACCTCCTGAGGCAGTCTGCTCCACTGCTCAACCACTCTTACAGTCAGGAAGTTTCTCCTGATATTAAGCCGGTAACGACTCCCTTGTAATTTCCACCCATTAGATCTAGTCTTGCAATCCGGAGCAAGAAAGAACAGATCTGCTCCATCTTCTACATGACAGCCCTTCAAATATTTGAAGATTGCAATCATGTCCCCTCTAAGCCTTCTCTTTCCAGGCTAAACATACCCAACTCTTTCAGCCTTTCCTCATAAGACTTGGATTCCAACCCTCTCACCATCCTGGTCGCCCTCTTCTGGACACGCTCCAGCTTGTCAACATCCTTCCTAAAATGTGGTGCCCAAAACTGGACACAGGACTCCAGGTGAGGCCTGACCATAGCAGAATAGAGTGGAACTACCACCTCCCGTGATCTGGACACAACGCTTCTGTCAATGCATCCTAAGATTGCATTAGCTTTCTTCACAGCCACATTGCACTGCAGGCTCATGTTTAGCTTGTGATCCACCAGAACACCTAGATTCCTTTCACATGTGCTGCTGTCAAGCCAAGTCCCTCCCATTCTATATCTGTGCCTTTGATTTTTTGTGCCCAGGTGTAGGACTTTGCACTTATCTCTATTGAATTTCATTTTATTTGCCTCAGCCCACTGTTCCAGCCTATCTAGATCATTTTGAATCCTGACTCTGTCTTCTTCAGAATTAGCAATCCCACCCAGCTTTGTGTCATCTGCACATTTGATAAGCATCCCCTCTATGTCTTCCTCCAGGTCATTTATAAAAACATTGAACAACACCAGGCCTAGGACCGAGCCCTGTGGCACTCCACTCAAGACTTCCCTCCATGTAGAGGCAGAGCCATTTACAAGCACTTGTTGGGTACAATTTTTCAACCAACCATGGATCCATCCAACAGTTGCACCATCCAGCCCACACTTAACCAGCTTATCCTCAAGGATATCATGAGAAACTGTGTCAAATGCTTTACTGAAATCTAGATACACTATGTCCATAGCATTGCCAGAGTCCACCATTTTAGTAACTCTGTCAAAAAAGGAGATAAGGTTGGTCTGGCATGACTTATTCTTGATAAACCCATGCTGGCTACTACCAATGAACTCACTCCGTTCAAGGTGCTCACAGACAGTGTGTTTAATAATCTGCTTGAGAATTTTCCCAGGTATTGATGTCAAATGAGCCAGGTGAGGCCGACTATTGGTGACATCATCAATTAGCCACCCCTCGCATCTGTCAGCCTCTCCGCCCCGCCCTCCAAGTCTGGACAGCCCTCCGGCCTCCCTGTGTGTCGACTGGCGTGGTCTCAGTCACCGTCTCCCCTGCGCGTTGCAGGGTCCACGGAGGCACCCAACTGCAGCTCTCCGGTCAGGGCTCCACAAAGACAAGAAGAAGACAAAAGGCGTTACCTTGGAAGCTGTGAGGAGCATCATGGTGCACTTCTCGAGAACAGCACGAGCAGCTGCCATTTTAGCCTTTTTCTTTTCATCCTTCAGATCCTGAGGAAACAAAAAAAAGAAATGTTCTTCCTTGGAGGCAGGACAACTGTTTAGCATGGGGATTGATCGGCCAAAGAGCAATGATGAATACTTGAGGAGCAGTTTTATCCTAAGCCCCACCTCTGAATGACTTAGGGAGGTGACCAAGTGCTGTGTCCACACAAGCAGGAGACACGCTGATGTGCAGCAGGAGATAGGGCACCAAAACCCCCCCGTGCTGATGTGACCCCAGCCGTGGCACAGAAAAGGGTGGTGTTATGGACGTGTTAGGGATGGAGTGGGGCTGAGCCAGCCTCCTACCCATCCCCCTGTGCAACCTTACATCAGCAACAACCCTGGTGCATCTTTTACCAGTGCCAGGCATACCGAGAGTGGAAATACAAATCCCCCCGGGCAGCCTCCCATCTTGCCCCAAGCCCTGGTGCTCCTCAAGATACCAATTAAATCTGCAGCCAATCACAGCTTCCCAAAGCAACCCCAGGCAGGACACCCGGAGCTCAGATGACAGAGGGGGTACACACAGGGGGTCCTCATTCTCTCCCTCGTCCTTTTAACTGGAGATGCTGCCAGGGATTGAACCTGCGTCCTTCTGTATGCCAAGCAGATGGTCTGACACTGAGCCACAACCCCTCCCTCTTTGTTTGACACTGACAGAGCCACTTGGAAATTAGTGAAATTAGACTCCAAGCCAGTACATGGGATGCTGGGCATGAAGCAGTTAACAGGCACAGTCATGGGAGGGGCCATGTGGCTCAGTGGTAGAGCATTTGCTTTGCATACAGAACCCCCAGCATCTTCACTAAAAGGGGATCAGTTGATGTAACCAGACCGCCACCTGAGACACTGGAGAAACTGCCAATGAAACGGTCTTTTTATCATCATCATCATCATTATCATTATCATTATTATTATTATCCATACTAGTACAACACTATTAAACAATCGGGAGGGTTACAAAAAGAAGGAAGAAGTCATTCAAAAGCAGACTTAACAGTAAATACAAAGAGATGAATTCTACTAGATTACAAACATGAAAATTTACAAACATTGAGACTCTTGGTTCGCAGTGCAATTAGAAGAACAATACATTCCTACATATCAGGATATTAGGAATTATTTCACAGTTTTCTGAGTAATTGATCATAGGAAACCATACCACCTGGAACCGCTTTTGATAGCTTTCTGACTGCAAAGCAGATGAGTTATATGTTGTCTGCCCATAAATAAAGCATTCCCAAATTTGTTTCATTGAAACTATCATTGAATGGACAATTCTGCAGGCTATTTTGTGGGCCCTTCTTCTCACAGTCTGACTGTGACTTTTCTAAGTCTGCAAATTTTGTTTTGTTCCGTCTTTAAAATAGCATTCCCAATGACTGATGTTTAGCAAATACTATGTAGGTACCTTACTAACAAAGCTATAGAGGAAAGATATCTCATCAACAAAGGTTACGCAAAACATCAACTATTATGCGTAGAAGCTCAGTGGGAATAAAGCTCTTCTGTGCCAGCAATTTCCCTGAACGCCATCTGAAGAAGGCTTTCATTTTCTACAGAAGTTGATACAAGCTGATCCTACCCCTTTAAGTTTTTAAAGCTTTATTTTTACAGACAAAAGCAATAAATCATTTCAAGTCAAAACAGTCCCTCTTTCCTTGTACTCACTTCACCACAATCTTTTGACTTCTGTTTTCTAAATGCCCCCACAGGCTGGAGGCATTTGCTGTTTCCTGGTGCTTTGTGAGATTTGATTCATCTTGGTATTTCAGTGCATTGCTGGAGACGAACTGCAAGGCATTGGCCAGACTCAGTTGGCGAGGGGGGGGGGGGAGTGGGACAACTATACCTGTATATAAAGATCCAACTTACAGAGTTTTAGTTTTTGTTTAACAAAGAAAAGTTATCAAAAAATTCAAATCAGCTTCATTGCCCATTAAGACTGTTTCCGGAGGACCGTGGCCATGCTGGTCAGCGGCAGAAGAGCAAGATTCAAATTCAGTAGCACCTAAAAGACCAACAAGCTTTCCAGGGCATCAGATTTCAAAAGTCAAAACTCCCTACCTGAGGAACGGAGCTTCAACTCTTGAAAGCTTATTGCCCGTGCTCTCCAAAATCTCCAGCAACAGTAGGGACATACATTTACAATTTGCAGCATCACTCCAGATAATCTATGCAATGCACATAAGAACATAAGAGAAGCCAGTGTTGGATCAGGCCAATGGCCCATCCAGTCCAACACTCTGTCACAAAGTGGCCGAAAATAACAGGTGCCATCAGGAGGTCCAGCAGTGGGGCCAGGACACTGTTGCCCCCCTCCCCAAGCACCAAGAACACAGAGCATCACTTGCCCTGGACTGAGAGTTCCAATCTATACCTTGTGGCCAGTAGCCACCGATGGACCTCTGCTCCAGATGTTTATCTAATTCCCTCTTGAAGCCATCCTTGCCTGTAGCCGCTGCCATCTCCTGTGGCAGTGAATTCCATGTGTTAATCACTCTCTGGGTAAAGAAGGACTTCCTCTTATCTGTTCTAACCTGACTGCTCGACTGTTTCACCAAGTGCCCACAAGGAGTTCTTGCGTGGCGGGAAAGGGTGGTCTAGGCGGCCCATGACCGGGTGTCTTGCACGGATTCCAGCGGCTCACCCCCACCCCCACCAACTCTCAGTATTCTGTCCCTTGGAAGATTTGTGCCATTAGTGGAAAGAAAGAGGAAGGATGACAGATTTAAGGTTGCTTAAAGAAGCTGTGGTTTTTCCTATGGTAAACTGAGACTTGGGGGGGGGGATTTAAAACCCTGGCCTCCTGCCCAACCTTCTCCAGGTACACCTGGAGAAGATTGGGCAGGGAAGCCAGGCATGACTGCCTCATTACAAAGAAAAGTAGCCTTTAATATGTTCATAACAGGGTCATCCTCCCTCATGGATCACTACCTTGTCGTGGCGAGGGGGCTTGCGTGGTTCGATGAGGCTGTGGGCTATGCCGTGTAGGGCCACTCAGGACGGACAGGCCACAGCAGAGAACTCAGACCAAGCGTGATCCCCTGGAGAAGGAAATGGCAACCCACTCCACTATCTTTGCCAAGAAAACCCCATGGAGAGTAACAAAAGGCTAAAAGATATGACCCCGGAAGATGAGCCCCTCAGGTCGGAAGGTGTCCAATATGCTACTGGGGAAGAGCAGAGGGCAAGTACGAGTAACCCCAGAAAGAGTGAAGCGGCTGGGCCAAAGCCGAAAGGACGCTCAGTTGTGGATGTGTCTGACGGTGAAAGGAAAGTTCGATGCTGCAAAGAACAATACTGTATAGGAACCTGGAATGTAAGATCTATGAATCAAGGTAAGCTTGACGTGGTCAAAAATGAGATGGCAAGAATGAACATCGACATCTTGGGAATCAGTGAACTAAAGTGGACAGGAATGGGCGAATTTAACTCAGAAGATCATTATATCTACTACTGTGGCCAGGAATCCCGTAGAAAAAATGGTGTGGCCTTTATAGTCAACAAGAGAGTGAGAAAGGCAGTATTGGGATACAATCTCAAAAATGACAGAATGATCTCGGTCCGAATCCAAGGCAAACCATTCAATATCACAGTAATCCAAGTCTATGCCCCAACCACTGCTGCAGAAGAGGCTGAAGTGGACCAGTTCTATGAAGACCTACAACAGCTCATAGAACTAACACCAAAAAATGATGTCCTCATCATCATAGGGGACTGGAATGCTAAAGTAGGAAATCAAAAGGTAACCAGAATAACAGACAAGTTTGGCCTTGGAGAACAAAATGAAGCAGGGCAAAGGCTAACAGAGTTTTGTCAAGAGAACGCGCTGGTCATAGCGAACACCCTTTTCCAACAACCTAAAAGGCGTCTCTACACATGGACTTCACCAGATGGGCAACACCGAAATCAGATTGACTATATAATTTGCAGTCAAAGATGGAGAAGCTCTATCCAGTCAGTAAAAACAAGACCTGGAGCTGACTGTGGCTCAGATCATGAGCTACTCATTGCAAAATTCAGACTTAAATTGAAGAAAGTTGGGAAAACCACAAGGCCATTCAGATTTGACCTAGATCGCATCCCCGATAAATAAACAGTAGAGGTGAAGAACAGGTTTAAGAGACTAGATTTGATAGACAGAGTGCCTGAAGAACTATGGACAGAGGTCCGTGACATTGTAAAGGAGGCAGCAATCACCGCCATCCCAAAGAAAAAGAAATGCAAGAAAGCAAAATGGCTGTCTGATGAGGCTTTACACATAGCAGAGGAAAGAAGGAAAGCAAAAGGCAACGGTGAAAAGGAAAGATTTGCCCAACTGAATGCAGATTTCCAGAGAACAGCGAGGAGAGATAAAGAGGCTTTCCTGAATGAACAATGCAAAGTAATAGAGGAAAACAATAGATTGGGAAGGACTAGAGATCTCTTCAAGAAAATTGGAGAAATCAAGGGAACGTTCCATGCAAAGCTGGCCATGATAAAGGACAAAAACGGTAGGGACCTAACAGAAGCAGAAGAGATTAGGAAAACATGGCAAGAATACACAGAAGAACTATACAAGAAGGACCTCGATGTCCTTGACAATCACGATGGTATAATCACTGACCTCGAGCCAGACATCCTGGAAAGCGAAGTTAAATGGGCCTTAGAAAGCATTACTAACAACAAAGCTAGTGGAGGTGATGGTATCCCAGCTGAGTTATTCAAAGTCTTAAAAGAAGATGCTGTTAAAGTGCTGCACTCAATTTGCCAACGAATTTGGAAAACACAACAGTGGCCACAGGATTGGAAAAGGTCAGTGTACATTCCAATCCCAAAGAAGGGCAATGTCAAGGAATGTTCAAACTATCGCACAATTGCACTCATTGCACACGCTAGCAAGGTCATGCTCAAAATCCTACAAGCTAGGCTCCAACAGTACGTGGATAGAGAACTGCCAGAAGTACAAGCTGGGTTTCGAAGAGGTAGAGGAACTAGAGATCAAATTGCCAACATTCGCTGGATTATGGAGAAAGCAAGAGAGTACCAGAAAAACATCTACTGCTTCATTGACTATGCTAAAGCCTTTGATTGTGTGGATCACAATAAATTATGGCAGGTTCTTAAAGAGATGGGAGTACCGGACCACCTCACATGTCTCCTGAGAAACCTGTATAAGGGTCAAGAAGCAACAGTTAGAACCAGATATGGAACAACTGATTGGTTTAGCATAGGAAAAGGAGTATGACAAGGATGTATATTGTCACCTTGCTTATTTAACTTATATGCAGAGTACATCATGTGAAATGCTGGCCTGGATGAATCACAAGCTGGAGTTAAGATTGCTGAGGAAAACATCAATAACCTCAGATATGCAGACGATACCACTCTGATGGCAGAAAGTGAAGAGGACCTAAAGAGCCTCTTGCTCAGAGTGAAAGAGGAGAGCACAAAAGCTGGGCTTGAAAGCTCAACATCAAAAAAACTAAGATCATGGCATCCAGCCCCATCAACTCCTTGGCAAATAGAAGGAGAAGTCGTGGAAGCAGTGACAGACTTCATGATCCTAGGATCCCAGGATCACTGCAGATGGTGACTGCAGCCATGAAATTAAAAGACGCCTGCTCCTTGGAAGGAAAGCGATGGCAAACCTAGACAGCATGATAAAAAGCAGAGACATCACCTTGCCAACAAAAGTCCGCATGGTCAAAGCAATGGTATTCCCAGTAGTAATGTATGGCTGCGAGAGTTGGACTATAAGGAAGGCTGAGCGCCGAAGAATAGATTCTTTTGAACTATGGTGCTGGAGAAGACTCTTGAGAGTCCCTTGGACTGCAAGGAGATCAAATCAGTCAATTCTAAAAGAAATCAACCCTGACTGTTTCCTGGAAGGCCAGATCCTGAAGTTGAAGCTCAAATACTTTGGCCACCCAATGAGAAGGGAGCATTCACTGGAGAAGACCCTGATGCTGGGAAAGATTGAAGGTCAAAGAAGAAGGGGACGGCAAAGGATGAGATGGTTAGACAGTGTCATCGATGCAACGAACATGAAATTGAGCAAACTTCAGCGGACAGTGGAAGACAGGAGGGCCTGGCATAATCTGGTCCATGGGGTCGCAAAGAGTCGGACTCGACTGTGCGACTGAACAACAACAACAGGGTCATCAGTTTAGTTTTAAGAGGCTCTACGTTTGCATTAAGCTTAGACTGCATTTCAGATCTGACTATTTTAAAAAGACCTTATGAGAGCTGAAATGTTAAAACAAATTTAAGCCATTTCTGGTTCACAGCTGAGAAGAACACATTATTTCAATTAAAACATTTTTTAAATACAGGATCTATTTTTTGAGGAGTACTTACATTCTGCCGATCTCCAGTTAAATGGGCAAATTCCACCATTTCATTCCCAAACTGGCTGAATATTTGCACAAATTCCTGAAAAGTACTCACTTTCTCTAGCAGTTCCATTGTTAAAAATACCTGCAAAATATATTGAGTAAGCAATAAATGATGCATTTATAAAGTCAATGCAAAAAATGTTCGGAATTTCCCCCAAAACTATATGAACTGTTTCATATTTTCAACATCAAAATGGCATCCGACCATCCAGTTCAAGTCACTTATTCTCCCCAAGTAGTCCGATGTTGTGCAGTGCTGCAGAGGAACCCCGGGAGAAGGGCCCCCTTCCTTATTCCTTCAACTGTGGCCAAGGTTCCCTCTCGGCTCCACAGTGTTGTGAGCAGAAATTCTACCTCATGAGCAAAAAAAGCTAGTGGCATTAAAGTTGTGAGCAAGTCGACATTTGACTATCATGTAAATTGTTTGCTTTACAAGATTACTTCCATAACCTTGCAAAAATCTCAAAATAAATTCTGATTCCCTTCCAGTCCAGCTTTCGTCCAGGCCAAAGAAACAAAGAAAGAATCACGGAAACAACTATAACAGATAGAAACAACCATGACAAACTAACTAATAATAATTACTTCCAAGTGCATTTTGATAATTTTGTATAATTTCCACATAAATAGTGCAAAATATACCAAATTATTCAGTGTGTAGCATAGAAAAATACAATCTCAATGTGTTATTAATTCAAAAAAATTCACTCAGTAGTATTAAGTCCATATTACAAAAAAAATTGGATAAAAGGGAAGAGTCTTCTAAGGAGAGGGGGATGCATTCAGTGTACACAAATCAAAGCAGCTTCAAATCCTGTCGATAAGCATTGTGCCTATTTTACTTCTTTGGGATGTAATTCTTTACTTCATTCCAAGTGAATCAAGTCAAATTTCACCCACTCCTTTTCACTATATTGGTAAACCTGTTCCCTGGAGGACAGGTCTACCCACCCATTTCCACTATATTGGTAGACCTGGCCTCCAGAGAACAGGTATACCCACCCCTTTCCACTATATTGGTAGACCTGGCCTTCACCTGGAGATTGTCAACAATGGTTCCCCAGGAGGAAATGGCTGGTTTGGAGGATGGAGTCTATGGCATTGTACCTTTCTGAGGTCCCACCCCTCTTCAAACACCACTTTCTCCAAGCTCCACCCCTCAAATCTCCAGGAATTTCCCAACCTGGAGATGGCAACCCTATTTCCTTCCCAGCCAACCATCAACCTACCTTTATCTGCCCTTCTGACTTCAGCTTTCCATCTCTCCCCCCCCACACACACCTACAGCCTCTGCTTAGGAAAAGTACAGTCTTTCTCCACAGTGGGGACCCAAGCAAAAGTGAGGCGACCTCAGCATGGTTTAATGACACAGAATCCATCCTGCAAAGCAGCCATTTTGTCCAGGGGAACTGATCTCTGCCATGTGGAAAGCAGTGTTAATTCTGAGTAATCTCTAGCTCTCACCTGGAGATTGGCAGCAATGGTTCCCCAGAAGAAAACAACAGCTTTGGAAGGTGGACTCTATGTCATTCTATTCAGCTGAGGCCTTTCCCCTCCCCAAATTCTGACTTCTGTAGATCTCACCACAAAATATCCAGGAATTTCCCATCCTGAAGCTGGCAACCCTAGTCAGGATTGGCCCCAATGAGTTCTCCACAAAGGCCAAAGTAGGCCTGGAAAGGGCCTCCTGCTTTTGCCTTTTTACTGATAGAACCAAGCTTGGTTGCCTAGCAAAGCCACTGAGGGGAAAGTTAGCCCCACAGTAGAAGAGAATGGTTTGACGGTTGGTGGCTCACCTCAGTAGCCAGCCAGCTGCAGAGGAGCCAAGCAGGAGAAGCATCTTTGTCAGGAGAGACAGTCATTTTGTGAGTTTATTCTCACAGGGAAGAGTGCCCAAGCCCAAGTGGGCAGGAGAGAGGAGTGGACCCAGCCCCCAGCCAATGGCAAGCGAGTACTCTTGAGTGGCAGTTGATGTGCCAATGGCTGATGGAGCGCACAACACAGCCAATGGGAGAGCCGAAAAGTCAATGGGCCCCATAGACTATAATAGGGAATAAATCTGGGGGTATCTGGGGCTCTGGGGGGCTGTTTCTTTAGGTAGATGCACCAAATTTTCATCAGAGCTGCTGGTACCTCTCCTCAAAAATCCACCCAAGTTTCAAAAAGATTGAACCAGGGGGTCCAATTTTGTGGGTCCCAGAAAGAGGTGCCCCCATCCTCCAATGGATGTTTCCAATGGAGGGGGGGGGCTTTGTGTGCAGAAGCAGAAACCTGTGAGCTGGCATCAAAAATTTTGTGCACCAGCACCCCCTAGCACAGCTTAGAGGGAACTATTGCTATGACTAGTACGTAAGGCAATACTTCCACTTTTATGCAACTCCCAAGCAAAATTTAAATACCTTGTTCCTAGAAGCTATAATCTGCTTAATCACTATTCGGTCAGCCAGCACCAACACTTTAGTCACTGAAGAAAGCAGCAGTCGGGCAGCTTTTACCACTCCAGTTTTGTCTGTAAAAATAGTGATCTGTCCATCAGATTCTGGATGATCCAAGGCTGCCACGTCCGTGAGCTGAGCGATCGTCTCCCCTGCAAACAAAGCAAAGTACAGCAACTGATACTTTACTGGAGCTACTCCAAGAACTGGACAGAATCAAAGCAAAAGCGGAAGCCAAGCCTCCACAGGAAAGTCCAGGCAACTGCCAAAGGAAAGGCAAGAGCCTCCCTAATTTTCTTTGTGAATCCACACCCGCCTCAGTCTCTCTAATGAGGCCCTCTGCTGCGGAAACAGTGTTTCAGGCGTCATGTAGCTCAATGAGGCTGCCAGCTCCAGGCTAGGAAATTCCTGGTGACCTGGGGGTACAGCCAGGGGAGGGTGGGGGGTTCAGGGAGGGAAGGGACCACAGGGTGCCAAAATGCCCGAGAATCACCCCCTCCAAAGCAGCCATCTCCTCCGGGGGAACTGAACTCTGTCGCCTTGAGATCAGTTGTAATTCTGACAGAGCTCCAGCCCCCGCCCGAAGGAGGAGGAGATTGAATTTCTACGTTGCCCTTCACTCGGAGCCTCAGAGCGGCTTACAAACTCCCTTCCCTTCCCCACAACAGACACCCTGTGAGGTAGGTAGGGGCTGAGAGAGCTCTGACAGAAACGGCTCTTTTTCAAGAACAGCTGTGCCAGAACTATGGCTTGCCCAAGGTCACCCAGCAGCTGCAAGTGGAGGAGTGGGGAATCAAACCCGGTTCTCCCGGATTAGAGTCTGCACACTTAACCACTGTACCAAACTGGTTGGCACCTCACAGCTACCGAAGGCTTCAGGTTTTACACTGACTGAATCTGACTCCTGGTCCATCAAAGGCCACCTTGCCTGCTCTGACTGGCAGCAGCTCTCCAGGACTCGGGGTGGGGGAGGGGTCTTTCATGTCCCCTTTTACTGGGGATGCCGGGTTTGAATCCAGGGTCTTCTGCATGCAAGGCCACTGCTCTGCCACTGAGCCATGACCCCAGCACACCAAGCCTCGCCCTCAGCCCTGAGCCTGTACTCTTCCACATCAGGCCCACTGGCCTAGGCACTCTCCCCGCCCCAACTCTAGGGTTGCCAGCCTCCAGGTGGGGCCTGGAGATCCCCCGCTTTTACAACTGGAGTCTCCAGCTGCACTGGAAAGTCTCCAGCAATCAGCTCCCCTGGAGAAAACAGCTGCTCTGGAGGGTGGACTCGATGGCATCGTACCACGCTGAGGCCCCTCCTCCCCTCCCCAAACCCCGCCCCCTCCTGGAGCCACCCCCAAAGTCTCCAGGTATTTTCCAACCCAGACCTCGCAACCCTACCCAACCCCGTTTTGTTGACACATTTGCAGGGTAAGAGGAACTAATGATGCAGGAACAACACACGACGGATCTGGCTTCACCAGAAGGAGAAAGGTGGTGCTGCTTTCAGTTCTGTTGAATGGCCCTTGAAGATGCAGGAACTGGCCACCCCTCTTCTAGACAAGGAGACAGCTGGGGCTGTCTGCCTCCCCTTCCCATCCCCCAAACCCACCCAAAAACTTGGGGAACGGGAAGCCACAGATGACGCCCTGAGGAGTCTTATGGAACCCGAATCCAGACCTCTGCTTGAGCTGCTGCCTCCGACACCAGCGAGGTGCCTTGCAGTTCGAGTTCCTCTGGTGACTGCTGCACTTCAACCGGCTGGCTGCACGCCAGCAATCAGCAGCAGGAACGCCAACAACCTCAGCCAAGCAACTCAAGTCCAAGCTAGAGGGACTGCCTTTAGGAAGAGACAGGCGCCGCTCCCAATACTAAAAGGACTGAAACTGCCACTCCCAGTTGCAAACAACAGTGTAACCCTAAATGGCTGTGATCACCTTCTCTCTCTCTCTCTCTCTCTCTCTCTCTCTCTCTCTCTCTCTCTCTCAATCTCTCTGGCTTTAAACTGCAGAGAGGGTTGCAAGCCTCTTCTTCAAAGACCCCCCCTACCTGCTCGCTTTGCTTCGACGCAGGCAACATTCATTTCCTCTTTCAGCTCCTGGTTTTCATTGGCGATCGCTTCTCCCACTGTGACAAATCTCCCAACCGCCAGGCTGACGGCTTGGCCCACTTGCTGGATCGCCTTCAGAGTCTTGTCTGACCGCTTTGGTTTGTCCTTATGGTTGATGAGAGTGGTTATCTGTGCACAAAGACATGGGGCCAATTATACACCCCAGCAGCACTCTTGGCCTCAAGCACACCCAAGAAGCTCAGTTCAAGGCTGCAACCAGAAAGGGGCGGGGGGGGGAGAATAATTAAAACTGTTTCCTTCCACGAGGCCTGAAGGTTCACCCTACAACAGATCTGTTCAATCTGTCACCCACCAAAGTAGTTTGACTACAACCAACCAAGGCCAGAGCCATATACTTGTCCGATGGCCAACTCTCTTCAGACAGCAAAAGAATGAGCTTGCGCCTTTCCCATTCCACAACAGGTGTCTGTGAGTAGGGTTGCCAGCCTCCAGGCAGGGCCTGGAGGTTTCCCGGAATCACAAGTCCACTTCCCTTGGAGAAAATGGCTGCTTTGGAGGACGAGCTCCGTGGCCTTGTACGCGAAGTGGCCTTTCCTCTCCCCAGGCTCCACCCCCAAACCTGCCTGGGCTTCCCAATCCAGAGCAGGTAATCAGTACCTGGAACGCAGGGCACCCCACGCGGAGGCCGGACGAAGCCTCAGATCCACCCCTCAAGTCACACCTTCTATGCGGAGAACCCGCGCGTTGCACACACTCCACACGAGTGCCACCAGGGTGCCTGGCGGGGGGAGGGGGGAGGGGGAGGGGAGGGGCCCCCCCCGGCTACTCCAGGGCGGAAAGAGGGTCGCCAGCGCAGCAAGCGGATGCAGGCCGAAGACAGCCAGGCAGCACCGGGCTGATGAACATGCGAGGAACGAGATTCCTCCAGGGCCCTTAAGGAGCTCTTTTTGGGGCTGGCTCCGTCCCACCAGCGCAGGCCTCCGGCAGAAGGCGGCTTCCTCGAGGCGGGGTCTTCCCAAGACCACCTTCTGACCGGGGCAGGCTCCTTCTTGCCAGAAGACAGCCGCTCTGCTAGCAGAACAGAACCACGGGGTCCAACTCTATGACTACTTCAGGGGTGTACAATTTCCCCCTCACAGAAAGGGTTTCTGTGTAAGAAGGTGAGGGTCACAATGTTCCCTCTAAACTGTGGAGTCCTGTGAGCAAAAATTCTATTTTGTGAGCTCCTGGCATTCAAGTTGTGAGAGAGCAATTTGGCTACTGCATAAATTAGTTTGCTCTGGAGCCCTCCTTCCCGAGCTAAGACAAAAGGACATGAGCTGGAGGATAGTGTGAGCTAACTCACACTAACTCAGCTTAGAGGGAACACTGGTGTGTGAATGTTCCACATGCATATCATGTGTGGCATACACACAGTAAGTTGTAGTAGGGTTGCCAGCCTCCAGGTAGGGCCTGGAGATCTCCCAGAATTAGAACTGATCTCCAGGCAACAGAGATCAGTTCCTCTGGAGAAGATGGCTTCTTTGGAGGGCGGACTCAAACTTTGTTATATTGATATTAGTTTCCGAGAGTAACTGCTTTGGTCTGCAGTAGAACCCCCAGATTTGAGTGCAGTAGTTGTCAGCTATGCTGCCATTGCTGGGGGGGGGACGATGACACACAGCTGATGTATTGTTCCTTGTTATGCTGGAATGTTAATTTTATCTTCTCCTAGAGTCTTATCTCATAGCCTGAGCGTCTGACCTTGGTACTGCTCTCCTGATGCTTTGCTGGGAATGTGAACCCGTTTAAGTATGCTGTAACTAATTCCCTGATTGGATCGACCTAGTCAGGGGACCCCACTTCGAATCCTGTATATCTATTCCCTTCCCACCTTTAGGATTAGTTCTGACACTGAATGTATGCACAGATGACTTGCCTTTACTGTACTCAATAAACTTGAACCTTTATGAAGGATCGTTGTTGAGAACGGATTGCTGCAAGATTCTGACAGTCGGCCCTTAGAGACCAACCAGATTTTCAGGGTATGAACTTATGAGAGTTTTGACTCTCGAAAGTTCATATCCTGAAAATCTTGTTGGCCTCTAAGGTGATACTGGACTCGAATCTAGATGTACTGGTGTTGTAGTACAACAAAGTGGGGGGGGGGATTGTGTCATTTTGAATGGTTTATCTGAGGTTTTATGGAACTGAAGCTTCACATCGCTGAACTAGTTGGATGCATCTTAACTAAGTGACGACACCCAGGCATCTGAAGCTGTGTACGCGCACGACACAAATGCTCCTACACAGAATTAAACCTTGTTGGACTTAAAAGAGTGCCACTGGACTCAAACTTTGTTCAAGTGACTACATCGTTAGTGAAACAGAATATGTGTACAGCACACACCCCAAAAGTGCATAGCCGAATTAAGCAAAATATTTATAGCTACTATATATAAAATCACACGCTACAAGTTTATATGGATGATCATGCCAAATGTATTTCTAGTAGCCTATTTGTTATGCGAGCAACAGTTAATAGGCAAAACATTTTCTCAAACAAGGTCTCCTTGCACAGCATCAGCGGACCAGAGAACGGCATCAGAACTTGTTCATATGATCTGTTGTCCTGGGACAGCCACCAACCTCCTCCACTCCTGCCTCAGATTTGTTAATACAGTGTGGAGAGCCAGGGAACAGCGTGTCGGGCCAGGATCTGCAGAACACCCAGGTTCGAATCCCCCCTCTGTTACAGAAACTTGCTCGTGACCTTGGGCCACACTCTCAGCCTAACCAACCACACAGCATTCAATAGGGAAGGGCCCATCATGGATGTCACCCTAAGCCCCAGGGATAAAGGGCACAATAAAAATGTACTAAAGAAACAGACGCAGGATGCATTCAAAGTGCAAAATGCAAGGATGCCGTAAGAAACAAAAATCAAGAAATCCAATAAGGCTTTTTACTTTTCCACACCTTGTAAAGTATACAAACATTGCCAACCGAGCAGCAGACCAGTTTAAATCAATGATTGACACATGCAAAATAGCAAGTGTGTGATCTCTAAATAAGGCACATCTAAACAAGGCAAGATCTGCACACAGGATTAGATGGTTGAGTGGGATGTACCATTTCAAATGAAAGGGGGAGTAAGGCCATTTTTGACAGATTCTGTACTCCTTACAAGTGGCACAATAAAGAGGAATGTCCTTCTCCTGGCTGTGCTAGTTTCCTATTTGCTAGGAAGCTGATTTTTATTTTTTTTACATACAGGAATATTTAAAATGGAGAACACCGATAGACTGCAGAGGACCTCAGAGGATTTATTTCTAGATATACTGGAACCTATTGAAAGACTTGCAGTGTTTGATTCAAAACAATCGGTATGGCTGTAAAAATCGCTGCTGAAGAAATCCTCTACCCTGTAGAAAATGAAATGGAAATACTGATATATCAGGCCCCAACTAAAAGGGAGATATGGAAAGAGGAGAAAAAAGGGCACGACGATGCAGAAGACATAGAGGAAATCTACAATCAAGTTGACAGGAGCTACAGGAAGGGGTCTGAATAAAGAGAAATAAAGTTGCGATAAAAGTGCATCAGAGACTTTCTAAAATAATGAGTCACACACCACCCCGAGAGAGCAAAGAAACCAATACATGGAACTACAAACCATCTCCAAGACTGAGTACAGATGGCTACTTCCAGAAGACAACTTATACACTTATAAGGGGAAAAGAAATAGAACTAAGACATTAAAACTTAAGAGGAGAAATCAAGAGATCAAAAAAAGAGGAAAATCATAAAAAGGATGGGAAATTTCTGAAGGAATTTCTGAGATTTATAATGGAGTAAGATCCTAATATATTTGCTTCCAGAAGAAAATAAAGAACTATGCATCTCTATACACCCAATGAAATAACTTTGATAAAATGCTTAGACAAAGTCCATATTAGTAGAAAGTAAGAAATTATACATCCACATATTTGCAAATATTATATGGTGGGAAATTTTGATAATATATGAGGTAGTTTAATAGGAGGAAAGAATTATACGGAATATTGTACCTCAATTTTATGTTTGTTTGTTTTGAAAATAAAAAGGTTTTGTTGTGTTTTTTTTAAAGAAATATTTAAAATGCAATCTTTCACCCAAGGTGCACAATGGTACAGTCCATTTTAGTGTACTTCATATAACAAATTCAAGACAACTCTGACAAGCAGGATAATGGTAAAATGCTCCTGCCACTTGACAAAACAGAGGGGAGCCAGAGACCAACAATGCACCATGGCGAGCCACCACTCCATGATATTCACAATTCCACAGAGAAACAGATCACCTCCAGGGCATCTGAGGACATGAGCCCCTACTCATAAAAGGTCCTGCTGAAACAGATGCCGAAAAGATGCCACGGGGATCCCACGGAGGTACCTGTGGTCGTGTGTTCCAGCAAAACAGAAGAAGGCGGCTTGGGAGACCATTTAAAGACTCACAGATGGACGGACAAATGTGTCAGTGGAGCAGCATGTTCACAAAAAGCAGCATGACCCCCTTGCAACACGGCTTTTCCTCCACACGGGTCCCCCCAACTCTTGGCATCATCTTTTATTTCTTTGCAATTTTGTATTTAAATTACAGAAAGTATATATCAATATGTGAAAAAACCCACAATCTTATACAACAACCCACCCCCTGCCCCCAATCAAGCATTTTATTTAGTTATTTCAGGCTATTTGCATGCGGCCTGAGACAGCTTATAAAATAAGTCATAATAAAAACATAAAACATTTAAAATCCTCCATAAAACCACCCACCAGAGCATAAAGACATAGATCATCAAGCAGTTTAAAACAAACACCAGTTTCCAGAGCACAACACACTATTAAAATGGTGGTAAAGTGCCAGCCCCTTTGGCCAAGGTGCACCTCAGGATCTACATCAAGATGTGCTCCAGCCCAAAAGCCAAACTGCAATGCCAGCTTCAGTTCCACATTTGGACCCCTCCACTGCTAGTAACGGATCCCAGGAATCTAGACGGGAAAACCCACCAGATTTGGAGACCGTCACTCAAGCCCCTGGCTGGTCCTGAACAGACAACTGCAGGCAACTCTTTCTTCCTTGTCTGTAAACTAATCACGCCCTGACTGGAACAGCCCAGACTAGCCCAACCTGGTCAGATCTTGGAAGCTAAGGAGGGCCCAACACTGTCTAGTTCTTGGATGGGGGACCCTCGTGGGAGACCAGGAGTGCTACCACCCCAGCTCCTCTCCTGCCTTGAAAGCCCTGTGGGGCTGCCCTAAATTGTCAGCAACCGGATGGAAAAAACACTCGCGCGCACACATACACACAAACTAATCACTAGGAATATTGGAATACGATGGACCTCTCATAGAATTACATCAAACCACTCTCAGGCCCTACGTTTTTCTAGTTCTCTGGGTGTCATGAAGATGCACTGAGGGCTTGAAGAAATCTAAAAAGGTGCCAGGTGCCAAAGCCTCATGGCAGACTGACAGTGCAGTCCTAAGTCCAATAGGCCTAGAAGGGCTTAACTCTGCTTTGGAATGCACCCATGATGAATTTATCTAAAATGAAGCAAGAATCATTTGGTTGTCTCTCAGCTGCAGATTATCCCAGCTGAGTTATTCAAAGTCTTAAAAGAAGATGCTGTTAAAGTGCTGCACTCAATTTGCCAACAAATTTGGAAAACACAACAGTGGCCACAGGATTGGAAAAGGTCAGTTTACATTCCAAGCCCAAAGAAGGGCAATGTCACGGAATGTTCAAACTATCGCACAATTGCACTCATTTCACACACTAGCAAGGTCATGCTCAAGAGTCTACAAGCTAGGCTCCCACAGGACGTGGATAGAGAACTGCCAGAAGTACAAGCTGGGTTTCGAAGCGGTAGAGGAACTAGAGATCAAATTGCCAACATGCTCTGGATTATGGAGAAAGCAAGAGAGTACCAGAAAAACATCTACTTCTGCTTCATTGACTATGCGAAAGCCTTTGTGTGGATCACAATAAACTATGGCAGGAGAGTACCAGACCACCTCACATGTCTCCTGAGAAACCTGCATAAGGGTCAAGAAGCAACAGTTAGAACCAGATATGGAACAACTGATTGGTTTAGCATAGGAAAAGGAGTATGACAAGGATGTATATTGTCACCTTGCTTATTTAATTTATATGCAGAGTACATCATGCGAAATGCTGGCCTGGATGAATTACAAGCTGGATTTAAGATTGCTGGGGAAAAGATCAATAACCTCAGATATGCAGACGATACCACTCTGATGGCAGAAAGTGAAGAGGACCTAAAGAGCCTCTTGCTCAGGGTGAAAGAGGAGAGCGCAAAAGTGGGCTTGAAGCTCAACATCAAAAAAACTAAGATCATGGCATCTGGCCCCATCACTCCTTGGCAAATAGAAGGGGAAGTCGCAGAAGTTGTGACAGACTTCACGTTCCTGGGATCCCAGATCACGGCAGATGGTGACTGCAGCCATGAAATTAAAAGACGCCTGCTCCTTGGGAGGAAAGCGATGGCAAACCTAAACAGCATGATAAAAAGCAGAGACATCACCCTGCCAACAAAAGTCCGCATGGTCAAAGCAATGGTATTCCCCCTAGTAATGTATGACTGTGAGAGTTGGACTATAAGGAAGGCCAAGTGCCGAAGAATAGATCCTTTTGAACTATGGTGCTGGAGAAGACTCTTGAGAGTCCCTTGGACTGCAAGGAGATCAAATCAGTCAACCCTAAAAGAAATCAACCCTGACTGTTCCCTGGAAGGCCAGATCCTGAAGCTGAAGCTCAAATACTTTGGCCACCAAATGAGAAGGGAGCACTCACTGGAGAAGACCCTGATGCTGGGAAAGATTGAAGGTCAAAGAAGAAGGGGACGGCAAAGGATGAGATGGTTAGACAGTGTCATCGATGCAACGAACATGAAATGGAGCAAACTTCAGTGGACAGCGGAAGACAGGAGGGCCTGGCGTGATCTGGTCCATGGGGTCACGGAGAGTCGGACTTGACTGTGTGACTGAACAACAACAACAACAGGTGCAGATATGTCTACACAATGCCCCAGACAGAAGGGACAAATAGGAAGAGGGTTTAAAATCCTAACAGTAGGCCTTATCAGACCACGGAATCATAGAAGCAGACAGAGCCGGGAGGGGCCACACAGGCCATCCAGTCCCACCCCTGCTCAATGCAGGATCAGCCTGGAGCATCCCCGACAAGGGTTTGTCCAGCCGCTGCTTAAAGATGGCCAGGGAGAGGGAGCTCACCACCTCCCCGGGCAGCCGATCCCACTGCGGCACGACTCTTACCGTAAACCAGTTTTTCCTAAGATCCAGCCGGTACCATCTTGCCCCGAATTTAAACCCACTCTTGCGAGTCCTCTCCTCTGCTGCCCACAGGAACAGCTCCCTGCCCTCCTCCAAGTGACGCAGCCCTTCAGAGACTTCAAGAGAACAATCATGCCCCCCCACCCACCCCCCAGCACTTACCAGGAGCCCACTCACTATCCATGACCTTACCCAAGAGATGTTGTTGCCGTATTGGATGAAGGGCCATGTGTGCATTTTGCATGCACAGACCACTAAAGCCTTAGGTACTCACCAACCGACCACTGGATTTTTCAAGGTTTTCATTTATGGATACCAAAGCTGTACGCACATGCTAAATATGCATGTTGTCTCTGTCCACACAACATGGCAAGTGTGCGTATGAGGAATACCATGTACTCTCCCAATATACATGATTGCCCAGCTCCTTGGACAGGTGAACATAATGTCTGAACCGGGTTGGCTGGTAAGGAAGCAAAATACCTTCCCAGACCAAGTAACATTTCCTTCTAGCCCTGACCTGGACCGCCCAGGCCAGCCTGATCCCGTCAGGCCTCGGAAGCGCAGCAGGGTCCGCCTTTGGCAAGGACTTGGGGGGGGGAGGCCTCCTTGGAATGCCAGAGGCGGGAGGCAGGGGCAGGCTTGACTCAGCCACCTCTCTGAATACCCTCCAGGTCCCCCATGGGGACCAGTCACCAGAGGTCACCATGACTTCCAGGGGCACACGCACACGCACACACATTAAAAGAAAACCCCTCCTAGGCAAACAGGCCAGCAAAAATGGTCATTTATTTACTTCATTTATAGCCGTCCTTCCTCCCCAGCAGGAACCCAAGGGCAGCTGACACCATTCTCCTCCCTTTCATCCTCACAACAACCCTGTTAGGTAGGTTAGGCTCAGAGTGTGACTGGACCAAGGTCACCCAGCACTGGCCAATACAGCTCTCTGCAATGGGCTTTACAAATGCCTCATTCCACTAACCAAAAGCAGATGAATGCACCATCAAGCAGCACTTGTTATACTCTCAAGAACCAGCTAGGTCACTCAAAAAACATTTAAGTTTCTAGTTCACAAGATGCACTTCATAGCTAATTGTAGACCCGATCAGGCAGAAGGCAGATGCAACTGTATGCAAAGTCCCTATGGGCTCCTTAATGGAAGACTGCAGTATAACCCTCATAACAAAAGAATGTTTGTGAATATCATCACCAATATTGTTAACTACAGGCAATGTTGCTGAAGCAGCCCCACCCTTTCTGTTTGGAGAATGGAAGACACACGCCCCTGTTTTTAGTTACTGCATCCGTTAAGTAAGGGCACTGTGATGGCGCCCGGAGGAGAGCAGGGGCAGGCGGCAGAGATCCTGGCCTGGTTCTCCTCCAGCTCATGCCATGAAGAACCACCAACAGAGTGGAATTTGCAAGTGTGATGAACGGAGGGAAAACAGCCTGAAGGTCGGGAGTGGCAGAGGCGCACTCTGATTGGTGAGCCGCCCCTTGGCAACAGAAGGTGGGTGGGGGGTAGGTGGGGAGGTCTGGTCAGTTGGGCAGTTGGTGGCTGGAAGCCTGAGGAGGGGGAGGGTGGAGCTGGAGGGGCTCGGTCTGGAGAGAGAGTTGCTGAGAAGGGGCTTTTGGCAGCTCCCTCCTGAGGGAAACTCCTCTCAGTCTGGGTGCCACAGAGCAGAGGGACAGACAAGACCCTGCGGAGAAGTTTTGCCTGACTCAAAAAGGGTAGACCTCTGTTCAAAAGAAAAACCATTTTCCCCATTCCCCTACCCTTTTATAAAGAATAAAACTTCTGATTTCATATAAAACCACACTATTGGTGCCATTCTTGTATAGCTGTCAGGAAAGGTTTGGGCTCCTGAGGTAAAAGGCCAGGGGATGACAGAAGTCACATAGGCCCCTTTACCAGAGTGAGGAGGATACTTCACAGCAAGGCTCCGGGACGCCCACAAGAAACATTCAAAGTGACTGACAAGTGCGCTAAACACTCTGTTGCTATCGAAAGCCGAGAGCTGCAAAGCTAGCTGGGAGACAGAAACAACAACAAAATGAAACTCAAGAAAATGCCGGAGGAGCATTTGAAGTCCCCGTCTCCTGGCCCCAGCCTCTGAAGCACACACAGCACAGAAATGGGAGTATCCACGGCTTCTCCATCTTAAAGGCTGCCAGGCCTCTGACAGGGCCCGGAAGGACCAGAGTACATCACGGTGGAAACAACACATCACGGGAAACAACACATCACGGTGGAAACAAGACTGGGGCTCCCCCCCGCCCCCAGCCTCTGGAATTACTGCCCCTCAGGTGCAGGTGACTGGTCTGAAGTAGAGTTTATTCCTGTTCACATCTCTTGCAATTATCTCTTAAGAGAACATACGTATCCTCCTATTTAGCAATACATTTCAGGAGAGTATTAACTTCTCCTTCCGTCAACCTATGTCTGTACTTCAAAAGACGTTTCCTTATCTCCTCCCAACAGTTTATATAGCTTTTTCTACAGGGAAAGGGAAGCATTCCTGTCACACCATCAACTAGCCATGGCGCGGGAGGGGAAGACCCAAGGAGCAAGCAGGAACACTCCTAAACCATCTGCTTCATATTCTTACCCTCCAGCTTCTTCTGTCTTCCTGTGAACAACAGAATGGACGCCCCAGTCATCACCTCCACACTGAAGGCTTGGATTTAAACCCTGCATACCCTGAACCCGCCCCTTCCCTCCAGGCACGGCAGCCAAAAAATCAGACTCCGTGAGGCTTTTCCCGCTCCAGAGCAGCAGACCAGCCCTTATTGCTTGCGCCCAGGAGGAAATGGCACAAGGCCAGAGAGTCTGTTTTTTGGCTGAATGGTGTTTAATCTCCCTTGTGCCAGGAACAAAAACAACTAACCACTGAGAAACACCAATGGTCTCTCTAAAGCATGTCATGTCGTCTGAGGCCTTGGGTCATTTCAGAATAATTATGCCTCACCTGAGTGAGACAACGTACATCCTTTAAAAATGGTGTGCTGAAATCACAGAATGAACCGTAGCTAAAAGTGCTCACAGGACACATTTATTGTGTGGTGCTGGGATCATTTTGCTTTTCATAGTCTTGAAATACACGATTTGGCAATAAAAGACTTTCTAATTAATATGTAACTCTATGCGTGTTTTTTTCCTTCAAACTTTTGCCACAACTGGTTTGGTCTCATTTCTAGGCTTTCGGCACAATAATGACCTCTTGGTTACGTCATCATTCACTGATCTTAGCAGCTGTAACAAAAGTAGGTAAAAAGGAGGTCTTTTGGAGGTATAAAGCTGAAACTGTCAACAAACTATTCTGCATTTGTCATGCCAGAGGTACTGATTTGCAGAATCATCATGGATAAGATGCCTGTAAGTTTAGTCAGGATCAGCACATCCAGTGAGTTAAGCAAATGGGAGACAGCTGGATCAAGGCAGCAATCTCTAATTAGTCTAGGACGGGGATTGGGGAAGTGAAAAATAAGAATCCGGTCCAAGAAAGCCAGAGGAACCAGAGAAACCGATGGACTTGCCTGAACATGCACACATCTACGCATTCGGAGGAAGCTGTGAGACCAGACGTTCTCGACAACTTGACGAATGCCAGGAATGCTGCACGTGGCCTTGAAGAGCCAGAGACTGTGGCGGGAATCTTCCTGAACTGCTCACCGTGAGGTATAGTCCGGGTGCAGGAGCTGCTTAGAAGACAGCCAGTGTCTGCAAGCAAGTGAGTCTTGGCAATTCTGTGTAAACCCTGAAGCAAGTGGCTAAGCCAGAGGGAGCCGGACGTTCAGGGAGGAAGGATCAAACAAACCGTCTGTATATAGTTTGTTATTGCCAGACAGTTGGGTTACTTTTGTCTATTGTCCGTTTGGTTCCACAACTCCCCCTTATCTGTTTTTACTTTTCTTGAATAAACCTTTATGTTTTATAAGCCGGGAGTCTGAACAAGTCTGTGGGCAGTAGAGACTGTTTATGTGCCCTCCTTGCTTCTCCTAAGCTGAGCCGGCTGGCTCTGTAAACGAAGGGGACTCAGGATAAGGGAAGCACGCTACCAGAGTGACCCTGAGCCCCAGTTTAAATTGAGGCCCAGACCCAAGGGGTTGCCTGAGAGATATTGTGGCCAAACACCCACCTGGCACCCCAGGGCTCTAATAGACGAAGCATTTACAACACATGTATGTGATATGGTGGCAGATATATGACATGGTGGCAGCTGCGTGATCTGAATCCAGCCTGAGTAACGGCTTGTTTAAAGTAACACGCTGAAGAAAGTGAAAGCCTCCTTGAAGGCAAATTGGTCTATAAATAAGCCGGAGTGTGGAGGAGTTTAGCAACCTAGCTAGAATGAATGAATTCCAGGATAAAGAGTGAACTGTGTGCGTGTATACAGAATGAAGTGATTGAAGTTATTTTAACTGGGGAGGAATTAGACAAAGACCGAGATGATAAGTTAAATACGTCTAGCACTAATGAAGAAATAGAATGGAAAGTGCTGATGCAGAAGTTTGTAGAGTGCCAGCAAAGTACAATGGATCTCTTAAAGAGACAGTTTGTGAACAAACAGGCAAATGCATGGGAAAATAAGAAATTTCCAATCTATAGAGAAAATGATGACGTAAGCGTATATTTATCGCTATTTGAATCAGTATGTAAATCACATCAGATATTGGAGGAAGATTACATACAGATTCTGTGGAGTCATACTCATGGAGATTTGGCTAGACTGCTACAACAAGTACTGCCAAATGAGGTCAATGATTATCAGAATTTTAAAAGGACTGCTTTACAGCATTTTGTTCCTACAGAGAGTTAGCTATGCCGGAATTTCAGAAGCATGCAACCACGGCCAGGTGAGTTGTATACTGCGTTTATGACTAGATTGAGGAGAGCTGTGGAAAGCTGGTGGCAGGCGGCAGGCGGCAGGAG
Organism: Gekko gecko; assembly: GCA_029375565.1. Taxonomy (NCBI): domain Eukaryota; kingdom Metazoa; phylum Chordata; class Lepidosauria; order Squamata; family Gekkonidae; genus Gekko; species Gekko gecko. The sequence continues at coordinate 67,984,352 of JAPDNY010000014.1, read as the reverse complement.
TTGAGACGTTACAAGACCTGCATGACCTGGTAATTAAAGAGCAATTTCTTATGTCTGTGCCCCAGGAAACTAATGTGTTGATGCAAGCAAACAGTTCAAAAGACGTAATGACTGTGGCTGCTTTTGCAGAGCAGATAGCTGCAAGTCAACAGCCTTTTGTTACAAAGGATGTCAGGCAAACTTATGTAAATAACCAAAGGGGGAAAACGGATTCTGTGGCACGATGGAATGGGAAAGGATGCCTAGAAGGATATCGTTCCTCGAGGTTAGAAAGGCCTGTGGAAAAAAGAAAGAGCACTATGGACATAGTATGTTACTATTGTTCAAAAAGGGGACACACAAAAAGAAATTGTGTAAAGAGACAACAAGATTCTAGTAAAGCAAATATCCAGCTGATTAAAGAAGGGAATGCTTCTGCAGACTTACTGGGTGTTAAAACAGAAATCTCTAGTCATTTACAGCAGCCAGGAGAAAGCTCAAGGTCAGACCAGGAGATGGAAGCCGGGAGACTCCAGGACGGCGCTACAATCAAGGTCGGAACGACGGTGGCTATGAATCAACTACAGGTGTTGGACATTAATCAGCTCATTACACAGGAACAGTGTGCGTGGGTGAGAGAATTTAGAACAGAGCCTGTTACTGTGAATCATGGACTGGTGATCCAAGCAACTAAAGACTCAGGTGCTGATATGTCTTCAATTAAGAAGAGTTTGTTATCAGAGGTACAGTATGAGGGCTTAATAAGGGTGGAACCTTATGAATGTACTACTCAGTTAATTCCTGTGGTTAAGGTACATGTTAAATTTAGAGGTTATGAGGGCGAGCAACATCTACTAGTACATGAAAAGTCTGAATATGATTTTGTAATAGGCGCTGACCTGTTATATAAGGCAATGGCAGCACCAAATGTTCAGATCCCCTTGCTTGAGGATAGAGAACTGGCCAGAGTAAATGGTGTTATGCAAACTGAAGGGAAGGATAAGGAGGGTTTGCAATCGGAGGAGGGGGTGGAGAAAGTCTATAGAAAGTTTGACATTCAGGATAAAGTCTTAATGATTGCTGCAGATGGTGGGTCATTGGGTTGGCAGGGCCCTTATGAAGTAAAGAAAGTACTTTCAGGTAACCATTATTTGGTGCAAGAGGAGTCTTGCAGAGCAAAAACTGAGGAAGGTTCATGTAAATCAATTGAGGACGTATGAGGAGAGAAGGGAGGTAATGTTCCCCTTGCAGGTGGAAGGAGAGGAAGTAGAGATCCCTGAGGTCAATTTGGAAGGAAATGATATAGAGGAGGTTCGGGTAATGGAAAATCTTACTCCGCAACAAGAGATGGAGTTGAAGGGTTTGCTGCAAAACTTTAAACCATTGTTTAACCAGGCCCCGGGGAAAACAAATATCTTGAGACACCATATAGAGACAGGAGATCATAAGCCCATTAGAGTGAGTCCATATCCTCTGAATGGACCTATGAGGGAGGTGGTAAAGAAGGAACTCCAGCAAATGATGGACTGGGGGGTGATTCAGGAATCCCATAGTAATTGGGGAGCCCCCATAGTAATGGTGCAGAAAAAGAAGATCCGGGAAGAAGACCCTGTAGAATATAGGTTATGCGTGGATTACAGAAGACTTAATAAGGTTACAGACTTGGATCCTTACCCAACGCCTAGGATAGATCAAATGGTTGAACGGTTGGCAAGTGCGCAGTATATCTCCACTCTAGATTGTAGCAAGGGCTACTACCAAGTTCCTCTAACCCCTGAGGCCTCAGAGAAGACCGCTTTTGTTAGTCCTTTTGGGCATTACCAATTTGTAAGGATGCCTTTTGGGCTGAATGGGGCAAGTAAGACTTTCCAAAGATTAATGGACAGAGCATTAAAGGGTTTGACCTATGCATGTGCTTATCAGGATGATGTGGCAGTCATGTCAAGTTCATGGGAAGAACATCTTGTCCATTTGGGAGTAGTTTTGCAGAGGTTGAGGGATGCTGGGTTAACGGTGAGAGCCCAGAAGTGCCAGTTTGGCGGCAAAGAGGTCACCTATCTGGGACATAGGGTAGGCAGTGGCAAAATCAAACCAGTGGAAGCCAAAGTGGCCAGCATCTTAGAGTGGCCAGTGCCCGCTAGTAAGAAACAAGTTCAAAGTTTCATAGGGATGGTCAACTATTATAGGCGATTTATTCTGAATTTCAGCGAAAGGGCGGCTCCTCTTACCGATCTTTGTAAAAAGGCTGCCCCTGATAAAGTAACATGGACAAGGGAATGTCAGGAGGCCTTTGATGGTCTTAAGCTGGAATTGGTAAAGGCTCCAGTATTGAGTCCACCTGACTATTCCCAGCCCTTCACGGTCCAAGTAGATGCCTGTGAAAGCGGGGTGGGGGCCGTTTTGACTCAAAAGGGTGAGGACGGGGAGGTGCATCCAATTATCTTTTTGAGTAGAAAGCTTCTCCCAAGAGAGAAAGCTTATGCTACCATTGAAAAGGAGTGCCTTGCAATCGTGTGGTCCTTGAATAGATTACGACCATATTTGATGGGAGCCAAATTTTGCGTCCAGTCTGATCATAATCCATTAGCATTCCTAGATAAAATGAAGGGAAACAATGCTAGGATTTTGAGATGGGCCTTGAGTTTGCAGGACTACCAGTTTGAAGTGGAACATTTAAAGGGAAAGGGAAATGTTGTTGCTGATGCGCTGAGCAGGCGATAAGATGGAATATAGAAATTTGTCTGATAATTAATTTGTTCCTTTATTTTTTGTAGCAGGTCTAATAACGCGTGTTGAGTCAGAACCTGTATGTATTAGGTAGAACCGTGTGAACTCTGATGTACTTGTATACCTTTGTTTTGAATGTACCTAGTTTAAGACTAGAGAACATTCCTTTAAAAGGGGGCGTGTCATGCCAGAGATACTGATTTGCAGAATCATCATGGGTAAGATGCCTGTAAGTTTAGTCAGGATCAGCACATCCAGTGAGTTAAGCAAATGGGAGACAGCTGGGTCAAGGCAGCAATCTCTAATTAGTCTAGGACGGGGATTGGGGAAGTGAAAAATAAGAATCCGGTCCAAGAAAGCCAGAGGAACCAGAGAAACCGATGGACTTGCCTGAACACGCACACATCTATGCATTCGGAGGAAGCTGTGAGACCAGACGTTCTCGACAACTTGACGAATGCCAGGAATGCTGCACGTGGCCTTGAAGAGCCAGAGACTGTGGCGGGAATCTTCCTGAACTGCTCACCGTGAGGTATAGTCCGGGTGCAGGAGCTGCTCAGAAGACAGCCAGTGTCTGCAAGCAAGTGAGTCTTGGCAATTCTGTGTAAACCCTGAAGCAAGTGGCTAAGCCAGAGGGAGCCGGACGTTCAGGGAGGAAGGATCAACAAACCGTCTGTATATAGTAGCTAGATAGTTAGGGTTAGTTTTGTCTATTGTCCGTTTTATTCCACAACTCCCCCTTATCTGTTTTTACTTTTCTTGAATAAACCTTTATGTTTTATAAGCCGGGAGTCTGAACAAGTCTGTGGGCAGTAGAGACTGTTTATGTGCCCTCCTTGCTTCTCCTAAGCTGAGCCGACTGGCTCTGTAAACGAAGGGGACTCAGGATAAGGGAAGCACGCTACCAGAGTGACCCTGAGCCCCAGTTTAAATTGAGGCCCAGACCCAAGGGGTTGCCTGAGAGATATTGTGGCCAAACACCCACCTAGCACCCCAGGGCTCTAATAGACGAAGCACTTACAACACATGTATGTGATATGGTGGCAGTTATATGACAGCATTATAATTTTTTTACAAAAATTGTACCCATTAACTGAAAAGAGTGAGGGAAGAAACAGAGTATGTATTTTAAGTGTGTTTGCATGTGCATTCTTTAAAAAGGTAATTCATATTCTCAGATAATTTGGCTTAAACTACATACATCACTGAATCAGCCAATATTCTGTGTTCTTTGGGAGTCAGAAGTCCCATACTGATACGGGCCAGCAAGGTGCAGTAGTAGTTAAGAGCAGCAGCCACTAATCTGGAGAACCAGGTTTGATCCCCCAGTCCCGCTCCACATGAAGCACGCTGGGTGACCTTGGGCCAGTCACTGTTCTTTTGGAGCTCTCTCAGCCCCACCTCCTCACAAGGTGCCTGTTGTGGGGAGAGGAAGGGAAAGGCAATCGTAAGCCACTTTGAGACTCCTTTGGGTAGAGAAAGGCAAGGTATAAAAAGGGAGGTGGAGGGCTCTCCTTCTTTGGAAGTTTCCAAACGGAGGCTAGATGGCCACCTGACAGCAATGCTGATTCTGTGAACTCAGGCAGATCATAAGAGGGAGGGCAGGAAGGGTGGCCTCAGTGCTTAGTTCTTGTGGCCCCTTCCTACACGCCCAGGGGAATGCTGATCACCACTTTGGGACCAGACAGCAATTTTTCTCCAGGTTGGAGATCATAGAGGGTTTTTTGTCATCTTCTGGGCATGAAAAAGCAGTCACTGGGGGCATGGGGGGAGGGATTTGTGAATTTCCTGCATTGTGCAGGGGTTGGACTCGATGACCCTTGAGATCCCTTCCAACCCTATAATTCTATGATTCTTCATGTTAGATCAAGAAGATCCTCTATTTCCAATGCAAGCAACTTCTCCCTGTACAACAAAGGTCCGTGCTTTGCTGCTACTCACAACTATGTGAAATATACAGAGGCAACTGTCATATTGTTGTTCAGTCGCACAGTCGAGTCCAACTCTTCACGACTCCATGGACCATATCACGCCAGGCCCTCCTGACTTCCGCTGTCCTCCGGAGTTTGCTTAATTTCATGTTCATTGCATTGATAGCATTGTCTAACCATCTCATCCTTTACCGTCCCCTTCTTCTTTGACCTTCAATCTTTCCCAGCATCAGGGTCTTCTCCAGTGAGTGCTCCCTTCTCATTTGGTGGCCAAAGTATTTGAGCTTCAGCTTCAGGATCTGGCCTTCCAGGGAACAGTCAAGGTTGATTTCTTTTAGGATTGACTGATTTGATCTCCTTGCAGTCCAAGGGACTCTCAAGAGTCTTCACCACCACCATAATTCAAAAGAATCTATTCTTCGGCGCTCAGCCTTCCTTATGGTCCAACTCTCACAGCCATACATTACTACTGGGAATACCATTGCTTTGACCATACGGACTTTTGTTGGCAGGGTGATGTCTCTACTTTTTATTATGCTATCTAGGTTTGCCATCTCTTTCCTTCCAAGGAGCAGGGGTCTTTTAATTTCATGGCTGCAGTCACCGTGTGCAGTGATCCTGGATCCCAGGAACATGAAGCCTCTCACTGCTTCCACGACTTCTCCTTCTATTTGCCAAGGAGTTGATGGGGCTGGATGCCATGATCTTAGTTTTTTTGATGTTGAGTTTCAAGCCAGCTTTTGTGCTCTCCTCTTTCACCCTGAGCAAGAGGCTCTTTAGGTCCTCTTCACTTTCTGCCATTAGAGTGGTATCGTCTGCATATCTGAGGTTGTTGATGTTTTTCTCGGCAATCTTAATTCCGGTTTGTGATTAATCCAGGCCGGCATTTCACATGATGTACTCTGCATATAAATTAAATAAGCAAGGTGACAATTTACATCCTTGTCATACTCCTTTTCCTATGCTAAACCAATCAGTTGTTCCATATCTGGTTCTAACTGTTGCTTCTTGACTCTTATACAGGTTTCTCAAGACACATGTGAGGTGGTCTGGTACTCCCATCTCTTTAAGGACTTGCCATAGTTTGTTGTGATCCACACAATCAAAGGCTTTAGCATAATCAATGAAGCAGAAATAGATGTTTTTCTGGTACTCTCTTGCTTTCCCCATAATCCAGAGAATGTTGGCAACTTGATCTCTAGTTCCTCTACCTCTTTGAAACCCAGCTTGTATTTCTGGCAGTTCTCTATCCACGTGCTGCTGAAGCCTAGCTTGTAGGATCTTGAGCATGACCTTGCTAGCATGTGAAATGAGTGCAATTGTGCCATAGTTTGAACATTCCTTGGCATTGCCCTTCTTTGGGATTGAAATGTAAACTGACCTTTTCCAATCCTGTGGCCACTGTTGTGTTTTCCAAATTTGTTGGCATACTGAGTGCAGAACTTTTAAGACTTTTGATAGCTCAACTGAGATATCATCACCTCTGCTAGCTTTGTTGTTAGTAATGCTTCCAAGGCCCATTTGACTTCACACTCCAGGATGTCTGGCTCGAGGTCAGTGATCCCACTATTGTGGTTGTCAAGGACATTGAAGTCCTTCTTGTATAGTTCTTCTGTGTATTCTTGCCATCTCTTCCTAATCTCTTCAGCTTCTGTTAGGTCCCTACCATTTTTGTCCTTTATCATGGCTAGCTTTGCTTGGAATGTTCCCTCAGTTTCTCCAACTTTCTTGAAGAGGTCTCTAGTCCTTCCCATTCTACTGTTTCCCTCTATTACCTTTTCCAATCCTGTGGCTACTGTTGTGTTTTCCAAATTTGCTGGCAGATTGAGTGCAGCACTTTAACAGCATCATCTTTTAAAACTTTGAATAGCTCATGACAGGAAGTCCAATAGACCCGTGTCCCTCTACTTCAGTGGCCTTCAAACCCCCCCATACTTCAGTAAACACAATCTTAGCGTATCAGACTAGGATTTGGAAGATTCAGGTTTGACTCTCCACTCTTGTTCAGCCCGACTCTCACTCTCTCTCAGACCAACCTAACTCACAGGGTTGCTGTGAGAATAAAATGGAGGAGGGAGAAACGTGTAAGCTGCCTTGGGGCTCCACTGGGGAGAAAGGTGTGGTATAAAATAAAAAAAATTAAATTAAAATTCTGCACCAATCTATCTGTAGAAGAAGAAGAAAGAAGAAGAAGAAGAAGAGCAAGTTCAGTTTGCACTGGGCCCCAGGAGTCTGTCATTTTCCATCATCAACCCAAATTCAAGAGTACCTAACACTCCACTATGGCACCGTGCTCCAACATCACTAAGGGCAGAGAACTTGTTCTGCACAAAGCTTCACAACCTTATTGATCAACAGGCTCTGATAAGCTTCTAAGATACTTCAGGGTTCACAGGAATACCGATCCAAAAACCATAGTTCTGCTTTCACAAATAATTAGCCTGTAAGATGCACTGAAATCTGCAGCAGTTTGCCTAACCATTAAACTTCCAATGCAAAACAAAAACAAAAACCTTCCAATGCAATACCAGGATATTTTTGATCCAACTTTCTTTCAACAAGACAAGGACCGATTTCCCAAAGCCACTGTTCCGCCCTCACTCTTCCCTTTCCCCCAATTGTATGCGTCAATTTCCCACTATTTGCTGCACGGCCACAGTTTGACCCGCAGCTCTGCCCAATCTCCCATGCATTTTCTCAATCCTGTTTTTTGAGGATCCAGAAGACGCAGGTGAAATTGGGCAAAGCTGCAGGTCAAACTGTGACCACGGAGCAAATAGTGGAAAACTGGCGCATACAAATAGGGGACAGGGAAGAGCAACAGCGGAGCAGCAGCTTGTGGGAAATCGGTCAAGATTTTTTGGAAATACAAAAAACTATAGCTCTGGAATATTATAAAAACAGTGGAAAAATATTATCAGAGAGAATTGCACACACTTAATAATTACAGCTCATCTGAAATCTGAATTCTATATCCAGAAATATAGCAACAGAATGAACTGCATTTATTGTTTTTATTTTATTTATATATTTTCCACCTTTCTCGCTACGACACCTTGTTTTATTCGGTTTCTTACAGCTAAAAACACACACCTTCATTTTCAGTGAATAATACCGTACTGTACTGAATCCTCACTGTTCACTTTAAATGAGTTTACCACACCTTGGCACCCTGCCCCTTGGCATTCAAAGGCCTCTCCTCCCACAGAGCTTCACACTTCTAAACTCCTTCAAGCGGTATTAATACCACCAAGAGTTAAATCTGTTACTTAGCTGCATACCTGACCGATTAAGTCTGTCTGTATTTATATTTTTAAAAACCAGAAGAAGTGCTCAGTTAGCCTAAGTGTAGTTCACAGCAAAGGAAACTTAAAAACAGCTCAAGATTTAGACCCATTTGATGCTGGAATTCTGCACTAAAAACCCCGCATTTCAATGCTATTATTTATATGGGAAAGCATCTATATGTTTGGCACAGCCACAGAATCTCTCCCCCACACACCACAAATCCACCATTAACATCACATACATCAATCAAAAATGCATTTTTTTTGTTTAACTTGCAACATCTATTTCCTCTGCACAACTTTCCTTAACTTGGGATGCAGGCTGTGCGGCTTTGCCCATGGTGGATAGAGACTGTTCCTCCACATATTATTCAGGAATATTTGTTTCAGTTTTGTCACATACTAAAAGAAAAGGAATGGGAGTTGTAAACATTTTGGGGTAATGGGTGTGTGAAGCTGGTAATGCAGAGACCATGGAAAGTAACTTATCATCCCATAAACAGCTGTTACACAAGAATCCCTCTACTGCCCTAGTCAGTGACAATTTTTGTTAGCAACCATGTAGAAGCGGACGACCAGTGGGCCAAACCCTGCATTAGCCTTGGGACATCCAGCTGCTATGACCATTGATACCCGTATTATCATGATCCTTTGAGATAGAAAGAGGAGAGTTTCTTTGTCTGTTTTCATCCACAATATTCCTCCCACACCCATTTCCCATCTTCTGAACATTTCCAGGCAATACAAGGAGAAGGAAGGCCAATCTGACCCTCTTTGGTCAACTCCCAGCAGACTGGATTTGATCTAAAGATTGCCACTTGCTGGGCCCTACAAAGTTAAAATGCCCAGGCACTTCCAGGGCATTCTCTACCAACAGAAATGTCAATCTGTGGGTTGGATCACATAGAATGGCAGACATCTTTGAACAGGTAATATCTATATATCTAATAGCCAAGGCGCCCCCTGCATGCAGATACCTAAATCTGCACATCGGGGCACCTAGGGGGCAAAGAGTTTTTCCTGCACATTTGGGGCAATCTCCAGATGTGCAGAAAAATCTGAAATCTATAAAAAAAAATATAGGGGGGATACTTAAATCCCCTCAAAGTAAAAGAGCATTCCCTGCGCATCTGAGAACTGCCTCGCCACTGCCACCACTGAAGGGGCGGGAGAAGGCTTGGCGGGCTGGCTGCTCAGGCCTCGCTGCTGCTGCTGCCACCAGCGCACGGGTGGAAGCTTGGTGGGTCCGACAGCTGGGAGCCACACGGGCCTCGCCATTGGTGCCAGGGGGCAGGGGAGAAGGCTTGGCGAGCCTGGCTGGAGCCGCACAGGCCTTGGTGCAGGAGGGGAAGAAGGCTTGGCCAACCCAGTCGGAGCCACACAGGCCTCGCCATTGGTGCCGGGGGAGAAGGCCTAGTGGGCTCGGTGATAGGGAGCCACGCAGGCCTTGCTGTTGGTGCTGGGGGGGGAAGCTTGGCCAACCCGGCGGGAGCCGCACAGGCCTCGCTGTTGGTGCCGGGGTGGGGAGAGAAGGCTTACCTGCGGCTGCTTCGTCCTCCTTCACGTGGAGCTCCTCCCTCCCGTGACTATTGCGGGTCTCCCTTCTTGTCCATTCCTAATTGACTGATGCTTCCACAGGCAATTAAACACGGTGTTTTTCCAGGGCATTTTTGGTCTATACGCACTTATGTATAGTTATGCTGGAGTCTTGCTATAATTTACTGGGGGGGGGGAATCTTCCAGTTCACGGGCGATTTCCTTCCTTGATGGAAATGCAGATCAGGTGCTGAACTGTATGTGCAGTCCACTTAAAAGATAGCCAGCGCGTTTGGTGCTTACCTCTGAGCACATGCAAGCTTATCAGTTTGGAAATTAACCTGGGATAGCCCAAAGGCCTTTCTTTATGGCTGATAAACCACTGAGGCCACCCTGTCTAAAATGCTACCAGAATGCTTCTGGTCGCAAGTGCTGATAAACCCCAAGGTCTCTAGCCTGCCAACCAGAGGGGAGCATAACACACCTTGGCAAAACAGAAACAAAACATTCTTCTGTTCTGAGAGCGAGGCCGTGGGCAGTCCCTTTGGTTATCCTCCTCCTCTGCCACCTTCACCTTTTAGCCAGAAGAAGCAGCCAGGCCAAAATGTTTGCGTTCACGCAGGCTTTTAATTAAGGGATTGGTTTTTCAACACTGTTTTAGCCTGGGAACTGTTATTTGTAGCCTGTTGTTAATGACCTATGTATTTATGCTGGGTTGGGACTCTTAAGGCTAAACTTAATGTTTTTGTTTTTATTAATTTTGATTTGTAAGTCACCTTGGGCAGATTCCTGGAGATGAGGCATAAAAACATTCTAAATTTTAAAAATGAAGGAATACTTCAGGATTTTTATTGCAAGTCCTGAGGGTCTGGGACCATCTCTCCATCCATCAACATCAGAACAAGGTCTGTGGCACTTGAAAGGATGCTTCATAATCCAAGAGATAAAGGCCCGGTCCCTCCCTGTCTCCAGTAACCACAGCTGACATTACCAGAGTTGCCGGCATCAATACCTACAACCCCCACACGGAAGAAAGGTAAGCAGGTAACTAAACCATATTGCTTCAGATACAGGACACAACAAAAGAACTGCAGTACTTAATGACCAGAGGAACACAAAATTCTTGCACCAATACAACGAAAAGATAAAGAAAGGATGAAGGCCACCATTCATTTCAGCAGCTGACATTCCTTAGTCTACTAGATACACAGTGAAATGAGTCTCCAGACAGGCACCTGAGGCAGCAACCTTGCTGCAGCCAAGCAGGTGGGCCAGAGGGTCTCCCACTGTGGTGTTCGTCATCTCTTCCTAAGGAGCTCCCATGTGCCTGAGGAAAGCAGGGAGGGCCATTGTGAAGGCAGAACCAAGGCCTGGCTGCTTTCATACAAACCAAGGGGCTTTCACTTGGATCCTCCCCACCACTTACGAGGGAAGGATCCAAGATCCTGTGAACAGGACCCATGGATCAGTAGTGAGGAGGTGCGGGCTGCAGAGCACCCCTCCCCCCCCCACATTTGGGGTCCTTCTGTATTTGGGGACAATTATATTCTTGTTGACAAATTGGTAAATTGTGGTTTGGATCCTATGACTCTTAGGTGGATCTGTAACTGGCTGGCAGATGGCACCCAAGGAGTGCTTGCAAAGGGTTCCTCATCCTCTTGGAGAGGAGTGACAAGTGGAGTGCCCCTCAAGGATCTGTCCCGGGACCTGGTTTGTTCAACACTGTTATCTATGATTCGGATAAAGGGACAGAGGGAATGCTTACTAAATTTGCAGATGATACTAAATTGGAGCAGGTAGCAAATACAGTAGAAGACAGGGTTAGGATACAGGATGATCTTGACAGGCTGGAATACTGGGCTAAAACAAATAAAATGAATTTCAATGGGGATAAATGTAAAGTTCTGCATTTAGGTAGGAAAAATCAAATGCATAATTATAGGTTGGGGGAGACTTGTCTTGGCAGTAGTATGTGTGAAAAGGATCTCGGGGTCTATTGTAGACCATACGCTGAACATGAGTCAGCAGTGTGATGCGGTAGCTAAAAAGGCAAATGCAGTTTTGGGCTGTATCAGCAGAAGTAGTGTCCAGATCATGTGAAGTGATGGTATCGCTTTACTATGCTCTGGTTAAACCTCAACTAGAATATTGTGTTCAGTTCTGGGAACCAAAATTTAAGAAGGATATAGACAAGCTGGAACGTGTCTAGAGGAGGGCAATGAAGATGGTGAAGGGTCTGGAGACCAAGTCCTATGAGAAAAGGTTGAAAGAGCTGGGTGTGTTTAGCCTGGAGAGGAGATGACTGAGAGGTGATATGGTCACCATCTTCAAGTACGTGAAGGGCTGCCATATGGAGAATGCTGCGGAGTTGCTTTCTGTTGCCCCAGAAGTTCAGACCAGAACTAACAGGTTGAAATTAAATCAAAAGAGTTTTTGGCTTAACATTAGGAAAGACTTCCTGACAGAGTGGTTCCTCAATGGAGCAGGCTTCCTCGGGAGGTGGTGGGCTCTCCTTCTTTGGAGGTTTTCAAACAGCAATGCTGATTCTGTGAACTTGGGCAGATCATGAGAAGAAAGGCAGGAAGGGTTGCATCAGTGCTTAGGTCTCATGGCCCTTTCTTACACGCCCAGGGAAATGTTGATTGCCACTTTGGAGTCAGGCAGCGATTTTTCTTCAGGCCAGTTTGGCCGAGGATCCTTTAGGGTTTTGTCATCTTCTGGGCATGGAACAGGGGTCACTGGGGGTCTGGGGGGAGGTGTTTGTGAATTTCCTACATTGTGCAGGGGTTGAACTAGATGACCCTGGAGGTCCCTTCCAACTCTATGATTCTATCTATGATGTGTTTCTAATAGTAAACCAAATCAGTAATTTTTGATATAACTATAAACTAATCTCAAAAGTTGTTATTCTAAAAATGAAACCTTCATCAAGTTGTAAATATTAAGATTATACCAGCAAAAACAATTATTTGTGTACAAAATCATGTTTTAAATCTAATCTTACTGATTAAACAATTTGATTTAAACCAAATCCACCCTGGGTTTGACAAGTTGCTAATTTTAATTTATCACAGTCTGTATTATCTATGAGAAATTGGAATAGATCTAAAATATATGTTGTTTAATAATTTTTTATTATTTCTTTGCTCTCTTGAGGTAATCGTATTTGTAAATGCTTTATTAAAATGACAATGAATGAGTCAGGATAAAAATATCTGTTTTTAATACAGTATGTTTAATATGGATGTCTTAGATAAATGTAAATACTTTGTATAATTTTTTCCATTTCCCACTTTCCTTTTTGTTCTTTGTATCCTTAACATTCTTTAAAAAAAATTTTTTTTTAAAGATTTCATGGGCTGGAGCCCACTTTGTCAATGGATTCCAAGTCAATAGAACATGTACAGGCTAAGGAAAAGAGGGGGAGATGTGAAATGCACATTGTGACATTTTAATGCAAAACTCAAATGAAGACAAGGAATGTACAGTGACCATTTATACCGGTTATGGTTGGGGATCAGGAGTTAACCTCCTTCAGGGGTCTCCAACGCATGGTGGCCTGCTGACGCCTTTCCTGGTGCTAACCAAGTGTTTTTTAGAAAGTGGGCAGGGCCAGTTGGGACTTTTGCCCAGCAAGACTTCTGATTGGCCAATATTTGATTATTTCAACTGTCAGATCAGCAGCAGCTTCCACCTCAGCTCAAGGATCTTCACTGCGTGACTCAAGATAAGCTGCAGTAGCCACTGTGTGATAGCTGATTCTGATTCTCTTGTGGCAGACTTCGCGTGGCAGCCGTTTTGTGGCTGCGCCCACCACTCTGTGTCAGAATTCCAAAAATGTCCACAGGTTTAAAAGGGTTGGGGACATCTGACCTAATTAAATACTTTACCTGCTTACTAACAGCCCCCCAGTAGCCATATTGGTCCAGAGCAGCTTCCCAATCCAAAACCAAACAAAGAAGGAAGAAAAAGACACATTTCGGGCTACATTATTCAGGTCTATGTTGAGAAATTCCTTCCACCCAAGAATTTCCCACAATACCTCAGTCATTCTGACTGCGCTCTGTCCATGAGACGGAACCCAGCTGCAGGCTACTAGCTGGTAGAAAGGAGCAAGTTAAAGGAAGGCGTCACCAAAACCCTTCAAACTAATGACTCTGGCCTAAACAGGACCACATTTTACTACATCACAGCCTGCTGCAAGGTCTCTAAGGGACAGAAAGAAAAAGAACAAAACTACTAGAATGTATTCTTTTCCATTTGAGCCAGGAAGGTCCAACTGACCTGAAGGTGGGACAGGCTCCCTGGGATAGATTAGACATTCTCTGGACACAGAGAAGAAGATCTCTTCTACCTTGCTCTTTGCCTTGGATGACCATGAGCTACGCATGACTTAACTTTTACTGAGGGACTCCAGCTTGTCCCTGCAGCAATGGAGAGAAGCCCCAACCTCAAAAACTAAGGGAACACTAGACTGTAAATGACTACAACTTCAAGGAAAGTTATCCTGCCCTAATTAAACCATGTTTAAGATAAGTACTTGGTACAAGGAAGTAAGACTGTTCACATTTTCTTTGTTCCGTTGCTCAGCCCAATTGCTTGAACAGACAATGTGTACTCTTTTTATTCATTCATTAAATTTATATTTTGAATGCTTTAAAAAAATAATGGCAGCCTGTGCTACAACTAGACAACTCAGTACCACTTTCTAAATTTGATGGAGATTCCACAGGGCTGATTGCTTGATGCAGATACCTGCTGTCTCACTGGCAGAGGTAATGTACTTTGGTGACAAATGGAGGTCATATAGCAGCAGGCATTCTACCAGCCGAAACCCTCACTATTAATCTTGACTTGTAATACTGTGCTAGGAACTATACAAATTAAACTTTGATAAACTAGTGGGCTTATCCCAACATTAGAAGGATAATGATAAAAAAGAAGATATGGTGTAGTAAAGGAATACCACCTCACAGAGTAAACCTGCAGTGCAGTCCTATAAAAACTTACTCCAGTGTGAGGCCACTGAAATAGAAGAAGAGGGGGAAGAGGAATATTTATACCCCACCTTTCACTCGGGAGTCTCAGAGCAGCTTACAATCTCCTTCCCTTCCTCTCCCCACAACAGATACCCTATGAGGCAGGTGGGGCTGAGAGAGCTCTTGGAGAACTGCTCTTGAGAGAACCGCTCTGAGAGAACTTTGACTGACCCCAAGGTCACCCAGCTGGCTGATGTGGAGGAGTGGGGAATCAGACCCGGTTCTCCAGATTAGAGTCTGCTGCTCTTTACCACTGCACCAAACTGACTCTCAATGAGTTTACACTAGAGTAATTCTGCATAAAATCGCATGATTAATAACTTGACAGTGGTCCAAGGAAGGCTTTGTGGAAAAATTAAATTCTGATGAGAAATTTACAAGAGGCAAAGAGTGTGAGGAGAGAAAAGGCAAAGGCACACAAGAAAATGAAGGGTAAAAAGCATAAAGGTCGAAACAGGAGACTGGATGAACAAGAACAGGAATGAGGAATGTTATGAGGTTAGCAATTTTCAAAAGAAAAACCTAAGGACTAGTAACTTGAACATGATGCAGCCAGTGATGGAAAACCAGCAAAAAGAGTCCAACCAAGGGATATGATCACAGTGACAGAAAGAGCAGAAGTAATTTGACAAGAGTAATTCTGAATAGGTCACAGACAACTTATATAGAAGCTGCTGTCAGTTAGCAAAGTGATTAACCAGGTGCATTACGGTGTTTAGTGAGAGATGCCAAAAGAAAACGAAGGATTTTTGTATGGAAGGAAGAGTATCTGTTGCGGAAGGAAAGAGAGGTGCTGTCTGGGTGATAACACTGTCTGGGCGATGAGGGCTCTTCTAACAGGGACAAAAAAGTGGTGCAGAGATTTTGAGCAGAGAAAGACAAGGAGACAGTGTTTTGCCGCTTCCCTGGAACAGAGCGCGCAGCAACCAGAAGGAAACTCGCACATAACCTCATTGTATCTGGTACGAGGGCAAAAGCCCAGAATACTACCCTGAGTGGAAAAGTTGTGAGGAGGACAGGATTCAGTAATTACAGGTAACGTTTTAAGAGGTTAAGTATTTGACTCCCAAATCACTTGCTATGGGCACAGCAAGACTGAACCAATTCTTCTGACACTGCCGCTACCCTTTGGGCTGATCTATTCTTGGATCAGTCACAATGCAGCCCTATGCAGAGTTGCTCCAGTCTCAACCAAACTGGCTTACATCAGAGTAACCCTGCAGGATCACTGTGTCACTCTATTTCCATAAAGCTACAGAGCTCTCCTAAACTACATGGCATGGGGATTGCTCTACAATTCATAAACCACTTAAGATTGAAACAGATCTTCCCTACCAGCATAAATGCAACTGTACCAGTTTAAATTAAAGACTACCGTCTAAAGTAGACTGTCTTGGCAGTTAATGGGGCTACCTGGGAGAACCTCGCATAAAGATTGCAGATTTGGGTGGGCACCTTTAAGGCCAACCAAGTCTAATCCTGGGGATAAGCTTCCGGGGGACCGCTTATACCCAGAACTAAACTTCACTGGTCTTAAAAGTGCCACTGGACTCAAACTTTGTTTCACAAGGACTACAGTTAAGGATGTTTCAAGCACTAGTAGAAAAGACAATTTCCCCCTGTCTGTATATACCAACATCCCCCACAAAGATGGATTACAAGCCACAAGGAACATGATTTCTGCCAATACCACAGCAGAGTTTGCCACCAAACGGTGCCATTTTATTCTCACCCATAACCACTTCAAATCTGGTGACAATTTGTGCCTTCAGATCAATGGTACAGCTATGGACACCCACATGGCCCCATAGTATGCTAACATCTTTATGGCTGATTTGGAGCAACGCTTCCTAAACTCCTACCCACTCCTACCTCTCTTCTCCCTGCAATACATTGATGGCATCTTTATTGTCTGGACACATGGTTAAAAAAGCCCTGGACATATTCCAGCAGGCATTCAGCGACTTCCACCCCACCATCAACGTCACAATGAACCAATCTATGCAAGAAATAAATTTTCTGGACACCAGTGTAAAAATATACAATGGACGCATAGATACCAAGAATTGTTTTAATTGTAATTTATGTTTTAATGTAACTTATCTGTTTCTTATGTAAGTTGCCCTAAGCCAGGTCTGGCTCGGAGGGCAGGGTAGAAATTTGATAGATAAATAAATAAATAAATGCCAGAATCCTTCTAACCAACAAACATATCTACATGCCTCCAGCTACCATCCTAAACATACCAAGCAATTCATTGTACACAGCCAGGCTCTGCACTACAGCTGCATCTGCTCCAATCCTACATACAGAGATTCTCACCTGATGGATCAACAACAGACCTTTTCGGAACTAAAATACCCACCTGATGAAGTAAAGAAATGGTACCCAGAGAAAATTTGTTGCAAGACAGGCCCTAAAGAGACAACAACAAGACACCACACCAAATCTCACATCCTCGCACTCAGATCTCATATCCTAACAAAAGACTGTTTTTGGGGTGCAGCTTGGTCCCAGTTCCTGCATGTCCATTTGTCTTTGGGGCACCACACTTTGGAGCAGCTGGTACAAGAACTGGCCTTTGGACCAGGACACAACGTATGTCCTCTCAGATGGCAGAATCCCCTGAATTTGGAGGTATATGACGTGTGGCATCCAAACCTGATTTTGGAGTGCAGAGGGCATGAAGTTGTTTCAGTTCCTTATTCAAATCTTCTTTTCAAAACAGGCTTCTTGATGGCTCCCCAAATAGAAGCTTGTGATGCCAGAACCAGGGTTTGGACCAGACACCACTGTATGTCTTCTTGCGGGGGGCAGTGTTTGGAGTGTGGGTGGGTGTGATTTCAGGGGGTCCAAAGATTATTCTGGAGTGCAACTTGGCCTCAGTGTCCTGAGGGGCAACCCACTTTGAAGCAGCTGGCACAAGAAGTGGGCTTTGGACTCCTCCTGAAGGGCAGATTCCTCTGATCATGCTGTGTGATGGTCCAAACCTTATTTTGGGGTGCAGAGCTTTTATACTGTCCTCAACATTTTTGGTTGGATTCATGAATAAGGAACTAGGAACCAACTTCAGCCTTGTGGCAGAGGGGGAATCAGATCTGGGCTTCCCAGATCTAGTCAAATTTAACCATCACCCTACACTGGCTTTCGCAGGGTGGCTGCTTTTGAACAGTAGCAAGCAGCCAGTCCTGGCTGAGTGATTCAAGGCATGAGGTGGCAAGTTGTTGGGTGGTTGCTGCCGGGCTTCGCTCCCTTAAAAGCCAAAACAGCCCTGGAAAGGGGTCCTCCCCACACCTTCCTTTTACTGACAGAAACCAAGGGCCTGAAGGCTGGCAGTACTATTGTGGTTGTCAGGCAACCGCCCCTGAGAGGACATTCATTTCTTAATGCTACAGGTGCTGCATCTATTATTTTGGCACTTTTAAAAAAAATCCTCAAAAGTTGGTGTCATGATCTGGGCTGTGTCACCAGAGGCCTAGCAGGCCCAAGGAGCCTGGCTAGCAGTAGGGGAGGCTGGGCCTACAAACCCCCAAAGGCCTTGGGAAGTTTGGGCGCTGATTTTGGCCAATAGGGAAGAAGAGGGCTGGGGAATAAAAGAACTGGTGCAAGAGGGAAAGTTATTCGTCTTCCCAGGAAACAGGGCCAGAAGGAAAGCTGCTGTGGGGAAGAAACCCTCGTCCTAAGGGAAGGATGAGTGGTCTAAGGCCACTGGAGATAGTGAGCTAGGGACAGTGTATTCAGATGTTTGAGGGCATTTGATTTCTTTTCTTTTCACCCACCTACTGTTATTATTCCTGCACCTTGTTTGTTTGACCTCCTATAAAATAAACCGTTTTCATTGTTCACTCTGCCTGCTCCTCACACTCATTTCAGCTAAAAGAGAGGTCTAAAGGCCTAGGAGGGTGCTCTGGGCCTTCTCAGAGGAGCCTGGAACCAGAGTGGTGGCAGCGTCAGGTGACACCCCACTTGAGCCGTGACAGTTGGTTTTTGGTTTTCGGTTTTCAGATGCTTGGGCAAACCTGGAGATTTTTTCAGGTTTGTAGTAAGATCCACTTTGTCTGTTCATGGTTCTAGTCACCAAATTTGTATCCACAGATCTGGCCATGTTGAAAATTACATATACTGATGATGTATCATCATTATTATTATACTTCCTTTCCATTTAAAAACAGTTCCCAAAACAGCTTAGAACAGCTGAATATAACAGTTGAGCAAATCCTTTCATACACATTCTTAGCCATTACACTAAAAGTAAAATATTCACAATCAGGTCCAAGGCATACTAAATATGCTGTATGGGGTCCATAAACACGTCTGTACTGCTGTTATTTGGGGGGAGGGGACAAATGTCTGATCTAGTCCTGTACATATTTGTTTAAAGTATTATGGAGTCTAATGAATCTTACTTCTAAAAGCACACAGGATTGTAGCCTAAGTTCCAAGCAATAACTTTCACCAAAGTAAATTGATTCTAGTCTAATCTCAATGGTGCTTGACTAAACAGATTTTTTGCTAAACTTGGGGCACTCTTCAAGTTTGCAGAAAAAATTGATTTATCTTTTTTTAAATACATGAGGATAGAATGAAGTTTGTATTTCTATTATAAAACTAATAAAAATATATTGTATTAAAAAATACATGGGGATATTAAATCCCCCCCCCCGGGGTGCTGGAGCCTGGCAGCCCCACAGGAGGGCCTGGTGACAGCGGCCAAGCAGCCCAGAGACCTTGCCGGGCAACGGGGATCATGGCAACGACAAAGTGGCCTGAGAGCTGTGCTGGCTGGCAGCAGCCGGAGAGCCCAGGGGTTGCACCGGGAGGTGGCTACTGTGCCTGATCAAGCAGGGGCTTCCTGGGGGCCACACCAGGCCCAGTCCACGGCTGCTGGAGAGCCTGGGGCTGCGGCACCAACAAAGCCGTCCAGGAGATGTGCCGTGCCCGGCAGCAGCTGCCACAAAATCCAGCAGCTGCGGCAGCAACAAGGCAGCCCGGGAACCATGCTAGGGAGCCTAGCAACTGCTAGATATCCCCGGGCCATGCGGGGCTCGTTGAGAAAGTGGGGTAGGGGGATGGGATTCCCGACCCCCATGCAAGCCCTGCAGGGCCCATTTGCACTATACTAACAGGGGAATCATATGAAAGGTTACTCAGACTGAAACCCATTGAAATCAATGGGATTAGACCACAGTAACCCCATATATGATTGCATTGTAAGGGGCTTGCTTCAGAGTGAATTTAATGCCACAACACAGTTGTTGTTTCAGTGTGCTTGTCAGTTTTGTGTAGCTGGAGATTAAGTAAGTGAAATACCTAGTCATCCGTGGGCAAGAAAGAATCACTTTCCAGGCCAGAAAGCTTTTCCAAGGCAGTTCACAGTTCTTTTCTTGCAGCGTGCATATGGACTACTGATTACTAACATGCATTTGTAGAGGCAGAGAGAGGTAACATACAGAAGCTGTTGTATACAGCAGTGTTTTTCAACCACTGTGCCGTGGCACACTAGTGTGCCGTGATATTGTCTGGTGTGCCGTGGGAAAAATTCCAATTTCATCCGTAACATATGAACAATTATAAAATAAAGTATTATTATTTCATAATAAAGTAATTATAAAATAATTTTTGTGTTTATTTGATTCCTATTCAAGAGAATTACTTTATATATAGTCAATATAGGCACAGAGTTAAATTTTTTTAACATTTTCTAATGGTGGTGTGCCTCGTGATTTTTTTCATGAAAAAAGTGTGCCTTTGCACAAAAAGGTTGAAAAACACTGGTATACAGAGTCAAACCAACTGATCCATCAATGTTATCTATTTGGACTGGGGGGCATTTTCCAAAAAGAAAAGGGTATCTCCTGATACCACCTCCCCAAGATGTTGAGGACTGAACGTGGGACCTTTGGCACCTACCACATAAGCCCCACCACTGGACTACAGCTTCTCATTTATTTCTGAAGATCTGTTTGCAAGGCTGTATTTGATGGTAATGGTAAATGGTATTTAAGAGAGTACTTGATCACTTTCCAGTTTACAAAGCAACAGTGCAAACCGCACTCTGGCCAATCACCTTTGTGACAAACCATGTCCACTGAGATCACCTGACTGGGAAAGGATGTAACCTTTAAATGTTTTCTAGTTAGAACTCTGGCACCTGTCTCTAATGCAGCCCATATTCTGCAGAGCTTTTAAACATTGTTTGCATAACTTTTAGCAACCAACACATTCAGCAAGAATAAACATTTCCAACTTTCAGTCTCAAACCCCAAATATGTTTTAGTGAAAAGTTTTGCTTCAATTGCCCACTCTTGCTGGCTGGAAATAGAAATGCTTGCAATTCACTGCATACCCACAACAACATTAATGCAGCAGTTCAACAGTCTTCCACCTCCTCAGTTGAAGGGACATCAGCTCCCAGAACTTCAGTCCTCCTTTCTTAAGGGGCCACCACCCCGCCCCCAGGGCGCAGTCCTCTCTGATCCACAGAACATTCCCTCTGAAATGAAGGGGCCTTGAACAAGAATACACCCATTCCCAGCCCCTTAGCCAGGTGTGGAAGTCTGCCACTGGAGCCAACCTGGCCGCTGTTCTGCAGGAGAACTTGGCCAGGAGACTATTGTAAATCTAACGACATTCACTCGGGAATCAGTCTCCCAGGGATCCAAACAAACTCCTTTGGGGATGGGGGGGGGGGGCGGGCGTCCCGGCCTCCCAACAGCCAGGCCTCTTTCCCCGAGGAAGCGCTCTTCGGGAGCTGCCCCGCTCCTTAGCAAAGCCACGACCCAGCAGCCGCGCAACCGCGCGCCGCGCGCCCAGGCCCCTCCCGCGAAGGGCCGCGTCCCTCCCTCCTCTCGCCAGCCTAGGCGGCAGGGCTCCCCGAGGAGCGGCTCTCCCGCGGCGGCCCCCGGGCCCTCAGCCGCCAGGCCAGGCCAGCGAGGAGAGGGAGGCACCTGCTGCTGCTGCTGCTGCTGCTGCCCGGCGGAGGCCCCGGGTCGCCTGCCGCGGAGGGCCGGGAAAGGGCTGCGGGCGCCGAGCAGCAGCTCCCTCCGGCCAAAGCGGGCAGGCGGGCGGGGGGCAGAAGCGACGCGCCGCGGGAGCCGGGCATCGGCGGACACACGCGGCAGGAGGGCAGCGCTCGGCCCCGGACTGCCCCGCCGGCTCCTTTGGGGCGCGCTCCGGCCGCACGTGCGCTCCCCCCCCCCCGCCGCCGCCGCCAGAAGGCCGGGCCGTGCGCGCCGTGCGTGCGCCCAGTCGTGCCAGAGGAAGAGGCGCGAAAGGACTCGGCGCCCGGCCCCGGCCGAGCCGAAACGGAAGTCCGGGGGGGGGGGGGGGGCCGCGAGGCGCCCGTCCGGCCATGGGAGCTTCCCGGGGGGGGGGCGGGGGCTGCGCGCAGCCGAGGCGGTCCTCTCCCCCCCCCCCGAACCCGGGCGCCGCGCGGCGACGGGGCTCGCTCGCTGGCTCGCTCGGAAGGAGGAGGCGCCCGGGTGGCGGGACCCCCCCCAGTCGCCCCGGCCGGGAAGAGCGCGGAAAGGCCCCCCCGCGCCGCGCCCGCCAAGCCCCTCCCGCGGCGTCTCGCAGGCCCGGATCCGGCGCGGCGGGCGGGGGTCCGGGGATGGGGGGGGGTCCGTTCCGTACCTGCGCCACGAGCGGCACCAGCGTCTGCTCCACCGAGCGCGAGCGGATCTGCAGCCCCGGCAGCAGCGGCGCCTCCCAGCCCAAGGCCGCCGCCAGAGCCGAGCCCGCCGGGGAGCGCGGCCACGACACGCCGCTGCCGGGAAAGGCGGCCATTCCTCGCCCGCCGGCCAGCCGCGCGGGACCCGCCGGGGAGGGGAGAGGAGGGGAAGCCGGGCAGGGCCGGGCCGGGCGGGGAAGGCGGCCTTGGCTCCTGGGCCCCGCCTCTCCGCCGCCGCCGCCGCCGCCTCCCCCCGCAGACCCTGGCCCGGCCGGCCGGCGCGCGCGGGGAAAGTTTGGCCCGGGGGGGGGGGGGGCCGCGGCGCCCACCGGAGGCTTCGAGCGATCTGGGGGCGGCGGCGGCGGCAGCCTTGGGCGCCCGGCAGCCTTTTATGGCACCGCCGCCTCTCGGGAGGCGACTTGGGGGGCGGGGGGAGATCACGCTGGATCCCCGGGGCTGGCCTGGCGTCTGGCCCCGGACTCCCGTTGGCTTGCATCGCAGCAGCAGCAGCAGCAGACTTGCCCTCCTCTCTCTTAGGTTCTTCCCTTCCCAGCTGCTCATCCCCCTGCAGTGTGTGCCAAAGATTCAGCTACTGGGGGCTTCGACGGTACTCGGGAGGGCTCATTCTGTCTGGCGTTTCTCCTGCTGCTGCCTTTGAGATACTCGGTTGCAACAAAGTGCCATGCCATCGAATGGATTTAATAGAGGGGAATGAATTTGGTTATTGACTGTTTTCTTCTTAAAACAGGTTTACCGCACTTTTCAGCACAAGTGCCCCCAAAGCAATTTACTGCGCCTTAAAATTACTAGCAAGACCCAGCTGCAAACCTTCAGTGTCACAGGTAAATACAACAGCATGTACTGCTAGGGCACTGTATGGTTTGGGACCAGCATGCCTTAAAGGCTGCCTGTTCCCACCTGAAGCTACATGGCAAGGATTATAATGGGGGGGGCTGTAATCCAACTAGAGAAGCAGTAACCCAAGGAAGGTACTTTTCTCTCATGGCATCAAAGCAGTGGCATTCTCTTCCCAGTGAGATTTCCCTGTCTGTCCCCTCCTATCATCTTCCATCAGGCATCAGCAGGGGAAGACTTTTGGCATTCCCTTAGTGACTTCCCTTCTGTTCATGTTTTCATTGCTGGTGTGTGTGTGTACACCTACTCAGGGCTATAGCCAGTGGAGGGCACAGCAGGCAATGCCCCCTATTGCATCAGGGGCACCCCCTATCACAGGGGTGACCAAACTGTTGCTCTTTCACACATATTCACACACCCCTTCCCAGCAGGGTGGCTGCAGAAGTGAAGGGGAGGCATGCCCTATGGATTGGTCTTCCCTTCCCCAGCCAGTGTTCCCCTCCCTGGGTAGCCTTGAGTTGGGGGGGGGAGCAGAGAAAGAAAGCAACTTTAAATGCATTCTAAAAGGGCCCCCCCACTGGCCAGCTTGGAGACAGCCTTGAAATCAGTAACTCTTCTCTTATATGCTGATGCTGCTGCTGTCTTATCCCTTACTAAAGTGGGATTAATGCGCTTTCTATCAGCTTTTATGTCACATTGCGCCCAGAATTCTCTACTCATCAATTATGAGAAGACTAAAATTTTACTGTTCTCCAAGTCATGGAAGCAGCATACTTGGAAAAGCAATGGCAGAACCATCACCCAAGTTAAATCCTTTAGATATCTGGGCGTTCTTTTTCACTACAACTTAAAATGGTCCATGCATCGTGACCAAGCCCTTCTCTTGGCTAAGAATAAGCTCTCGGCATTAACCCGCTTTCATTACCAAAAAGGTAAGCAGTTAGTTCCAGCTGCTTTACGGATTTTCCATACCACCATTCTCCCTCAATTACTTTATGGGAGTCCTGTGTGGTTCCAATGCTTCAACCAAAATGTCAAAAAAAATCAAAACATCTTTTCTATGTCATATTTTACGCATCCCCAACTCGGTGAGCTATTTTCCCCTGTGTGCTGAACTGGGCCTTCACACAGTAGAATCTAGAGTTTGGACCACCACAGTCAAATACTGGCTTCATCCCTACTTTCACTCTCCACTCAACAGTCTGATTTCCCTCTTACCCGCAGATCCTTTCATGTTCAAATGGTTCAGGTTAGTACTCGGTAAAATCAAGTCACCCGGTATTGACTTAGACTCACTGACAAACTCCAGCACATCATATATATTTCAAATGATTAAAAGGAGAATATTAGATCGATTCTCAGTTAATAATCGCTGGAGCAAAGGGCACATGTTCACCTCGATTTCTGGGCCTTACCCTTCCCCCAAACTGTATGCTTCAGTACTTTTCAAATTTAATAAATCCTTGCCAACGCTGAGCCTTTATGTTGGCCAGGTTCAATATATTCCCCTCATTCATGGTTTTTGGCAGATACAAGGGTATCCCTTACAATCAGAGATTGTGCAGGTGCGGCAAAGAACCTGATTCTATACAACATATTCTATTAGATTGCCCGTTGTTCACTCCCCATCGATGCTGGCTGATTAAAGTACTTCTCCCAGTCCCTAATCTTATGTTAAATAAATGGATGGAAGCTTTGTTAGCCAACAAATGCTCCTCAGTCACTGAATGGGTGGTGGAATTCCTGGCCCTAGCAGCCAAAGAGATAGAAACCAAAAGTGGTAAAAGTGCTAGATAGGGGAAGATTACATGCCTACTCTTCATAAGATCCAACTGTGCTTAGTTTCTGATGCACCACTTGCTTTGGAGAATTTCTGTAGACTCTTTTTATTTTCCCCTCAAATCTCGCTCAGGTGTTTTGTTGTATCTTAACATGTGAATAAAGGTTGTGTGTGTGTGAAGGCCTTTAAATCCCTTCACCAAGCCAGCTGGCATGGAGGTGGGGGGGATGGGCTTGGAGGACAAATATAAAGTTGATGTTGCTTTCTTTCCACCTCTCCCACCCTCCCTCTCCCATCTATTTGCTTTCTTCCCACCTATTTCTTTCTTTTTACCTTTCTCTCCCTTCCTTCCTTCCTTCCTTCCTCCGTGTCCCCCATCTATTTTCTTTCTTTCTTTCTCTTGCTCTCGCTCTCCCTTTCTCCCCCTCCCTCCCCCATCTATTTGCTTTCTTTGTTTCCACCTCTTTCTTTCCACCTTTCTCCATCTCCCTTCCTTCCTTCTGTCTGCTTTTTTGTTTCTTTCTTTCTCTCTCCCTCCCCATCTGTTTGCTTTCTTTCCACCTTTCTTTTTCTCTCTCTCTTGCTTCCTTTCTCTCTCTCCCTCTTTCTACCTTCCTTTGTTCCCCCTCCCCATCTATTTGCTTTCTTTGCTTCTCTCTCTCTCTTTCTCTCCACCATCAATAGCAAACAAATATCAATGAACAAATATATATCATCATCTGTTTTTACCCCTTTTTTATATTTGGCAGTCTCATTTAATGTTAATAAAAGCAAATTTGCATATTTTACAATAAAAAAAAATTTATAAAATTGGTTTGTGTCTTGTGGTTCTCAAACATCTGATGTTTATTCTATGCAGCTCTTAGGTTAAGCAAGTTTGGCCACCCCTGTGCTATCACAACATCCCCCCCCAAGTGTGTGCTGGAGCTGATGCAGATGCAGCAGCTGGAAAAGACAGGGAGGCTGCCTGGCTTGTGGCTGCTGCTGAGGGTCCCACGGCAGCTGTGCTGGGCAAGGCAAGCATGGGCAGGCGCCCACTGGTGCTCCGAAGGGGGAGGGATGGAGGGAAGCCAGGGCAGTGGGGGAGGTCCACACAGGAAAGGAAGGAGAGGGGCTTTGAGAAGCCAGCTGCAGAAGCAGGAAGACCTGACAAAACTGTCTTAATTTAATTAACTTAATTAGCACACAGACACCCCAAAAATTCTTAGCTATGGGCCTGTGTGTACTTCTAAAGTTGATTTTTAATGTCTTTTTATCTTTGCTGTCCTGAGGATGCTAACTGGCTGGAAAGGCAAGATGAAAATGTAATGATAATAATATAGTAATACATGAATAATTCTGTGTTAGTACTTACCCTGTGCGTCCTGGATCTTATGGCTGGATCTCAATCCCCCTCACCCCCATAAAGCATAAATAAAATGTCAGCATAGCAAAGAGCCAGCCATTATCTCTGAATAAGCGGGCCTAAAAGCTTAAAATAACTGCTAAAAGTTCATTTAGCCCTGGTGTAGTGGTGAGAGTGTCAGACTACAGTCTGGGAGGCCCAACTCCAAGTCCACACTCTGCCACGGAAGCTCCCTGGGTGACTTTGGGCAAGTCAGGCACTCAACCCGACCTTTCTCACAGGGTTGTTGTGAGGACAAAATTAAAGAGGAGAGAACAGCATAGTAAGTCGCTCTGAGTTCTTGCTGGGGAGAAAAGGAGGGTATGAGTGTCTCAATAAATCAGTACATTTTTCATCTCCCATACCCTGCAGTGGTGGTCCCCCTTCAATGGACAAACCCTGCTTAACTTGTGAGATCTGACAAGATCAGGCTAAACCACATGGCTCGTAGTAGACAGCCATAAGCAATGCTCAAAACACTAGAAAGCAATTCTCACTGAACTGATGTTTAAGATGGAATCGCATCTGCTGAATGCCTTTCCATTTATTTTACTTTTAATGTAGTTCTGACTGCAGCCACTAGAGGTGCAGGGAAGTCTGAGCACAGTAAAAGACCCTTTATGGGTTACACTGGCCTTTTCAGAAGACTGAAGCAAAGTTACCTAACAGATCATGTTAAGAGTAAGAGTCCAGTAGCACCTTAAAGACTAACAAAATATGTAGTTGGGTATGAGCTTTCGTAAAGAAGGCTGCTCACTTTTTCAGATACAGCTGGGAGTCCCATCTGTCCTATATATTAGAAAGTGAAATTATTTCAGGTGCGGAATGACATTAGCAGGTGAATGACAATAGCAGGCATGACTGGATTTAGGTGAGATATGCAGAGGGGTAATAGGCGTGGAGAAATCAACATTGGTAATGAGACAGGAAACCTAGGTCTTGATTCAATTCAGGTGGATGCATTGTCCTAAGCTTCATTATCAATTGCAATTCAGCAGTCTCTCTAATCTCTCTTTGAAAGTCCTTTGTAAGAGAACTGCTACTTTTAGGTCAGCAATTGAATGTCTTGGAAGCCAGACTGGGACCACATTATCTACTGTTGAGGCGCATTGTTTAATGTGGATGTTTTTAATGATATAAAGATGGTGATTTTATGGATTTTAAACTGAGTATTGTAATATGTTTTTAATATGGTAAATATGCACTAACTGCAGATACATATATGTTACCCACCCTGAGCCTACACTATGGGGAGGGAGGGCTATATGTCTAATGAAATACATACAATGCCCCCCCACTGGTTTTTGAATGTTGTGGCTTCTGATGTCAGACTTCCGTCCCTGACTTCTTTGTCGAAGGGACTGGCCTGTCTGTCCAGTGTAGAGGCTGGAAGGGCATTGCTGTCAGACGATGGCATCACTCACCTCAGAGGAGGAGCAGGAGTGGGCACCTGAGATGGTCTGCCTGATTTTGCTGGGTCCACTGATGGTGCTGCTGGGGTCTCTGTGAGGGCAAAGCTGGCATCTTGGTCTGTTGTAGGCAGGCCCATAGCCAGGATTTTTATCCGGGGGGCGCTGGGGTTCTGGGGGGGCTGCTGGTGCTGAGGGGGGCTTAATTTAAAAGAAAATTTAAACCTCCTGAAGGTTTAAATGCACCTCCCCTCTCTTGCCCCCACCAACCTGCCAAGAAGAGAGGGGGGTTAAACTTCAAACCCCCTCTCTGGAGTCGTGCTGCAGTGGCTGCATGATTTCTCCACTGTATCTAGAGAGGGGGTTAAAGTCTCTGTTCAACTGCCTGATGGGGGGGGAGAGGGGAGGCTTGCTAGCAGGAAGAAGACTCGGCAGACAGGGAGGCCACACGGCTGCCCTCTCCCTCCCTCCCTCCCCTCTCTTCCCCTGCCAGCCAGCTGAGCAGAGAGAGGGGTTTAAACTTCACCCCCCCCTGGAGTCGTGCTGCAGTCTCCATTGTATCCACCACCACCCCTCTGCTCAGCTGGCTGGTGGGGGGAAGAGAGGGGGCAGCTGTATGGCCTCTGTTGTCCACTGCAGAGTCTTCTTCCTGCTAGCAAGGGAGGAGGGAAATCTTGTGGGGCCGGCCCTTTAAGGGAGGGGGCTGAGCCCCTCATAGCCCCACTGTACACTGTAGCCACGGGCCAGGTGGCAGGCCCTGGGACCAGAGTCCATGTGACTGTTAAGTAGTTTGCCATTGCGGCTTCCGGTCTGGGATACATGGCATCCTGACGTGTTCTGGCTTTGCTCCCAGAGCATACGGAGGGTCTTTATGACAGGGTGGGCTACACAGCCCACCGCAGATCTCCCCAGGCAGGGGAGTGACCAGCAACGAGCATCGACCCGAGAGGGAGTTGAGATCGGCTGATAGCGGGGCTTTAAAGAGCGTCGCGACCAGCCTTGATCCCCTCCCCCCAAGAGGGCACTTCGGAATTTCTCTAAAAGACCCCACCGAGTTGGATTCTCAACATAAGAACGCATGACCCAGACCTCCAAGACATTCTACGGAAATTGATAACAAGGAAACACTGCTATAACAAGACACGGACTTCGAAGGTAACTTTTTAAAATTGCTCACCGGAAACGCGTTGATCCCGAGAGTAAACAACATCCGATGAAGCGCATGATCGTGCTGTATTTTGTGTACTAACACCGACTCCGAAAAACACAGCTAAACAGTAAAAAAAGGCCAAAAAGCCGGTTTGTTGACCATTCCTGCGGTTGGAATATTGACTTTAAAATAGAAACTAACATCAAGCCCCGCGAGAACTAGTGTGGAAAATTACTCTAGCTGCGACAGAAACCACCAGAACAGGAAGTGACCTCAGACTAGACAAGTAGTATTTCCTAGAGACGACCAAGGGGGCCGGAAGAAGGGAAGTAACCAGAAGTTAAGGGGGACGATTAAGATTGCTGGACAGGAAGTAAACAAAAGGAAGAGCTATTTACCATAGAGAAATTGCGCCCGCCATTTTGAGAAGGTCGGAACGATTTATTTGAATTTTAACCAAAAGACTCAATAGAAAAAAGCGAAAATAGAGCGGTTAAACTGGGCACAAGAAAGACTTTAATTTGATGTGAGTTTTATGTGAATTGTAAACAACGGCTTACGATCTTCGGCAACGACAGAGGGCGAACTCTTGGTCCTCCCCGAAAATGGCTGCTAAAGAGGAAAAGAAATTACAGGGCATGATGGAAGCCATGGAAAAACGAGTGATGGACGCTATACAAAAAATGGAAAAAACTCTAGTAACAGAAGTAACAGATTTGAAAAAAGACTTGTCTGGGATTACAAAAGAAATACAGGCGTTGAACAAAAGAACAGACGAGGTGGAGGAGAGAGTGAAAGGAGTGGAAACTAATGTATCTGAGGTTGCTAAAGAAGCAGCAAAAGCTAATGTAATGGTGGAATACAATGGAATGCTTAATCATATGAGATTTAGGGGAATCCCTGAAGATAAAAATGAGAATATTCATTCTGTCATGGTGGATGCTGTTGCAGATTTTTTAAAACTTGAAGAGGAGAGGGTGGCGGCACAGATTGATTTGGTGTACAGAGTCAACTCTGCGATTGCACAAAGGAAAAAATTACCCAGAGATGTGATTGTCCAGTTTATATCCAAAAGATTGAAGGAAGACTTGTTCAAGCAACAATTCCAGGAAGATTTCACAATTGATAGCAAGAAAATTATGATATTAAAGGAACTACCCAGAACAATTCTTCAGGACAGACGACTTTTTAAAGACTTGATTGACAAACTGAAAACAGAGGGCATAAGATACAGATGGGAAATTCCAAAAGGTGTCAGTTTTACATTTAAGCAGAAGAGAGTCACCATCAAGTCAGTGGAGCAAATGAACAAGTTCATCAAAGACAATTTTAAAGACTCTGATAAATAAATACAAAGCCAACATGGAGAGTCAAATTATATCTTGGAATGTTAATGGACTCAATTCACCTCATAAAAGAAAAAACATTAGGCTATGGTTGGAAAAACAAAAATGTGATATTGTCTGTTTGCAAGAAACACATATTAAAAAGACTGATGTTAAATTTTTGATTCAAAAAAGATTAGGAGAGGAATTCTATTCCCTCTCCTCACAAAAGAAAAAAGGAGTTGTTACATATGTTAAAAAAGAATTGGAGCCAAAGGAAATTTTTAAAGATAAAGAAGGGAAATTTTTGGCAGTGGAAGTTATACTTCAGAGTAAAAAAACTTTAATTGTTAATCTCTATGCCCCGAATGGTGCTAAGGAAAAAATTTTTCAGGATCTGTGGGAACAGTTACAACAGTTAACGTATGAGCAAATGATACTGATGGGTGACTTTAATGGTACTGTTAATAATGTTATTGACAGAAAATCAAAAAAAGGAAGCGAAGGTATAGGTAAACTTCCGAAGGCTTTTTTTTCAAATGGTAAAACATGAACACTTGGAAGATGCATGGAGAACTAAAAATCCTAAGGACAAAGATTATTCTTTTTACTCATCAAGACATGAATCTTTTTCAAGAATAGACATGATGTGGATGACCGAGAATTTGATCTTGCAAACACGTAAAATTGAAATATTACCTAGAATTCTTTCTGACCACAGCCCAGTAAAGTGGTCAACATATGTTAAAAGAAAGAAATTTCGATGGAGACTCAACGAGGATTTACTGGACAAACAAAATATTGTAGACAAAATAAGGACGGAAACCAAAGCGTATTTTCAATTGAACTTAAACAAGGATGTACAGACGCAAATGGTATGGGAGGCATACAAAGCTGTGATGAGAGGACATCTAATTGCAATTAACAACAATGAAAGAAAACAACAATTGAAAATAGACAAAGAGATTATGGAAAATATTCAAAAAAAAGAAGTAGAGCTCAAGAAAAGACCTGGCAAAAAGAAGCTGAGCTGAGGATCCTAAGGGAACAATACGATGCGAGGTTAAATAAAGAAGTATATTGGAATTTGAAAAAATTGCAACAGAAGTCCTTTGAAGGAGCAAATAAACCAGGGAAATATTTGGCATGGCAATTGAAGAAAAGAAGAGAGAATAAAATAATAACTAAATTGAAAGATGGAAACAGAGAAATCATAGACCCAGGAGGGATCCGGAGGGAATTTTATAAATATTATGTGACTCTTTTTCAAGCAAAACAAGTGGACCAGCAAAAAATTCAAGACTATTTATCCAAAGCTAATTTGACACAACCAAGCCCAGAAATAAAAGCAATGTTAAATGCTGTGATAACTAAAGAAGAAATCAGTAAAGCAATAGGAGAGGCAAAGATCTTCAAAGTTCCAGGACCAGACGGTTTTTCAGCTAAATTCTATAAGAAACTTCAAGAAGACCTGGTACCGGTTCTAGAGATTCTTCTAAATGAAATTAGACAAAATGGGAAGATCCCAGATTCTTGGAATGAAGCTGCAATCACCTTAATACCAAAACTCAAGATTTAACTAATGTTAAAAATTATCGACCAATCTCACTTTTGAACAATGATTATAAAATCTATGCAAAAATTTTAGCAGAACGCTTTAAAGGGTTTTTGAAAGACACTATTGCCGAAGATCAGGCTGGGTTTTTGCCAGGTAGACAAATAAAAGACAATATGAGGGTTGTTTTAGACGCAATAGAGTACTATGATAAGCACCCAGAAAAAGAGGTTGGCTTTTTATTTTTGGACGCAGAAAAGGCATTTGATAATTTGAATTGGGAATTTATGTTTAAAGTGATTGAGAAATTGCAGATGGGCGCAGAATTTATAAGAATGATTAAATCAATATATAAAGAACAAAAAGCTACGGTGATTGTGAATGCAGAATCGACAGAAGCGTTCCGGGTCAGAAAAGGAACCAGACAGGGCTGTCCCTTGTCGCCATTGCTATTCATCTGGATTTTGGAGATATTGCTGCAAATGGTTAGAGATGATGATAATATAAAAGGTTTGAGTATTAGAGGTTTTTCATATAAATTAAGAGCGTTTGCTGATGATATCGTGTTTATTGTTGAAGATCCTGTTAATAATATGCCTTTGGTATTTGAAAAAGTAAAAGAGTTTGGTGACCTTGCAGGGTTCTATGTAAATAAGAATAAATCAAAAATATTGTGTAAAAATATGACAGCTACAAAGCAACAAATTTTACAAAACTTGACAGAATGTGAAGTGGTTAAAAAGGTTAAGTATTTGGGAGTTGAAATTACAATGAAAAATATTGACTTGTTTAAGAATAATTATGAAAAACTATGGGTTTTGATAAAGAGTGATTTAGAAAAATGGGAAAAACTTAGATTATCTCTTCTTGGAAGAATTGCCGTTGTCAAAATGAACATATTGCCCAGATTGATGTTTTTGTTTCAGACAATACCAATTGTAAAAGACGTGAAAGTGCTGGTAAAATGGCAAAGAGAAATTTTCAAATTTATCTGGGCAGGAAAGAAGCCGAGAATTAAAATGAAAATAATGTATGATGTTAAAGACAGAGGTGGCTTCCAAGTCCCGAATTTGCGTTTGTATCATGAAGCTGTATGTATGTCTTGGTTAACTGACTGGGTTAATTTAGAAAATAGAAAGCTTTTGGCCCTTGAGGGCCACGATTGCAGATTTGGCTGGCACGCCTATCTTTGGTATGGGAAAAATAAAGTAGACTCAATGTTTAAGCATCACTATGTAAGAAGAACACTGTTTGAGGCATGGACCAGATACAAGAGCACAATTCCTGAGGAAAGGCCTTTGTGGATTGTTCCTGTTGCAGTTATTCATCCTTTTTCGGAATATAAAGGTAATGATTGGCTGAAATACCAAGAGTTGCTCCAAAAGGAAGGGAAAAAATATGTTTTAAAACCAAATAATGAACTAGAGTTTGAGTATGGATGGTTACAATATTGTCAAATACGGGATATTTACAAGAAAGATTGTAAAGAGGTTGGTTTTAGAGCTAAGAACGATGAGTTTGAAGATATATGGTTGAAAAAAGAGTGAAAAATAATATCAAAGATGTATAAAACTTTGTTGACAGTCTATACGTTGGATGAAACTGTTAAAGAACAAATGATAAAATGGGCCATAAATATGAACAAAGAAATTTCTATGGAAACATGGGAATTTTTATGGAAAAAAGCCTTTAAAATGTCAACCTGTGTTAATGTAAAAGAAAACTGTTATAAGATGATGTACAGGTGGTATATGACACCAAAAAAGATTGCTAACATTAGCATGGATAAGAACTTGAGTAATAAGTGTTGGAAATGTAAAAAAATAGAGGGTTCTTTTTACCATATGTGGTGGTCATGTGATAAAGCTAAGGTATACTGGTCAAATGTACATTGTGAGATGCAGAAAATATTAAAAATTCCTATTAGGAAAAGTCCAGAACTTCTTCTCTTAGGTTTGACAATGGAAAAGATTCCACAAGAAAAAAGGACACTATTATGGTATATGATTATATCGGCAAGAATGGCTTTTGCTCAACAATGGAAAACGGAGAAGGTGCCAGATATATATGATTGGTTAAGAAAACTGCTGTTTTTAGCCGAAATGGACAAAATGACAAAAAAACTAAATGGACAAATGGCAGAACTGTATTTAAAAGACTGGGAGGGCCTGAAATGGTATATGGAAACTGAATATAAAATGAAAGGGAAAATGTACAATCTTGATTTGTATTGAGAGTGAATGAGAAATGAAATGAACATTTGATTGTATTGTATCTTTGTTGGAAATTATGTTTGTAAAAGTCAGGCCTTTATATATTTGAAATTAGGTTACCTGGTTTGTCGATTGTTATAAGTCTAAACTTGATTACCTTTTAATTTTCTTTTTTTGTTAATAGCAGTGTTGGAAGCCTATTAGGGGGGTGGGGGGATAGGGTAAAAATCTTGTTAAATTGTATTGGTAACGATACTTAACAATGTTGAAAGTAATCGAATAAAATTTTTGTTTTTTTGTTTTTTTTAAAGTAGTTTGCCATTGCAGTGAGAAGTCGTTTCGGTTAGCAGGCTGTCAGTAAGCAAGAAAAGGTTGTGTGCCCCCCCCTCTCTCTCTCACACACACACTCTCTCTCTCTCTCTCTCTCTCTCTAGTGAGGACCTAAACCTGCATTGTTCTCCTGTCCTTCATTTTATCCTCACAACATCCATAGCAGATTAGAGATCTGAGTCTTAGAGACACCTGGCAGGTTGCTTAGAAGTTCTCTTATTACCTGTTGCGTATGGTGAAGATAACCTGGTTCAAAGTGTTCCACATTTCGGCAACTTCCATCATCATTCTGAGGTTGGTGGCCCGTTTTCAAACATGAAGCATTATTTTCAGATTAGTTGTGTCTGCCACAAGCATAGACCTTTAGCTTCTGCTGCAAATAGTATTGGGGGGGTTTCCTGTCAGGTGACCCTGCCATAAGATGTGAGGGAGGGAAGGAGGGTGAGATGGTCTGTAACTTCTCATGCTTGGAATGTGGGAGGTGGGTAGGTTGCCTAGGATACAGAGTGATTCCCAGCCTGGGCTATCTCCTATCTGAACCAAACGGCCTTGTCCTACGGTTTCGGTTTCTCCGGAGTGGACAGCTGGGCCCCTTTATGGCTAAACAACTTTCGCACCTAGTTCCCGCGCGGGCTTTGTAGCCATTGGTAGATGCTAAGGGGGGGGCTAGCTCAGTGGGGTATATCCATAGATGTTCCTTTGTGTGCTTTATTCCTGACAATAGAATGTTAGTGTGCGTTTAGAATTGCTGCTTAAATAAATGCTATCTTCTTATGAAGCCTGGTGTTTGACTGACTTTCAGAAGTGCCTGACATTTCCTGTGCCTTTTGTTCTTTGGCCCTGTATCTCCTATAATCATCCTGAAGCTGCTGGGCAATTTGGAGTCTCCCGGGTTTATTCTTCGATGAGTTGTACCTCCCACAAATGGACAGATGGATAGGCTGACTTTTATTACTATAGATTCATGGTAACAGCAAACCAAGTTATTTGCTTTGTTACGATATTTGGTTTGGATCAGTGTGTGTGTGTGGGGGGGGGGCAGGTAGAAGCTTTGCCTGGGGGCCCTGGCGACTCTCAGCAGCCCCGCTGAGGCATATAAGAAAGATCCACTGTATTTTACTCGTGGCTAAATGTGCACAGGATCACAACCTTTGGAGCCGGTTGTTAAATTGCCTAGGCTTGCTTGGAGATAATACTGCTGCTGAGCATCCATTAATTTTCTTTATCGTGCTTGGAGCTGCTACAGCAAAATGACTCAGTCCCTGCCCAGAGGGTGAGTATCCCTGGCACTGGGGAGCCGGGGGGGGGGGGGGAGGCCCTTGTGATGCAAAAGCCTGGCAACTTAAAGCCCTTTCGTAGAGAGGATAAGGTGTCTTGAGGAGTCTGAAATTACCACCACTGGAGATCAGTGGTGTTTTTGAAGGGTGGCAGTTGTAGGACTGGGGAAGGAGGTGCACCATGTGGAAAGCGGGGTCCCCCTACTGACAATTCCCCACAGGTGTGTTCACCAGCTGTTAATTTAACAGCCTTGTGGTAACTTCCATGGCTGAATAGTCCCGAGTTTCCTCTGTGGTGGCTCCCCCACACCATTCAGCACCCTGCAGAAGGCGTGAAGCAGAAGTGTTTAGGAGAGCATTTTTATAAAAGGAATAGAGTAATAGTAAAACAAGTGTTGGGGCAGGGCATGGTTATATATACTAAACTGACCGCCTTTGCATTCTTGTCTAATTCTGTTATTTGCCTTGAGTGTCAGTGAGGCAGGTGGACTATAGATAAAGTGACTAAATCCATACCAGAAGAGACACCCCCACAGGTCAGATTGGCACCGCACTTTGCACCCAAGGCTTGTCACATCTTCACTAGCCAGCTGTCAAAGGATGACGAGTCAAAGAACGTGTGAAGGGCCCTCAGACTCTGTCCCGGTCCATGGATTTCTCCGCTTGCTAGAACTCGTTAGTGGCCATTTCTCCTCTTGTTCCTGCTCTTTTCTGGTTGGGGGGAGACTTTTCCGTGGTATTGGAGTGGCCACTGCCAGGTTCAAAAGTCTGTTCTTGCTGGATATATTCAAGGTTAAGCAGCAAGACAGCATTTACTGTGGATGCTTTTTGAAACCTATCTCACAACTTCTTGAGAGTTGTAAGAACCAGAGACACAGGGTCTCCTGAGGAATAATGGCATGGTATCTGAAACACGGGGGAGGAAGAAATTGCCTGCCTGGCTTGACAAAATGGCATCTCTGCTGCATGGGAAAGCAGCTGACCTTCACAAAACGACAAAGCCTGAGTCCGGGGCACCTTTAAGACCAACAAAAGTTTTATTCAAGGTTTAAGCTTTTGCGTGCACGCACACTTCAGATCTGTATCAGTCTGTCTTCGCATCACCGTGCGAGCAAGATCACAGGTGCCCGTTCATCACCCGCAAGGCCACCCCAAGCAGAGTTACCCCCTTCTAAGCCCCCGACTTCAGTCACTCGGCTGCTGAGGGTGCTTTAGAAAAAGAAGACCAGCTTTTAGGGTAGATCATTTCGGGTTCAGCGAGCTGCGAGGCACGAGGGGCTGGGGCGACGGCTCCTGACTACTGAGCAAATGGCTTGCGGGTGGGAGGCCCAAGTGCCAGTCCAACATCTCCGTTCACGGACCTGGGGAGCTGCCCGAGGCCCTTTTCTCCTTAAGAGCCAAATCCAACTCAGTCTCAGGCAGCATTATACACCCCTCCACAATTGGAATCTGTGGTTGAGCCTTCTGAATCTCTCCTTTAGCCTTTTGTTTCCAAATGGTGTCCTTCATCTATATCACATTCCCCAAAGAAGCTGCTGTTAGCTCTGTGAGGAAGAAAGGTACAGCATTTTGTCAACATGGATTACAAAAAGATAATAAACATAAAGTACCATGAATATATGACAGTGCTATATAAAAGCTAAGTTATTGTTACAGTACTTTCAAGTAAGGTCAGAGACATGAGGATATAATTCTCCTTTGGAAATTTCTCTTTGCGCTGACATCAGAGTTTTGAGAGTCTGTGTCCATTCTCTGTGTTTGATACTGTGCTATAACACTTAAAAGACTTGCCAGGAAGTGAGCCCTTGATAATGCCGCCACCACCACCATTACCAAGTCCACAAGAGTGCTGTGGGAAGGACAATTGGTGTGGCCATTTGCTGCAAGCAGTGATGTAGATACCATCTCTTTAAAGTGGTCCACTGCTGGTGTTCAATAGCTGTTTCAGTTTCAGGATGCCTCTAAGAAAGGTAGGTCTGTTTTCCTTCCTTCCTTCCTTCCTTCCTTCCTTCCTTCCTTCCTTCCTTCCTTCCTTCCTTCCTTCATTATCTCACCTTTCCTTTGGCCAAAACCAAAGATAAAATAGCCAGCCCCAAATTCCTCCCCCTCCCCCACCAAAGGGCTATACCCTTAATACCAACTCCATACTCAAGCTGGTGAATAAGACTGGAGTGGTCAACTGTATCAAAGGTGGAGTTTTGGCCCAAGTTATTTATTTAGGGTACCCTCTAGTTTCTCCCATAGCTTTGTCTGGCCGACTGAATCAGATGCACCCTTGAGATCCATAAAGCTACGTACAGCTTCCCCTTTGGCATAGCTGCATACTTTTCAACTAAGTGGAGAAGAATTAACCAGTGGTCAATGGTGGCAATCCTCTCCTGAAACCTATTTGTTCCCATCCTAGAGTATTATTGGCCTCAATCAGTTCTATTAACCTTTGATACAGGAGGGAAGGATATAACTTCCCAACAGATGATAAAAGGCTGATCAGGTGATAATTACCAGGGTCAGACCTATTTCCCTTTTTAAAAGTTGGAATGATTATAGAATGCTTCCAAATAGGGGGAATTTCACCTGTCACATTTATCTGAGAAAATCCTGGTGCTAACATGCCACTCCACCAGGAAGGATCTGTCTTAAATAAGTCATTTGGGACCCTATCTGAGCCTAGAGCATTACCAGATTGCATATGACAAATCATACTACATCCGTTCTTCTCCGATACGGGAGCCCAGTTGGAAAGGTCCTCAAGTATTGTACCTGCTACCATAGTATTACACGAGGGATTAGAGTACCACTCCTCCTTAAAATATGTCGTCCACTGAAAGGCAGGGATGCATGATAGTAAGTTAGACCTCAGATTCATAGCCACAGAAACCATTTTCCCAGAACCTGTTAGATCATTATTATTGTGATCTAATAAGAAGTCACCACCCCTTATACTTAACCCCCCCTTTTTATCCTGAATTAGTTTTTGTATTTTTTTTAGATCAAGTAATTCCCTAAGAATGTGTAAGGTATTATCTCTTTTAAATTCACAGTGCAATTGTCGAATCCTTCTTTCCATAGTTTTGCATTCATGGTAAAACCATTTTTTTCTATTTGGTGGCTCAGACATTTTCCTGTATTTATGTGGGTGTAAGTAAAAAGGCTCAAGTAAAGTAAAAAAGCATATAATAGCTCAATGGAGGACTTAGCCAAATTAATTCTAGAAGAAGAAGAAGAAGAAGAAGAAGAAGAAGAAGAAGAAGAAGAAGAAGAAGAAGAAGAAGAAGAAGAAGAAGAAGAAGAAGAAGAAGAAGAAGAAGAAGAAGAAGAAGAAGAAGAAGAAGAAGAAGAAGAAGAAGAAGAAGAAGAAGAAGAAGAAGAAGAAGAAGAAGAAGAAGAGGAGGAGGAGGAGGAGGAGGAGGAGGAGGAGGAGGAGGAGGAGGAGGAGGAGGAGGAGATTGGATTTATACCCTTCCCTTCACTCAGAGCTGCTTGCAATCTCCTTCCCTTCCTCTCCTCACAACAGACACCCAGTGGGGCTGAGAGAGCTCTGACTGAGAACTGCTCTTGAGAGAACAGCTCAGAGAACTGTGACTGACCCAAGGTCACCCAACAATTGCATGTAGAGGAGTGGGGAATCAAACCTGATTCTCCAGATTAGAGTCTGCCACTCTTAACCACTACACCAAACTGGCCCGATTAGAGCCCTCAAGGGAGCAAATTAATCCAACTTCCATCGAATGCAACATGCTACTAATGTTCCCTCCTATTTGAGGGGTGCAAAAAACCCCAGAAAACGAACTAAAAACAATTAAAAGAAGGAATTCTTCACAGAGCCCACAGCAACACAGGCCACCCAGCCTCAGCTGAAAATCGGAAGTCCGTTTTTCCTAGTCATGAGAGCAAGTTCCCTCAAAGGCCAGACAAGGAGTGAATTAATTCAAAGGTGTCACAGGTGGTATGTGATGCCAAAACCAGCGCAATATGAGAGGGTGCCTTTAGCATTAACTCTCTTGCCTAAGGTGAAAGCTGCACTGCTGTGAATCATTTACCACCCAAATTCCTCCCATCCTTTTAGCCCAGCGATTAGAGTCCTGTCACTCCTAACCGCTACACCAAACTGGCTCTCCGCATGCACCATCCCCCGTCACCCACGTCTCCCCAGTTAAAGGGAAAATGCTGTTTCAGACAAATTACAAAGAGGATCTGACTCCAATGATAACAAAAGAAAGTCGTTTTACTTACAAAAATAGAAGCACCTCATGCATGACATAGTCATGTAGGCACATTTAACCTATTGTGAACAGATTAACTTCAAAAGGGTTAACTTGCTACAGCTCCAAGCCCAGGTAAGGAAGAGAAGAAGAGAGGCCCTATATAAGATGAAAAACAGAAAGCAAGCAAGGGCCAAAGAGGCTCAGCATCTAACCAATGAGAGGCTGGGGCCAACTGCCAAGTGTACCAGAGAGAGAGAGAGAGAGAGAGAGAGAGAGAGAGAGAGAGAGAGAGAGAGAGAGAGAGAGAGAGAGAGAGAGAGAGAGAGAGAGATCTTAACCCTTTCCCTCCCAGACCCTCTTGTCAGTCCTTTGAAGCTGTGGGGCAGGCCCATAGCCTGCGTGGGGCCCTGGGGGCCCGCCCCCCCGCGGGTTTTGCGGGCCCCCTCCTCCATCCTCTGCTCCCCCCTCCTTCCCCCCGGCCCCCTCCCCCCTCCTAGGAGCAGTGGAGCACTCTCATAAGGGAGGTTAGACCTCTGCTCTACCTCTGTTGCTCCGCCCCTCCCAGCACTCATCTCAGAAGGCGGAGCTAGACATCCGCTTGGCCTCCGCCTCTGCTCCTGACCTGCCCACATGCACTGCACCCTTCCTGCCTAAAGGAACTGCACGTGAGGGACACTGCAGCAGCCCTGGAATAAGGTGAGTGGCTGCTGACTGTGGCCCCCCCCATGCCCTGCTCTAGGCCTCCACCGCCCCCCGGTCCCCCAGTCTTTGGTGGTGGGCCCCCTGAAAAAAACATGGCCCCCCTGACCAAAAAGCTGTTAGCTACGGACTTGCTGTGGGGGCAGCCCACCACTGCGTGATCAGATGCAACCACGGGTGAGTCGGGTTTGGGGGTTTTTTTGCTGTTTGTTCCCGATGTGCTTAAATGGGGAATCGATGAATCGCACCTCCGCACTGAGGGTTCCCTATGGAGTGTGCGATGGTGCACATACTGAGAAGGGGGGGGGGCACAGAATCAGGATGGCCTGATCAGACCGTCCCAATGCCATGAGAGCATGCTACAGTGATCAGACAGGGGAAAGTCTGTCCGTGGCCCGTAGCAACCTGTGTGCTAGCAGACTTTCCCTGGCGTCTTTTTACTCCACTTCTGCAGTGGAGCAAAACAGGTTGCTGACGGGTGTGGGGTGTTTCCCAGATGTTCGTGTCTGATCACACCCTTTAAATCCGCCCAGTATTCGCGCCTATGGTGCAGCTAATTGTGCATGTGATCATGCCCAATATATCGCATATCAATATGGATTAGTGCACTCAATTGTTTTTTGGAACGTGCTCAGTCAAAATTTCTATGAAAAATTCTGTGTATGCCTTATTGTATACCATATGGTGCCCTTTGCTTAGAAACTGGATTCATTTTTTTTTAAACTAGGATGTGGCTTATGAACATTAAGTACTGACTGCGTCTACACTATAACTCTGATTCCTTGAGCCTTATCCATCAAATGCTCTCAGAGTCCAAACTGTCAAGCTGGCTAGCCTGTATTGAGGGGAAAATAACTGCTAAGGGTATATCTCTGGACTCATTGTCTATGCTCCCGTTAACAGGTGCATATCAAACGATTCAACACAGAATTCTGGATATTGAACTCCAAAACCTGCACAGTGTGGCTGATAAAACTTGCTGTTTTTTGAGTCTGGAGATCCCACTGGCAATAGGTCGTGTGGCCCCATATCTATATTCTCTGCAAGTACTGCAACAACCCAGAACTTTTTCTTTTGCTAGATTTAATGCCATGCCTTCTGCGATTCTATATGGCAGATTTAAAAAGATAGCAAAGTTGGCTAGGCATTGTCCTTGTAACACCAATTGCACTGAGAAAATCCCACATGTTTTCCTCTGTTGTTCTTTTTATATAGATATTCGTTTTAAATACTTAAGCTCTATTTTAGCTAATATGATGGGCCTCTCTGATTCCTGCCAGGTTTGCTGCCTTTTGAATGATTCCTCCTCTGAAACCCCTGAGAAGGTGGCAAAGTTCTTACAAGTCGCCATAAAGCTGCACCAGGAGAAGCTTCAGAAATAATTGAGGATATTATCCAACAACGCTCCCTCTAAGCTGTGGAGTCTTGTGAGCAAAAATTCTACTTGGTGGGCCACCGGCATTCAAGCTGTGAGCGAGCGATTTGGCTCCTGCATAAATCAGTTTGCTCTGGAGCCCTCCTCCCTGAGCTGAGGCAAAAATGTGTGAGCCAGAGGCTAAGAAACTGTGAGCTAGCTCATACTCGCTCAGCTTAGAGGGAACAGTGACTATAATATATATTTATTTTTATTCCTTTTGTATCTTGTTCATTTTAATTGTTATATGCCAGTAAAAGGCCGATTGATTGATTGGTTGAGAGGACAATCCCGCTCCCACGTGCTGAGAGGGGCTCTTGCGGGAGGGGAAGCAGAGCCTCCCTGGCAGCCTCAGAGGGCCCGCCCACCTCCGACAGGGGCTGTGGCTCAGCGGGTGCGTGTGGTGGAGTGGCAGGATGGTTGTGTCATGGCCATGAGGGGAGGGTCCACATTTATGCAGAAAGGTTCAGGTCCAGCTTGTGGCCTTTTGCGTTAAAAGGCTCTTGGGCAGCAGACCCTGAGAAAGACTCCCGCCTGAGACCTTGGGGAGAGGCCGCCCTTCAGAGCAGACACAACTGAGTGCGGGGTCCCTGTGTCTGCTCAAGATAAAACAGCAGCAAGATAAAACACGGCCCCGGGATTCGTGGCCCCGGGAGAGCTGGCAGCCACGGCCAGGAAGGGCGAGAAGTAAGGGAGGCTGCGGCTCTGTTTCCAGGGCACTACCTGCGGCTGCCGTCTGGCTCTTCTGTCCGCTATCTGCAGATCAGCCTGCTTTTTAAAAGAGCTGACGCATCCCATTTGTTTTCATACAGACTCCAAGACGTTTCATTCCTGACATCAAAGACTCTGACAGTTGTCAGATTCCACAGAGTTTCAGGGCGTTTGCGTCCTCCCCAACCCCAGCATTGTTTTGCACCCAGATTCTCTCTTTTCTTCCTGTTGGCAGATGTCTGGTTTTTCACAAACAGGGAAGATGAATCATAGAACACACATGCATTTTCTTTGATCCAGAAATTAGTGTAGCCGTTTTCACGGAAGCAGGAAGTCTAAAGGACAGGCACCAACGAAATGGTCTTAAGAACTGCCGGACACTTTGAAATGCCTGCCATAGGCAGGTAGGGGAATTAGGTGCAAATGGTACTTTGGAAACCGAGGCCTTGGGAAAGGGTGCTAAAAGGTTACTTTTTAAAGATATGCAACTCGTCTTTAAAAATCAAAATCAGCTAATTGATTAATACAAAACCACAAATAAATGGGTTCTAGACCAAACCAAGCCTGACCTCTCCTTGAACGGAGGCGACCATACTCTGGCCACATTATGAGAAGCCAGGACTGGACTGGCCTCGCCAGATCTTGGCCATTGCTGCACTGAGGCCAGTGCTGGCAAACCACGTCTGTCCATCTCTTGCCCTGGAAACCCTGCGGGAGAACTTTCCTCCACCAAGAGTCACTGGAAAAGTCAATACTGGTAGGAAGTCGAAGGTAGCAGGAAAAGATGAAGACCCAGCCTGAGATGGGTGGACTCAATCCAGGAAGCCACGAGGGCCCCTCAGTTTTCAGGACCTGAGCAAGGCTTATGGTTGCCAGCCTCCAGGCGGCAGCTGGAGATCTCCTGGGATTACTACTGACCTCCAGGCAACAGAGATCAGTTATCCTGGAGAAAGTGGCTGCTATGAAAGGTGGGCTCCATGGCATTATATACCAATGAGGTCCCTCCCGGTTGTGTATTGACAGCTTTGAGCAAATACTCATTGTCCAAGAGGCTCCTTGCTGCTACATTTGGA
Source organism: Gekko gecko (assembly GCA_029375565.1). NCBI lineage: Eukaryota > Metazoa > Chordata > Lepidosauria > Squamata > Gekkonidae > Gekko > Gekko gecko. Next base: position 67,940,804 of record JAPDNY010000014.1, on the reverse strand, counting down.
TTGGCCACCCTTGCCGAGCCGGCCAATCAGGGAGCATCAGCTTGAAGCATGCTGGGCAATTAGGGGTCCCTATGTGCCTAATTGCCTAGTGGTGTGTTTATATTTGGGGGTGTGTGTTTTGGGCTAGGGGTTTCTGTATACAGTTGCAGCTCACCGTGTGTGTGTTGTTGTTGAATTTCTTAATAAAGGAAGCTATGCTAAAACCCTGATAGTCTCATGAAGCCACAAGAAGAGAAGAGGCTGCTGTGGGGTGGCAGCTACACTCTCCCCATAACATTTCACTCTGGTTGCATCAGAACATGGGGTCAGGGTCTTGGGCTTCATGTGTCAAAGTGTTTGTGCAAGAGGAGCATCATGCAGAGTTCTTCCTCTTGCCCAAGACTGGGCTGTCTGTGGAAGGAGTGCGTTGCACAAATCTGTTGCCAGAGATGAGAGTGGCGGATCAGTCTGCCTGTGCATGAATGGGCCCTTACCTTCCCATTCGCAGTGGAAACATGAATGACTGTTATGCAGACAAAATATGATTATGAATGCAATCAATATTGTTATTAATGAAAGCAGGCTTCCCCTAGCAGCAGAACAACACGATTTGACTGGTTCATCTATATACGAATAGCCAAGGGTCCTCAGTGCGTGCGGATACTTATTTCCGCAAATTGGGGGCACATGGAGGCTCAACAGAAATTCCTCCACATTTGAGGCATTACTTAGGTGTGCAGAAAAATCTGGCATGCTTTAAAAAATATATGGGGATACTTAAATCCCCCCCAAATGAAACTGTGTTCTCACACATGTGTGGAGCATGGACTTTTTGTTCGGAATGGTGGCTGGCAGCTGTGGGGGAGCCAGGGGAGCCTTGGCAGGTGGGCAGCTGGGAGCCATGCAGGGCTTGCTGCTGTTGTGGCTGGTGGGGTGGGAGAAGCCTTGGTGGGTGCCTGGGACCTGGGCAGGGCTTGCCACCACTGCTGCTGGCCAGGGGGAGGAGAAGCATGGGCGGGTGGCTAGCTGGCTGGGACCTGCGCAGGGGTTGCTGCCATTGCTGCTGTGCTGGGCTCACCTGTGGCCACCACCTCCTCCTTCTCCTCAGTGAGGACCTCCTCCTGCTTCAGCAGGCTGGGAGCTGTGGGGAATACTCTCCCCCCCCATGAGTATTGTGGGTCCCGTTTCTTGTCTATATACTAATAGCCAAGATGCCAATATCTAAATCTGCACATTGGGGGCACTTGGGGGGCAAAGAGATTTTCCTGCACCACTTGGGGCAATCCCCAGCTGTCCAGAAAAATCTGAAAATTAAAAAAAAACCTATACGGGGGATACTTAAATCCCCCCACAAGCAAACAAGCATTCCCTGTGCATGTGCTGCACATGGTGCCCTTGATTGTGAGCTGCCCTGAGCCTGTTTGTGGGGAGGGTGGGATAGAAATCCAAATAATAATAATAATAATAATAATAATAATAATAATGGTAATAACAATAATAATAACAATAATAATGGTACCCGCAGCTGTTGCGGGGGGAGGCTTGGTGTGCCCAGCGGCCAGGAGCCACTCGGGCCTCACCACCAGTGCGGGCAGGGGGAGCTTACCTGTGGCCGCTTCCTCCTCAGCCCTGAGGGCCTCCTGCTTCCGCAGGCCGGGAGCCATGGGGAATACTCCCCGCCCCCCGCCAGTATTGCTGGTCCCTCTTCTTGTCTCATTCCAGGAGTGGTCCTGCTCGGGTTTTCTCAGGGACTTATAAACGATGCGGAGCCTTAATGAGGTAGGCGCAGTGCGATCCTAAACCGAGTTAAGCTATGCCGAGTCAGTGGCAAAAAACAAGCCACTGGAGAAGAGAAGATGGTCAGACTAAGCTTGGAATGTTGTCTGTTAATGTGGGAGACTGCCACCGATACCACCTTAAGGGAAATGAGACCAGGAGCCAAGCGTGGGAAACAGCCCTAGCCGAAGAGAGGGCGCTGAGGCCCGGGGTGTTGAAAGCGGAGGCCTGCCAGAAATTGGAGCCTTCCGTGGGAGTAAAAGCAGCTCCGGTGCTTCCACACCTGAGGCGGGAACCGTTTTTGCGCTTCCCGCCTGGGGAATGGAAGAGGACACCCCCCCCGCATCGCTCTCCTGTCCTGTCCTGTCCTGTCCTCTCCTCTCAAGGCCGGCCAGCTTCCCCGGCTCGAGGCAGGCATGGCTTCCCCCCATTCCCTACGTGGGTGGGAGGGTGGGTGGGTGCCCGCCAAGAATCCGAGTCCTGACTGGGAACCACCTGGAGAGGCCCCCCCCCCCTGCAGAGTCTCGACACGCCCCGTGAGCCTCCGCTGTCTTGTGGCCCGCAAAGCCAAGTACGTGAGCTGCAAAGACGTGTGCATTTTTAGAGAGGCGACAACAACTTGTCAGTCAAGACCCATCCTCATTCCGGGCCTCTCTTCAAAAAAAAGAAAAAGAAAAACCCTGACAAATATAAACGACCTTCTGCCAAGGAGGAAGGAGGTGCTTAAAAAGAGAGCTCTTTAAACAGGGTCCTTTTACAGCTGGATACCGGAGCCAGCTGGGAGGTGCGTGTGACCTACAAGACAGAGTCGGGGGCCGGCTGGGTGCCTTGTGGCCTCTGCCCCAGTGAGAGTACAGGTAGTGAAGGGCACAGCCCACCAGCGGGTCCTAAAACCAGTCAGGAGCCAGGATGTCCCCCTGCATGGCTTTAAATGGTGTTTGCGGGATCCTGACCTCAGTGATTCCTGAATAATCCTGAATGTCTGCAGGGCTGGAACAGACCACCAGAGACCAAGGCCCCGGGCATAAGTCTTCTAGGGTTGCTAATGCTTGGTTGGGAAATCCCTGGAGATTTCAGGGGGGTGCTTGTGGGGTGTGTGTGTGCAGAGTTTGGAGAGGGGAGGGAGATCAGGAAGGGATGTGATCCCACAGAGTCCACCCTCCAAAAATGCCATTTCCTCCACGGGAACTGGTCACTGTGCTCTGCAGACCAGTTGTAATTCTGAGAGAGCTTCAGGCCTCCTTCCTTCCTTCCCAGAACTTCTGTCTTGCCTTTCTGCTCTCACAAGGGCCACCAAAGCAGCTGATTGAAACATACATAGTAAAACCACATTTTAAAACCATTAACCCCCCCCCAACACAGATAATTAAAACAGAGCTAAAATACATACAACAACATAAAAGTAACAATTTCAGCACCTAGTGTTTGGCAACTCTGTTGCAGGGTTGTGAGGCCTGGCCTGGCAACCTGCAGGACACTAGCCAGTCAAATCAGACTCTAGGGGGTAGTGCTCATTTCTGTTTCCAAGCTGAAGAGCCAGCGCTGTCCAAATACGTTTCCATGGTCATGTGGCCAGCATGACTAAGCACTGAGGCACACAGAATGCTGTTACCTTCCCACTGAAGCAGTACCTGTTTATCTACTTGCAATTTCTTGCTTTCGAACTGCTAGGTTGGCAGGAGCTGGGGCCAGAGAGGGGAGCTCACTCCGTCACACGGCACTCGGGTCTTGACTGTTGAGCTACAGACCTTCCGGTCTGCAGCTTAGGCATAATGTCACTTCTGGAAAAACCTGGAAGCAGACCACAACCTGGGGGCACCCATATAGTAATTGCTGACATAACTTCAGAGGTTCCTCAAAAGAGATATCAGTCTCCTGGAGGGATCGCAGAAAACTCTGTGATTCCTAAAGAGGTGTGACATCATTTCTCTTTTTGCCCTGGAAGTGATGGCGTTTTTCCTGGAAGTGACTTTGCACCATCACTGGAGGAGTTTAATTTTTTCCCTCCTGCTAGGCATAGGGAAATAGGAGCCCCAGGCAGACTCCTAAAGTAGCCCCCAGTCTCCTCCAGTGCCATCCTAGTCTCATGAATCATGAAAGAAAAAAGCCTATTTTTTTCCTGAAATGACACAAACAGATCAAATGGTGATAATAGGCTTGCAATTTTGGTTGCACCCCTGTCCTCCAGTAAATTGTACATATTTCTACCAGCAAAAGCTCCATGTTGGGGCCCTGTAAAGTTCCTTGTGACCATATTGCTAAATGTCTGATGACACTAGTTGTGACGTGGCCTGAATGAGTGACGATAACTGGCCACGTAGTGTCTGCGAAACTTGGGATACAACACTGCACGTACACACAATAAATCAGAGGATCAAATGCGCATAAATTTCACTCTAGGGCTACACACAGATAAAGTTTTACTCACTAAGCATCCATCTGTCATAATCCACAAACAGTATTCAAATATTCAGAGTATGCAAGAACATGTTATTTCAACATGCAGCATGCAGAAAATTAAAAATCTGTATTAGAAAAATATAAGTATCACCCATTTACACTCAATAGACTTGAGAATATAGATGCTGGATAAAAGAGCCGGAGTCCAGGAGCACCTGAAAGGCTAACAAAGTCTGTGACGGGGAGGAGCTTTCATGAATACCTGAAGAAGCGAGCAGTGACTCATGAAAGCCACCCATCTTGACGCTGGATAAGCCCATAGTGCCACCAGTATAAATAGTCCTGTGCAGAGAATATAAGGCAAACCCGGGGGTGGGGGGGGTTCGTGGCCCAAGGAACTCATGAATCTGCCTTGTACTGAATCAGACCATTGGTCCATCAAGGTCGGTATTATCTACTCAAAGTTGCCGTAGTTCTCCAGAGTAAGGAGACTTCTTTCACATCACCTACTACTTGAGCTTTTCAAACGGAGTTGCTGGGGACTCAACCTTCTGCATGCCAAGCAGATATTCCACGAGGGAGCCACTGTTTACATTGGTACTTATAAATGTCTATACTGGGGAAGGGGGAACCAAAAACAAAAGGAGGACAGGAACAAGAGAGGCTGTCCACTTCGGGCACACAAATGAAAGGGCAAAATATAAGTGTGTGTGTGTGAAGTGCCATCCGGTTGCTGCTGAGTTATCGCAACCCGATGAATTATTGACCTCCAAAATGTCCTATCATTAACAACCTTGCTCAGATCTTGCAAACCGAGGGTCGTGGCTTCCTTTATTGAGTCAAGCAAAAATTCTCTTCAAGCAGGGTTGCCAGACCCCCAGTTGGGGTGGGCCCCCCTGATTTTGGGGGCTCCAACCTGCCGCTGGCTAGCTGGGGAAGCCCCACCCCTCCCTCATCAGTGTTGTTGTGATGACATCGCCCAGAAGTGATGTCATTGCACCAGGCACATTGCGTGTTGACCCTCTAGCATTTTGGCCGAAAACTCTTCCAGTAACCATAGAGGTTTTGGCCAAAATGCCAGAGCATTGTGCACAACACGCCCCGTGTGATGATGTCCCTTCCAGGTGATGTAATTGCAGTGTGTGCACTTCGCGCACATGCCAGAAGATCCAAGCACAGACCTGGGAACCCCCCACTGGAAGGCCAGTAAGACCCAGCAACCATATCCCTAAAGTAACACCTTGTGACCCCCGATCATGGGCATGGAACAACTCTCTTGGCTTGCTGTTGATGAACCTGAAATATTTAACATGATGTCCTATGTCTTTATATGGCAGAAACAAGCAAGGCGCGGGTGACCAATTTGAAGCTGGCAACCTGATTAACCACTTTACGTTACACTAAGTAGTCACCAAAGATACACCACCAGCAGGAGGCAAAGCATTTGTGGCATGGGCCATGAGGTATTCTGTAGCAGGGAGTATTCTTGCGACCGTGAAAGTGGTGGTTTTGGGATACCACATTCATCTGGGTTTTCATCCAAGGCCAGTGATGACGACGCAGCTTGCCCCTTTCCATGCTACAGACACCTGGGGCCGTCACCTGACCCCCACCCCACCCCACCCCACCCCAAGACTGTGGTGCAGCACCCTGTAATTTAGAGTGGCAGAAATACCTCAGAGATGCTTTGGCACTAGAGGACTCTTAAGGAAATCATGTAGAAAAGGTGTTTGATTACCAGGACAGCTAACAATAGCCTGAACTTGTTGAGCTGAGCTGACACGTTCTATTTCTGGAGGGTAATCTCTGCATGAGATTTTGAGAACATGTCTTCGTGTGTTGCAGGCAGCTGCAATTAGCTAACTACTGCTGTTAGTGCTGTTTTATTTAAACTGATGGACATTTTTATTGGCTTTTGGACAGCCAAGGGGTGTGTTTGCCGCCTAACACACATCCTGGGAGGATCTTCGGTGGGTCTTCTGCCAGTCTATGCAGCAGAAGAGGACCCAGCAAGACAGGACCTAATTTCATCCCCCCCCCCAATCCCCTCAAGAGCCATGCTGCAATGTCAGCAACATCATTATAGACCTTGGTAAGGCAAATGGCAACTCAGAGATGATAGCTCTAAGACATTTGCAAGAGTTACGGATGACTTCCCTGCCCCTGGAAACCTGCCAGCCATGGCCTGAGGATCTTTCAGAAGCTCTGTAGAATTTGGACTGGGTTCAGTCAATGAGAAAGATAAGGCTTGCTTGTCACCTCCTGAGGCTTTCCGCATGGGGCAGACCAAAAATACAAAATAAACAGAGTGCTGTTTGACAAGCTAAAGGCACTGTCTTGTACTTGGTAATTAGAGTTGCCAATCTCCAGCTGGTCCAAAAGAACAAAAAACAACCGTGTATGAAAACATAAGTAAAATAAACTGTAATAATTACAGCGTGTACAGCCCCACTGTGTTGTGGTTATTTGCTGATACAATCACAAAGACATCCATTTGCATATGTCCATAAACATGTACAATACCAAATGTTCATATGAATAAGAAGTCCAATGGGAGAAATAAGCAAAGTGTTTCCAGATGAAAGATCCAAAAACAGACAGTTTCAAAGTAGAATCAGCAATTCCATAAAGTGTTTCTAATGAGCGTGCTGTTTGATTGTCTTGTTTCACATCATGGCTTTTTCATAGAAAGACCAACATTTCACGATTCTCTATGACAAATCTCAGGCTCTGGTCACACTGCAAAGGTAATTGCGCTTTGTTCCCGCTTTGTTTAAATCGGGAACATTTTTCTTCGCATTGGGCTGGCTAGATGCAGCCGGCCCCTCTCTTACAGCACCCACTTGCCTGCTGCTGTGCTGTCCCTCCAGGCGATCTTGCTGGCTACGGGGAGGCTCGGGGCGGCTGCTGCTTCTGCTGACACTTTGGGGGGGGGGGTGCCGCCACCATTGCCCCACGAAAACAGGCTCCGCCGTGTCCGCCGTCTCCGCCACCCTCCTTGCCGGCCCCATCCAGGCTGCCAGAGCCCCCGCCTCTCCTTCCCACCTCCAGGGCCATCTTTTGTGTGTTTTTTTTAAAGTTTCCGGTTTGAGCGCTTGACTAAACATGCGCTTAATAAATCCATTATTAAACGTTAAATGGATTTATTAAGTGCATGTTTGCTCAAGCGCTCAAACCGGAAGCTTTAAAAAAAACAACAAAAAAAACACAAAGAGCGTTCAGACGGCCCTAATTGCAATCATTGCGAAAGATGGGTTGTCCAGATAGGCGAAATCGCGCATTCAAAGCGGAAGTGCCAGGAAAACACTTGATTTTCATTGTGCGAGTGAGCCTGCTTCGGGGCGGGAAGTGGATTGGCGCGTGTGAACGTGAAACTGACATGAGCAAGGAAACAGCAGCAAATCCTGATCAAAACGGCAGTGTGACTGGACCCTTAGAAGAGAACTCTCCATAAAATTTCTGTGTGATGCACTTCCATGCAGCAAGGACAACAGCACTTTAGAGCAAAAAAATAGAAAATTACTTGTTCAACACCCCGCCCCAAAGTATACAACTTCCCCTTTAAAGCAGAATGAGGAGGTACTGAGGAGAAAGTGTTCTGGATTTTGAAACCCCTCTCACTTTCCATCTATCTTAGGCTGCAATCACATGCTCAATTAGCCATGCCATAGGCACAAATGCTGGACAGATTTAATGGGCGCAATCAGACGTGAACATCTGGCCAGTGCCCTGCACCTGTTGGCAACCTGTTTTGCTCCGCTGTGAGAACAGAGTTAAAAGACACTAGGGAAAGTCCACTATCAAACAGGTTGTTATGGGCCACAGATGGACTTTCCTGTGTGATTGTATTAGCGCGCTCTCATGGTGTCCAGGTGGTCTGATGAGGCCATCCCAACTCTGTGCCGGCCCCCTGCCAGTTATGTGCATCATTGCATACTGCCATAGGAAGCCCTCAGTGTGGAGATGCAATTCATTGATTCCCCCGTTTAAGCGCATCGGAAACACGTGGCAAAAAAAAAAATTCACCAGAGGTTTGCGTCTGATCACACAGTGGTGGGCTGACCCCGCAGCTCCTATGGACTGTGATTGCACAAATGTGGGTCAAATTGCTATGGAGCAAGTAGCCTTGCTTCCCTCCCACATTATCTGGCGCCTTACATTAACAAATATCAATGAATGATAAGAGAAGCAAACATTCATTTATTTCAGCTTATATCCCGCCTATCCCACAAGTGGGCTCAGGGCAGTTTACAACATATGTTGTAGCATCACAAAAAGATGCTGTAGTGTTACAAAAATCTACTGTGCTGCTGGAGGTTTTGGGAGAAAGAGACAACAGAGCTGGCACCCTGTGTCCCACTGGCATTTCAGGTGTGCTGAAGCACAGAGTGTCAGTCTTTTGGTGGGGTCTGAAGCCTCTGAGCCAGGCTTGGTGTCAGGGTTCTAGTGCTGGACTAGGATCTGGGGAGATGCTGGTTCAAATCCCCACTCCCTTGCTGGGTGACCTTGGGCCAGTTGCACACTTTCAGCCTGACCTACCTCACAGGGTGGTTGTGAAGATAAATGCCAGACAGGAGAAGAATGTAGGCCAGGTGGGGTCCCTGCGGGGAGAAAGTGGGATATATATTAAGCAAATAACCCCCGTCCTCCAGACTAGGGGGATCAGCTTCCCTGGAGGCCGGGGCAGTTCCTGCAGACTCGGTGACTGACATCGTTCCCCCCCCACTCCCCCCAGGCATGACCCCCAAACGCTCCAGGAATGTCACAAGCCGGAATTGTTGCCACATCTCTTCTGCACAACCAGCCCTGCCCCTGCCCCCGCCGACGGCGGCCAAAGCAAAGCACCGACGGGGACGCTCCGTGTCCGGCTGCGGAGGAAGGCCCGGCGGAGGCGGCGGAGGGGCTCCGGCCCGCGTGCGCGTGAGGAAGGGGGGCCGGCCGGGCCACGGAGGACCCCGAGGGGGCGACGCCTGCCGGGCGGACCAGCCCATCAGCGCCCTTCCGCGGGGGGGGAAGAGAGGCGGCGACGCAGGCTGTTGCCGGGCAACACGCGTTGCTAAGCTCCCGCCGGCGAGGGGAGGGGAGGGGAGGGGGAGGCGGCGCTGGCTGTTCCGGCCCCCCTCCCCCCGGCCCACAGAGCCCCGCCCTGGGGCCCCCTTCGCCTCCCGCCGGCCTTCCGTCGGGGCTGCACAGCGTCGCCGGCCCCCCCCCCGCAGCAGCAGCAGTAGTAGCAGCAGCAGCGGCGGGGGGGAGGGAGGAGGAGGAGGAAGAGGGGGCGGGCAGGCGCCGGCTCCTGTGGCCGCGCCCGAGGAGAGCAGCGCCGCCGAGCTTTCCCCTTCCGCCTCGACGCGCTACCGCCCGTCCGTGGGAGGAGCCGCCGCCCGGAGCCGGAAGTCTCCTCGGGGAGCCGCCTTTCTGCCTGCTCTGTGGCTACGGCGGCCGCGTTGGGCCAGGGGCGCGGGCGAAAATGGCGGCGCGCTTCGAGCTGGGCCACGCGGCCTGCGGCGCCAACCGGGCCGGGCCCGGGGCGGTGGCCTGGGGGAGGGGCGGGCTGGTGGCCTTCGGCTCCTGCCGCTCCGTGGTCCTCTACGACCCGCAGGTGAGCGGCGCGGCGCGATGTGGCGCTCGGGGGTCCGGCCGGGGACCGGCCTTCCTCTTCTCCTTCGGCCTTCAGCTTTTCCTAGGATGATTGTCTTTTGCACTGCCTCTTGACTTCTTATAATGTGGCCAAAGTATCATAGCCTCAGTTTAGTCGTTCTAGCTTTTAGGGAGAGGTCAGGCTTGATTTGGTCTGGAACCCACTGATTTGTCCTTTTGGCAGATCCAGGGGATCTGAAAAACTCTCCTTCAACATCACATTTCAAAGGAATCAACTTTCTTCCTCTCAGCTTTCTTCGTTGTCTAACTTTCACACCCATACATAGTAATGGGAAATACAATGGCAAGAATTAACTGGACCTTGGTTGCCAGCGACATATCTTTACACTTAAGAATCTTTTCTATTTCCTTCACATCTGCCCGTCTCGGTCTCAATCTCCTTCTGATTTCTTGATTCCAGTCTCCCTTGTGGTTAATGTGGGAGCCAAAGAATAGGAAATCTTGAGCAATTTCAATTTCTTCCTTGTCAGCTGTAAAGCCTTAGTGTTACTCAGTGAAAATACAATGGAGTTTGATGTCTGCTGCCTTAAGTTTCTTGGAGGAAGGATAAAAAAGTTGTCTGATAGAGTTAAGCTGTGATTGGAAGCTCACTTGAGGTTTGTCACTGAAAAGAACAAGTCTTAGTGGAATGGATCCACACATTCAGTCATGCATGTGTGAATGGTCCCTACCATCTTTGCTTGTGTCACATGACTTGTTTTGTTGGTATCAGCTATCCAGGCAGCTCCCGATGATTCTGTACATTTCTGAAAGGTTAAAATATTTTAGAATGATAGGATCATATCCAGAAGCATTTTGTATGTTTAATGCCCTAAGTAACTGAAAGATGGAAGGAATGCAGTGGTTTTTAAAACTCTGCTGTAGAATGAATTCTCTGCTCTGGTTTATTAAAGACAGACATGCTTCTTTCTGTCCTTTTTCAGTTCTTTTTCTTCTTTACAGAAAAGAAAAGTAGTTGGTACATTGAATGGTCACACAGAGAGAGTAAATTGTGTTCAATGGATTTACAGCAACAACGGCTGTAAGTACAGTATCATTGTTTAAAAGCATGATTCTTGTTTCCGCCATTTCTGTTTTGTAATGTACAGCTCTAGACCCACATTGGTGCTGAGTAGAGATGATGATCATATACTTTCTCAGGTCATGCTTGGAGTTCAGTACTGATCCCTCCATACTGAGTATGTCCATTGATTTGCTCCCTTTGTGGCCAAGAACTTTTGGCTCTTTGTCTCCCCAGCATGACCAGCAACAGAAACTTTGGCAGGTGCAGTCCTGTTGTGATGTCTTTCAGGCATGGTCTCTAAGGCCTGATTTACATGTGTGTTTAGTGAGGCAAAAGAGATTCCTTTTTGCTGTGGAAGGAGCATCTACTCAGCATGCAGAAGGTCCAAGGTTCAGCCCCAGGTGGCATCTCTAGTCAAAAGGTCCAGGGTAGTAGAATCATAGAATCATAGAGTTGGAAGGCACCTCCAGAGTCATTTAGTCCAACCTCTTGCACAATGCAGGAAATTCACAAATACGTCCCCCCATCCCACTCCCAGTGACCTACCCCCAGAAGATGACAAAAAACCTCCAGGATCTCCAGCCAAACTGGCTAGGAGAAAAATTGCTTCCTGACCCCAACGTGGTGGTCAGCATTTCCCTGGGGGTATGTAAGAAAGGGCCAGGAGAACTAAGCACTGAGGCCACCCTTCCTGTGGCCTCCCTCTCATGATCTGCCCGAGTTCACAGAATCAGCCTTGCTGTCAGATGGGGCCATCTAGCCTCTGTTTGAAAACCTCCAAAGAAGGAGAGCCCACCACCTCCCGAGGAGGCCTGTTCAACTAAGGGACTGCTCTAACTGTCAGGAAGTTCTTCCTAATGTTTACCCCAAAACTCTTCTGATTTAATTTCAACCCATTGGTTCTGGTTTGACCTTCTGGGGCAACAGAAAACAACTCCACACCATCCTCTATAGGGCAGCCCTTCATGTACTTAAAGATTAAGACTGCCTTTGTTGGTGTTATCTCCATGCAGAGCGTCTCCAAGCTGAATGCCCCATCATTGATCAACCAAGTACATATTTTTCATAAGACCAAGATTGTTCTTAAAACTAACCTAACGTGTGTGTGTGTAAAGTGCTATCAAGTCGCAGACAACTTATGGTGTCTCCATAGAATTTTCAAGGCAAGACATGAGCAGGTTTGCCCTTGCCTGCCTCTCCATGGCACCCCTGTTAATCCTATTTTGACTTTGGGGGAAGAAGAATCATTGAAACTAGAAGTGATCTGGGGAAAGTCTTGTTGTGCATTCTGCGTTTGGACTGTTAAACTTTGTGGTGTTTCTCTTTTCTCACAGGTCAGGAGACAGAATTGATTTCTGGAGGATCTGACAAATGTCTTATTCTTTGGGAAACGCGAAGTGAGGAGGTACGTACAGGCTTTTTGACTTATTACATGCTTGAAACTGTGTATGAAGCCCATAAAACAGGAACAAAGCCTGAATGTTGCTTTTCTTCCCAACCTTTACACTTCTCTAAGAGCTCCACAACCAGGGCCATGTTTTCTTGATTTCTTTCTCTCTCTGCCACCCAGATATTCTATTGTGGCTGTGGCTTGAATTGCCTCCTCTTGGCCTCTACGAACTTATTTTAAAATGGTTCATTCATTATTGGTAATTAGTGGAACAAATTCTAACAGAAATCTTTTCAAAAGTTGGAATTTCATGTAAGAACCAAATCTTGCATATAAGCAATTCCTAAATTATTAAAATGAGAAAATAAGTCTAAAGTCAGTGGTCAGAGTGCCTGAATAGGATCTGGGAGTAAAAGGAAAAGGTAAAGGTTTCCCTTGCTCAAAAGCCAGTCGAATCTGACTCTAGGGGGCAGTGCTCATCTCCGTTTCCAAGCCAAAGAGCCAGCGCTGTCAGAAGACGTTTCTGTAGTCATGTGGCTGGCATGACTAAATGCCGAGGTGCACAGAACGCTGTTACCTTCCCACCAAAGTGGCACCTATTTATCTACTTGCAATTTCTTGCTTTTGAACTGCAAGGTTGGCAGGAGCTGGGGCAAGAGACGGAAGCTCACTCTGTCATGTGGCACTAGGGTCTCGAACTGCCGAGTGTCTTACCCTCTGAGCCACCACAGCCCCTGGGATCTGGGTCACCCAGGTTCAAATCCCCAGCCTGCCATGGAAGCTGTCTGGATGACCTTGGGGGAGGAGAACAATGCTTGTGGTCCCCAGTGGGGAGAAAGGCAAGCTATAAATGAATTGAATAAATAAGTAATTAAAACACTAAAATTGTAATATAAACTTAGCAATATCAGCAGATGGTACAAACTTCAAAAAGGTTCAGTATAAGTCAACAAGACAATACAAAGCACAGCCTTGAAGCCTAGGAGTTGTTTGCTCACAAATGGTGGTCTGGGATGTTCACTGGCAATTGCAAGGCCGTAACGAGCTCCAGCCGGCTATTGGTGAGGGTAGCCAAATACCTCTTTAATGAGGCTTTCCTGGAAAAATACCCAGAAATGGTGCTCTAATGTGAATTACTGTTGGGATGAAGCATAGGCTGTTCACCAGCTGTTCTCAGGATGTGTTACCGGAAAAGAAGACCCCGTTTGTGCGGCTGCCTGCCTAATGGTTGCCAAGTTCTTTGCAGACTTTTTACAAGTGTGTTTCAGATGTTTTACAACAAGTAGAGCTCAGACTCCTTTCTGAAATGGAAAGCCTGGACTTAGTGGAACCTAGAAGGGCATGCAGGGAAAGGAAGGAAGGAAACCAAAGGTTCCCCACGTTACACAGGGAGTTGAATCGGCAACCTTCCTGCCAGCTTTTGACCTAGAATTCTTTAATCGATACTCTGCTTCAGATATTTTCCGTGTTTTCCCTTTAGAAACATTTGTGTTCATTTTAGCCAAAATGCTTAATTTTTTTTCTGTCGTGTACAAAATATTTAAAGTAGACTGAGGAAATGACAGATCCAGTTGGTCAGCCATGTTGGCCTGAAGCAGTAGAACAAATTTAGAGTCCAGTGTATTGAAGTGTATTTCTTTTTCCGAATACTATATTAGAATACTGAATGCAATGCAAGGGGTATTGGGATGTCTGCTGACATAACACTACGTCCCCCTCAAAACATGCTGTTAAGTGCCCTCCACACCTGAGAAGGGAGAATGAAGATTCTCAGTTACTTTCCACAATTAGAAAAGGCACCTTAAGACATTTGTCTGCTATTTTGACATATATATTGCTTTACAACTGTTGACTTGATAACCTTAATTTGTTATTTAGTTTTCACTTTGCATATCTTGAACATCATCATGTTACATGTTAATTTGCTGTTCATTCTCTGGCTATAAATTTGAACCTTACCTGCCATTCCAACGTATTTGAAAAAGTGCGCGTGCACACAAAGCCTCATATCTTGAATGAATTTCTGAGGACATGATCAAAAGACTAGTAGCGCCACTTTTGTGAACATTATTGAGTGTTAGTTTTTATCCAAATGCAGGTTAGTCTAAATTACTAATAGACAATTATATAGGAAAATATTTTTTCCTTTCAATTAGAAAATAATTGCACTGTAGTGATGCTATCCATTGGAGGTTTAATATTAAACTTCTGCTAGCCTTCCAGCTACTTCATTGGTCTGTCAGTTTTGAACATCCACACACTTTGGTTTGCAATTTGGTTTGAATTTCAGGCCTGTTTGTCACACCTTTGTATGATCAGGTATCTTTCTGTTTAGCTTGTGAACTACACTCGCCTTGAAGGCCACACAGAAGCAGTTTGCGCTTTAGATGTTGTTTCCTTGGAGAATGAGTCTTCTGCAGAATCAAACCTACTTGTAGCTTCCGCTGGTTCTGACTCTACAGTGCGAATCTGGTCAAGGCATGGACCAGAAGGTAATCTTTGGAACTTCCTCCCCAAGAATATCCGCCTGTCTCCCTCTGCTGTCTTCTGCCAGTCAGTGAAAACTGTTTGGCTTGGCGTTCCCTCACTAACTATTACAATCTCTCGTCTCTGTTTGTTTGTATGTGTTTATTTTTGTGTTTATATTACATTTTATTTGTTTTAAATATTATATATGTGTGTGTTTGTATGTGTTTAAAATGTCCCACGTTTTAATGTTCTGTTGAAGTGCTTGCTGCCTTCGGGATCCTAAACTGAGTGGAAAGGCCACGTAGAATTGTTTTAAATAAATAAATAAATCTTGCTTACATGCTGTAAACAGACGCTTGATCACAAATTTATCAAGAAGTACCTTCCCATCCCGTGTTGCACAAGTTAGTGAGAATCTGGATTCCTGCCAACTGCAAAATAAGTGACATTGTAATTTAGAAGGGTGACTCCTGGTATGCTAACCAGGCTTGTTTTAAGAGTCCTTGAAATATACCCTGGCAAGGTGATAGTTAACTAGAAAGACAACCCAAGAGCAAACATACTTAATTATTGCCATAATGAGACTTACTAAGCCAGTACAAGTTATAATATTGTCAAATTGGGTGATAGAACTAGACAGATCTATGCTTCTATTAATGCTGTTAGCCAGGACAGCTAAATAGAACCTCTCCATTCAGAGGCTGTGTACCTGTGAGTACAGGTGCAGCTGGGGGTGGCCATTGCCTTTGTGTCCTGTTTATGAGATTTTTGAGTAGGATTCCCGATACCTCTTTGGAAAATGCCAGGAGATTTTGAGGGTGGTGTTTGGATATTGGAGCCACTCTAGAAAGCAGCTGGTTAAGAAATGGTGTACGTTACAAGTTTACATGTAAGCAGGTAATGATAAGAATTTCACATGTCTTTGTTATTATGTCAAATAACAGAACATATCCTGATGCAAGATGAGAAACAAATGTATTTCCTCCAAGGAGCGCCAGCAAAACCACTGTCAGAAATACTAGGTGGCCCAATGCAATTTCTAGGCTCCATGATGACCTGGCACCTGGGAGTTGTTGAGCCCTGATGGAACGTATAGCCAGGGCTCTCTTTTTTTTTTTTTTAAAAGAGGAGCTTGAACTCTCAAGAGGGAAATGAAATTTTCAGTCTGTATATGGAAAACTCATGAACTTTTAAACATTTTAAAAATAATTTTGTTGCAGAGGTTCCGGAAAGCTGTTCTGGCACATTCCCCCAGAAAAAAGCCCTGTGTGCAGCTCACGCCATTACTCCTCATTATGCTGAATTTAATGTACAGCCAAGAGATTTTCTTGGGCTGAGAGGACGAGCACTGTCTTAAAAGGGCTGGGTTCAGCTTCAGTATAAGAAGCAATTAAGAAGTTGTACAATCCACTCTGACCTTTCTTCACCAGTTTCCCCCCAAACCTGCAACAGTTTCTCAATTTTTGTTACAGCCCCCTAGTATTAATCCTGGATTTTATTTCAGTATAATCACCAGTGTATTGCCAGGGCTCCCTGTTGGCTGTCTTGGTAATATTCTTCTACTAATGAGCCAAATAATTCCTTTTCTCTCTCCTCCACCCCCTCCCCCTGTCCCCAGTGAAATGCCTCCAGACCCTGCAATTTGGCAATGGATTTGTTATGGATGTTTCTTTGTCTTTGCTGCCGGGCAGTGACGGTAAGAGCATCTGTCTAGTGTATGTGTGTTGTTTTCAAGAAGTGTTGAACGGACGTCTTGAGTGTTGCAAGTCAGTGGGATAACAGCAGCGAGTGAATCAGATACTGCATTTTAAAAGTATGTTAACAAAAATCAGTGCTAAATGGACGTGGGGTAAGCTGATCACTTTGAGTAGTGTTAAAGACAATGCCCTTGAGGTAAACCTTTACAATTTTTCATTGAGAAGGGGGAAGCCCGTAAAATGTGCACACCTAGGGTATCAAATTAAACAAAACTAACTTCAAACAGAGGAATACGTTTTTACTTCCTTTGTTTCTACAGAGTAGCAGATGGCCCAGATCCAGTTACCAAACTGGCCAATGTCTGGGGGTTTTGTAGGGAAGAGAGAGGACGTTGTCCTGCTTCTCTGGAGGCCAGGAGGGGCACCAGCGTTCTGACTGTGGCGATTCGATTGCCAGCAGGCCCAGAGATGGAGGCCCCCGTCCCTTGTGGGGGAGGCTGGATGGGTGGAAATGAGCAGGTGAAGCTTTTTGTGGTCTGGAGTGAAAGAACATCCCGTTTAAGCCTTTGTTAAAGTGACAGGACACTTTTCTACAGGCCTGTTGGCAACCTGTTTTAGAGCAGAGCTGGCCGGCTTGGATATTGCCATTAAAAATAGCCAGTGTGAGCAAGGCTCCCTCTAAGCTGCGGAGTCCCCTGAGCAAAAATCCTACTCTGTGAGCTCCTGGCATTAAAGTTGTGAGCAGGTGATTTGGCTCCTGCATCAATTAGTCTGCCCTGGAGCCACACCCCTTCCTGAGCTAGGACAAAATGTGTGAGCCGGAGGCTAAAAAGTTGTGAGCTAGCTCCCACTGGCTCATCTGAGAGGGAACACTGGTTGTGAGGCCCAGGGCAGAGTTACAGATGCCGGTGCAGGAAGGCTGCAGCTGTTGCGCCTCGGGGGCTGCGTGTCTGTGGCAGCAAGTGTGCCCTCGGCGCAGCGCCCTTTGTGACCGTTGGGGCGCTGGCGAAAGCATGGCTCGGCACGGGTCTCGTGCGCATCTGTCTTCTGGAGAGAAGGAATCATTCTTCTCCAGGGTTCCTTTTGCTTAACACGGTGCCCCCGTGGCAGCTGTAGCCAAGAGATTGGCGCTGGGGGTTGGGAAGAGTGTCCGAATAAATGCAGCCAGTGTCGGCCAAGCGTTACTCTCCGTGCCCAGCCAAGCGGTCGGGATGTGCATTTATTTGGCTTTAATGGTTTGCAAGATGTGTTTTCATTCTGCATGTTTCTAATTTGTTAGCTGCTTGGTGGCCCCAGTGAGGGCGGGAAGGCAGGGCATCCATTTCGTAAATAAATAAATGAAATGTATGAACACGGACATTCTGGCTTCGTTCTGGCTTGTTCCCTGTTGATGCTGCTCTGCCGCTTACGGCTGGTTGGGGCCACCAAAGCAGGATTTTATACCACAGATTAAAGTTGGTGTATTAGCTACAGTTAGTGTTAATGAAGGTTTCACACCTGTGAGTGGAGACATGTTGGCTTAATGTTCTGCTCCGAAGGAATGGCTTGGGGGACCCCCTCCTGGATTCCAGCCTGCAGCTGGAGGCCCAAATCTCCTCCGTGGCCTGGAGTGCCTTTTATTAGCTTCGGCTGCTTTGCCAGCTGCGGCCATTCCTCAGGAAGTCTGATCTTTCCGTGGTGATCCATGCTCTGATTACATCCCAGTTAAATTACTACTACTGTGATGTGCTTTATGTGGGGATGTGTTCGAGAGCTACCTGGAAAATTCGGCTCACCCAAAAATCACCCAGGCTGTTCACGGGGGCGGGTGCAGCGGCGGTGTCAGAGTCACTCCTGTGCTTCAAGGTCTTCTCTGCCTGCCCAGTTGCTTCTAGGCACCCTTCCCAGTGCTGGTTCTTGCCTTTAGAGCTCTAAGTGGCTTGGGGCCATTGGGGGGGCCTTGAAGGACCACCTGCCCCCATATCGTCCAGCCCACCAGTTAAAGAACGGCCTGGCAAGTCGGGCTCTCTGTGCCCCCGACTTCCAAGGTGAGGAAGGCGGAAACCAGAGAAAGGCCTTGTCCGGCAGGGATCCCTTGCTTGTGGAAGGCCTCCTCTTGGCGGCTTGCCTGCCACCTGCATGGCTTTCTTATTGGCACCAGGCCAAAATGTTTCTTTCCCCCCAGGCTTTTAATTAAGGGGTTGATCTATGAACATTATTTTAGTTTAGAAACTTATTTGAAACGGTCAGTGGCCTGTTTTTGTGGACTATATTTTATTTATTTATTATTTCAATTTCTGCCCCGCCCTCCCCGCAAGCAGGCCCAGGGCGGCTCACGTTGATTGATGGCAGTGCCATAAAGTCACATACAAGAGTTAAAACATTAAAACATCATTACCCAGTCCAACCATTAAAGTGCTTAAGACGGCATGCTGTATGGTAAGCCACACTTGTTTCCGATTCAGAGGTCTTTGGCATTGCGTGATGGTATGGCACAATCACCTGGCCAGGGCCAACCCCCCCCCCACTGGTATTGGTGGTGGTGGTGTGGCGGCTCCTAATGGAAAGCCTGGTGGAAGAGCTCCGTCTTGCAGGCCCTGTGGAACTGGAAAAGATCCTGCAGGGCCCTGATCTCCTCCGGGAGCTCGTTCCACCAGTATGGAGCCGCCACTGAAAAGGCCCTGGCCCTGATGGTAGCAAGCCTGGCCTCCTTTGGGCCTGGGATGATCAGACGATGGTGTAATCCTGACCGAAGTGCTCTCTGGGGCATGTGTGGGGAAAGGTGGTCCCTCGGGTATGTTGGACCCTGGCCATATAGGGCTTTAAAGGTAAGTACCAGCACCTTGAAGTGAATTCAGTATGCTATTGGCAGCCAATGCAGTGCCTTCAGCACAGGCCGGATGTGCTCCCATTTAGGGAGGCCCATCAGAAGCCTGGCCGCGGCATTCTGCACTAGCTGCAGCTTCCGGGTTTGCGACAGGGGCAGTCCCATGTAAAGAGCGTTACAGTAGTCTAGTCTCGAGGTGACCATTGCATGGATCACTGTAGCCAGGTCATCACGGCCAAGGAAGGGAACCAGCTGCCGAATCAGCCGAAGGTGGTAAAAGGCCAACTTAGCAGTGGCTGCTCCCTGGGCCTCCATTGTTGAGGCATCCAGGAGCACTCCCAGACTCCTAACCTCCGGCGCTGGCACCAGCGGAGCCCCATCGAAGGTTGGGAGTGGGATCTCTACCCTCGGTCCCCCCCGACTCAGGCACAGGACCTCCGTCTTCGCCGGATTCAGCTTCAGCCGGCTCAGCCTTGGCCAGCCAGCCATGGCTTGCGATAGTTTGTTTGTTTTGCTGGGCTGTGTTCTTAATGCTGGACTTTAATCGATATCTTTTAATGCTTTGTTGTTGTTGTTTTATTTTGTAATCTGCCTTGGGCTGGTTCCTGGAGAGGCAGCACAGAAATGTTCTAAATAAATGAGCCAAGACTGGTTTGTTCCCTAGCATGATGCTTAGTGACTAGAGTGGCAGTGTTTGTCAAGGCAGACCCAGGATGAGGGATCTGCCTATCGCAAGCCGCATTCTGGCTTCACAAACTCGTCACAGTGACAACGAAGTACGGTTCCATAGTGTGTCTAAACCAGACCCCTGACAGTGACAACTCTTTCGTTTCAGTGCCAGTACTGGCTTGTGGTGGCGATGACTGCAGAATTCATCTGTACACCCAGCAGGATGGGCAGGTACAATTCCTTGGTCTGGTCTCCTGTGAACTGTATGTCCTCATTCAGTTTTGTTGGCACTGTGCTGGCTCAGACATTGGGAATATTTTCTGTAGCTGAGTGACTAACTAGAAGGGAATTCTGCGCTCCAGCATTTAAGCGACTCCTTTGGCCGTGGGAGGAACAGCTCCTCAGCTGGGGCCTCCTTTTGTGCTCTGGAAGCGACACTCGGTGAGATATTGCGCTTGGATACGTATACTCTACAAAACGGCATTTACTGCAGCAGTGAGAAAGGGCACACTCAGGTAAAGAGCATGCCTTTCCCCTTTAAAACATATTTCAGCGGCCCTGACC
Organism: Gekko gecko; assembly: GCA_029375565.1. Taxonomy (NCBI): domain Eukaryota; kingdom Metazoa; phylum Chordata; class Lepidosauria; order Squamata; family Gekkonidae; genus Gekko; species Gekko gecko. The sequence goes on along the minus strand of JAPDNY010000014.1, from coordinate 67,920,393 downwards.
TGGATATGCCAGGCTAGTCTGATCTCAGAAGCTAAGCCTAACCCTAACCCTAAGCCCCGGTTAATACGACCAGGGAAGCCCAGGGCTGTTGACAGAGGCAAGTGACGGCAAATCACCCCTCTTCATCTCTTGCCTTGGCAATCTGAGGGGGTTGTGTTGTGACTTGGTGGCAAAACAAAAAAAAGGGTGAGATCCTGATTTCTTCCCAGCGTGAAAGGAAACAGTTACCAATTGCATAACACTAGAACAGTTCGGGCATCGCGGGAGATCGAGTTTAAATAAATTAACTGTGTTTAGGGTGGTTGTCTGAATGCAGGCTGCGCCGCTAACAGTGGTCCTCTCAGGTCCCTCTAGCTTGGATCTGGAGCAAGGATGTGAGTGGAGGGAGGGGTCCAGTGGGGGGGGGCACGGGGGTGGGTTCTGGGCCCGGTACTTTCCAGTGTTTTTATCAGCGATCTGGATGAGGGTGTGGAGGGGCTACTCATGAAATTTGCAGATGACACCAAATTGGGAGGAGCAGCAAAAACACCAGCAGGTAGAGATGGAATTCAGCACTGGAAAAATGGGTGGATGAGAACCAGATGCAATTTAAGAAGGATAAGTGCTGAGTTCTATATCTGGGTAACAACAATGAGGAACACGCATACCGGATGGGGGATAGACTTACGGGTAGCAGTGTGTGTGAAGGAGATCTTGGGGTATGGATCGACCAAAAATTAAATATGAGCCGCCAGTGTCATGGGGTGATAAAAAAGACTAATGAGATCTTGGGGTGTATCAGCAGAGGCATAGCATCCAAATTGCGAGATGTCAAAGTCCCGCATTGGTCAAGCCGCCCCTGGAGTATTGTGTGCAGTTCTGGAGGCCTCACTTCATAAGAACATAAGAGAAGCCAATGTTGGATCAGGCCGATGGCCCATCCAGTCCAACACTCTGTCACACAGCGGCCAAAATATACCAGGTGCCATCAGGAGGTCTGGCAGTGGGGCCAGGACATACTTCCAGAAGAATGAGGACAGAATGGAGCGGGTGCAGAGGAGAGCGACAAGGATGATCCGGGGCCTGGAGACCAAGAAGCCCTACCAGGAAAGGCTGAAGGGCTTGGGAAGGTTCAGTCTGGAGAAGGGGAGGTTGCGGGGGGAACATGATGGCTCTCTTTTAAGTATCTGATGGGCTGTCACTTAGAGGAAGGCAGCAAGCTGTTCCTGTTGGCAACAGAGGACAAGACTCACAATAATGGGTTTAAATTAAGGGCAGAATAATGGGTTTAAATTAAGGGATATGAGGGGAAACTTTTTTTACAGTCAGAGTTGTGCAACAGCGGAGTCAGCTGCCTCGGGAGGTGGTGAGCTCCTCCTCACCGGCAGCCTTTAAGCAGCGGCTGGACAAACCCTTGTCAGGGATGCTCTCGGCTGATCCCGCATTGAGCAGGGGGGCTGGACTGGATGGCCCCTAGATGGCCCCTCCCAACCCTGTGATGCTATGATTCTATGAGGTTGATTTCTTAACCACAGGTAGTCTTAACTACGGTTTCACCTAAGGTCTGATCGCAGACATTTTCCCCATAAAAGTCCTTCCATGTTTCAAAGAGAAAACTGTGAGATCAGCAGAGTTTGAGTGAGCTGAATCCTGGTCATCTGTGAGCTGAATCCTGGTCCCACAACTTAACAGTACAGTCCCAAACAGAATTACATTTTTCTAAGCTGATTGAACCCTGTGACTGACAGTCGTGATGCATAATCCCACCCCAAAAGCTCTGAGCAGCTTGTAAGAAAATTGTGAGGCACGATGATCTCCTGTTCTTTCAGTGTCTTTTGCCTCAACTTTTGTGGGAATTTTAGGATACTGTCCTGGCCCAATGTGGCCACAAGTGTTCCTGGCGGGAGGCATGCCCCCTGCCCACAGCACTCCATCCAACGCCGGATGGCTGACTGTGCAAGCAGACAGCCGTGGCGGGGGACGCCATGCTGCCCACCGACAGGACAGCCCCCCGAAGCAGCACGTATCTACCATGACGTGGGACACCCACCACAAGGCAGCAGCACTGGCTGAGCGAGGGCCTGGCCCTGGGCCATGAGGCAGGGCCTAGGAAAGGAGCGCAGCGACCTGCAACCCAGGGAGGCCGGGCAAGGGCCTGAAGATGCACAGCCCAATGCCCGGTCTGGCAGGGAATTGCCCGTCCAAAGGGAGGAGCCCGTCCAGCATGGGATGGCACCCCCCCCCCGCTACCTGCCTTGCCGTGGGAAGAGAGATAGGGAGGCAGGGTTGGGGGGGGAGGCCAGGAGGGAGGGGGCAGAGACCAGGCCGTGTATAAAAGAAAGCAGGCTAAGATGGCTGAGGAGGAGAATGGCTGGTGTCAAGGCAGTAAAGAGAGAGAGCTGCAGTGGACAAGAGAAGAAGGAGAAGAAGAAGAAGAGATTGGATTTCTACGCTGCCCATCACTACTCAAAGGAGTCTCAGAGCAGCTTATAATCCCCTTCCCTTCCCCTCCCCACAACAGATACCCTGTGAGGTCAGTGGGGCTGAGAGAGCTCTCTTGAGAATTGTTCTTGAGAGAACAGCTCTGAAAGAACTTATGACTGACCCAAGGTCACACCAGCACCTGCATGTGGAGGACTGGGGAATTAAACCCGGTTCTCCCGGATTAGAGTCTGTGCTCTAGCGGCCCCTTTTTTGCCGTTCTGAGACCTCCATCCGCAGCACTTACACCTGCCGCGAGTCCATCTCTCCTGGCAGCTGTGGCGAGTAGCGGTGGACCTTTGGGACCTGAGTCTGAGGGCCGCACGTGCTGGTAATGCTCCTTGGACTTGTGTCCTTTCAAAGGTATACTTGGGATTAATTCTTATCCACGGATCCCGCGTTGGCCATGAGCAGCAGAGGGTTTCTCAGTTTACCTTTCTTCTGTACGTTCAGCTTCCTTATACTGTAGAATATTGATGTTCAGATGAGTATGTTACTTAGTGAAGATACTTGTTTGTTTCAGTTTCAGAAACAGTTGGTACTCCGGGGGCATGAAGACTGGATAAGACGGGTTGAGTGGGCAGCTTGTGGTGAGTATGAAATCAAACAAAAGCATTTTTAGCATTCTGATAATAGCCAAAGAAGCCAGATTAACAGAGCAAGCCAGGCAGCTGAGACAAATTTGAACCTGCTTGTATACTAGCTGGAGCAGGATTTTATGCCCGGTGGACAGTCTGCAGAAAGCAGCCCTGTGGAAGAATCTGGTAATGAAACCAGTGTGATTTCAATGTTTGCCGTTGGCTGTTTCCTGTTAGCATTTCACTTGCATGAATTTCTGGCTCCCTGCCTTCAGGGTGGCACTGCTGAAAATGGCACTGGAGGGGGTGATGGCAGGTGGTTGTGGTGCAAAGTGCCACCCGGTCGCAGCTGACTCCTGGCGACCCCTCGGGGGGGGGGGTGGTTCTCCAGGCAAGGGTCGAGCAGAGGGGGTTCTCATCGCCTGCCTCCACGTAGCAACCCTGGACGTCCCGGATGGTCTCCCTTCCCCTCGGACTAAGCAGGGCCAACCCTGTCTAATTTCTGAGGTCTGGCTGGCTTGGGCCATTCACGTCAGTGGGCGTTTCCACTCCCTGGCAGAAAGGAGAAATCGGCTGTCTTGTCCCAAGCCTCTTGGTCCAGACCTGAATGAATGAATTTATTCACGGTCATTGGCCAGCACATGAACCGCTCTGATTATTCGAACTCCTCCACAAAGGGCAGCCACCACCTCCGGGGGGCAAACAGTAAAATGCAACTTCTGGACAGACTCTCAAAAGACACAGAGGCTAACTTTGCGGGTCAATTGCTAAGCCAGATAACAAAAAGAACTAATCTTCAGGTGCTGAACGGGTCTTTCCCAGGTGATTGTCCTGGGGACAGAATGAGTGTTATCGATTATATAATGGCTTCTGAAGATACAGCCCAATATATAGAACACTTTGAGGTTGCCCCACATTGTCACAGTGACCATCTACCTCTGGTCCTAGAATTAGACATGCAAGGGGCTGACCTGCGGGTCAAAAAAACAGCATAACTTCTATTTAGGTCCCTTAGAAAGGGACAGATACTGTCGACCGAAATGGAAGGCTACTCTGGGTCAGAGTGTGGCTGAAATGATGCAGTCAGAGCTAATTAGCACTGCTGCTGATAGACTGAAGGCAACCGAGGGCACTGGCTCCTGCCCAGGTGAATGCGTGCTAATACTGGGAGAACTTCAAAAGGTTCTGAGAAGCGGTAATTCTGGTCCTTCGATCTACAAGTCTGACCCTTCTAGATCTTGGTTTGATAAAGAGTGCAGAAGTATGAAAAAAGTCACTCAATGTGAATTACGCCAAATACAGGCTTAATCCAGGTGCAGTTGCACCGCAGGGCTAAAACATCAAAAAGCCCAGTACAAGGCTCTTATTAGGTGCAAGACACAGGAAGCCATCAGGCATGCCCGGGAAGATCTTAGAAAGGCAGCAAGAGAGAAGAACTCAGCTCCTTTCTGGAGACTGGTTGCTGCCCTCACAGATGGGCCACCGTACTACTTGGAAGAACGACGTCTTCCCCAGCACTTGGGAAGCCCATTACAAGAGCCTGTACAAGGATGTAGTAGTAAGAAATCCAGGAGCTGAGGACATTCATGATCTCCCAACCTGGCCCCCAGGATCCCCGTGAGCTGAAGCAGCCCCAGGCCTAGACCTAATTCCTCCAGGGTTGATAACGCAGAACACAGATTGGTGGGTCCCAGTTTTAGCTCCACGCTTGGTCCAAACCTTGTGGGCTAAGCAGACAAGGCAGGGAGTTTGCTGGTCTAGTGCTTGAATCAAGACTGACGTGGAGAGTAACAGCTTCATTGAAGAGAACAGAAAGCACGTTTTCCAAATGGAAGATTTTGTGCACAGGCTGAGGATCGTTACCAGGGCTGTGTGATCTGAACAGGTTATTATTCTGCTGCCTGCGTTCCAAGATCAGACTTTCCCTAATGTATGTGTGCGCGCTCATATTGCTGTAATTGAATAATTTCAGCCTTCCTAGATCCTGCATATGATTTGTGCTGGAATAACTGGACGGTTCTCCTTCTAGCTGTGGGGTTTTGGAGGTAGAGTGGAGGTAACTGGGCTGTGTTTGCGCTGGGCTTTCACTTCTGATGGTGCTTTGTGCCCCTTCAGGAGGACTGTGTGCGGTGCAATGCCTTCATTAACCTCTTTCTCTGCTGAGCAAAGTTATGGGCCTCCTCCTGCCCCCACCTTGTGAAGGCGGGCACAGACCAAAACAAAAGCACCCGCCTTCACTGTGACTTTTTGTAAACAGCCAGTATTGAATTGTTTTGACCTGGCTGTTCGGCTCAGCGTTGGTGGTAGAGTTGCCAACTTCAGCCTGGGAAATTCCTGGAGGTTCCGGGGAGGGGAGAGATTTCATCCAGAATCTGTGGTATATCATAGAGAGTTTTCTCCAGGGGGACTGATTTCTGTAGTCTGGAGGATCAGTTCTAATTCTGGGGGATCTTCAGGGCTCACCTGGAGGAGGGAGACTCTAGTTGGACTCCTTATTGTGGGGGAGTTACCAGGTGGCACATCCCCACGAGGCCCCTCCTCTGTTCACCCGGCCGTGGTGCTCCCCCTCGGTTTGCGGCAATTTCTCCTAAAGCTGGTTCGATAGCGATGTCTTCTAGAAATATTGCTGTCAAATATTACTCTCGTAGGTGTGGCTGGATGGGCATGCATTTTTTCTCAGTCTCTTTCCATGTGGGTGCTGTTTTCCTTACATCAGTCCCTATGGAGGCCAGTCTTGCCCCCACAGGAGAGTTTTTTTCCAGGCATTTATACATGCTAATAAAAAATCAATAATTGCCGTATTGCTGTAGCATTACAAGAGTCCAGTGCAACAATGTACCCTTTCCTTGCTTCCGTTTTTTTAAAAAAGCCAGTCAGTCTCTGCACCTTTTGGCCGCAGAGTTATAAGGAGGATGGCCCCGGCTTGACTTACTTTTGAAAGGGCTAGATAGAGGAATGGGCATGGGCCAGGGGAAAAGGTGGTTCATTGGGGTTTGTGACTCGTTTGATTAAGTGAACCTTGAACTTACACAGACCTTTCTGTTTCCCGAACTGGTTCATGGTTCAGTTCAGTTCATGAGTTCGGGAGGTGGTAGAACGGCTCCCCAGTGGGCAAGAGGCACCAAATCCACAGCACGTCTCCAGCTGACTCTCCTCTACCTGCCCTCCAAGGTTGGTGAAGACTGGCCTTGAGGGGGCTGAGTTAGAGCCACCCAAAGCAGGTGCCCCCAGGGAAGTGCTCTCTGGGGAACTAAGAGCCGCAGGCTCAGAGGGTGTCGAAGGCTCCCCCACCCCCCGGCAGGCTAGAGGCATCCAAATCACAGCAGACCTGCTACCTGCCCTCCCCAGTTGTGTGCAGATTGGTAACCCCGGCAAAGGATAAAGAAAGAGGGCTGCCCACCCCCACCAGGCAGTGGCAGAGAGAGGCCCTCAGTCCCTCCTGCCCTGAGCCGCAGGAGTTCTTTGTTGTTTGCTCTTTGTAGGTTTGTTTTTTGATAAATAAGAATACCGGCCACCCCAGGAAATAATAAAGAAAGATGGCTCCCCCCCCCCGCACCAGGCAATGGCAGAGAGAGCCCAGGGGCTCCGTCCCTCCTCTCCTGAGCAAGACAGAGGTGTGGTGGTAGACTTCTTTTATTAAGGAAAGGAAAGGAAAGCGCTTGCCCCCCAGCCCCCTGGCAGTGGCAGGGAGAGGCCGCGTGTGGCTCAGTCTCCTGAGCAAGAGGTGTGGTTGTTGTAGGTTTTTCTTTTTAGGAAATAAAAGTAAAGGGAACCCCAGGAAATAATAATAAAGTTGGCTCCCCCCCCCGAAGTGGCAGAGAGTATCTAGGGGCTCCGTCCCTCCTGTCCTGAACAAGACAGAGGTGTGGTTGTAGGTTTGTTTTAGTAAGAAAAGAAACAACCCCAGCAAATAAAGAAAAGCAGAGAGCGGCCGTGTGTGACTCCAGCCCCTGAAACCACAGGAATACCTTCCCAGCTGGGAGAGGTGTTAAAAAAACTGTCCCACTGTGTGGGGGGTGGAGGAAAGTCCTTCAAAGAGTCCTTCAAAGCCTCCCCTAAAATCAGCCACACAGCAAGCAATTGGGCTCGCAGTCTCTTTAACGATGGACTAACTCCTCTTCCTGTTGCAAAGTGAGAGCAGCTAACTCAGGGTGTGCAATATATACATTCTGCTTCCATAGAGCAGAATGGAAGCTCTGTGGTTGGTTCTCAGAGCTGCCGATCAAGCTATGGACAACTGCTGTGGGTGTTTCTAGGGCTCTCCACAAGTCCACCGCCAGCGTTGCCTAGGAATTGATTAAATCGGCACCAGGCTGTCTGGAGAATAAATTGCTCTAATGAACCAAATAAATCTCCACAGAATAAAGGCAGTTTGTTTTTGGTTTGGGAATGACGCCAACAAACGAACCAGTTCTAAACAAACCACGAACCAGCCCGGTTCATACTCGAACCATGGTTCATTTCTCGGTGTGTGCCCATCCCTAGCTAGGTGTGCTTACTTTTTTAAATATGAAAGCTGGCAACTAGTACATTGTTGCACTAGGTGGTTACAATAACCATTACTATAGCATTGACATTTTTGGTTTTTAAAGCCTGCAGTGCCCTCTGGTGACAGGGGAAGGAAAGACAACCACAGAGAGCTGAGGCAAAGAAAATGTGAGGAAAACATCCTTGTGGACACTCCACTGCCTCGGAAAATGCCTCTGTAGTCTCAGCAGCAATGGTCTCTATGCTTAAGCAGTCTTGGTGAGAGCTCGAGGAGAGCTGGATTGTAGCAAGCTCTTTTCTAGTACTGTAGTGAATGTCATGTAAATCTTGGTATGCACTAGAGCAAAGACTTTATTTTGGTATTGGTCATTAACTTGCTAGAGACAAATACTGATTTCCTCCTGGGCAAGTAGCTTCCTAACTGCACAGTAGGGGAAGGGGGGCAAAAGAACTAACTCAACCCAGGAAGATGCTAGAAACAAAGAGGGTTGAGCTAAGGTAATATTAAACAGTACAAAATTTAATAAGGTGTACACAAGTTAAAATACGTTTAAAATCCACATGTAAACAGGACTTTCACACATTTATACACATGATGGGACAATACATATAATACTAAAGACCAGACGCGTTTCGGCCATAAAAGGCCTTCTTCAGTGGTCACAAATACAATCTTGTCTAGACACACATTCATACACTAATATACAAGTTCTTAAAAACCCTTTGTATAAAAACCAGATGTGATGCCTACAAATCAAAAAATCAAAAGAAGAAAAATCAATTATTATTACAATGTAAATCAAATTTTACTAAATTGAAAACTATTGCTTTTTTTAAAAAAACAAACAAAAAAAAGGTATTACCTTTTACAGATGTAATTTAGTTACAGGTATGTAATTTGGGCCATACCAATGCCAATATATATTCTAAATGAAAAATGAAATAATTATGTTAATAATCCATATACTATAAAATCCAGATTAGAGATAAGTTAAATTATGTTAGTAATGACCCACCTGGTATTCAGGGTATCTAAGGTATGAATGTGTGTCTCTCCATCCATGTAAGAATACTGTTGTAGGCTACTCTGTTATCCAACTTAAATAGTGACTAAAAGATGATGCAATCACACCTTGCCATTGCCCTATACTAATTCAGAGAGATACAGAAAGGGACGGGGAGGAGATGTAAAAAATAGAAGGTCAGGACCTAATTAGGGAGGAGGGAGAATACTTGTCAGTACACAGTATTATACACTTTAGAACATAGGCTCAAACCATTCACATGCAGCAGGTCCAATCTACTTCTTCATTGAGTCCAAATGGAGCTGAAGTTTGTAGTGTGTGGATCCAGAATAATTCTCTTCTTAGAAGCACTTTGCACATGTTCTGATTCCTGGTCCGTACCATCTCTATGATCCAAAATTTTAGCTCTTTGTCCGTGTGTCTTCTGTCCAGATAGTGACTCACTAATGGGGCTGATCTTTTGTGTAGCCGAATATTGCTTCTGTGCTCACCCACCCTCACTTTAACTGGTCTTGATGTCTGCCCCAAATACAACATGTCACACGGGCACTGAATGCAATATATCACCCCTTTACTTTGACAGTTACAGAACTCATTGATCCTGAAAGTTTTTGTCTTAGAAGTATTTTGAAATGATTTCCTGGGTTCAGCATATAAACAGCTAACACAACGGCCGCATGGATAAAAACCTTTTGGAATATTACTCCCACTCGTGCAGCTGGTCTTATCTCCTTGTAGCCTACTTTTAACTAAAACATCTTTCAGATTTCTTGCTCTCCTCGCAGCGAACAAGGGAGGGTTCATGTTTCCCTGTGCCTTGTCTGAGTTATTTCTGTTAGTGAGAAGGAGGGAGGCTACAGAAAAAAGACCAATGAAATCACAAACAAATCTGTAGTCAAAATGTGCTAAATAAATGTAACAATAATTATATAGGAAACAAAGTTAATAATAATGCCAAACTCTCATATATTCATTCATATATAGAACCACAAAAATAATAAAGAGCAATTATCCAAAAGTGGGTGGTAACAAACTCAAACCCACAATAAGTCACAATGTATCTCAAAAGCAGCAGACTTCCTTCATAAATTGAACAAGCACACGAAGAAAATAATTTTATATATAAATATCACATGTCCTTGAACTGATGTCCAAACATCTATATATTGTGGTGTGTAGCAAATAAGATTTGTTCCAAGTAGAAACTATGCAGTTCTGGATAATCAGCGTTTCAGACCTATTCCTTCATCAGGTAAATCAGGTAAGTCTTCAGTAACATACAATGAATACTCATGCGTAAGCGAGGTCCCAATCAAAATATTCCAATTAGGCTCAGCTCCATATCTCTTAAGAAGTGGTAACTGCCTCTCCTTTTTTGCTCTTTTTTCATTTTAAAGATGACGACCTCTTCTTGGCAAGCTGTGCTCAGGATTGCCTGATAAGAATCTGGAAGATTCATGCAACTTCGCCACCACTTCTGGAAACTGGAGAAGATAATGCTATTAGATTGAAGGAGAACATTTTCACTATGAAAGATAACAGAGGCAAGTCTGTAGTTGTGTAGGTTTTTCCTCCTAGATTGTGTAGAAGTGTCTTCAGTAGGGTTAAAAGTAAGGTTTGTCATTCTTGTGTCTCAGATCATCTTTTGTGATGAAGAATCCACTAAGGAAATATTCCTCTGCTCTACAACCAGGGGTCGTTTCGGGCCGGAATGAGCTAGGACAGCGTTCTGGCAGTGTTGCCAATTCCATCTCTGTGGCAACAAGCGGCTACACACTTTCCTGTGCTTGCCGGCCTCGCCATAAAGTACGTCACTGCAGGAGGTCTTTGCCCAGCAGCTGCTGCGCCCAGTGACGCGCTGCCTACTGGCTGACCCGGTGGAGTGCTGCCACAAGCTGGCCCTCGAGCTTCTCCACCACTGCCTGGGCCCTGGCATCCAGCCCACCCAGGCTCTGCCCATCCTTATGCCAGCCCTGGTGCGGCACCTCTGTAGGGTGGGCCCCAGTGCCACTGGCAACTCCTGCAGGGCCTGTGAGGAGCTCTGCCTTGGCCTCCTGCACCTCTGCCCTGCTGCCACTCTGGTCCCTTACCTGCCTGAGGCCATGCACGTCCTCTGCACCGCCCTCCTCGACCCCTTCCCTGAGGCCATGCACAAGGCCTGTGCTGTGGCCATCCAAGCCGCCAAGGCCCTGCCAGGTGCAGGAGGGGAGCAGGAATGGGAGGGAGCCTAGGCACACAACAGCAGCCCCGCCAGGTAAGCTAGGCAGAGAGAGGAGGGCGGGTGGACTGGCTCAAGATCACCCAGCTCCTTGCAACCGCCCTGCAAAGTAGGCTAGGCTAGTAGCTGGGGTTGCCAGGTCCCCCTGGCTCCCGGAGGGGAATGTTGGTGTGTGGGTTTGGCCCTTTTCTATGAAATTGATGTGGTCCCTTGGTGCAAAAGCGCTTAGTTTTGTGTTAGCTGATTGCAGACAATCACATGTATATATTTTCTTAAGAGGCTCTCTTTAAGTTTCCCTCCATCTAAAAACTTCTGCAGTTGTGACTGGGTTCATTGGTTTAGCTATATTTTGACTCAAGAGTTGGTTGTCAGTATTGTCCTGCTGTTTCCTTGTGTGCTAGCCTTTTGTTTCGTATAGATCATCTGCTTCCCCTCCTCTCTATAGCTCCTTTGTCATTGCTTTAAAGTAGAAGGTCTGTATACCAATCTTACCTATAACCAGCTTGAATAAAAGTTACCAGCCAATAAACACAAAATGTGTCAAACAAAGCTTGAGTCCAGTGGCACCTTTAAGACCAACAGAGTTTACTTTTGGGTCTAAGCTTTCGTGTGCATGCACTCTTTTTCAGGTACATTGAAAGAAAGTCGTAAACCATTACATGTAGGTAGCAAGTGAGGAGGATGTTGCCCATATCTGTAGACTTCTGCAAATGTGGAAACTGCAGCCTCTGTTCATAACTGGGTCACTGGTCACTTCTTCAGCTATGAAGTATCTGTAGAAGAGAGCAGTGGCTCCCAAAAGCTGATCCCCTGCCACAAATTTTCTTTCTGCTTTTGAAGCGGTTTTTCTCCAGGTAGGCTCGCCAACTCTGAGTTGGGAAATACCTGGAGATTTTTGGGGTGGAGCCTGAGCAGTGGGTATTGCCTTCTGACACACTTCCGGTGATGCCAGGGGGTGTGGTATATTCAAATGAGTTATGCTAATGAGTAATGCTAATGAGCTCCTGCACCTGTTTCTACGAAATGACCCCTGTCTAAACACTTTACTTCGGCTTTTCTTGCAAACATACCTGCCCTTCTCCTCAGCCCTCCTCGATCCACCTCTGTCCCTGGCCAGGAGGGTCACCCTTTCTACTGCTGCTGCAATAAGAAGATGGGCATATGATCAGTGTTGCTACACTCCTTTCAGCCACTGAAAAGTACTTTGCAAGTGGAAAAAAGTTTTCTCTCCATAGATCTCCCCTCTTGCCAGAGCAACAGAGGGTGCTAATAGGTAGTGTGTGTGTGGGGGGGGGGGGGGGCAACACCACTAGCCAGCCCTCAGCATGCACAGCAGTGATGCTTCTGACAGAGAACCAGCTTATTCTCTTGTTCTTCCTCCTCGTTATCTAATGATTGCATTGCCAGGTTATCGCTCTGCGTGTATGGCTGGGTCCTGCCATCGGCCAGTGGAGAGTGCGGGCAAATGCTTCTCCCAGCAGTCCTCTTTGATCCTGGGAAAGGTGGATCCTGGGATTGCTGGGAGCCACAAATAGCACTGATAGCCACATGAGTTGTGGGGGGGCTGTCCTGCAGAGGGGGCAGTGGTTGAAATTGTGCCTCCTTCCTTCCTCTTCCACAACCATTGATGGAAGGAGCCCTTGGGAGGATTTTTCTGGAGTGTTTGCATTCCCCCCCCCAGGTCTTCACATCTCTAGATTGCACTAAAATGCATTTAATTTTAGATGTAGATTATTGTGTATTTAATTTTTTGAAAAAGAATTTAGATCTCAAAGATCAAAAGTTGAAGCTTTAAATTAACTTTAATTATTTTTGTTTTGAACTCTCAACTATTCTGTAGGATCTTAATTCCAGTCTGTGCTTGTACGAGCGTCTAATTGCTTTCAGGGAATGTAATGGGATTATTGTATAACTTGGAAACCTGGACCTCTCTGACAGGATGCCATCATCCTGGATTTTATCACTGTGCTGCTTATTTTGTATCTGTTGAGCATTAGCCTGTGAGATTGGTGCTGTCAGAATAGCTGTGAAGATTATGGTTTTACTTTGTGGTTAGGTTTGGACACATCCTTTGCTGTGACGTTGGACTCTGTGTTAGCTGGACATGAAAACTGGGTCTATGCAGTTCATTGGCAACCTTCGTTTCTCACAGGTAAGAAGAAATGTTTGAGCTACAGCTTAGTGCTTAACTATACGTAGCAAAGAACATTGTGCTGTTGCCAAAGATGCCCACCCCGTAGGAGTAGCCTGTGATACGAAGAACAGAGGGGGTGACGTGGTGTCATCTCACACACTTCCATTACTATAGAGTCCAGGGGAGGAGGACCAGCCAGTGCCATGTTCTCCGTTGCATGCCACTCCACCCTTCTGCACAGAACAGGACCGTCGACAGGGTGCTGCTGTGTGCTGGGGGCAGGTGAACTCGCCTTCAGTGACATCCTTGCATGAGGTGGCAGCACAATTGTGTCTTCAGGGCTTTTGTCTTGCAGACCCCTCCTCTGTGTGGATGTGCGGCAGAAGAATTTTGGAGAAGTTGCCTGAGCTTTGCGGACAGGTTCAGCTTTCCTGCAACTTTGGTTTAGATCTGTGGCCCTCCTTTTGGGGGCCACTTCTGTCTTCTCTAATGGCTCACTTGGAGGAGGAGGGCTGGTCAAGTGGTGAGAGATCCCTTTGGAACCAAAGAGGAGGAGGATCCTCTGATTCTCCTGCTTCAACGAGGGATTCAGCCAGTTCTCTTCCTTCCTCAGCAGAGAGACAGAGAGGCCGTATCTCTTTTGGGCTCTGTGCTGTGAGTTCCATGGGCATATGACGTCCACTTCCCTGAATCTGTCAAATCCCCAGAGGGAGACTGGTAGCCCAAATGTTTGTGCAGTCACTCTGGCCTGGGTTTTGCAAAGAGGTGTGTGTCAGAGAGTCTCCCTGCCTCCAAATCCGAGTAGGAGGAATTGCCAACTAGTCAGATGCCCTACTTACCTCCTAGCAGGGAGGTCTAACTCCAGTGTTTCAGTTTCTTTCTCCCGTCCAAGAGAGGGTCATGGCTAGGCATGTGCAATGCATTCTGAGTAAGACCCGAACCGGTGATTCGCCAGTCAGAAACCAAAATTGAGTCGGCTTCCGGCCGGAGTTAAAATGGCGAATTGACACACTTTGCGATTTGAGCAGAGTGGACAGCAGTATCTGGCGACAGTTTGGGCTTTACCTGGCCCAACGCAGCACTCCCCAGGCGGGGGAGTGGCAAGCAAGCAGCCAAGCCTGAGAGGGGGTTGAGATCGGTGTGGATAAGCCTCGGAGGAGGCTTGTTTACACCTTGATCTCCCTCCGCGAAGAGGGCAGTTGCAAATCAGCACTACAGATACCAGCTGGGCTGAGAATTCAGCATAAATCCGTCATCTACCGGCCTCTTTAACATCAAGCTTAACATCGGTTACAGAAGAAGCACTGCGAAACCCCGAGATTACATGCAAGGTAACAAATGAACAATTGCTTACCAGTTTAAAGAAGAAGGCAAAATCTAAACGTTCGGATAAGTGTAAAAAGCTTCAATGAACTAATCCGCTTGATTTAAAAGTAAAAAGAAAGCTTTCCTTTAGAGAAAACGGCTGAAAAGTAACTTTGTTTTGCATTCCTGTGGTCAGCTAAGACTAAACTTTGCGTAGAAGAAACGAAACTGACTGTGATTCTATGATACAGGAAGTTGGCTAGAGTGGATGTTTTCGATGTTGCTGTGCCGGAAGTAGACGGACGTTTTAGAGTGTGGCACCGGAAGTTGGATTACAGTGACGGACAGATAAACAGGAAGTTCTGAAGGAGCCTACTCTAGCCAGAAAATCATAGAGAAATTGCGCCCGCCATTTTGAGGAGGACTAAATTTTAAAAAGTTATTTTTAAGCCGAAAAAGCACTGAAAGAAGTTATAAAGGTGGCGATTTGGCTTGAGGATTGCTAATATAAAGATCGATTAGCCCTGAACTCGCTTTCAAGACGGATTTGAGGTCAAGACCAAGGGCTGCCTCATCACCTAGTCCAAGAATGACTGCAAAGGAAAAAAAGAGTGGCAGGCTGCCATGGAAGCGATGGAGAAACGGATGACTGAAGTGGTGCAGAGTTTGGGAAAGCAAATAGAATCACAGCTGCAACAACAGTTGCAAATACAACTGGAGCAATAGAACAAGTACAAGTCCAAGTACAGAAAAAAAATATGGAAGAGTTAAAAGAACTGGTACTAACAGAAGTGGCAGGGATAAAAAAAGATACAGAAGAAGTTAAAAAAGAGGTTAAAAGTCTGGTGACGAAATCAGAAGAAATGGAACAGAAAGTTAAAAGAACCCTGTCAGAAAATACAAGACTGGAGTCCATGATGGAATATAGGGCCACTCAGAACCACTTGAGATTGAGAGGAATCGAAGAGGAGGAAGATCAAGATTTACGGGCCCTAGTAATTAACACATTGACAACTTACATAGGGGAAGATGTTGGAGACTTGGATCCAGACTTTGACCTGATTTACAGAGTAAATTCAGCGTATGCCAAGAGAAAGCAATTACCCAGAGATGTGATTGTTCAATTTGTGACTACTAAAATGAAGGAAGACGTTTTCAAGAAGCAATTTACACAACCGTTGGAAATTAATGGAAAAAAAATAATAATTTTGAGAGAAATTCCGAGATCGATCTTACAAGATAGAAAGAAATTCAAGAAACTAACAGATAGGTTAAAAGAAATGAGTATCAGGTTTAGATGGGAGATTCCATATGGATTATCATTTACATACAATTCGGTGAGATTTACTCTTAAAACGGAAGGAGACATCTACAGATTCAAAGAGAACAACTTTGATGATTTCAAAGATATTTAATTCAAAACAACTATGGATTACAAATTTTTATCTTGGAACGTAAATGGACTAAATTCACCAAATAAAAGAAGATTAGTGAACCATTGGCTAGAGAAACAAAAATGTAACATAATTTGTTTGCAAGAAACACATATCAGAAAACAAGATAATAAATATTTGGTTAATTAAAAATTGGGAGAAGAATTTCATTCATCAGCAGTTAATAAGAAAAAAGGAACAGTGATATACATTACCAAAGAATTGGAACCTAAACAAATCTTCTCAGACAAAGAAGGAAGATATGTTGGCGTGGAATTAATGATGAATAGAAAAAAGACATTGCTTGTAAATATATATGCACCCAATGGGGCAAAAGAGACCTTTTTTAATGATTTGACTAAAGAGTTGGACTGTTTAAATTATGATCAAATAGTCCTTGCAGGAGACTTCAATGGCACAGTGAACAATGTATTGGACAGAAAGTCCAAAGCAAGTGGAGAGGCGGTTGGAAAGCTGCCAAAAATTTTTTTCCAGCTAATGAAGCAAGAGAAACTAGAAGACGTTTGGAGGAAGTGGAACCCTAAGACAAAGGATTATACATTTTACTCTAACAGACATAACTCCTTTTCTAGAATCGATATGCTTTGGATGTCAGAAGAGATGGCGCAAAAAACCTACAAAATAGAAATTTTACCGAAAACCAACTCAGATCACAACCCTTTACTTTGGATATCTAAAGAAAAACCTAAACAATTATATTGGAGAATTAATGAGGACTTATTGGACCAAAAATTAATTAATGAAACTTTAAAAAAAGAAACGAAAAGTTTTTTTGAACTGAATTTAAATAAAGGTACTGATATACAAGTCGTATGGGACACGTACAAAGCAGTAATGAGAGGTTTGCTTATCTCTTTGAATTGTAAAGATAAAAAACAAAGGATGCAACAACAAAACGACCTGAAAAAATTAGACAAAAAGAAAAGGAATTAAAGAAAAGGCCAGGGAAGAAAAAGATTATTAAAGAGATCCACTTTCTGCAGGATCAAATGAATGTTCTACTAAATAGAGAATTATATTGGAATCTGAAGAAATTACAGCAAAAAGCATTTGAGGGTGCAAATAAACCAGGAAAATTTTTAGCGTGGCAATTGAAAAATAGAAAAGAAAGGAATTTTATAAGTAAAATTACTGAAGACGGAAAGGATGTTATGAATTTGAAAGGTATAAAAAGAGTCTTCTTTAAATACTACGCCAAACTGTTCAAAAAGAAAGGAATTGACCAACAGAAAATTAAGAAATATTTGGAGACTATTGAAGTTCCAGAGCTGGGAAAACAAATTAAAGAGTTATTAAATGGTTTAGTAACAAAGGAAGAGGTGACAATGGCAATAGAAGATGCAAAGTTGGGCAAAGCTCCAGGTCCAGATGGCTTTACAGCAAAGTTTTATAAGAAATTTAAGGAGGAGCTAACCCCTATCTTAGTACTTCTGTCGAACGAGATAAGAAAGACTAAACGGATCCCAGATTCATGGAAAGAAGCAAATATTTCATTGATACCCAAAGAAGGTTTGGATTTAACTGAAGTAAAGAATTATAGACCAATATCGCTATTAAATAATGATTACAAATTATTTGCGAAAATTATTTCGGAAAGACTGAAAAAATATTTGAAAGATACTATAGCGGAAGAACAAGCTGGTTTTTTACCAAATAGACAGATTAGAGATAATTTAAGAGTGGTGATTGATGCAATTGAATACTATGACAAACATCCAGAAAAAGAAGTTGGATTCCTCTTTTTAGATGCGGAAAAAGCTTTTGACAATTTAAATTGGGAGTTTATGCTGCAAGTTATTGAAAAAATGGATATAGGACAGTCTTGTCTAAACATGATTGTGGCAATTTACTCAGAACAGAGAGCAGCTTTGAATATAAATAAAGAAAGAACAGATTTCTTCCAAGTTCAAAAGGGAACACGTCAAGGCTGCCCGTTATCCCCGTTGTTGTTTATTTGGATATTGGAAATATTATTGACAGCGATAAGAAAAGATAACAGCATTGAAGGACTCACAGTGAAAGGTATTGCATATAAATACAGGGCATTTGCAGACGATGTAATGTTTATGATTCAAGATCCAATCGACAAAATACCACAATTGATGGAAAAAATTGAAGAATTTGGATCAGTTGCGGGATTCTACGTTAATAAAAGTAAAACCAAAGTGATGTGCAAAAATATGACGAAACAAAGAAAAAAAGAACTTCAAGAGAAAATTCAATGTGAAGTAGTTACAAAGACTAAATATTTAGGAATTGAATTGACCATGAAAAACATTGATTTGTTAAAAAATAACTATGAAAAGGTTTGGCACAGGATTCAACAAGACATGAAGAAATGGGATACCTTGAATCTATCGTTATTGGGAAGAATTGCAACTGTAAAAATGAATGTTTTGCCGCGTTTGATGTTTTTATTTCAAGCTATTCCAATATTAAAACAAAGAAAAATACTGGATACGTGGCAGAAAGAACTATCGAAATTTGTATGGGCAGGAAGAAAGCCAAGGATTAAAATGAAAATTTTATGTGATGCAAAGGAAAGAGGAGGTCTACAACTACCAAATTTAAGACTGTATTATGATGCCGTCTGTTTAACACGGTTGGAACAGTGGATTAATCTTGAGAATAAAAAGTTATTGGCTCTAGAAGGGCATGATAACAAGTTTGGATGGCATGCATATTTATGGTATGGAAAAGTAAAAATAGATAAATTTTTCAAACACCACTTCATAAGACGATCACTGTTCGAGACTTGGATGAGATATAGAAAATTCTTCTCAGAAGAAAGACCACTTTGGATAGTACCAGCAGAAGTGATTAATCCATATTC
Source organism: Gekko gecko (assembly GCA_029375565.1). NCBI lineage: Eukaryota > Metazoa > Chordata > Lepidosauria > Squamata > Gekkonidae > Gekko > Gekko gecko. Next base: position 67,901,898 of record JAPDNY010000014.1, on the reverse strand, counting down.
AAGAAATCAAGGGTTAGATTGGCTACCTTATAAAAGTCTTTTAAAATTAGAAGGGAAAAACTTTGTGTTAAAAGACAGATTTGATGTGGAATTTGAATATGATTGGTTGAAGTATAGACAGATTTATGACTTATTTAAGACCGATAAAAGAGAATATGGTTTTAGAGAAAATAACACTGAAATTGAAACTGTATGGCTTGAGAAAGGTAAAAAAATGATTTCTAAACTGTACAAGGTTTTATTGAAATGGTATACTGAGGATGAAATTGTAAAAGAGCAAATGATAAAATGGGCGGTAAATATTAATAATGAGATATTAATGACATCTTGGGAATATTTGTGGAAAAAGTCAATGAAAATTTCAACTTGTGTAAATGTTAAAGAGAATTGTTATAAAATGATGTACAGATGGTATATGACGCCTAAAAAAATTGCTATTATAAATGAAAGTATGTCTAACAAATGTTGGAAATGTAAGAAACATGAAGGGTCTTTTTACCATATGTGGTGGACATGTGATAAAGCAGTAAAGTATTGGACTGAGATCCACAATGAGATACAAAAATTTTTGAAATGTACTTTAAAGAAAGACCCACAGATGTTATTGTTAGGTCTTAAAATGGAAGAAATAAATGTAGCCAAGAGAACACTACTATGGTACTTGATTACAGCAGCTAGACTGACTTTTGCTCAATGTTGGAAACAAGATAAAGTACCTGAAACATGGGAATGGATTAAAAAGACGTTGTTTATGGCAGAAATGGACAAATTAACAAGAAAATTAAACAATGAAGAAGACGAAACCTTTTTCGGAGACTGGAAAGACTTTCAAGAATACTTGTTGAAGAATTGGGATGTAAAACGTGGTTTGATTTGTTTTGACAGCTATTGAGGAGAAGTGGAAAGAGACTCAGATCTTTGAATTGTTACCATTAGTAAAAGAAATATGTTTAGTAGTAAATGTAATTGTATAAGAGAAATATCAAGGGGGTTGGAGCAGTGCGGGAAGCCTTGTTTGGGGGGAGAGGGAGAAAGAAAAATGGATATGTATTGGTTTGTTTAAATTGTATGAACATGTGATATATCCAATAATAAATTGTATTTAAAAAAAAAAAAGAAAAAAAAAAAGAAACCAAAATTGAGTCCAATAGCACCTTAAAGACTAACGAAAATCACTGGAGTGTAAGTTTTTGTGAGTCAGCACTTACTTTGTCAGATGCAGAGGTAGTCCCAGATGTTTAATTTACAGATTTCCCCCCCTTTTAATCTTCCTGAAGGTGCTGAACATTGCAGCTAGGAAATGTCTCCCTTCCTCCATGTAGTACTGTCACTAAGGCGCCCAGAGCCAACCTCCCTCCCCTCCATCCATCATGGCAGGGCTACCTGACATGCAGCCCCTCGAAAAGAAGCCTACCCCTTTGGTTTATGGGGGTACAACTTGTGAAACGCCCGGACAAGCCGGGGGGCCAGAACATTTTCCGCCCGCACCCACTCCCTCTGCTCCGGCCCAAAGTCAATCCATTCAACCAGGTAAAACAAGCGATTGCGAGAGATCTTAGAGTCCAGAATTTGCGATACTTCGTAGTGAGGTTCCCCCCCCACCAGCAGCGGAGGTGGGGTCGGCCGCTGCGGTCTCCATTTGTTCCCTTCAGGCGCTTGGCGTAAAAGCCTTACATGAAAAACAGGATGAACAGATTTTAGAGACTTAGGCAAGGCAAGTTCAACAGTTACATTGTTAATCACTCTCACAATCTCAAAAGGACCAATATATTTCCAACCGAGTTTGCGGCTCGGCTGAATTCGACGCAAATGTTGGGTGGACAAGTAAGCAAACTCTCCACATCTTGGAACCTATGCAAGGCTACGTTTCTTATCGGCCTGGATTTTGTATGCCGTTTTAGCCTCCTCTAAAGTCTTGGCTAATGAGCCCCACGCCTCTTGCAGTTGTTTGCACCAGTCTCCAGCGTCTCCCGCCGGGAGGTCGGGAGAAGTCAAAAATGGCAAAGGCGGGGCATCATATCCATGTACTGCTTTAAACGGGGACATCCCCGTCGACGAGTGCTGAGTATTATTGTAACAGAACTCAGCCAAAGGTAACAGAGAATGCCAATTGTCCTGCTGAAAATTAGAAAAACACCGCAGGTATTGTTCCAGAGTCTGATTCACACGTTCGGTTTGCCCATCTGATTCAGGATGGTATGCACTGCTCACCCCCCTCTCCACCCCAAGCAGTGACATAAGTTCTCTCCAGAACCTTGAAACGAATTGAACCCCCCTGTCCGAGATCACCTTAGCAGGTAAGGTGTGGAGCCTCACGACGTGTTGCAAGAAAGCAGAGGCTAGTTTCTTAGCAGAGGGGATGGTGGCAAACGGAACGAAATGCGCCTGTTTGGTAAACAGGTCCACTATCACCCATATGACGGTTTTCCCCCGCTAGGGAGTAGATCCGTAATAAAGTCCATAGAGATCACTTCCCATGGCCGAGCTGGGGTAGGGAGGGGCTGTAGGGCACCTGGGGGTTTACCAGGCCGATGTTTACTCATTAAGCACGTTTGACAGGCTGACGTGAAGAGGGAAACATCTTTCCGTAGCCCTGGCCACCAAAATTGTCTTTGCAGCAGCTGGAGAGATTTCACAAACCCCGTGTGTCCAGCTAGCTTTGATCCGTGCGCCCAGCCCATCACCTCCCTCCTGAGAGACCGTGGGACAAAGAGTTTGTTATTTTTAGTCCAGCAGCCATGCGCATCCCGGGACATTTCTCCTTCCCCCGCCACCTCCTCCCTATCCGCATCCGACAGTTCTGTGGAGAATTTCACCGCCCATTCATTTGGAGGAGGGTCTGGCGGCAGGGACAAGTGTTTGGCCTGCCTCCGAGTGGTTACCCCTCCTCCCAACTGGGAAGGAGTGAAAACTGAGTCATGAATCTCCTCCCTTTTGCTGTCGTGTTGAGGGAGGCGTGACAGTGCATCGGCCAGCGAGTTAGATGTCCCTGGGAGGTGGTGCAGTGTGAAATTGAATTTGGAGAAGAAATCAGCCCAGCGGAGCTGTTTGGCGTTCAGGGAACGGGGGGAGCGGAGTAGCTCGAGGTTTTTGTGATCAGTCCAGACCTCGAACGGGACTCGCGCCCCCTCTAGCCAATGGTGCCAGGTAGCTAACGCTAAGCGGATCGATCCCGCTTCTTTTTCCCACACCGACCAATTCCGTTCAGTATCGTTAAATTTCTTTGAAACATAGGCAAGGGGGTGTAAGTTGCCATCCTCCCCCTCTTGGAGGATCGCCCCCCCCATTGCAACGTCCGATGCGTCAACTTGAACAATGAATTTTTTAAGTTCATTCGGGTGGGCCAATACGGGTTCCGACGTAAAAGGGCTTTCAATCTGTCAAAAGCCCGCTGGCACTCTGGCGACCATTTTAGTTTGGCTCCGGGCCGAGTGCATTCGGGTGGTTTCCCTTTGGTTTTCAGTAAGTCAGTCAAGGGAAGGGCCACCTGGGCAAAGTTCGAGAGGAACGATCTATAAAAGTTCGCGAATCCGGGGAACCCCTGGAGTTGCCTCCTCGTTTTGGGAGGCTCCCACCCCACGACATCCTTAACTTTGTCAGGGTCCATCTCAATCCCCTTCTGGGAAATGCGGTAGCCCAGAAAAGAGATCTCCGTTTTGTGAAATTCACACTTGGATAGTTTGGCAAACAGTTTATGCTTGTGCAACGTTTGTAGTACTTCCCGCACCAGTTTCACATGCGATTTAAGGTCGGGGGAGTACAAAAGAATGTCATCAAGGTAAACAAGGACCCCCTTGAACAAGTGTTTATGCAACACCTCGTTAATCAAGTTCATGAAGACCCCAGGGGCCCCTTGGAGCCCGAATGGCATGACTAAGTATTCAAACTGGCCGAGGGGGGTATTGAACGCCGTTTTAAATTCATCCCCCTCCCGGATGCGGATTCTGAAATAGGCATCTCGGAGGTCTAGCTTAGAGAAAATTTTCCCCCCAGCCACTGCAGCCAACAAGTCTTTTATGAGGGGCATGGGGTAAGCGTTTGTGTTGGACACAGCATTCAAGCCACGATAGTCAGTACATAGCCGAAACCCCCCATCCTTTTTCTTCCGGAAAAGCACAGGAGCCGCAAACGGGGAGGATGCTGGCCGTATAAAACCCCTGCTGAGATTTTTGTCGATGAACTTCCTCAGTTCCACCTTTTCTGAGGGGCTCATAGAATACAGTTTTCCCTTCGGTAATTTTTGGTTGGGTAAAATTTCAATTGCACAGTCAGAATTTCTGTGGGGGGGCAATTCATCGGCCTCCTCCTCTCCAAAAACGGGAGCCAGGTCGTGATACTCGGGGGGAATGCCTTCCAGCTCTGCATTTGCCACCCCCGCTGTCACTAGGAGTTGCCCCCCCATCATGGGTCCCCACTCCCTTTTCCATGCGTGGGACTGGCATTTTTTGGAGATGAAGTTGACCTTCCCCTCCCCCCATAGTACATGAGGATCGTGATCAAAGAACCACGGGCTCCCTAGAACTAATGGAAAGCGGGCTGAAGGGGTAACCACGAAAGGTCTTTCTTCCCAGTGCTGCCCGAGTCCCACTCGCAAGGGCACAGTCTCGTATTTACAGGGTTCTTTCATGGTGGACCCGTCCATTTGAGTAAAAATCAAGGGGTCAGTTAATTTAACAACTTTTGCCCCAAGTCCCGTTATTAGTGTGGGGTTGATGAGGTCTCTCCCACACCCAGAGTCAATGAGAGCTCGCACTCTCACATGAGTCAATAGACCCGGGTCCATTAGAGTCACTGTGAGAAAGAAAAGAGAGGGGGGTTTGCTCACCGGGAGTTGCGCCTGGGGATGTGGGACCTGCTGTTCAGTTCTGTTTACAGCAGGTCCGTCTCGTTTCCCTGCGGCACGATCTCGCCATCGGATGAGTCGGATGCTTCGCTGAGCGGTTTGGCTTGCAGAGCTTTCGCCCCCTTCGGTTTCGCCACCTGTTTTGGCGTGGATGTGTCAAACTTCTTCTTGACTCCTTTTGGTGCTCCTGGTGATGCCGACGATGTTGGGCAGTTCGCGGCGAAATGGCCCCCTTCTCCGCATTTGAGGCAAAGACCTTGCTTCATCCGGAGCTCTCTGGTGCCATCCCTCAGCTTCGGGTTCGGTGCAGGGGTTTTCCCTCTCGCAGCCGGCGCAGGGCCCCTGTTAGCCATCGCTGCGGCATCATCCAGTTTGATGGTCTTCAGGCGGTTTTCCATCGTGACAGCTGCTTGAATCCATCCGGTGAGGGTGTTCGGGTCTTGATTCCTGGTGACTTCTCGGCGGATCTCCGCGTTGAGTCCCCACTTGTAGAAGTCAACGAGGTTTCCTTCCCCTCGGAGTTCGGCGGCACATCTGCGGAACTCCGAGGTGTAGTCTCTCACCGATCTCGCGCCTTTTGAGGCTTCGGATCGTTGCCTTTGCTGCTTTGGTGGAGTGCACATCTTCGAATTGCTCTTTCATGGCCCACATGAAAGAATCGATTTCCCTCAGCTCGCGCCCATCGGCTTGATGGAGCCCCACATACCAGTCAGCGGCCGCTCCCTTTAGGTGGGCTGCTATGACATCAACCATCCGCTCTTCTCGCTGGAATAGGTGGCCCCAGGTCTCGATAAACCTCTCGGCTCGCACCAGAAAGAATGGGAATTTCTCGGGGTCTCCGTCAAAGTCAGCGTCCAGAAGTTCTGTAGGCTTGGGCGGCAAGAACCCCCAAGGGCGAGGGGGTGGTTGCCCCGGCGGCCCCTGCGGTGCTGGCCCCGCTGGTTGCTCCGGCGGGCCGGCTGGCACGTTCCCCTGGTCTTGGTCCGGCACCGGCCGCTGATCGGGAGGTACCTGGGCTGGTGGTTCCTCGCGTCTTTGCCGCTCGCGCTCTTCCCGGATGCCCTCCGCAATCATCTGTGGGATGCGTGCGAGGGATTCGTCCAGGAATCGCATCAGGCGGTCTTGGCTCGGCTCTCCACTCCATCTCCTCCTTACCACGGCGCCTTCCAGGGTCTCGGAGTCTCGGCCGGTCTCTTCCAGGGCTTCCGCCGTGATTAGTTTTCGGACCGACCTCTCTGGGTGGCTCATCCCCATGGAAGCTCTCGGGGTCCCGAACCACGCGTCGGGGGTTTCAGCCAGGGGTTTCACCCAGTCACGTCTGCGTCCAACTCGGGTGGTCACCCCCCCATAGGCTGCCCCATATGGGTCTCCGTAAGGCCCTCCAAAGTCGTATTCCAGACCCCATTGCCCCGGCACGTGTGTGTCAGGGGTCTCTCTGGGTACGTCTTTCCCGGGAGGCTTCTTGTCCTTTTCGTCTTCAATCGGGAGAGTGTCTTCTTCTCCGCCACTCATTTTGGAATAGCGGGTTTACGACCAGTCCCGAAAGTTAATGATGATTCTGAACACTTCCAGATTTCTCTTATAGAAGCTCATGCTTTTTGTCATGCTATTAGTATGTAATAAAAGAGATTCTAACCTTTTTTAGTGAGGTGATTTTTCCCCTTGTACTGTAGATGACCGGAGAGGAGAGCCAATGAGATTGCTTTCTGCTTCGATGGACAAAACTGTCATCCTGTGGGCTCCAGATGAAGAATCTGGGGTGTGGTTAGAACAGGTAGATGCAGTTTTTTACATTCTCTCCCTCCCCCATTCGTTTGTCTGAGAAGTTTCAGGAAGTTAAGTATGCAGGGGGAACCTGAATTCAAATCCAAGCCCAAAAGAATGAAGCTGAAAAGTCTTCACAGAAGACAGTATAAGTACAAAGAGCAGCATCCTGCCGTACGTTGGGGTGACAGAGAAAGAGCCCTTTAAAAATGAACAAGGAAGCTGTGCAGAGAGGAGCCCTTTTCCCTGAAAACGCTGTCGTATCCCCTTCTAGACTGAAACCGAACCCTAGAAGGAACTTTGCTGTGTCTGTTGTGCTTCCTTTTCTCTGAGTGGAAGGGCTGGGATGTCACTGTTTACTTCAAAATACCTCTTGGGCTTCCCTGACTTCTGGAGGCACTGCCACAGGGGCCCTCCAGGACGGTGCCCGCGGGTGTGATGGCGCCCAGCCCCCACTTCCCCGGCTCCTGCCGAGTGTTCCCAGAAGGTGGGCATGGCCAGATGGGGCTGCTGCTCAGCAGGGCTTCTGGTTAATCTTGGGGATCTGATTGGCTGTGCAGATTAGAATAATGCTGTTTCAGCACAAGCTGCCACCGTAGTGTTTGTTTCACCCTCTCTTTCCTCTTTTCCATTGCATTTTTAAAAATCACTTTTCTTGTCCCCTGCATTTGGGTTTCCTGTGTGCATGCCTGCACCCCCCCCACCGTGGCCGTGTTGTGATGGGGCCTAGCACCCTTTGTCAGAACCTCCAGGGTGCCCACAGGCTTAAAAAGGTTGGGGACCCCTGAGCTAGCAGACACCTCCCAAATAGGGAATTCAGAAGTGATTTGCTTCTTTGCATAGAGCTTGTATGTAACTGCTACATCTGACAGTGGTTGATTTTCTTTCAGTTCCTTTAAAAAACCGACTAAACTAGTGGCTGTTGCCCTGCCGAGAGCCTGGAACAGATATAATCCTGGTGGTCTGCATAGCATGGTTTGAAAATCAGGAGCTAATTTTATGAGTGCAGGCTCATTCCCCCCTCCCCTTTCCCACCCTCTGGAGCAGTTCCTTCTTCTTGCGTTAGCCGTGGTTTTGCAAAACCATGACTTCTTCATAATCCAAAGATCGTAATCAAGTTTGCAAGCCCATACTGGGTTTGGAGAAGCTCTGTTCACATTTAATGCAAAATTACAGGGGCGGGGGGGCGGGGGGGGCAGTGCAGTTGCATGACTGAAGTTCTGTTTGTGAAAAATGGGTGTTATGCTCTTGGGAACACTCTCCCTTTGCACTGCAAGCAGTTCCTTCTTTAGAGGCCTTCTGGTGTTCGCCAGAACCTTAAAAAAAAAGTACTGAAAGGTGATCTTAGTCCGATTTTATCTCCAGTGCATGTAAGTTTTAATGGCTGCTGTTATCTGTTGTTAGTTGCTGTGTTTTCATGGTTTCAGTTCTGCAAAGTAGAGATACTGGCGTCTCTTTAGGGACGCATTCGTCTGGATACAGTGCTAAATCGTAGCCAGGGTTTAGTGATTTTGCATAGAGTTTATGCCTTTAGCTGTGAAGTAGGTGCCAGCAGGCCCATGGCTGACTTAACGCATCCTGCGTCTGGCTTTTCCATCAGGTCCGAGTCGGAGAAGTGGGGGGAAACACGCTGGGGTTTTTGGACTGTTGCTTCAGCCCAGATGGCACGATGGTTCTCGCTCACGCTTTTCACGGAGCCCTGCATCTTTGGAAAGAGACGTCTGCGAACAAGGCAAGGCTCTTGATTGCTCTGACTGGTGGGCAGAAGAGTGTGTGATGAGGCTCTTCCTCCCCCAGGGAACGCCCCTTGGCTCCTTTGGCGCTGTCCCCTCTGGGTGCCTCCTCGGAGCCGCATCAGGGGCTTTTCTGGCTGACTTTTCTTTCTCCTTTTGATTCCAGCTCTGGTAGCAAATGGGATTGAGTACAGGGGGCGGGCGAGGAATGCCTCCTGAGCTGCCCAGGCCGCGGGCAGAAGGGCACGTGGGGTGGCCTTGGGCCGAGGCAGCCGCTGCTCCGTCTAGTCTTGTTCAACTAGGGTGGATTTCCAAGATCTCAGGAAAGCCTGTTGCCTGAGGCGCCAGGGTCTGGACCGGAGGTCTTATGAAGAGCCGGTATCCTGCTGTCAGGGTATTTATTTATTCACTCACTTCATTTATAGCCCGCTTTTCTCCCCTGAGGGGACCCAAAGTGGCTTACAGCAACCTGCTATGGAACAAAGTTTGCGTTCAGTGGCACCTTTGAGACCAACCAAGTTTAATTCTGGTGTTACCCTAAGTGGTTGTGAGGGTCTTCTCCTGAGTATGTTGGGAAATTTAGCATTTAAAGCTGCCTTCTCTCCCCCCACCCCCCGCCCGAGTCCCCCCACCACAGCGGAGCGGCTGGGGAAGGGAAAGCACATAAACACGCCTTTCCTTGCTGCCTTGCCTTCCCTCTCTGGGGAAGGCAGAGAGCGAAATCATGCTTACATGTCTCCCCCCCCCCCCCAAGCCAGTTTGGAGAGGGAAGGGAAGGCATGTAAACGTGCCTTCTCTCGCTTCCTCCACCCCCCCCCCCAGTACCCCCTGTGACCCTAAGTAACTCAAGGAGGGAAGGGTCCCCACCCTTGCTTTGGGGTGTAGGTTAATGGATGTCTAGGTACACACTCACATGCTCTTTGGTATGTCTAGATGTGCACACACATACCCTTTGGAGCACGATGTATTTGCTCCTAGGGCAATGCTGTGGTGGCTGTAGTGAAACAATGTTGTCAGAGTAAGGAAGCTTCATCACGTTCCCAGGAATTGCGAGTGCAATGTAACATTCATGTGAAAATGTCTACTGTGTTTGTGACCTCTAGCTGCCAGGACCAGAAAACTATTATAAGGAATGTTATGGGATTAAAATGATTTTTGCTAGGGATTTAGGATAACCAGGTAAGGAAAGGTCAGGCAAGGTAGGGGGCTGGTTAAATTTACTGCCTTTTCTGAGAAATCAGTCTTTGACGCTGATGGGTTTAAAGTGGGAAGGGAGCTGCCAGAATCCGGACCCTTTCACAATGTACCTTTAGGATCAGTTTTTCAGACAAGCCTCTGGTCAGCATATGATGGCACACATTCCTTCCATGTGACCGTAGGACTTATTTTGATCCCATTTGCAGACCAGGGAAGAGTCCTGAGTGAGTGACCCTGTGAGATGCTGAGAAAGGAGGTTGCCTGCGTCACCCTTTCCGAGGTACCAGGCTCGTCCTTCCAAGGGAGGAGGAGTCCAGGCAGAAGCTGACCCCCAGAATTACACTTTGCTGGCCTTAAAGGTGCCACCGGACTCGGATTTTGTTCTGTTGCTTCGGACCAACACCACCGCCTACTTGAATCCACCTTCACAGTAGGTGCGACACCCTGTTCGTGTAATTTCTGCACCGCTTAATGTGTCATGTTAGGATTTGTGCTTCACTTTTTGTCCGGTGGTTCCAGGGTTATCGAATGTCCCGTTTTGTTGGTTGCACTGACTCACTATTGCTCACTTTGAGAAATGCAGGCTATAAATAACATAAATAAATAAAATCAATCAAATCCTCTCCTCCGTTTTCTCCTCCTCACAACAGCCTGCCCGAGGTTGTTGAAGCTGGCGGGGTGTGCCTGGCCTCCGGGCGGCCCAGGCGGCTTCCCCGGCAAAGGGAGGGATCTGAGGCTGGGTCTCCCGGACCCCGGTCTGACACGCCAACCACCGCTGCATGGGCCGCCTCTGGTTGTGGCGCTTCCCCAGGTGCCCCCCTCCCGTGGGTTGGTGGGCAGGGTGCAAAGAGGTTGTGGGAGTTTACGGGGAATTGCATGGGATCCAAAGTGACCCTTGCCCAAGCAGAAGGCAGTTTCTGTGGAGGTCCCTCTCAGCTGCCTCTCCCAAGCTCCTTGGATGCTGCAAGGAGCTTCAGAAGACAGGGCAAGACCTGCTCCTTGGATCCAAACAATGTGCTTCCTTGGTGATATAACACTGAGATGGGGAGGGTGATGAAGAGGAGGAGGAGGAGGAGGAGGAGGAGGATTTATATCCCGCCCTTCACTCAGAGTTTCAGAGTGGTTTACAATCGCCTCCCTCTCCCCACAACGGACACCCTGTGGGGTGAGTGGGGCTGAAAGAGCTCTGAGAGAACTTGTGACTGACCCAAGGTCACCCAGCTGGCTGCATGTGGAGGAGGAGTGGGGAACTAAACCTGGTTCTCCAGATTAGAGTCTGCCACTCTTGACCACGACACCAAAATCAAACAGGCAAAAAGTATTTACTCTTCTGAAGTTAAGAATTAACTGCACTGGGGCAGTTAAACAGATAATCAGATCTCTCCTGCTGAAATTACTCAGAATTTAACTTTAGTAGGATTATGTCCGAACGGCTTCCTCATCTGAAGAAGATTCTTTATAATTCTGGCCCTTTCCACTCCCATCTTTTTGTCGATCCTGTTCTGGACCATCTATCGGCTTCTGCCACATCTGTGCTACTTGAATTCAATTGTTTTCCCCTCTTGATGACTTTGCAGTCGGTGCTCTCTCTCTCTGCTGTACGTCATTAACAGCCCAGCATATTGATTCTCTTGTTTTAATAGCGAGAGTGGACTCCGGAAGTGGTGATTACAGGGCATTTCAGTAGTGTACAAGATGTGAGCTGGGACCCAGAGGGAGAATTTATCATTACTGTTGGTTCTGATCAAACAACGAGAATCTTTGCTCCGTGGAAAAGAGTGAACCAACCAGAGGTATTTCTTCTACTTCTTTTGCAAGCTTGGTAAAGAGCATGTGGCAGTTGATCAGATATTTTCCAGCAAAATGTGAAGCTTGAGCAATCATTTGCATCTCAGTTGTCCAAAAATGTGTTTGTGCTGTCTTTTGATCTGTAGTTTGCTGTAACAATATTGCCACAGTATCACTTAGGAGTAAATACTGTGCTGGAAGGCGTTGTTTCAGGATCAAGGCCTGTGTTTGTTGACCTCCAGCTAGATTTACTTGCACCATTGCTCCTGTAGCCTTCTGCTGCTTCGTTCTGCTTCCTGCTCGAGAATGTTAAAGAGAGAGGAGGAGGAGGAGGCTCTAAAGTCAGCCTGGAGCAGTAAATGGGTTTCGGGTGGGTGGATTCTGCGCACTGGAGGGGATCCCTGGTACTTCTAGGGAATTTTAGTTCTTTGTTGGAATAGGAATTCATCCCCATCTCTTGGCTCTTTGTTGGAGTTCATTCACTTCCCAAATGAATAGTCTGTGTGCTTGTAAGTAGGTGTGGAAATTAAATTTTTAGCAAAACATCATGAGCCTGGCAGAACTAGAGCAGAGTCTGGATCAATGGGACTAAAATTCGTGGGTACATTTTTTGTCAACTGAACTCTTGTGCTGCCTTTCCTCGGAGGAGCCTTGGAGGGTGGTGTGCGCAGATTCCTTCTCTTCCTGGCAAAGCCCGGTGAAGTTCGCTGGACTTATCCATGCTCAGTGGTTCAGGATCATCCAGGGAGTTCCATGGCTGTGGGGGCTGAACCTGGGTCTATCTGATCTGGCATTCTGATCACAACACCCCACAGGCAACATGGCACGAAGTGGCAAGGCCTCAGATCCACGGGTACGACATGCGGTGCTTAGCCATGACTGGGCGATTCCAGTTTGTATCTGGAGCAGACGAGAAAGTACTTCGAGTGTTTACTGCGCCTAGAAATTTTATGGAAAACTTCAGCAGCATTTCTGGTGTCTCTCTGGAGAAGCTCTATTTTGATGTAAGTGTGTATTTACCTTCTCGTAAGGAAAAACATCGAAGCACCCATGAGCTTTATAAATTGAGACCTCTCATTTGAGATTTAGCTGACTCTTGGAGAATTGTCGCAATTTTTTGTTAGAAAAATGTTACGAACTAATGTTGAGCCCACAAGCTCCTCTCTGTCTGTCTGTAATATAGAAGAACCGTGGTGCTCGAAGCTTCGTTGCCTTGGGGGCGGGAAGGGGGGAGGAAGGAGGGAGATGGTATCTTTGGGGCCTAAAAAGCTGAACATGTAATTTAAGAGACAGAAGTACAGAGACGGATACAGGTAAAATTCATTTGGATTTTTCGAGAAACAGATATTTTGTAATACATGTGGTCATTTTGAGATTTCTGACTCACTGGCAGTAGGGCTGAGGACCACGCACCAGTTTTTCAAAGTTCGTGAGATAGGACACCGTATTTACAAATGAGACTGAGGACCCAATTGCTTATGCAGGCTTTGATTGATTGATTGATTGATTTTGTTTTCTAGCAAATGATTGATCTTGCAGAAGGTGCCACTGTTCCAGCCTTGGGCTTGTCAAATAAAGCTGTCTTTCAAGGTGAGGCATTTTGTGTGTCTGTGTGTATTAAGCACTGTGTTGTTCAGGCAGATGTTGCTATAGGGGCGGGGTGGGGAGATGGGTGGCTTTTCCCCTGTTTTGTTTTATGGATATATATGGTTTTTGTGTTGTTTATAGCTCATGTTCCTTGCTAAGGCTATAGGCCCTGGGACACGATGCAGCCCAATAGTATGAGATGCCCAACAAACGACATCATCATCAGACTAGGGTCACAAAAACGAGAAACAACACCAAGCAAGAGTATCAGACATGATATGGCACAAACGGTATAAAAAGAAAAGAATGACCAAAGTAGAAAACAGTGCAACAAGGGCGTGATCCAAATAAACGGTGGAGCAGACCTCGGTCTTGGCTGGGCAGTGGTCCAGAATCTGGGCTCTCCTTCTCAGTCCAAAAGGAACCAGGTTTTCAGCACCGCCCTGTCTCTTCTTGGGATCTGATTTACTTTCTAGTTCTTGTCTGTGCTTGGTCTGTTGCCTCGCCAGCGCCAGGCCTGATGGAGTGAATCAGTAACAACAGCAAAAACACACATAACTCCTTCAGTGCTTTCTCTTTCGAGAGGTGCCCTCTGGTTTCCCTTCTCCTCTGAGAATAGTTTCAGGAGAGGAGTCATGTTGGGTCTGCAGCGGAAGAGCTCGGTCCAAGTCCTTAGAGACCAACAAGATTGGGGGGCTTCGACTCTTGGAAGCTCCTGCCCTGGAAACCTTGTTGGTCTCTGAGGTTCTACTGGACTCAAATCCAGCCCTTCTGCACGGTGGGCCTGTTCCCACAGCTGGTCCCTGACCCCATATTGCACTTAATGGCTGTGGTATGAACTGGCGACTCGAATTTGTGAATGAGCTGTCAAGGCCCAGTGCCACATATGCAGGTTTTGTGTTGCTTATTAGAATACATCTATGCATTTGGTTTTAACTCGGGGACACTGTTTGATGGTGTGCCACCAAAAGCTAAAATATTCTGGGGCTAATTTGGGATTCTGTTTGTCCTAAGGATACCTAACTACCCTATTTTAATCAGTGCCTGCGAAAACAGATTTCAGGAGTTAATAACTTGCGGTTTGAGGCTGCTGAGTAGACTTGAAATGTTTACTACTCTGAAATTATTCTCTCAGCTCCCATTTGCCTGTCACTCATCTTCAGGTTCCCTTGCAAGGCGTCCAGCCATGAGCACTTGCATCCCTGGTCACTTTTTGACTCCCTGTAAATCCCGTTTCTGGTGAGGCAGATTAGGAAGGTCCTTTTTTTTTATTTAAAAAAAAAAAAAGGAAGGTCCTCTTTATATTTTCCCTTATTTAAGATACTAACATAAATCAAATATTTGCTTGCAGTGATTAGTACTTCCTAGGCACAAGCATTTGTTTATTTTATTTATTTATTTTGTGCAATTTCTACCCTGCCCTCCCCTGCAAGTGGGCTCAGGCTGGGCTACAACCATACGAACAATAGCTATAAAGACATTGTAAGCCCCATTTAAAATCTAATAGCAATTTAAATACGAAAACCTTTAAAACATGATGGCGACCCAGATAATTTCATATGCCCGAAGTGCACACTGTGCGAGTGCCAGGGGGCAATGATTTGAACATGTGGGCCGAATCGCCGTCAGGAGCCTAGGAGTGCCACAGTGCCCATCATAGGCAAGTTCAAGCAGGGGAGGCCAGAATAATTGGACATCGGCCGCTTCAACCAAAGGCCTGGTGGAACAGCCCCGTTTTGTGGGACCTGCGGAATCGTAATAGATCCCGCAAGTGGGAGAATGTTCCACCAGGTTGGGGCCAGAGCCGAAAAGGTTCTGGCCCTGGTCAAGGTTAGGCAGATGTCTTTTGGGCTGGGGAATGCTGGAAGATGACGTTCAGATGAGCATAAAGCTCTTTGGGGGACACGGGGAGAGGCGGCCCCACAGATGGGGAGAAGCGGCCCCTGACTGCGAAGGGCCTTAGAGGTTAATACCATAATCTTGAACTTGATCCGGTACTCAACTGGTAGCCAGTGCAGCTGGCGAAGCACTGGCTGAATATGCGCCCGCAGGGGCGTCGCAGTCAGGAAGCGTGCCGCTGCATTTTGCACCCGCTGAAGTTTCCAGGTCAGGTTCAAGGGCAGCCTGTGTACAGCAAGGGACTAAGATTTTCATTCCAACTCATATCTGATGAAGGGAGAACTTGTTGGTCTCTTAGGGGCTCCAGGACTCCCATCCGGTTGTTCCACTGCAGACGAACATGGCCGCCCTCTGGGACGCTCTGGCCGCCGTGTATTTCTTCTGCCTCTTCTTAGGAGTGTGGGTAGATTTCTCTGAGACCCAGAGAGGTGGTGGGTGAGGAGCTGTACGTAGCTCTTCCACTTTTCCCTCTGTCGTGTGAACTGACATTTTTCCAGGTCCTCTGTTAGCTGGTGTTCAGAGGCACAAATATTTCTCCTCCAGCGTAACATTTCTTGGGCCTCCTCACATTGGATAATTGGGTTATATAACCTAGACTTTGTTTGGATAATTACTGTGTAATGTTCTCTTAGCTATTCCATCTTTTCCATGTTATTTTTTTGCTGATGTTTTAAAAATCTTTTATGGCAGAGGACATAGCAATTCAGACGATGGAAGAGGAGGAAAATGTGAATCCTTCTAGTCAGTATTGTGAGAATTACTTTCAGCCACGTAGCCTTACAGGTACGGAACATGATTTGTGTGTAGTTTGATTTCTGAAGCAAAATTTTGGAATTGAAATGGAAGAGCACAGGTGAATAAAATCTGGTGGGGTGAGAAATCCCCCCGTTTCAAATCAGTCATTTCTTGCAGAACCTCCCACGGAAGATCATCTCTTGCAGAACACGCTATGGCCTGAAGTCCAAAAACTGTAAGTTCCTTTGGTTTTAGAATACAGGGAAAAAATTCATGAAAGGAACTGAGAAACAGTTGTTTTAACTCACTTATTTAAGCCATTTTTCATCCCCTCCTCACAGAACTATTCTGGGCTAATTTGGGACCGTCTAATTGTAAATTTGCATTCTGCCCTTCATTAGATGAGCTCAAGGCAACCCATATGACTTTCTCCCTTCTTTGCCCTGACAACAATCCTGAGAGGTACGGTAGGATGAGAGATGGTGACTGCAGTAGAGTCTGTGACATTGATGGCACAGCCTTCCGTGCCAGTGTTGCTGCTAGGCATGGCTGGTGTGATAGGCAGGCCAGGCAGGGCCAATTGGGTCATATGTCAAGGGGGACGATCCAAGCATTTTCCCCAGAGGACGGGCCAGAGGAGCCTCGCTTGTGGTCAGCAGCACCCCCCCCCCGTTAAACAGACTGGCTCCCCTCAGAAGTTCTGCGCATCTTTCTGTGGGGAGGGGTGTGTGACCCATCCCCCCATGGCCACCCCAGTCTGCCTCACCACGCATACACACAGATCTCAGGGCCCCCAAGAGCCATGATGGCCAGGATGGTCCGTTGTCAAAACAGTGTGGCCCCTGCCACCCTGTCCCCCCTCTGACGGGCCAAGGTGGCTGCCATCTGAAGACACGGAGTCTGCCCTCTGTGTCTCTTCCCCCTCAGCCGTTGGTTCCAGGGACTTCGTGATGCCCAGTGACTGCAGGACCACGGAGACCACGGTTGCCGTTTGCCTCTTTGGGGTCAGGACGCATGGGTGGTCCTCAATATCAGCATGGAACTTCAAGGAGTAGGGACCTAGGCGCAGGGGGAGAACACAGCGGGCAGTCAGGCGGCGATCCCAGCTGGGCACTGGTGCCATCATGCCTCCCTCCCCAGCCTCCCTCCGCCCTCGGCCCAGAAGCCTGGCCACCCTCGTTCTCCCTGCCACTCGGCTCTGTCACCTCCTGGGCCCTTGTCAGGAGATCCTGGGTGTGTCGAAGGAGCAGCCTGGCCGTAGAGATGGGAGCATGACGGTGGCCAAGTCCCCCTCCTCCTCCATGGGGGGTGGGGAGCAGGGCCCGACTGCTCTGGCTGGTGCTGGATCCTGGGACCTCCTCCGTGATCTTGGAGGGTGGTCCTGCGACAGCATTCCCACTCTGGGAGTTGCCTGCAGGCTCAAAGAAATCAGGCAGGGCCCCTTGGGGGCTCCATGAGGCTGCAGGTGGCAGATCCCTGACCCCACAGCTGGGGTTCGGTGGCAGTGGGGCCCGTGACACTCACCACACAGCGCCTTGATGCCGCAGCCACCCGCCACTATGGGGGGGTATTACCACCCAGATGACGGCCTCTGCTTTGGGCAGACCCTTCTGCACCACCTGCTTGGAAGGGATGCCTTTGGCCACGAGGGCTCGGACTCTCCTCCGGGTGGGGCCAAAGGAGGAATTGTTCCAGCTCTTCTGAGTGGATGACTCCAGCCAGGCAGCCTGACCCAGGGCGCCTGCTTGGAGCCAGGAGGTGGCTAAGCTGCTGTCAAGGAGTCAGTAGGCTGGCCCCGTGGGCTCCCAGGGGAGTTCCACACAAATAACCAAACTGATGTTATTTTAAGATATATATATATATATATATATATATATATATATATATATATATATATATATATATATATTTATACGGTTTATTACAAAGAGAGACAATTTAATGAAAATATAGCCAACAGATTACCAAAGGTTGAACAGCAACTAAAACTGTAAGGCTAGCTTTATCCACCTAACACTGTGTCAGGAGTCCTAACTTAGTCAGCAAAACACCAGGCCTTGTGATGCAAACAAGGATAGTATTTATTTTAAAGCTGCAAGAGAAAGGTTCACTGAAGCAGGTACATTGTTCAGAATGACTTGGTTACAGAGAGCAAGCAGTTATACAGGGCAAGGGGGTGAATGGGGACCCCCCCTTCTCCTAGTCACAGAATACCATGCGATTGGGAATCGAAAGTTACTACGCTAATGAAGTTCCCACCGCCCCCATTAATAACAGCAAAGCTGCAGCTTTGAAAGCGATAGGAAAGCTCGCAGCTTGATTCCTCAAGGTCAGAATGTCCCGTCTGCAGGAGATAGGGGTAACCAGAGCTACATTCCTCTCTCACACCCTAAGCGTAAATCAACAACTCCCCAGATTCCAACCTCCCGCCTGTCACGCCACTAAGGCGCCCAGAGCCAACCTCCCTCCCCTCCATCCATCATGGCAGGGCTACCTGACATGCAGCCCCCTCGAAAATAAGCCTACCCCTTTGGTTTATGGGGGTACAACTTGTGGAATGCCCGAATAAGCCGGGGGGCCAGAACATTTTCCGCCCGCACCCACTCCCTCTGTTCCGGCCCAAAGTCAATCCATTCAACCAGATAAAACAAGCGATTGCGAGAGATCTTAGAGTCCAAGATTTGTGATACTTCGTAGTGAGGTTCCCCCCCCACCAGCAGCGGAGGTGGGGTCGGTCGGTGTGGTCTCCATTTGTTCTCCTCAGGCGCCTGGCGTAGAAGCCGTACATGGAAAACAGGATGAACAGACTTTAGGGATTTGGGCAAAGCAAGTTCAACAGTTACATTGTTAATCACTCTCACAATCTCAAAGGGACCGATAAATTTCCAACCGAGCTTGCGACTCGGCTGAATACAACGCAAGTGTTGCGTGGATAAATAGGCAAACTGCCCACATTTAGGGATCCAGGCAAGATTACGTTTCTTGTCGGCCTGGAGTTTGTAAGCTGCCTTGGCCTCTTCTAGAGTCTTGGCTAATGAACCCCACGCCATTTGTAAGTGTTTGCACCAGTCTCCAGCGTCTCCCGCCGGGAGATCGGGAGAAGTCAAAAATGGCAGCGGCGGGGCGTCATATCCATGTACCGCTTTAAACGGGGACATTCCGGTCGACGAGTGCTGAGTATTATTGTAACAGAACTCAGCTAAAGGCAAAAGAGAATGCCAGTCGTCCTGCTGAAAGTTGGAAAAACACCGCAAATATTGTTCCAAAGTTTGATTGACACGTTCGGTCTGCCCATCGGATTCAGGATGATATGCACTGCTAACCCCCCTCTCCACCCCAAGCAGTGACATAAGTTCACTCCAGAATCGTGAAACAAATTGAACCCCCCTATCCGAGATCACCTTAGCAGGTAAAGTGTGGAGCCTCACTACGTGTTGCAAAAACGCAGAGGCTAGTTTCTTGGCAGAGGGGATAGAGGAAAACGGAACGAAATGAGCCTGTTTGGTAAACAGGTCCACTATCACCCATATGACAGTTTTCCCCCCGCTAGGGGGTAGGTCCGTAATAAAGTCCATAGAGATCACTTCCCATGGCCGAGCCGGCGTGGGGAGGGGTTGCAACGCACCGGGGGTTTGCCGGGCCGAGGCTTACTCATCAAGCACGTTTGACACCCAGACGTGAAGAGGGAAATGTCTTTTCGTAGCCCCGGCCACCAAAACTGTCTTTGTAGGAGCTGGAGAGATTTCACAAACCCTGTGTGTCCAGCCAGTTTCGACCCGTGCGCCCACCCCATCACCTCCCCCTGAGGGACCGTGGGACAAAGAGTTTATTGTTCTTAATCCAGCAGCCGTGCGCATCACGGAATATTCCTTCTTCCCCTCCACCTCCTCCCTATCCGCATCCGTCATAGCTGTAGAGAATTTCACCACCCAGTCCTTGGGAGGAGGGTCTGTCGAGGGGGGGAGAGTTTGGCCTGCCTCCGAGTGGTAACCGCTCCTCCCAGTTGGGAGGGCGTGAAAATCGAGTCATGAATCTCCTCCCTCTTACTGTCGTGTTGCGGGAGGCGGGACAGCGCATCAGCCAGCGAGTTTGACGTCCCCGGGAAGTGGTGCAGTGTAAAGTTAAACTTGGAGAAGAAATCAGCCCAGCGGAGCTGTTTGGCGTTCAAGGAACGGGGGGAGCGGAGTAGCTCGAGGTTTTTGTGATCAGTCCAGACCTCGAACGGGACACGCGCCCCCTCAAGCCAATGGCGCCAAGTAGCCAGCGCCAAACGGATCGATCCCGCTTCTTTCTCCCACACTGACCAATTCCGTTCAGTATCATTAAATTTCTTTGAAACATAGGCAAGGGGGTGCAGTTTCCCATCCTCCCCCTCTTGGAGGATCGCCCCCCATGGCAACGTCTGAAGCGTCAACTTGAACAATGAATTTCTTAAGTTCATTAGGGTGGGCTAAGACCGGTTCAGACGTAAAAAGGGTTTTCAATTCTTCAAAAGCCCGTTGGCACTTTGGTGACCATTCTAATTTAGCTCCAGGTCGAGTGCATTCGGGTGGCTTCCTTTGGTTTTCAATAAGTCAGTCAAGGGGAGAGCCACCTGGGCAAAGTTTGATAGGAACGATCTATAAAAGTTCGCGAATCCGAGGAAACCTTGGAGTTGCCTCCGCGTTTTGGGGGGCTCCCACCCTACTACATCCTTAATCTTGTCAGGGTCCATTTCAATTCCCTTTTGAGATATGCGGTAGCCCAAAAAAGGGATCTCCGTTTTGTGAAATTCACACTTAGACAGTTTGGCAAACAATTTATGCTTGTGCAACGTTTGTAGTACTTCCCGCACCAGTTTCACATGAGATTTCAGGTCGGGGGAATATAAAAGAATGTCATCAAGGTAAACAAGGACCCCTTGAACAAATATTTATGCAACACCTCATTAATTAAGTTCATGAAGACCCCCGAGGCCCCTTGGAGTCCGAATGGCATGACCAGATATTCAAACTGGCCCAGGGGGGTGTTGAACGCCGTCTTAAATTCATCCCCTCCCGAATTCGGACTCTGAAATAGGCATCTCGGAGGTCTAATTTCGAGAAGATTCTCCCCCAGCCACCGCCGCCAACAAGTCTTTTATGAGGGGCATGGGGTAAGCGTTGGTGTTGGACACTGCATTCAACCCACGATAGTCAGTGCATAGCCGCAACCCCCCGTCCTTTTTTTTCCGGAAAAGCACCGGAGCCGCAAACGGGGAGGATGCTGGCCGTATAAAACCCCTACTGAGGTTTTTGTCAATGAACTTTCGCAGTTCTACCTTTTCCAAAGGGCTCATAGAATACAGTTTTCCCTTTGGCAATTTTTGGTTGGGCAAAATTTCGATTGCACAGTCTGAGTTTCTGTGGGGGGTAATTCATCGGCCTCCTCCTCCCCAAACACAGGGGCCAGGTCGTGGTACTCGGGGGGGATGCTTTCCAGATCCGCGTCTGCCACCCCCGCCGTCACTAGGAGTTGCCCCCCGTCGTGGGTCCCCACTCTTTCCTCCACAAATGGGACCGGCATTTCTCGGAGATGAAGTTCACCTTCCCCTCCCCCCATAGTACGTGCGGATCGTGGTCAAAGAACCACGGGCTCCCTAGAACCAGAGGGAAGCGGGCGGCAGGGTTAACCACGAAAGATCTTTCTTCCCAGTGTTGCCCGAGTCCCACCCTCAAGGGTACAGTCTCGTATTTACAGGGTTCTTTCATAGTAGACCCGTCCATTTGAGTGAAAATTAAAGGTTCATTTAGCTTAACAACTTTCGCCCCTAGTCCCGTAATTAGTGTGGGATTGATGAGGTCTCTCCCACACCCAGAGTCAATGAGAGCACGTACTCTCACATGGGTCAATAGACCCGGGTCCATTACAGTCACTGTGAGAAAGAAAAGAGAGGGGGGTTTGCTCACCGAGTTTTGCGCCTGGGAGTGTGGGACCTGCTGTTCAGCGCTGTTTACAGCAGGTCCGGCTCGTTTCCCTGCGGCACGGTCTCGCCATCGGATGAGTCGGATGCCTCGCTGAGCGGTTTAGCTTGCAAGGCTTTCGCCTCCTTCGGTTTCGCCACCTGTTTCGGTGTAGATGTGTCAAATTTCTTCTTGACTCCCTTTTGCGCCCCGGCCGGTGCAGAAGACATTGGGCAGTTCGCGGCGAAATGACCTCCTTCTCCGCATTTGAGGCAAAGACCTTGCTTCATCCGGAGTTCCCTGGTACCGTCTCTCGGCTTCGGATTCGGGGCAAGGGGTTTTCCCTTCGCTGCAGGCGCGGGACCCCTGTTAGCCATCGCTGCGGCGTCATCCAGTTTGATGGTCTTCAGCCGGTTCTCCATCGTGATGGCGGCTTGAATCCATCCCGTGAGGGTGTTCGGGTCTTGGTTCCTGGTGACTTCTCGGCGGATCTCCGCGTTGAGCCCCCACTTGTAGAAGTCTACTAGGTTCCCTTCCCCTCGGAGTTTAGCGGCACATCTGCGGAACTCCGAGGTGTAGTCTCTCACCGACCTTGCGCCTTGTTTGAGGCTTCGGATCATTGCCTTGGCAGCTTTAGTAGAGTGCACATCTTCAAATTGCTCTTTCATGGCCCACATGAAAGAATCGATCTCTCTCAGCTCACGCCCGTCATCTTGGTGGAGTCCCACATACCAGTCTGCAGCCGCTCCCTTCAAGTGGGCTGCTATGACATCGACCATGCGTTCTTCTCGTTGGAAAAGGTGACCCCAGGTTTTGATAAACCTCTCGGCTCTCACCAGGAAGAACGGGAATTTTTCGGGGTCTCCATCGAAATCAGCATCCAGGAGTTCTGCCGGCTTAGGTGGCAAGAACCCCCAAGGGCGAGGAGGTGGTTGCCCAGGTCCTGGCCCCGCTGGTTGGTCTGGCGGGCCGGCTGGTACGTTCCCTTGGTCTTGGTCCGGCGCCGGGCGCTGGTCGGGAGGAACGCGGTCTGGTGGTTCCTCACGTCTCTGCCGCTCACGCTCTTCTCGTATCCCCTCCGCGATCATCTGTGGGATGCGTGCGAGGGATTCGTCCAGGAAGCGCATCAGGCGGTCTTGGCTCGGCTCCCCACTCCACCTCCTTCTCACCACGGCACCCTCGTGGCTCTCGGTGTCTCGACCGGTGTCCTCCGGGGCTTCTGCTGTGATGAGCTTTCGGACCGACCTCTCGGGGTGACTAGCTCCCATGGAGGCTCTCGGGGTCCTGAACCACGCTTCGTGGGTCTCAGCCAAGGGTTTCACCCAGTCTCGTCTGCGCCCAACTCGGTGGGTCACCCCTCCATAGGCTGCCCCATACGGGTCTCCGTAAGGCCCTCCAAAGTCGTACTCCCCACCCCATTGTCTCAGCACATATGTGTCAGGGGTCTCCTTGGGTACGTCTTTCCCTGGAGGCTTTTTCTCCTTTTCTTCTTCAATCGGGAGAGTGTCTTCTTCACCGTCACTCATTGTGGAGTTGCGGGTTTACGACCAGTCCCGAAAGTTGATGGGGATTCTGAACAAACTGTCTTAGGAGCTCTGTTAAGTGGCACAAGCTTACTTCCAGATGAAGGCCTCTACTCAGTGTGGTCTAAGGTCTCAACAGTTGTGAAACACAGGGTCAGGCCTGCAGTCCAAGAAGATCTCAGCTAGCTTGCTAACCTGTGGAGTCATATCGCAGTTATGGTTTTTGACCCCTCAAGTCGAGTGCAGATGGCATCCAGTCACAACACATCTTCAGGAGAAAGCTCTGGGAAATTGCGCCACTGCTCCTGGTCTCCCCCCACCCCCCCCTCACTGAGAACCCCCTCTCATGGGAAGCTCATTGTCTCTGCTTCCGCCCTGGCCTGGAAGATGATAGAGGTGACAGGCAGGCCGAAAGGCTAATTCGCCGTGCCTGCAAGGGAGACCAGGCCCCTTATTCTCCACGTTAACCCTGGAGGGGAGGCAAGAATGGCCCTTTGACTGACAGCTGCCCCTGGTGGTGGGGTGGGGGGGAGCAAGGACAGCGCTCACGGGCATCACCACCAACTGGTACAGCTAGGCTAGCAGTGGCCATTGCCGCCACCACCAGATGTTGCCATGGCCATGCCACCCACTCACAGGAATGTGGACACAGACCATGCCACCCTGGGAAGAAGAGGCTGATAACCTCTTCTGGCCCAGCCCCCCCATGTTCCCTCCATGGCCACCGCCCGGCAGGAGGGAGCTGTGGGCGGTGGGGACTGAGGCATGGAAAGAGGAGGTAGGTAGTGTTGGGGGGGGGGCAGGGCGCTGGCCACCTAGCAGAAGAGCGTGGCCTCTGCCGCCCTCCACCATTGTGAGTGCTGCCACCTCTCCCTGCAGGGCCCGACCAGCTGCTGGCGGGATGGTGCCTCCTCCTCCCTTGCTGCCCGTACTGTGGGCCTCGCGCTCAACCGGGGGTCGTACACAGCTTCGGTGGGCTGATTTTTTTTCAAACGGGACTCGCGCCCCCTCCAACCAGTGCCCCCACGTGGATAGTGCCAGTCAGATGGCTCCAGCTTCCTTATCCCAAACCGACCAGTTCCGTTCTGTGTCATTAAATGGCAGCCAGCTGACAGCCACATCCACTTACTGCTGGGGCTGTGTGTCTGGGTGGTACAATGATGGCAGAAAGGGGGCCTTGTCTGGTAGGAACTTGGTACCCCTGTTTTTTGGCTTAACTACAGAGAGCTTTGATTCCCTGGAGTAGGATCTTCCTTTTTTAACCTACAAAATTCTGTGATGCTTCTTGCATGAAATAAGCCCATGGTTGGAGAGGCATTTTCCCAGTAATCATGAGAAATATAGAGCTGCCGTGGTAGGAACAAGGTAGGTTTTATACACACACACACACACATCTGTCTGTCTGTGTATGTATCAGGTAATTCATACATATTCGTTGGCTTGGAGTGAGAAAATTCTTTAGTCTTATGCCAGGATTTGACTTCATTTGTGAATGAATGAATTGGATGTGTTTCCCACTCAATGCACTGGTTTTCAAGCTGTGCTCCAAGGAGACTTGAAAGATTCCTTTGAAGATTATTATCCTTGTCTCTGAACTAGGGCTTGACTAGCACCACTGGTATTTCCCTGCAGTGCTCCCTCGCAAATTAGTCCAAGGTTTGTTATGTAGCACGTGGTCAGCTGATGAAGGCAGTGAACCTCAACCGGCCTGTGTGAAATGGCATTGTGCGCTGTGGAATGCACTCCGAAATCTTGCGTGACAGGAAAGGGCTCCGGAGAAGAACGATGAAGGTTCCAGTGTGGAAATTTTCCCTGATACTAGCGTGTTGGAAAGCTGCTGATTTAATGAATGGCTCGTTAGAGGTTGGTGTAACTTTGTGTCTAGAGTCAGTTCTTAACAAAATCCTTTCCCCCTTTTGTCTCTTTTGTCACTTTAGATATGGGCACGGCTATGAAATTTTCTGTGTTGCTTGCAACGGTGCCAAAACAATAATTGCCTCTGCGTGTAAGGTAAGAAAAGGTAGCAGTTGAAAGGGCTTTGGCAAGTGACTCTCTTGAGACATTAGTCTCCTTGCTTTAAGAAGGAATATGCTGAGGTCCATGAGTGTGTATAATATTGTTATCTTGTAAGTAGCGCCCGTTGTGCAAGTGGGAGAGAAGAAAGCATCACGTCAGGGTTCCCCCCAAAGGACAGGACAAATACGATGATTTTCCTGCAAAGCAGCATCCTCTGTCAACAACATTTGCAAAACACTAATTTTTTGGTGCCACCAAATGCAACCAGTTAATGAGTTAAAGTTTTTGGTTAAATCGGCAGCTAAGTTTCAGGGGGGTGTCTTGTGTCCTCAACCCGGACTTGACTGATCCAGCTTGGAACCTAGAACAGTAGAGAGCCAGGATCCCGAAAGAAACCAATGGATGCGTAGCCGCACTGTCAGTAGCCTATCACGGGTAGTGTGTGTGTGGGGGGGCGTGTGGTGCTGTGTGCGGATTTAAGCAGGGCTTCGGCCGTGCTTGTTTGTCTTGCAGTTGAGCTAAATCGCTGCATGACACGTGAGCTGATCGCTTCAGGCGTCTGAACCCAGGCCGTTTCTGGGTGGATGAAGCTCGTGCCCGTACCTCCCGTCGTCCTAGCGCGGCTTCAGTGGGCAAGCCCGGTGGGTGTGTTGCGGGACGGCCGGGTCCCAATCCAGGAGCACCTCGGAGACCAGCAGGCTCTTCAGGGCAGGAGCTCCCGTGAGTCAGCAGCGCTCAGTACCCGACGGAGGGAGCCCTGGCTTGGCTCTCGGACGCGCTTTTCCACCCCGGACCCCGTTGGTCTCTAAGGTGCTCCTGGACTGGGATCCGGCCGTGATAGAACAGGTGTCTGGTAAGTAATGGCTGCCACTGATGCGTGGGTGATAAGTGAGGGCTGTAGTCAAGGGCAGGGTTCCCTCTGAGCTGAGGTAGTGTGAGCTAGCTCTGGTTTTTTAGCCGCCGGCTCACAGATTTTTGTCCTAGCTCAGGAAGGATGGCTCCAGAGCAAACTAGTTTATGCTGCAGCCAAATCGCTGGCTCACAACTTCAATGCCAGGAGCTCACAAAGCAGAATTTTTGCCCCCCAGACTCCACAGCTTGGTCAAGGGCAATGCCTTGTATGATTACGTTTCTAGTCTGCTTTCCAGACAATTCCAGAAGTGACTCACCTTTCTGAAATATTTCCTGTGTCTGATATTTTCGTTTTCTGTTGTTCGAGAAACAAGATCAGTTGGAGAAACAAAATTGCTTTTCTTGCTTTAAAAAAAAATTGAATTAAGATTCATGCTAAAACACACAAAAAATAATTTTTCATTAGAAAAAGAGAGCCAGTGTTGTGTAGCAGTTAGAGCTTTGGACTAAGCAGTACCATTGGGGCCAGGCCCACCAGCAACCGCCAGGCTACTAGTCACCACACCTCTTGCGTGACTCTTACCTGGGCCTGGCTGCTCAATCCTGTGTAACAGCAGCAGCAGCAGGCCCCCCCCCCCAAAAAAAAAGAAAAAAAAAAGAAGCCAGTGTGGAATAGTGGTTAGATTCAGACTAGATCTGGGAGACCCAGGTTCAGTGCCCCACGGTGCCAGGCAGTGTTCCCTCTAAGCTGAGTTAGTGTGAGCTGGCTCACAGTTTTTTAGCCTCCGGCTCACACATTGTTGTCTTGGCTCAGGAAGGAGGGCTCCAGAGCAGACTCGTTGATGCAGTAGAGCCAAATTGCTCGCTCACAAGTTAAATGCCAGGAGCTCGCAAAGTAGAATTTTTGCTCACCAGACTCCTCAGCTGAGAGGGGGCATTGGTGCCCTGGAGGCTTGCTGGGTGAACTTGGGCCAGTCACATGCTCGCAGCAGAACTTACTGCACAGGGTTGTTGCTATAAGGGTAAAGCGAAGGAGGGGACTGATGTGGCCCCCTTTGTGAGAAAGGGAGGGTGTAAATGAAGTAAATAAATACAACCGGAGTGTTGATGTTCTTTCCCCTCCTGAACAAACGCAGCACAGCTCTGTTAACGTTTTATCCAAAAGGGCGTTCTTTGCTGTTTGTGCCGAGGTGCTCAGAGCGGCATATATGAGGGCCTCCTCATTTTACCATCACAGCAGCCCTGTCGGGTAGGGTAGGCGGAGGAAGAGGCTGGCCCCAGGCCATCCAATGAGTTTCATGGTCAAGAGGACGGTATTTGAACCCAGGTCTCTCTGCTCCAAGCCCAGCAGCTTTCTTATTGCTGTGGGCATTCCCGTGACGGCTTGAAGTTTGCTTCTGTTCAGTCTGCCGGTGTGCTTGGCTCCCTGTTCTAACAGGCTTCTAAAAAAGAACACGCAGCCATCATCTTGTGGAGCACCGTGACCTGGCAGCAGCTGCAGCACTTACCTTTCCACAGTCTGACGGTGACACAGGTGGCGTTTTCCCCCGATGGCAACTCCTTGTTGGCGGTGTCGAGGGATAGGAAGTGGTCTCTTTGGAAACGCAAAGATGGTCCGGCTGAGCCAGGTAAGAGTTGGGAGCTGGGGCTGCAGGTTGCAAACCACTCATGGGGGGGGGGGGGCTGGCCTTCCACGACGCATCAGCAACAGATTTGCCTTTTGTGGCCGTTGTTCTGTTCTGCGTACGCTGTGCTGCCGATTTTGGGTTCAGAGCAGGGGAGGCCTCTACTTGCCACAGTGCTGGAAGCTGAATGCCAAGTCGTCGCCAGGCAGCTGCACGGCTCTCGAGGACAATGAATGTGGGCCCTGCCCTCGCTTGGCCTAGGAGTGACCTGGGCCAAGGACACCTTCCCCCAGGCCCTGTCTTGTTCCCCCCTTGGCCCAAATGGGATGTGCCCACCTGATCATTGAGAACAAAAATCCAGCCTTTTCCCTTGTGTGTGTGTGTCTGTATATCCATTTCAGTTGCTAGTTCCTGTCAGGGTTAGTGATAATTTACTGCATCACTGATGGCTCTGGGGGAAAGACTCAGAAATTCAATATTGTCCCTGACATATATGTGAGAGAATTTTCCTGTTTGTGCTAAAAATATCTGCCTCTGTGGGGTGAAAGAGTTGCATCGAACTCCATCTGGAACATTTTCATAGTGTTTTCATTAGGATTATTAAGATAATAATTACAGCAACTCTGTAAGACTAGGCCAGTGTTTCGGTTCTGTAGTGCAGGTGGTTTGTGTGTGGGCAGATGTTCAGCACGGGAGAGACTAACTTCCCAAAGTGAGCTCATGGCAGATATGAGAATTGAACCAGGAATCTCCTCGTTCACAGCCCAGCCTCTTGACTGTGACCCATCGCCTCTAACAATGTAGAATACAAATCAAAGAGTAGCTCAAAAACCAGGGCCTCGCCTAGGTATGGAATCCAGTGCGATGAGGGAGTCCTGAGGTGGCCGGAGGAGCTGTACCATTTCGGAGGGGTGTCAAGGGCCGTTTTTTAAAAAATTATCATCTTTATAAAAGACTCCCGAAAAATAAAAACTAGTTAGGTAAGATTGCTCTCTTGAAGTATTTGAAGGGCTGTGACTTAGAGGAGGGCACAGAGCCATTCCTGTTGGAAGCAGAGGAGAGGACTCACCGTCATGGGCTTAAATTAAGGGTGGGAAGGTACCGGCTGGGTATCAGGAAAAACGTTTTGCCAGTGAGCCTCGTGCCGCAGTGGAGTCGGCTGCCTGGGGAGGTGTTGGGCTCCCCCTCCCTAGCAGCCTTTAAGCAGCGGCTGGAGAAACCCTTGTCAGGGATGCTCCAGGCTGATCCTGCATTGAGCAGGGGGGCGGGACTGGATGGCCTGTGTGGCCCCTCCCGGCTCTGTCTGATTCTGGGATTCTCTGATGCGAGGTGGCCTGAACCAAGAGCTCTTCTTACGTTGTGGGGTTGGACCTCTTGCTCCGTCAGAGGGTGGCTGAGCAGGACAGAGTTACTCAATCCAGCCCTTTATGGGTTTTTATCTATTTATTGCTTGCAGGGAGTTTATTTGTGGGGGATGCTTCAGAATTGTGAAGCACATCAACAGTGCGAGGTGATGCAGTCCATTGGACCACGTTGATGGATTGACTGGTTTACAGTATTTTTATCCCGCCCACCCTGCAAGCAGGCTCAGGGCAGCTTACATTACTTGGCAGAATATACCAAGTGCACGTAAAACAATTAAGACCAGTTAAAACAATCAATCCAGTATACAATTAAAGTGCTCACAGTGTCATTAATCACGATGGCGTACCGTACAGTAAGACATCCAAGTACCCAGCCCGGCAGTCTCCCCACATATGAGGCTAATATGGCTCACTTTCAGCCACGGCCAGCCCACGCCACCGATGTTCATAGTGGACGTTGACGGTAGTGGTGGGCAGCTCCTAGTCGAAAGCCTGGCGGAAGAGCTCCGTCTTGCAGGCCCTGTGCAACTGCAGAAGATCCCGCAGGGCCCTGATCTCCTCCAGGGGCTCCCTCCGCCAGTAAGGAGCCGCCACCAAAAAGGCTTGTTCCCTGTAGTTGTGCTGGGGGATAGATAACCGGTCCCTAGAGCGTTTGTGCTCCTCCCCGGGGGAAGACAGCTAGCAGAGCACAGTAAGCGGGAGCTCTGTGGGGAAGGGTCGGCATTTCTGCAGCCGCATCGTGGTGCTTGGGATTCTGTTGAGCACCTCACTCTTAGTTGCACAGCCAGCAGCTCCGCCGATGGGACTGTGGCTGCCTGAGACGGGCATAACTCATGCGAACCTGCGATTTGGCAACATTTGATCAGGGATCGGTCTGTCCGTCGCTCTTCCTTGAGAGTTGCCGTGCAGCACTTACAAAGGCAGGTGGCAGACTGGATTGCTACCAAGACTGCATTCAATTTGAAATCTTGTAAAGCAAGCAAGCAAACAGAATGCTTTACACGCTGTCTTTCACGCTGACAGTCTTGTTGGATTTGGGAACGCCCAGCCATGGTTTCACTGCTCTCCGGGTCAGGTGCAGTGGCCGAAAGGAAAGCGTCCCCCTGCAGAAGGCAGTCTGAGCTGAAGGGGGAGTTGCGCCCTGGATGGGCACGGCTCTGGCCCGTGGCTTCTGGGGGGGGGAGCAATTTCTCTTCTGTTGGCACGGTCCCTGGCCTGAAAGACATCCGGCTGTCCTCAACCAGAGCCAGGGCCTTTTCTGCCTAGCGACATCTGTGCCCTGCGGGACTTGGTCCAGTTCCACAGGCCTTGTAAGAGAGAGATGATCTGCCAGGCCTGTGGCTGGGAACATCTGCGGTGTGCCACTGAGCCGGGCCTCTGTCGCGCTCCCCCCCCCCAACAGGGAAGATGATAAATTGGCATCAAATGCTACCTAGATTAATTTTATTGCATGTATTGTATTGTTTTAATTGTTAGATTGTTTAAACTAAATTTAATTATCGATTGATATGTACTTGTTGGATGTTGTGCACTGGCCTGAGCCCTTCGGGGGAGGGCAGTCTATAAAATAAATCCATTGCGCTCCCCAGCCACTCGGCATGGGGGGCAGTCTAGTCTCTCGGGCCAAGTAACGTGGTAGGGGACAATCTGGCAGGGAATGAAGGGAAGCCCCAGAAGTTTCTGCCGTGGTCATGAAGAGTGCCTGCTAAGGCGAGCGGGGTACGGAGAGAGGGGAGCACAGCACCAATCTGGGTGTGGGGGGGGACCTCATCCGTAGGCTGCCCCCACCCTGGGTGAGTGTTCTCTTGCACGGGAAGGTTAGATTCTCTCGGCATGTCTCATTCCAGAACCAGCTTTCAGCCTCTTTGCCTGCACAGACCAGAACATGGCAGTTCACAGCCGCATCATTTGGTCTTGCGACTGGACTCCTGACAGCAAATACTTTGTTACAGGAAGCAGAGACAAAAAGGTAAGGCGTGCTGAAGGGGCGTGTGTCTTGCTGGATGCCCTTTTGAGCTCCCTGTGTTGTGTGCTGCATGTCGGGGGTGGCAGGCCCTTGTTTTGACCGAAGCACGTCCCTCTGTGAAGAGGTTGGTGCGCTGGCAAGCCAAGAGGGGGGGCGGCATTTGGCCGGGCACACGTGGAGCGAGCCAGATCCCTGCGGGGCCTCAGCAGCATCTCAGTGCCGGTGGCTGTGCGGGTCTGGGAGGCAGGGAGGGGCATCGGCCACGGCTGCCTGGGCAGAGATCTGGCCTGGTTTCCCACCGTCAACACACCTGCTGGGGTTTGCCTGTTGTAAGTGAATTTTTGAAGTGGGGGGGTTTCAGGAATGGCTGTGTTTTGCTAGGACAGAACCTTATTCTCCCATACCCCGTAACCATTACTTAAAGGGCGATTTGTACCTGAGCTGTCAATAAGACCACACTTAGGGACATAAATTTCAACTCAGGACTACAGTTAGTTCATGCAAAGGTTTTCCATGATAGTAATAATGATAATAAAAAGGATTTAATTTAAACTACACCGGGAGACTTGCAGCAGTGGCGGTGGACAGCAGCTCTCCTGTCTCCCCTGAGCCTCTCCGCTTTTTCTCAGCGTGATATTATTTGCGCACTGACTCCAGTTGCGTAATACTTTGCAGCATAAGTGGGGCGTGGGTGGGCAGACCCCAGTACAAAAATCTGACTGTCTGAAGCCTGGCCCTGGGAGAGCAGGGGAAATGAGAGGCAGGGACAAATTGCCGGGGACTGGGCGCCCACCCTGCACTCTGCCGGCAGAGGTGGTGTTTCCCGGACCCAAGAGGCGCCTTGCCTTAGGAGAGTGCATTTTCTCCTGGGGGAAAGTGCCCCTGCAAGCGGAATACATCTGTGGGGACCCCCCCCCAATGTATACGTAAACACAAGTTTGGTTAGGAGCGCTGGCCTTCAGTGGTGGTGGTGGGGAGAAGTGCGGGGTGGTTTGGAACGGTTGGTAGGGCACGTTTGTGCTGAGAACAAGCCTAGGGAATTTCACTGGGCATGAGCTTCTTTTGTTAAGCCTGCCTTTCCATATGTTGTTAGCTTTTGATCACCTTCGAGTGGCTTTCTCTTCCTGCGAAAAAAGTGAACCAAGAGCTTTAAATATTGCTTTTTTATACACTATCTACAATAAGCTCTCTTTTTGCTTGGGAGCTTCATCTTCATTTGTAAATCCTACCTGTAGTTGTTGCCCTTCTGTAACCCCCTCCCCTGCCTTTCTTAGTGCGGGGGGGGCAGTCCTATAAAGACAGGTGGTTGTTGTTTTCAAATAGGGATTCATCTCTCCTTGTGCCCACTTAGCAATTGTTCTCTCTTTGTCACGACCTTTGCCGAGGGGCCCCAGTTTCCAGAAGCCCTTGCTCTAAGTGGGAGGAACCAGTTCTCCTGCCAAGCTTGATCACCCCACTGTTCTGGGTTTCAAATCTGGGCAAGTGTGGCGTGCCTCACTGCTTTGCCAGAACCCCAGGAAGGCCCCGCTGCTCATCCACTTTGCTGTGGGGTGTGTGTGTGTGTGTGTGTGTGTGTGTGTGAAGGTTTAATCCTTGCTCGTTTGTTTTTGCATTTCACTGCCCGTTTTTGGTCTGGGGCAAACTTTGCCTTTGAGCATCTCTGATTGCCTTCGCTGATAACTGCATAACTGGCAAGCTGCAAGAATTGTGCTAAATTGGAGCTGTTGCTTCCGATTCTGATTTGTTTTAAAACGTTGCTTAAATTAGTTTTAGACAGTCCATAAACTAAAGGGAAGGTCTCATACAATCCGTGATGCAAACTGGCATTTTAATTTTATATTTTGCCCTGTGGGTGCTGCCGGCAGCTCTCGTGGCTTCTTCACTCTGGCGACCACCGCTTCAGGTCTGACTGTTTATGGGCGGGCACATCTCTGCGCCAATCTTCAGTTACATCTTTATCATGTCTTTAGCTGGCGTTGGTTCCCTTTAACCATTGTGTGACACATTTCAGAGGGGCAGCTGTATTAATCCACAATAATAAAACCACCAAAAAGCCCTGTGGAGCCCCAAAGGCACATGACAGAAACTCACTTGGTCCGACACTCCGGGCCACAAAAGCATATGCCGGATTGTATGAGCACGTGGCATATGCCCTTTTTGGGGAGGGGGAAAGGGCTTTGGTAACAACTCAAGGCATGGCAACCAAGCCATCATTTATGAAAACTGGCATCTCTTCCCCTCCCCAGTCCTGCACCAAGAGCCCGTGGGAGGAAAGGGCCACGCTGGCTCTCGGAACAGTCCCTAGCGAGGGCTTGCTGCCTCCCACACGAGTTTAGTGAGGTGGGTCTTCTTAACCGTGTGTCAACCCGGTGTGCAACCTGATTATCAAATGGCCCTCAAGCCACAATTAAAAAACTATCTAGTCGTTCTTTCTCTGATGGGGAGAGGGGAGTTTGCCATGGCTCTGTGCCCAAGGGTCTGTGCTGGGTGGTTGCCTGCTGGCCCACAGGGAGGGGGCACTGCCTTAAAGGTGCTGGCAGGTGCTGGCGTTGCAGTCCACGGTGTCCAAAGAGCAGTATCCTTCAACCATGCCGGAGGAGCTGAGCAGGACACCATTCTTCCTGAAGGCCTGCGTTTCAGTACCCAGTAACTGATGATGTTCAAGTCATCCCGTGTCCCCCTCCGGTCTCACTGACGGGCTCTGGAGACCTACAGGTGGTGAACACCCCCCCCCCCCTTCTCTGTTCTGTCCCACCCCAATGCGGTTGAGTTGCCCAGCCTGCACCGGCCCCTCAGTCTAGAGCAGGGAGAAGAAGCGAGGCATGAGAGAAGCACTTTGGACAAGGCGACTTTATTTAGATTATTTATTTATTTACATTATTTATTGTTTCATTTATATGATATGCCATCTCAGGTGTACATTCAGTGAGAGACTTGTGACTGGTGCCTGTCAGCCAACTGTTTGGCTCCTGTTTTCTGCTTGTTGCTTTCTTAGAGGGCCAAGGGAGAGAGCTAGGATTTTATCCCCGCGGTGGAGGATGAGCGGAATAAAACTACTTCCCCCTGCTGGCTGTTGGAAATAATTGCAAGGGGGGGAGGAGAGATGGGGCTTCCCCCATCTTGATTGCCCCCATTTGCCATCCCCCAATTCTGAATTCCCCCCTCGTATGTAGATCACCTCGTGGGGGGAGGGTGACCCACACTGCTGGTCTATTTGCCAGCTGCATATAAAGACGGTGCATCGGAGGGGGAATTGGCGGTTAGCAGCAGAACATCTCCAGTAAAAGCCAACCAGTCCTCACAGGAGTCTCTTATTATACAAAGCAAGGACCAAAGCATCTCTTATCAAGGACACGAACAACTCCTGTAGGTCTACAGAAAAAGAAGAACTTCCAGGGTTTGACCCTGACACCTTTAAAAGGGACTTGAGGGAAATTTTTGAAAATTTTGGAACCTACTTGGACCGTAAATAACTCTGAAATTACTGGTGGAGGACAGAGTTATAAAGACTGTTTAATTACACGCTACTCAAAAAGTACACTGATTTTCCAGCTTTAGTAGGGCCATCACATAAGGCTCCAAATATTTCTCAAATGTACACCAGTATTCAATGTATGAAATACATGAACTGCAATAAATAGGCTAGGGATTTAAAGCAATATCTAACATTTACTATTTGACACTCCCAAAAGAAAGATTTCACAGATTCTCAGTTCACAATTTCAATGGGCAGCAAAACATGATCTTCAGATGTCCAGAAAGCAAGTACTTCCACTTCTTAAGACTAAAGATAAACAATATTAAACAATATAAAGTCTGTTGTAAACAGCAAGTAGATCCAGTCCTTAAGACTTGAGACAAACAATAAGGAATAGGCTGCAGTCAACCCATCCTCCAGATTATTCAATGAGTTTTCGATGCCTTCATCAGGACTGCAAACGGGGACCCCCAGAGAGGCACAGCCACAGGAACTTCTCAGCAAAAAATGCCTCCAAACTGTCTTATTGTACAGCAATGTCTCTAAAGTAAAATTATATACAATACATATCAGCATCAAGATCACCTGGCCACTAGAATTTGACTTGCCAATAAAGATTAAATCTCTCTCCAAAACTGCCTTATTTTCCTTTGTTCATGATGGAAACGTGTAACCCAATTCTATAGGTGTTCTTCCGTCTAAATGAATGTAAAGACCTCCCTTGAGAGCTGCCAAGTATCTCCTAATACTTAAAGCCCATTCATGCCTTCCAGGTGCAAATCGCCTAATCAGCTTAACAGCAGTGTCAGTTAAAGGAAATCAGTAAACTCTACATGTGCATTGAGTCCCGAAGGTTCACATGCTCCTAATT
This sequence comes from Gekko gecko, assembly GCA_029375565.1. NCBI lineage: Eukaryota > Metazoa > Chordata > Lepidosauria > Squamata > Gekkonidae > Gekko > Gekko gecko. Next base: position 67,866,736 of record JAPDNY010000014.1, on the reverse strand, counting down.
TAAAGATAAACTCTACTTCCTTTTGTAACAAGATCTTTTGTACATTTTCTTTCCTAAAAGTGTTGTTTTGATGTCTGTAAATTACACAGCATTTTATATCTTCTGTGTTGTTTTTTTGCTCTTGCCAGTGTTGAGTCAAAGGTGCTTCCCTAACGTCCTTCGCAATTCTGGAGCAGTGCTCCAGGACATGAGTTTTAAAGGCTCTAGTACTGTCAAATAGTAAATGTTAGATATTGCTTTAAATCTCCAGCCTATTTATTGCAGTTTATTGTATTTCATATATTGAATACTGGTGTACATTTGAGAAATATTTAGAACCTTATGTGATGTTAAGCCATATATGGTTCATATCTGCTCATCTATTTCCTTAAGTTACTGTTAGCCTTTAGTAGGGCGGCAGATGAATACTATACCAATAAGGAAATAATGGCTGTTAGAAAAATTTAGAAGTTATAATTTGGTATTATTATTACTAATATTATTTGTAACTCTTTTAGGGTTTTTTATAGCTCTCTCTTCTCTATGTGGTCTGTGAAAGAGTGATACTTCATTGAGAATTTCAGCTTTTCTAAAAGTATTATGTTACCATTGTCCATTTCACAGTTGATGCAGTAGTAGATCATAATTTTATACATCTGAGACAAACAATAAGGAATAGATCTGAGTCCACCTGCTCAAATTTTACTCTGTATCTGGTTATTTAATTTGCTAAATAAAGACATTTCTATAAAAAGAAAAAGAATTGCTGGTCCATTTGAAAGGAGAGAAGCCACAACTCCTTCCCTTTGCCAAGTTCTTCATGGAAGAAAGGAGACACCGTGAGAACCTGGAGCCCAGGGATGCTTGCCCCTGGAAAACAGGTGGATGAATTTATGGGCTGCTGCTCCGAGCATGGAAACGTGCTGGTGCTCCGTAGATGTATTTTGCATAACTACATTTCTTGTTTCTGCTGCTGCTGCTCGTAGTTCTTAGTTCAGTTTATTCGGTATATCACCAGCCCAATTACAGACAATACAAAAAGGGTACCAATAATATATATAAAATACTAAATATAAAACTGCGTTTAATCTGCATATGTTAATTGCAGAAGTACTAAAACTTTAAATTTCTACAATACTCTATCAACTGTTATTCAACTGTTGAATAAGTATTATAGGGGTTATACAATTCTACTCCCCATCTCCTAAATCTTCTGGATTCTTTCTAAAATTGTACTACATGTGCAGCACATATTTTTTGGGCTATTGCTAGAAATTTAGCACAATTTATTATAATCTGTGGAACGGGATCAAATAATATCTTCCTACTTATCTTCTTATCCAAGTATATGTGGCACCTCCTTATAACAAGATGAATAATTTTTGCTCTGATGGTTTCATAAATTGTACAGTGGAGTAAAATATGTTCAATTGTTTCAACTTTCCCTGAACCACACGGGCATAGTCGCTCAGACAAAAATACCTTTCTATACCGGCCTTCTAGCACCGCTGAAGGATAGATGTTACATCGTGCCAGGGAGTATGCCCTGTGGTGAGAGGGAATCCTGTCCTTATATATATTTGAATTTTGGTTCCAGAACATTCTATGCTTGCCATAATTGATTCGGCTCAAGAACTGGCAGTCAGAAGACACTGGCCAGGGCTGACTGGCTGCTTCACAAAGTCCCGCCCACATCAGCCCCGGTCAGTGTTTTCAGCTCAGTCTGCTCCAGTCCTCCGAGAGGAGAGGACCGTCTAGAGCAGTGATGGTGAACCTTTTAGAGACCAAGTGCCCAAACTGCAATCCAAATCACACTTATTTATCACAAAGTGCCAACACAGCAATTTAACCTGAATACTGAGCTTTTAGTTTAGAAAAAACAACTCATACATTAACATCTTCTGTCTTAAAAGAAAAACAATAGCAGAGCTTTCAATGATACAAACAACTTTTTATTGAAAGGTAAAAGTTTGCATTTGGCATGAAGTTTGCATTTGACTTCATATACACAAACTCCTTCCAGTTAGTACAGGATAGGACCCTTCCTATTTACCTGGTCTGTCTTTCTCAAGATGATCTTACACATTTTCACACCTAAAGTGACAGCCCTCTTCCCTCTTCCATGGGAGACAGAAAAACAGCACTCTCAGTGGAATCTGCCACTTCTAGATTGATTTGAAGTAAATTAAATTTTGATCCTGCAAATCTTGACTGATGAACAAATAACACACTTCAGCATGAGCACTTCAACCAGGTGACCCACCCCCAAACCATATCAAGGCTGCACGGTTTTGAGGGAAAGCAAACTAGGTATCCCATCTGCCCTCCTGCACAGCTCCTCCAAACAGCATTTTAGTTATTCCCATGAGTGCGAAAAGCCAGAGCAAATTTACAATCTTCTCCCTCCCCCATGTCAACAAGCGGGGTGCCTGCGCCAGGGTTTGCACATCTTTTCCTCTCGTATGGTATTTGCTTTCCAATCAGGGCCCGGGGTTTGGCCTAGGGCTGGCTGGTGCAGCAGCTGCAGCAGCACAATAAGCAGGCTCACCTGCCTCCTCGTGTGTGCCCACAGAGAGGGCTCCGAGTGCCACCTCTGGCGCCCGTGCCATAGGTTCGCCGCCACTGGTCTAGAGTGTGAGCGCAGGGACAGGCCCTCAAGGCTGAGGCAAGTGAGAGAAGCCCTTTTCCGCCCCCCACACCATCCCCTGGGCCTTCTACGAGGGGACTAGGCCCAGAGAAGGCCTTTTCGTCCTCCACACGCCATCCCCTGGGCCTTCTATGGGGCAGTAGGCCCAGAGAAGCACTTTTCCGCTCCCCACACGCCATCCCCTGGGCCTTCTATGGGGGCACTAGGCCCAGAGAAGGCCTTTTCTGTCCCCCACACGCCATCCCCTGGGCCTTCTATGGGGGCACTAGGCCCAGAGAAGCCCTTTTCCGTCCCCCACACGCCATCCCCTGGGCCTTCTATGGGGGCACTAGGCCCAGAGAAGCCCTTTTCCGCCCCCCCACGCCATCCCCTGGGCCTTCTATGAGGGCACTAGGCCCAGAGAAGGTCTTTTCTGCCCCCACACGCCATCCCCTGGGCCTTCTATGGGGGCACTAGGCCCAGAGAAGCCCTTTTCCGCCCCCCACGCCATCCCCTGGGCCTTCTATGGGGCACTAGGCCCAGAGAAGGCCTTTTCTGCCCCCACACACCATCCCCTGGGCCTTCTATGCATCACTAGGCCCAGTGAAGGCCTTTTCCGCCCCCACACACCATCCCCTGGGCCTTCTATGCATCACTAGGCCCAGAGAAGCCCTTTTCCGCCCCCCCACGCCATCCCCTGGGCCTTCTATGGGGGCACTAGGCCCAGAGAAGGCCTTTTCTGCCCCCACACACCATCCCCTGGGCCTTCTATGCATCACTAGGCCCAGTGAAGGCCTTTTCCGCCCCCACACACCATCCCCTGGGCCTTCTATGCATCACTAGGCCCAGAGAAGCCCTTTTCCACACACCCCACGCCATCCCCTGGGCCTTTATGGGGGCACTAGGCCCAGAGAAGGCCTTTTCTGTCCCCCACACGCCATCCCCTGGGCCTTCTATGGGGGCAGTAGGCCCAGAGAAGGCCTTTTCTGTCCCCCACACACCATCCCCTGGGCCTTCTATGGGGGCACTAGGCCCAGAGAAGCCCTTTTCCGCCCCCCACGCCATCCCCTGGGCCTTCTATGGGGGCAGTAGGCCCAGAGAAGCCCTTTTCCGCCCCCCACGCCATCCCCTGGGCCTTCTATGGGGGCAGTAGGCCCAGAGAAGCCCTTTTCCATCCCCCACACGCCATCCCCTGGGCCTTCTATGGGGGCGGTAGGCCCAGAGAAGCCCTTTTCCGCCCCCACACGCCATCCCCTGGGCCTTCTATGGGGGCACTAGACCCAGAGAAGCCCTTTTCCGCCCCCCGCATGCCATCTCCTGGGCCTTCTATGGGGGCAGTAGGCCCAGAGAAGCCCTTTTCCATCCCCCACACGCCATCCCCTGGGCCTTCTATGGGGGCAGTAGGCCCAGAGAAGCCCTTTTCGGCCCCCAACACGCCATCCCCTGGGCCTTCTTTGGGGCACTAGGCCCAGAGAAGCCCTTTTCCGCCCTCCACACGCCATCCCCTGGGTCTTCTATGGGGGCACTAGGCCCAGAGAAGCCCTTTTCCACCCCCCACACGCCATCACCTAGGCCTTTATGGGGGCACTAGGCCCAGAGAAGGCCTTTTCTGTCCCCCACCCGCCATCCCCTGGGCCTTCTATGGGGGCAGTAGGCCCAGAGAAGGCCTTTCCCATCCCCTGGGCCTTCTATGGGGGCAGTAGGCCCAGAGAAGCCCTTTTTCATCCCTCACACGCCATCCCCTGGGCCTTCTATGGGGGCAGTAGGCCCACAGAAGCCCTTTTCCGCCCCCCACACGCCATCCCCTGGGCCTTCTATGGGGGCGGTAGGCCCAGAGAAGCCCTTTTCTGCCCCCACACGCCATCCCCTGGGCCTTCTATGGGGGCACTAGACCCAGAGAAGCCCTTTTCCGCTCCCCACACGCCATCCCCTGGGCCTTCTATGGGGCACTAGGCCCAGAGAAGCCCTTTTCCGCCCTCCACACGCCATCCCCTGGGTCTTCTATGGGGGCACTAGGCCCAGAGAAGCCCTTTTCCATCCCCCACACGCCATCCCCTAGGCCTTTATGGGGGCACTAGGCCCAGAGAAGGCCTTTTCTGTCCCCCACCCGCCATCCCCTGGGCCTTCTATGGGGGCAGTAGGCCCAGAGAAGGCCTTTTCCCCATCCCCTGGGCCTTCTATGGGGGCAGTAGGCCCAGAGAAGCCCTTTTCTATCCCCCACACGCCATCCCCTGGGCCTTCTATGGGGGCAGTAGGCCCACAGAAGCCCTTTTCAGCCCCCACACACCATCCCCTGGGCCTTCTATGGGGCACTAGGCCCAGAGAAGCACTTCCCCCCCACACACACACCATCCCCTGGGTCTTCTATGGGGGCACTAGGCCCAGAGAAGCCCTTTTCTGCCCCCCACACGCCATCCCCTGGGCCTTTATGGGGGCGGTAGGCCCAGAGAAGCCCTTTTCCGCTCCCCACACGCCATCCCCTGGGCCTTCTATGGGGGCACTAGGCCCAGAGAAGGCCTTTTCTGTCCCCCACACGCCATCCCCTGGGCCTTCTATGGGGGCACTAGGCCCAGAGAAGCCCTTTTCCGTCCCCCACACGCCATCCCCTGGGCCTTCTATGGGGGCACTAGGCCCAGAGAAGGCCTTTTCTGTCCCCCACACGCCATCCCCTGGGCCTTCTATGGGGGCACTAGGCCCAGAGAAGCCCTTTTCCGCCCCCCCACGCCATCCCCTGGGCCTTCTATGGGGGCAGTAGGCCCAGAGAAGCCCTTTTCCGCCCCCCCACGCCATCCCCTGGGCCTTCTATGGGGGCAGTAGGCCCAGAGAAGCCCTTTTCCATCCCCCACACGCCATCCCCTGGGCCTTCTATGGGGGCGGTAGGCCCAGAGAAGCCCTTTTCCGCCCCCACACGCCATCCCCTGGGCCTTCTATGGGGGCACTAGACCCAGAGAAGCCCTTTTCCGCCCCCGCATGCCATCTCCTGGGCCTTCTATGGGGGCAGTAGGCCCAGAGAAGCCCTTTTCCATCCCCCACACGCCATCCCCTGGGCCTTCTATGGGGGCAGTAGGCCCAGAGAAGCCCTTTTCGGCCCCCAACACGCCATCCCCTGGGCCTTCTATGGGGCACTAGGCCCAGAGAAGCCCTTTTCCGCCCTCCACACGCCATCCCCTGGGTCTTCTATGGGGGCACTAGGCCCAGAGAAGCCCTTTTCCACCCCCCACACGCCATCACCTAGGCCTTTATGGGGGCACTAGGCCCAGAGAAGGCCTTTTCTGTCCCCCACCCGCCATCCCCTGGGCCTTCTATGGGGGCAGTAGGCCCAGAGAAGCCCTTTTTCATCCCCCACACGCCATCCCCTGGGCCTTCTATGGGGGCAGTAGGCCCACAGAAGCCCTTTTCCGCCCCCACACGCCATCCCCTGGGCCTTCTATGGGGGCGGTAGGCCCAGAGAAGCCCTTTTCCGCCCCCCACACGCCATCCCCTGGGCCTTCTATGGGGGCACTAGACCCAGAGAAGCCCTTTTCCGCCCCCCACACGCCATCCCCTGGGCCTTCTATGGAGCACTAGGCCCAGAGAAGCCCTTTTCCGCCCTCCACACGCCATCCCCTGGGTCTTCTATGGGGGCACTAGGCCCAGAGAAGCCCTTTTCCACCCCCCACACGCCATCCCCTAGGCCTTTATGGGGGCACTAGGCCCAGAGAAGGCCTTTTCTGTCCCCCACCCGCCATCCCCTGGGCCTTCTATGGGGGCAGTAGGCCCAGAGAAGGCCTTTCCCATCCCCTGGGCCTTCTATGGGGGCAGTAGGCCCAGAGAAGCCCTTTTTCATCCCCCACACGCCATCCCCTGGGCCTTCTATGGGGGCAGTAGGCCCACAGAAGCCCTTTTCAGCCCCCCACACACCATCCCCTGGGCCTTCTATGGGGCACTAGGCCCAGAGAAGCACTTCCCCCCACACACACACCATCCCCTGGGTCTTCTATGGGGGCACTAGGCCCAGAGAAGCCCTTTTCTGCCCCCCACACGCCATCCCCTGGGCCTTTATGGGGGCGGTAGGCCCAGAGAAGCCCTTTTCCGCTCCCCACACGGCATCCCCTGGGCCTTCTATGGGGCACTAGGCCCAGAGAAGCACTTTTCCGCCCCCACACGCCATCCCCTGGGCCTTCTGTGGGGGCAGTAGGCCCAGAGAAGTCCTTTTCTGTCCCCCACACACCATCCCCTGGGCCTTCTATGGGGGCACTAGGCTCAGAGAAGCCCTTTTCCGCCCCCCACGCCATCCCCTGGGCCTTCTGTGGGAGCACTAGGCCCAGAGAAGCCATTTTCTGTCCCCCACACGCCATCCCCTGGGCCTTCTATGGGGGCAGTAGGCCCAGAGAAGCCATTTTCTGTCCCCCACACATCTTCCTCTGGGCCTTCTATGGGGGCAGTAGGCCCAGAGAAGCCCTTTCCCCCACACACTGCCTACTGCCCCCATAGAAGGCCCAGGGGATAGTGTGTGGGGACAGAAAAGGCCTTCTCTGGGCCCAGAGAAGCCCTTTTCTACCCCTCTTCCCTTCCTTTCCCCCTTTTCCTTTCTTCCTCTCTCCTTTCTTTCACTCTTCCCCCTATTCATTCCTTCCTTCCTTCCTTCCTTCCTTCCTTCCTTCCTTCCTTCCTTCCTTCCTTGCACCTCCCTCCCTCCCTTCCTTTCTAGGGCCCGTTGTTTTCCACCACAACAGGCTTTGCTCCCTAGTCTCTAATAAAGATAAATGCACTGTGGAAGCAGCTATATATTTTGTTTCCTTTGGGGCCAAAAAAGTCGGCACTTTAGCAATATCACTTTGCCTCTCAGTGTCATATATTCTTTGTTTAATAATAGCCCTAGCTTGTTCTAGTGGCATTATCTGTATGCTGCTGCTGCTGCTGCTGTTGCACTTGAATCTAAATGCTGTGCTAGCTTGCATGCTTGGGGTGGCTGACCACTGTTGAGTGGCGTGTGTGACCCCATATTTTTTGGAGGATTCACAAAATGATGAAGAGGGACGCTGGACAAAGGGGGAGGGGTTGGTGGAGAGAAGTGGATTTTTCAAATGCTCGGATCAGTGTTTCCCACCCGGCCCCACCCTGCCCTGGCATGGATGGAGACAGCTGATTCCTCAGCGTGGACGGGAGTGCGACCGAAGGGATGACTGCTGCTCCTGGCCCATCAGTGGCTCACTCCTCTTGTTTCGATGCCTTCTTGAAGTTCCTGTACCAGTTGAATAAAGTTCCGTGAGTGATTCTTTGCACTTCAAAATAGATCGTCTTCTGGGGCAAATGTTGCTCAGTGGAGGAGAATAACAAGGAAGAGCCGGATGCCACCAAGCTTTGTTTTTCAGTCCTGGAGGTCGATGATTCAGTCACTGCTGTTAGCGTTGGCCCGGTGCTTGCTTCTGATGGGAGGTACGTCAGCCACATTCTCCAGGAAGTCTTCTGCTTGGGTCCCCAATGAAGTCCAAATCCCCAGGGGCTTCTGCAGTCTGTGCTGCTTGAGATGCCCTGAGGCGCTTGTTGTTCTGCCTCTAAACTTGTGTGTATGTGGTTACATGTGACTGTGTGCCGTCTGATCCAGTTGCTTGGCTGTAATGACTGCAGGGCGCCTACATCACTTACTACCCGTCGGTCCAATATTACATAGAATCCTAGAGTCACAGAGCTGGGAGGGGCCACACAGGCCGTCTAGCCCAGCCCCCTGCTCCGTGCAGGATCAGCTTAGAGCGTCCCTTAAAGGCAGCCAGGGAGGGGGAGCTCACCACCTCCTGAGGCAGTGTCAGGTACTTCAATAACTCAGCTCAACAGCCGGTCCCGAATTAGGTTCAGCTTTATTGATCAGAGAAAGGCGAAGTCATCTTGGACGTTATCGAGTCAGGAGTGGAGAATACAAAATGGCTAGAACAGTTATACTGGTTTCATACAGGACCCCTTGACACCTGAGGGCCAATAGGCAATAAATGAAAAACGCGGGGAGGCGAGTAATGGTTCAGAGGCGCATGGGAGACAGGAAAAGCTTTGCGCCAAAGAAGCCGGGTGCTCAAGGCCAGTGGCAAGATAAGCAAGACAGAGAAACACAGCTGCATAGCAATACACATTCCACCTTGCACAGAATAACCATGGCAGGGCTACCCGACATTCCCCCCCCCCCGCCCCGGTTTAGCAGGGAAGCGAGAGTGGAAGAGACGGACCAAACAGAGAGCATTAACATCAGATGCTTTAACCCATTCTCTGTGTTCAGGCCCGAAATCAACCCATTCAATCAAATAATACAAGCGTTTATGCTTCAAGTGAGAGTCCAGAATTTGTGCCACTTCAAAATACGGTTGATCATCCACCATCATTGGGGAGAGGTTGGCCCTGGCCGGGGCACCAGACGTTTGGCCCCAGATCCTTCCCGGGAAGAGAAAAGTGAAATACAGGGTGCACATGTTTAAAAGTCTTTGGCAAGTTCAATTGAACAGTGACTTCATTGATCTTCTGAACCACGGGGAAGGGCCCAATAAATTTCCAACCCATCTTTTCACTAGGTTGCAGACGGGGGAGGTTTTTGGTGGAAACGTACACAGTGTCTCCCACCTGCACTTCCCATGCAGGGAGACATTTGCGAACAGCTTGTGCTTTATAAGCGGCTTTGGCCTTATCGAGCGTCTGCTGGAGGAGAGGCCAAACAGCTTTAATGTGGTGCCACCATTCCTCCACCCCACCCCCCACCCACTGGGGAGTCTGTAGGTAACCAGGGTAATGGCGAACCTTCATAACCGTGCACCACTTGAAACTTAGAGCCCCGTAGAGGAATGAACCGCATTATTATAGCAGTATTTTGTGTAAGGGAGCAGTTCCACTCAGTTATCTTGTTGGAAGTTAGTAAAACAATGCAAGTATTGTTCAAGTGTCTGATTTACACATTCAGTCTGGCCATCAGCCTCCGGGTGGTAAGCACTGCTAAGGCCCTGCTCTATGCCCAGGGCTTGCATCAGTTCACCCCAAAACTTGGCAACAAATTGTGAACCCTGGTCAGAGACCACCTTCCTAGGGAGTGAATGAAGTTTAACAATGTTATGCATAAACAGTTTAGCCAGGTGTTTTGCCGTAGGAAGTTGCTTGAGGGGGGAAAAATGGGCTTGCTTAGAAAACATGTCCACAACCACAATTGCACCCAGCTCGAGCCTCAGACCGACCAGCTTAGTTGGTTGATGACAAAGATATAGCTTTATAGACAAGATATAGATTTATAGCCAATCTAGAAGATAAGAATTCTTTATTTTTAACTATTTGCAAAATATATACATCAGAATATAAATCGGAATCTAGAAGATAAATATAGTGTATGAGGTCCTTGAATAGTCAACCTAATGATGTACGGAAATCCCTCAATGTATATGTATGTATGTTTGTCTGCATTTGTTTGTCTTATAAAAAATAATTTAAAAAAACACACACATGCAAGAGAACGGGATTTTTTAAAAAATGCTGCAGTGGTGGAATGGACTGGCTTGGGTCAGTCTGTTGACGAAGTATTGCATTTTTAAAAAATGTTCCCCAGTCTCCTTGAAAGCACCACAGGCAAAGCAAAGGGTTTCTCCTTGTTTTCTTTTTGCTGGAAGCTTTTTATTTTTAGATGAAGAGGGATGGGGGGGGGGACTGGAATCCACCACGCCACCTGCAGGGGAGCAGCCCTCTTCCCTGCTTCAGCGTTCGGCCTCCCCATCCCCCTGCCTGTCTGCAGCAGGCCTGGCGCTACACGGGTCAGCAGCCGCCTCTTTGCACGTCCCTCTGAGAGTCAGACTTCACGGGGTTCTTGCTTTGTTTCAGCTGGGATGTTCTCTTGGGGACATGGGGACGATGTAGTGGACCGTGCTTCAGAGCCAGGGTGTGTGTGACCGGGTGACAGGCGTAGCTTCAGAAACCCTTAGATATGTCTTCTTTTGATGCAGCTACCTCGTTGCAGTGGGGACAGAAGGTGGGAAGATCCGCTTGTACAAATGGAAGCCGAATGAGGAGAGATTGCTGGGCTCCCGTTGGACTCACTGTGCAGAGACTGACAGCAGGTAATGTATTCTGGTAAGGTTTGGAAGCCGCTGGATGCCAAGCCCTTGTTTTGTCGATGCCTCAGTGTTTTGGCACGGCTCGCCTGCTTGTGTCCCGCTTGGGGGGGGGAGGCATTCCAACAGGTATTAAGAAAAATTCAGGTGGGCAGTTGTGTTGGTCTGAAGCAGCAGAACAAGGTTTGAGTCCTGGGGGGGCACCTTTTAAGACCAACAGAGTTTGATTCGAAGGTGCCACTGGACTTGGGTCCCTGGAGGCATTGTTGCAAAGAGCTCATTATTTCTGGAGCTGGTGCAGCGCGGAGCCTGAGGGGACAAGCTGGGACGCCACCGGGTTAGATTCAGCCCTGGCCAGTGACTGGCTGTGTCGTCATTACCTGCAAAATCGGGACAATTATTCTCTCTTATTGAGAGGGCTGCAAAGGATTATTGAGAACTGTTTGGAGGCTCTGTATAAAGTGCTGTATTTAAAAAGGCTCTATATGAAACCCCAGCCCCCAATACAGAAATTAAAAAATACCGCTGTCTTGCGCAATGGACAATTATTGTTATTCCACACAAACAGTGGTTTGCCAACATGGTCTCTGACACTGGAAAGAGGAGCCGGCAGATGGGGTGGAATCCTGTCTGTGTTTCAGATTGCTCTGTCATGTTTTTTGCTGGGCAGTTTGCAGTATTGGGGCATTGGCCAGTTCTGCACGTATCTCTCTGTTTCCCTTCCTCTTGCAAAAACCATGGTCTCTTTCTTCCTTATTCCGGAGCACTATGAGAGGGCAAAGATCCTCCAGATTCCCTTCTTTCTTGGAAAGTGGGGTCTGTCATGTTGTAACAGCAGAATCTGCGAGGGGGAGAACTGAGGGGTCCCGCAGGAAAGCCGTTCTGGGTGCCAGGGTCTCTATGAGCGGCTGCAAACCTTTGGTTTCAAGGGCTGCAGCATTTCTTTAGGGAAGTGTCAGTCTGTTGCCCAGCAATTCCTTTCTATATCCAGTTGCCCTTGGAGTGTGAGTAACATAAAGGAAATAGTCAGGAGTCAAAGCAATACAATTTAAGGACTGAGTTCTGGTTCAGCTGTTACTGAAGTTGATCTGATCTGTTTTCAGTCTGAGCCTGTATGAGTTCAGTAGCAGATTGAATTCTGGAAAAGACAACCCGTGTTAGAAAACTGAATTGTATAGAGTGATGGGGGGGGGGTGTTGGTGTTTGGATCCAGCCACCTTTTTTCCCTCCCCGAATCTTGGCTAGAGCTCCCGTCCTGGAAGACTGTTCTCCTTGGAGGTTCCCTGTTTCCCAGCCTGGCCTTTTTGGTGGTCAGAAGGGGACCTCCTTGTTCCCTCTTTCCAGCAGTGGGAAAGCTGGCCCTTCCTCTGCAAGGCTGTTGGTCACGGCAGTTGGCTTCACGGCTGGTTGTAGAATTAAAGCAACAGAAGGTCTGCCGTGGAAGAGGGCTGCGGAGAGTGTTTCAACGGGCTCCACATTCATTGCCTTGTTCTGCCCCGTCCAGCTCTTTTGAGTGTCAGTCTTACCTCTGGGTCACAGCTGAGACGCTGCGGTGGAGCCTGGGGCCTGCCTACGGTTCCCAGTTAGCTCACAGCGGATACAGGATTTGAACTGGGCCGTGCTAATTTTCTGGCGTTTGCAGTACTCTCGCTTTCCCATTGGAAGCCCCCAAAACCCAATACTGAGATTAAAAATCACCCCACATTATTATGGGCATTATGGGATAAAGCCATTGCTTTATCTATTGATGATTCATTCTGGACCCGGGTTAGGGATGCTCAGTCCCCCCTCCCCCCCTTATCTGTCTCGGTTCCAGTGCAGTTTTGATTTAAAAAAAATATTCAGCTGAATTTCAAGGATGGTTAAACTAAGCCTTTCAAATAACAATTTGCCTTGTATTCTGGAAGGAAGATCTGTTTGGTGTTTGTAACAGAATTGTTATAGTGATATACAACTGTGTAGAGGTTTTTGTTTCTTTGAGTCCTCGTTCACACAGGAGTGTTCGTCAGGCATTCACTTATAGATGTGAATCAGGGACATCCCGGATAGTAGGGCCATCAGGAGTGCGTATGCATTAACTCGCATTGCCCCATCAGTGGGGTCAGCCCACAGACCTTCGTGTGCAGAGAAAACTGAGCGATGTACATGCATGTATAGCCCTTACATAAAACCCTTCACAATACAGAGAAAATCACCATAAGCGTGCACCCACATTGATGATATTCTGTGTCTTTTGGGATTTTGGGCTGTGACTGCAGAGGCCCCCGTGAGGCCACAAATGTTTGGATCTCTCGCAGCTTCATGCTGTTAACTCATTCATCTTGATTGACCTGACAGTACTAACAAAATCTGTTCTTCCTCCAGGTGATTGTCTGGTTCTTTGCACATACCGCACACCCCAAAATGTATTTATTTATTTGATTTCTAAACCACCCTCCCCCATACTCGGGGCTCAGGGGAGTGAACAACATTCAAACTACAAGTTATCAAATTTGAATGAGTTAAAAACAATAAAGCAAATTCAGATGCAAATGACCATTTAGGTGGCAACTAAAACTAGATTTCCCTTAAAGGGGGAGTGAACGGAAAAGAGGCCAGGCTAATTAAAACCGTTGCTGTCCTCAACCATGGACAGGTCTGGTGGAACATCTCTGCCTTTCAGGCCCCGCGGAACTGAACTAGGCCCGGCAGGACACGGGTGTCATTTGGCAGAGGCTAATAAGATGCCTGCCGACCAGCACAGGAGGTTCCATTGGTTGCTGCAAAAAAGGCCTGTAGCCTGCCTTGCAGTCAGAACAATCCCTCATAGAACATATCAGTTTGAACAGATTTCAGGGCACTAAATTTATATTACAGATGAGTTATCTTCTAAATTGCAGAGACCTAATTCTTTCTGATGATCTTCTCCAAACTTTCTCCCCTCACCTGTGTCTTCTCAAAAGAACGTAAGAAGTGGTCCGTCTCGTCCAGTATCCTGTCTTGCACAGGCCCAACCAGTTCCTCTAGAGGGCCAACAACAGAGCACAGAGGCCAAAGACTTCCCATGATGCTTCTTCCTATACTGCCTCTGAGTGTGGAGGTTCCTTTTAGTCACTATGGCTGGTAGCCACTGAAGGACCTCTCTTTCCTCCCATAAATTTGTCTAATATCTTTTTAAGGACATTTACGCTGGTGGCCATCCCTGTGTCCACTGGCAGCAAATCCCACAGCAAGGACATTATGGGCGTCCCCAAGGTCTAGTCTTATTTATTTATTTATTAGATTTATATCCCGCCCTCCCCACATAGCAGGCTCAGGGTGGCTTCCATCAGATAATAACCAATATACAAAATATATATGTGCAGATTAAAACAGTTAAAACGCCAATAAAATCTGATATATATAATTGCCCTAACACGTTGGCCATTTCCAGCTCTCCCATCGGCTGTGCTGTGCACTCCATCAGCCATTGGCCGATCAACTGCCACTCAAGAGTACTCACATGCTATTGGCTGGGTGCTGGGTCCACTCCTCTCCACCACCCATTGTCAGCCTGGACACTCTTCCCTTACAGAATAAACTGTCAAAACAGCTGTCTCTCCTGACAAAGACTCTCCTGCATGGCTCCTGTGGGACTAACTTTTCCCTCAGTGGCTGTTGCTAGGCAACCAAGCTTGGCTCTGTCAGTAAAAAGGCAAAGACAGGGGGCCCTTTCCAGGCCTTTGTGGGGAACTCATTGGGGCCCATCCTGACTAGGGTTGCCAGCTCCAGATTGGGAAATCCCTGGATATTTTGTAGTGGAGTCTACGGAAGCCAGAGTTTGGGGAGGAGAGAGGCCTCAGCTGAATAGAATGCCATAGAGCCCACACTCCAAAGAATTTATTTTCTCCGGGGGGGGGGGTGAGATCTGTTGTCTGGAGTTCAGTTATAATACCCAGCAACCTTCATGCTCCACCTGGAGGTTGGCTGCCCTAGCCATAGCAGAGCAGGGTCTGCCAGACCCAGGTTCTTGCTATGGAAGTTGAGTGGGTGATTTCAACCAGTCACAGACTTTCAGCCTAATCTACCTCAAAGGGTTTTTGAGGGGGAGAGGAGAATGATGTAAGCTGCTTTGGTCTTCACTGTGGAGAAAGACTGTACTTTTCCTCCTGGGGAACCATCGCTGCCAATCTCCAGGTGAAGGCTGGAGATCACTCAGAATTAAAACTGCTCTCCAGCTGGCAGAGATCAGTTCTCCTGGAAAAAACGGCTGCTTTGCAGGGTAGACTCTAAGTCATTGTACCCTGCTAAAGTCAATTCCCCTCCTGCTTGGGTTCCGACTGAGGAGGAGAAAAACTGTACTTTTCATAGGTAGAGGCTCCAGGTGTGTGGGGGGAGCTGGAGTCAGAGGGGCAAATAAAGGTAGGTTGATGGTTGGCTGGGAAGGAGTTAGGGTTGCCATCTCCAGGTTGAAAAATTCCTGGAGATTTGAGGGATGGAGCCTGGAGGGGGTGGGGTTTGAGGAGGGGTGGAGCCTCAGACAGGTACAATGCTGTAGACTCCACTCTCTAAACCAGCCATTTCCACCTGGGGAACCATTGTTGTCAATCTCCAGGTGAGGGCTGGAGACCACTCAGAATTACAACTGCTCTTCGGATGGCAGAGATCAGTTCCCCTGGAGAAAGCAGTAAGTTCTGCGTCATTATACTCTGCTGAGGTCACCACAGCAAATTGACGCTGAGTGCCCAAGGCCAGGGCACCCGCCCAGAGCCTCTTTCTTGAGCTCATTGTATTTATTTCCACAACGGGCCTTATTCCCAGTACAGTAATAATCCTGTCATACAGATCAAAGTCAAGTATCACCGGTGCAATCTGTTATAAATTGGGGTCCGTCGATGATAGTACAAAACTGACCTGCTGAGGGGAGGCCAAGAGAGAGGGGACGCCCGCTGCCCTACTCAAAAGCCTGGCGGAAGAGCTCCGTCTTGCAGGCCCTATGGAACTGCAGAAGGTCCCGCAGGGCCCTGGTCTCCTGTGGGAGCTCCACCCCGTGCATACTTTTATAAATCTCTACCTGTGTCTTTTCTCCAAACTGCAGTCTGTAAAACAGTAATGAAGCGGTGCCTTAAAAGGGCCTTAGAAGACATGGAGTTTGATCCAACTCTATTTGTTTAAATCCTGCCCTTCTCCCTAGTAGGGATTCCAAGTGGCTTACGTTGTTCTCCTCTCCTCTGCACAACAACCTGTGAGGGAGGTTAGGATGAGACTGGCCCAAGCTTCTGTGGCATGAGTGGGGATTCGAACCTGAGTTTCCCAGATTCTAGTCTGACATTTTAACCATTATGCCACATTTCATGGGCAATTGGAAGCACCTTCCTGGGGACTTGAGCCTCCCCCCGCCCCCCCACGTTTCCTGGTTTTTGGGTGGTACCACAAATGGCGATATGGGCAACTGAAAACCTGTGGGCAGCATGTTGGGTTGGATGCCATGGACCCATTGTGCTGCCTGAGGTGCCTTTTCCCCGGGCAAAGCGGCTTCCCCTCGCGTCAGGAAGGCTCCTCTTTGCGTCAGGAAGGCTTCTTGTGCCCAGTCCCCCTTCTCGTCTGGGTCAGTGTCATTTGATCTTTAGTTTATAACTTATTAAGTGTATGTTCCCAGATTCTTTATAGCTGTAATACTGTATTGTCTCACTTGGCACTTTTTTTCTTGGCTGTTTTTGTAGTTCTCCTATTATCAGTGTCTCTCTCCCTCTCTCTCTCTCCCTCTCCCTCTCCATACATACATACATATAAAAAGAAAGGCTCCTTATGCTGGGAGAAAGCGTCCCTGCTTGGGTCTCATTGACTCTCCAAACCCTTGACTAAAAATGTGTTTGCTGAGACAAGATGCGAACTGCATGATGCTGAAGTCCAGGGAATGAAGCAGGGAACCTGCACAGAAAGGGTTGGAACAGAGCCCGTGAACCAGTGGGGTCACCAGCTCACGGGGCCTTTGACTTGAAGGGAAGAATTCTTTGAAACTTTAAAAACTTTCTGAGTGACGTGACCCCCAGCTTTTGGTTAGCTGAGGAAGAACCTCTGCTTTCCATGCAGAAGAGCCTTTGCTTTGTATGCAGAAGGTCCCAGGTTCAATCCCTGGCAGCATCCCCAGTTAAAAAGGACCAGGCAGAAGGTGGTGTGCAAGACCCCCCCCCCCAAGACCGTGGAGAGTGGCTGCCAGCCTGAGTAGTGACCTTGATGGACCCGGGGGGGCGGTCTGATTCAAGATGAGAAACAGTAACGGCAATGCATAGCGTTGCCCTTCTAAATACGCATGGGATGGGGTGATGAAATGTCATGGTGCTGGGCTTGCGGCAAGTTTCATACCTACAGGCAACACTGCTTCGGTTAATCCCAGGTGGCCGCACTGAAAAAGAGCACACCAATTAGAGCAACAATGATGTTCCCGGAGTCCTCAGAGTCCAGCTGAGTGTGACATTTTGCAGTTGCACCAGATGAACGGGGCACCCCTCCCCTAATTGCCTCTCTCTTTGTCGCAGCCAAAGCCACTCCCTTGTTGTCAAGCGGCTGAGTTGGAGGAGACGTGTGGGCAGAGCTGGCCACAACACCTCTGAGGACAGCAAGTGGCTTCAGCTGGCGAGCTGCGGGGCTGACCATGCAGTGAAAATCTTCAATATTGATAGGCACAGTCTTTGAACAATGACCTTTGGTCATACCAGCACACTGGCTTGATTTATCGGTAAATCAGTTTTTAACTACTTTAAAAAAATGCATTCCTGTTCTGAAAGCTATATCTGACAACTCCTATTTATTAAAGCAGTTTCAATACAATGCATGTTGTTGGGTGCTTTCCTGTTCAGCATGGAAGATGATGCCTGCGGAAGACAGCACTTTCCTTACTTAGTGCGGGCTTTGCTGGATGGAGTTGGTTTTGCCTCTGGGAGATTTGACTTACAGCGGGACAAAATAGAGATATTTCCTCTCCCTCAGCTTAGCTTTCCCTAAAAGTGGTCATTTGCATTTTTGACGTACTCTGTATATTTTCCCACATCTTCAGCTTAATTTTCATTCACACTTTTATTGTACGCATAAGTCATCAGCCCCTGGCTTCTGCCTCACCATCTGAATGGGGATGACTCGAACCATCAGATGATCTTTGAAGTCTTTTTCATGACTCTGAACCTCACGTATAATTATGCTGGATGATTAGTGGCTATTTGACTGATTTCCTGATCTATGGAACACGTGTGATCTGGTTCTTTATTGCCAAGAGGCAGCAGCTTGATTTCAGGCTGCGCAGAAGAAAAGAGGTTGTTTAATTGATGCACTTGCTCACCAAATTCTCCCGATCTTCAGCTGCCCAAAGCTGTGGCATGGCAATGGAGTGTCTTCACTTTGAGAACATCTGCCAAAGATATAAGCAGGCCTCAGTTGGGGCTGGAGCACACAGGAGCAGCGCTCTGGGAGTGAGGCACCTGGGGACGGGCACATGACCAAGCCCTGCCCCCTGCTCCCAGCAGCGCTCAGGCTATGAGGAAGCCGAAGAAGGAAGGTAAGTTGCCTGCCTCCTACTCCATCCCTGGTTCCTCGGGCCACATAGAGGCACAGTGGCCCCAGGAAGGCCTCCTGTCCCATCCCCAGCTTCCTCCAGAGCGCCCCCCGCCACCTTTCTCTGCCTGCCTGCTGAGGCAGATGAGCAGAGAAAGACCTCTGGAGCACCCCCGCCGCCGCCTTTCTCTGCCTGCCCGCTGAGGCAGACGGGCAGAGAAAGACCTCAGGAGGCCCCCCCTGACTTTCTCTGCTTGCCCACCGAGGCAGATGGGCAGAGAAAGACCTCTGGAGCGCCCCCTGCCACCGTCTTTCTTTGCCTGCCCACCAAGGCAGACGGGCAGAGAAAGACCTCTAGAGCGCCCCCTGCCACCTTTCTCTGCCTGCCCACCGAGATAGATAGGCAGAGAAAGAACGCTGGAGCGCCCCCCTCCACCACCACCTTTCTCTGCCTGCCCGCCAGACCGCCCTTTCTCTGCTTGCGCTACGGAGTGTGCACCTCCTGGAGACAGGAAGGGAAGCTGGGCAGACATGCCCTCCTTCCCCCACCAAGCCCCTCTGCTTTTGTGGAGAGACTGGGGGGGTTTAAATGCCTGGCTTCCCTTCGCGATCTTCTCCAAGTGCCGTGCAGCCATGGAGCACTCGGAGAAGATCACACAGGGAACCCAAGCATGTCTGCCCGCCTCCCCTCTCAGTTTCCAGCCAGTCCAGGCTGGCTGGAGACAGGAAGGGAAGCTGGGCAGACATGCCCTCCTTCACCCCCCCTGAGCTGCTCTGCTTTTGCGGAGAGACCAGGGAGAGTTAAATACGTGGCTTCCCTGCGCGCGATCTTCTCCGAGTACCCTGCTGCTGTGGAGCATTCGGAGAAGATGGCGCAGGGAAACCAGGCATGTCTGTCTGGCTCCCCTTACTGTCTCCAGCCAGAGACAGGAAGGGAAGCCGGGCAGACATACCCTCCTTGTCTCTCCCTCCCCTGCCCCCAAGCCTGTGGGGGCCCAGGGCAAGGCTGAAAGGGGCTTGGTGCTAAGAGATCCAAGCCCCTTCCAGCCTTGTCTCTCCCCCCACCCCCCAAGCCTGAGGGAGCCCAGGGCAAAGGTGACAGGACTTGGATCTGAGAGATCTCTTAGATCAGGGGGTGTGGCATATGCAAATAGGTTATGCTAATGAGCTCCTGCACCTCTTTTTCTGTGAAATGATCCCTGGATATAAGGGTACGATTGTTTCAGTAGAGAGATGTGTAGGGGTTATGGGGTGAGCCCCCCCAAGCAGCTGGCTGGCTCTTGTATGGCCGGAAGTGCTCATTAGTGTACGTTTCAGCCCAGAGCCCCGTTTCAAATGTATCAGTCGCATGACGGGCTCCTAATCGAATGCTGAGCGTGCAACAGCAAGGTGGTCGTTGTGACCGGGATGGATGCCTCGTTCTTGGCGCTTAGTTCTGTCCTGGCTTGTGCTTAAGCATTGGAGCCCTCCGGTGCCGGACTGAGAATTCAATTGCCTTCAAGACCCCATTGTCTGAATGTTGCTCTGGGCAGAAAGAAAATCTGTTCCTCCTTGATTCATACTCAGGGTAAGAGGTCACATACCTTTTGCAATTTCGTCCTATATGTCTCCCGGCCACTTTACAACACCTACTTGGACGCCGATGTTTGGGAGTATTTCTTTTCGGACATTTCAACTCCTTCCCTTTTCATATCCAAATTACTTTCATTCCTCCGTGTTGCTTTCCATTTGATTTTATTATATAAGGTTAAAAACAAACCGGGTGGCTGCGTCTCTGCAGAACATGGCGGCCATGTTCTGCTCCATCGCTCACTCCTGCTTCGGGGCAGTTTCTGGACACCCCCCCATGTTGCCAGCTACGGGAGGGGCCAAAAAAGAAGGCCCCCTGCTCCAGCTTGCCCTCCAAGCCAGCTGGTCAGGCACCCCCAACTCCTGGGGCCCCTGAAAAGAGTCGAACGCGGTCGGGCGGTTCAGCTCTCGCCGAAGCCTGCCCGTCGTCGCGCCGTACCGGAACCGGATCTCAGAGGTCACATACCTGAGTCACAGATTTTCTTTGAGTCCAGCTGTGAACGTCAGAAATGTCAGCGCTCGAGTGGGTGAGGGGCCCGAGGCCACCTGGCAGGCCTCCATGGCAGAGGGGGTGGGTGGGATGTGAGCCTGGGTGTCCCTGGTCCCAGTCCAGCCGTTTTTGCGTGTGCATCTATGTTCGTGTGCGTGTTGCGCTAGCCCCGGCCCGGGCATGCCAGTTCCTCTCCTTTCTGGCCCTGGAACTCCTGTGGTCATCCGGAAGCTGGTGGCCACTTTTGAGAGTCCCGGTCTTATTTTCTAAATCATGCCTGCCACAAATGGGCAGGCAGATGGGCCCACAGATCATTTCACTGTCACAGAAGCCTGGTAACAGCCAGCCAAGCGGCACGCTTTGTTATGACATCTGGTTTGGATCGGGGGGGGGCTGAGACGGAACCTTTGCCTGCTGGCCTGCGGAGGAGCTGGGCATTCCTCCCCACGGGCTCCTCCTGTCGCAGGGTCGGGGTCAGAGCAGGATCTGGGAGGCCCCCTGTCCTGCTTGCTGGGTGGGCCTTGGGGGGCCAGTCGAGGAGGGAGAGGGTCGCGTCCACGGCTCTGAGCTCCTTGGGGGAAGAGTGGGATAAAAACAGACCACGTAAATACATATAATGGGCTGGATTCAGCCAGCTTTTTCACACCATTTCACCTAATTCCCCTTTTTATGACGTCCCGTCCTGTGCGGCTTTTTCTCCAGGCAATTTATAGGACCCTCAGCATAAGATCCTATGATGGTCAAAAGGGACCTTTTTCACCAATGGAGAGCCAGTTTGGTGTAGTGGTTAAGAGCACGGACTCTAATCTGGGAGAACAGGGTTTGATTCCCCACTTCCTCACATGCAGCTGCTGGTGTGACCTTGGATCAATCACAAGTCCTCTCCGAGCTGTTCTCTCAAGGGCAGTTCTCAAGAGAGCTCTCTCAGCCCGGCCTACCTCACAGCGTGTCTGTTGTGGGGAGGAGAAGGGAAAGGAGACTAAGCTGCTCTGAAACTCCTTTGGGTAGTGAAGGGTGGGGTATAAATACAATCTCCTCCTCCAGTAATTGATCCAGTCCAATTACTGCTTGCTGTGGGTGGCAAGCTATGCTAACTAGCAAGTTGTTTCCAATAGAATTACAAGGCATTAAAGCAGGAACACACATTTCCATGGGACTCATATGTAAATGAGATAAGAGGTTGGGACTGGTTCAGGCTCGGAGAAGAGCAACTGTTGTCCTTTACAAGAAATGCCAGAGAGTGAAGTCATCATGTGGGAGTGGGACAGAATGGCAGCAGAGGGAAAAGGGAAATGTGTGAGTAGTTTCGGTTACTAACGTGCTGACACAGGAACATTTGTCTTGTGTATAATTTAAGCTTACATCTTTTAGCCTTACTAACACTCAGAGCTCAGACTAGCCTTTCTGTCAATAAGTCAGCCATATTTTGCAGATATGGCATTTGCTGTCAAGTTTCAGCACCAGCTTTTTTTATTTCCTTGATATTTGGAAATAGTGGCTTTGGCCTGACTGCGACCAGCTTGGGTGCGGCTTCCAAAACTTGACTGCAGGGTCCAGTACAGCTCCTGCCATCAGCTGCTACACCTCCGGATCAGTTTCAGATGCGCTGTGTAGCCTGAGCCTCTGGCGCATCACTCCCACTGACTTTTAGCGCCCCCGGGACCCTCACCCCACGGGGGCCCTGGCTTCAGTGACATTTGATCCCCATTCTGTACACGTGTCCATCTCAGCACTGGGCCTAGATGGGGTCTGTATTAAACTAGTATTTAACTGGGAGTAAGTCATGCTTAGGGCATAAAAGAATGAGGGTGGTTCCTGCATCAGTCATGCAAAGCCCATCCTAACGTAGATTAAGTTGAAGGTTAAGTTGACCTTGGAGCCTCCTTCCAGATAATTTGATCTAAGCTAATGATCCAAATCTTGGAGATTGGCTGAGTCCAGCAAGTTCTTCCATATCTTAACAACCGAAAACCAGGTTGCACTTGCTTGTAACTGTGTTCATTAAGGGATCTTCTGTGCAGGCACACATGGGGCCCCACATTTATTTATTTATTTATTTATTTATTCGTTCAACTTCTGTCCTGCTCCTTTCACTGCATGCAGGGCTCAGGGTGGCTTCCAACAGTCTTAAAACCAAATATTACAGTTAAAAACCTAACCGTCAGCCTGCTATATCAGATGGTGCCCCAACAATCCATCACAAGTGGGCAACTAAGAAGGCAGTCAACACAGAAGATTTGCAGCCCACAGTGAATGCAGGGGGAGTCCTAAAAGGGCAAGGGAGGAGGAAAGGAGGGCATGATCAGGGAAGGAACGTGATAAAGAGAAACAGAGCAAATGGGGGGGGGGAGACAGAGAGAGGGAGGCCAGCTGATCTCTTATGATCATCGCTGTCTTAACCATATGCCCAGTGGAACATCTCAGTCTTCCAGGCCCTTTCAGAAATGAGATAAGTCCTGCAGGACCCTTGTCTCAATAGGCAGAGAGCTCCACTAGGGTGGGGCCAGAGTCAAAAAGGCCCTGACCCTGGTCAGGGACAGTCAGGCTGCCTTATGCAGGCCTGCTGTGATCCTAGAATCACACAGAGTTGGAAGGGTCCAGACAGGCCATCTGGTCCAACCCCCTGCTCAATGCAGGATCTCTTTTTAAGCAAACTCCGAAGGACAACGGAAGACAGGAGGGCCTGGCATGATACGGTCCACGGGATTGCGAAGAGTCGGACTCGACTGTGCGAGTGAACAACAAAAGAATTTTCAGAGCGCTGAGCCCCCTCCTCACGGGCTGACTCCTCCCTGCCCAGCCATCATGTGACAGGGCGGGGCAAGCATTCCTATCCTCAGTCCCTTCTGACTGCCATGGGAGGACCTCAAGAGCGTGAGGATCCCACTGTGGAGAAGGGAGGGAGGGAGGGAGGGGTGTGTGCCCCCACAGAAGGCCACTTGATGAACAACACTTGCAGTTTGTAAGTGCACCCTTGTTGTCGTCTTTCTGGCTTCTGTGCAGTCTGACTTTCTGTGTAGGAGGTGGGAGCGGGATCCTCAGTAGAATAAGGACTGGAGAACCACCTTCTCCACAGCGGCATCCCATTGCTGGAAAAGGCTGCAGAGGGAGACTGGGACCTGGACGAGGGAGAACTGAGGTGGAGCGGGCAATTGACCTTGGAGTCAGAGCACGCCAGCTGGATGGCTTTGGCAGGCCAGCATTAGATGGTTTGGGAAGAGGCGCCCCATCCCTTGTGGGGGCCAGCAAAGTAGATCAGCAAGTTGTCCTCCTCCTGCAGGGATGCGGTACGGTCTAAATAAAAAAGCAGTGGCCTACGATGCAGTATGGTCTAAATAAGAAAACAGTAACCTATGAACTACACGTTAGTGTAGGGTTCATTCCTTGTCCAATGCGGGAGAGAGGAAAAACACCAGCAGAACTATGTTCTGGGGGGAATAATGGAGGGCGAACAAAACTGTTGGGAGGAAGTCCAGGCTAGGGCAAGGGGCAGCCTTTATCTGGATGAAACCTGGTAAGGGGTGGGGAAGACGGCAAAGCCCTGAGTTCTCCTACCCTTCAGACACAGGTGATTGCCAGAAGGCTACCTTACAGGACAGGAAGTACAAGGCACATGTGGCAAGCGACTCAGAGGGCTTAAACATTAGCGCAGAGAGCACCAATGAAAGACTCCACTGGGGAAGGGGAAGGGGGTGCTGGAGGGAGTAGGTTAAATAAAAACTTGAGGACTTTTTTGGAAATTGGGTCTGGAAAAACAGAAAAACCTTCAACAGGGTTGTGGAAAGCTGAAATGGCCAACAGATGGACCTTGACTGAGGTAACAGCCAGGTGCAGGTGCATTAGGTGTTAAAAATATAATTCAGTGGGAAGGGCTCAGGTGGGAGGTCACAGACAGCTGACCAGGAGGACAACTTGCAGCATAAGATTTCCTGGCAGAGGGGCGCCTAGAGGATAGTGACACCTGCACCACTCTCATCTGACCATTCTATTGATCACGTATCAACCTGGCCCTGTAGGGAGCTGGTCTGACACCATACAAAGCGGCCTCAGGATATAAACCACAGGGTTGGGAACCATACACTTTTGGTCCAGAAAGGTGTGATCGGAATGCAACTGGACCTGCCCGCTTGAATCTTGGCAAGGACCCTCCCTGCCATGTCAGTTGGAAGGCATCCCCTACGGAAGGGGTATCTGCCGCTGCCATTGAGTAGAACTGGGGGCACTTGGTGTTCGAGGATGAGGCCAACACGTCCACCTGGAGCTGCCCCATCAGTGGTGCACAGGAAGTACTCAGGGAGGGGAACTCTGGCTGGGGAAGGGAAGACCAATCGGGGAGGCATGCCTCCCTCCCCTTCACTTGAGAGACCATTTGTGTGTAGACGGGTTGCCTCTTCTATGAATGTCCACTGTCCTGTTTACCAGCCCAGCAATGTGGATAGCCTCCAAGGAGATGATGTGCTGGATGGCCCAGTGCCAGAGGAGAGAAGCTTCCGAACAGAAGGAGATGGAACCAGAATAAGAACATAAGAGAAGCCAATGTTGAATCAGGCCAATGGCCCATCTAGTCCAACACTGTCACACAGCGGCCAAAATATACCAGGTGCCATCAGGAGGTCCAGCAGTGGGGCCAGGACACTAGAAGCCCTCCCACTGCTGCCCCCTCCAGCACCAAGAATAGAGTGCATCACCTGCCCCAGACTGAGAGTTCCCATCTATACCCTGTGGCTAATAGCCACTGATGGACTTCTGCTCCATATGGTTATCTAATTCCCTCTTGAAACTGTCCATGCTTGTAGCTGCCACCACCTCCTGTGGCAGTGAATTCCATATGTTAATCACTCTTTGGGTGAAGAAGTATTTCCTTTTATCTGTTCTAACCTGACTGCTCAGCAATTTCATGGAGTGCCCACAAGTTCTTGTATTGTGAGAAAGGGAGAAAAGTACTTCTTTCTCAACCTGCTCAATCCCATTCATAATCTTATAAACCTCAATCATGTCACCCCTCAGCCGTCATTTCTCCAAGCTAAAGAGCCCCAAGCATTTTAACCTTTCTTCATAGGGAAGGTGTTCCAACCCTTTTATCATTCTAGTTGCCCTTCTCTGCACTTTTTCCAATGCTATAATATCCTTTTTGAGATGTGGTGACCAGAACTGTACACAGTAATCCAAATGAGGTCGCACCAATGATTTATACAGGGGCATGATGATACTGGTTGATTTGTTATCAATTCCCTTCCTAATAATCCCCAGCATAGTGTTGGCCTTCTTTATTGCAGCTACACACTGTCTAGACATTTTCATTGAGTTATCTACTACAACTCCAAGATCTCTCTCTTGGTCCGTCTCTGCCAGTTCAGACCCCATCAACGTGTATTTATATTTAGGATTTTTGGCTCCAATGTGCATCACTTTGCACTTGGCCACATTGAACCCCATTTGCCACGTTGACGCCCACTCACCCATCCTCGACAGATCCCTTTGGAGTGCCTCACACTCCTCCCTGGTTTTCACCACCCGGAACAACTTCGTGTCATCTGCAAATTTAGCCACTTCACTGCTTACTCCCAATTCCAAATCATTAATAAACAAGTTAAAAAGCATCGGACCGAGTACTGATCCCTGTGGTACCCCACTGCTTACCACCCTCCACTGAGAAAGTTTCCCATTTATACTCACTCTCTGTTTTCTATTTATGTCAGTTTCTGATCCACAAGAGGACTTGTCCTTTTATCCCATGACTATTGAGCTTACTTAGGAGCCTTTGATGAGGAACTGTATCAAAAGCTTTCCGGAAGTCAAGGTAGATAATATCTATTGGGTCCCCCTTGTCCACATGTTTGTTCACTCCCTCAAAAAACACTAACAGGTTAGTGAGACAACCCTTACAGAACCCACGCTGAGTCCGCCTCAATAGTTTCTGTTCATCAATGTGCCTACTAATTCTCTCCTTAATAATAGTTTCCACCAACTTACCCGATATCGACGTCAGACTGACTGGCCTGTAATCTGGGGATCTCCCCTGGAGCCCTTTTTAAAGATGGGAGTGACATTAGCTACCTTCCAGTCCTCAGGAATGGAGGCAGATTTTAAAGAAAGATTACATATTTTTGTCCGGAGATCCACAAGTTCACATTTGAGTTCTTTCAGAACTCCCGGATGAATGCCATCCGGGCCTGGTGATTTATTAGTTTTTAAATTGTCCATCAGTCGGAGGACTTCCTTTCTTGTCACCGCAATCTGATTCAGGTCTTTCAGGTCTTTCAAACTCCCTCCCGAAATTGGTGCTTCTGGGTGGGCAAGCACTTCTCCTCTTCCACAGTGAAGACAGAGGCAAAAAATGCGTTCAGCTTCTCAGCCATTTCCCTATCATCCTTCACTACTCCTCTTCCTGCCTGTTTATGTGGAACTTTGTTGTAGTGTTCTCTGTGGCTATTAGCACTTTTTTTGCTAGAGACTATGGTTGTAGAAGAAATCAAAGCATATCTGACTGCCCTGAGCTCCAAAAGAGTTATGGGTGACTTCAACTGAAAGTTATGGGTGACTTCAACTTCCCTGATGTGTGCTGGGAGACAAACTCTGCAAAGCATCCACAGTCACGCATGTTCCTCACCTGTCTGGCTGACAACTTCCTTCATCAAATGATGGAGGAAGCCTCGAGGGGCTCAGCCATACTAGACTTAATATTGACCAACAGGCAAGAGATAGTAGATGGGGTGAAGGTGGTGGGGACCTTAGGGGGAAGTGACCGTGTCCTGCTAGAATTCCTTGTGCTGTGGGGGATCAAGGAATTTCGTAGCCACGTGTGTACGTTAGATTTCAGTAAGGCAGACTTTAAGTAAGGCAGAGGTATGATGAGAATTAGTCCATGGGCGAGACTGCTGGAAGGGAAAGCAGCAAGTGAAGGGTGGGCTCTCCTAAAACAAGAGCTTTTGCAAGCTAGGTTCCCTTTAAGCTGCACCAAGCTGCATTGGTGCACTGATTTCTCCTGGCCAGTGCAGCAATTTTTACCACAGCACAGAGGTGGGAGGTTCCCTTCCCAGTGGCCATGCAGCATGAATCCGTCTGCTCAGGCAGCACAAAAACACAGCAGTATGCTTTGTGTTTCCTAATCTGGGCTGGCCCCGCCTCCCCTCAGCTGGGGTTTGCTTGCCCTGTGAAAGGGGGCGCTGCTACCCTCCCCAGCAGTCCTCTGCCTTGTGCTCCTGGAGATACCCTGGCCCATGAGGAGGACTGTTCTCTTGCCCAGCTTCTGACCTTCCTGAGGTGAGTTGCCTGGGTGTTTGTTTTGTCTTGGGGTGGGGGTGGGGAGCTGGCCTCAGCAGCATGCTAGAGGCAATCTGGTGTGTTCTGGTGCTTTGCAAAATGACTCTATGTGTCCTTAAGCCTGGGAGGTTAGTTGAAGAAGGTGGCAGGGGGTGGGTGGGGAGCTGGCCTCAGCAGCGTGCTAGAGGCGATCTGCAAAGTGACTCTATGTGCCCTTAAGCCTGGGAGGTTAAGTAATACAAATATGTTCCATATAAATATAAATAAGTTTAATATAAATATATGGCTTGTAATACAAATGATAATAGTTTATATGTTGTTTGTATGTTTGTACACTTAAATATGTATGTTTGAACACAGTCGGATTCGACTGTGCGACTGAACAACAACAACACTTAAATACATTTTTTAAAAAAATGTCGGCCCGCTCGCACCACTTTTGGCTCACAGGGTAAAATTTCTGCTCAGGAGACTGCACATCTTAGAGGGAACATTGCTTGCAAGCTCAAGCTATTCCAACAAGAAGGAAACAAGGTAGGGAATCCAAGAAGCCAATGTGGATGGACAGAGAACAGTGTGATGTGCTACGGGAGAAAAGGGAACTGTTCAAGAAATGGGGGCAAGGCCATACCTCTGAAGAAGAGCGTCTGCGGGTTGCCGGGCACTGCCGGCCAGCCATCAGGGAGGCCAAAGCTCACAGTGAAACTCTTCTTCAGATATGTGAGGAGCAAAGGCAAGATAAAGGAGGCGGTGGGCCCACTGTTGGGTGAAAACGGAGAAACTCTGACAGAGGACAGAGGGAAAAGCAGAAAGGCTCAATGCCTATTCTGCCTCAGGTTTTTCCCTGAAGAAGAGGACAGGCTCATCTAGAGATGGTGGCAGGCAAGTCACGGCATCTGGGCTGCTGGTTGACATGGACAGAGCGGTAGTTGAGAAGCACCTGAGTGCACTGAATGGGTACAAATCCTCAGGGCCAGATGGTAGGCACCCAAGAGTGCTCAAAGAACTTTCTAAAGAGCTTGCAGAGTCCTTGTCCATCATCTTGCAGACCTCTTGGAGGACGGGAGAGGTGCCACGGGACTGGAGAAGGGCAGATGTTATTCCGATTTTCAAAAAAGGGAGGAGGGGTGACCCAGGAAACTACAGGCCAGTCAGCCTGACCTCTGTCCCAGGGAAGATACTGGAGCAGATGTTAAAGGGATCGACCTGTGAGCATCTAAAGGACAACTTGATGATCCGGGGAAGTCAGCACAGATCTTTCCCCAACAGGTCCTGCCAGACGAACCTCATTTCCTTCTTCGATCGAGTAACAAGCCCGACAGCTGCTGATGTTGTTTACTTGGATTTCAGTAAAGCTTTTGACACACCAGAAGATAGTGACAGAATTCAACAAGATCCGAACACACTGGAAAAATAGGTGGATGAGAACAAGATGCAATTTGACAAGGATAAGTGCCAAGTTCTACCTCTGGGTAACAAAAATAAGGAACACGCATCCTGGATGGGGGATACACTTCTGAATAGGAAGGCAGCAGGGTGAAGAGATGCAGGGAAAAGGAATGAATAGGAAGGGGGAAAAAATCACTAGAGAAAAACCTGCAAGGATCAGAAAAGAGTGAAGACATCCGATCTCCAGAGCAGCAAAGACAGGAGCCAGGGATGGAGCGAGGGGAGGGGGCTGAGCACTCTGAACGTTCTCGAAAGCCTTACGAAGCAAGCACAGCCCCCCACAAGGATGAACAGGAAGGTTTCTGCCCGTCCTTAATCAAGGCAAGTGTCCAGCCATATTTCTAATTCCTAAACCTCCCCAAGGGACATTTTTTTACACTTTTAATGCAAGCAGGGAAACCTTCCCTTCATAAAGCAAAGAATTTTTTCCCAAACCCACTCCGCTCCAGAGGGATTGAATTTTTATTACTGTTGCATTCCAACACCCCTTCCCCTCCTCACTCTTGGCAAAAGGGTATAAACAGTTCACCCCCAGCCTCCGTTTCTGCAGCCACTTTTGATTCATCCAGCCTCTTCCTGTGCTCCACAGACCCACTTTGCTGTTCTTTCTTTCCTGGCTGGTCAATTTGAGCTCCAGATGCTACTTCATCCATGCAGAGGAACCTCCTCTTCTTTCCGAAATCAGGGTCATATGTCCTGTCTTCCCTTATAGGCAGGGAGTTCATTAGGGAACGGTTTTGGGTTGTTTTACTAGTGCATTTTTCTTTTTTGGTAAACCTTCATTTTACTCTGCAAATTGCTTGGAATTAGATTTCATTTCTTTCCTGTTAAATAAAATCCCTTTTCTGTTTAAGAAAGCTTATTCCCTCCTCATTCTTTTGAGTGTTGGTCTGAATGTGGACCTTGGTATATACAGGGTTAAAGATCCCAAATGTACCCCGAAATGCATGTTTGCTCTGTGCTTGCAAGGTGCCACCTTTTCAAGTTACAGGACCTTCACATTCATACTGGTTTAGGTAACAGTTGAACTGGGGGAAGGCTGCTAGAATCAGTGCTCTTTGTAGGTATTGGACTGGCAGGGGTTAACATCTGTTCACATCTCTGATCCATCAAGGAAGGGCCATGGATACAGTGAGCACGGTTGCACATCCATGTCACGGTCTTCACTGGTTACTCTGCTGAACTTGGCGGCTGTAGCTCTCCCACCCAGGCACAACAGGCTCACAGGTGCAACTACAGCTTCATTAGTGGCCATGTGTACCTGTTCAGAAGACCTGACAGATTTGCCACTTGATACAATTATGCCCATTTAAAACAAAACTAAGAATCTAATAATATAATAGGAAACACATTTTTTAATTATAGGAAACACTGGAATCTCCTTCCAGTGGAGGGTCTCGGTCATTCCTGCCCTGCTGAGATGGGTTGTAGCAGAGTCAACTTCCTCAGCCCCCCTGCTTTCACTTGCAGCCTTGCGTAGGTGCCCCCGCATACTCCTGAGGGCAGGCCCATAGCCACGGTCGGTGGGGCCTCCTGCCCCCCCCCCCACTTCCTGCCAAGCCCTCCCTTTCCCCACCTGCCAGCAGCCCGGCAGGCCTCTCCTTGCCTTCTGAGGGGCAGCGGCTGGGGACCGTCCTGCGCAGGGTCCACGTAGGCACCTGCCCTCCCTCAGGAGTGACGGGTGGGGAGGCCCTCTTGGAGGAAGTGAGCAGCGAGGTGTGCTCAGAGCACCCAGTCTCTTGCGGTGAGGGGGGGGCGGGAATCCCCTGAGGCAGTGCATGAGGTTGAGAGTCTTCTTCTCTCTCTCTCTCTTTTTCTTTTTAAAGAGTTGCTTTTGCCCCAAGTATCAACTTAGCTGGTGTGAATTCTTTTGGATGCGTGGGATTCAGGCTGATTAGAAGCCGCGTTCTCCTCCTCCTCCTCCTCAGCTGCCACGGGAATTGGGCCATGAGGGGGCCAGAGGCGGCGGAGGGGGGGAGAAGGAGGAGGTCCCTGTGCGGGCCATGGTGGGCAGGCAGCTGCCCGGGGGAGGGTGAGGCACGCACGGCAGTGATGGAGGCTGCTTTCCGTGCCCGGCCTGCTGCCAGGTCCATAGCTACGGTGGGGCCTCTCGGCCCCCTGACTTTCCATCCAGCCCAAGCCCCACAACTTCCCATTTTTAATTTAATTTATGAGGCTTGCTTGGGTGTATGTGTGCAAGTGCTCCCTGACTTATTTAAAGGCCCGGCAAATTAAAAAATCCTGGCTGCTGGCCTGCCTGCTGCCGCCTGGGGAGGGGGCAAGGAGACGGCGGTGAGCGGGGGGGGGGTGAGTGGAGGAGGCTGGAGGGGAGGGGAGATGAGGCGGCTGCAGCAGCGCTCCTTCCCGGGCCGGCTGTGCTCAGCCTTGGCTGGCTGAGGGTTCTCTGAGCTGGCGAGCGCATCGGTGCACTCCTCCACCACCTCGCCTTCTTGCCTGCCTCCCCCACCACCTGCCCCCCCCCCGTCAGAGGCTGGCCGGCTGGCTGGCTGGGGGCTCTCCAAGCATTCCCTGCCCACCCTCTGCAGGTAGTGGGGGGGGGGAGAGGCCAACAGTGCGTGGCTGGGCAAAGTGGCAGGGCACCTAATTTAACTAATTAAATCAATTAGGTGCCCCTGAGAAATTTAAAATGCCCCCGATGAAAGAAATCCTGGCTATAGGCCTGCCTGAGGGTGGGTGGGCCTAACGGTGTCGGGGGCAAACTGTGTCTGTAGCAGGAGAGGGAAATCCGCAAAAATCTCCCGCCCTTCCCCCACGGGTGGCCAAGCTGGGGGTCTCCCAACAGAAGAGCCCCAAGTCCGAGGGACATGCTGGGGAAGGCCCGCGCTGCCTCTTGAGACAAGCCTGGCTTTGTGCCCAAGGTCCCTCTGCCTCTGGGGATTCTTAGAGCAGACAGAACCTTTGCGATTCCTGGCCCCTTCGCAGAGGAAGACCTGGAGAAAGGAACGAGTCCTCTGGCCCTGCTCCTCTGCAGGAGCTTTCTGCTGAGTCGTTTTATGTCCTGGAGATTGTGCACTAGTTTAAAAGGCAAAACAAAACAATCCTCTAGAGCAGGGGGTCTTCCGACCTTTTCGAGCCTGTGGGCGCCCCCGGAATCCTGACACAGCAGGGTGGGTGCGGCCACCAAACGGCTGCTGCGGCCGACCTTCGGTCACACGGCAAAGGTCCTCGTGCAGTGGTGGCCGCCGCCGCCACCAAAGCGACGTTCTTAAAGATCTGCACAACCAGTCAAATCTCCAGTTGCCAAGAAAGGCCTCTGATTGGCCAAAGCCCCACCTGGCCCCACCCAGTTTCCAAAAACACTTGGTGGGCACCAGGAAAGGCGTCCGTGGGCACACACTGGGGACCCCTGGCCTAAAGCGTGCTCAAGGGTGGGTTCTTTTTTGAGGGGAGGGGGGGGGTCCCTGGGCTTATTCCGGTTTAACCCACAGCACACATAATGCAGCATAAAAACGGGAGACGTAATAACCAGCATTATGGGCTGGTCCTGTAGGGAAAAACGAGCATAGGGCGGGGGAGAAGAAGCCGGGCGGCCTCCCCAGGTGGGGCCCGAGGGACCCTTCCCCTCTGCGGGGGAGGGAGGGAGGAGGCGGCTGCCCGCAGGACTGCCAGACGGTCCGCAAGGAAGAGGAGTCCAGAGGCCGGCCATTCGATTTTCTCTATTTTATTAATAAAACAGATTTTTGCAACAATTTATTAAAAATTTAATTTTCATGCAGTATAAGGGGGTATACAAGAAATGTTCCACGTACTTTTTTGTTTTAAGTTCTGGCAGTTCCAGTCTAGGATAAAGCATTTGTGTACTAATGTTATTGGAAAATGCCATTGGGGCACAGCCTCATCATAAATGTCTACCGTACATTTTTGCTGTCATATTTTTAAAAAAAGAAAAAAGAAAGAAACAACCATTTAATAATTATTGTCACTTTGTGGGTCTTATTTTTCTGCAGGAAATTTTTTTTTTAATGTTGTGGGAGAAACTACAGTTGTATTTGAGACAAAAAAATGTACTGCATGATGTAAACCTAGTCACCAGCACACAGTCAGGGTTCACAAAGAGTTACGGACGCACACTCACCTCCAACGGTCCAATACTTCTCGATTTTTTTGTTTCCTGCTATGTTGGAATAATATTTTCTACAGAAATTTGTGTATACATTATATACAGTATTATTGTCCTTTTTTGAAAAGTAATATTTGTATTCAATAAAGTCCTGATGAATTTTTATTAATAAATTAAGAGAATACTGTCAACACACACACACACACATACACACCAGACGACACCTTCAGTGGTTAGTGCTCAAACTGAGTAATGTGATCTACTTCCGTGTGGTAGATTTAACACTCTGTTGTCCTAACACTGCCTGGTGCCTCCAGGACTCCTCGTTCGTGATACGTGGTCGGGGGGAGAGATTTTGCCAGCCCCTTAAGTGGATTCAGATTCACAGGTGACGGAACCGGGAAGGAGGGGCTGGGGGCCAGCAAGAGTGGCGGCCTGGCTGAGAAGTGCCCTTCTGGCACCGCTGCTGGGGCGGAGAGTTGCTCAGGGGGCACCATGCAGGAAGGTGCAGTTCTCAGGAATAGCAGCGCTGCCGCTCCATCCGCCACAGGCCCCTGTTCTGAAAGCTTTCGTACAAAACCGGGGGGGGGGAGAAGATCTAGTTCTGGTTTCAAGCAGTGTTGCATTCCCAACAGACCTCAGATCTTTGGGGCCGAGGCGGGAGCTAAAAACAATCTGTCTTACAGCAGAAGTAAGAAAGGGGGCGTGGTTTGTTTCTTACGTCCCACGTGCATCTCTGACAACGTTGTTCTTGCACATTTCTTTAGGAAAGTGCTGCAACAGGTGAACGGATTACAGTGATGAGGGGAGTGGGTAATGCCACCTTGTGGGTAATGCCACCTCTCTCATGCGGCGCTTGGAAAAAGACAATCTGGCTCCAGGCCCAAAGCCAGGCTCTAAAAGATGCTTCCCCCCCTTTTGCATGGTTGCTGCATGGACACGTCACTTCAGACAGGGACTCCGCGAGCCGGGGCTTAAGCAGGGGAGGGGGAACGGGCTCGCCAGATGCCCCTTGAAAAGGAGGTGGACTTTGCAGGATCAGGACCTTCTCACAGATGTGCGTGAGCATCAGCCTTGGCTCCTAACATGCTGTAGAAGGAGAGGAGCGCCTGTGCCCCTGGGCTGTGGATGAACCGGGCTGCAGCTGTAGAGCAGGAAGGTGTGGCCCTTCCCGGCAGTTCCTCTGCCAGGTAGTTTAAGGGGGGGCGGGGGGGGGCGGGTGCTCCTCTTTGGGTCAGACGTGCACAGGCACTCTTGATCTCTGCAGGGTCTCACAGGACCCCCTCGTTACGCGAGCACCCTGGGTTCAAGTCTCATCGCTAAGGGACTGAAGCGCTCTGGAAACCTTTCGTTTGCATGTTCTTGTGCTGCTCTCTAAAAATGATTAAATTGTCCTTAAACTGGCAGAAACCATGGTGCGGGGGGGGGGGGTGAACCCTCCTGGTTTGAAGCAGGTGTTTGTTTCTGAATGTGAAGGACAGGAGGTTCTACTCCCCCGCCCCCCACAGCCCCAGCAAACGTGGTTCAGGCTGGTCTTCTGCTCAGCCACCACCGCCACACCCCCCCAAGCACAAAACAGAGATTTGTGGATCTGGGGTCTGTGCCTCAGCAGAATTTGGCTGCAGCAGCCAAGGGTGGCGCTTCAACTTCCTGCCCCTCCTGCTAAATTAACTGCACTGCAATTACGCTGTGGCTTAAATCAAGCAAACATGGGGCGGGGGGGGGAACAGGAACAACAATTCTTCTGGTGACATGAAGACTTTGCCACCCGCCCTCAGTCATCGGGCCCAAGTTTGCAGACCATGTTTCGGATGGTCTGCCCCAGGACCCCCACCCTCCTGAGCCCCGTCTCTCAGCAGAAGGGGGCTGTTATGTGGACTTCTTTCTGGACTCTTTCACGGGGTGGTCATTCTGGGCTCCCACGTGGGCTGTGAGAGAAGCAGAGCTCAGCTGAGCACGAGTCTTAGTGCCACCCAAGGAACCATTTCTGGAAGTCTCCTCCTCTGCTTAGAACACAGTCCCAGGAATGAAGGTGAGGCCGGCCAACTGAGCATCAGGCGCCCCTGGCCGCTGCGTGGAATCCCTGCACAGCAACCGGTAGCCATTTCTGTTGACGGAGCTCTTGCGTGGTCTCTCTCTCTCTCCTGCACTCTTCTTCTTCTTCTTCTTTTTTGGTGCGTGGCTCCCTGTTCTCGATCGCTGCATAAAGCGTTGTGACACTGGAGTGGGGGTCACCTGTCTTTTATTATTTTTTTTGCATGTGTCAAGTTTATATTTTCCAGCCACCTTGCTGCCAGTAGAAATTTGGGAAGAAAGATGGTTTGGTTACTTTCTTCGTGAAGAAATAACCATGTCCACAAGTAAGGCTACAGATCAACCTCCAGGTAACCTTCTCCACTTGGCCTGCTTTCCCACAGCAGTGAAGCTGGTTCGCCCTTGACAACGGCCTTATAACACACCAGATCCTCTGTGATAAGAGCAAGGATTATGTAGAAGGCAAGAGTTTGACACGAGATGTTCGGTCCAGTCTTTGAGTACCAAAAGCAGTTCAGGAAGCTCTGATCCCACATCCCTACAGGCCAGAGACCATCACGCGAAAAGATGGCGGCACGTGCCGGTGCCTCGGACTGGCACTGGGACTGACACAGGGACTGGCGCAACTTGCGTCGACCCCTCCTATTGATGGCAAGTAGGCGTGGTGAAGGATGGGCAGCTGCAGGGACAGGCGACGCTGTATGCTGTGAGAAGCAGGAGGGAAAAAAGAATGAGTCGAGGAAGGGAAGGAGGGTCGCGGTTAGAACACGCCTGCCTGCCGGACGGACGGTCTCCGTGCCCCAGGGGCTTGGGAGAGGCCAGCTGCATCAGCACACCCACCTTGGCCACGGGCTTTAAAGACCAGCCATATTTTGAACTGGCAGAGGCTGAAGGACAGTTTTATTCAGGACAGCATTCAATTCGTTTTTTGCCCTATTGGCAGGTTTAAATTATGATTTTAATTCATGACCTTTTATGGCAGCCAATAAATATTTTTAATGAATAAATCAGTGAACAGAGCCACTCATGTGGGAGCTGAAATGTGGGCAAAGGTCTCTCTAACCCCAAGTAAATAGTAACAGGGACTTTGGCGTAACTTTTCCCAACACGATGGTCAAGGCAGGGACAGGCCGTGATTGGTCCTCCTGAGCCAGGAACGACCAGCAGGGGCGGCAACTCAGCCCGGGGCACGGCGACCGTGGGACTCCGCCCTGGTGGGTGGCCAGCTTCTCACGGCAGATCGGCCTTGTTTCTGAATAGCCGCCTCGCTGCCAGGGCTCCCCTCAACGTGTCTCAGGAACTGTTGTTTGTGGAGGGTGTGCTGGATTTGGTCAGAAATACTTTGAAGAGACTCACAACCGATGAGAACCCCAGAGCACCTTTGCTTGCTTTTAACCAAAACCTCCCCACACTTCCATTGCTCCCTCCTTCCCTCTCGCCCTGCAACACAACCGAACTCAAGGTGTTTGAAGGGTGGGAGGTCGAGATGCCCATCGTGGAACCCGCCGGGGCTGGGCAGGCGTCTTCAACAAGCTTCCGCAGCCAGTCCCCTCGGTGGCCAGCGGAGCCGGGAGGGCCAGGATCCTCCCTGGGCGGGGCGGGGCCTGGGGTGTGGCCTTCTGCCCCTGCTCTGCTGCCCCTCGCTTTTGCACATTTGCAGAACTGGGCACTGCTCACTGGCCGGCGACCCAAGGGACCGATCAGATGAGAGGGATCGTACTGGGCGCAGCTCTATACCCTTTTTTTTGGTGCTGCAGAAAGGCTTCCACACCCTCTCGGGCTAGATGAGTTTAAAAAGCACCAAAATTAGATTTTTCAAATTTCTTTCGGAAAGTTCGGGGAATCAGTAGTTTGCATCACAAAGGATCCTTCAGTAATATAATTTTTAACATGACATGTAAATTAAAAATAATATTAAACTTGTCAGGATCCATAACCTCCCCAGGTTCAAAGCCTCCCCAGGTTGTGTTTCCAATATGAGAAGCGGAAATGGGGCCACTCACTGTTCCGGGGAGTTGATGTCTTCTATAAAGTCTTTGCTTGTTCTGGAGGGCTCGGTCGGGTTCCATTGTGCTTGTGGATTTTGATCAAGGTGATTTTTCAATATAGCTTTCTCAGCATCTTGATGAAAGGAAACTATATTTTTTATCTGCAGAAAGGCAGGGACCATCCCAGGGCCAACAGCGGTGGTTTTTAAAGCCTTAACATTTTAGAACAAACAAGTGGGAAATCGCAAGGACTTGTGGGAGGTATCTTCCCCCCCCACACACACACACTATTTCCTCTTTCCCTTTCCTGAAAGCTCCCCAGGGCCTCCCCCCCCCGGCCTCCCTTATCTCCTTCTAGGGTTGCCAACCTCCAGGTAGAACCTGGAGACCATCCGACATCCCAACAGGCCTCCCTGCTGCAGCTATATCCCCCCCCCAATTAGGGTTGCCCCCTTCAGGTCGGGAAACTCTGGAGAGTTGGGGGTGGAGCCCTGGGAATGCGAACTCTGGGGAGGGAAGCAGCCTCAGCAGGGTATAAGGCCATGAAGTCCACCCTCCAACGCAAGTGTGGTGCGATGCCAGGTCTATCAGACTTTGGTCCCGCAGAATTACCTAGCGGAGCAAAATGTCGACCTGGCGTGCATGACGGAGGCCCGGGTGAGGGAGGGAGAGACTGTTGCCCTGAACCAGGCTTCTTGGTCCTCCACCAGCCTCAGGCTATGGGGCGGGGTGGCTGTGCTTATGTCGGAATCTTTCTCCTTCAGGGCACTCCCTGCACCAAAAATTTCTGACGCTGAATGTGCTGGACTAGTGTGGGAGGCTGAGGAGAGTTTGGCTACCTGCCTAGTGAACTGACTGCCTAGCGCACCAGCAGATACCCTGCCAGGCTTGTTGGAAGCCGTATCAGGCTGGGCGCTGGAACACCCCAGGTTACTGATCCTGGAGGGCTTCAATGTCCCCTCTGATGACATGGCTTCCTCTCAGGGCACTGTCAAATCAGAGAATCCACTGCAAGCCACAACCCCAGCACAAAGCGGCTCGCATAACGACCCAGAGAATTTATTTCAAAGCACACAATCTAAGCCAAATCAACCCGGCAGGCTGAATCCAAGCCCTGGAAAGAAGACACCGACAGAGATATGTAGGAAAATCAAAGGAAAAAAGTCATTGGAGACTTAAGATGCTGACTCCCAATATTCCTGATTACTCCCAAATATTTCTGTATATTTCTGTACTTCTAGGGGACAAAAAATTCATTTGGGGGAAAAGAAAAGCAAGGCAGGGGAAAAGTCCCAAGGCACTTCTGTCGCTAACCCCGACTCATTTTTCAGCAGGGCTCGAGTAGAAACCCTTGGAGAGACCCCATGAAATGAATGAGCCCGAGAGCTTGTCCACGTGGCTGCTTGCTGTGGCTTCGTCAAGCATCCAATCTGCCTGCACAGTCGTGGCGGACGGCGGACACACTTCACCAGCATAATGCACAGCCACTCCGCCTGCAGCACTGGAAGATACCCACATTGCCTGAGAGCACTGGAACACTCCGTTTAAAAAAGGCAAGCAGCCATGCAATGTGGAAACGTGGCAACCAGATCCTAGCTGCCGGAGTCCCCCATCAGCTGCCACAAGCCGAGGGCCTGGTGCTCTCGGGCCGCAGAGCATGGGGGTGTCTCCTGTGCCAGTAAATCTGGTCTCTGAAGCAATGACTCTAAGCACTTTTCATCCATCTGCACACACAGCCTTGTAGAAGCCACTTCCCCACACGGTGTTTTCATGCCGTTGGGAATGTGTGTGTGTGTGTGTGTGTATCACAGTCACCTACATGGTGGGCCAATCTACACGCTCGTACTGTGGCAATTTCACCATGGCAGCAGTGGGGGGGGCAGATCCGGGGCTGCCGTGTGTGTGTGTGTGTTCAGAGGAGCAGAGAGCTGCTCACGCTATATCCTGTCCCCAAGAGCCTGCTGCAACACGTGAAGCAGCCCAGGATGGAGAGAGGGTGCCACCAGTCAAGAGAAGGAATCCATCTCCAATTCTCTGTCTCTCCAGGAGATTTCGTTAAGGAACAAAAGTGAAGATTCTCCTCAGCTCAAGGAGCAGAGTCCCCAGGCAGTGAGGCCACTGAAGTCACACACGCACACACGCACACCCCTTTCCGAGCTTAAAGTGTGTTTGTCAAGGCTCTCAAGGGAGGCTGCAGTCCATACTGCCGTTTTCGTTAAGCCTCCTGAGACATTATTGACTGAGCGAGTCTTCTCAGAGGGAAGGATGCGTGGGCTTGGCCAGACCTCTCTAGGCAGAATGGGCCACGGAATGCTTCTCAAGAATCCAGAATTCTCTCTTTTTTAAATAAGAAAAGCAAGCTCCCAGCCTTTTTTTTTTAAAGTGTGGGCAACATCGCCCTGCTCCCGGGGAACTGCGACAGCCCCCTCCTCTCACATTGCAGGCGGGCTGCCAGGCTGGCCATAGAGCAGGGGGCTCAGCAGGGGCTGTTCCGGTGGCCTCCTCACAGGACTCCTGGCAAACCTCGACTAAACGACTACATACCTTTGTTTTCTGTAAAGTTGCCTATACTGAGAATATCGTTGAGTTCCTGGTAGTGGTTCTGCTTAATATAGGTTGTCTTCTCCGGAGTGTCCTGAAGCTGCATAGTGACTTCTTCTAAAGATTTGTCCAGCTGTTAAAAAAAGAAAAACATATTGGAAGAGCATCCATTTTTTGTAACCTCTTTATGCACCAGAGCAAGGGTGGCCAAATGGCAGCTTGTGAGCCGCATGTGGCTCTTTCACACATATTGTTGGGTTCCTGGCAGGGCAGCTGGGGAAGCGAAGGGGAGGGTCTTCCCTTCCCCAGTCCTTGGGTAGGTTTTTTGGGAGGGAGAGCAAGGAAAGAGAGCAACTTTAACTTTAAATGCATTCTCAACCCCCCCCCCACTGGTTGGTTTGGAGAAGGCATTTGTCACTTTAAATCCCTTCTCCAAGCCAAGCCAGCTGGCATGGGGGTGGGGAGGGGCCTTGAAGTTAAAGTTGCTTTCTTTCCACCTCTCCCTCCCTTCCCTCCATCTATTTGCTCTCTTTCCACTTTCTTTTTTTTCCTCTTTCTCCCCTCCCTCCCCATCTAACTGTAAACATGTTCTTCAAGCCCTGCCCCACCTCCACACTGCCTGGCTAGCTTGGCTTGGAGAAGGCATCTTTAAATCCTTTCTCCAAGCCAAGTTGGTGTTGCAGAGGGGGCAGGGGCCTCAGAGAACACATCTAAAGTTAAACTCGTTCTTCAAGCCCCCACCCCGCGGCCCCACCCACAGGCTTGGAGAAGGCATTTGTCTCTCTAAATCCCTTCTCCAAGCCAGGGTTCTGCAGAGGTATTCTGGAGCAGGTGGAAAGTATGGAAGTGGGGAGATTGCCAGGGCATTTCTGGCTGCTACTTTGCTCTAGTTGCTCATTTTAATTTTGGGAAGAGAGTTTCACCCCAACTTCCCAGCACAGACCGAGAGGGGATGCAAGCACAAGTATGCCAGATAGCCGAACAAGTTGGCCTTCAGGAAGACCAGCTGCTCAACTGACCAGGGGAGCAGGTGTGAGCAATGTGAGCAGGCAATGTTGCCCGCGTGGGGGGAAACGCGCTCACTCTGCACACTCATTGGAGGGCACGAGAGGAGCTTCTGGGCCACAGTAGAGCGGTCCAGCCAGACTGCCTCCTTCATGGCCCAGTAGCTCAGTGGACAGGTTGCCTGCGACTCGTAGGGCCCCGAAAGGTACTCCCTCACCATTGCAGCCGCTGTGTCCTCTCTCATAGGCTTGCCATGCCCAGAGGGGACAAGGATCTGCCCGATGACTGCCATCTCAACAGTCGTTGCGGCAGGAGCCGTGGGAGGGATGCCACCTAGCAGGGGAGGCGGGGCTGCTTTCACCTCCCTCTTCCCCAGCTTGTGCCAGTGTGCCCCTCTTGGCCTGCCTGCACTCAACTTGCTGGGCGATTGAGTGAACTCATTGGCCCACTTGGCAATCTTGCTCTTGATGCAGGCTTTGCACTGGGGGACAGACTGAAAGCAGCCCTTGAGTCCCTCTTGCAGCCTTCTCCCCAATGCGCACACTGCTGGAAGCATGCCTGCACGTCCTACCACTGGCTCCAGAAATGAGGCCAAGTCTTCAGGAGCCATGTGAAGCATGGGACCAGTGCCAGACTTGCCATGTCAAATGAGAGCATCTCTGTGTAGCTCTTAAGAACTTCTACAGACTGAGAGATGGTCAACCATTCCTCCTGGTTGAGCCAGCTCTCTCCCTGAATGACAAACATGAAATTAAGCATACTCCGGAGGACAGCAGAAGACAGGAGGGCCTGGCGTGATGTGGTCCATGTTTCACCAAGTGTTTGAGCATGACACAGGTGGAGTTCCAGTGAGTGGTTACATCACCGAGCAGGCAGTACACTGGCACGCCTGTCAGCATCTGCTTCTCACACAGCAGAAAGTGACTCACAATGTACCGGCATTTCTGGAGATGTCAGAACTCATGGGTCACAGCATCCAAATTGGGATTCTCTGCAGAACCCAACCCCAAGGCATCCTTAACACTGAGGTGGAGAAGGTGGGCCACAGAGTAAATGCACATCAGGCCTAGTCACCTTGCTGTTACCTTCATGTTTGAACCACCATCGGTCACCACGTAGCCTACCACTGCCCCTGCCACTGCCTCTCAGTGGTGGCTGAGATGCTGTCTGCTGTGCACGGTCCACTGAGTTTCTCGACTTGGAGCAGAGCCTCGCAAGAGCCGGTGGCCCGGACCTTGCCTGATGCTAGTTCCCCCTCCCCCACCCAAAATGTCGCTTGGTTGCCAGCAGTGTGCACTCAACGAAAGGTACGAATTGTGCGCCTGACAGGAGGTCCAGATGTCGGACATGAAGTGCACAGTTCACCCACGAGGACGGGACAATTGTGCCTTCACGTGGTCCCTGGCAGGCGTGAGAAGGGGGCATGTACCAGGGACAGATATCCTAGAGCAGCCTGCAGAAACCAATGTCTCTGATTGCGGAGAAGGGGCACCCCCTGAAGCCAGCATCTCAGCAACGAGGTGAGTGAGCCTCCTGCTAGCCTGCTCTCGTCCCCCCGTCCCCCCCAGGCACTCTGGTGCCGACATCACCAAGCGTCTCTGCCCCGCCCCTCCCGTGGAATCCTCAGGGATGGTGCTGGAGGCAGTCGGAGGATGGCTCACCTCCTGGCTGGCTGGCGGTGTCCGCTTGGGCATCCCGGCAGCGGTCTCCCTCTCTCTCCGAAGAAGCACTGCCTGGTGGTGCTTCTTCGGATGGCTCCGCAGTCCAGAAGTCGAGAGATGACTGATGTTCTTCCCTCGACTGATCTGGGCCCTACACAGCTGGCACTGTGCAAAGCGGGGATCCTCCATCACCTGGAAGTGCTTCCAGACATCGGAGGCGAAGGGGCGGCCTGCTGACCGGCAGCCACAGGCAGCCCTGGAGCCACCTCCCGTGAGGAGATTGGGTCAAACACTCTTGTGTCTTGGGGGGAGGGGGGCAGGAAGAGATGGCTGAGCAGGGAGAAGCGGTTGAGATGGCCGCACCTTGGGGTGCACCTCCTCCATGCCTCCCCTCCTGTCCCTCCTCAGAAGGTCTGCCACAATCCAGAGGAACCAGCACAGCAGGCTGGTCACCCAGATGCACCTCCAGCTCCTCTATGACCCTCTGAGTCCTTGCGGTGATCTCCCGAACCAGAGCACTGGCCCCGAGGATCTCCCCAAAAGACAGTGCCTGCTGCTGTTCCTCCTCCTCCTCCTCCTCCTCCTCCCCCCCACTGTGCCTTAACAACAACAGATGGAGGAGAGGCTGCCTGAGCAGCAGTCCCCTGCCCAGTGCCAACGCCACCTACGGGAACCTCTGCAGGGGCATCCCAGCAGCAGCCTCAGTGAAGAGGGCCAAGTGGGAGCCTCTTCATTGAGCCAGTCTGGCCAGAGGCTGGAGTGGTGGAAGGTGGCTGTGGAGCAGTTCTCTGCACAGGTGGGGGGAAAGCCACAGACCCCTCCAGTCTTCCCCTTAGCCTTGCCCCCAGGGCCCTTCTGCATTCCCTTCCTGCTGCTCATGTTGCCCTGGGCCAAACTCAGTCTAACGGGTGGGGGAGGGTATTGGGCACCTAATGACCTGCACTACCACCTGACCCTAAAAGAGCCACACACCTTTCTATAAACCCTCCCACTAGGTTTTTGTTTCTTTCAGTAGAGCCTAACCTAGGCTTGCTTCAATTTGGGCCTTCCTTCCTTCCTTCCTTCCTTCCTTCCTTCCTTCCTTCCTTCCTTCCTTCCTTCCTTCTAGAACTTGTGGTGAATTCCTACACTGGCCCTCCTTGACTATGGTTTGAAGACCATGCTTGAGATGTGGTTTGGAAACCATTTTAAAAGTTTAAGGATCTTTCTTTAATCAGACTACCTAGATTCTACTGTGGAAATGCAGGTGCTCCCTAACTGAAAAACACAAGCCAAAGGGGGGAAATCTGGCTGAAAAATACACCTGCCTTCACCAAAGTTCACTACTTTTTGAGAAGTAAATATACGCCACTTCTTATTACCTCTGTTACAAGCTGAAGACAAAACCTGGCCACTTTTAGTCCTCCCAGCACTGGCCTACTTAGAGGTAGAACAGCTAAAGCCCTATGCTGATATTTAAAAGTATTAGTTAAAAAATTCCTGAAAGTTTATTAAAAGCCTATTTAGCAATGCAGCAGCTATGCCAGAAGCACACACACAGAGCAGTGAGACGTCCCAGTCCCCCCAGAAACCAAAAAGGCCCCCGAGGCCCTCTTAGCCTTCACACACACACACACACCACCACC
The DNA here is from genome assembly GCA_029375565.1 of Gekko gecko. NCBI lineage: Eukaryota > Metazoa > Chordata > Lepidosauria > Squamata > Gekkonidae > Gekko > Gekko gecko. The sequence continues at coordinate 67,822,868 of JAPDNY010000014.1, read as the reverse complement.
ACCACCAGCAGCGCCTCCCAACAAATCAGGAAACTCTCAACTCCTTAGAACTGCAAGAAGCCAACTACAAACCAGATTTTCCAGCCAAATTCTCCAACCACCGAGCCTTACCCAACTGAACCAGGAAGAGGCCTGACTGAGAACCTACTCCCCAGGCAGAAGGCCCAGTCAGTCAGCCCCACCCCCCAAAAAAAACCCCCAACAAGCCCAGAGATATCAATCTCAGTAAAAAAAATAAAATAAAAACTTTAAACTGCAACAGGCAACCACAAACCAGAAGAGCCAAGAACAATCAAGAAGAGATCTGAGACCCTGGGCCACAGACACAAGGCCTAGTCAGCCAGACCCACCCAAACCAACAAGCTCAGATATCAATCACAGTAAAAAAAACCCCAAAATACTTTAAATTGCAACAGGCAACCACAAACCAGAAGAACCAACAGCAAAGAAAAGAACCCGGAAGAGGCCCTAGGGCACCGAGGCCTAGTCACACACACCCCCGCCAGGCCTCAACCCACCAGCCCACAACAAAATGAGAAAAATGTCTAAAAACTGGCCCTAATCGCTCAAGTCAGTGGATGTTTTCAGTCTTCTGTTCTCCAGCAGGCAGGATCTTGATCTGAACTAGTCCAAGTTAGTGTCTCAGGAAGCTGGAAAGTCAGGCTCAGAGCAGTAGCTGGAATGGAGTTAGCCAGCCTGAGATTCCTCCTTTTATGCTTTCTGGCCATGCACAGAAAAATTTCAAAAAAGAAAAAACTTCTGTGATTGACCAAAGAGCAGAGTGCCCACCCTTACCTGTAATCCTCTTAACCAGTGCTCCTCCCCCCTCCTGTCCCTGGGAAAGCAAGCCAGTAGTTGGGCTTCAAGTTTGAAGTCAGCAGGAACAGCAGCCTTGCAAGCTGCAATGGCATTTGCAAATGCATTGCAGTGATTGGCTGTACGTAAGGTCCCTCTTCCCCTCCCTCCTGGAGAGCAGAGCAAACAGCAAGAAAGAGACAGAAACAGTGGGAAAGAGAAGGTAAGTACAGCCCTTTAAAGTTTAAACTGCCCCTGAGCCTGTATTCGGTAATACCGAAAAATGCCAAACAAAAACTGAAGATTTTCAGCTTTTATTCGGCATTCTGTATTTGGCAGCCGAATACCTGAAAAATGCTGAATAGGCATTTCCTTCCACATTTTTTCAGTTCGGCTTTACCTGATGCACACCCCTAGTCATCAGACCATAGCGAGGTGTGGAATATAGAATAAATGATAACAAATGCAAGTAGTTCACCAGGAGGGTTTTCATAAGGATATTGATGTCTTCCCTCTAAAAGGGCATCATTCAACAAGTTGGGCTCATGCTAACGGGAGAATTTGTACCTATGGAAACAGGTGTGGATCATAGAGGAGCCCTAAATAGAGCCACTATATTACAAGAAGCCTCCAGAAGATGACAACAGGCCTTTTTTCCAGTGCCTGTGGCCAGTCACACCCTGTCTCACCCTTCCTGAGCACTGGGATCCTTCAGGCAGCAGCAGAGAAGAACCAGGAAGCTGCGAGGAGGAGACAGCCGTGCAGGCAGAAGCGCTGGGAAGGGCTACAAAGGCTTTTAGGGTTACAGCAGCAGCAATGGCCAGCACTGGAGGCCCCCTGAAGTCAGAGCCCCCTGAAGGCTTTCACTACTCTTTGGAGGCCCTTGTCTTCCTCAGGGCTTCTAAATGGATAGAAGCCTTTCCCATGAGGACGATGGTCACTGAGTTATTTTCGAAAGAAAACAAATTCATCAGAAAACTCTCTATTCAGTCCAGAGAAATATGTCTAGGGCCCAAGGAGATAAGTTTGAAATCGGTGATGCTTTAGAATGTACATCTGAAACTCTCCTCCTTGTGAGAGACACATCACATTCACAGCCTCTGAAGCAGCCAGAGAGAAGCTGAGGCACAGAATGAAGTCTATCCAGGCCAGAATGCTCATCTGCATTACAAATGCTTCTCTTTTCACTTTTCTGTTTCTTATGAACTATAACTCCTTCATGGATCACTGCCTTGACGTGGCGAGGGGGCTTGGTGGTTTGATGAGGCTGTGGCCTATGCCGTGGAGGGCCACCCAGAATGGACAGGCCACAGCAGAGAACTCAGACCAAGGGTGATCCACTGGAGAAGGAAATGGCAACCCACTCCAGTATCTTTGCCAAGAAATCCCCATGGACAGTAACAAAAGGCTAAAAGATATGACGCCAGAAGATGAGCCCCTCAGGTCGGCAGGTGTCCAATATGCTACTGGGGAAGAGCAGAGGCAAGTCCAAGTAACCCCAGAAAGAGTGAAGCGGCTGGGCCAAAGCCGAAAGGACACTCAGCTGTGAATGTGAAAGGAAAGTCCGATGCTTTAAAGAACAATACTCCATCTACCGACCTCTTTAACATCAAGACTAACATCGTTTACAGAAGAAGCACTGCGAAACCCCGAGATTACAAGCAAGGTAACAAATGAACAATTGCTTACCGGTTTAAAGAAGAACGTAAAATCTAATTGCACGGATAAGCGTAAAAGGCTTTAATGAACTAATCCGCTTGATTTAAAAGTAAAAAGAAAGCTTTCCTTTAGAGAAAACGGCCGAAAAGTGACTTTGTTTTGCATTCCTGTGGTCAGCTAAGACTAAACGTTGCGTAGCAGAAACGAAACTGACTGTGATTCTATGATACAGGAAGTAGGCTAGAGTGGATGTTTTCGATGTGGCTGTGCCGGAAGTAGACGGCTGGTTTAGAGTGTGACACCGGAAGTTGGATTATAGTGACGGACAGATAAACAGGAAGTTCTGAAGGAGCCTACTGTAGCCAGAAAATCATAGAGAAATTGCGCCCGCCATTTTGAGGAGGACTAAACTTTAAAAAGTTAGTTTTAAGCCGAAAAAGCACTGGAAGAAGCTATAAAGGTGGCGATTTGGCTTGAAGATTGATAATATAAAGATCGATTAGCCCTGAGCTCGCTTTCAAGACGGATTTGAGGTCAAGACCAAGGGCTGCCTCATCACCTAGTCCAAGAATGACTGCAAAGGAAAAAAAGAGTGGCAGGCTGCCATGGAAGCGATGGAGAAACGGATGACTGAAGTGGTGCAGAGTTTGGGAAAGCAAATAGAATCACAGCTGCAACAACAGCTGCAACAACAGCTGCAAATACAACTGGAGTAAATAGAACAAGTACAAGTTCAAGTACAGAAAAAAAATATGGAAGAGTTGAAAGAACTGGTATTAACAGAAGTGGCAGGGATAAAAAAAGACACAGAAGAAGTTAAAAAAGAGGTTAAAAGTCTGGTGACAAAATCAGAAGAAATGGAACAGAAAGTCAAAAGAACCCTGTCAGAAAATATAAGACTGGAGTCCATGATGGAATACAGGGCCACTCAGAATCACTTGAGATTGAGAGGAATTGAAGAGGAGGAAGATCAGGATTTACGGGCTTTAGTAATTAACACATTGACAACTTATATAGGGGAAGATGTTGGAGATTTGGATCCAGACTTTGACCTGATTTACAGAGGAAATTCAGCTTATGCCAAGAGAAAGCAATTACCCAGAGATGTGATTGTTCAATTTGTGACTACAAAAATGAAGGAAGACGTTTTCAAGAAGCAATTTACACAACCATAGGAAATTAATGGGAAAAAAATAATAATTTTGAGAGAAATTCCGAGATTGAACTTACAAGACAGAAAGAAATTCAAGAAACTAACAGATAGGTTAAAAGAAATGAGTATCAGGTTTAGATGGGAGATTCCATATGGATTATCATTTGCATACAATTCGGTGAGATATACCCTTAAAACGGAAGGAGACATGTACAGATTCAAAGAGAACAATTTTGATGATTTTAAAGATATTTAATTCAAAACAACTATGGATTACAAATTTTTATCTTGGAACGTAAATGGACTAAATTCACCAAATAAAAGAAGATTAGTGAATCATTGGCTAGAGAAACAAAAATGTAACATAATTTGTTTGCAAGAAACACATATCAGAAAACAAAATAATAAATACTTGATTAATAAAAAATTGGGAGAAGAATTTCATTCATCAGCAGTTAATAAGAAAAAGGAACAGTGATACATAACCAAAGAATTGGAACCTAAACAAATCTTCTCAGACAAAGAAGGAAGATATGTTGGCGTGGAAATAATGATGAATGGAAAAAAGACATTGCTTGTAAATATATATATGCACCCAATGGTGCAAAAGAGACCTTTTTTAATGATTTGACGAAAGAGTTGGACTGTTTAAATTATGATCAAATAGTCCTTGCAGGAGACTTTAATGGCACAGTGAACAATGTAATGGACAGAAAATCCAAAGCAAGTGGAGAGGCGGTTGGAAAGCTGCCAAAAAAATTTTTCCAGCTAATGAAACAAGAGAAACTAGAAGACGTTTGGAGGAAGTGGAACCCTAAGACAAAGGATTATACATTTTATTCTAACAGACATAATTCCTTCTCCAGAATTGATATGATTTGGATGTCAGAGGAGATGGTGCAGAAAACTTATAAAATACAAATTTTACCGAAAACCAATTCAGATCACAACCCTTTACTTTGGATATCTAAAGAAAAACCGAAACAATTATATTGGAGAATTAATGAGGACTTATTGGATCAAAAATTAATTAATGAAACTTTAAAAAAAGAAACGAAAAGTTTTTTTGAATTGAATTTAAACAAAGGTACTGATATACAAGTCGTATGGGACACGTACAAAGCGGTAATGAGAGGTTTGCTTATCTCTCTGAACTCTAAAGATAAAAAACAAAGGATGCAACAACAAAATGACCTTCATGAAAAAATTCGACAAAAAGAAAAGGAATTAAAGAAAAGGCCAGGGAAGAAAAAAATTATTAAAGAGATCCACTTTCTGCAGGATCAATTGAATGTTCTATTAAATAGAGAATTATACTGGAATCTGAAGAAATTACAGCAAAAAGCATTTGAGGGTGCAAATAAACCAGGAAAATTTATAGCGTGGCAATTGAAAAATAGAAAAGAAAGGAATTTTATAAGTAAGATCACTGAAGATGGAAAGGATGTTATGAATCTGAAAGGCATAAAAAGAGTCTTCTTCAAATACTATGCCAAACTGTTTAAAAAGAAAGGAATTGATCAACAGAAAATTAAGAAATATTTGGAGACTATTGAAGTTCCAGAGCTGGGAAAACAAATTAAAGAGTTGTTAAATGGTTTAGTAACAAAAGAAGAGGTGACAATGGCGATAGAAGATGCAAAGTTGGGCAAAGCTCCAGGTCCAGATGGTTTTACAGCAAAGTTTTATAAGAAATTTAAGGAGGAGCTAACCCCTATCTTAGTACTTCTGTCGAACGAGATAAGAAAGACTAAACGGATCCCAGATTCATGGAAAGAAGCAAATATTTCATTGATACCCAAAGAAGGTTTGGACTTAACTGAAGTAAAGAATTATAGACCAATATCGCTATTAAATAATGATTACAAATTATTTGCGAAAATTATTTCGGAAAGACTGAAAAAATATTTGAAAGATACTATAGCGGAAGAACAAGCTGGTTTTTTACCAAATAGACAAATTAGAGACAATTTAAGAGTGGTGATTGATGCAATTGAATACTATGACAAACATCCAGAAAAAGAAGTTGGATTCCTCTTTTTAGACGCGGAAAAAGCTTTTGACAATTTAAATTGGGAGTTCATGCTGCAAGTTATTGAAAAAATGGATATAGGACAGTCTTTTTTAAACATGATTGTGGCAATTTACTCAGAACAGAAAGCAGCTTTGAATATAAATAAAGAAAGAACAGATTTCTTCCAAGTTCAAAAAGGAACACGCCAAGGCTGCCCGTTATCCCCGTTGTTGTTTATTTGGATACTGGAAATATTATTGACAGCGATAAGAAAAGACAACAGCATTGAAGGACTCACAGTGAAAGGTTTTGCATATAAATACAGGGCATTTGCAGACGATGTAATGTTCATGATTCAAGATCCAATCGAGAAAATACCACAATTGATGGAAAAAATTGAAGAATTTGGATCAGTTGCGGGATTCTACGTTAATAAAAGTAAAACCAAAGTGATGTGCAAAAATATGACGAAACAAAGACAAACAGAACTCCAAGAGAAAATTCAATGTGAAGTAGTTACAAAGACTAAATATTTAGGAATTGAATTGACTATGAAAAACATTGATTTGTTCAAAAATAATTATGAAAAGGTTTGGTATAGAATTCAGCAAGATATGAAGAAATGGGATACCTTGAATCTATCATTATTGGGAAGAATCGCAACTGTAAAAATGAATATTTTACCGCGTTTGATGTTCTTATTTCAGACTATTCCAATATTAAAACAAAGGAAAATACTGGATACGTGGCAGAAAGAATTATCGAAATTTGTATGGGCAGGAAGAAAACCAAGGATTAAAATGAAAATTTTATGTGATGCAAAGGAAAGAGGAGGTCTACAACTACCAAATTTAAGACTGTATTATGATGCCGTCTGTTTAACATGGTTGGAACAGTGGATTAATCTTGAGAATAAAAAGTTATTGGCTCTAGAAGGACATGATAACAAGTTTGGATGGCATGCATATTTATGGTATGGAAAAGTAAAAATAGACAAATTCTTCAAACACCACTTTATAAGACAATCACTGTTCGAGACTTGGATGAGATATAGAAAATTCTTCTCTGAAAAAAGACCACTTTGGATAGTACCAGCAGAAGTGATTAATCCATATTCAAGAAATCAAGGGTTAGATTGGCTACCTTATAAAAGTCTTTTAAAATTAGAAGGGAAAAACTTTGTGTTAAAAGACAGATTTGATGTGGAATTTGAATATGATTGGTTGAAGTATAGACAGATTTATGACTTATTTAAGACCGATAAAAGAGAATATGGTTTTAGAGAGTGGCTGTCTGATGAGGCTTTACAAATAGCAGAGGAAAGAAGGAAAGCGAAAGGCAAAGGTGAAAAGGAAAGATTTACCCAACTGAATGCAGATTTCCAGAGAACAGCAAGGAGAGATAAGGAGGCTTTCCTGAATGAACAATGCAAAGTAATAGAGGAAAACAATAGAATGGGAAGGACTAGAGATCTCTTCAAGAAAATTGGAGAAATCAAGGGAACATTCCATGCAAAGCTGGCCATGATAAAGGACAAAAATGGTAGGGACCTAACAGAAGCAGAAGAGATTAGGAAAAGATGGCAAGAATACATAGAAGAACTATACAAGAAGGACCTCAATTTCCTTGACAACCACAACGGTGTAATCACTGAACTCGAGCCAGACATCCTGGAATGTGAAGTCAAATGGCCCTTAGAAAACATTATGAACAACAAAGCTAGTGGAGGTGATGGTATCCCAGCTGAGCTATTCAAAGTCTTAAAAGATGATGTGCTTAACGTGCTGCACTCAATTTGCCAGGAAATTTGGAAAACGCATCAGTGGCCACAGGATTGGAAAAGGTCAGTATACATTCCAATCCCAAAGAAGGGCAATGCCAAGGAATGTCCAAACTATCGCACAATTGCACTCATTTCACACGCTAGCAAGGTTATGCTCAAGATCCTACCAGCTAGGCTTCAGCAGTACGTGGATAGAGAATTGCCAGAAGTACAAGCTGGGTTTCGAAGAGGCAGAGGAACTAGAGATCAAATTGCCAACATTCTCTGGATTATGGGGAAAGCAAGAGAGTACCAGAAAAACATCTACTTCTGCTTCATTGACTATGCTAAAGCCTTTGATTGTGTGGATCACAAGAAACTATGGCAAGTCCTTAAAGAGATGGGAGTACCAGACCACCTCATATGTCTCTTGAGAAACTTATATAAGGGTCAAGAAGCGACTGTTAGAACCGGACATGGAACAACTGATTGGTTTAGCATAGGAAAAGGAGTATGACAAGGATGTATACTGTCCCCTTGCTTATTTAATTTATATGCAGAGTACATCATGTGAAATGCCGGCCTGGATTAATCACAAACAGGAATTAAGATTGCTGGGGAAAAGATCAACAACCTCAGATATGCAGATGGTACCGCTCTAATGGCAGAAAATGAAGAGGACCTAAAGAGCCTCTTGCTCAGCGTGAAAGTGGAGAGCGCAAAAGCTGGCTTGAAACTCAACATCAAAAAAACTAAGATCATGGCATCTGGCCCCATCATTCCTTGGAAAATAGAAGGGAAAGTCGTGGAAGCAGTGACAGACTTCACATTCCTGGGATCCAAGATCACTGCAGACGGCGACTGCAGCCATGAAATGAAAAGATGCCTGCTTCTTGAAAGGAAAGCGATGGCAAACCTAGACAGCATAATAAAAAGTAGAGACATCACCTTGCCAACAAAAGTCCGCATGGTCAAAGCAATGGTATTCCCTGTAGTAATGCATGGCTGCGAGAGTTGGAGTATAAGGAAGGCCGAGCACTGAAGAATAGATTGTTTTGAACTATGGTGCTGGAGAAGACTCTTGAGAGTCCCTTGGACTGCCAGGAGATCAAATCAGTCAATCCTAAAAGAAATCAACCCTGATTGTTCCCTGGAAGGCCAGATCCTGAAGCTGAAGCTCAAATACTTTGGCCACCTAATGAGAAGGGAGCCCTCACTGGAGGAGACCCAGATGCTGGGAAAGACTGAAGGTCAAAGAAGAAGGGGACAGCAAAGGATGAGATGGTTAGGAAGTGTGATCGATGCAACGAACATGAAATTGAGCAAACTCTGGAGGATGGCGCAGGACAGGAGGGCCTGGCATGAATGATGTGGTCCACGGGATCACGAAGAGTCAGACTCGACTGTGTGACTAAACAGCAACATGAGCTATAATCAGATGTTAATACAGCTGCATGGAAAAGGCTCAAGGCAATTTAAGCATCTCACATGATTTTAAGGCGAATGAGTCATTCCTGTCTTCTCATTATGCTTGATATTCAAACCCATTTGGTCAAGAACTTAAATATCTTTCTTCTTGAATGCTGAATAGACATAATGGCCACCTAGGAAAATTAATCAGTTTTCCTCCACTGTGGAATTTATCCCATTTCAATCCCAGCTCCCCTACCAGGAGTTGAAGTTCCTCCCTGCCCCACGTTATCCTCAAAATAATCCTGTGAGGTGGGTCTGACGGGGGGAGAACTGCCCTGCAATCAGGCCGTCAGGTTCACCGTGAGTGGGAATTTGAAGCCCAGCTCAAAACGGGAGCGAATGGTCACAGAGGCGGGATTCTGGGCTCTGGTGCTGGCCAGCCATGAGAGTCCTGTTCTGCTTTACACAGATGATACCGTATTATTATCAGATCAGAAGTTGGATTACACAGGTTACTGGACAATGTTTATGAACTGTTGTTTTCAGGAAGAGAGATTCAAGTGGTTAGCCATCTGAAGCAACGGAAGAAAGCTTGAGTCCAGTGGGGGCACCTTAAAGCCCAACGACGTTTAATTCTGGGTATCAGCTTCCGTGTGCAGGCACACTTCTTCAGATACAGCGAAACAAGATTTCCTGGACCATCACACATAGGTGTGTGGGAGGTGTTAGTTGCCAGGAAGGGCTAATAATACAACTTCTGATTTGAACAGGGACACTGGGACCAGAGCTTGCAATAAACCCGGATGCCAACTTTGCTGCCACAGACACCCCCAGGCAACACAATCACTGGACCCAACAACATCAACTACAGCATCTCAGGCTCATTCACTTGCTCATCTTCTAATGTTGTTGTTGTTCAGTCGCATAGTCGAGTCTGACTCTTCGTGAGCCCATGGAGCACATCACACCAGGCCCTCCTGTCTTCTCTAACATTGTACATGCCATTAAATGCCAACAATGCCCTTCAGGTCTCTACAAAGGGCAAACAGGTCAAACATTATGCCAAAGGATAAATGGACATAAATCTAACTTCAGGAATCACAAAACTGAGAAAGCTGTAGGAGAACATTTCAGCCTCCCAGGGCACTCAACAAAGGACCTCAAAACAACTGTTTTATTGCAAAGGAATTTCAGGAACTGACTGAAATGGGAGAATGCTGCATTACAAGTTGTTACAACACTCAGGACAATGGAACCTCCAGGTCTTAAAAGAGATATTGGGTTTTATCTCACTACACATGCTAAGTCACTCGGTTCTCCCTTATACCCAGAATTAAACTTCGTTGGTCTTAAAGGTGCCATTGGACTCAAACTTAGTTCTCACATCTGTTTAATTATCTATATGCCAATTTGCTGCTATTCACAGGTCTTACCAACTGCTTTAGTCCAATCTTAGCTATACTTATTGCTCAGTTACTTACGCATCTTGACTCTAATTAGCCCTTCCTGGCAACTAACCTCCCTCCTCAACCTATATGTACCTGAAGAAGGGTGCGTGCACACGAAAGCTGACACCCAGAATTAAACATCGTTGGTCTTAAAGGTGCCCCCCTCACTGGACTCGAACTCTGTTCTGTTCTCAGGAAGTGATCGTGAACTATGAGAAAATCTAAAATTATGATGTTGTATCAAACAGAGGCTATGGGCGATTGATGGGGGGGAAGTTACACCCTCAGTTGGAAAATTCACATTTATTCAGCTGCAAAAATGGTTGGGGTAAATATGAATGCTCTTCTATGGTTCTTTTATTCCAAGGGGGGGGAGTATGTTCCTGCAGTTACTGAGGCTTTTAATACTAGTCCTCAGGAACGGAGGCAGATTTTAAAGAAAGATTACATATTTTTGTCAGGAGATCCACAAGTTCACATTTGAGTTCTTTCAGAACTCTCGGATGCATGCTATCCAGGCCTGGTGATTTATTAGTTTTTAAGTTGTCCATCAGTCGTAGGACTTCCTCTCTTGTCACCGCAATCTGATTCAGGTCTTTCAACCCCCCTCCTGAAATTGATGCTTCTGGAGTGGGCAAGCACTTCCCCTCTTCCACAGTGAAGACAGGGGCAAAGAATGCATTCAGCTTCCCGTGGCAACAACACTGAAAGTCCAGGGAAGGGGAGGGGCAAGTGACTCAACGGGGCAATGCCCATGGTGGGAGGCTGGCCAGGTCATAACCAGATTCAGCTCCACTCCATCCCCAGGTGAATGCTGCGTTTCTGGCCAGGCATGCCAAGTTCGTGGGACTTGTCCCCACGTAAACACGCCTTGGCTCCGGCTGTTGGAGCCCAATGCCAGCCATGTTTTCTTGGAAGTTGAGCTCCAATTAATTAAATGGGCCAGAGGCACCAGAACATTGTGAGTGGGACAGCAAACCCACCAACATTTAACCATGGTGGTCTGAGCCTCTCCCCACCAGATCACAGTGATCAAGGAACTCAAGCAAGCAAGCAAAAAAAAATGTTTTGCAGTTCAGCCCTTTCAGGAGCGATAAGATGGTGGTGAGAGAAAAACAACGGTGCCACCCTCAACCGCATCATAGGCCCTATCCGAGGAAGTGGGAGCGCCCAGCAAAGCTCGTGCCTCGGATGAAACTTTGTGGGCCTTCAAGGTGCCCCCCCCCACTGGGCTGAAACTTGGTTCTGCTGCTTCAGACCAACGCGGCTGCCCCCACCAGGATCTACCCTAACGGCATCACTCTCATCGAACTCGAGGGTGCTGCTCTGCTTCGGATAAACTCAACTGAATAAAAGCTCAGCAAAATAAAACTGGAGCCCAGAGGCACAAAGACGAAGAACGTTTACACTGTAAGGCTGTGATCCACGGACGTGCGGGGGGGGGGAGACAGGGACTTTAGGATTGTGCTGTGATGTCTTAGACTTCATTATTATTGCTGCTGCTGCTGCTCTTCTGCCGTGGCCGGCGCTGTCAAGGGACGAAGGTGGTGTGTGTGTGGGTGCATGCGGGGATCATAAAAGTTGCAGAGAAAGCATCTTTTTCCAGTAATGACCACAAGTGAAATGACCTGTCCGATCTTTTATGTGCTTGGCGGCTGAAGTGTGTCCCAGTGTTTTTGGTTTACATAAGTACCTTCTCATTCTCTTCCCCCTCCCCATTGCTTAAGCATCATGTTGAGGACTCTGATGTATCTTTAGTCTTCTGGGTTGTCCGTTGCTTGGGAATGTCACTGCTGGGAGACCACAGGCAGGGCCGGCCCGAGGTTTTTTTGCGCCCTAGGCGGGGCTACCTTCTGGTGCCCCCCCACGTGCGCCCAATTACGGGGTTGCCAACCTCCCAGAGCACAGCCCAGAAAGCCCTTCTCTCTGCTGCTCATGCGCCCTCCCTCTCCTGCTTTGGATGGCGGAGCCGAAGCAGAGGCGCAGCCACCCCGGCCGCTCTCCTTCACCGGCAGCCACTTTGCCTCTCTGCCACCAGGGCTCCCCAGGGTGAGGGAGAGCTCCCCCTCCCCTCCTCATCCTCCTTCCCCCTCTCGCTTGCTGTCGGGGCATGCCGGCAAACCAGGGAAGGGGTGGGGGTTTAAATCCCTGTCCCTTCCGTCTGAGTTCCAGCTTGTCTGTGCGCCCCACAGCTGCAGGGCGTGCCGGCAAGCTAGGGAAGGGGCAGGGTTTTTTGGTGGGGCTTTTGACGGGGATGGGGGGCTTTTGGCACCCTAAGGGCCAGCGCGCTCTAGGCGAATGTCTAGTTTGCCTAGTGAGCGAGCTGGCCCTGACCACAGGACCTCTGAGTATTTATGAGGGAAATACTTTTCAAAACAGTGGATCTTGCTTGCTACTTAGTTCATGTAATTAGGCTTCGAAGGACTGTTTTGGGAGTGATCTGCTTAAAGGCTCTGATGAGGTGGAGAGGGTGTCCTGTGTTTCTTATACTTGCTTCTAAAGGTTTTGAGTTAGAATTTGGTATAGTGGTTAGGAGCATGGACTCTAATCTGGGAGAACTGGGTTTGACTCCCCATTCCTCTATTTGCAGCTGCTGGTGTGACCTTGGGACAATCACAAGTTCTTTCAGAGCTGTTCTCTCAAGAGCAGTCCTCAAAAGAGCTCTCTCAGCCCCACCAACCTCACAGGGTGTCTGTTTTTAAATGGTAAGCCCATCTGCATGAACAAGATTGGGGGGGGGGACATTCAGATCAGAGGCCTTTTAAAATTTCCTTTTGCTGTGTGCAGCCCAGAGAGAACATTGGCAAGAAATGTGCACTCTGTACATGTTCATGCTCTTCATTTTGCTGTTACTTAAATGGTGTGGTACAGTTTCAAAGGGACAATTAACTGGAATGAGTAAAAGGAATGACAGGATTGCCCATTGGAAACACTGGAGTTAATGGGAGCCAGGAATGCCAATTGATTTGCATGGGCTCCACTGAAATACATTGCAGCACAAAAAAGTTGCAAAGAAAATGTGGAAATGGTTTTTCCGTTAAGGGGCGTGGGGGGCTTGCATGTGAGAGTCTTTGCTGATCCTTGTTTGATTTTTATATGCCTGCATCCTCTGTATGCCTTTCTCATGCCTTAGGACTGCCATAGTTGGATTTCACCTGCTGCCTAATATGCTAATGAGCTGCACTGTCAGGAGTGTGGCCTAACATGCAACTGAGTTTCTGCTGTTGGGTGTGGCCTGTTATGCTAATGAGTTCCTGCTGGGCTTTTTCTAAAAAAAGAGCCCTGCCCCTCACCATCCTCGCTGCCCTCTTTGGGAGCATGTTCCAGCTTGTTTATATCCTTCTTAAATTGTGGTGCCCAAAACTGAACACAGTACTCTAGGTGAGGCCTAACCAGAGCAGAGTAAAGCAAAACCATCACTTCAGCCAGTTTGGTGTCGTGGTTAAGTGCACGGACTCTAATCTGGGAGAACCGGGTTTGATTCCCCACTCCTCCACTTGCACCTGCTGATGTGACCTTGGGTCAGTCACAAGCTCTGGCACAGCTGTTCTTGAAAAAAAACAGTTGCTGTCAGAGCTCTCTCAGCCCCACTGGGTGTCTGTTGTGGGGAGGGGAAAGGAAAGGAGTTTGTAAGCCGCTCTGAGACTCTCTTGGGTAATGATCCAATCTCCTCCTCCTCCTCCTCCTCCTCCTCTTCTTCTTCTTCTTCTTCTTCTTCTTCTCGTGATCTGGACTCTATGTTTCCGTTAGCTATCGCATCACACTGCTGATTCGTGTTCAGTGTGTGGCAGGGCTCTTTTCTAGAAAAAGCCCAGCAGGAACTCATTAGCATAATAGGCCACACCCAGCACCAGAAACTCATTAGCATATTAGGCCACACCCCTGACAGCACAGCTCATTAGCAGATCAGGCCACACCCCCATGTTACCAGAAGTGTGGTCATCCAGCCACACCCACCTTTTGCTTCTTATTCTGTTTCCCTTGTTTGTTGTCAAAACCCAGGGCTTTTTTTGGAGCAGGAACTCCTTTGCATGTTAGGCCACACACCCCTAATGTAATCCTAATGAGTTTCTGCTGTTGGGTGTGGCCTATTATGCTAATGAGTTCCTGCTGGGCGTGACCAACCCGAACTCCGTTCCTGTGGGTTCCTGGCCAAAAATAGCCCAGGTGTGTGGTCTACTAAGACCCCTAGATCCTTTTCGCACATACTACTGCCAAGACAAATCTCCCCCAACCTATAATTATGTATTTGATTTTTCCTACCTAAATGCAGAACTTTACATTTATCTGCACTGAAATGCACTGTATTTGTTTTAGCCCAGTTTTCCAGCCTGTCAAGATCATCCTGTATCCCGATTCTGTCTTCTATCAAATTTGCTATCCCTCCCAATTTAGTATCATCTGCAAATTTAATATGTGTTCCCTCTATTCCTTCATCCAAATCATTTATAAAGATGTTGAACAAAACAGGTCCCAGGACAGATCCCTGAGGCGCTCATCAGTTGTCTCCAAGAGGATGAGGAACCATTAAGAAGCACTCTTTGGGTACGATCTGTCAACCAGTTACAGATCCACCTAACAGTCATAGGATCCAAACCACATTTTTCCAATTTGTCAACACGAATATTCTGTAGAACCTTATCAAAAGCCTCACTGGAATCAAGATAAACTATGTATTTCTCCAAAAAAGAGACATCACTTGTTCTTGAGAAACCACAGCCATCCTTTCTAAATGCTCAAGGACTGTCTGTCATGCTAACTCTCTACAGTGCTGAGCTCTCTAGCCCTGCTTTGAAAGAATCCCTTCAGAGAATTAAGGAAACACCTCAAACTGACTGGAGAAACAGGGCTTGGTTTACTATAAAAACAGGTTGACTGCATGTAATTGTTGCTTGAGTGGCCATCTGTGTCGTCTTCGAGAAATAAACTATTTACAAGGGAAAAGATTAAGTCCAGCTCTTGAGAAGAAAATCTCCTCAGAGAAGTTCCCAAGTGTTGTCAAGGCTTTGATGGATGGAAAAGAACTGAGCTGAAGGAGGTGACTCCTCTCCCCATCAGAGCTTTGAGACTGCATTCCTCAGGGTGAGCTCTCTGCACCGAAACCCAGCTCCGGGAGTTTCCAAACTGCAATTCTGTGCAGGCGCAAAGTCCGACAGAGACCTCAAAGACCAGGCCCCCGAGGCTTTCAGGTATTTCAGGGCCCCTCCGGCACTTCAGTCTTTCACCCCACTACAGCTGATAGCAGGACTCTATATCCATTTTGAGGGTCTCCTGAAGAATTCTATTCACAATTTTTAAAGATATTTTTATTGTGGTCCGTGGGGTTCTGAAGAGTCGGACTCGACTGTGCGACTGAACAACAACAACAAGAACTCTTCAGGAAAGCACATTTTGGGTGTATAATTGTTCAATACTGTAATATTTTGAAGTGAATATTAAGAACATAAGAACATAAGAGAAGCCAATGTTGAATCAGGCCAATGGCCCATCTAGTCCAACACTCTGTCACACAGCGGCCAAAATATACCAGGTGCCATCAGGAGGTCCAGCAGTGGGGCCAGGACACTAGAAGCCCCCTCCCACTGCTGCCCCCTCCAGCACCAAGAATAGAATGCATTTTATTATTTATTAAAATGTATAATTTATGGATAATTATTTTAATATAAGAGACCATTTGTTTCACTGCAATAAGGAAGCAGTTAATTATCTTATTAACAGAGGGTGTATATTACAGGCTGTCTATGAAGAAAAAATAACAGTGCCTGAGCAAAATAATAGTAATGATGGTGATGAGGATGGTGAGGATGGGCCCCCTGGTCCCTGCAGGGCCCCTGGGCTTCAGCCGAGTTAGCCTGATGGCTGATACAGCCCTGACTAAGGTATATCATTTTGTAATAACGTGATAATGTAACAATAACTGGCAGGAGATACTCCGCTAAGCGCATGCTGACAAATTTGGGAGTAATGGCCGTCTGTCAGTGTAGCTGGCCTTGAGGTACCCTTTGTCTGCCTTGGTAGATACCGGATGAACTCTTAGGCGGAATAAGTCAAGATGTGACGGGGTGTCACAGTCGCCACAGGTCTGTTAGGCTCGAACTTGAAAAGCCGTGATCAAAGAGCTATTCAGAGTTTTGAACCGGTTCCTGTCTGCACAAAACTAGAAGCCGTGTAATCTCCACAAGACAAACCAGTCTATAAACAAAGGGCACAGTTAGTGATACCTCAGTAATTTTCATCCTCAGCTCGTGGTTTTCTGACTGTAGACCTTCTAACCGAGTCGTGGCAGTCTGGTTGACACTGGTGACAGACGTCGATGTTTTTGAGTCGTCTTTCTTCTGATTTTGAGTAGCGAACTGGAGCCCTCTGTTTCGAGTTGCAGCGTCTGGGTTTGTTCTCAGTGTAATTAACTGAAAGAGTTAAAAGCAGTGGGAAAAATCTGAAGAATATTTCTTTTTCTTTTGGTTTCTGTGACAATTTTTTTTTAAAGGAAGATACAGCAGCCTTCTACTGTGTGCCAGGTTCAGTATACATGAGAGATAGTTATTTAGCTACTTCTTGACAAATAGGTAAAGATTTTTTAACATGCCACATCTCTTCCATGGCACGGCAGCTTCCAAGGTAACGTCAGAACTGCAAGATCATGCAGAAGAAGCTGGCGGCCCCCCCCGCCCGCCCCCCGGCCTTGGAAACGGGAGTGATGGGCAGGTGGGAAGTGGCCGGGCTGCGGATTCCTTCCTTCTGCACCGTGTTGGATGTCTAACACCACTGGAGCACAGCACAAGAAGTTCATCCATCACTACAGCCTCCTGCATCACTGAAATAACAGGGCTCTGTAGATTTTTTCTAAATTTATAATTTTAAAAATTACAGTTGTTTCATTCCTCATTTTTAGATTTGCCTTCTTCAAAACTGACATAGGCCACTAAATCCAAGCTAAATTCTGTGGTGAATTTCCCATTCACACAGCAGCAGGGGTAAGACTTTCAGCCCAAAATAGGCAGACTTTGCGCAGCAGCCCTGCTGGACCAGACCAACAACCCACCTGACCCCCCCCCCGCCTCCAGCCCCACTCAGTGGCCAAGGAGACACGCAGGGGCTCAGGTCTCCCTCTCGCGTGCCCCCCCCCCCGCCACCAGCACTCACAGACTTCCTGCTTCTGGACATGGAAGCGTTCTAGAGGAATTGCCCCATGATTCTTCAAGAAGTTAATTTAAGCATCCTTAAATAAAAATGTGTGGAGCTGCGGTGGCTCAAGTGGTTAAGACGCTGAACTGCAGGCTCTGGAAGGTCAGTAGTTCAGCAGTTCGAGACCCGGGTGCCGCATGACAGGGTGAGCTCCTGTCTCTAGTTCCAGCTCCTGCCAACCTAGCAGTTCGAAAGCAAGAAATTGCAAGTAGATAAATAGGTACCACTTCGGTGGGAAGGTAACAGCGTTCCGTGCACCTTGGTGTTTAGTCATGCCGGCCACATGACTATGGAAACGTCTTCGGACAGCGCTGGCTCTTCGGCTTTGAAACGGAGATGAGCACCGCAACCCTAGAGTCAGATTCGACTGGCTTTCGAGCAAGGGAACCTTTACCTTTACCTTAAATAAAAATGTAATGCATACAATAAGACTCAGAGTAAATCTTATCACTTACCTTAGGGACAAAGACTAAGCAGAGTGTAATGGTACTACAGAAGATAATGACTAGTGCCACAATACAGAACTGCACGTTGGGTTGGTCCCGTGTGAGAAAGGAAACTGCGGCTCCAATAATGCACATGATGCCCACGTTATAAACACTCATGCCGATGTATTTGCTATCATTCAGAGCGGGAATGCTCACATTTCGAGTTTCCCAAGCCAAGAAGCAACCAAATAACTGCAATCGGGGGTGGGGGTGGGGGGAAGGAAAAGGTTGTAATTTTAAAATGATCAGTAGATACCACATATCACACATAATATATTTTATTATGCTTTAAGCAGCTATGTCTGCAAATGAAAACACAGGACATGATCTAGCCACAGTTGAGCACTTTAATATTCCACTGATTAATGATTAATACCACATTAATCCCTTTGATTAATCACTGATTAGAATCCTATCATCACAGAGTTGGAAGGGGCCCTAGAGGCCATCTAACCCAACCCCCTGATCAATGCAGGATTAGCCTAGTGCATCCATGACAAGTCTTTGCCCAACTGCTGCTTAAAGACTGCCAATGAGAAGGAGCTCACCACTTCCCTAGGCAGCTGACTCCACTGTTGCACAATTCTTTTTTGTTTTGCACAAACAAATACCAGTTTGGTGTAGTAGATAAGTGCCTGGACTCTAATCTGGAGAACCGAGTTTGATTCCCCACTCCTCCGCTTGCAGCTGCTGGATGACCTTGGGCAAACCACAGTTCTGTCAGAGCTGTTCTTGAAAGCGCAGTTTTTGGAAGAGCTCTCTCAGCCCCACCTACCCACAGGGTGCCTGTTGTGGGGAGGGGAAGGGAAAGGCATTTGTAAGCTCCAAGTGAAGGGCGGTTGTCAGAGGACTAAAGCTCTGTATTATCGTTTACACTATGTTCATTGTTCTGTGTTTACTATCTTGTCCTTCGCTTTCGCGCCTGCGTAGAAATGCCAGCTGCAACGTGGGAGAATACTCTCCTGCTGCCTTGTCTTATCACAGCAGCCTTGAAGAAGAGCTTTGGAGCGTTCCTCAGTCTGGGGAATTTTCCAGTCCTACATGACTAGGTGGTGGGGGGTAGTACTCCCGAGCATTAAGTAATCCTCCCGCTGGGAGTTTCCCGCACATGCGCTAAAAGTTCATTTGCTAGTTTTGGCTTTGCATCATGCTATATCAATGTCTGACTGACCCCATGCCTCCATTCCTGACAATAGCAGTATTACTGTGGGCAACAGCATTGTAGTCCAATAAAGCATCTCTTTACCTGAAGAATGCCTGGATCTACTTGCTATTGAGCCTGACAGCGGTGTATAAATTTTATCTCTTCTTCCTGTCAAAAAGTTTTTCCTATGATCCAGCTGGTTCCCTCTCGCCCTTAATCTAAATCCCTTATTGCGAGTCCTCTCCTCTGCTGCCAACAGGAACAGCTCCCTGCCCTCCTTGAAGTGACAGCCCTTCAGCTAAAGAGAGCCATCATGTCCCCCCCTCAACCTCCTCTTCTCCAGACTAAGTCCCTCAGTCTTTCCTCACAGTGTTGCTTGGTCTCCAGGCTCCCGATCATCCTCATCATATTTTCAGTCCTCATCTGCCACACCCCTGAAGGTGGGGGTCCTTGTTGAAAGCTCCCTACTGAAGATCTCATGGGATGGAGTGGGGTTTGCACAAGAGGGGACAGCCCCGTTCTGCCATGCTGGAAGAATCCACTCTACAGGATCTGTCACCTCACTCAAGTATTACCTTCTTCTGCCAAAGGCAGCATCAGCTGAGGGGTACATACCTACAAGATAATGTTCTGGGACTGTATGGACTGATTTAGAGGTTGCTGCCCTGCAAGATCTCGAATGGACAGACAGTCCCTGTAGGCCACCAACGTGGCCACCTCCTGAAGTGAGCATACCACAGCACTGTCATACCCTTCACCTGATGAATTCCGCATATACAATCCCTTTTCCCATTTAGCAAGATACAGCAGCTAGACAAATGTGCCTCATGGAGGACTTCCTAAAAGATATACGTAGGGATTCCTAAACCCTTCACCCTAGAAATGTAAAAGAATGAGAACCATTTAACAGCCAGTGTGTGTCTACTGATGAAAAGAGGTCAGATAAAAAGAGGGCAACACAATTCCTTGTGATCTATGAAAGGCAAATTAACCCGGACGGCCCAGGCTGGCCCGATCTCATCCAGGTATCGGAGGCTAAGTAGGGTCAGCCCTGGTGAGTACTTGGATGGGAGACCACCAAGGAAGTCCAGGGGTGCCATGCAGAGGCGGGCAAGGGCAAACCACCTCTGTTCGTCTCTTGCCTTGAAAATTCTGTGGAGCCACCATAAGTTATCTGCGACTTGATAGCACTTTACACACACACACACACACACACACGCACACATGTTGGGTTAGTTCTAAGAACAATCTTGGTCTTATGAAAAATATGTACTTGGTTGATCAATGATGGGGCATTCAGCTTGGAGACGCTCTGCATGGAGATAACACCAACAAAGGCCATCTTAATCTTCAAGTACTTGAAGGGCTGTCATCTACAGGATGGTACGGAGTTGTTTTCTGTTGCCCCAGAAGGTCGGACCAGAACCAACGGGTTGAAATTAAATCAGAATTGTTTTCGGGTAAACATTAGGAAGAACTTCCTGACAGTCAGAGTGGTTCCTCAGCGGAACAGGCTTCCTCGGGAAGTGGTGGGCTCTCCTTCTTTGGAGGTTTTCAAACAGAGGCTAGATGGCCATCTGACAGCAATGCTGATTTTACAAACTCAGACAGATCATGAGAGGGAGGGCAGGAAGGGTGGCCTCAGTGCTTAGTTCTTGTGGCCCTTTCTTACATGCCCAGGGAAATGCTGATCGCCACGTTGGGGTCAGGAAGCAATTCTTCTCCAGGCCAGTTTGGCTGGAGATCCTGGAGGCTTTTTGTCTTCTTTTGGGCGTGGAACAGGGGTCCACTGGGGGTGTGGGGAGGAGGTATTTGTGAATTTCCTGCATTGTGCAGGGGGTTGATGACCCTGGAGGGTCCTTCCAACTCCATATGTGATTTTAATGGTGAAAATCCCTTTAAATAGGCAAGCTTGAAGGACACTGAGGTTAAGAGGACGTGACTGCATGGATGGACTAATAAAAGATGCCACTGAGGAACTTGCAGGTAAGAAAGTATAGATAAAGTTATTTACCCATGCTAGACCACAAGGCATGGAACAAGACAAGCTCCTAGAATGCATTTTCTCTGCATCTCTGTCTGTATATGATTACATTTCCCCATGACAACCCTTTTTCAAGGAAAGTGCCCCGGGCACAGCTTGGGAAGAAGCTGGATGTGCAGCTGCCCACACATCAGGTGCAGAGCACCTCTCCTCTCCTCTTTTGTGCCGGGGTCATGGTTTAAGGGCACCTCAGTCACAGGGACCTGCACTTCTAAGTCAAAGGGAGGGCAGGGGAGAGGAAAGCATGCTAATTTTTGAAGAACCGGGGCCATAAACAACATCAAAACACTAAGGTTGACTATGAGACTATCGGGAGGAAGCTGGAGGGAATGGGAGCACAGGCGGTGTTCTATTCAATCCTTCCTTTCATAGGAAGGGAAATACGACGGGAACAGATGATAATGGAGGTGAACCACTGGCTGCATTGGTGGTGTCGACAGGGGCAATTTGGATTCTGGGACCACATGCTGCATTTTCTGGATGACAACCTACTAGCATATGATGGACTCCACCTGTCAAGATCTGGGAAAAATGTGTTTGGTGGAAACCTGGGGAGATTCATCAAGAGGGCATTAAACTGATACCACAAGGGGAAGGAGGTGACCAACACAGGGATTTAAATGCAGGAGAGCAAAGAACAGAGGCCCACCTGGGGGGGGGTCTAATGGAGCCAAAGGTGCGGGGCTCCAGGTGTCTATGTACCAATGCTCAGAGCTTGGGCAATAAGAAGGAAGAGCTTGAGCTTCTAATGCTAACTGAGGGATACGATTTAGTAGGCATTACAGAGACTTGGTGGGATGATTCTCACGACTGGAATGTAGTAATGGATGGATACAAGTTGTTCAAGAAAAAGCGAAAGGGTCGAAGAGGAGTAGTAGTGGCGCTGTATGTGTGGAGAGGGATTGTTTGTCAGGAAATACTGCAGGAGGAGGGCGACCGCCCAGTGGAAAGTATCTTGGAAAGGCTAAGGGAAGGAAGGACAAACGGTATTGTGGCTGGAATCTGCTGCAGACCTCCTGACCGGGAGGTGGATGCTGCCCTCTTTGAACAGCTTGACAGGGGATCCTAACAACATGACTTGGTACTTATGGGTGACTTCAAGTTCCCTGATGTGTGCAGGGAGACAAACTCTGCAAAGTGTCCACAGTCATTCATGTTTCTGACCTGTCTGGCTGACAAATTCCTTCATCAAGTGGTGGAGGAAGCTATGAGGGGCTCGGCCACACTCGACTTAATATTGACCAACAGGCAAGAGATGGTAGGTGGGGTAAAGGTGGTGGGGACCTTAGGGGGAAGTGACTATGTCCTACTAGAATTCCTTTTGCTGTGGGGGACAAAGAAGTTCAGTAAGGCAGATTTTAATAAACTCAGAGGTATGATGAGAATCATTCCATGGGACTGATGGAACAGAAAGGAGCTCTCTCGTAAAACAAAGTCGCTTGCAAGCTCAAGCATTCTGGAGGCCTCACTTCAAAAAGAACGTGGACAGAACAAAGCGGGTGCAGAGGAGAGTGATGAGGATGATCGGGGAGCTGGAGCCCAAGCTCTATAAGGAAAGGCGGAGGGACCTGGGAATGTTTAGTCTGGAGAAGAGGAGGTTGAGGGGGGAAATTATGGCTCTCTAAGTATTTGAAGGACTGTCACTTGGAGGAGAGCAGGGAGCTGTTCCTGTTGGCAGCAGAGGAGAGGACTCAAAATAACGGTTTTAAATTAAAGGTGGGAAGGTATCAGCTAGATATTAGGAAAAAACTTTTTTACAGTAAGAGTTGTGCAACAGTGGAATCAGCTACCCAGGGAGTTGGTGAGCTCCCCCTCACTGGCAGTCTTTAAGCACTCTCTGGGCAAACACTTGGCAGGGAAAATCTAGGCTGATCCTGCACTGAGCAGGGGGGGTTGGACTAGATCCCTGGCCAAACTGGCTTTGTCGAGTGGGGGTTCGACTAGGATCCCTGGCCAAACTGGCCTGAAGAAAATTGCTTCCTGACCCCAAGGTGGCGATCAGCATTTCACTTGAGCGTGTAAGAAAGGGCCATGAGACCTAAGCACTGATGCAAGCCTTCCTGCCCTTCTTTTCATGATCTGCCCGAGTTCACAGAATCAGCATTGCTGTCAGATGGGGCCATCTAGCCTCTGTCTGAAAGCCTCCAAAGAAGGAGAGCCCACCACCTCCCAAGGAAGCCCGTTCCCCCGAGGAACCGCTCTGTCAGGAAGTTCTTCCTAATGTTTAGCCGAAAACTCTTCTGACTTAATTTCAACCTGTTGGTTCTGGTTCAACTTTCTGGGGCAACAGAAAACAACTCCACCCCATCCTCTATTTGACAGCCCTTCAAGTACTTTAAGATGGTTATCATATCAGCTCTCAATCGTCTCCTCTTCAGGCTAAACTTACCCAGCTCCTTCAACCTTTCCTCATAGGACTTGGTTTCCATCTCCATCGCCCTCCTCTGGACACATTCCAGTTTGCCTATGTCCTTCTTAAATTGTGGTGCCCAAAACTGAACACAATACTCTTGGTGAGGTCTAACCAGAGCAGAGTAAAGCGATACCATCACATCATGTGATCTGGACGCTATACTTCTGTTGATTCAGCCCAAAATCACATTTGCCTTTTTAGCTACCACATTACACTGCTGCCTCATGTTCATTGTATGGTTTACTAAGAACCCAAGATCCTTTATTATGGCCAAGACAAGTCTCCCCTATCTAAATGCAGAACTTTACTTTTATCCCCATTGAAGTTCTTTTTGATTTGTTTTAGCCCAGTTTTACAGCCTGTCAAGATCATCCTGTATCCTGACCCTGTCTTCTACTGTATTTGCCACCCCTCCCAATTTAGTATCATATGCAAATTTAATAAGCATTCCCTCTATTCCTTCATCCAAATCATTGATAAAGATGTTGGACAAAACAGGTCCCAGGACAGATCCCTGAGGCACTCGTTACTTCTCTCCAAGAGGATGAGGAACCATTAACAAGCACTCTTTGGGTATGATCTGTCAACCAGTTACAGATCCACCTAACAGTCACAGGATCCAAACCTCATTTTACCAACTTGTCAACAAGAATATTATGTGGCACCTTATCAAAAGCCTCACTGGAATCCAGATAAACTATGTCTACAGCATTCCCCTGATCCACCAAAGCTCACAGACTCGATACCTATTTTGCCTCAGTTTTTTTCCCCTGAAGAAGAGGGCAGGCTCATCTAGAAATGGTAGCAGGCAAGGCACAGAGTCTGGGCTGCTGGTTGACATGGACAGACCTGGCTGCACTGAATGGGTACAAATCCCCCGGGCCAGATGGTAGGCACCCAAGAGTGCTCAAAGATCTTCCTACAGAGCTGGCAGAGCCTTTGTCCATCATCTTCCAGACCTCTTGGAGGACGGAAGAAGTGCCACAGGACTGGAGGAGGGCAGATGTTATCCCAATTTTTTTAAAAAGGGAAGAGGGATGACCCAGGAGACTACAGGCCAGTCAGCCTGACCTCTGTCCCAGGGAAGATACTGGAGCAGATTTTAAAGGGATCGACCTGCGAGCATCTAAAGGACAACTTGGTATTCCAGTGAAGTTTGTTCCCAACTGGTCCTGCCAGACCAACCTCATTTCCTTCTTTGATCAAGTGACGAGCTTACCAACAGCAACAGGGAATGCTGTTGATATTTACCTGGATTTCAGTAAAGCTTTTGACAGGGTTCCCCATGATGTTCTGATGGGTAAACCAGAGGGCTGTGGATAGGGAACTGGTTGGAGAGCTGCACTCAGAGAGTAGCTGTCAGTGGCATTTCATCTGAGTGGAAGGAGGTGTCAAGTGGGGTGCCACAGGGCTCGGTTCTGGGCCTGGTACATTTCAATATTTTTATAAATGATCTGGATGAGGGTGTGGAGGGGCTACTCATTAAATTTGCAGATGACACCAGATTGGGAGGAGCAGAAAACACACCAGAAGATATAGATAGAAGTCAACAAGATCTGAACACACTGGAAAAATTAGTGGATGTGAACAAGATGCAATTGAAGAAGGACAAGTGCCAAGTTCTACATCTGAGTAACAAAAATGAGGAGCATGGGGTATACACTTCTGGGTAGCAGTGTGTGTGAACAAGATCTTGGGGTACAGGAGGGCCATAAGTTACATATGAGCAGCCAGTGCGATGTGGCGAGAAAAAAGCCTAATGCGATCTTAGGGTGTTATCAACAGAGGCATAACATCCAAATCACAGGAGGTCGTAGTCCTGCTGTACATGGCATTGGTCAGACTCCACATGGAGTCTTGTGTGCAGTTCTGGAGGCCTCACTTCAAAAAGGACGTGGACAGAATGGAGCGGGGGCAGAGGAGAGCGACGAGGATGATCGGGGGGCCTGGAGACCAAGAAGCCCTTTGAGGAAAGGCCGAGGGACTTGGGAAGGTTCAGTCTGGAGAAGAGGAGGTTGAGGGGGGGACATGATGGCTCTCTTGAAGTATCTGATGGGCTGTGTCACTTAGAGGAGGGCAGCGAGCTGTTCCTGTTGGCAGCAGAGGAGAGGACTCGCAATCATGGGATTGAGGGTGGCAATTGAGCTGGATATTAGGAAAAACTTTTTTACAGTAAGAGTTGCACAACAGTGGAATCAGCTGCCTAGGAGGGTGGTGAGCTCCCCCTCCCTGGCAGTCCTTAAGCAGCGGCTGGACAAACCCTTGCCAGGGATGCTCTAGAGGCTGATCCTGCATTGAGCCGTCAGACTCAGGTTCACCCTCTGCTGTGTTTTCTGTACCTGTGATATTAGCAACCTGTTCTATGTACCCCAAACGCCCCTTCCCTACTTGCTTGTGCTAAAGCAGATGTATCCAGCGGCCCACTTATCGCTCGCCCTCACTGACATTCCTGGTGGGAGGGGGGGAGAAAGAGGGAGGCTGGGCGAATGTCTGCCATTTAGGGAGGCAACTCTGGTAACCTTTTTCCCAAGCAGCACCTCATGGAACTTTCACATGAGACTGTCCTTGAAGAAGACTTTTTTTTAAATAATTTATTTTGCTTTTCTAAACTATAACCTCCAGGATCAGGGGAGTGGATGCAAACTAAAAATAAGAGTAACAAAGATCACAATACAATTATTTAAAAGATTTTTGATACTTCCCTTTTGCCCACATGGTAAAAAGGGAAAATTAGTTATAAAAAAGTATAAAGCAAACAATCACAATCTTATTCTACTGTAGTGTATATATCTTAGCTTTAAGTTTATGTATTAAAGATAAGCATCAGGCTATCAAAATTAATCTATTTTGATTTTTTCTTTCCTCTAAGCTTCTTTTTGTCAAAATCCAGTTTAATTTTTAAGGTTTAGGGGCAGTAGCCCCTAATTCTGCTTCCAAGTCAGACGATTCTGCCGAGCTGGTCGAGGTGTTGTCAGAACTTTCCTCCTCTTTCTCTTCTTCATCTTCTGTATCTTTGTTATCCTCCACTGTCTCAGATCCCTCCGTCGCTTTCTGTTGTTGCTTTAAGAACCTTCTCGCTTTGAAAACAGAGTCAAACTTTTCTTTTTTTCCATTGAAGTTGAAGATGAGCCCTTCAGGTATTATCCATTTGTATAGTGTGTTATTTTGCTGTAAGAACAGTGCCAAATCCCCTCCTTTTCCTAATCTCAACTGGAATGTCTTTTAGTACTTTAATTTGTTCTCCTTTAATTTTCAGGGTTATTCCATTTGTTGCTTTCAAGGTTGTATCTCTTCTTGATCTTTTTGAGAATTTCACATATACTTCCCCAGGTAGCTTGGGTTTTTTTTTTTTTATAAATTCTGGATACGTATGGTAAACCAGGTCAATATCATTTTGTAGAGCTTCCGCTGTTAAGCCCACCAAGGGGGTCAGTTCCTCACTTAAAATCTCTTTTAAATTCTCTCCTTTCTGCTCCAGGATACCTTGAAGTCTCAGGACATACACTGATTTTTCCATTTGGAGAAGAAGCAGTTGCCGTTGTCCAGAGATTTTTTCCCCCCAATCTTTGTGCACGTTCTTTGGATTTAATGTCGACTTTTTTCAGCTTCTTTACTATATTCTCCATTTTTATTGAATTTTCTTTAAGCTCTTTTTGCAATGTGTTAAACTTGTTGTTGAGGTTAGTCATCTGGTCCAGCAGATGGCGCAAAGCAGAAGCAATCATTTTAGGAAAGTCTCTGGTTGCTTCTGGTTTGGTAGCCAGAGATGATGCACTGGCAGTTCCTGCTGCAAGTTTCCCTTTAGCCGCCATTTTTTCTGCTCGCTGCATCATTGTTTATGTTAAGAGAAAAGTTTTTAAAAGTCTCTGAAAGCCTGCAGATTTATTGCTTTCTTGCTGATTATTCCACACTCAGTCAAATATTTGCTCACTTCAAGCCACCTTCTCAGACCTTGCTATAAACTCAGTCTTTTCGGGATCGGGTGTTCCTCTCCTCCTTCTGCTTGTTTGGGGCTTTGGTACAGCTTTACTGCTATCGTTTAGGTGGTTGTTCACTAGTACATGAATCAACTCACATTTTTACTCAAGCTACTTCAAAAGGTAGGGAAGATCAATTTTCTTTGGATCGCCTGTGCACTCTGTCCGGTGTGCGCCTCTTGGTGCCATAGCTAGCTCCATGCCGTGGGAACCTATTGGGGCAAAAAGGAGCCTCAATCCCTTGGCTGCTGCCTTGGGAGAGGTCTACCACGTGCCCCAGGCTACAATTCCCCTACAAGGAGTCAAGAGGGCCCAAGATCAACTCGGATCCTTCCCCATCGGCACGATTTGCGGGGTCGCTCACATCAGAGCTTTGATGGAGCGCACCCGCTCGCCAAAAACCAGAAGAAAGAAGATAAGACTTTTGAATGGCTAGTTGAACCCTTGTATTTATCTGAGTTCTCAGGATTGCTTACACTTGTGACTGTGTGACGTATGTTTGGAATGTGGGTTTTGGTTATACACTGGGGTCCCGCTTCTGCTCTTCAGTTCCGACAAAGAGTTCACCTTTTCAGCATCTCAAATCTCTTAATAAACTTTCTCTCAAAAAAGCCTGTGTGGAGAATGAGTTGACTGGGAACCTGACATGAGCAGGGGTTCGGACTAGATAGTCTGTAGGGCCCCTTCCAACTTTGTTATTCTATGATTCCTCCCCCTTCCTTGTTTGTCGATCCCTTTTAAACAAGTCATACCCCTCAGTCCTAATATTCCAGTTGTGAGTGTCATCCCACCAAGTTTCAGTAATGCCTCTTAGGTCATAGATCCCTTCAAGGTCATAGACCTTGTTTCCCATATTCTGTGCATTAGTGTAGAGACATCAGAATCTGTAGTTTATGTTCCCTGAGGTTTTTGTTTTTGTACTTACCTTCAAGTTAACGTTTCCTAGCACGTGTTGCACAAATCTTTAGTGTTCTTATCCATAGTTACTGGCATCATACTAGGCTTTGAGTTTTTGTCTCACTCCCCCATAGGGTTTAAAGCCCTCCTTTTTAGGTTTGCAAGGCTCTTACCAAACACATTTTTTCCTACCCTCATGAGGTGCAAACCATCTATCAACAGAAGAGCTTCATCTCGAAAGCATAAGCCATGGTCCTAAAAGCCAAACCTTTCTTGATGATACCATTGATGTAGCCACAGCCTTCGAAGGCCACAGCCTTCGAAGGGAAGGACTCATGAAAATACCTGTGCTTCCAGATCCTTCACCTTTTTACCCAGAGCCACATGTCTTTTAATATGTTCTGGGCTGTGCCAGGCAGTATCCCACATGGATGTACAAGAAAGGATAATTGTCAGGTAGTCCTGCCATGATGGATGGAGGGGAGGGGAGGATGGCTATGGGCGCCATAGTGGCGTGACGGGCGGGAGGTTGGAATCCGAGGGGTGTTGATTTATGCCTAGGGTGTGAGAATGGAATGTGACTCTGGCAACCCCTATCTCTCGCAGACTGGACGTTCTGACCTTGAGGAGTCAAGCTGCGAGCTTTCCTATCGCTTTCAAAGCTGCAGCTTTGCTGAGAATAATGGGGGCGTTTGGGAACTTCATTAGCGTGTTAACTTTCGATTCCCATTCGCATGTTATTCCCTGATTGGTAGAAGGGGGGTCCCCATTCACCCCCTTCCCTGTATAACCGCCTGCTTTGTGTAACCAAGTTATTCTGAACAATGTACCGGACGTAGACGAGACTGGGTGAAACCCCTGGCCGAAACCCACGAGACGTGGTTTGGAACCCCGCGGGCATCGGTGGGGGAAGCCACCCCGAAAGATCGGTCCGTAGGCTGATCACGGCGGGAGCCCTGGAAGAAACCGGCCGAGATTCCGAAAGCCTGGAAGGTGCCGTGGTGAGACGGAGGTGGAGTGGGGAACTGAGCCAAGACCGCCTGATGCGCTTCCTGGATGAATCCCTCGCCCGCATCCCACAGATGATCGCGGAGGGCATCCGGGAGGAGCATGAGCGACAAAGGCGAGAGGAACCACCAGACCAAGCTCCCCAGGACCAACGCCCGGTGCCGGATCAAGACCAGCAGAACGTGCCGGCCGGCCCGCCGGATCAACCAGCGGGACCAGGGCCGCAGGGGCCGCCAGGCCAGCCACCCCCTCGTCCATGGGGGTTCTTGCCACCGAAGCCGGCGGAACTACTGGATGCAGATTTTGATGGAGACCCCGAAAAGTTTCCGTTCTTCCTCGTGAGAGCCAAGAGATTTATCGAAACTTGGGGCCACCTATTCCAGCGCGAAGACCGCATGGTCGATGTCATAGCAGCCCACCTGAAGGGAGCGGCCGCTGACTGGTACGTGGGGCTTCACCAGGCTGATGGGCGTGAGCTGAGAGAAATCGATTCTTTTATGTGGGCCATGAAAGAGCAATTCGAGGACGTGAACTCCAATAAAGCGGCAAAGGCAACGATCCGGGCCCTCAAACAAGGCGCGAGATTGGTGAGGGATTACACAGCGGAGTTCCGTAGGTGTGCGGCCAAAATCCGAGGGGTGCAAGATGGGACCCTCGTGGAGTACTACAAGTTGGGACTCAACGCAGAGATCCGCCGAGAAGTCACCAAGACCCAAGACCCGGACACCCTCTCTGGATGGATACAAGCCGCCATCACGATGGAGAACCGACTGAAAACTATCAAACTAGATGATGCCGCAGCGATGGTCAACAGGGGCCCTGCGCCGGCAGCGAGGGGAAAACCCCCTACCCCGAATCCAAAGCCGAAGGATGGCACGAGGGAACTCCGAATGAAGCAAGGTCTGTGCCTCAAATGCGGAGAAGGGGGCCACTTCGCCGCAAACTGCCCGAGCTCCCCTGCATCGTCAGGAGCGCCAAAGGGAGCCAAGAAAAGTTTGACACGTCCACGCCAAAACCGGTGGCAAAGCCGAGGGGGGCGAAAGCCCTGCAAGCCAAGCCACTCAGCGAGGCGTCTGACTCATCGGATGGCGAGACTGCGCCGCAGGGAAACGAGACGGACCTGCTGTAAATAGCGCTGAACAGCAGGTCCCGGACTCCCAGGCGCAAATCCCGGTGAGCAAACCCCCTCTCTTTTCTTTCTCACGGTGACTTTAGTGGACCCGGGTCTATTGACCCACGTGAGAGTACGGGCTCTCATTGACTCTGGGTGTGGGAGAGACCTTATCAACCCCACACTGGTAACGGGACTGGGGGCAAAAGTTATTAAACTAACCGACCCCTTGATTTTTACTCAGATGGATGGCTCCACCATGAAAGAACCCTGTAAATACGAGACTGTGCCCTTGAGGGTGGGGATTGGGCATCACTGGGAAGAGAGGCCTTTCGTTGTTACCCCGTCGTCCCGCTTTCCCCTGGTACTCGGGAGCGCGTGGTTCTTCGATCACGACCCACACGTTCTATGGGGGGAGGGGAAAGTGAACTTCATCTCCGAAAAATGCCAGTCCACCTATGGAAGAATGAGTGGGGACCCATAACAGGGGGGCAGCTCCTAGTGACGGTGGGGGTGGCAGAAGCGGAACTGGAAGGTATCCCTCCAGAGTATCACGACCTGGCCCTGTCTTTGGGGAGGAGGAAGCCGACGAATTGCCCCCCCATAGGAACTCAGACTGTGCGATTGAAATCTTGCCTAACCAGAAACTACCCAAAGGAAAGTTGTATTCTATGAGCCCCTCGGAGAAAGTGGAGCTGAGGAAATTCATTGATAAAAACCTGAGGAGGGGCTTTATACGGCCGGCATCCTCCCCGTTTGCAGCTCCCGTGCTTTTCCGGAAAAAAAAGGACGGTGGGTTGCGGCTGTGCACCGACTATCGGGGCTTGAATGCAGTGTCCAACACAAACGCTTACCCCATGCCCCTAATAAAGGATTTGTTGGCTGCGGTGGCTGGGGGGAAAATTTTCTCGAAGCTTGATCTCCGCGATGCCTACTTCAGGGTCCGAATTCGGGAGGGGGATGAATTTAAAACGGCGTTCAACACACCCCTGGGCCAATTTGAATACTTGGTCATGCCGTTCGGGCTTCAGGGAGCTCCAGGGGTCTTCATGAACTTAATTAATGAGGTGCTCCATAAATATTTGTTCAAGGGGGTCCTTGTTTACCTTGATGACATTCTTTTGTATTCCCCTGACCTGAAATCTCACGTGAAACTGGTGCGGGAAGTTTTACAAACGTTGCACAAGCATAAACTGTTTGCTAAACTGTCCAAGTGTGAATTTCACAAGACGGAAATCCCTTTTTTGGGCTACCGCATATCCCAAAGGGGGATTGAAATGGACCCTGACAAGATAAAAGATGTGGTGGGGTGGGAGCAACCCAAAACCCGGAGGCAACTCCAGGGGTTCCTCGGATTCGCGAACTTTTATAGATCATTCCTATCGAACTTTGCGCAGGTGGCTCTCCCCCTGACTGACTTGTTGAAAACAAAAGGGAAACCACCCGAATGCACTCGACCCGGGGCCAAACTAGAGTGGTCGCCAGAGTGCCAGAGGGCGTTCGATAAATTAAAAGCCCTTTTTACATCGGAACCTGTGTTAGCTCACCCGAATGAACTTAAAAAATTCATTGTACAAGTCGATGCTTCTGATGTTGCTATGGGAGGGGCGATCCTCCAAGAGGGAGAGGATGGTAAATTGCACCCCCTTGCCTATGTTTCCAGAAAATTTAACGATACTGAACGGAATTGGTCAGTGTGGGAAAAAGAAGCGGGATCGATCCGCTTAGCGTTAGCTACCTGGCGCCATTGGCTAGAGGGAGCGCGGGTTCCTTTCGAGGTCTGGACTGATCACAAAAACCTCGAGCTTCTCCGCTCCCCCGTTCCTTGAACGCCAAACAGCTGCGTTGGGCTGATTTTTTCTCCAAGTTCAATTTTACACTGCACCATTTCCCGGGGACATCTAACTCGCTGGCCGATGCACTGTCACGCCTCCCTCAACACGACAGCAAAAGGGAGGAGATTCATGACTCGGTCTTCACGCCTTCTCAGTTGGGAGGGGCAGTAACCACCCGGAGGCAGGCCAAACATTCCCCCCGTCCCCAAGCCCTCCCACCGATGACTGGGTGACGAAATTCTCTACGGCTATGTCTGACGCTGACA
Organism: Gekko gecko; assembly: GCA_029375565.1. Taxonomy (NCBI): domain Eukaryota; kingdom Metazoa; phylum Chordata; class Lepidosauria; order Squamata; family Gekkonidae; genus Gekko; species Gekko gecko. The sequence goes on along the minus strand of JAPDNY010000014.1, from coordinate 67,790,256 downwards.
GGGAGGAGGTGAGGGGGAAGAAGGAGTCTCTCCAGATGCGCATGGCTGCTGGACTAAAAATAACAAACTGTTTGTCCCACGTTCCCTTAGGGGGGAGGTGATGAGCTGGGCGCACGGGTCGAAACTTGCTGGACACACGGGGTTTGTAAAATCTCTCCAGCTCCTACAAAGACAATTTTGGTGGCCCGGACTGCGAAAAGACATTTCATTGTTCACATCGGCTTGCCAAACGTGCTTGATGAGTAAGCCTCGGCCCGGTAAACCCCCGGGAGCTCTGCAACCCCTCCCTACACTGGCTCGTCCGTGGGAAGTGATCTCTATGGACTTTATTACAGACTTACTCCCTAGCGGGGGGAATACTGTCATCTGGGTGATAGTGGATCTATTTACTAAGCAGGCTCATTTTGTTCCGTTTGCCTCCATCCCCTCTGCCAAGAAACTGGCCTCTGCGTTCTTGCAACACGTAGTGAGGCTCCACACTTTACCTGCTAAAGTGATCTCGGATAGGGGGTTCAATTCGTTTCACGGTTTTGGAGCGAATTAATGTCACTGCTTGGGGTGGAGAGGGGGGTCAGCAGTGCATACCATCCGGAATCCGATGGGCAGACTGAACGTGTGAATCAAACTCTGGAACAATATTTGCGGTGTTTTTCAAACTTTCAACAGGACAATTGGCATTCTCTCTTGCCTTTAGCTGAGTTCTGTTACAATAATACTCAGCACTCATCGACAGGGATGTCCCCATTTAAGGCGGTACATGGATATGACGCCCCGCCTTTGCCATTCCTAAACTCTCCCGACCTCCCAGCGGGAGATGCTGGAGATTGGTGCAAACAATTGCAAATGGCGTGGTCCTCGTTGGCCAAGACTCTAGAAGAAGCTAAGACTGCTTACAAAATCCAAGCCAACAAGAAACGAAATCTTGCTTGGGTTCCTAAGTGTGGGGAGTTTGCCTATTTGTCCACACAACATTTGCGTCGCATTCAACCAAGTCGCAAACTTGGTTGGAAATTTGTTGGACCTTTTGAGATTGTGAGAGTGATTAACAATGTGACTGTTGAACTTGCGTTGCCCAAATCTCTAAAGTCTGTTCATCCTGTTTTTCATGTAAGGCTTCTACGCCGGGCGCCTGAGGAGAACAGATGGAGACTGCAACGGCCAACCCCGCCTCCGCTGTTGGTGGGGGGAACCTCACTACGAAGTATCGCAAATCTTGGACTCTAAGATCTCTCGCAATCGCTTATTTTATCTGGTTGAATGGATTGACTTTGGGCCGGAGCAGAGGGAATGGGTGCGGGCGGAAAATGTTCTGGCCCCCGGCTTATCCGGGCTTTTCACAAGTTGTACCCCCACAAACCAAAGGGGTAGAGTTATTTTCGAGGGGGCTGCATGTCAGGTAGTCCTGCCATGATGGATGGAGGGGAGGGGAGGATGGCTATGGGCGCCATAGTGGCGTGACGGGCGGGAGGTTGGAATCCGAGGGGTGTTGATTTATGCCTAGGGTGTGAGAATGGAATGTGACTCTGGCAACCCCTATCTCTCGCAGACTGGACGTTCTGACCTTGAGGAGTCAAGCTGCGAGCTTTCCTATCGCTTTCAAAGCTGCAGCTTTGCTGAGAATAATGGGGGCGTTTGGGAACTTCATTAGCGTGTTAACTTTCGATTCCCATTCGCATGTTATTCCCTGATTGGTAGAAGGGGGGGTCCCCATTCACCCCCTTCCCTGTATAACCGCCTGCTTTGTGTAACCAAGTTATTCTGAACAATGTACCTGCTTCAGTAACCTTTCTATTGCAGCATTATAATAAACACTATTCTTGTTTGAACCGCAAGGCATGGTGTTTGGCTGACTAGGTTAGGGCTTCTGACAATAATAATCTGTGGGCTTGATGAATCTTCCTACCCCTTCTGTCACATCCAATATGCATGCATCTGGTACATAGCATACCTCTCGAGTCAAGTCCGGTCAGCACACTTTAACCTCTACATCTCTCAATAGGGAATTCCCCATTACCAGGACACACCTTCTCCTATATTGGGGAGCAGACGCTCGAGTTCTCTTATCCACAGGGGCCTGGGAAATTTCCTTCAAGCTTCAGGGAGGCCAGGGGACTAGCCCTTGTTCCAGAGGTCCAGAATCAATATATGTGGGAAGATCTTGGAACCCACTGCTTAGCAACAGAGGCTCAGAATGTCTCCTGAATTTCCTGTTCCTGTGGTTTACATTCTTCCATGCACCCTCCTCCTGTGATGGGTGAGATACCTTTCCTTCCTCCTCCTGTTGCCCTCTCAAGAGTGCTTCATGCGTTCTGTCCATGAACTCTTCACCTTCCCTTATAAAATGGAGTGTGGACAAGCATGCCTCAAATCCCTGTATCTTCTCCTCTTATTTGTAAGAATACACACATGCTGCAGACTTTGCATGTCACTGCCTCAGCTCCCTCACCAGCCATGCTGCTAAAATCCACTGGAGAAGTGGTTCAGTTTTTCTTGCACTTCCCTGATCTCCCCTGTCAAACAGCCTCACAGGACGACTTGTGAAAGGCTTGCAGAAGCAAAAAAGCTTAATGCATAGAGGATGTAAGACCTACTCAGCTTCCCACAGGCCCTCCAGGCCTGACCCCCAGGCTACGAGACACAGGGTGAGGAGGAGCCGTACACAGGTCAAGGCTCACCCAGCAGAGGGCGGGCCCAGCAGTCAGCCCCAGGCAAAACAGACCCTCCCCAATCAGCTACAGTCAGAGAAAGGGACTTCAGCCCTTCAACCTCCACTTAGGGCTAAAGTACACATTAACATATTAGATGAGTTCATTACAGGGACTAGCGGCCGTATTGCAGCTCCGAGTTTCCAATTGCACCTCTACTTAGAAGTGCGGCAGGGGCCCAACTGCGATCATGAATGTTGTGGAGGAAGAGGCCCCTGCCTTCCCCTTGTACCACTTGCCTAAGCCAAAATGGTGCCATGGGGACTAGGCAAATAATGCCCTCCCCCCAGTACCATTTCAGATCAGGAAAATGGTTGGGGGGGAATGACAACATAAGAGCCATCCTGGATCAGACCCAAGACCCATCCAGTTCAGCATTCTGTTCACACGTGTCCAAACAGCGACCTCTAGGAAGCTGACAGATAGGCAGAAGTCTGTCCTCCCTCCATACCCTGGTCCTGGTCAGCATCACACCTCTGCAGCACTTCTCAATGGAGTTGCCACTGGCAACTGCCAGTAGCTGGCTGCTAGTCCCTGTGGTCAACTTGTGTAATTAGTAACATGTAGTTTAGCACTTAGCTTAGTTTAGTTTTAGACATTTCATAGTTATTCTGATAGAATGGCCTGTTAATTTTTTGACTTTTTAACATTTAAATGGTTTTTAAGGTTATATGTCTAAAATATATTTTTGCACTGAAAGTTAATCTGTTTGTATCTAACAAATATGTATTATTTTGATGAATGGTCTTTGACTTTAAATAAATACCATTCATACACTTTCCCTTCCCTACACAGCCCCAAGGAAAACTGCGGCTGCATAAGCCTGCAATCTGAGACCTTGGTGATTCAAATTGTACCCCAGAAACAAACTAGAAGCTGAGTGACAGGATCACCGCGGCACGTCCCTGCCAATGCTCGAGCTGCGGTATTTTGTACCGGCTGAATTTTCTAAGCAGTCTTCAAGGCAGCACCAGGCAAAGCACATTAAAACAATCAAATCTGATTGACTAGAGAATGGCTAACTATAGCCGTGCCTTTCCTTCCCAGGGAAGGGTGCAGCAGGTATGCCAAATGGAATTGGTAAAAAGTGCTTCACACACAGATGCTGTCTAGGCATCATGACATGGGGCCAGTTCTAAAAGTAGGGCCCCCCCTCACAAGTTACAAACCTGACCTGGGGGGGGGTTTGCCACTTCATCCAGGAGAGATAACATTCCATTATCCCCTGATCCAAAGAACCTCGTGCCTAACAGCGTCTCCATCGTGGCTAGATCGGGCTGCGTTTCGTTAGCTCTCATCCAGCCCATTATTTGCGTAAAGCATTTCTAGGCTGCTTAAGCAGCACCGTGTTGCTAAAGTGGCAAACATCAAAACTGCATTTAAGAGGAATATGTAAAATAATTAAACAGTTCCATAGAACCTAAAGAGACAAACACACGTAACCTGGCCCGGAAGGAGGGCTAAGGGCATGGATGCGTGAAGCTGACTTATCCTGCATCCGACTTGTGCTGAGTTCAGAGTCTCCCCAGGCATCGTCCCCTGCCGGGTCCTTTTAACAGGAGATGTTGCCGGGGCTGAAGAACTTGGGAGAGAGACAAATCTCTACCAGAGATGCATCTCCCGGAGGAGGAGGGAGTCCCACAGTTTCGGCACCACAACCAAGAAGACCCTTCCTTGAGTCATCCCCCCCCCAGCCACAGAGATGGTCGGGGGCACCAGGAGCAGGGCCTCTGGAGAGGACTGGAGATGTGGGAGGAGGCTGCCATTCTGGTATGCTGGCCCTTTCCAGACGCCTCTTCTTCACACCCATCCCAGGCCAAAAGGAGAAAAACAGCAGAATGTCGCCGGCATATCAATGACACTTCCCCCCAGATCTCCTGACACCTTCAGTCAGTGGTTTCATGTCATTGCAAACGTGGGCTGTGGTCACACGGGCAGTTTGTAGCAAAATAGCAATGCTACCCATGTGGATTAAAAGAGCAGAACCAGATGAGAACATTTGCCTTCCATGCGGCAGTCGTCAGCTCCCAGGGGTGCCCTGCTGTGGATCTGGAATAATTAGGCACCAGGGAAAGTCTGGTATTAATGGATGCTTGTGTTCCCACTCTACATTTCCAGACATTTGAATGGTGTTATGGTGAATGGAAGCCAGAAGGGAAGTGTGAATGTGAGAGCTATTTCAGCCACGGTATTTTTAATCTGTGCGCATAAGCGCATATGCACATGTACAACCAGATTAAAGGAAAAACTCCATGTTTGCAATGCATCTACCGTCTGGACGCTCAACCACAGGACACGGGTGCAGGGAGGCCGCCACAAGAGATACTGTTTGATCACTCCTTCCCGCAATTACTTCTTCCGGTGCACCTCCATGTTGCACCAAGCTGCCAGTGTGCTGTAGCCATGGTGTGTGTGGGGAAATAGAGCTTTAAAACGCAAGGGGTCACTACCTGAAAATAGCCGGTACAAGACAGTTAACAGACAGCTGGTTCTCAACAATTATTCTTAAAGCAGCATAAACCAGGTTTATCAAAACAGAAGGAGAACTGAGTGATTAATAGCTCAGCACTGAGAGAAGAACTCACAGTTTCGATTTAGATCCTTACTAGTTGCATACTGTTTTTCAACTTTCTTTGTACAAAAGACCCTTCTAGCATGGACATTTTATTCTGAAAAGCAGCACTTCTTAAGCAAGAGAGAGAGAACAGACTTACCATAAGCAGGCCTTTGTAGGCATAAACAATGCCAAGCCAAATGGTCATGTGTGTGTTTTCACAGTGTTCCAAAATGGGAAGAATAGAAATATCTCGGCCTGCAGGGTCGGGCTGCAAGTGGACAGAAGAATAATACAAAGTGAGAATTGCATTTGAAGTGTGTGCACTTCTCTGGCTGTCTGTGAGCCAAATAAAGAATTCTGACGGCGAGAAGTCCAGCTGAAGGATGTTAAGATACCAAACAAGAAACATTGACGAAATAAGCCTTTACACTGTTAAAATATTAAAACGTGGTTTACATAAGTTACCTTATCACGGCTTTTTAAAAGCAATCCAATATTATTATCCCATTACTGCAGGTGGCAGAGAGACAAAGGGAGGGCGCTGTCGTTGCGGGTGGTGTCAGGGCACCCCCCCCATACTTTTTAAAGGGCCCTCGAATATTGATATATTGCTGCAGTGTTATTGATGTTAAGCAGCTTCTCTGAATTCCCTGCCACTTTTGTGGTCCCAGGGAGGGCTCCCGGGGGGGGACGGGGACGCAAGCCGGCAAGGAGACTATGCAGCCAGCAGTCAAGCAGCCGCCTGGTCAGATCCAAGGGACAAGAGGCCAGAGGTCGTGGCCACGTGCCACGGCCAGGCGGAAGGGGTCTCGCACTGATGGGTCCTCCAGGAAACTCGAGAGCTGCTCAGCCGCCACTCTCCCAATTACCTTACCCAGGAATGAGGGATTTGAAGCTGGCAGTAACTGGAGGGGCCAGAAGGATCCAGTGACGGCTTCTTCAAGAGCGATATGACCTTGGCCTCTTTTAAGCCCTCTGGACAGACCCCTAACTGGAGGGACAGATGGACCGTGTCCACCAGAGGGTCCCATATACCCTCCTTGCTGTTTTGCACCAGCCACGAAGGACAGGGGTCTAAGAGGCAAGTGGTTGGCCTTGCAGCACTCAGGATCCTGTCAACATCGGCTGCTGGGAGTCGGCTGAAGTCATCAGGCATTCTGGGTCCCGAGGTGGCCGAATCCAGTCTGCATACGGCATCGCAGCCGGCAGGGAGGCCATGGTGGAGCATCCAGACTTTACCCACGAAAAAGCTCGCAAACGCCTCACAGCTTAAAGTCGAATTACTAAATGTTTTAGGTCCTTCAGTGAGAGAAGTTAGTGATCTAATCACCCCAAAGAATTATGCTGGGTGCGAGCTAGCAGATGCAATGGAGGCTGCACAGAATTCCCTCCTAGCAGTCTTCACCACCATCTCACAGGGTTTCATAAGCATCCCATAAGATGCTCTTGAAGCATCATCGTAAGACTCAAACTCACTCTGGTAAACTAAAGTCCCGCTTCATCCCCCTGCGCTCTAGGGTGTACCACGGAACTAACCTAGAGAGACATGAGTTCCAGTCCTTTATCAGCACATCCAATGAGTTGCCGGGGGGCTTCAGATCCCAAAGAGCATTCTGGAACCCAGTTGGGTCCATTAGTCTCCATGGGTGAGCATAAATCCACTCATCACCCAGCCGAGGGGTAGCTGGGGCACTCAGCTGAGCCCCTGGGGCAAAATGGTCTGACCCTGGCACCACCACCTCCGAGGCTCAAAAGATCAATATCCGCCTCCACACTGAAGATCAAATCCAGGGTGTGACCAGCTTGATGTGTGGGACCTGATACCATCTGGGAGAGTCTCACTGCCGCCATGGATGACACCAGGTCCACTGCCTGCTGGGAGACAGCAGCATCGGCATAGGCACTGAAGTCCCCAAGTACTATAAGTCTTGGGAACGCCGAGGCCCAGCCCCCCCTACCACCCCCAACAGGTTGGGGAGGCTCTCTGCTGGTGCACCAGGTGAACAGTACAGCAGGAGGCCAGGGTCTCCTCAGTGTCCCAAACCAGGCCTGCACATTCCATGCCGGTGTCCGACTCGGGCCCTGAATTGCTATTGATTGCCTTCTGATTGATCCCTGTAGTGCCTATGCCTTTGATGCTTACTTTCGCTTTTGTATTACCCGCTGCAGACTGGCTCATTGCCCTGCTGTCTGCCCTCGCCTGCCACGAACATTCCTATGGGTGGGGAGTGAGTGTGAATCCGTTGTCTGAAAGTGTGAGTTTTAGGTGCCTTAAGCGCAGCCCCCATCCAGTTCCCAGGTCTTGGGTTTCGGCCTTGGGAGAAGATAAGACTTTGAGAACGGCTAGGGAGGTCGTATAGTCTTTCATGACTTGTAGTAACTCTTGTGTGAGTGTGACTTATGTTTGGAATGTGGGTCCTGTTCTTTGATTATTGATCCCTTGCTTGAGCTTTGCCAGTTCTGATAAAGACATTCAATTCTACAGACATCCATACCTTTCCAATAAACTTCATCTAAGGAATATTGGTCTGAGCTTGGTTTCACTGGGAGTCTGACATCCAGGGATCTCTGGGACAGAGAGTGCCCCATAGGAGAAAGTCTCTGGGATGAGCACTGCCACCCTTTCCCCATCCCTTTGTCCGAGACTGATGAAGGACCGGAAACCCTGAGAAAGCCATAGGCATGTATGGAAAAAGCTCTAATTCATCCTGATCCCAAATAAAAAATAGTCATATTTCTGCATTTCCTTTTGGGTTATACCCATGGTTTCATGCTGTAGGCCATTAATAAATGGATTAGGAAACAGTATTTATCCAGTATGGGTTCTCATTTTGACCAATGTATAATTTTTTCTATATATCTGTCACCTCTCTGTTGTGAAGCAACGCAAGAACCTGGTATATTCAATCCATATGGTAGATGTGGGTTGCTATTGTGATACAGATGAGTGGCATGCATTGCAAGGTAATATACTCTACCCCAAAGGCATGGCATACTGGAAGTACAAAAGCATGTGGGGTTAAAGGGGGCCGGGGTAACTAATCTGTACTACATGGTCTTAAATATGGATAAACTTTTATGATGTGCACATTTTCTGATCAAAATACATAAATTATCTCAGTGTGGCATATAGTCCACATTTCTCTCCTGTGTGTTTTGCTAGTACTACAGTTAATGTCTTTAGCAGAAGGGCCGAGTATTGCAGCTAAAACATCCTTCATGCTGTTTCCTTTGAAACATGAGGATTGCTAGTGCTTTGGTGATAAAGATTTCCCATCTCCTCTAGAACAAAATAATATCTCTGACACCAGAAGCTGCTTCTGCGGTGCACTTTCAGAAGCTCAGCATGTGAGCTGGGTTCGTATACCCCCACCCTTCCAGAGCAGAATGCCTACTCCACTTTCCTGCAAATCTGCTGAGTCTGGACAAGGCTCTTAGTTGTCAGTCCCTCCGGAGTTGTTGTGGCTCTTCTTGTACATTTACATTAATAATTAGTGAGGCACAGGGACATCCTTTCTATTTAGACTGTTTCCCACATCTCTCCTTATAATAATTATCTTTTGGTTTCGTAAGATTCCATGCACTCCCTTTGGCTGTAAATTGCTCTCCCTCAGCCATTGGCCCATCAGCCGCCACTCAAGAGTACTCGCGTGCCATTGGCCGGGTGCTGGGTCTGCTCCTCTTCCCCACCCACTCCCCCTGGCAGACAGCTCTCTCTCCTGAGGAAGACAGTTCTCTTGACTCCTGTGAGGGACTGTCCCTCAGTGGCTGTTGGTAGGCAGCCAAGCTTGGTTCTGTGGTTGGTAGGCAGCCAAGCTTGGTTCTAACCCCCTCGCCAGTGGCCACTTTCCTGTCAGAATAAATGGAAAAAGGCTCTTTCTCCTGCTTAGCTTCAGCATGGCTGGCTGGCTAACGAGGTGGGCCAGCGACCATCAAACCATTTTCTTCAACTCCCCACTATGCGGCTGACTTTCCCCTAGGGCTGCCAATCTCCAGGTGGGACCTGGAGATCTCCCACTGTTACAATTGACCTCCAGATGACAGAGATCAGTTTCCCGGGAGAAAATGGTTGCTTTGGAGGGTAGACTCTATGGCATTATACCCTGCTGAGTCCTTCCACACACACCCCAAATGCTGCCCTCCACAGGATCCACCCCCCCAAATCTCCAGGTATTTCCCTAATCAAAGTTGGCACCTGTACTTTCTCCTCTGTCAGTAAAAGGCCCTTTCCACACCTATGTTGGCCTTTGGGAGAAAACACATTGGGCCCAGTCCTGATCAAGTTGCCAGCTCCAGGTGGGCAATTCCTGGAGATTTGAGGGATGGAGCCTGGAGAGGGTGAGGTTTGAGGAGGGGTGGCACCTCAGACAGGTACGATGCCATAGACTCCACCCTCCAATCCAGCCATTCCCTGATGGGGAACCACTGTTGGCAATCTCCAGGTGGGGGCTGGAGATCACTCAAAATTACAACTGCTCTGTAGGAGGGAGGGGGGAGGAGATGGAAAACTAAAGGTAGGTTGATGGTTGGCTGGGAGGGAGATAGGGTTGTCAACTCCAGGTTGGGAAATTCCTGGAGATTTGAGGGGTCGAACCTGGAGAGGGTGAGTGTTGAGGAGGGGTGGGACCTCAGACAGGTACAATGCCATAGATTCCACCCTCCAAACCAGCCACTCCCTCCTGGGGAACCACTGTTACCAATCTTGGGGGTGGGCTGGAGATCACTCAAAATTACTACTGCTCTTCAGGTAGCAAAGATCATTTCCTCTGGAGAATATGGTGGACTCTGTCATTATACCCTGCTGAGATTGCCACAGCAAATTGTCACTGGGTGCCCAAAGCCGGGGCACTCTCCCAGAGCCTCTTTCTAGAGCCCGTTGTATTTATTTCCACAACGGGCCTTATTCCTAGACAGCCAACAAAGCAGTGTTAACAACCTCACGTTGTAGTTTTGGAACAATGGAGGCAGAAGCCATACTGCAAAATGGAGTCTGCCCCCTGGGGAAAACCCAGAAACCGGCCTTCAGGACAGGAGGACACCGGTGTGAAGGGTGCTTATGCAGGAACAGAGCACACTGAAGCAAAGGCAGGGAACGAATCGGGCTATACCTGCCACTTTAAAAAAGCAAACTTGTCTTCCTGATGCGTGGAAATTAGGCATATTTTTCCTTGCGTGGAGATAAAGTGGTAAGGGAAAAAACCCTCCGCTTACGTTTCTGCTTCTCAGGCTTCTGTTAAAAGCACAGAGGTGGGACCAGTAATTCATCTTTTATAAGAGGAAGGATTGCTTTGTTGCCAGCTGGACAATTCTCTCTATCTGATGTAGGGCAGAACAGAAGCCCCATTTCAACAGGTGAGAGTGATAAGAGCCTAGTAAGAAGCTGAGCCAGATGCGCATCATCACCAGCATCCGCTGCTGTGAGACAACTAAAAGTACCCCCCCAATAAAACCCCTCCAGGTTGCAACCTGGAAACCCTGATAGAACCCTCCCCCCCACTCCAAACATATAAGGGAATCAGTGGTTCTCTTAACTTGGATCCACCAGATGGCAGCTTCGGCTTCCCCCTTGTTCATTTTCCAAAGAAGAGCCTGCTCTTCATCTTCAGCTAACAGTCTCAAATCTGAACTGCCAAAACATGAAGCTCGGATTTTTACATTTATCCTGCCCCAGCAGAATCTTACAACATTAAATTCCCTTGAGTTGTCAACTTTCCCAAAGGAAATCTACCCAGCTCAGAACTTTCAAATCCTCACTGTTAAGAAATGTTTTTAGCCAGTAGCATTCATTCACACCCAAGTGGGATCCTGCTTGCTGAAATTACTCCCGCATAGATCCGATACCATAAGCAGAGCTTTATTTAGACCAAGGCTACATTCCCCTACTGGGACTAGACTGGCGTCCTTGACAAGACATTAGGAAACCTGCAAAATGCTGCAACACTGACCTTAATAACAAGGAGCTCAGACATAACTTGACTCTTGCAGAAAGTTGCTGCAAACACAGATGGAGTCCAGCTTGGTTTTTGAGTCAAGTAAGAATTCAAACCCGCCAATGGTACCAGGGGCGGCCCCTCCCCAATGTATATAGTTGGCCTCCGGGCCGGTTATCAGTGTCTCGTGTTGTATAATAGCGAACCATGCTGATCACTACATCGCTGTCTGTGGTTTCTTTATGCGTCTAACCCACTATACAACAATGGCGACGAACCGCGACGCATCGTGTGACCTCCCCCGGGAACAGCGACATCGACGACCCCGAGGTACACCGCACACTAGCCCAGCATCGCCCGCCAGCACCGTCCGCTAGCTCCGCACGCAAGCAACCCGGCTCGGCGGCGCAGGAGTGTGCCAGCTGCGGAGGGCAGCATGAGAGGAGATCGTGCCGGTTCCGGGACGCCACATGTCGAGACTGCGGCCGCACGGGCCACATCGCAAGGGTTTGCCGGTCCAAGCCATCACGCGCAGCACAAAGCCGCAACCGCCCCGCCGCAGGTCTGAGGCGCACTTCGAGGACTGCGCGGCCCCGGAGGCAGACCTATACCAACTGACCAACGCCCCGGCCGCCCGAACACAGGTACTGAAACTCCCCAGTCAGGCCTCTACCCCAAAAATATACGTCCGGATCAAAGTAGAGGGGGCCCCCTTACCAAATGGAACTCGACTCGGGCTCCGCCTGTTCCATCATTTCGGAGGCCACATTAAGACAGATTTGCCCAAAGGGGGGCCCCCGCTTGCGGCCATCACCCGTGACGCTCATGGACTTTCAGAGAAACCAAGTGCCAGTGAAGGGGGTCGGGAGTTTCAGGGTGCAGTACCGGGGCTTCAAGGGTTATTTGGACTTGCTCGTAGTCGAGGGCGACCTAGTTAGCCTCCTGGGGAGGGCCTGGTTTGGACCCCTAGGAATCGCGATCGAGGGGTCCAGCATTGCGCAACCCGCGACTTCCAGGAAGTGTGCCGCGAGTTCCCATCCGTTTTCGACGGGTCCCTGGGCCGATATACGGGCCCCCGGTTTCCGCTACAACTCAACCCCACAGTGGCCCCTATCCGCATGCGTGCCAGGTCCGTTCCGTTTGCCTTAAAACCCAAAATAGACGCGGAACTGGACCGACTGGTGGCGCAAGGGGTTTTGGAGCCGGTCTCTCACGCAGTGTGGGAAACCCCGATCGTGACTCCCATTAAACCCAACGGGGATGTCCGCATCTGCGCGGATTATAAATGCACGATAAATCGGGCATTGCAGGACCATGCCTACCCGGTCCCGGTGGTGAGCCATGTTCTGGCCACCTTGGCAGGGGCCAAGATCTTCGGCAAACTAGATCTGGCCCAAGCGTGCCAGCAGCTGCCTGTCGATGGGCCGACAGCAGAGGCCCAAACAATTGTAACGCACCGGGGGGCCTTCAGGGTCAATCGCCTGCAATTCGGGGTGAGCGTGGCACCCGGAATTTTCCAGCAACTGATGGACTCTCTCCTCAAAGGGATCCCCGGCGTCACACCATTCTTCGATGATGTGATGATCGCCGCCGCCACGCCTGATGAGTTCGCCTCCCGCCTCCGCATGGTCCTCAGCCGTTTCCGGGACGCCGGCCTCAAGGTCAAGCGCGAGAAGTGCCAGCTCGGGGTATCATCCGTAGACTTCTTGGGCTTCACGGTGAACGCAGAGGGACTCCACCCGGCCCGGGACAAGGTGAAGGCCATCGTGGAAGCGCCGCCCCCGACCTCCAAAGCCGAGCTCCAGGCTTTTCTCGGACTCTTGAACTTTTACCACGCCTTTCTCCCCCACAAGGCGGCGGTAGCCGAGCCCCTCCACAGGTTGCTCGACAAAAGGCACCCTGGGTCTGGGGCCCGCATCAGGCTGCAGCGTTCCGGGCCGTCAAGGCCCTGCTCATCTCAAACGCGGTCCTGGCACATTTCGACGAGACCCTGCCCGTGGTCTTGGCTTGCGATGCGTCCCCATATGGGGTGGGAGCCGTGCTGGCGCACCGTCTCCCGGACGGCCGGGAGGTCCCGGTCGCGTACTACTCGCGGACCCTGTCTGCGGCCGAGCGGAACTACGCCCAGATAGACCGCGAGGGACTGGCAGTTGTGGCCGGGGTGAAGAAGTTCCACGACTTCGTCTATGGCCGTCCCTTCACAGTCGTCACAGACCACCGGCCGCTGCTGGGCCTCTTCGCGGCGGACCGCCGGACGCCACAGGTACTCTCCCCTCGGGTCTTGCGGTGGTCCATCTTCTTGGCGGGCTACAACTACACGCTCCAGCACCGGCCAGGCAAGGCAATGGGACATGCAGACGCGCTGAGCCGCCTCCCCCTGCCAGACGAAGGGGTGGACCCGGCCCCAGCTCATCATGTCCTCCAGTTGGAGGGTCTTCCAGACGCCCCTCTCCAGGCCACGGACATCGCCCGCCGCTCAGCCCGTGACCCCATCATATCCCGGGTTCTCGGCTGGGTGGTGAGGGGTGGCCTACGGCCTCGGCGGGCCCTGAGTTCAGCGCATTTACAACACGGCGCGAGGAATTATCGGCACACAAGGGCTGCCTGCTGTGGGGGGACCGGGTCGTAGTCCCCAGCGCACTCCAGCAACAGGTCCTGCAGGCTCTGCACGAGGCACACCCCGGCATCGTGCGGATGAAAGCCCTCGCCAGGAGCTACGTCTGGTGGCCAGGCATCGATGGGGAAATAGAGGCCTGGGTGAAGCGTTGCCAGATCTGTCAAGAGGTCCGGCCAAGCCCACCATGTGCACCCACCCAGGCATGGGAATCAACAAGGACCCCGTGGTCCCGGCTCCACATCGACTTCACCGGACCCTTCCACGGGTTAACATTCCTGGTCACCGTGGACGCGTACTCCAAGTGGCTGGAGGTGAGTCCAGTCTCCTCCCACCTCCGCAAGCGCCACCATCCGAGCCCTCCGGAAGATATTTGCCACGCATGGCTTGCCGGACACCATCGTCTCCGACAACGGCCCGGCGTTCACATCCGAGGAATTCCAGCGGTTCCTGCGGGACAACTTGATCCGGCATATCAGGTCAGCACCCTTCCACCCTGCCACGAACGGCCAAGCGGAACGCATGGTCCGCACGGCTAAGGAAGCTTTAAGCCGCCTGACCGAGGGGGACTGGGAGTCACGCATAGCCCGGTTCTTGCTGGCGAACCGGACAACACCCAACCCGGTCAGTGGCCACTGCCCCGCGGAGCTTCTCATGGGCCGGCGACCCGCCATCCTCCTGGACCGCCTGCACCCCGACAGGGCTCAGCAGGACGGAACTGGGTCGAGGACCGGGAGGCACCACGGGGCTTCTTCCCAGAGGACCCGGTGTTCGCAAGGAACTACGGCCGAGGCCCGGAGTGGATAGCAGGAAAGGTAATCCGCCCCACCGGCCCTGTCTCCTATGAGGTGTCGACAAATGACGGGCAGGTCCTGCGGCGCCACGTGGACCAGCTGAGGCGGCGCCTACTTCCAACGGTAGGAGACCGGGGTAACCAAGGGGAGGTGGAGCAGGCCCCACGAGAAGCTGAGGGAGAGCCCGAGGGCGGAACGAGACTGCAGAGAGGCGGACCCCAGCGACGGCCAGGACTGGAATGTTGTTCACGAGTGTGGCTGGTCTGGCTGACAAAATCAAGAAAGCAACGCGCTGTTCTCACCGCTTCACCTCCACAGGATTCACACAGGAGTTATCATCAAAATACTTTTACCCTTTCCATTTGCATCTCTAGTCAAACGACTTCCTACCGGGAAGCATTCTTGGCTGTAGCTTACTGAGATTCAGAAATCTAGTACATCTCTGTTAGAGGTTTTTATAGAGTCATCTCTTACAGATGCATTTTCCCCCTGTCCCACTTGCCAAGAAGATCTCTCAATAGAATATGCCTGCAAGTTACTGTTTTACCTTTTATGGCAGGGGTGGTGGTGGATTAAAAACACAACGGTTCTTTTCTAATGGCTGATGTATCTGGAAACGAGTGTTCACTTCGTTCTCAGCTACCGTCAGACTTCCCACCTTAACCCCACAGTTTTTAGGGACTGCTAGTTAATTCATCTTATTTTGTAATGGAGAAAGGAGTGGTCACTCCCTTGTCCAAGGCGTGTTTGGCTGCAGTCCAGGCTCGAGCCTTCCCAGTGACTGCCCAGTGCCTCTGGAACAGCCTCCCAAGGAGAGATCGCAGGGCTCCGGCCCTGCTGGCTTTCCTCCGGGGAGGCTGCAGAAGGGAGCTGCTCTGGAAAGCTTGTCGGGCAGCCGGAGCTGAAGCAAAGAGGGAACACCTGCCTGCCTGCCTGCCTGCCTGCCGGGGGGTGGGTGGGGGATCAGGGTGTTTCTGAACTGGTTTTGATACTTTTATATCTGTAGTTTTAAAACACTGTCTTTACATTTCTGTTACCTGCCCTGGAACCTGAGATTCTAAAAATGGGCATATCTCTCTCTCTCTCTCTCTCTCTCTCTCTCTCTCTCTCTCTCTCTCTCTCTCTCTCTCTCTGGGCTGTAACTCTCAACATTCTATACCCAGCAGATTTTGATCTCTCCGTTTCTCAAGATACTGTAGTTTCTCCTGTGTAGCTGCACAGCAGCAAATAATGTATGGAGATTCCAGCTGCATATACAACTAGCACAAGGACAATCCAGGAGTTGATGTGGACGCCCTGACAACTTGACTGAGGGTGTGGTTTGGATGGAGACAGGCAGGAAGTCTTCATCTGAGGGTGCTCTGCAACCATAGAGACATTGCCTCCACTGTCTAACTCATCATCCCATCTACAGTGTGCAGACGAGCAATGGAAGGAGGAAACTGGCTTTGTTATACGGAAGACTAGGAAAATGCCTTTCACCACTATGGGTGGTACGTGTGAGAGAGAAAGAAAAGAAGGCTTGCCCAGGGTGGGGGCGTGAGCCATGGCCTTTCTGAGCTTTCCACTCAAACAGACATTTTACTTTTCTGTGGGATTTCAGTCTGTAAAGTACTGGGTTTCGGGCCTCATGACTCGGACGACGACATAAGAGAAGACGCGTTTATTCGTACTTCACACAAGACAAGAACAAAACAGTAACGGCCGGAGGCCAACTATATACAGTTAGGGGGGGACGGCCCCATATTCCTATTGGCGGGTTTGAATCGCCCGCCAATGCTGCCATTGGTTCTCTACTGGCGAGCTCAGGAACCTAGTTCCTATTGTTCTCAGAGAGCGAAGCTTGGCTGTATTTCGCCAGCTCTGCCTTCTGATCCCAGGACACAACACCCCTCCCCCCATAGTTCGTCTCCTATCCGGTGACGTAGTCTTTTAAGTATGCTGGTGACCTCCATTCCCTTAGTGATCGTCGGGGGGCCGGTACTGGACTGGCGGGGCCCCCATCGAGTGGTCCTCCCGCACCAGGAGCTTGGATCTCCGGTAGTAGCTGTGGTGGTGACGGCTGTAACGGCAGCGGCGGCGGCGGCTCAGCTGTCTCTGGGACCCCCTCCGGACTCCGTGGTCTTTCAGGCGCTGGCTCCGCTGGCGGTGCCTGCAGCCGATCGGATGCTGGGGCGGCCGCGGCGTTTCCCGGTAACGGGGCCTGGATCCCTGTGTCGGGGTCTTGCCGCCTCCGGAGCTGGTCCACGTGTTTACGGAGGACCCTGTCCCCATCTGCTAGGACCTCGTATGACACTGGCCCGGTGGGTTTTAGGATGCGCCCGGCCAACCACTGAGGCCCTGCCCCGTAATTCCGGAAGTAGACAGGTTCCCCCGGGAGGAAGCTTCGGGGCGCCTCTCGGGTTTCGACCAGCTTTCTCTCTGGGGCTCAGTCCGGGTGGAGCCTGTCTAACAAAGTCGTGGGGCGGCGGCCCATCAATAGTTCTGCGGGGCAATGCCCGGAGATGGGGTTTGGGGTGGTGCGGTGTGTTAGGAGGAAGCGGGCCAGCCGGAACTCCCAATCCCCCTCCGTTATGCGGCTCAGGGCTTCTTTGGCGGTGCGTACCGTTCTCTCCGCCTGTCCATTTGTTGCCGGGTGGAAGGGCGCTGATCGTATATGCCGGATTAGGTTCCTTGCGAGGAACGCTTGAAACTCAGCAGATGTGAACGCTGCCCCGTTGTCCGACACGATTGTGTCTGGCAACCCGTGCGTAGCGAATATTTTCCGCAGGGCCCTTATTGCCGCTTTGGCAGAGGTGGTAGACACTGGGCTTATTTCCACCCACTTCGAGTAGGAGTCTACTGTCACCATGAACTGGAGCCCCTGAAACGGCCCGGCAAAATCTACGTGTAGGCGTGACCACGGCTTGTGGGTAGACTCCCAGCTTTGGGTTGGCGCTCTCGGGGGATTGGGGCGGACTTCCTGACACCGTGTGCACCCTCGGACCCAGGTTTCAATTTCTGCGTCCATCCCGGGCCACCACACGTAGCTCCTTACCAGAGCTTTCATTCGTACAATGCCAGGGTGGGCCTCGTGCAGTGTTTCTAGAACCCCTTGTCTCATGGGCCCCGGAATGACCACCCTGTCCCCCCATAGTAAGCACCCCTTCAAGGCGGATAACTCTTCCCTCCTGGCTTTGTATGCCGTGAACTCTGGCCCTGTCTGTTCCGCTGGCCATCCCCTCACCACCCAGTTTAGGACCCGGGAGAGAATGGGATCTCGGGACGTGCGGGCGGCCACGTCTGCAGCCTGAAGGGGGGGGTTGGGCAGCTCCTCCATTAACAATACTGCGGGAGCCGGGGCCGGATCTTCCCCTGTTTGCGGCAGCGGCAGGCGGCTCAAGGCGTCGGCATGACCCAGCGCCTTGCCCGGCCGATGCTCCAACCGGTACTGGTAGCCCGCTAAAAGCAAGGACCAGCGCAACACCCGGGGCGACAGTACCTGCGGCGTTTGTTTGTCCGCCACGAACAGTCCCAGGAGCGGCTTATGATCGGTTACAAGCATGAAGGGCCGCCCGTACACAAAGTTGTGAAACTTTTTAACCCCCGCCACCAGTGCCAAACCCTCCTGGTCGATTTGCGCATAGTTCCGCTCCGTGGGGGACAGCGTGCGGGAGTAGTAAGCCACTGGGACTTCCCTCCCATCTGGTAGCTTGTGGGCCAAGACCGCCCCGACCCCATATGGCAATGCGTCGCATGCAAGGATTACCGGGAGCTTTTCATCAAAGTGGGCGAGTACAGCGTTAGAAATCAAGAGTACTTTAACCCCCCGAAACGCCGCCTCCTCCCTTGCTCCCCATGCCCAAGGTGTCGCCTTATCCAGCAGCCTGTGCAGGGGTTCGGCCACGGCGGCTTTGTGTGGGAGAAAGGCGTGGTAAAAGTTCAGGAGGCCTAAGAACGCCTGGAGCTCCGCCTTGGACTTTGGGGCGGGGGCCTCCACGATGGCCTTCACCTTGTCCCTCGCCGGATGCAGGCCTGTTGCGTCTACCCGGTACCCCAAGAACTCCACCTCCGGCACCCCGAGGAGGCACTTTTCCCGCTTCACTTTCAGCCCCGCGGCTTGGAAGCGTCCCAGTACAGTTCGGAGGCGGGCGGCGAAGCTTTCAGGGGTGGTCGCGGCGATGAGGACGTCGTCGAAGAACGGCGTCACTCCAGGGATCCCTTTTAACAAATCGTCCATGAGATTTTGGAAGATCCCTGGGGCCACACTGACCCCGAACTGCAGCCGCTTCACCCTGGAAGGCCCCCGGTGGGTCACTATGGTTTGCGCCTCGGCAGTGGCCTCATCCACCGGGAGTTGCTGGTACGCCTGCGCGAGATCCAGCTTTCCAAATATGCGCGCCCCCGCCAGTGTGGCTAAGACGTGGCTGACCACGGGTACGGGGTATGCGTGCGCCTGAAGTGCCTGGTTAATGGTGCACTTATAATCCGCGCAGATGCGGATTTCCCCGTTTGGCTTAACGGGTGTCACAATCGGGGTCTCCCATCGAGCGTTCGGGACGGGCTCTAGGACTCCCTGGGCCACTAACCGGTCCAGTTCGGCCTCTATTTTAGGGCGGAGGGCCAGGGGCACGGTGCGGAAGCGCCGTCGGATGGGCATCACTGTGGGGTCTAAGTGGAGTGACACCGGGGGCCCTTTATAACACCCCAGTTTCCCATCAAAGACCTCGGGGAATTCCTTGCACACCGCCCCCAGTCACGCATCCCGCACTTATTCACTCCCCCAATCGTGATGCCTAGGGCCTCGAACCACGTCCGCCCCAGGAGACTCACGAGATTTCCCTCCACCACCACCAAGTCCAAGTTCCCCTCAAAGTCTCGGTACTGCACTCGGAAAGTGCCGACTCCCCGGATGGGGACAGGGTTCTTTTGAAAGTCCACCAAGCTTAGTGGCGATGGACGTAGAGGGGTCCCCTAACGGGCAAAGTCTTTTTAAAGTGTCCATGGAAATGATGGACGCCGCCGACCCCGAGTCCACTTCCATGCAACAGGGGACCCCTCGATCCGCACCGTTACTTGGATCTTCGGGGTAGAGGAGAGGTTGGGGTTGGGGAGGCAAAGTACCTGCAGCGGTTGGTCGGTGAGATGGTACAACTCGGCGACCTCTTCCGTCGTCTCGTAGGCGGTGGACGATGCGCGGTGCTGTGGGGCGGACGATCTCGAACTCTGGAGGCCTTTGGACCGGCAGACCCGTGCGAGGTGTCCATGCTTCCCGCACCCGTGACAGACAGCATCCCGGAACTTGCAGGATTTCCTTCCGTGGCCTTCCCCGCAGCTGGCACAGACGGTCCGGTTGCCAGAAGGCTTGGCTGGCTCCCTGTTGGCCTGCTGGAGCGGCGCCGGCCGGCGGTGTTGGGGTCTGAGGGCGAAGACCTCTTCGGTATCTGAATCCCGGGGCTGGGACTCCTCCCGACCACAAGGGCGGCCGCGGCCGGGCGTTCCCCTTCAGCGGCCTTGTGGGCTGATGCGGCGTCGATGGCCTCGTCCAGGGAGAGCCTCCGGTAGCCAATCAACTTGCGCCGCAGCTTGGAGTCCGCCAGGCCCCACACGAACTGCGTCAGCAAGTTGTCTTCCACCTTCGGGAACCCGCAGTCCACCGCGAGCGCCCTCAGCGCGGCCAGGAAGGTGGCAACGGATTCCCCTTGGGCCTGGACTCGCCTCTGGAACTCCATCCTCTTGGCCAGGAAGTTCGGCCGGGGGCTGAAGTACGCGTTGAGGACGTCCAGGATCTCCCCAAACGAGCTTTCCAAGGCCGTGCGGGGCACCAAGAGGCTCTTGGCGAGGCGGACGGTTTGAGTACCGCACGCGTTCAGCAGGAGCGATCGTTTCTTGTCTGGGTGGCGGATCTCGTTGAGCTCCAAATAACTGATGAGCTGGTCGACCCATGCGTCCCAGGTTTCTGGCTGCGACGGATCGAAGCGCTCGAGTGTTACATGAGAGGCGGCCATGGCTCTGTCTGGGAAGGCGTGCGCCGGGGCGAGCGGTGCGGTGCTGCTCTCGGGGTCAGCGATGCGATGCTCGGCGGTGTCCTTTTCGTCGCTCATGGAGTCACGGAAGGCGTTGAAATCCCATCCTCGTCGCCACTGTAAAGTACTGGGTTTCGGGCCTCATGACTCGGATGACGACATAAGAGAAGACGCGTTTATTCGTACTTCACACAAGACAAGAACAAAACAGTAACGGCCGGAGGCCAACTATATACAGTTGGGGGGGACGGCCCCATATTCCTATTGGCGGGTTTGAATCGCCCGCCAATGCTGCCATTGGTTCTCTACTGGCGAGCTCAGGAACCTAGTCCCTATTGTTCTCAGAGAGCGAAGCTTGGCTGTATTTCGCCAGCTCTGCCTTCTGATCCCAGGACACAACACAGTCCACACTACTAAGTCATCCTGTGACAGAGGCAGAGGGAACCGCTCCCATCCCAGCAGAGGGGTCCCTCAGTGCAGTCCTTTATTTTTTCCTATCTGAGTGAAAAGCGCGTGTTCAGGTTGGAGAAAGCAAGAGAGTACACCTCACTCAAGCCTAGAAGAGCTTTCTTCCTCGTGTTCTCCAGGAGCCATGGACTGCTAGGGACATCTGAGTATGTCTCCGTTCCAACTCTACGTGTTCTTCCTAGTTCCTTCCTGTCACAGATTTTGGTTGCCACCCAGGGAACTGTTTATCAACACACTATTAATCAGCATTCAGTCAAGTCGTACCACCACATCCTGTGACAAGGATATGCAGAACTCAACATGTTTCTTGGGCAGCACAGCACAGCACTGCGCCTGCTGCCCAATTTGCTTCCGAAGCAGCCTCATATTTCTGCATTGGCAACGCTTTGCATTAATTGGCATCTTGGCAATACTTTGGCTGGATTTTTACTCAGTTTCTCCTTATTCTTTACACAAATGGAGCAGCTGAGGGTTCAGGCCTCATATTAGCAACAAAAGCACTACGGGGCCTTTGGTACCTGTTGATCTTACCCCCCCTGTGCAATGGGGAGGAAAAATAAATATGGACCTCCTCTACAGAGTAGTTGAGAGAACTAAGATTATGTATCAGAGCATCAAAACCAAGTATTACCTCCTAATCTTTTTTCACCAGTTACTCCCAATGAAATCAAGTCCCACACTGATCAACTAAAAAAGGGTAAGGCTCCTGGCACTGACGGTCTGCCACCTGAATGCTTTAAAGAGGATATTGACTGGTGGGCTCCTTTTCTTGCCTCCTTGTTTACATTCATTGATTCCACTGGGCATATTCCATCTGATTGGAGGATGGCTATAGTAGTGCCCCTTTTTAAAAAAGGAAGGAGAGATCATCCCTCAAATTATCACCCTATCAGCTTATTAAACATCTGTGGTAAATTATATGCCAAACATCTCCTGGGTAAATTTACTTCTTGGTTGGCCTTGGAGAATGCGACTGCCTTAGAGCAGGCAGGTTTCAGAGAGCACAGATCGACCCTTGATCGCTGCCTCACTATACATCACCTTATCGAAAACATGCTGCAAAGGGCCCAGTCTCACTATTTGCTGCCTTTATTGATATTATAAGGTGGCTTTTGACTTTATTTCTAGAACTCGGTTGTGGGCCAAATTGGAAGCTTCTCCCATAGATAAAAGCCTCCTTTTGCTTAGAGCACTTTACGGCCATT
The DNA here is from genome assembly GCA_029375565.1 of Gekko gecko. Classification (NCBI taxonomy): domain Eukaryota; kingdom Metazoa; phylum Chordata; class Lepidosauria; order Squamata; family Gekkonidae; genus Gekko; species Gekko gecko. Next base: position 67,767,978 of record JAPDNY010000014.1, on the reverse strand, counting down.
CACGGTTAAGAGTGAGATGGAATGGGAAGGGACGTCTTCCAGAGCCAGTCAGCACCTACCAAGGAGTCAGACCGGGATCTCCGCGGCCCTTACGTGCCTCTTGCCACTCTTTCACAGTATATTGTTAAAAATTATTCCACCTGCCCTCTGCACGTGGGTTTCCTCTGAGTGTGCGTCTCCACCTCCCATGGGGGCTATTTTATGCCCCCCCACTTTATGTCAGAATACCGCAGGTGCCCAGAGGCCCAAAAAGGTTGGGGACCCCCCCCGGATGCCATGGAGGGAGGCATTCAAGACTCACATCATTCTTGGAGATGTGTGCTAAGGAGCAGTTGTTCCTGGATCCCTCCCTGAAGAAATCTCGGCATGGAAATCAGCAAGCTTCGTTTCCCCCAGTTCCTGTTCGTAGGCATCTCACAGAAGCCTTGTCTATGTTTCTCATACAAAAAAAATCTTCACTGGGAACTAGCCCAAGAGTAGAATCCGCACAGGGATTGAGAGGGCTCTAGAAGCAAGTTGGACTGGTGTCAGGTAGTCCTGCCATGATGGATGGAGAAGGGAGGGCGGATGGGCTTTGTTCTGTGTAGGGCGGGTGGATGGGATCGTGGGGTGTTGATTTATGCACCTGGAGTGTTGGAATGGAATGCGGGGAGCTGCCTCGGCTGCCTGGCCGTGCAAGCTGTATCTCTTGTAGACTTCATACGCTGACCTTGGAGGAGACAAGCTGTTTGCTTCCTATCGCTTTCACAAGCAACAGCTAGGCTGAGACAATGGGGGCGGTGGGAACTACATTAATTATTATTGTCTCCAGTTTCCCCGCGCGCGCTGTGCTCTTATTGGTGGAGGGGGGTCCCCATTCTCCTCCCTTCTGGTATATCTGCTTGCTTCATGTAACCAAGTTATTCTTAACAATGTTCCTGTTACAGTAACCTACTATTGCAGCTTTAAAATAAATACTAATCTTGCTTCACTGAACAAGGCCTGGTATTTTGCTGACTAAGTTAAGGACTCTGACAGTTTGTTAAGAATCCTCATTTTCAGGACTGGTCGGAAACCCGCAACTCCAACATGAGTGGCGGCGAAGAAGACACTCTCCCGATCAAAGACGAAAAGAAGGAGGACAAGAAACCTCCTGTGACAACAGTACCCTCGGAAGCCCCTGGCCCATATGTGCCGGTGACATGGGGGCAGGAGTACGACTTTGGGGGGCCCTACGGGGACCCTTATGGAGCGGCCTACGGAGGGGTGACCACCCGACCCAAGCACAGACGAGATTGGGTGAAACCCCTGGCCGAAACCCATGAAACATGGTTCACGACTCCGCGAGCCTCGGTGCGAGTGAGCCAAACCGAGAGGTCAGTCCACAGACTGATCACAGCTGAGGGGCTGGAAGACACCTACCGAGACTCCGGCGACCTGGAAGGAGCCGTGGTGAGCCGGAGGTGGAGTGGCGACCCGAGCCAAGACCGACTGGTCCGCATCCTAGATGAATCCCTCGCACGCATTCCCCAGATGATCGCGGAGGGCATCCGAGAGGAGCGGGAACGACAATGGAGGGAGGAGCCGGCCGATCAGCATCCTCCAGACCAGCAACAGGTGCCGGTGCCAGACCAGCAGAACGTGCCGGTCCAGCCCCTTGATCAACCAGCGGGGCCGGGACCGCAGGGACCGCAGGGCCACGGTACAGCAACCCCAACGACCATGGGGGTTCCTGCCACCTAAACCATCTGAACTACTCGATGCAGACTTCGATGGGACCCCAGAGAAGTTCCCCTTCTTCCTGATGAGAGCTGAAAAGTTCATTGAAACCTGGGGCCATCTGTTCCAACGCGAAGATCGGATGGTGGATGTGATAGCCTCGCAGCTGAAGGATGCAGCTGCCGACTGGTATGTAGCGCTCCACCAGGCTGATGGGCGAGAGCTAAGGGAGATTGATGCGTTCATGTGGGCCATGAAAGAACATTTTGAGGATGTCAACGCCAACAAGACGGCCAGAGCGGCTATACGGGCCCTCAAGCAAGGTTCTAAGTCAGTGAGAGAATACACCGCAGAATTTCACAGGTGCGCGGCCAAAACGCGAGGTTGGCAAGACAGGGTCCTGGCGGACCACTACAAGTTGGGGCTCAACGCAGAGATCTGCCGTTCCGTCACGAGAACCCAGGATCCGGACACGCTGACGGGCTGGATACAAGCGGCTATCACCATGGAGAACCGCCTGAAGACCATCCGACTGGACGATGCCGCGGCGATGAGTAAAGGGGGCCAATCAGGTCCTACACCTGCCCCGCGAGGGAAGAATCAACCACCGAACCCAAAACCCAAAGATGGCACGAGGGAGACCCGGATGAAGCAAGGGCTCTGCCTGAAGTGCGGGGAAGGGGGCCACTTCGCCGCAAATTGCCCAGGCTCCCCGCACCAACTGGGGCCCGAAAGGGGCCAAAAGAAGTTTGACACCTCCACCCCGAAGCCGGTGGCGAAACCGAGAGGAGCGAGGGCCCTGCAAGCCAAGCCCCTCAGCGAGGCGTCGGATTCATCGGATGGCGAGACCGCGCAGCAGGGAAACGAGACGGACCTGCTGTAAATAGCGCTGAACAGCAGGTCCCGGACTCTCAAGCGCAAATCCCGGTGAGCCGACCCCCTCTCTTTTCTTTCTCACAGTGACTTTAATGGACCCGGGTCTACTGACCCATGTGAGAGTACGAGCTCTCATTGACTCTGGGTGTGGGAAAGACCTCATTAACCCCACACTGGTGACGGGACTAGGGGCGAAGGTGGTGAAATTGACTGATCCCCTGATTTTCACGCAAATGGACGGCTCTACAATGAAAGAGCCGTGCAAATATGAAACTGTTCCCTTACGGGTGGGGATTGGGAACCACTGGGAAGAGAGACCCTTCGTCGTCACCCCTTCTGCTCGATTTCCCCTAGTGCTAGGCAGCGCGTGGTTCTTCGACCATGATCCCCACGTCCTATGGGGAGAGGGGAAAGTTAATTTCATTTCCGAGAAATGCCAACCGCATCTGTGGAAAAGGGAGTGGGGTGCCCCAACGGGGGGGAGACCTCATAATGGCGGGGGTGGCTGAAACGGAACTGGAGGCGATTCCCCAAGAGTACCGGGATTTAGCCGCCGTGTTTGGGGAGGAGGAAGCGGATGAACTGCCCCCCACAGAAACTCTGACTGTGCCATTGAGATTTTACCAAACCAAAAGTTACCCAAGGGAAAATTATACTCCATGAGCCCCTCGGAGAAGGTGGAGTTGGGAAAGTTTATTGACAAAAACTTAGAAAGGGGGTTTATACGACCCGCATCATCCCCGTTTGCTGCTCCTGTTCTTTTCCGGAAAAAAAAGGACGGGGGCTACGGCTGTGCACTGACTATCGAGGGCTGAATGCAGTTTCTAACACAAACGCTTACCCTATGCCCCTGATCAAAGACCTGTTGGCTGCGGTGGCTGGAGGGAAGGTATTTTCGAAGCTAGACTTGAGGGATGCCTACTTCAGGGTGCGGATAAGGGAAGGGGATGAGTTCAAAACGGCTTTCAATACCCCGTTGGGTCAATTTGAATACTTAGTTATGCCGTTCGGACTCCAGGGAGCGCCGGGAGTCTTCATGAACTTAATTAATGAGGTGCTGCACAAGTATTTGTTCAAGGGGGTCCTTGTTTACCTTGATGACATACTTTTGTACTCCCCCGACCTAAAATCACATGTCAAATTGGTGAGAGAAGTCCTTCAAACGTTGCACAAGCACAAACTCTTTGCTAAGCTGTCCAAATGCGAATTTCACAAGTCAGAGATCCCCTTCCTGGGCTACCGCATATCACAGAGGGGAATTGAGATGGATCCTGATAAAGTAAAAGATGTGGTGGGGTGGGAAACCCCTAAAACTAGGAGGCAACTCCAGGGTTTCCTCGGATTCGCCAATTTTTACAGATCATTCCTCTCAAACTTTGCTCAAGTGGCTCTCCCGCTAACTGACTTACTTAAAACGAAGGGGAAGCCTCCTGACTGCACACGTCCCGGAGCAAAGTTAGACTGGTCCCCTGAATGTCAACGTGCCTTTGACCGGCTAAAAGCTCTCTTTACGTCTCGGAGCCTGTGTTGGCGCACCCAAATGAACTTAAAAAATTCATTGTACAAGTCGACGCATCAGATGTTGCAATGGGAGGGGCGATCCTACAAGAGGGGGACGATGGTAAACTACACCCCCTCGCCTATGTGTCTAGAAAATTTAATGATACTGAACGAAATTGGTCGGTGTGGGAGAAAGAAGCGGGATCGATCCGCTTAGCGCTGGCGACCTGGCGCCATTGGCTTGAGGGGGCGCGGGTTCCATTTGAGGTTTGGACTGATCATAAAAACCTTGAGCTCCTCCGCTCCCCCGCTCATTGAACGCCAAACAGCTGCGTTGGGCTGATTTCTTCTCTAAGTTCAACTTCACACTGCACCATTTTCCTGGAAAATCTAACTCGCTAGCTGACGCGCTTTCGCGCCTCCCACAACACGACAGTAAGAGGGAGGAGATTCGTGACTCTGTATTCACGCCCTCCCAATTGGGAGGAGCAGTAACCACTCGTAAGCAAGCAAAGCTTTCCCCCTTCCCCTACCCCTCCCGCAGATGACTGGGCTGCGAAATTCTCTACGGCTATGTCCGACGCCGACAGGGAGGAGGTGGGGGGGAGGACGGAGTTACTCAAGATGCTCAAGGATGCTGGCGGAAAAATGGCAAACTGTTTGTTCCCCATTCCCTTCGGGGGAGGTGATGAGTTGGGCGCACGGCTCGAAACTGGCGGGGCACACGGGATTTGTTAAGTCACTCCAACTATTGCAGAGACAGTTCTGGTGGCCTGGGCTACGAAAAGACATTTCTTTGTTCACTTCTGCTTGCCAAACGTGTTTAATGAGTAAGCCCAGGCCAGGTAAACCCCCAGGGGCGCTGCAACCCCTCCCTACGCCAACTCGGCCATGGGAAGTGATTTCGATGGACTTCATTACGGACCTACCCCCTAGTGGGGGGAATACTGTTATTTGGGTTGTGGTGGATCTCTTCACTAAACAAGCCCACTTCATTCCGTTTGCATCAATCCCCTCGGCCAAGAAATTAGCCTCGGCGTTCCTCCAACACGTAGTGAGGCTCCACACTTTGCCAGCTAAAGTAATCTCGGACCGGGGGGTGCAATTCGTTTCTCATTTCTGGAGTGAACTTATGTCACTGCTTGGGGTGGAGCGGGGGGTTGGCAGTGCGTACCACCCAGAGACTGATGGGCAGACCGAACGTGTCAATCAAACCCTTGAACAATATTTGAGGTGTTTTACAAACTTTCAACAAGATAATTGGCATTCCCTGTTGCCTTTAGCTGAGTTCTGTTACAATAACACTCAGCACTCCTCGACGGGGATGTCTCCGTTTAAGGCGGTCCATGGATATGACGCCCCGCCTTTACCGTTTCTGAATTCTCCCGACCTCCCGGCGGGAGATGCTGGTGACTGGTGCAAAAAGCTGCAAGCGGCTTGGCCGTTGTTATCTAAAACTCTGGACGATGCAAAGGAGGCTTACAAAACCCAGGCTGATAAGAAACGCAACCTTTCCTGGGTCCCAAAATGCGGGGAGTTTGCCTACCTATCCACTCAAAACTTGCGTGGAATTCAACCGAGTCGTAAACTCGGCTGGAAGTTTGTTGGACCTTTTGAAATTGTGCGAGTGATTAACAATGTGACTGTGGAACTTGCCTTGCCTAAATCACTAAAGTCTGTTCATCCTGTCTTTCATGTAAGGCTTCTACGCCGCGCGCCTGAAGAGAACAAATGGAGACCGCGACAACCCACCCCGCCTCCGCTGCTGGTGGGGGGGAGCCACACTATGAAGTTTCGCAGATCTTGGACTCTAAAATCTCTCGCAACCGCTTGTTTTATTTAGTCGAATGGACGGACTTTGGGCCTGAACAGAGGGAGTGGGTGCGGGCGGAACATGTTCTGGCCCCCAGGATGGTCCGTGCTTTTCATAAATTGTATCCCCACAAGCCAAAGGGATAGATTTGTTATCGAGAGGGCAGCATGTCAGGTAGTCCTGCCATGATGGATGGAGAAGGGAGGGCGGATGGGCTTTGTTCTGTGTAGGGCGGGTGGATGGGATCGTGGGGTGTTGATTTATGCACCTGGAGTGTTGGAATGGAATGCGGGGAGCTGCCTCGGCTGCCTGGCCGTGCAAGCTGTATCTCTTGTAGACTTCACACGCTGACCTTGGAGGAGACAAGCTGTTTGCTTCCTATCGCTTTCACAAGCAACAGCTAGGCTGAGACAATGGGGGCGGTGGGAACTACATTAATTATTATTGTCTCCAGTTTCCCGTGCGCGCGCTGTGCTCTTATTGGTGGAGGGGGGGTCCCCCATTCTCCCCCTTCTGGTATATCTGCTTGCTTCATGTAACCAAGTTATTCTTAACAATGTTCCTGTTACAGTAACCTACTATTGCAGCTTTAAAATAAATACTAATCTTGCTTCACTGAACAAGGCCTGGTATTTTGCTGACTAAGTTAAGGACTCTGACAACTGGGATGGTTCTCCCACGGAAAGCCCCAATACAGGGACTGAGGTAGCAAAGGCAACCTGGCGCAAGGCAGCTCTTTCCCTCCGAGGTACAGCAGCGCATAGAGACTGGTGGTATCTTGCAAGTATCTGGGGTCATCAGAAATAAGCAATTCAGAAGAGGCAATATCCACAGACCACCAAAATCCTTAGTAAAAGAAGCTGTCTGGCCAATAGATCCACAGGTTTAACAAAAAAATTGCACTTGGACAGTTTATTACAGCATAGTCATAACTCTGCACGAGAGGCTCTAAGAAGATGGCGCAGAGCATATCTGGAACACCACCGGTGATGAAGAGCTTGGCGTTTCATCTTGGGCATTCAGGTAAAAGCATCCCAGATTGTATCGTAAAATGCTCATGCTGATGGCTATTCCATTGTCTAATGATCAAAGTGTTATTGCTTGTCTTAATTTGGCAAAACAATCAGTAAGAGCAGATCACAGAAGACAGGCTGGTCTTTGACCTATTAATAAAGGCCACTTAATGAAACTCTCATATATTTGTATCTGCTCACAGTTTTAGAAATGACTGTAGAATCTTCTCTTTTCTACATGAAAATATTCAGACTAATAGAACTTTTGTGTCTCCTCCTCTTGAGTGAACAGGGCTTTCAACATCTCAGACAGAAGTACAAGCCTCAGCTTAGATGGTAATTCTTTTTTGAAAAATCATATTCTCAAGGGTCTCTATGCACACACACCCCTCCGTGTTTTCACCAGATGGTCTCCTCTTTGCCTGTAAGTTTGAGGGGGGGGCGGGGAGGGGTTTGGTTTTTAAAATTGCAGCTTTGACTCTTTTAAGTTAATCTTTCTATCACAGTTTGAATACAAAATGGCAGCTCAGAAATATCTCAGAAGCAAAGAAAAACAGGTCGCCTGGCACTGAGTGTTTCACTCCAATCCTTTATGCCTTCAATAATTTAAGGGTTTCCTTTTTTCCCACAGCAGATGTCATAGCAGATTCCATTTAACACAGTTCTACTGGGCAAATTTTCACAGTGACTGATTATTCCTGATTCTGTCATACAAAAGAGAATACTTCAAAGTCATTATCAGATCCAGCCACCACCACCCTTTCCGAAAGGGGTGTGTGTGCACATCTGAAGTGGGCATTAATGAACAGTAACATATAAATAGATATGATTAACTTGTGAGGCAAACATAAATGAACATTTTCAAGGCATGGGTTTCCTCCACAGTTTCTGTGACAAACCGTTGTAAAACCCAGATCCATTTATGCTCCACTTGGTAGGAAATGGCTGAGAAGTGTTCATTCTGATTACATCTAAGCATTACTACAGCCACACTTGGGAGAAGCTGTCACGGACAAGGGAACCCACCACATCAGTAGACAAAGAAGTCTCCATCACTAATCTGGAATACGGCTGCACACAACCTCTGGAGACCAACCACATTGAACTCCGACATTTTGTGCAACTGTTTCTATCTCTCTCGGCTTGTTGCCAATTATGGGGAGGCCGGGGAAGGACGAGCGTTCTCCTTGCCCGCTGTAGACCCTCCCCAGATCCCCTGAGGCCTAGGAGGACCACTAACTTTGGGAAGCCTCGGCCTGGGAACGGTCAAAAGTGTTACTCCAGCAACATTTTGCCAAGGAACTGGCAAAAATTACTTGCCCATACAATTTTTTTGGGGGCCCCACATGCCCATTTCCCTGAGCTCACTATTTCTGGCACATCATGGATGGGGAAGATTGGGGAGGGAGGGAGGAAGAGTTATATTTTGATTTACAAAGTCATCCCCCTGCCCGACTGCCTGGACATGATTCTTGCCACAAGCAAGCGGCTGTGTCTGGCCTCTTCAAGCATCTCGCCAATTCCCTGAAGGCCTGAACCAGCCTTAAGGATGACACCTTAACCCTGCTACAAAACCCTACTGTCCAGAGTACTCTACATACTCATTGTGTCCTTCATTGTCCAGTGAAGTCTCCAGCAAGCAATATAACTCAAGGTTGTCAGGAGCTGGCAGAAAGATAGCTGGCAAAGAAAAGGAGCTTGGAAGTCCCAGGTTCAAATTTACCTTGGCCATGAGCTCCATAGATTGCTCTTGGCCAGATGGAACTCCTTTATCTCCAGTTGGTATCCCCCATGGGCACAATAATACAAGTGCAGGCCTGCTTTTGTTGTAATCTTTGAGACAAGCTGTGACATCAAAATTTAAAAATGTAAATAGTCAGGCTGGGCTGGTATGTAAACAGGAAGTCAGGCACCTGCAAAACCCATAAAGGGAGGCTGCTGCAGGTAGAGGTGGCATTCTTACAGGCCGACAGTGGCCTCCGGACTGCAGTGACCCTGGACAGTTGCTTCTTTTCCCACTGGATTAAGCATCTCTTGATAAGGAAGTTTTCACCACAGCCACTTAAGGTGCTGTAGGGAAGGTTTCTTCCACCAATTATAAATTAACAAATCTGGCAAAAGGCACTGACTGCTGGCAGTGTTCCCTCTAAGCTGAGTTAGTGTGAGCTAGCTCACAATTTGTTAGCCTCCAGCTCGCCCATTTTTGTCTTAGCTCAGGAAGGAGGGCTCCAGGGCAAACTGATTTATGCAGCAGCCAAATTGCTGGCTCACATCTTCAATGCCAGGTGCTCACAGGACTCCGCAGGTTAGAGGGAGCAGCCAGCTTCTCTGGCTAATTTACAAACTGTATCAGAATAATATGGCACAAGTAAGATGTGGAAATAGGGGCCAGTTGACAAAAGAAATTCAAGTGAATAGAGGTGTTCACCAAGGATGCCTCTTGGCCCCTTTCCTTTTTACTTTATATATAAACAACACCAACAACAACCTCTTGGGTGAACATTTTCACCCTCCTCACTTGTTTCAGACACCTATTTCAAATTTGTTTTATGCAGATGACGACGTACTGATTTCACAGTCCTGTGTGGGGTTAAGACATCTATTAGATGCATTTGTGCTTTATTGCTCTCAAGAGTCCCTAGATATAAACTATCGAAAGACTAAAGTTATGATATTTTGTAAAGGTGTTCCATCCCATCACTTCTCATGGTTTATGGATGGACACTTAATTGAACAGGTTAACAAATTCCGGTAAAAACTGCGGGGGGGGGAAGGGGGGGACTCAGCCCAAGATACGTCTGGGAACCAAGAGGCTCAAGCTAACACTATATAATATGAAAATGCAAATGTTTATTAAGGTGTACACATGTTAAAACAGACTATGATTAAAAGAAAGAGTCTAAATTTCAGACTTTTAAAAGCTTTTCCAATGCAAATACACTTGACGGGTGAACACTTTTTAACTTAGGACCAAACGCGTTTCAGCCCCTTCGGGCCTTCCTCCGGGGTCACTCTTCTTTGTATTACACCGACACACGCCCAAATACATGTATAGAAGCTTTTTGTATACACACATATATAACCAGATGTTGTTTCCTGAAATTATAAAAAGGAAAAAAGGAAGGGGGGAAACAGCCAAATGTGTGTCAGTGTAATACAGAGAGGAGTGACCACTGAGGAAGGCCCGAAGGGGCCGAAACGCGTTTGGTCCTAAGTTAAAAAGTGTTCACCCGTCAAGTGTATTTGCATTGGAAAAGCTTTTAAAAGTCTGAAATTTAGACTCTTTCTTTTAATCATAGTCTGTTTTAACATGTGTACACCTTAATAAACATTTGCATTTTTATATTATATAGTGTTAGCTTAACAAATTCCAGTACCTAGGTGTTCTTTTCTCTTACAATATGTCATGGACACAACATATTATGGTTGCCATGAAATTAGCATCTGTACATTCAGCAGCTCTCCTGAGATTTTTCTGGACTTCAGGAGGCAATTATTTGCCCACTGCCAATTCAGGGATTTAAGACTAAGGTAGTTCCTTTATTATTATTTGGGGTTGTTGTTGTTTAGTCGCACAGTCAAGTCTGACTCTTTGTGACTCCATGGACCACATCACACCAGGCCCTCCTGTCTTTCACTGTCCTCTGGAGTTTGCTCAATTTCATGTTTGTTGCATCCGTGACACTGTCCAACCATCTCATCCTTTGCTATCCCCTTCTTCATTGACCTTCAATCTTTCCCAGCATCAGGGACTTCTCCAGTGAGTGCTTCCTTCTCATCTGGTGGCCAAAGTATTTGAGCTTCAGTTTCAGTATCTGGCCTTCCACGGAACAGTGAGGTTAGATTTCCTTTAGGATTAACTGATTTTATCTCCTTGCAGGCCAAGGGACTCTCAAGAGTCTTCTCCAGCACCATTAATTCAAAAGCATCTGTTCTTCAGTGCTTGGCCTTCCTTATGGTCCAACTCTCACAGCCATACATTACTACAGGAATACCATTCGCTTTGACTATGTGGACTTTTGTTGGCAGTGTAATGTCTCTGCTTTTTATTATGCTCTCTAGGTTTGCCATTGCTTTCCTCCCAAGGAGCAGCTGTCTTTTAATGTCATGGCTGCAGTCATCTTGGATCCCAGGAATGTGAATTCTGCCATTGCTTCCATGGCTTCCCTTTCTATTTGCCAAGGAGTGATGGGGCTGGATGCCATGATCTTAGTTTTTTTGATGTTGAGTTTCAAGCCAACCTTTGTGCTCTCCTCTTTTAATCTTAGCAAGAGGCTCTTTAGGTCCTCTTCACTTTTTGCCATTAGAGTGGTATTGTCTGCATATCTGAGGTTGTTGATGCTTTTCCCAGCAATATTAATTCCAGCTTGTGATTCATCCAGGCCAGCATTTCGCATGATGTACTCTGCATATAAATTAAATAAGCAGGGTGATAATATACATCCTTGTCATACTCCTTTTCCTATGCTAAACCAATCAGTTGTTCCATGTCCGGATCGAACAGTTGCTTCTTGACCCTTACACAAGTTTCTCAGGAGGCATGTGAGGTGGTCTGGTACTCCCATCTCTTTAAGGACTTGCCACAGTTTGTTGTGGTCCACACAATCAAAGGCTTTAGCATAGTCAGTGAAGCAGAAGTAGATGTTTTTCTGGTACTCTCTTGCTTTCTCCATAATCTAGCGAATGTTGGCAATTTGATCTCTAGTTCCTGTACCTCTTCGAAACCCAGCTTGTACTTCTGGCAGTTCTCTATCCACGTACTGCTGAAGTCTAGCTTGTAAGATCTTAAGCATGATCTTGCTAGCATGTGAAATGAGTGCAATAATTATTTGGCGTACCTCTGTCTATTGCCAAAGTAATTAGAAATATGATTTCTCTTTAATTTCTATTTTGCACTCCACGTCTAGATTACCAATGTGCATCTCTGGTCCAGCAATCCAGTTGGAACTTGCAGAACCATAATTAGAAGCCAAAGCCTGGATTGCAATGTTTATTTTTAGATTTTTTTTTTTTTTCATTCTTCAGTGGAGTGTTATTTCCATTTACTTGTCAAAGATGGTTTTCAGAGTTCTTGGCAAAAATTAGTCGATAATAGATTGCAGAGACTGAGGTTGTCTTTTGCGATTTTAAAGCAAATGGAATACTCCTCTGCATGTAAACTGATTAAATCCAGAGTGTTACACTTTGACAAATGGAGCACTAATTGTAGAGCACAAAGGGTATGCTCCTTGTACTACCTGGGTCTCCCTATTCCAAGGAGTCTGCCTGCATAGTGTAAATTCTTAACTGTCCCTAAATACAGAATACTGTTCACTAAGGCTAGATTAAATGTTTTTCCACTGGGGGAGTTAACAGGCAGGTTCCCAGGGATTCCCTTTTCTGAAAGACTTTGTAAATCAGGGAATCTGGATACTATCTGGCACTTCTTTATTGATTCTAAGAAGCATGAACTCGCTAGAGATAAATGGATCACAGCGTATATTCAGAAATGGGTATGTGTCTCAAAACAAGAAGCAGTTACATAGCTTCTGGCTGATACCAAACCAAGCATAAGTCTTGTTGTGGCAAAATTTTTATCAATAGTTTTTAATGACTTTTATCTGTAATGGTATGTTTTATTCCTTGTACTTTGTATTTCTGGTTGCTGTATTTTTGGATTGTATTATTCTGTACCATATGGACTATTGAACTTGTTTGCTTATGACTCATTGGTCTGTAAGCATGAAGTACAGAATAAAGGGAGAAATGCCAAAAAAGGGCACCCTTAACTTATTCCAGCATTGTGTTACTAGCCAGAAAATCCAGCGATCCCACTCACAAGTGATTGTCTTCATACACAGTCTCAAGAACCCCGTTCCCACTAGTCAGGGAGATTAAAACTATCCATACAATTACAATGAGCTGAAGTTTCTGCCATCTGGTCTGTATCTAAACAGACATCTTAGCTGTCCCAGATCAGAGAAACACTTTATAGCCAAAGAATCTGGCAGAAGTGTCACAGTATTGGATTAAACCATCCTCTGTGAAGAGACTGGACGTCAGTGCTAATAGTCCACAGACTGGCTGTGCTAGGCAAGATTTCGTGGATGTAACGAGGGCAGAGAAAAAAATGACTTTTATAGTCAACACTGCATAGGCCTTCGGATAAGTTCCATGGCATATTTTGCCTGAGCAAGTTTCCCACCAACATTGTTCATGCCATCTCCGAACGGCTTCATTTCTCCTATTCCATTAAAAAATGAAATCTATTCAATTTGATTTATTATGATCAAAGATCAGCAAATACCTTAAAACGTTACATATAGTTAACAGCACAGATACAGACAGACAGTTGACACAGATAATTTTTTTTGTAAATATGTTTTATGTATGTACTAGGGAGCAAAGCCTGTTGTGGTGGAAGACAACGGGCCGAAGAAAGGAAGGGAGGGAGGTGGAAGGGAGAGAGGGTTGGAGAAAGGAAGGAAGGAAGGAAGAGGGGGAAGAGTGAAAGAAAGGAGAGAGGAAGAAAGGAAAGGGGGGAAAGAAAGGGAAGAGGGGCAGAAAAGGGCTTCTCTGGGCCCAGAGAGGGCCTTTTGTCTCCCACACACCATCCCCTGGGCATTCTATGGGGGCAGTAGGCAGTGTGTGGGGGGAAAGGGTTTCTCTGGGCCTAGCGCCCCACAGAAGGCCCAGGGGATGGTGTGTGGGGACGGAAAAGGCCTTCTCTGGGCCTAGTGCCCCATAGAAGGCCCAGGGGATGGCGTGTGGGGACGGAAAAGGCCTTCTGTGGGCCTAGTGCTCCACAGAAGGCCCAGGGGATGGTATGTGGGGACGGAAAAGGCCTTCTCTGGGCCTAGTGCCCCACAGAAGGCCCAGGGGATGGCGTATGGGGGCGGAAAGGCCTTCTCTGGGCCTAGTGCCCCTATAGGAGGCTCAGGGGATGGCATGTGGGGGGCGGAAAAGGCCTTCTCTGGGCCTAGTGCCCCATAGAAGGATGGCGTGTGGGGATGGAAAAGGCCTTCTCTGGGCCTAGTGCCCCATAGAAGGCTCAGGGGATGGCATGTGGGGGGCGGAAAAGGCCTTCTCTGGGCCTAGTGCCCCATAGAAGGATGGCGTGTGGGGATGGAAAAGGCCTTCTCTGGGCCTAGTGCCCCATAGAAGGCCCAGGGGATGGCGTGGGGGGGTGTGCAAAAGGCCTTCTCTGGGCCTAGCGCCCCATAGAAGGCCCAGGGGATGGCGTGTAGGGGACGGAAAAGGCCTTCTCTGGGCCTAATCCCTTCATAGAAGGCTCAGGGGATGGTGTGGGGGGCGGAAAAGGGCTTCTCTCACTTGCCTCAGCCTTGAGGGCCTGTCCCTGCGCTCACACTCCAGATGGTCCTCTCCTGTCAGAGGACTGGAGCAGACTGAGCTGAAAACACTGATCGGGGCTGACGTGGGCGGGACTTTGCGAAGCAGCCAGTCAGCCCTGGCCAGTGTCTTCTGACTGCCAGTTCTTGAGCCGAATCAATTATGGCAAGCATAGAATGCTATGGAACCAAGATTCAAATATATATAAGGACAGGATAAGGACAGGATTTTATACTGACTGGAAGCCACCCTGAGCCTGCTCCGCAGGGAGGGCAGGGTATACTAAATAAATAAATAAATAAATAAATAAATAAGACAAAGTGAATTTTAACATTTCCTAAGAAATAATAGTCTTCTGTCTGATTAGGATAGCCATAGCACAAAACCTTGCTACCATAGCAGTAATTTCATTACAGATGTTAGCTAAAAGAGGAGTAAAATAACACTGATTTTTGGCCACTGTGCGACAGTAGTGTTGGACTGGATGGGCTGTTGGCCTGATCCAACATTGGCTTCTCTTATGTTCTTATGTTCTTATGACCTGCCTGGGTAGGCGACTATTGGAGTAATATATTTAGAATGAATCTCGTGATAAAATCGGCAAGATAAGAGAATGTGCTCAATTGTCTTGACCTGTCCAGAATTATGAGGGCAGAGTCGGCTTGCGTATGGGGCATGAGCATAACCCCCTTGCAGGAGGGCAGGTGGGAGAGCATTTAATCGTGCTCGAGTAAAAGCTCTGCAGAGCTGAGGGAGCTTTATTTAAGGTAACTAGATGGAGCAAACTTCTCACCACTAAAAAGTGTGAGGCTCGTGCTCTGTCCATTTGGGGAGAAGTGTCCCATAATCTTTGTTTGACAGCACCTTTGGCTCCTTGAAATCCACGGTGTAAAAGAGCCGTACTAGAGAAGTCTAGAATTGCCAGTTTGTATTCAACTGCAGAAACCCAGTGTGAGCAAAAACCATCAGAAAGGATTAAGGGGGTCAGCCCTGATGAAAGGAATCTTAATTTAAGCCAAAAACATATGGCATAAAACCAAGCCTGGGTTTCTAATGTAACCAGGCCAGCCTCAAGCCTAAGCAGAGCATTGGGAACACATTTTGGTATTCCAAATAAAGATCTCAAAAATGAAATCTCACTTTGGGGAAGAGAATAGGACACCAGGGAATGACACTGACTATAGCCCCTGAGAATCCCACATTCCAAGATAAGACCAGGGCATCAACAGAATCACCCTCAGGCTCTTGCGGTGCCACACACCGATCAGTAAACCAGTTGGATCTATCAGACTCCCTGTATCAGTGAAATGATCCACCACCTCTGAAGAGTGGAGGTGGTTATACCCATCTGTGCCTTCAGCAGATACTGATCTGACCATGACACTGGTTTTATGTCCACCACCTTAATGAGATTGCCAGACAACTTGCTTCATACAAAACAGCAGATCCAATGGATACCCCATCTCATGTGTTGGGCCCATTAGAGCCTGGGGCAGCCCCATGAATGCCACGAAATCCTGAGCATAACCTATCTAAAAAACCAGCCTCAGAATGAACATGGAAGTCATCCTTCGACTACTATCCTTGGGGTCTCCAACACCAGTCCTGACACCACCCCACCATTGAGTCTGCCTTTATGCTAGGTGGATGGTAAACAGCCACAACCTGTCCTTGGTATCCAACACAAAGCGCATACAATCAAAAGTAACATACTGGTTGGTTTTGGAATTTGCAAGGAGGAGAGTCAGCTTATGCCACAATTTGGGTTAACAAAGAACTACTTACCTGGTCAGAGTCAACTGAAACAATACAAGCACAGCAATATGACCCAGCCCAGTTTTGCTCACAATTCCAGGTCTAAGGCTTCCAGTCTGGGATTCATGGCGTCCTGACGTGTTCTGGCTTGCTCTCAGAGCTCCCAGAGCATACGGAGGGTCTTGACGACAGGGTGGGCTTCATATAGCCCACCGCAGATCCCCCCAGGTAGGGGGTGACTGGCAGCGAGCCTTGGCCCGAGAGGGAGTTGAGATCAGCTGATAGCGGGGCTTTAAAGAGCGTCGCGACCAGCCTTGATCCCCTCCCCCCTAGAAGGCACTTCAGAAATTCTCTACAAGACCCCACCAAGTTGGATTCTCAACATAAGAACACATGACCCAGACTTCCAAGACATTCTACTGAAACTGATATCAAGGAAACACTGCTATAACAAGACACGGACTTTGAAGGTAACTTTTTAAAATTGCTCACCGGAGACGCATTTTGGCCGAGAGTAAACAACATCCAATGAAGCGCATGATCGTGCTGTATCTTTTGTACTAACACCGACTCCGAAAAAGAGCAGTTAAACAGCTAAAAAAGGCCAAAAAGCTGGTTTGTTGAACATTCCTGCGGTTGGAATATTGACTTTAAAATAGAAACTAACAGCAAGCCCCGCGAGAACTAGTGTGGAAAAGTACTCTAGCTGCAGCAGAAATCGCCAGAACAGGAAGTGACCTCAGACCAGACAAGTAATATTTCCTAGAGAAGACCAAGGAGGCCGGAAGAAGGGAGGAAACCAGAGGCAAGGGGGACAACTAAGATTGCCGGACAGGAAGTGAGTAACCGGAAGAACCATCTACCATAGAGAAATTGCGCCTGCCATTTTGAGACGGTCAGAAAAATTATACTTCGATTTTAACCAAAAAGACTTAATAGAAAAAAGTGAAATTAGAGCGATTTAGGTGGGCATAAGAAGGACTTTAATTTGATGTAAGTTTTAGGTGAATTTTAAACGGCTTACGATCTGCGGCAACGACAGAGGGCGAACTCCTGGTCCTCCCCGAAAATGGCTGCTAAAGAAGAAAAGAAGCTACAGGGCCTGATGGAAGCTATGGAGAAACGAGTGATGGACGCATTACAAAAGATGGAAAAAACTTTAGTAACAGAAGTATCAGACTTGAAAAAGGACCTATCTGGGATTACAAAAGAGATACAGACGCTGACTAAGAGAGCAGATGAGATGGATGAAAGAGTGAAGAGAGTGGCATCCAATGTTGCTGAGGTTGCTATAGAAACAGAAAAAGTTAATGTGATGGTCCAATACAATGCAATGCTTAACCATATGAGATTCAGGGGGATCCCTGAAGACAAAAGTGAGAACATTCATTCTGTTATGGTGGATGCTGTTGCAGATTTTTTAAAAATGGAAGAGGAGAAGGTGGCGGCACAGATTGATGTGGTGTACAGAGTCAACTCTGCGATTGCGCAAAGGAAAAAATTACCCAGAGATGTGATTGTCCAGTTTATATCCAAAAAACTGGAGGATCTATTTAAGCAACAGTTTCAGGAAGATTTCACAATTGACAACAAGAAAATCATGATATTAAAGGAACTACCCAGAGCAATTCTTCAGGATAGACGACTCTTTAAAGACTTGACTGACGAACTGAAAACAGAGGGTATAAGATACAGATGGGAAATTCCAAAAGGTGTCAGTTTTACATTCAAGCAGAAGAGAGTCACCATCAAGTCAGTAGAGCAAATGACCAGATTCATCAATGATAACGTTAAAGACTCTGATAAATAAGTACAAAAACAACATGGAGAGTCAAATTATATCATGGAATGTCAATGGACTTAATTCACCTCAAAAAAGAAAAAATGTTAGATTTTGGTTGGAAAAACAAAAATGTGATATTGTCTGTTTGCAAGAAACACATATTAAAAAAACTGATGCTAAATTTTTGATTCAAAAAAGATTAGGAGAGGAGTTTTATTCCCTCTCCTCCCAAAAGAAAAAAGGAGTTGTTATATATATTAAAAAGGAATTGGAACCAAAAGAAGTTTTTAAAGATAATGAAGGGAAGCTTTTGGCGGTAGAAGCCGTGCTGCAGAGCAAAAAGACTTTAATTGTTAACCTTTATGCTCCAAACGGTGCGAAGGAAAATTTTTCCAGGATTTGTGGGAACAGCTACGACAGCTAACCTATGAGCAAATGATATTAATGGGTGACTTTAATGGTACTGTTAATAATGTTATTGATAGAAAATCCCAAAAAGGAAACGAAGGCATGGGCAAACTTCCGAAAGTCTTTTTTCAATTGGTTAAACATGAACATCTGAAAGATGCTTGGAGAGTTAAAAATCCCAAGGATAGAGAGTATTCCTTTTACTCATCAAGACATGAATCTTTCTCAAGGATAGACATGATGTGGATGACTGAGAATTTGATCTTGCAGACACGCAAAATCGAGATGTTACCTAGAACTCTCTCTGACCATAGTCCAGTAAAATGGTCAACGTATGTTAAAAGAAAGAAATTCCGATGGAGACTCAATGAGGATTTGCTGGAAAAACAAAATATTGTGGACAAAATAAGGACAGAAACCCAAACATATTTTCAACTGAATTTAAACAAGGATGTACAGACACAAACGGTATGGAAGGCCTATAAAGCTGTGATGAGAGGACACCTGATTGCAATCAATAATAATGAAAAGAAACAACAATTGAAAATAGATAAAGAGATTACGGAAAATATTTGGAAAAAAGAAATGGAGCTTAAGAAAAGGCCTGGCAAAAAGAAGATTTTGAGAGAATTGAGGATTTTAAAGGAACAATATGAGGCGAGGTTAAACAAAGAAGTATATTGGAACTTGAAAAAATTGCAACAGAAGTCCTTTGAAGGTGCAAATAAACCTGGTAAATATTTGGCATGGCAATTGAAGAAAAGAAGAGAGAATAAAACAATCACTAAATTGAAAGATGGAAATAAAGAAATTTCAGACCCAGGAGGGATCCGGAGGGAATTTTATAAATATTATGCGGCTCTTTTTCAAGCAAAACAAGTGGATCTGCAAAAGATGCAAGACTATTTATCTAAGGTTAATTTGATACAACCAAGCCTAGAAATGAAAGCAATATTAAATGCTGTAATAACTAAAGAAGAAATCAGTAAAGCAATAGGAGAGGCAAAGATTTCCAAAGTTCCAGGTCCGGATGGTTTTTCAGCTAAATTTTACAAAAAACTTCATGAAGACCTGGCTCCGGTGTTAGAGATTCTTTTAAACGAAATTAGGAGAACTGGGAAGATTCCAGATTCCTGGAATGAAGCTGCGATCACCTTAATTCCGAAAGAAACGCAAGATTTAACAAATGTAAAGAATTATCGACCTATCTCACTGTTAAACAACGATTATAAGATCTTTGCAAAAATATTAGCAGAGCGCCATAAAGGGTTCTTGAAAGATACTATTGCTGAAGATCAAGCCGGATTCTTACCAAATAGACAAATAAAAGACAATATGAGGGTTGTTTTAGACGCAATTGAGTATTATGATAAACACCCGGAAAAATAAGTTGGCTTTTTATTTTTGGATGCAGAAAAGGCATTTGATAATTTGAATTGGGAATTTATGTTTAAAGTGTTTGAGAAATCCCAGATGGGCGCAGAATTTATAAGAATGATTCAATCAATATATAAAGAACAAAAAGCTACGGTGATTGTGAATGCAGAACCAACAGAAGTGTTCCGGGTCAGAAAAGGTACCAGACAGGGTTGCCCCCTGTCACCATTGCTATTTATCTGGATTTTGGAGATTTTGCTGCAAATGGTTAGAGATGACGATAACATAAAAGGTTTGAATGTTAGAGGTTTTTCATATAAACTACGAGCATTTGCGGATGATATTATGTTTATTGTTGAAGATCCTGTTAATAATATGCCTAAGGTATTTGAAAAAGTAAAAGAGTTTGGCGATCTCACAGGGTTCTATGTAAATAAGAATAAGTCCAAGATATTGTGTAAAAATATGATAGGTACAAAGCAACAAATGTTACAAAACGTGACAGAATGTGAAGTGGTTAAAAAGGTTAAGTATTTGGGAGTTGAAATTACAATGAAAAATTTAGACTTGTTTAAGAATAATTATGAAAAACTGTGGGTTTCGATAAAGAGTGACTTAGAAAAATGGGAAAAACTTAGATTATCTCTTCTTGGAAGAATTGCCGTTGTCAAAATGAATGTACTGCCCAGGTTAATGTTTTTGTTCCAGACAATACCAATTGTGAAAGATGTGAAAGTGTTGGTGAAATGGCAAAGAGAAATCTTTAAATTCATCTGGGCAGGAAAGAAGCCAAGAATTAAAATGAAGATAATGTACGATACTAAAGACAGAGGTGGCTTCCAAGTCCAGAATTTGCGTTTGTATCATGAAGCTGTATGTATGTCTTGGTTATCTGATTGGGTCAATTTGGAAAATAGAAAACTCCTAGCTCTTGAGGGGCACGATTGCAGATTTGGCTGGCATACCTATCTTTGGTATGGGAAAAATAAAGTTGATTCAATGTTTAAGCATCATTATGTAAGGAGAACATTGCTTGATGCATGGACCAGGTACAAGGATACAGTTTCCGACGAGAGGCCTTTGTGGATTGTTCCAGCAGCAGTTATACATCCTTTTTCAGAACATAAAGGTAATGATTGGTTGAAATACCAAGAACTGTTGCAAAAAGAGGGGGAAAATATGTTTTAAAACCAAATAATGAACTAGAATTTGAGTATGGATGGTTACAATATTGTCAAATAAGGGATATTTACAAAAAAGATTGTAAAGAGGTTGGTTTTAGAGCTAAGAATGATGAGTTTGAAAATATATGGTTGAAAAGAGAGCGAAAAATGATCTCAAAGATGTATAAAACTTTGTTGACTGCATATACTTTGGATGAAACTGTTAAAGAGCAAATGATAAAATGGGCCATAAACATGAACAAAGAAATTTCTATGGAAACATGGGAGTTTTTGTGGAAAAGATCCTTTAAAATGTCTACCTGTGTTAATGTAAAAGAAAATTGCTACAAGATGATGTATAGGTGGTATATGACACCAAAAAAGATTGCTAATATTAGTATGGATAAGAACTTGAGTAATAGGTGTTGGAAATGTAAAAAAACAGAGGGTTCTTTTTACCATATGTGGTGGTCATGTGATAAAGCAAAGGTATACTGGTCTAATATACACTGTGTGATGCAGAAAATATTAAAAATCCCAATTGGGAGAAGACTGGAACTTCTTCTCTTAGGTTTGACAATGGAAAGAATTCCACAGGAAAAAAGGACATTATTATGGTATATGATTACGTCGGCGAGAATGGCCTTCGCTCAGCAATGGAAAGCGGAGAAGGTGCCGGATATACATGACTGGTTTAGAAATTATTTTTTTTTTAGCGGAAATGGACAAAATGACAAAAAAGCTAAATGGACAAATGGCAGAACAGTATATAAAAGATTGGGAAGGTTTGAAGTTGTATTTGGAAACTGAATACAGAATGAAGGGGGAAATGTACAATTTAGATCTGTATGGATACTGAATGAGAAGTGAAATGAATTCTGAATTGTATTATACTGTTATATGAAAATATGTTGAAATTAGTTAAGATGTTTTATATATTTGAAATGTGTTACCTGGTTTGTCGATTCATATAAGTCTAAACCTGATTACCGTCTAATATATACTTTTTTTGTTATTAGCAGTGTTGGAAGTCTATTAGGGGGTGGGGGGATGGGATGGAAATTTTTTCAAATTGTATTGGTAACGTTGTTGAAAATGTTGAGCACATCTCAATAAAATTTTGTTTAAAAAAAAAAAAAATCCAGGTCTAAGATTTCCTCTCAGGACGGTTTATGTAGGCCTTAGGATTGTGAGTATTTACGTGCTGAATTATAATTTTTTTGTCTACTGGTTGTCATCTTTTTACATTTGAAGTTGGAGGTGACACCCTCTTGTGTGATTTCTGAGATCTTTCACTGGGCCAATATTAATTGGTCTGGGTGCTGGAACAGTAATGGAATTTAATGGTTCTCCATGTGCAGAGCAAATTTTACTAGTGCAAACCCACACATAACCCAGTTTGAAGACATCAGAATACAAGAAGCTCAGTTTCAAAACACATATCACCACATAAGCTAATAAGACAGGTTTCCATGAATGGCTAGCTTACATTAAAAATACAAGCCATAGCTGGCTCAACGCTGATGCTGTTCAGCTAGTCAAAATAAGCTTACTTAACATATATAATGAAACTATGTTCTCTCAGAAGGTTGAAACACCTCCAATAGACATCATCCATCATCCAACAGACATCAAGAATATTCATATTTATGGATAAAGTATTTTCCAGTAATGCATCAGTGCAGATGGCCCATGACAGTGTCACAATAAAAACATATGCCAATGTCAAAAAATAAATTACTAACATTTTTACACAAATGTTAAAAGACTGTGTCAGAAAAAAATGCCTTTGATGTTTCTCACTGAATCCATTGTTTTATGTTTCCTACCCCGCTTTGCGCTTGCGTAGCTATGCAGGCAGAAACGTGGGAGCTTCTTCCCTGCCGCTTTTCCTTATCACGGTGGCCTTGAATGTAGGCTTTGGACTATTCTTGTTTCGCTGAGAATTTTCCAGTCCTGGGAAGGCAAGGGGAGGGGGGAGTAGTCTCCCGCTCATGAAGTATTTCTCCCGCCGGGAGTTCCCGCGCGAGTGCTCAAGTTTTATTTGCTAGGCGCTTCATTGCATCACACTATAAGTTAGCTTGCTTTGCTTCGCCCCCCCATTCCTGACAATGACCTCCTACTGTGGGTTTTAGCAAGATAATCCAATAAACCTTTCTTTGTGCAAGAATGACTGGATCTACTTGATTTTAAACCTGACAGAAATTGTCAGGAATCACATCATTCCCTCACCGTCAGTTTCCGCCGTCTACCACGATGAGCGGAGCGGGGAAGGGAGCCACGGGCACAGTCCCGGTGACTACTACTGCGGGAGCCACGGGCGCCGTTCCAGTGACTACGACTTCAGGAGCCACGGTTCCAGTCACTACTGTGGCAGCTCCAGTGGTCACTGTCCCGACCACCACCGTTGTTCCGGTGACTACAACTACAGTTTTGGCGGCACCGATACCCCACTCAGCAGCCGGGTTGGTTACCCCGCCATTGATCGGCACAATGGGTGCTCCGTACACTCTCCCGATCTACAGCCCGGCCGGGCCTATACAGAGTCAGGGAGGTGCGGTTCCACGAACCTATGTGCCAGGAGCCCCAACACCTTGGGATAAAGGGGTGACTTATCGCAGATCACGCGATTGGACTAAGAACTTGTTGGACACTACCCAGACAACCTGGACTATGCCGGGCAGTCAGAGCTGGGACAGCCTTTTGGATCCCAGAGGTAGTTTTGGACTTCCCCAAGGGAGGGTGTCCCGAGGATCTCCCAGAACGGGGTCCAGCCAAGATACTGATGCCCGCATGGATTCTATTCAAGAGGATACCCGACGGCTGGTAAGAGACATGAGCAAACTAATGCAGTCCCTACCCCAGATGATGGACCAAGCCATTCGAGCTCATCCGCTGACGCAACCTAGACCGGTACCAGCCCCGGCGCCACCGTTGATACCGGGACGGCCACCTCCTGCCCCCCCGGGCCCGGGGCCGGGCCAACCAGTACCACCGGGTCCAGGGCCGGGCCAACCAGTTCCCCCCCCGGGGCCAGGGCCGGGCCAGCCAGCACCAGTTCCCCCAGCGCCAGGACCGGGGCCAGGGCAACCAGGACCTATCCAGCCGCCAGTTTTACCTCCGCCTCAACTCCCTGCTCCAGCACCCCTCATGCAGCCGGCCCCAGTACCGGTCATGGCGCCGGCCCCCCCGGTAATCCGCCCCAAGGACATGCTTGAGATCACATTTGATGGAGATCCAGAGACTGTGTCCTTTTTCATATTGCAAGTCGGAAAATTTGTGCAAAGATGGGGCTATGTATTCCCAGACGAAGAACAACAGGTGGAGTTTATCGCATCCAGGTTCCGGGGGAGTGCTACTAGCTGGTATGTAGCCCTTCATGATCTGGAGGCAGCGGAGTTGGGGAATGTAGATGACTTCATGTGGGCTTTGAGAAACCGTTTCGAGGATCCGGGGCGGCCGAAAAAGCTGAAGCCTTCCTTCGCACATTCAGACAAGGCAAACTCTCAGTGCGGGAGTATTCAAGGGAGTTTCAAAGGCATGCCGTGAAAATTCGGGACTGGACCGATGCGGTCTTGGCCCAGCAATATAGAATGGGACTAGCCGTAGACGTTCGCAATAATGTCCTCAGCTCTCAGCAACCCCGCACCCTCCAGGGTTGGATGGAGGAAGCCGAGAAGGCGGAAAGTCGCTTACGTATGATGAAACTGGATCTATCTTTGGGCAACAACCGTCCGAGTCTTGCGGCAGGCCAAGCCAGACCCAAACCAACGTCCACCCCAAGTGGAATGAGAGATCAGCGTATGCGACAGGGCCTCTGCCTGCGGTGTGGGGAGAAAGGGCACTTCGCCGCAGCCTGCCCGAAAGGGGATCCCAATAGAGCTCTACCACAAGAAGAGCCCAGAAGGTGGACAACCCCTACCCCAAGGAAAGGTACAGCAAAACCACGCAATACCCGGGCTCTTTTTGCTAGCCCCGACCAAGCGGATACCATGATGCTGGAGGAGGACAGTGAGATGCAGGGAAACGAAATGGTCCTGTTTGTGAATGGCGCTACACAGCAGGACCCAGCACCTGAGGCGCCTAAACTGGTGAGCAATTACCCCTCTCTCTTTTTTGTGACTGTTCTGGTGATGAACCCAGCAATGATGACCCACATTCGGGTTCGAGCCCTCATTGACTCAGGGTGCGGGAGGGATCTCATAAACCCGTCTATGGTTATGGGGTTGGAGGCAGCCGTGGTCCACTTGAAAGACCCAATAACTTTCACGCAAATGGATGGGTCTCCAATGAAGGAACCATGCCGATTTGAGACTGTTCCTTTAAGAATAGGCATTTGTGACCACTGGGAGCTACGCTCGTTCGTGATAGCTCCTCAAGCCCAGTTTCCCTTAGTGTTGGGTAGCCCTTGGTTACATGGACATAACCCTTACATTCTATGGGAGGAAGGGAATGTACAATTTATCTCCCCGAAATGTACAGAACACAAATGGGACCCAGGGTGGGGAAATCCCCCATGCAATGAACCTCCACGAGCTTGTTTAGCCACGGAGGACCTTAACCGCATCCCTGAGGATTACTAGTATATAACCAGGGTTTTTGAGGAGGAAGAAGCTGATGAACTACCCCCCCACCGTAACTCCGACTGTGCAATTGAAATTCTTCCGGGCCAGAAATTACCAAAAGGGAAAATTTATGCCATGAGTCCAAGTGAAAAGGAAGAACTGCGCCGTTTTATTGATAAAAATCTGGCCCGTGGATTTATTAGACCAGCATCATCCCCTTTTGCAGCACCTGTATTGTTTTGTAAAAAGAAAGATGGGGGGCTCAGACTCTGCACGGATTACCGGGGACTTAACGCAGTGTCTGCGACTAATGCCTACCCAATGCCCCTCATCAAAGACTTACTGGCAGAGGTGGCTAAAGGGAAAGTGTTTTCTAAACTGGATTTAAGAGATGCCTACTTTCGGGTTCGTATCAGAGAGGGGGATGAATACAAGACTGCATTTAATACCCCGCTGGGGCAATTTGAATATCGGGTCATGCCCTTCGGTTTACAGGGGGCACCAGGGGTCTTCATGAACTTAATCAATGAAGTGTTACACCCCTATTTATTCAAGGGGGTGGTTGTTTATTTGGATGATATCTTGGTCTATACCCCGGATCAGGAATCCCACACTATCCTTATGCGAAAAGTATTGGAAAAGCTATTAGAACACAAACTGTTTGTCAAACTGTCAAAATGTGAATTTCACCAGGAGTGCATTGACTTTTTGGGGTACCGCATATCCTCCGCGGGGTTGGAAATGGACCCAAAAAAGGTCCAGGATGTATTAATGTGGGAACCCCCCAAGACCAGGCGACAGCTCCAAAGTTTCCTCGGTTTCGCCAACTTTTACCGTCAATTCCTGCCACACTTTGCCCAAGTAGCCCTTCCCCTCACGGAGCTGCTAAAGACTAAGGGGAAGGGATCTAAGGCTTCGGTGCCAGGGGCCCCTTTGAACTGGACCCCGCAGTGTCAGGAAGCGTTTGAACAACTAAAACGGTTGTTCACGTCTGAGCCCATACTAGCACACCCCGATGAGACAAAAAAGTTTGTGGTCCAAGTAGACGCGTCGGATACTGCTATGGGTGGGGTGATTTTGCAAGAGAACGCTCAGGGACAATTACAACCCCTGGCTTATGTATCAAGAAAATTCAATGATACAGAGAGATTTTGGCCCATTTGGGATAAAGAAGCTGCGTCTATACGTTTAGCATTGATCACATGGAGACACTGGTTAGAGGGGTCCCAAGTACCTTTTGAAATCTGGACTGATCACAAAAATCTTGAGGTACTGCGGAAACCCCGAAATCTGAATGCTAAACAATTCAGGTGGGCTGAGTTTTTCTCCAAATTTCAATTCACCCTTCACCATTTCCCAGGGAAAGCCAATCATCTGGCGGACGCTCTCTCCCGCCTTCCCCAACATTTCTGTAAGAGAGCCGAAGTACGAGAGTCTATGTTCACCCCGGAACAATTGGTTGGTGCAGTTGTAACCCGTAAAGCCAAACAAACACCAATGACTCCCATCCAGACATTAACCTGGGAAAAACAATTTCTCACTGACATCACCCCACAGGAAACAAATGATTTACAAGCCAGGGACGATGTGAGATGTAGTCCGAACGGCTGCTGGTACAGGGGAAATAAAATGTTTGTCCCTGAAGCTACCCGATCCCAAATGTTGCAGACAGTTCATGACTCAAAATCTGCGGGGCACTTTGGATATGTGAAATCCTTACGACTCCTGCAACGTGGCTTCTGGTGGCCCCGAATGAAACAGGATTTATCCCTCTATATACAATCCTGTCCAACGTGCAATCGTTGCAAAGCCAGACCGGGAAAACCTCCAGGTCTCTTACAGCCTCTGCCCACCCCGAGCCGACCCTGGGAAGTAATCTCTATGGACTTTATCACTGATCTTCCCCCCTCTAGACATATGACGGTCATTTGGGTGGTAGTGGATTTATTCTCTAAGCAAGCTCACTTTATACCATTCCCTAGTCTGCCAACAGCCAAAGTCTTGGCCAAAGCATTCCTCCAACACATTGCCAGGCTACATACGTTGCCACTCAAGATAATCTCCGACAGGGGGGTTCAATTTGTTTCCAAGTTGTGGTCGGAGCTAATGACTCTAATGGGTATTGAACGTGCTCTCAGTACTGCCTATCACCCTGAAACCGATGGGCAAACGGAGAGAGTAAACCAGACTTTAGAACAATACCTAAGATGTTTTTCTAACTATCAACAAGACAATTGGGTTGATTTATTGCCACTGGCGGAGTTTGCGTACAACAACTCATGGCACGCTTCAACAAAAATGTCACCCTTCAAAGCTGCCATGGGTTATGACAGCCCCCTCTCCCCTTCTTGAAGCCCGGTGAGAATGTTGGGAAAGCCTCAGCGTGGTGTAAAATTTTCCGCGATTCTTGGCCCCTAATTGTTGAGACATTGAATGAAGCCAAGGCACAGTACAAAAAACAGGCAGACAAAAAAAGGGCAGGTGGATGGAAACTGCAACCGGGAGACTCTGTCTATCTGTCAACCAAGAACCTAAGGCTAGCGCAACAGTCAAGGAAACTTGCTTGGAAATATATTGGTCCTTTCAAAGTGTTGAGATGTATAAATCAAGTAACTGTTCAACTAGATTTGCCTAAATCTCTTAAAGCAATACATCCAATTTTCCATTACAGCCTCCTCAAACCTGCGTTACCCCCGACTAAATGGCAAGCTGAGATGCCGGCACCTCCCCCCCCTCTGATGGTTGGCGATGAGGAGCACTATGAAATTGCTGATATTTTGGACTCTAGGATTCTTCGTGGACAACTCCTGTACCTTATCCAATGGGTACACTTTGGGCCCCAACACAGGGAGTGGGTGAAAGTATCTGATATCAATGCACCTGATCACCTGAAAGACTTTCACACTCGATACCCTAATAAACCTGGGGGGCCATCATTCTCTCCTTCCTGAGTGGTGGGTGGGTGGTATTTTGGGAAGGGCAGAATGTCAGAAAAAAATGCCTTTGATGTTTCTCACTGAATCCATTGTTTTATGTTTCCTACCCCGCTTTGCGCTTGCGTAGCTATGCAGGCAGAAACGTGGGAGCTTCTTCCCTGCCGCTTTTCCTTATCACGGTGGCCTTGAATGTAGGCTTTGGACTATTCTTGTTTCGCTGAGAATTTTCCAGTCCTGGGAAGGCAAGGGGAAGGGGGAGTAGTCTCCCGCTCATGAAGTATTTCTCCCGCCGGGAGTTCCCGCGCGAGTGCTCAAGTTTTATTTGCTAGGCGCTTCATTGCATCACACTATAAGTTAGCTTGCTTTGCTTCGCCCCCCCATTCCTGACAATGACCTCCTACTGTGGGTTTTAGCAAGATAATCCAATAAACCTTTCTTTGTGCAAGAATGACTGGATCTACTTGATTTTAAACCTGACAGACTGAAGGTTCAAAACCAGCCACAAACACAATAGAAAAGCAAAAACAACCTCCCCCCCCCAGCTCAGTAGCTAGGGATTTTTTGAGGGGGCCCATCAGCCAATTAAGTCAAAGTGTCCCCCCTCGCCCTCTTCTCTCTGGCAGGGCAGGAAGTGAGGTCAGTTACCTGCCACAGTTATGTAAATGGCTCAGCTTGCAAGGGAACTGAGGGA
Organism: Gekko gecko; assembly: GCA_029375565.1. Classification (NCBI taxonomy): domain Eukaryota; kingdom Metazoa; phylum Chordata; class Lepidosauria; order Squamata; family Gekkonidae; genus Gekko; species Gekko gecko. Next base: position 67,739,071 of record JAPDNY010000014.1, on the reverse strand, counting down.
TTTAGTGTTAGGGATCTCCAGGTGACTCCTGGAGATTTCCTAGAATGCTTGCAAGGAGGGCTCCCAAGTTGTGCCTGGGTGGCCCAGGGTCCACTTGGGTGACCTGGGCGGACCACGTCAAAGGGGTTGGAGAGCGTGATGCAGAACGGGTGGAGTCAGAGGTTTAATAAAAGTGCTTCCTCCCCAGAGGACGGGCCTCTTGATTCTAGTCCTTGGAAGTGGGAAAGCCCCCTCCAGGAATTGGCCCCAGCCAAGGAGGGGGCTGGCAGAACAGGGTCTGCAAGTCAGAGGAGGCCTCTTCCACCACACAGGCAGCCCCCCCTCACTCCTCTGTCCCACCAGCTCAGTCCATAAGGACTAGAATGGGCAAGTCTCTGCCCTCCCCTCAGGCAGGCCAAATGGCTCGGCAGGCAGAGACAAAGAGCCTCGGGTCTGTGCTGTTGTCGTGAATGAAGTGTGTCGCATGGTTCCAGCCCCCAACTCCTGTTTCACTTGTATGTCAGGAAATGCCTTCAAAATAATCCGCTCATTCTGGTCTCCATATATTTTTCTAAAATATCTGCATTCTGATACCTCTGCCAGACCCATCAAGGTAAACATTAACTCTTCATGTCCAGCAAATGGTCACCCATACTGATTCATCCTGCCGCACATTAAGTAACCCCTAAGAAACAGTAAAGAACATAACAGTCATTTTCAAGGACTGCATACAGTCCATTTACTGGTCTTGCTCTAGGAAGATTTCTTTGTGTATACCTGCACCTGTGTATCTGTTTTAAAGCCTCAGTGCTTTAACAAGTAATGTATATGCATGATTCTTTCATTAATTGTATTTGAAATATATGGCTTTAAGTAGCACTTGAGTGTTATCTGGCCTTGAGTAATTTGTGCTTTCCACAGTGTATTTTGTTTTTGTTACTGGACGTGGAGGTTCGGACCTGTGCAGAAACAGTCCAAGTTTCCGTAATGCCTATTAGGGCACAGTCCCCTTCCAGCATTAAGACTTCAGGTTCATCCTGCTTGTTTCCCACACTCTGCGCATCAGTGTAGAGACATCGGGATCCATCGTTTATGTGTTCTGAGTGTTTCATTTCTGTTCTTCCCTGTAAATTAATGGCCCCTGTCTACGTGCCACTTTCTGCGCGTCGTTACTGTTCTCATCTCCAGTTATCGGCATCATTCTAGGCTTTGAATTTTAATCTCTATCCCCCTACAGGATTTATTTTAAAGCCCTCCTTATCAGGGTTGCAAGGCTCTTGCCAAACCCATTTTTTCCCTACTCTTGTGAGATACAGATGAATTTCAAACAGACGATATAATCCAGAAGAGGAATGGTTCCCAAACGGTTTCTGGTCTGGCATTTCAGACAGAACCATTTTAGAACCGGTTCCCTACCAGAATATATTTGTAATTTCACACAGAAACGCTTCTGTCCCATTCAGGAAACGGGGCTGAAGCGTTTTACCTGTCAACCGCTTCCAAGTAGTCGTCAGTTTCTTTTCCCGGATCCGATGTACTTTTTCCCTGCCTTTTTTCGCCTGCGTGGGCGATCTTCGGCTTTTTTTTTTTTAAGTTCGCTTTAGAGTGCTATAACGCTATAATGCAATAGCATTATAGCAACCCCAATGGAATGCCTGGAGTGTTGTGTTATAGTACTATAGCGCTATAATGCTCTAAAGCAAACATTAAAAAAAATGGGGCGGCAGGAAACGGCGGGAAAACAAAGCAGTGCAGTCTGAATTGCCAAACTGCTTCTGATTCGGCTCTTTTTCGGTTGGGGAAAGCCATGTAATGAATCAGAATGTGAAATTCCCTAAAAACTATCTCCTGACATAAGTGCTTCATCTCAAAAGTGTAAACCATGGTCCAAAAATGAGAACTTCCCTGATGACACCATCTACATAGCCAGTTGTTTTGTAAAATCAGAATCTGTGCTCTGAGGTCCTTCACCTTTTTACCCACAGCCTCATAGTCTCTTTTAATACATTCTGGGCTGTGTCAGGCCGTGTCGTTTGTTCCCACATGGATGAGCAGAAGGGGTAATAATCTGTAGGCTTGATTAGTCTTTCCAGCCTTTCTGTCACATCCTGGATGTGTGTATCTGGTAGTCAACATACTTCTTGAGATGACAAGGACAGTCATAGAATAGAATCATAGAATGTTAGAGTAGGAAGGGACCTTGCAGGTCATCTAGTCCAACCCCCTGTACTCTGCAGGAGCATAGCTGAAAGATAGCCCTACAACATACCCAAAAGATGGTCGTCCAGCCTCCGCTTGAAAATGTCCAGCGAAGGAGAATCCACCACCTCCTGAGGCAGTCAGTTCCACTGCTCAACCACTCTCACAGTGAGGAAATTTATCCTGATATTTAGCCGGTAACGACTCCCTTGTAAATTCCACCCATTAGATTTAGTCTTGCAATCTGGAGCAAGAGAGAATAGATCTGCTCCATCTTCTACATGACAGCGCTTCAAATATTTGAAGATTGCAATCATGTCCCCTCTAAGCCTTCTCTTTCCCAGGCTAAACATACCCAACCCTTTCAGCCTTTTCTCATAAGACTTGGATTCCAACCCTCTCACCATCCACAGTACTCCAGGTGAGGCCTGACGTAGCAGAATAGAGCGGAACTACCACCTCCTGTGATCTGGACACAGTGCTTCTGTTAATACATCCTAAGATTGCATTAGCTTTCTTCGCAGTCACATCGCACTGCAGGCTCATGTTTAGCTTGTGATCAACCAGAACACCCAGATCCCTTTCACATGTGCTGCTGTCAAGCCAAGTCCCTCCTATTCTATATCTGTGCCTTAGATTTTTTGTACCTAAGTGTAGGACTTTGCACTTATCTCTATTGAAATTCATTTTATTTGTCTCAGCTCACTGTTCCAGCCTATCTAGATCATTTTGAATCTTCTTCAGAATTAGCAGTCCCACCCAGCTTCGTCTCATCTGCAAATCTGATAAGCATCCTCTCTATGTCTTCCTCCAGCTCATTTATAAAAACATTGAACAACACCGGGCCCAGGACCGAGCCCTGTGGCACTCGAGACTTCTCTCCACATAGATGCAGAGCCATTTACGAGTACTCGTTGGGTACGATTTTTCAACCAACCATTAATCCGTCCAACAGTTGCACCAGCCAGCCCACATTTAACCAGCTTATCCTCAAGGATATCATGAGAAACTTCCCTTATGAGATGGAGTGTAGAGAAGCATGTCTAAAGTCCTTGGATCTTCCCCTCCAGTTGGACTACCAACTTACAGTTGCTACAAGTGTAACTGCCATGACCCTCAGGTAAGAAAACAAAAATGGCACAGCCTTATAGGAAGTGGTTGTGGTCCAGTTGTCCCTTCATTCCCCTGAAACTCCCTGTTTGCTCCTCCTGTTCACTCACGCCATATCACAAGATTTGTGATGCTTTTTATACAGCTGTGTAACTCCAGACCCCACCCTCAACTAAGTCAAGTCAGGTGACTGAAGTCAGGTGACTCATTTTAATCAGCAGACTCACCTTAACCACCAGAAACAAGAAAATGAGAGAAAACACACTAGACAAAACAAGCTTCAACTCACTCAAGGTAGACCCTAACACCAGAACCCAGCACCAGCATCAAATGGCCAAATCAAACAAAGTACAAGCCACACCCTTAGTATTGCCATCTGCTTTCTTCCACACAACACAAGCCACACTCCTGCTTTACTCCGACACAAAATCACCTCATGTCCCGCACTTTTTACAGTGAACACAGAAGCAAAAAAAATCATTGCGTTTCTCTGCCATCTCCCCGTCTTCCTTCAGCAATTCCTTCCTTCCTTTGTCATCCAAAGGCACAACTGCCTCTCTGTCCCGTTTCCTGCTTCAGATATATTTAAAGGAATATTGTTTGTCTTGATGCTTTTAGCAACCTGCTCCTCAAATTCCCTTTTCACTTGCCTAATTGTTACTTTTTATTTATTTATTTATTTATTTATTACAATTATACCCCGCCCTCCCAGCAATGGCCGGCTCAGGGTGGCTTACAACAGCAGAAAAACAACAATAAATATCATAATAATCCTAAAACCATAACAATCACATTATTAAAAGGGGACAGCACCACCCCGAGGCACTCCACAGTCAAGTGGGTGCCTTCGGGAAAGCTGTTCCCCCAGAGCCACCTTTTGTCCCCAGCCTTGGAGGAAGGAGATGAGCCATTGCAAGGCAAGCCCATGAATCCCAATGCCGGTGAGGCGGTGGGCCAGTAGCTGATGGTTGACCGTGTTGAACACAGCTGACCGATCCGACAGCAACAGCACCGCCACTCTGCCTCGATCCAGATGCCTCTGGAGATTGTCTGTGAGGGCAACCAGAGCTGTCCCAGAACCCATGGTTCCTTTTGTTCAGTCCACTGGGGAGACCTTCCACTTCCTTTTTGCTTTTTATAGCTTCTTTGACTTGCATTGTTAACCATGCAGGCATTCTTTTAGATGTGGCAGTGCCTTTCCTAACATGGGGAATGCATTCTATCTGGGCTTCAATTAGTGTTGTTTTAAATAGCTTTCAAAGATCTTCTAAGGAATTGACTCTCTTGTGATTCCCTTTCAGCTTTCTTTTAACGATTCCCCTCAGTTTTGTAAAATTCACTTCTTTGAACAACTGTTGCAGTTTTGGATTTTAAGGGTAACTTCCCTTCAACATGAATGCTGAACTCAATAGTATTGGGTTCACTGTTCCCAACTGGTGTAATAAGCTACATCTTTCACTAGGCCTTGAGCTCTGCTCAAAACCAAATCCAAGATCACTACCCTTTTGGTTGGCTCTGCAACCAGCTGTTCTAGTGCACAATCATTTATGATGTCAGGAATCTCACTTCTACTGCATGACTTGAGCTCAATGTGAGGGTAGCTCCCAGTATCACAACATTATCTGGTTTAGTCATCTCCCTTATTTCCTTCTCCAACTCAAGATCAGCATCAAGGGTAACTCAAGATCAGCATCAAGGGATAGTACATCCCCCACTTTAAGTAACCCTTAGGGCTCAGTACATGGTTTCTGTTGGGCAGTTCATTCCCTCTAATGCTTTCTAACTTATGTAATTCTATTAGAGATGGGCACAAACTGCATTTTCACGATTCAATTTGTGGTTAGTGGCTGAACCACAAACAGAGTGCCAACTGCACCCGCTTTCTTGGCTTGGTTGCCATGGGGATGTAGGGGAGTGAGAAGAATGTCTACTTTCACTTTTGGGCACTGTGATGTTGCTTATGTTATCTTAGTCGGCCCAGACAAGTAACCTGGGGCCCCAGTAGGAACTGTGAGCTGTTAATTTGGTGGGTCTCAAGCTTAGGTGTGATTGGCCCCAGGTCACTAGGGTCTTGCTTCATTTAGGTATAACTACTTCCTTCGTGCACTTTTCCCCAGTTTTAACACAAAAACGTTGAGTGCCTGGATCCTATCAATGTCTCAATAAACTTTTATTCCTTTGAATGACTGTTGTTGGGAACTGATTTTTCCAGGGTTCTGACACTGAGCCATGAACTGATATGACAGTTCACAAACCAAACCAGTTTGCATTGGTTTGTGAGCCATTTAAAGTTTAAACCCTGCTTTCTGCTCCCTCCTGCTTTTCCTGGGGAACAGAAAGCAGGGGTTTCTAAATAGCTGGGCACCACTCGGCTGTTTGGTTTAAATGACTGAGCCATTTAAACCCAGCTTTATGCTCCCCACAAAAAGCTGCCAGAGGCACAATTCCTGATACTCTGCCAGCATGTACAGGATCTTACTTCTCTCTCACACCCCTCCATGAATGAGAGATCCCAAAATCCCATATGCTTAAACAAACCCAAGAGTATGTCTGCACACACTCCTGGCTTATCAGTAGTCACCGTCACCAAGATCTCTTATATCAGGGCCCTCACCAAGGTTCAGAAGCAGAGATCTCAACTCCTGCCTGGTCTAGAGGACTTAAGTTTATCAGCTCTGAGCCAGAGCTACAAACAATTAATTAACACACAGTGGTAGCCTTCTAGGCGAACAGCTTAGGCAACGAGATCTAGGCTTAGAACCCAGTTGCAATCCAGGACACAAACTCAGATAATATTAATTGATATCATCTTTATTCAGTACAAAGCAGTCATATAACAAGAGGCTAGCGAGAAGGTACATAAAACAAATAAGATCTATAGCTTCTTCAGCTCTAACTATACATAGAGATATTCATTCATAGTTACCAGTCATTCAATGTCCTTTGTAGAACCGGGGAATCTTCAGGACGAACCACATGGTTGATGAAGGCAACAAAGACCAGCTCGGTTGCCTAGCAGTAAAATTCCATGTTGCAGGTTTGTAACCCAAAAGGGAACTCACTCTCAGAAAGAAGCTAACTTTCCAAGAGAACTCTGTCTCTCATCCCATAGGGTGAGCACAACTCCCTCTCTCTCCCATCATAATTGAATATGGCCATTTATCCAGTCACAAAGGGGATGAAGAGGTGTGTCCACCTATCTAGGTGCAGGCATTGCTGATGCGACTAAAGGCACGTCTGCTGAGCTTTGATGTGTTAATGCATGGGACATCTGTGTCCCCCTCAGCTTGGGAAGAGCCTCAATGTCTACTTCTTCCCAGCAAAGGTGTCAAAGTGGCTTTGTATATGGATATCAGGCTTGGCATCTTGCATGCCATCTGTTGCAGGTGATGAAAGTCACATGGAGATGTTAGCAGCTAGACCATTTGGGCCTAGCAGGAATGAATCAGGAAAGTCTTTTCCTATACAATGACACTTTTCGCCCAGTAAAAAACTAACCACCTTAAGTTTTTCTCTTTTCTAGCATAAATAACAGGAACATTCATGTGAACTCAGAAAAAGAGATTATGGCCTCTTATGGAACTGTCTTCTCCAGAAATGGGTAAAAGCAGTAGGTGATGATTTTTCATGGAGAAAACATGAGAAGAAAAAAGAGTTAAATACCACCTTGGCTACTTTCCCCTTTATAAAACAGAGGAGGGGGGAATGATATTGCAACCCCCTCCCCTTGGGGTCCCAACTGGGGGGAAAAACAGGGTATAGAGTTGCAATCTGTGAAAGGGAGAAAGACATTCAAGACAAAGGATTACCGAGCGACACAAAAACATGAAGTTTTGTTCTCAGTTAATCTGCAGGGTCCTAATTTGTGTTCCTGGCACAGTGTAGAAAAAACAAAGAGCAGACATTTTTTGAAAGGGCATCATGAGAGGACTGGGCTTTCTACGACGTCCCATTGTGTTTCTGCTGCCAGGCTGATGTCCATGATCCAGTGTGCCTTGTTCTTCTATTTCTGTAGAAATGCTTGACAGACAGTAGGGGGGTCTCGTGCCAACTGCTGTCTGCTATGCTAAGTATGTTGCAGAATCCCTCCAGGGACTCTCTTTTGGAAAAACCTCTTGTTTATGTTTATGTGTTTGAAAAATCTTCTGCTGTGGGCCTTATGTTTAAAAGGAGGTTTGCGTGAAACAGGGAATTTAAGGTTTTGGTTTTAACAAAAATGGATAAAAATATGTATATGTGGTAGGTATTTATGCATGTTTGTGTACATGTTTATGTGACCAGCTTCAGAACTTCCTAAGTAACTGTTCACTACATGTTTATTTGGGATGCTGTCAAAATACTGAGGATGTCTGGATCTACCAGGAGTCGAACCAAGGCAAACACCTCAGCCAGTTTGGTGTAGTGGTTAAGTGCGTGGGCTCTAATCTGGGAGAACAGGGTTTGATTCCCCACTCCTCCACATGCAGCTACTGGATGACCTTGGGCAAGCCATAGTTGTGTCCGAGCTGTTCTCTCAAGGGCACTTCTGGAAAGAGCTCTCTCAGCCCCACCTACCTCACAGGGTGTCTGTTGGGAGGGGAAGGGAAAGGAAAGGAGTTTGTAAGCCGCTCTGAGACTCCAAGTGAAAGGTGGGGTATAAATCCAATCTCCTTCTCCTATTCCTCCTTCTCAGGCAGCAAGTTAGAGGGGGGCAGCAGCCTACCTGTCTTTCACCAGCCTCCAGTCCTGCCCGCTCATCTTCTCCACCAATGCTTTCAATTTGCTCCCTTTCCACCACCTCCACCTGGGAGCCAGAGTAGATAATCCACCTTTGCTAGCTTTCCTGCAGGCTCCTTTAAAAACAGTGCAGCAAGCCCCACAGGCCCAAAAGGACTTCTTGAACTCTCACAAGCTTCCTTCATCTCATTAGAGTTCAGCCAACATTTTGGTTGCTGAAGCAACACCAGTAATCAGCAGTGTTGCCTGGGCAAGCAAAACTATGCTTGAGCTCTCAGGAGAAGGAATCTTGTGAGAATCCAGGAAGTCCGACAGAGTATGCGTGGCTTGCCATCCTATTTTAAAAGAGGGCTGGAGGAGAATGAGCAGGAGAATTAGTCGCTCCAGCTGCTGGGTGGAAGCAGAAGGGGAGGGAATGGAGACGGGGCCTCGGGCGGCAAAACAGATCGAGCCAGCGCCGGGGAATGACTTTGGGAGTGCTGAAAACGCCAGGCTCCCAGCTCTGCTTTGAGCATGGCCTGAACCCCTTTGCAACAGGAAGTTTGGGGGGGGGGTGCACGCACACACACACACACACTCAGAAGTGGTCTCTTGCGAGAAATGCCACAATGCTGTGAATTTCTTAGGAGACTTTAAAAAAAAACCCTGATGGCACATCTTTCCTCCTGGGAGCCCAAGATGGTTAACAATATAACTGAAAACAGCTTACGTAATAAAACCCATCAGTTCACAAACACACATTAACAGCCGCCTGGAGCTGCAGAAACACCCCAAAAAGCCTTCTGCAAACCAAGCAGCCTCTCTAAATTGCTGTGGTCTGGTGGATCTTCAGGAGGTGCTCATGACACAGCAGTGGAGCCGCTCCGGAAAAGATGCCCGGAGCAGGAGGGGGCGAGATGGGCCACTCTCAGGGCAGGCTGGCCCGGGCAGGTTTTGACCGGGCAGCAGAACCAGCGGGCAGGAGCACAGAGGGAGAGGAGGGGGGCTTTCAGGTGTGCAGTCAGGAAGGGCTTCAAAGGTAAGAACTAGGAACTGTAGATTTATCATTTTTTCCTATTCAGTCAATATTGAAAAATTTACCAGGCACAACACCAGGAATGGTTTGAAGAAGGACGCCCTTCTCAGTTCTTTCCGCAAACCTTGGCTCTTGTCAGCTAGTACTTTGCTGTGCTGTGTCAGTTCATGAACGGAGTCTGCCTACTTCACTCTTTACTTCTTTCCTGGCAATTTAACTACTGAATGGCATTTTAAAGAGAGACTCTTTTCCCAAGAGGACGGCACCCATGTCCCATGAAGACCACTGAGAAAAAGCTGATTTATACAGGACGTTTGCATTGCTGCTCCACCCACAGGAAGCCTGCTGGGTGACGCTGGGCCAGGGACTCTCCCAGCCCCCTCCCCTTCACAGGGTGCCTGCCGTGGGGAGAGAAAAGGAAGGCGACGGGAAGCTGCTGGGAGACTCCTCAAGGCGGCAAAGAGCACGGCACAAAAACCAGCTCTGCTTTTCCTGTTGAGGCCTGCTGAGGGCTCGACAGAATTATCCAGCTCTTTGGAGGCTTCCTTTCACATGTCTGTTTTCAGTGCTGTAATTGTTTTAGAATGATTTGAATTGTGCTTACTTGGGGGGCGGGGTTTCAAATGGTGTATTTTGTTTTTGCGAGGTGCCCTCAGGGTCTACTTAGCTCCAGGACAGAATATAAGTGTAGATTTTAAAAAGGAGCAACTGAAACCACAGCAGTGTCTCGTATAGATGGAATATGGCACCTGAGTCTTCTCTGCGACTTACTCATTACAATAATTTGTGCAATAAAACCAGTCACCAAACTCTACAAACAGCTGGTCCTCTTTCATGCTGCCTGAGGCCTTTTAAATTTATATTTTAATTATTTTTAATGGTTTAAGAGAACAAAAGCACCATACAACATAACAACGATAGCATGAACAAAAATGGAGAAAGGAAAAAACAGGCCAAACAAGGTCACCAATGTGATTGTAGTTAAATTACCGGGAAAGAAGAGTCAGGCGAGAGGTGATCATGACAGTCCGCCACAATGCTATCCTGTTGCTGCTCAGAACTTGTAAAACAGAGAGGCGGGGAAGGAAGATTTAAAGATCTAAAGTCCAGAATGAGCAAGAGTAATGCAGGCGTGCTGGCATTTATGCCTTCCAAAACCACGCATTTGTCCTGGTGGGGTTCGCATTGCCTGTAAGCACCCAAAAGTGCAAACAGGGAAAGGCCTCTGTGTGTTTCCCCCACCCTCTTATTACTCCACTATTCTGTTTGACCTTTTAAAATATCACCTTAAAGTGGAAATCTCCCTCAATAACCAATACGTTTCTGCTGGAGAAATGTGGCAATAAATTTCAATGACCATCTTTTGCCAATGTTCTCTGGGGGAAGATCAGACCAAAGCAGTATTAGTGACTGATTAATTATCAAAGCTCAGTTTTGCCAGAATGCCTGTTGAATGAGCTTTTAAAAGTCTATTATCATAAACCAGTCACAGGCTGCATTTGTGTGATTTCATTAAAAACAGTTAATACCATTGGGAGTCAATAAGATACGGGTAATATGATGGAAGGAGAGCTAGAAAGCCCCAGACCTCAGACACGAGTCACATTTGCCTTATGGGCCACTAGATGGCAATCGATCACAGGACAACTTTCCAGCGGCTTCTGAATGACTGCAAAAGGCTGCCACTGGCAGGGCGCATTACGTGGAAGGAGGCCCTTGTCTTTCCTATGGGACTCCGGGGTGTTTCTCTGCTGGCAGGCATGCGATGCCCAGCATACTTGGGGAAGGGGGAAAAGGTTTGTGGAGAGGGTCGATCCTCCTCCCCTGTTTTCAGCAACCTCTGTGCACCTAGGAAACATTTCAGTTTGCTTGACTTTTTGCAAAACGGGCTACAAATAGATATGAGGTGCTTGTATATCTGACCACAGAGGATGTCAAAAACGGCCACTACACACTGACCTTTGCTCACAGCCAACTGCAAATGACGTCCGTACATACCAGGGTGGCCAACTCCGGGTTGGGAAATTCTGGAAATCTGGGGGTGGAGTCTAGAGGGGGAAGGTTTTAGGGAGGGGAGGGGAGTGGGGTACAGAGCCATAGAATCCACCTTCCTCGGGAGCCACCTTCTCCAGGTGTAATTCCAGGAGATCTCCAACACCAACAACTTATGCACACAGCAAATGTTTTGTCTGGTACAATTTTATCCTGACCTGCTTATAACAACAGATGAGGTAGGTTAGGTTGAGGGTGTGTGGCTGGCCAAGGATACTCAGTGAGTTTCACAGCAATGTACGAACGTGAACAAGGATTTTACAGATCCTACTTTGACACTCTTTGTGTCAATTTGTGGCAGGGTAGGAGCTTTCATGAGCAGGAGGATGCTAATATACTGGACCCTTCCAGTCTGGTTTTTGCCCTGCTGCCCCTGGGACGGAGACAGTGTTGGTTGCCTTGGTGGATGACCTTGGGAGACATCTGGATTGAGGTGGATCAGCACTGCTGAGACTTCTTGGTTTGTCGGCAGCATTCAGTACAGTTGATTATGATCTGCTGACCCACTGCCTCACCGGTGTGGGGGTGGCCTTGCAGTGGTTGACCTTTCTTCAAGGTCGGGGACAGTGGGTGGTGCTTGGGGGAGATTATCTTGGCAACACCTGCTGGAATGTGGGGTGCCATGGAGTTTGATTCTCTCCTCCATGCTGTTTAGTATCTACATGTGCCCCCTCACCCAAATTATCCAGAGGTATAGACTGGGTTGTCACCAATATGTGATGACACCCAGCTCTATCAACTGATGGACGGCCATCCGGACTCTGCCCCAGATAATCTGGACAGAGCGTTATAAGCCGTGGCTGGATGGTTACAACAGAGTAGACTGAATCCATCAAAGATGGAGGTCCCGCACCTGGGTCGCGGGGGACTGGGATTGGGGATCACAGACCCATTGGTACCGGTGTCAAAACTCTTCAGCCTGGGGGTGCTCCTGGATGCCTCACTGAATATGGAGGCCCAGGTCACTGCCACTGCCAGGTCTGCCTTTTTCCGCCTGAGGCAGATCAGGCAGTTGGCCCCAGATCTCAGCCCCCCGGGACCTCGCTACAGTGACCCATGCAATGGTCACTTCCAGACTAAAGTATTATAGTTCTCTCTATGTGGGGCTGCCCTGGATTCCGCTCTGGAAGCTGCAGCTGGTGCAGAACACAGTAGCACAGGAGTTGACCTTGTTGTCTGTGTGGACATGTATCCATCCGATGCTGAGTGAACTGCCCTGGCTGCTTACATTTAAAGCTCTATACGGCCAGGGTCCTGCATATGTGTGAGACTATGAACCCCAGAGGGCTTTACGAACTGCCAGCCAGCTTCTCCTGGTGGTCCCCAGCCCCAGGGATGTCTGTCTTGCCCCATTTTCAGCCCTGGCCCCTACCTGGTGGAATGAGTCCCCATATGAGATCAGGGCCCTGCAGGACCTTTTACAGTTCCGCTGGGCCTGCAAGACAGAGCACTTCTGCCAGGCTTTTAGTTGAGGCATCCCCCCCCCCTCGATTGGGTCTCCCCCTTAACGGGCCAGATCTGTATTATCATCTAGGAACCCAAAGTCAAATTAGAAGTATAGGAATGCTACTGTATTTTACCTGAGGTTTTGAATTGTTTGCATATTATATACTACATTGATGGAACCCAACCTGAGCACACTATGCAGGGAGGGCCGGAACAAATCTAAATAAATACATAAAAGCTCATGCCCTGCCACAAATTTTGTTATCCCCTATGGTGCTACTGGATTCTTGCCATTCTAGCTGTATCTGAAGAAGTGAGCCATGTAAGGGAATGTTTGAGATTTATTCATTTATTTATTATTTTTATACCCTGCCTTCCCAACCATGGCTGGCTGTGTACACTCTACCAATGTAGGGGACTTTTGATGTGTGTCCCTTTTAAAATACTCAGAAGTGTTAACTTCTTGGAAAAGAAACAGCTTCTTAAGATTCTCAAGGGACTACTGAAAACCTTTGTTTCCAATGGAGGGGGGAAAGGCATTTAAAGGGACTGCAATCCCTTTAAACACCCTTTACCTTCAGCTATCTGGTGGTCCCAAAAATCCCAAATATTTTCAGTATTTTTGGGGTTGGCCATTTTGGGATAGCTGAATAAATATTAGGCTCTATATCCAGCTGAAAAAATATCCGGAAAATACTGATAAGGTATTTTTTCTGATTTTTTTTTGACTTGGTATAGTCTGAATACATTCCTAGTCTGTATCCACCTACAGTTGAAGGACTGAACTGAAAATAACACTTTTATACTGGGGCCGGGGGAGGAAGCCAGTGTCAAATGGCACTGAAGAACACTGAACCTTTGTGTGAAAATTGGGCTGCTATGTATATAATGTGACCTTTTCATTTGTGAAATGCTGGCATACGGTATGATTGTTTGTTTGTTTAGCTTATTTATCACCTGTCTTTCTGACTGAGACTCCAGTTGGATTACAGAGTAAGGAAAGAGGGTAAAGACATGTAATCATACAGCATAAGACACCCAATGAACAATGCAATGGGACTAGGAATATAAAAATTCAAAGCCAGTCTGAGCAACAATGAGAACAGCAAATGATTTATGGCAAGGTACTGGAAGAACAATGCAGAATGTGGGATTACAAGCTGTAGGACAACACAGTAAATGCCAGATGATACCTACAATAACCACTGCAGTGGACTACAGATTTATTTCCATAAGAAGGTTCTTTCTGGACTGTTCTGTCTTAATACAGTTCTGATTCAATTATAAGAATGCCTCCAAACAAATTCTGTTTCGAACATTTTATGGACTGATAGCACTATGGGAGTTTGCCTGACCTCCTCAAACTGGTCATTTCACAAGGTGAAAGCTACCACAGAAATGCACAGGAATGCATTTGCAGGGAGGAACTTTCAGAAGGCTTTGTTCAGATGAGTGAAGTCGTCATGGCAAAGCATAGCAGGAGAGGTTGTCACACTGGTATGTGGGTCTCAGGCCAAAGTAGGAAGCCTTGCCTCACCTACACTTTCTTGGCAAGGTTCCTTCCTTCCCAGTTCCCTTTTGTTCTCCTCAGCACATGAACAGGAACCAAGCCAAGTTCTGAAACTGTTCCACCATGCACCCAGTTGTCTTTGAACTAGCACCCTCTGGTGTACATGTGCACATACAAACAAGATTCAATTTTTAAGAACAGTCCTTGAAATATCACAACATTTACCAGACACATACACCAAGGTATATATGGACTGTTCCAGGTGAATCCGGATACTTAAAGAGTTAAAGATGCTAGTGTATAGTCTTGGCTTTCAAGGACGTTTGAGGGTTAAATTCTGTCTTTATGCATAGAATCCTCTACAGGTGTCTGTCTACTGTCAGAGCCTATGCCAACTGCCAGTTTATTCTATATTCTATAGTGTATTTCCACTAATGGCCAGCATAATCTATATATCTAATAGCCAAAGGTCTCTCTGTGTGTGGATACTTATTTCCCATGATCTGGGGCACGTGGAGGGTTAAAAGATCTTCCAGCAAGCTTGGGGCACTCCCCAGGTTTGCAGAAAAATCTAAAATGTTTTAAAAAGTATATGGGGATACTTAAATCCCCCCAAGTAAAACATGCACAGAGAATGGACTTATGGGAGGTGCAAGAAAAGCTGCTGGAGCCGCAAGGGAAGTTGTCATGGCAATAACCGTTCCTGCTGCCGCTGAGACAACCAGAAAAAGACACTGGAGACATGAGGGAAGCTGCTGCACCAATAACCGTGTGACCCGCCGCCAAACCCGTCCCAGCCATTCCTGGCAATGAAGGGTAGGGCTTGCTGGCAATGGTGAGCAGGGCTTCAGCCACCAGGTTTGGGCACTCCCGGGGAGGGAAGGCGGCCGGGTGGCCAAGGTAGCCAAAGGGGTGGCAGTGCCTCTCTGGGAACCTACCCACCTGCCTGCCCTCTGCTGCTGCCACTGCTGTCCAAGCTGGCCCTGCAGCCGGTCAGCTGAAGCCTGAGGAAGTGAAGCCTGCATCAGCCCCCCCTCCCTTGCAAGAAACAGAAAGAAGTGGGGTTCTCTGAGAGGGAAGAGAGAGACAGAGAAAGAATAGGGGATTGTCTTTTGGGGGGAGAGAAAGAAGAAGGAGGAGGAGGAGGAGGAGGAGGAGAAGGAGAAGAAGAGGAGGAGGAGATTGGATTTATACCCCGCCATTCACTACCCAAAGGAGTCTTAGAGTGGCTTACAAACTCCTTTCCCTTCCCCTCCCCACAACAGACACCCTGTGAAGTTGTGGGGCTGAGAGAGCTCTGGCAGAAACTCCCTTTTTCAGGAACAGCTGTGTCAGAACTATGGCTTGCCCAAGGTCTTCCAGCAGGTGCAAGTGGTGGAGTGGGGAATCAAACCCAGTTCCCCCAGATTAGAGTCCGCGCACTTAACCACTACACCAAACTGGAGGAAGAGGGGGAGATTGTTGGGGAGGTAGAGAAATAGCCGGGAGAAAGAGAGGGGCAGACAGAGAGGGGGTGGGGGAAAGAGGACGTTGCCTGAGAAAAGCAGGGGCAAGAGGGGGTGAGACATACAAGGAGTGAGAGGAGAAAGTGGGTTGCTAGAAAAGGGGGGGTAGGGAGGCAAGCTGACATAGAAGGGGTGAGAGGAGAAGGGGAGGTTAGGGAAGATTGGTAGATCAGGGGTGCGTGCAGAAGGACAGAGGAGGGAACGCTGACAAGCAAGGTGGGAGATGGAAACCAAGGTGGGGGGATGCTTGTGGGGACTGCCGGCAACAAAGATGATGGTAGGACCACAACACATTAGGCGAGATTTTGTTGTGGATCCCCCTCTTGTAATTTCTGGTAGCCTTAATTAAAACAACAGCAACAGCTGACTTCAAAAAGGATGAAATTCAAATTTAAAGTGAACAAATCCAAACACACATACTGCTTGATTAATAATGTGATAAAGCACAATTCTTTTCAAAAAAGTAATCTCTTACGTAAGACCATGGTTGAAAGTAACATTTCATGAAGTTGAAGTGCTTCTATGGTTGGGTTTAGAACACCAAGTGCCTGCTCTCTGAACTTTGTTTCTAATGAAGTAAATCTTTTATTCTCTTTTGAAAACTACTCACTAAGCATTTTCTAGACCAGACTGCAGACGAGCTCAATGGCCTTACCATATCCATAGCTACTTAAAACTTTGATAACACCATTCGGTTTTCTTCTAAGGCGTTGTGCCAAAACTCTTTATGAACAGCAAATGATTATGGCAGCCAATTTGACATTTTATATTTACTTTGTATGGATCATTTAAAATCAATACAAATGAAAGGACTATTTGTGCTATAAAGACACCAATAAGTTTCCCAACAGACCCATCTTCCAGAGCAACTGACCATTTTTTTTTTCTTTTCAAGTAAGCTGGGCTAAGAGCCTGCAATGAATCCCCAGCAATATGGAGCAAATGCCAAATGTGGTACTGGGTGCAAAATGCATCTTTCTGAGGATTTCAGTTTTAATTAAAAAAAACCAACAAAGAAGTCAAGTGCCTTGTCATTATAGGAACAAAGAAAGTTTGCATGTGGTGACTTCCCAATGAAGTCAGCAAAGCCAGACCAGAATTTTCAGCAATCGGAGGATAGGACATTACTGTCTCACATCCTTCCTTACTTCTCCCCATAATTAATAAAACCAGAACAGATTGTGCAAAATTATGCAAATTTGCTAAATATATACAATTAATACAAGATGCAGAATGTAGGTTTTCTTGGCATGGAACGTAGACTTCCTGTATGCATCCCCTGCTTATTGAGATGTTAATACAATCTTTCTCTTTATGGGTAGTTCTGGCATCTGTGAAAAAATGAACAGCAGCCATTAGGGAAGTGCATGAACCACACTGAGAACCAGTTTGGTGTAGTGGTTAAGTGCGCAGACTCTAATCTGGGAGAGCTGGGTTTGATTCCCCCCTTCTCCACTTGCAGCTGCTGGATGGCCTTGGGCAAGTCCCAGTTCTGTCAGAGCTGTTCTTGAAAGAGCAGTTCTTGAAAAAGCTCTCTCAGCCCCACCTACCTCACAGGGTGTCTTTTGTGGGGAGGGGAAGGGAAAGGAGTTTGTAAGGCGCTCTGAGACTCTGAGTGAAGGGCGGGGTATAAATCCAATCTCCTCCTCCTCCTCCTCTTCTTTGTGGCTGAACCACAAACTGAACCTCAAACCCATACAAACTGGGAGACTGGTTTGTGAACTGACCCGGTTGTGAGCCATTTAAAGTTTAAACCCCTGCTCTCTGCAGCTTTTCACGGGGAGCAGAAAGCAGCTCTTCATGAAACTTGCTCTTCATGAACCACAATGAACTACACCAAAATTTGTGGAAGTTCACGGTGGTTCTTCAGTTCATGAACATCGCTTTGTGAACCATAAACTGCCCAAAATTCATGATGAAATTCAGTTTGTCAGCCATTTCATGCCCATCCCAAAACATTGTCTTATGCGGGAATCTCTGTTCTCAATGATGCTGACAGGGGGCCAGTCTTGACTGATAGAACAACACCCTGTTGTGGTCAGCAGGCAAGGCAATACTGTAAATTCAGCCCCCTCTAAAATACATGCATTTATTTGTAGAGTGGGAAGATGTAATGGGGGAGGGCATAGCTCAATCCTTTGTGGATTCAACATTTTACATCTCCAGTTCTTAGATACCAAGTACCAGGGAAAACCTCTGCCTAAGTCTTTGCTGCCTATAAGCACAGGCTATGCAGTACTTTATGGATCAATGACTTAATGGTCTAAGACTGACCCACCTTCTGCAAGCCTTTCACAAGTAGGCCTTGTGTTTGGCAGGGGAGTTATCAGGGAAGTGCAAGAAAAACTGAACCACTTTTCCAGTGGATCATAGCAGCATGGTTGATGAGGGAGCTGAGGCAGTGACATGCAAAGTGTGGAATGTTCATATTCTTACCTCAGGGTAACACCAATTACACTTGCAGCAAATGTAAATTGGTACCCCTGATGGAGGAGAAGATACAGGGACTTGTGGCACACCTGTCCATGCTCCATTTTATAAGGGAAGGTGAAGAGTTCATAGACGGAATGCATGAAGCACTCTTGAGAGGGCAACGGGAGGAGGAGGGAAAGGTATCTCAGCAAACAGAGGGAGCGCCCAATACAGGAGGAGTTGATTCTGACCAACAGGGAAGAGCTGGTTGACGAGGTGAAAGTAGTGGGCACCCTGGGTAGTAGTGACCATGTAATTCTGGAATTTACAGCCTTGGGGAAAGGAAAAGCTGTACATAGTCAGACACATAGGTTGAACTTCAGGAAAGCAAATTCTGACAGACTTAAAGTTCTGCTCGATAGAATCCCATGGTCAGGAATACTTAAGGAGAATGGAGTTCAAGAGGGGTGAGAGTTTCTTAAAAGTGAAATATTGAAGACACAATCACAAATGATTCCTATGAGAAGGAAAAACGGGAAGAGCCTAAAGAAGCCAAGGTGGCTCCATAAACAGATTTCTAAAGACTTGAAAAATAAAAAAGACTCATTTAGGAAATGGAAGGAGGGCCTTATAATCAAGGATGAATATAAACAAATAACCAGTGCCTTGTAGAGAGTTAGGAAAGCTAAGGCTCAATATGAGCTTAGGCTACAAGAGGTGCTAAAAATGACAAAAAGGGGTTTTTCTTATGTTCAAAGTAAGAAAAAGAGGAAGGACATGGTAGGCCCATTGCGAAGACCGGAAAGTGAAATTGTAACAGGTGATGAAGAGAGGGCAGAACTGCTCAATTCCTACTTTTCGTCAGTCTTCTCTTGCGAGGGAAATGGTGCTCAACATGGCAAAAACAGAACACAGGATGAGGGAGGGGTGTTGCAGCCTAGGGTTGGCACAGGGGTAGTACATAAACACCGAGTTTCTTTAAATGAAACTATGTCCTTGGGGCCAGATGAACTGCATCCAAGGATAATAAAAGAACTCGCAGATGTAATTTCTGAGCCTCTGTCCATTATTTTTTGAGAATTCTTGGATAACAGGTGAGATGCCAGAAGATTGGAGGCAGGCAAATGTTGTCCCCATCTTCAAGAAGGGGAAAAAGGAGGATCTGGGTAACTACCGAGCCATCATCTTGCTGGGAAAGCTTTAGAATAAAACATCAGTCAATCCTTGTGCACTTAGAAAGGATGGCTGTGATTTCTAAGAGCCACCATGGGTTTCTCAAGAACAAGTCATGTCAGACTAACCATGGTTGAAATGTCACCAGAGCTTTTTCTGGACACATCAGGTGGCATTTTTTCTAATACAACTTGCAAGCTCATATTAATACATGGTCTAAAGCACAGCACATCAAAAATCTCTTAAGTTGTTTTTCAGTAGTCTCACCAGGGTAACTGCATTTCCCAGATAGCAGCCATTCCCAACATATTCACACACAAGAATCCCAAAAGTCAGGTGATTAACAGTGTTTGTAATGGCAGCTAACAATGTAGATTTTTGCAGTTTCAATGGGAAACTTAATAGTTAGGGTATTATTACAGAATAAAAAGTTCAGTTTAACATGTCTCTCTTCCTTTCTTTCTTTTCCAAGAACAGTCTGTTCTCCTTTTAGTAAAATATATCATTAAAGTCGTTTGCACTTCCGTTTACATCCCAAAAAAAACGAAAGGGAAAATAACAGATTGTATCCGCTGAAAGTAGCACTATTCATGAGTCTAAGATTATTCAGATTGTATCATACGAGGAACTAAGAAAGGTTTAAACAACAGTCTTTGTATCCTCTTTGCTGCTCCCAAGCAAAATTATACATAACTTTGATGGTGCGCTTGTAGCTGCTTTGTAGTGAAAGGAGCGGGGAGGTTCTGCCTCTTCTTCCTTGTCTTTTTAAAGATTTAAAGGGGGCTTAGTCAAAAAGTCAGTGGATTCTTCAGTGTTGCTTTTTACAAGTACTCACGGTAGTTTTCTTCATCGGTGGTATGGATGAGGCTCATAATTTCTCTCTTGTGGGGGTGTTCACAGCTTATGCAGTCATGGCTGCCATGACCGCACTATCTCGCTCCTTGCTTCTGGGACGATCCAGGGCTTCCACCCGCTCACAGGGCCCCCGAATCAAGTCCCTTTCCCCAGTGGAGTTTGGGATCCCCTGAAACCCCCCTAAAAGGAGCAAAATACTAGAGATTTCTGGGATCAAAGCCCGAAGTCGACTGTGGAGCTGCACTGCCGCACCGCCTTCAACTACCACAAAATTCCTGTTCCCCACAGTAAATACTTCTAAAGCTTGGTAAAATAATCCCTTCAGTGTTACGTCTATATGTACACTGTCCAAAACCAGGAACTTCAAAACTGTTAACCAGAGGAGCCAAATTCCAAACTCCTATGAAATCAAACTTTAAAAAGAAAAGCTCAGAGCAGGTCTTTCTCTATGTCTTTTAGGGGTTACATGAGCTACTCTGCTCTGCTGCTGCTTTCCCAGTTAGATAAAACACGTAGAATAAGTCTAGCTCAAAAGTGGAAACAACAACCAATCCCAGCACTGAGGCAATGGCTAAATAAAGTTTGGTAACAATAGATTATGAATCTATAAATAAATGTGGATGTGAAAATCATAGCCCAAAAATTTGTAGATACATAGTTGCCATTTGTTAAGTAACGGATTTATAATATCTGTTGCAAGAATAGGTATTCAGAGCATGTCTAGAGGTTGGTAAGCCTCCTTTTTAATGATTTACTGACTAGTCTGAGGTTGTCAAAGCTTGGAAACTAAGCAGCACCAGCCATAGTTTGTAGTTGGATGGGAGACTGCTGAGGAAGATCTGGGTTGCTGTGCAGAAGAAGGCAATAGCAAACCACCTCTGCTTGTCTCTTGCTTTGGAAACCCACGAGGGGTTGCCATAATTCAGTTACGATTTGACAGCACATCATCATCATCATCACCATCGTCATCGTTGTTGTTATGTTTAACTGATCTGTAATATAAGTTTAATGAGATGATTCCTCTTCTCTCACTGAACAATGAGTTTATGTAATGTTATATATAGTGCATTCATCTCATTAACGTCTATGACTCTCATACAATAAAGGACTGACATTGTATTTTTTAAGTAAAATAAACCACAAAAATGCTCAAGAATCAGGTAAGATTGTCCAAGGCTTTCACGGCCGGAGTTCATTAGTTACTGTAGAGTTTCCGGGTTGTGTGGCTGTGGTCTTGGCATAGTAGGACCTGACGTTTCGCCAGAATACCACAGCCACACAACCCGGAAAATCTACAACAACTAATCAGGTAAGAATTGAATGAACCTCCAGGCTCAGCTAACTATAGAATTCCACCTTAGACACAATTGTTCTCACCAAATATTTAAAAATGCACATAAAATTAGTTATCTAGTGGAGTTCTACAGTTATTCTTAATTACAGAAAGCTCCATCAAACATTTCACAAGCTACTGAGCCTATAAAAAGCACATGGTCAGATCTTGACACACACCCCCCCCAGCAATTTCCAGATGAATTCATTTAAATGTATGAGAATTCAAATGGGCAGCTGTGTTGGTCTGAAGCAGAAGAACAATGTTTGAGCCCAATGGGCACCTTTAAGACCAACAAAGTTTTATTCTGGATATAAGCTTTTGTGTGCACGCAGAGATACTGTATCTGAAGAAGTGTGCTTGCACACAAAAGCTTACCCTATATATATAAAAGCCCTAGTATATTGGCACTTTCCAACTCTGCCATTGGTTGTGCTGTGTGCTCCATCAGCCACTGGCCTGTCAACCATCTTTCAAGAGTACTTGCATGCCATTGGCTGGATGCTAGATCCAGCCCTCTCCCCTGACCACTGCCAGCTTGACCAATCTTCCCTGTTAGAATAAACTGCCAAAATGACTGTCTTTCCTGGCAAAGACACTTCTCCTGCTTGGCTCCTCCACAGCTGGCTGGCTACTGTGGTGAGCCATCAGCTGTCCAACCATTCTCTTCTCCTCCTGCTGTGGGGCTCACTTTCCCCTCAGTAGCTGTTGCTAGGCAACCAAGCTTGGTTCTGTCAGTAAAAAGGCAGGGGCAGGAGGCCCTTTCCATTCCTACTTTGGCCTTTGTGGGGAACTCATTGGAGTCAGTCCTGACTAGGGTTGCCAGCTCCAGGATGGGAAATTTCTAGAGATTTTGTGGTGGAATCTATGGAAGCCAGAGTTTGGAGACGGGAGAGGCCTCAGCTGAATAGAATGGCATAGTCTACCCTCCAAACCAGTTATTTTCTCCAGGGGGAGAGACATCTTCAGGCTGCACCTGGAGGTTGGCTACCCTAGGCCTGACAGCACCCTCTGGATGACTTGATGGCACCTGACTGGTATGACTTTAACTAGGCATGGCTGCTTGCTCCTGTTCACCAGCAGCAGCTTCCCTAGGACAGCCAGTGTGACGTAGCAGTTAATGCTTCAGAGCAGGGTCTGCCAGACCAAGGTTCTTACTGTGGAAGCTGAGTGGGTGATTTCAGACCAGTCACAGACTTTCAGCCTAACCTACCTGCAGATCAAATGGGGGAGAGGAGAATGATATTTATTTATTTATGTATTTATTTATTTTGATTTATATCCTACCTTGCCTGCACATATGAGCTGCTTTGGTTCCCACTATGGAGAAAGAACAGTTTTCCTAGAAAGAGGCTAGGAACTTTTCCTAGGCAGAGGCTGCAGGGATGGGGGAGGAGATGGAAATCCAAAGTCAGAGTGGCAGAGAAAGATAGGTTGATGGTTGGCTGAGAAGGAGATTGGGTTGCCACTTCCAGGTTGAGAAATTCCTGGAGATTTGAGGGGTGGAGCCTGGAGAGGGTGGGGTTTAAGGAGGGGTGAGACCTTAGATAGGTACAGTGCCATAGACTCCACCCTCTAAACCCGTCATTTCCTCCTGGGGAACCAGATGGAGAAAATGGCTGCTCTGCAGGGTGGACTCTGTGTCATTATACCCTGCTGAGGTCACTTGCCTCCTGTATGGGTCCCCACTGCAGAGAAAGACTGTACTTTTCCTAGGTAGAGGCTGCAGGGAGGGAAGGGGATATGGAAGGCTGAAGTCAGAGGCGCAGATAAAAGTAGGTTGATGGTTGGCTGGAAAGGAGATACGGTTGCCACCTCCAGGTTGGGAAGTTCCTGGAGATTAGAAGAAGAAGAAGATGATAGTGGACTTATACCCTGCCTTTCACTACCCAAAGGCATCTCAGAGCAGCTTACAAACTCCCTTCCCTTCCCCTCCCCACAAGAGACACCCTGTGAGGTAGGTGGAGCTGAGAGAGCTCTGACAGAGACTGCTCTTTTTCAAGGACAGCTCTTGTCAGAACTATGGCTTGCCCAAGGTCACATCAGCAGGTGCAAGTGGAGGAGTGGGGAATCAAACCTGGTTCTCCAAGATTAGAGTCCGTGCACTTAACCAGTACACCAAACTGGCTGGAGCCTGGAGAAGGTGGGGTTTGAGGAGGGGTGGGACTTCAGACAGGTACAATGCCATAGACTCCACCCTCCAAACCAGCCATTTCCTCCTGGGTAACCACTGTTGTCAATTTCCAGGTGAGGGCTGGAGATCACTCAGATGGCAGAGATCAATCCCCCTGGAGAAAACGGTGGACTCTGTGTCATTATGCCCTAGTGAGGTCGCCATAGCAAATTGATGCTGACTGCCCAAAGCTAGGTCACCTACCCAGAGCCTCCTTCTATTCCACAATGGGCCTTATTTCTAGTACCTTGAATAAAACTTTGTTGGTCTTAAAGGTGTCACTGGGCTTTGTTCAAAAAATTCAAAGTCAGTTATTGAACAGAGAAGACAAATTTCTAAAACCAAATGAATATTGCAGTTCTATGGAAGATAATACCTGCCCCGCAGAATCTTCTGCTTTATTGCAAAAGCCTGAGTTTTCCCTACCTAATGCTTCGTCTCTCATGCTTCTCTGCAGTGCATAAACAGTGTAACTATGTGACAGATAGCAACATGACCTTGTGAGTAGCTGGGGAAAAGAGTGAGAACTGGAGAATGCCCTCCAGGGAAACAGTGATGGTAAACAATTCTTTACCTACTAATATAATATAATACAAACCTATTTCACTGTCCTATATTGAAGCAGGCTATTAGACTACCTTTCTAGGGTCTCAGGCAGAAACTAGCTATGCCACTGAAGATTCATTTTAAACTGGGGGCACTGGGACATAAGAGCTATAGAACAAGAACTAACTCACTGGATCAAACCAAAGTTTCATCTAGGCCATGGTAATCTGACACTGTAAAAACCTACCTGACTGCCTCGGGTAATAATAGTCAATAGCAGACTAAGTGGGGAAGATTTTGCAAATAGAGAGGATTTTTTTCCTAGGCCACTAATGTGCACCGAATGATTTCTGTGGGTGAGTGGGCAGGCGGCTAAATATTGTGGGTCTCACTTGCATGGCTACTTTCCTTACAGAGCTGGACTGCTGGTCGATATATTCAATAAACAGATTGAGGGCAGAAACTCTAAGCATGTTTAGTTAATCTACCTGGCATTCTTGTGAACATGTGCGTGAATTTTTTTAGCTGCCGTTCTGAATAAATGTTTACATGTTACTGTCGTCTTAAGATAACTACCATGAACTCAACTTCAGCTTTTGATTTGGTTAGAAGTCACGGTAAGGACCCTACTCCCTCTTCCAGCAGAGACCCCGCAGAAAGAAGGCCCCTCCTCCCCTCTTCTTTTGGACTTAGTTGTTTTAACAGACACCCCCTTTTAGAGCTGGAGTGCCGGGGGGATCTGAAACTTGGGGGGTCTCAGAAAGGCTCAGAAAGACCTTGTATTCTCCCTTTCTGGAATCCCTTCTATCATTAATTCCCCTCCTCAAGGACCAGTTCTGGAAACAGACACATATGAAATTAAAACAATCTTTGGCAGGATCAGGCACCCGCGGCCCCTTTTCATCCTGGGATAAGCAATGGCAATAGTTTTCAATTTTCCTGCATTCAGGGGATTCTTTCCTCATTGATGTGTCTGTCAATAGACATAAGAACATAAGAACATAAGAGAACATAAGAGAAGCCAATGTTGAATCAGGCCAATGGCCCATCTAGTCCAACACTCTGTCACACAGCAGCCAAAATATACCAGGTGCCATCAGGAGGTCCAGCAGTGGGGCCAGGACACTAGAAGCCCCCTCCCACTGCTGCCCCCTCCAGCACCAAGAATAGAGTGCATCACCTGCCCCAGACTGAGAGTTCCCATCTATACCCTGTGGCTAAGAGCCACTGATGGACTTCTGCTCCATATGTTTATCTAATTCCCTCTTGAAACTGTCCATGCTTGCAGCTGCCACCACCTCCTGTGGCAGTGAATTCCATATGTTAACCACTCTTTGGGTGAAGAAGTATTTCCTTTTATCTGTTCTAACCCGACTGCTCAGCAATTTCATGGAGTGCCCACGAGTTCTTGTATTGTGAGAAAGGGAGAAAAGTACTTCTTTCTCAACCTGCTCAATCCCATTCATAATCTTATAAACTTCAATCATGTCACCCCTCTCCAAGCTAAAGAGCCCCAAGCGTTTTAACCTTTCTTCATAGGGAAGGTGTTCCACCCCTTTTATCATTCTAGTTGCCCTTCTCTGCACTTTTTCCAATGCTATAATATCCTTTTTGAGATGTGGTGACCAGAACTGTACACAGTATTCCAAATGAGGTCGCACCAATGATTTATACAGGGGCATGATGATACTGGCTGATTTGTTTTCACTTCCCTTCCTAATAATCCCCAGCATAGCGTTGGCCTTCTTTATTGCAGCTACACACTGTCTAGACATTTTCATTGAGTTATCCACTACGACTCCAAGATCTCTCTCTTGGTCCGTCTCTGCCAGTTCAGACCCCATCAACGAGTATTTATTTTTAGGATTTTTGGCTCCAATGTGCATCACTTTGCACTTGGCCACACTGAACCCCATTTGCCACGTTGACGCCCACTCACCCATCCTCGACAGATCCCTTTGAAGTGCCTCACACTCCTCCCTGGTTTTCACCACCCGGAACAACTTCGTGTCATCTGCAAATTTAGCCACTTCACTGCTTACTTCCAATCCCAAATAATTAATAAACAAGTTAAAAAGCATCGGACCGAGTACTGATCCCTGTGGTACCCCACTGCTTACCACCCTCCACTGAGAAAGTTTCCCATTTATATTCACTCTCTGTTTTCTATTTATAAGCCAGTTTTTGATCCACAAGAGGACTTGTCCTTTTATCCCATGACTATTGAGCTTACTTAGGAGCCTTTGATGAGGAACTGTATCAAAAGCTTTCCGGAAGTCAAGGTAAATAATATCTATTGGGTCCCCCTTGTCCACATGTTTGTTCACTCCCTCAAAAAACACTAACAGGTTAGTGAGACAAGATCTTCCCTTACAGAACCCATGCTGAGTCTGCCTCAATAGTTTTTGTTCATCAATGTGCCTACTAATTCTTTCCTTAATAACAGTTTCCACCAACTTACCCGGTATCGATGTCAGACTGACTGGCCTGTAATTTCCCGGATCTCCCCTGGAGCCCTTTTTAAAGATGGGAGTGACATTAGCTACCTTCCAGTCCTCAGGAATGGAGGCAGATTTTAAAGAAAGATTACATATTTTTGTCAGGAGATCCACAAGTTCACATTTGAGTTCTTTCAGAACTCTCAGATGAATGCCATCCGGGCCTGGTGATTTATTAGTTTTTAAATTGTCCATCAGTCGGAGGACTTCCTTTCTTGTCACGGCAATCTGATTCAGGTCTTTCAAACCCCTTCCCGAAATCGGTGGTTCTGGAGTGGGCAAACACTTCTCCTCTTCCACAGTGAAGACAGAGGCAAAAAATGCATTCAGCTTCTCAGCCATTTCCCTATCATCCTTCACTACTCCTTTTACCCCTTGGTCATCCAAGGGCCCCACTGCCTCCCTGGCTGGCTTCCTACTTCTAATGTATTTGAAGAAAGTTTTATTGTTGGTCTTTATGTTTTTTGCGATATGCTCCTCATATTCCCTTTTTGCTTGCCTGATCACAGACTTGCATTTTATTTGCCATAGTCTGTGTTCCCTTTTATCAACCTCACTAAGACTAGCTTTCCACCGCTTAAAGGAATCCTTCTTACCTTTTACAGCTTCTATTACTTTATTTTCTAACCATGCAGGCTTTTTTCTATACCTATTTGTACCTTTCCTAACCTGCGGTATATATTTTTTCTGAGCTTCTAGGATTGTCTTTTTAAATAGTCTCCAAGCTTCCCCAATGGTTTTGACCTTTTCCACTTTTCCTTTCAATTTCTTCCTCACATGTCCCCTCATACCAGAGAAGTTACACCTTTTAAAGTTAAAAGTGGTTGCGTCAGTCTTTTTGGGCAACTCCCTATCTGTACAAATGTTAAACTCAATGACATTATGGTCACTGTTCCCAAGTGGTGCA
Source organism: Gekko gecko (assembly GCA_029375565.1). Classification (NCBI taxonomy): domain Eukaryota; kingdom Metazoa; phylum Chordata; class Lepidosauria; order Squamata; family Gekkonidae; genus Gekko; species Gekko gecko. The sequence goes on along the minus strand of JAPDNY010000014.1, from coordinate 67,711,642 downwards.
ATCAGTTTTACATCTCTCACCAGGTCTTGGGTGTTACTTAGGACCAAATCCAGGATCGCCTCTCCCATGGGATACTTGCCAGGGAACCTCTCTGCACACTGGGCTAGCATACAGACATACTTGGTTCACCAAAGGTAGACAAGGAAAAAAGCAGGGTGCAATAATTTAGGTAAAAACAAACAAATCCAAATGAACTGAGAGGGGGCTCTCGACCACTTTCTAAAAACTGCACATTTCACAGAAGACTGGCCATGTTGGACTAGTTGTCTTTTAGCAAAGCCGGTTTTTATTTTTTACTGTCTATTACTTCACATAGAAGCAGTTACACACAAAGGCCCAAGGTGCTCAATCAAAGGGCCTCGGTTTCTGAATCACCTTGAAACCCATTGCGGCGTAGACAGAGTTGCCGCTCTAAGATAGGAGGCAATTTTAGCGGTATAAATGATTCAATTGCAGGTTACTTGGCATAGTTCTGCTTGGTTCGTAAAGCCACCATTGAGTTAATTGTACAGTACTTGCTGTTCCACTGCCACGACAGCCAAGTCCTCTTCGCAAAGAAACTCTGTATAAAACAATCATTCAAACCCTCTGCAATGATAACAGATTACACAACTCATGGGAAGTATTAATGTACTGGGTTAAGGCCACAGTCCTAGAAACGCCGACCTTTTTCAGCAGAAGAATCAATGTTCTTTGAAGCTTTTAAAGATTAAGCATTCTATCAGAAGGAAACCCAGTATTTAGGGGCCATGAGTGATAACAGAACTAGCAATTATACGGAGACCCTCTCAAGGCGCCAGTTTTCTGCTTGTTACCATGTGTTTCTGCTGGTTGCCTTAGAAATTAATCCTTTGGTTTAACCCTTTAGTCCACATATCACGTCTAAATACAGGTAGTTGCATTTGCTTACATCCATCCCTTGCTACCATGCCCTCCCCCTTTCTGGTCTCATATTAGAGGAGAGAATCTCTCGTTTAAAAAATTAACTTATTACTCTGTAGTGTATCATCTGCACTAATCTAACACTGATCTAACAAAGGATGCTTCTCTACCCTTTACATGCATGGTAATGGAACATTAATCTGTTTTAGTGGTTATACAAATGGAACAGAAGTGTCAAGTCCTGGATGTATTCACTCTCACAAACACTCTTATAGCAGCAAGATTTGTTTATTAAGAAGTAGAAAGGTTCCAAGCATATGCAGTTTCTGTGTTGGAATTAGGGCCCAGACGCCAGTTCCACCAATATACTAAAAACAAGGATTTCCACATATGCTAAGCAACCAATCATTGCTCCCATGTCTGCCCCTGTCCTTGCGACCACCCCTAACACCTGCAAGCTAACGGTTACATTACCTAGAAGCTCCCCAGACTACAAGGCCACACAGAACAATGAGATCACATACTTCCCAAGGTGTTCTCAACACACTCGGGAGGCCCCTGCGTGAGAACGGTTACGAGCTGGCACTAACCAAGCAAAGCAGACAGCTGCACATATTCACTCCCCCCCCAGTCCCCAGCAGAGATGATCAACAGCAATGAAGAAGAGCAAAGTCTCATGCAACACAGGAACTGTATAAGAATACATGTGAATCCATAACACAACCAATGGAACAATACAACCTTTAATGCAACAGAACATGAGCTTGACAAGAAGTTACAACTCCCAGTTCAGGCACTCAGTTGTTATCATTATGGTGGTGATGGAAGATCTGACAGCCCTTCGTAAAGGCTACTTTGCTATATGACAAATGATGCAATTTTAAAAATATCATTAAAGTTAGATCTACAACGAATGCCACGCCCTGTCTTTCTCTCCAGGGGGGACCCAAGGCTGCAGTGTTGGCCTGTCCTCCATTTTATCCTCACAGCAGCCTTGTGGGGTAGCTCTGGCTGAGAGCGCACCACGCAGCAACCTTCCATGGTGGGTTGGGAATCTGAGCCTTGGAGACACCTGACAGGTTGCTTAGAAGCTCTCTTATGACATGTTGCCTGTCGTGAAGATAACCTGGTTCAGGGAGTTCCAGTTCCCTTCGTCTTTGGCACGGCAGCTTCCATCATCATTCTGGGGTTGGTGGCCAGTTTCCAAGCAGGTGGCTTTATTTCCTGATGAGTTATGCCTGCCACAGAGACCCCTTAGCTTCAGTTGCAAATAGCACGGTGTGGTGGTGGTTTGTCTCACCTGGGCTAGGACTTTGGCCATTGAACTTCCATGTTCATCCTGAAGCTGGTGGCCAATTTTGAGTCTCCTGACTTTACTCTCAGATGAGTTATGCCTGCCAGTGTGGTACTGTAGTTAAAGTGTTGGACTAGGATCTAGGAAACCCAGGTTCAAATCCCCAGTCTTCACTGGAGCTTGTTGGGTGACCTTGGGCCAGTCCCACACTCTCAGCCTCATCTACCTCATGGGGTTGTTGTGAGGCTAAAATGGAGGAGAGGAGAATCACGTAAGCCGCTTTGGGTCCCCCATTGGGGAGAAGGGGGGGAATAAATAAAGTAGATAAACAAAGATGGACAGACAGGCCAATTCTTTTGTTCCCCTAGATTCATGGTAACAGCCCGCCAAGGGATTCGTTTGTGTTGTTCTATTTGGTTTGGACAAGATGGAATCTTTGTTGGGGGGCTCGTGATGGCTCTTGGCAGCCCTGCAGCCCAGTGTTTCAGCACACAAACAGTTTTGAAAAGGTTTCTTTTTGTGTGTGTCTGCTTGTTTCCACACTGCAGAAGAGTGCAATTACAATCTGCAACACAAAAACAAACAAGAGTAACAGAAACCCCTTCAAAGCAAAGCCTTTGTGTGGTGAAAGGTACACATTTTTGTTTGAGCACACAAAGCACTGGTTTCGAAAGGGGTTCTGTTTTCTTATTATGTGTGAAAAGAATGCAAATGCACTCATCTGCAACATAAAAATAATGGAAATCCATTCAAAACTAGTTGGGGGAAAAAGCAGCACACAAAGAGTTTGGTCTGAAGGATTTATTCTGTTTTTATGTTGTTCAGTTCAGTTCTGTTGTTCAGTTCTTCAGTTCAGTTCTCTTGCACTTATATGGAACAATGACAAACATAAATAGTTGTTTTGTGCTTCAATATCCTTAAATCTTTGGGATATTAGAATCTTTGCATGCTTCAATCCTCCCTCTAATAGATCAGGATCTAACCCGACTGATTTCAGTTTGTCAACTACCCTAAGAGCCCATTGGGGATATGGTGTTGGTGTCCCATATATTACTCCATTGCCCCATATATGACGAAGAGAGACAGCAGCTGCTGATACCCCTTCTCTCACATTTTAAACCTTTGGCAAATTATTTTATATATGCCGAGGAACGTTTGATGAAGTTTTTACTGGCTGATAATTATGAGTCTGTCTCACATAATGTTGCTAAATATTGTTACCTGGTAATCAAAAAGCATAGACTGCATTGTAAGTTGAGCCATTAATGATGGAAATGACCGGTTCGGTGTTTTAGAAAACACGGCGGTAAGGGTCTTTTGCCGTAGTTTTTGTGCCGTATTATTTTAGTTTATTCTGCTGGTCTTATGACTTTTTAATAAATTTGAATTTGAATTTGCTTTCCTTCATGTTCAAAATATATTTACAAATCTCTACAGAACAAACTTTTCCCTTGCATAAAATTCATTATCCATTTGCCCAAATTTTCTTTCTTTCTTTTTTTAGCAGAAGGTAACACAGACCGAATTCACGCCATGACGTAATGATAGCATATTAATGGAGAACGGAGGAAATCCACTCATTCCTGGTTAGGGTGCATTGCACGGGTGCATTTCTCAGTCACGAGTAACAGGTGAACATACTGCAAGTAAATCTCTTTTTGTCTCTGTGTTAACTTGACCCAATCTGTACTTCTTCTAGAAGGCCGTCCCAGACTCGAGTGCCGACCGGACAGGCTGTGGCTGTGGCTGCTGACACGAGCTGGAGCCGAGGTGCGGGAAACAGCAGCAAAGACACCTCAGGCGCTCCCTCCCAAGCCCACAGCAGCACCCAAAGGCAGACCGCAAGGGGGCCGCTGGGGAGAGGGGCGCTTGGGAAGGAGGTGACCGACCCCTGCCCCCCACCTTCAGCCGACTGTCCCAGGCCCCCTCCTTCGCTTGGGTGGGCCCTCCGGCAGCTCTCACCAAGGGCCACCCATGATGCCTGCCCTGACTGGGAGAGACAGTCATACATCTCCCACTTATTCTTTAGTTGCACCTAAGCTGTGGAAAAATACTAACACGATGTATGGGCCTTCTTGTTTGGGACACCAAAACTCTGGGACTCCTTCCTCAGCAAGATTCGTCTGCCTCCCTCTACCGTTGTTTTCCGCCAGTGGGTGAAGGCTTTTTTGCTTCATTTGGCATACTGCCAGTAACAGTTACTGGCCTTTGGTATTGTGCATATATTATTTTAAAGGCTGTTTTTACATTCAAACATTTTAATGTTTTCATGTTCACCACCTTGGAGGCCCTATTTGGGTGGAGAGCCAGCATAAAATGTTTTAAATAAATAAAAACAAATATTCTGGTTGACCTAATATAGATTTCTTTCTTGCAAAATCTGAAACAAGCCTCATGGGTCTGGCACTTCCTCAAAAAACGATGACACGGGGTGCCGTCAGATTCACTAGGGCACAGAGTCACCCCACTCAGCTGGGGTGACTGCTGAAGTCCAGTGCTTTTCTGAAAAGAGGCTACAAGTTGCCTGCTCAACTAGATCACTAAAATATGTCTCCAGACAGATGGACCTGATGACCAATGATGCGATGGGAAATAAATGAAGCCATTCTAATGCCTCTTGATTTTCCAATTAAGTAAAAATGTTAATTATTCCACAGATGGTAGAATAGAGAATGAGATGCTGCAGCCTGCTTGCCTAGAAAGCAGAATTTTTCATAACATATACAGGGAAGTGAGACAGAAAGGAGCAGTTGACAAAGAATAATTTCCTTTCTGCACCAACTCAGGCAAGGGCAGAAATAGATCGATGACATGCACATGCCATGATACATGCCAAAAACATCATGCACAATACTTCACCACGCAGGCTAAGATGATGCAGCTTCATAAAGACAGTAAAAACACAAGCAGCTGGTGATGGAAAAACTGCCTCCTGTCATAATTTCTCGTTTGCAACCACTTGAATCAGAATGGAGGTACTGGCGCAAGCTCTTCTGTTTTTATCTATCATTTCACATTGAAGATATTACAACTGCCATCTGAAGAGCAGTTGTAATTCTGAGTGATCTCCAGTCCTCACCTGGAGATTGGCAACAGTGGTTCCCCAGGAGGAAATGGCTGGTTTAGAGGGTGGAGTCTATGGCATTGTACCTGTCTGACGTCTCACACAGCCTCAAACCCCACCCTCTCCAGGCTCCAATCCTCAAATCTCCAGGAATTTCCCAACCTGGAGGTGGCAACCCCATCTCCTTCCCAGACAACCATCAACGTACCATTATCTGCTCCTCTGACTTCAGCTTTCCATCTCCTCCCCCTCTCTGTGGCTTCAACCTAAGAAAAGTACACTCTTTCTCCACACTGGGGACCAAAGCAGCTCACATCATTCTCCTCTCCCTCTTTTGTCCACACAACAACCCTGTGAGGTAGGTTAGACGGATAGTCTGTGAGTGGTCTGAAATCACCCGCTCACTTCCACAGCAAGAACCTTGATCTCACAGACGATGCTCTGAAGTGCTAAATGCTACATCACAAGGGCTGTCATTGGGGGGCCATCTCAGCAGGGTATAATGACACAGAGTCCACCATTTTCTCCAGGCGAACTGATCTCTGCCATCTGGAGAGCAGTTGTAATTCTGAGTGAACCGTCCCCTGGAGATTGGCAACAGTGGTTCCCCAGGAGGAAAAGTACAGTCTTTCTCTGCAGTGGGGACCAAAGCAGCTTACATCATTCTAACCTCCCCCTTTTGATCTGTAGGTTAGGCTGAAAGACTGTGACAAGTCCAAAATCACCCACTCGCCTTCCACAGCAAGAACCTAGGTCTCCCCCTGGAGAAAATAACTGCTTTGGAGGGTGGATTCTATGGCATTCTATTCAGCTGAGGCCTCTCCCACCCCTAAACTCTGGCTTTTGTAGACTCCACCACAAAATCTCCAGGAATTTCCCAACCCTGAGCTGGCAACCCTAGTCAGGACTGGCCCCAATGAGTTCCTCACAAAGGCCAAAGTAGGTATGGGAAGGACCTCCTGCTTTTGTCTTTTTACTGACAGAACCAAGCCTGGTTGCCTAGCAACAGCCACTCAGGGGAAAGTGAGCCACACAGCAGTTTTAGAAGTTTATTCAAACAGGGAATGGCAGCCCCCAGCCAATGGGACACGAGTACTCTTGAGTGGTGGTTGATGGGCCAATGGCTGATGAAAGTGCACAGTGCAGCCAATGGGAGAGCCAGAAAGTGCTAATACACTGGACTTATATATATATATATATATATGGATTATTTTTAAAAGACAATTGAGCCCAAATGATCAGCTGCATGCACCAATGTCTGTATTTTTTTCCGTTAATTACCTACGAAAGGGGATCTTAATTACTGTTGTCATTCCATTTTAAGCTAGTCAAATAAATTTCAAAATGGACAACCATTTCAAAACCAGTGAGATGGCACAGATGAAAGCATTTCAAAAGTAACTCCATTCAAAATGGCCATATTTGAAGCAGGCAGAAGAACAGCACTGGCCTCTTGCTTAGTTCTCATGTGTCACGTTAGCAGTAGACAGTGCTTTTGTGTCAAGAGGATTAACATTTGCTTTAATTTCCCACTTTACCAGTATTTTCCCTCAGCAGACCTGAGCACCACACGGGGTGTGTGTGTGTGTCAGGAAAGGGCGGTGCATTTCGGGGCTCAGCGCATCCCCTCTAAAACGGCTGAGCTCCCCCTCCCCAAGCACAAGCCTGTCCTCATTGTCTTATCTGCCTTTTGCAGCCGTCTGCGAGACATTAATGAGAGATTTCATGTTCATACCAATTACTTGAAATATTTAACATCCCTCTTAAGGTGCATTTACACTTCAAAGAGATGACTCACTCTAAACATTCTGCTGGGCTAGAGCGGGGAGAAGGCGGCTTATCCTTGTTTGGTACCATTAAAAATATTTTCTATTAGAGCAAAATCTTGTTATCACTTTCATTTTGTAACCCCCTGTAAGGGGGGGAGGGGGACCCTGTCCAGGTCCCCGTTTCAAACACCCGTGGGCTCCTGCACCACCATGGCGGCTGGCCAATTAAATCGACTGCACATGTTTGCATTCCGCATCCGGAGGACCCTTCTCCGCTGCTCGAATCAATTCTCTGGCTCCAGTCGCTTTAACCAATTCATTGAAAGCTCCCGGGGCTTTTGGAAATGCTAATATTTTCAAAAGGTTACAATGAGCATAATGAGTAACAGCCGCCCATAAGAACCCGGCAGCTCTTGCAGCAGCTTGGAAGAATGACGGAGAGGGGCTCTACACTGCAGAGCGATATCATCCTATCTCTCAAGGACGAGGCTCGGGTGTGTCTTGAAGTCTGACATTAGGCGCCTTTAATCAGTACCCACCAAGGAGAACTTCCAACCCAGGATGAGGTGGGCTGTGCCGTACTTAACTGAACACAGCAGCTCCTACACAAAAGACCATCATTTCTTACAGGGACAGATTAGCTGACTCGGAACATGTTGGCTCCAAAGAAATTCAGTGCAGCCCAGTTTGCTATCATTATATTTCATTCTGAACAGCAGCCTCATTATGGGACCCAGTGTGCACGGGGGTGGGGGGGTGTTCTACAAGCCTGGGAGAAGCCGAGGGTTGCCAGGCCCCCTCCTCACTCCTGTAGGGGTCTCTGGGGGGCATTCTTGGGTGGGGATGCCCCCAAGCCTCACCCCCAAGGGTGACCACCCACCTGGCCACCCCCTCCCTCCCCTCCTGCAAGATTTAAAGGGCTGCAGCTGATTGACGGGGACCAAGTGGCCTGCCAATCGGCTGGAGGGCCCTTTAAAGGGTCTGTTTGTGAGTGGGGTGGGGGCTGCAGCCCTGTGGGGCTGGGGGATATGAGCCCCGCACACTGTGGCCCCCACCCCACTTGCAAAAAGATCCTTTAAAGGGTCTTTTGTGAGCCAAGCATGTGGCCCGCCACCCCCGCCACCCCCCTCCCTCCCGCTGGATTTAAAGGCCTCCCCAGCTGCTGAAGTCCTTTAAGTCTGGCAGGAAGGGGAAGGAAGGGGGTGCCCAGGGGGTGGCCACTCTTGGGAATGGGGCTTCCCACACCTGCCAGCCGGCCAGTGGCAGACTGGAGCCCCCAAAAACAGGGGAACCCCCACCTGGGCCTGGGGGCTTGCAACTCTAGAGAAGCCCCAGGTTTGAAGGAAGGGAGGGAGGGAGGGAGGGAGGGAGGGAGGGAGGGAGGGAAGGAAAGGAAGGAAGGAAGGAAGGAAGGAAGGAAGGAAGGAAGGAAGGAAGGAAGGAAGGAAGGAAGGAAGGAAGGAAGGAAGGAAGGAAGGAAGAAAGAAAGAAAGAAAGAAAGAAAGAAAGAAAGAAAGAAAGAAAGAAAGAAAGAAAGAAAGAAAGAAAGAAAGAAAGAAAGAAAGAAAGAAAGAAAGAAAGAAAGAAAGAAAGTCAGGTTTTAAAAACCCTAAACTCATAGAAGTAATGCCTGCTTCTTAAAGAAAAGAGTGCCATCAAGCTCTCACAAGAATATGACGTGAGATCTCAGTGGTGGCAGTTGTCTTGAAGGAATGCTGGCAGACACCCCAGGGGCCAGCATACCTTTGAGACCGCCTCTCTTCATATAAGCCCTAAAGGGCACTGAGGTCCACAAATCAACATCTTCTGGTGGTTCCCGGCCCCAGGGATGTCTGACTAGCCTCAACCAGGGCCAGGGCTGGGATCTATTACTGTTCCGCAGGGCCTGCAAGATGGAGCTCTGCCACTGGGCTTTTGGCTGAGGCAGTGGATGTCCTCCCCCTCCCCCCGGCCAATCTCCTGCCAGTGGCCTGGATCCAAAGAGAGGTTGGGGTACCCACTATTGTATTTTAATCAATCTGACTGACATCTGATCTATTTGTTTTTACATGGTACTTATGATTCTATTCTGTTTTAAATTGTGGTTTTTAAGTTGTTTTAATTGTATTATATTAAGACTGTTGTAAACCGCCTTGAGCCCACTTGCAGGGAGGGTAGTATATAAATCAAATAAATAAATACATACATAATAAATAAATGTATTAAAAGGCAAAAAGAGAGGAGAAAAGTACAGCCGGAGTGTGGAAGGGCAGCAAAGGTAAAATGAGAAAGCTGAAGGTAGCGGAGGGGAGCAGAAGAAAGTGGGTGAGGGAGACGGGGGAGCAGAGGCTGTCCGAGGGTGAAGCAAAACTACAGGTAAGTAGGTGGGCCGGAGAGAAGGAAAGCGGAGGCTGCAGGCCCCCCCCAGGTGAGACAAGGAACAAACGTGAGGGGAGAAATGAAGTCTCCTCTGCAAATCTTTCAGGGTCCCCTACTTGTCTTCTCAAAATTTCTTCTGTCACTGCAGCACAGACAATGTGAGCCAGTTTGGTGCAGTGGTTAAGAGCGGCGGACTCTAATCTGGAGAACCAGGTTCAATTCCCCACTCCTCCACTTGAACCCAGCTGGGTAACCTCAGGCCAGTCACAGCTCTCTCAGGCCAAAGAATAAGCCTAGCTCCCCACAAAAAGAGCTGCTGAGAGAACCTTTGGATACGACACCCATTGCAACATGATAATTAGTCATTACTAGCACAGACAATTCGTCTGCACCTGGCTTGCCTCACCGTCCCTGAAATCTCACACCGTCCCTGATGCCTGCATAGCATTCTCACGCCAGCCATGAAGCCTTTCAGCCAAACGGTATCCCCCCCCGCCCCCCGCCCCAATCTAGGCTTCTTCCAAATGCATGGCTGTACGGCATACGACCGAATGCTTCGCCATGGGAAAAATACCAACCCCCTGAATATAAGAAATGGGCATGTCAGGCAGAAGGGTTCCATCCTAGACATCCCAAGGACTAACCCTTCCTTTAAATGGTAAAGATATTAAATACAAATATTTTTTTCATTCCATTACTCAAACAATTGTATTTATTTACTAAAATTTATTTACAAACTGTGACAGCCTCAGCAAAGCCTTTTGAGGGTGCTACCCTGCAAATTAACAGGACCAGCAGCTGCCCATACCCAGGGGGCACTTCCTCTTTTGTCCGTCCCCCGTCGTCGTCCCCCCCCCCCGGTGGAACAGCCTGCCTGGCGAGGTCAGGAGGCTCCCGTGCTTTAGTAACTCCACAGAACTAGTAAAATGGAATTGTTCAAAAAAGTGTTTCTATAAAGGGAACAGGGTTGTAGTTTTTTAATGTATGCAGAAAATTTCATGCAGTTCTGTTGCGTTTTTGTATGTGCAAATGTTTGTGAAGAAATGGCAATTTTATTACAGTTATTGTATACATTATACCATTCTAATTGCATTTTTAGAAGTCTTGTAATCTGTCTTGGTTGTCAATGAGAAAGGCAGACTGTTGATGATGTACATGCATGTTTTATCCGGTCTTTCAGTCAAAGATTTTGAAGGCGGCTGGATGCCCCCCCCCGAAGCTTCAAGCAGACCAGGAGAGCTGTTCTTTAAACCAGGAAACAGGACTGTTGTGTATCCACCCAAGACCGCACCCACGGTCAGGCTCGCACGTCATCAAGCGAACTCACAGAGTTTCGACCCGTAGGAACCATAGACCCTAGGACCCTGAAATGGACCAACAGGAGTGCCTGGACCTGAGACAGGTCCTATGGGAGATGGTGCTCTGTAAATAATCAATCACTATTGACCTCTGAGGAAGGCCTATGTAGGCCAAAACGCGTCAGGTCAGATTTATAAGCCCTTGTGTTTTATTGTTTGTTATTTATACATAACGTGTGACTGGGCCCTTATATATTTTTAAAGTTGTGATCAATAAATACATGTGTTTTTATATTTCCTTTATCAAGTTTTTAACATTGGCCCCCTTTCCTACATTTGACTAACCTTTGTCAGGTTCTGGATTCTAGGTTTCAGGTTCAGGTTTTCCCCCTCCCCCTCTTTTTTTGTCCTTGCCGCTCTGGGAAACCTTCCAGAATTAGATGCTGTGCACCCCGAGATGTGGGAAACCTGAATCAAGAGTCTGGACTACTGTGTTGACTTCCAGGACATCACGGACAAAGGGAGAAAGAAATCCCTGATGCTCAGCTCCTGCGAAGTCACCATACTACGGCTGCTGAAGGATCTGCTCGCTCCCAAGTCCTCGAAGGAGGCCACCCATGTGGAACCGGTCAAGGTGCTCACAGACCATTTTGCGCTGCAGCCGACTAAAATGGCAAGGCGCTTGGACTTCTTTACACGCATCCAGAACTCCACTGAATCGGCCACTGAGTTCCTGGCCGGCCTATGCAGAGCGGCTACAACATGTGAGTTCCCCGACTTGGGCGACACCCTCTTGAAACAGTTCGTTATGGGCCTGTGAGAGCCGAAGCTCCGACGCAAGCTAGCCAGTCACAATGATCTGACCCTGGACAAGGCCCTACGCGAAGCCTCGGCCTATGAAAAATCTCATTGCGAGCCCCGCGGCCCTGCAGCTCACCAAACATGCGCATTGCCAGCCTCAGAGGAATCGAAGGAGGAAGAAATCCACCAGGTCTGTAGGCCAACTCGATGGGACCACAAGGCATCTGCCACCTCAGCTGACACCAACCCTGGCTAGTTCGCCCCGTAGGCCAACGACCGGCGTGCAAGCTCCACCCCACTAGCACCGTGCACCAGTTGTGGAGAGGACCATGAGCGCCGCTCTTGCCACTTCAGCGACGCCACATGCTGGTCTAGTGGAAAAGCAGGCCACCTTGCATGTGTTTGTCGCTCCAGAGGAAACCGATGTCAGCCAGCAGTGCACCAGGGAGAAACCGACCTCCTCACCATCCAACAATTTCAGGTACTGAATTTGCCCCCAGCCACCTCTAACAAAACCCATTTTACCGTGCATATTGAAGGGTCTCCCTGCGAGATGGAGCTCGACACCGGCTCCTCATTCTCAATCATTTCGGCTGAAACCTTATATAAACTATGTCCATGTGGGGGACCCCCTTTAAAGAAGCCAGACGGTCTAATACTAAGAGACTTCCAAAAAAACCCGGTGGCTGTCAAGGGGTGGGGCAAATTCAGGGTATGCTACAAGAGCTTTGGGGGCCACTTAGACTTGGTGGTGGTGGAGAAGCAGCTCACGAGTTTACTGGAACTGTCCTGGTTTGCCCCCTTGGGTCTCGGGGTGACTGGGGTGAACCACATGCAGCTGCAGAACTTCACTGCGGTGTGTGACGAGTTCCCAGCCGTGTTCGATGGCATGCTTGGGCAATATACTGGTTCCCTGGTCTCTCTGGAGTGAAACCCTGCAGTGCGTCCCATCGCATGAAGGACCGGCACACCCTGTTTGCTTTGTGGCCCCAAATAGATATGGAGCTGGGCTGCGTAGTCAGCCAGGGGGTTCTAGAACCAGTGCCATATGCCAAGTGGGAGACCCCCATCATCATCCCGGTCAAGCCCAACAGGGACGTTCGGACCTGTGCAGATTGTAAGTGCACTATAAACAAAGCACTGCAGGATCACGCATATCCTGTCCCTGTTGTCAGCCATGTACTAGCCTCCCCGGCTGGTGCGAAAATCTTTGGCAAATTGTATCTGGCCCAAGCGTGCCAGCAGCTGCTGGTAGATGATGCCACTGCCGAGGCCCAGACCATCGTGACACACAGGGGAGCCTTCCAGGTGCTACAGTTTGGAGTGACTGTAGCACCAGGCATATTCCAAAACTTCATGGACTGTCTCCTTAAAGTGATCCCCGGAGTCCAGCCATTCTTCAACGACATTTTGATCACGGCTCCGGACTCCGAGACCTTTGCTCAGTGGCTTCGGGCAGCCCTTCAATGTTTCCAGGATGCGGGCCTGAAGGTGAAACGTGAAAAGTGCATGCTGGGGGTCCCCTGGGTGGAGTTCTTGGGGTTTGCAGTAGACACTCAGGACATCCACCCCACACTGGAGAAAATTCCTGCTATCGTACAGGCGCCTGCACCCTCTTCCAAACAGGAACGGCAAGCTTTTCTGGGGCTATTGAACTTCTACCACTCGTTCCTGCCCCATAAAGCTGCTGTGGCTGAGCCACTCCACCGCCTGCTGGACAAACAGGCCCCCTGGGTCTGGGGACAATGGCAAGCTGCCATGTTCCAGGCTGTGAAGGCATTGCTGACATCAAATGCTGTGCTCGCCCACTTCGATTAATCACTTCTGGTGGTCCTCCCCTGTGACGCTTCCCCCTATGGAGTGGGGGCTGTCCTGGGGCACCAACTCCCGGATGGTTGGGAGGTTCCAGTGGTCTCCTATTCTTGGACTTTGTCTTCTGCCAAGCGCAACTACACTCAGATTGATAAAGAGGTCCCAGCGATCGTGGCAGGGGTTTTAAAATTCCACGATTACCTCAATGGCCATCTGTTTACCGTAGTCATGGACCACCAACCCCTGCTGGGCCTGTTAGCTCCAGACTGCCAGATGCCCCAGATGCTGTTGCCTGTGTTGTGCTGGTCTATTTTCCTGGTGGAGTACCAGTATGTGCTTGTCCACCGACCCAGTAAGGCGATGGGCCACATGGACGCGCTCAGCCACCTCCCACTCCCATCCTGCAACCCCAATCGGGTGTCTGCACACCTGATCGCTTTGCTGGAGGATCTGCTCGACCATCCTGTCCAGGTGATGGAGGTTGCCCGCCTCATGGTGTGGGACCAGGTCCTCTCCCAGGTCTTGGACTGGGTGGGGAGGGGGTGGCCCTCCAGCCCGGGCCCAGAATTTGCAGCATTTTCCTCATGCCAGGATGAGCTGTCCTCCCACAAGGGCTGCTTACTGTGGGGAAACCGAGTAGTCATACCTGCCCCGCTATGCCAGCGGGTGCTCACCACATTGTACGAGACGCACCCGGGGACCGTGCGAATGAAAGCATTGGCACGAAGCTATGTCTGGTGGCCGGGGGCTGGATGGAGAAATAGAGGACAGAGTGAAGTGCTGCCAGACGTGCCAGGAGTCCCGGCCTGAGCCTCCCAGGGCCCCGGTGCACCCGTGGGAGTCCTCTCACAAGACATGGGCTAGACTACGTCTGGACTTTGCAGGCCCCTTCCAGGGGCAAATCTTCTTCATACTGGTGGACTCCTACACCAAGTGGCTAGAAGTGGTCCTGGTCCCCTCCACCTCATCCCGCGCAGCCATCAAGGCAATGTGGAGGATATTTGGCACAAATGGCATCCCAGACTAATTAGTAATGGATAATGGAATGGCCTTCACCTCCTCGGAGTTTCAGGAATTCATGAGTTACTATGGTATCCGACACATCCACTCCACACCCTTCCACCCCAGAACCAATGGTCAGGCCAAGCGCATGGTCCAAACAACAAAAGACTCCCTGCATGACTGGGAATACAAGCTCGCAACCTTCCTCTTCAACTAGCACGTTACACCCCACACCATGACCGATTGCAGCCCCGCAGAACTCCTGATGGGACAGTGCCCTGCGACCCGGCTAGACCGGCTCCATCCAGACCAGGCCCTAGAGCACAGTGCAGCATCGGAAAGCCAAGACGCTCCCCACAGCTTCTTCCTGGGCGACCCCATCTATGCCAGGAATTTCTCCCGGGGCCCCGCATGGCTTCTGGCCCGGATGGTCTGAGTGACAAGGCCCCTTTCATATGAGGTCTCAGCGGAGGATGGCCAGCTGTGGAGGAGACACATTGATCAGCTCTGACTCCTTCCCATGGACCCAGAGGAAATGAAAGACAGCGAGGACAAGTCCTTGACCCGTGAGCAGGAAGAGTCCCAGGAAGATATGCCTGCTGCACAAGCACACCCAGGACCAAGTGCTCTACCAACAGGCAATGGAGGTGGGGAACCTGAGCTGGCCAGCGCCCCTGAAGCCAACAGGGCACCTGCCCCGACTCAGCTACTGGTGCAAACCCCTGAGCAGCCGGCCCCAGTTCCTGCATTACACTGGTCAACCAGGGACTGGTGGCAACTGGCATACCTAAGAGATTTTGTCTGTTAGGCGGGTCTGAACCTTGGGGGGAGGGGTGCTGTGTATTCATCCAAGACCACAGATGCAGTTGGGCTCGCACGTGGTCAAGTGAACTCACGGAGCTTTGACCCATAGGAACAACAGACTCTGGGATCCTGAAATGGACCAATAGAAATGCCTGGACCCGAGATGGGTCCTATGGGAGATGGTACATTGTAAATAACCAATCACGGTGTGTGTATGTGTTTGGGGTGTGGTTCTGTTTGGGGATTTAAGCAAGGCTTTGGTCCTGCTACTTTGTCTTTAGTCTTCACTGATTTCCAAATAAACTATGAGCTGTTTCACACAATGCGTCTACAAACCCAGTACTTTCCAGTACCAAGAAGGATGAAAAGTTAAATCCCCTGTTTCCCACACCTACATCAGGTCCCCATGAGTATTTCCCCATGAATAGCCTCTCAGGTCACTGCATGAGTACAGAGCTGAGATCCCTCAACAACCCGCATGTGGGAATGCGTAGTGGGGAGTGTGTGCCGGGCTTCCCCAGTGTAGGTGTCTTCAAGGAGACTGTGTCCATCTCCTCCACGTTCTCCTTCCTCTGACAGACTCTACAGACTTCACTCACCAGAACAGGCTAGTTTCTCTTTTCCCTCCTTCTCCTCTCCCTTTCTCTTTAGACTCTCTTTAAATTGGTATTATTTGTTTAGGTTAGGGTTTAGTAGAAGTTGCGATTTGTAGAACATTTATTTAGACTATGGGTGGGTGTTTCAAACTCTGTATTCAATTTGCTAATTCCCTTTGCAATTATTCTTTTTCTTAATAAATCCTTAACTTTAAACAGGCATGGGTTTAAAGTAAAGGATTTATTAAGAAAAAGAATAATTGCAAAGGGAATTAGCAAATTCGGTGTTAGATCAAATCTTGGACCTCGGTTGACAAAAGCAAAATGGTCCCAATAATATTTGCCCTGAGGACTTGTGTATATAGGCATCTGACCCCTTAAAAAGGGTATGCCTCTTTAGTAAAAATATGGGCCGTTTAGGTAATAAATACCCCATGGAAGCTTCTTAGAGCCATATTACATATTTGGAGCTCCAGTTATCCAGCATCACCTGAAGTTTGGCTCTAAGACTTAATTAGCCATTCCATAATAGTTAGCATTGATCCTAATTTCCAATGGCATGGTAATACAATTTTGCTACAATTTTGCAGTATTGAAGTTGCTTGCTGAAAATCATCCTTGGTATACTTCAAAATAAAAGCACCACACATCAAATTTAAACATAATTTATGTCCTCAGAAAAATATTCCCTACTACTTGGGTCTAATACAACTGGACATAAAGGGGAACCCAGCCAGATAAGAACACTAATTCTCTCTACAGAGAGAGGAGGTTTTGTGGGAAGTCTTTCAGATATGCATGGTTCTCCCCACCCTGACACCGATGGGGAAAGAGATACAGACAGCCAAACGTTTATGACTTGATCACAACCGATTGCATAAATGCTCCCCGTCTTATCGCCAGCAACAGCAGAAGAGACACTCCTAGGTATGTAAAGTAAAGAGTAAAAGGAATAATTATGTGGTCCTTAAAGTTAACTGTCCTGGAGAGCAGACTCTACCATTCAGCACAGAATATAAAACCAGTACTCTCTTACTCACAGATAACGTTTTAGTACTTGTTAAGTAGTGGGTTCCATGGATGAACAGACCACAAGCCTGGTGATCAGTTCTACTTTATTAGTGACTAATGATAAGGCCCGTTGCGGAGATCAATGCAATGAACTCTAGTCGGGCCGCTGCCTCTCCAGCCCACCCCCCTCCACACTGTGAGAAGAAGGGGTGGTGGTACCCGTGCCATGCGGGCCCCCGTCGTGCATGGTGCTGGCATGATGCCGTGTGGGGCTCTCAGGGCAAGCAAGGGTGTGGCACCACCAGGGCCTCCTGGGCACTACAAGCTCACCCACCCCCAACCAACCAGCATACGTCATGGTGGAGCAACAGCAAAGGACTCCTTGTGGGGGCTGCAGTGCAAGGAAGCTGGCGCTGGCTCCTGTCGGGCTCAGCCTCCAGATGCTCTGCCCACTGGAGCGTCCTGCCCGTCCAGCGGCTCTCAGCCCACTGCAGCTGAGATGCTGGATGGATCGTCCATGGGCGGGAGGACAGGCGGGACAAAGGCCATGCAGCCAGTGGTGAGGGACCCCGTTCTGACTGGCAGTTGGGGGGGGAAGGCTGTCGGGACGCATGGACACAAACTGCGCTTTATAATAAGGAGAGATTTCAGCAAGCACAAGACAAGTCTCCTGAGCCTCAGCTCTGTTAAATAGCATGCAGTTGCCACACCCAAACACATCCCACTCCCAGTGATAGGCTATTTACATAACATTACTACCATATTGGTTACTTTCAGAATCCTGGCAGGCGATTGTTCTTGTGCTCCAAACTCAGCCAGGTCTGCATCCCATCAAAGGGAAGCTCCACCGGCTGCAGTCTCCGGCCCATAAGTGTCACAGTTCTGTTTTTGTATGAAAAGTTCAATTCCTCTCATTTCTTGGTCACTTTAAATGTTTATTTTAGGAGCTCTGATTTTAAATGAAATGAAGCAGTTTGTAGATGTCTTTGACAGAGGGAAATATTTTTGACAATTCTAAAATGAAATGAAATCCAAGATGCAAGCCTGTGCAGATGTAGGAACAGCTGCAGTTCAAATGTGTCTCAGTGGCACACAACAGATGGGCACAGAGGACCATTGGCCAGGTGTTTACTTATTAACCAGTCATCTGTAATGCCCTGACAAGCAATGAGGAGAATCTTACCGCTTATCCACAGAAGCCAGGACATATTAAAATCCTCTTCACAACCTGGCATGACATTCCAGAGCAGGCCTGCAAAGCATCTTTATAAATCACCCCTTGGTAAAGCTATCAGTTCCCTGATTTCTGTCTCACCTCAGCCATGAAAGCTGCTCTCTCTCTCTCTCTCTCTCTCTCTCTCTCTCTCAGTATCAGTTCTGCTGCTCTTACATTTCATAGAATCGTAGAATCACAGAGTTGGAAGGGACCTCCAGGGTCATCTAGTCCAACCCCCACACAAGGCAAGAAATTCACAAATATCTCCCCCCCACAACCCCAGTGACCCCTGTTCCACGACAAGAAGATGACAAAAAAAACCTCCACGATCTCCTGCCAATCTAGCCTGGAGAAAAATTGCTTCCTGACCCCGAAGTGGCAATCAGCATTTATGTGGGTGTGTAAGAAAGGGCCACAAGAATTCAGCACTGAGGCAACCCTTCCTGCCCTCCCTTCTCATGATCTGCCTAAGTTCACAGAATCCGCATTGCTGTCAGATGGGGCCACCTAGCCTCTGTTTGAAAACCTCCAAAGAAAGAGAGCCCACCACCTCCCGAGGAAGCCTGTTCCACTGAGGAACCGCTCTAACAGTCAGGAAGTTCTTCCTATGTTTAGCTGAAAACTCTTTTGATTTAATTCCAACCCATTGGTTCTGGTCCTACTTTCTGGGGCAACGAAAAGCAGCTCTGCATCATCCTCTATATAACAGACCTTCAGGTACTCTCGGTCATCTCCTCTCCAGGCTAAACATACCCAGCTCCATCAACCTTTCCTCATAGGACTTGGTCTCCAGACCCCTCACCATCTTCGTTGCCCTCCTCTGGACATGTTCTAGCTTGTCTATATCCTTCTTAAATTCTGGTGCCCAAAACTGAACACAATACTCTAGGTGAGGTCTAACCAGAGCAGAGTAACGTGGTACCATCACTCCATATGATCTGGACACTATACTTTTGTTGATACAGCCCAAAATCATATTTGCCTTTTTAGGTACTGCATCACACTGCTGACTTACTAAGACCCCTAGATGCTTTTCGCACACATTTTCCTACCTAAATGTGGAACTTTACATTTATCCTCATTGAAATTCATTTTATTTGTTTTAGCCCAGTTTTCCAGCCTGTCAGGATCATCCTGTATCTTGACTCTGTCTTCTACCATATTTGCTACCCCTCCCATTTTAGTATCATCTACAAATTGAATAAATATTCTGTCTATTCCTTCATCCAAATCATAAAGATGTTGAACGAAACAGGCCCCAGGACAGATCCTTGAGGCACTCCACTTGTCACTCCTCTCCAAGAGGATGAGGAATCATTCAGAAGCACTCTTTGGGTGCAAGCTGTCAACCAATTACAGATCCACCTAACAGTAATAGGATCCAAACCACATTTTATCAATTTGCCAACAAGAATATTATGTGGAACCTTATCAAAAGCCTTACTGAAATTAAGATAAATTATGTCAACAGCATTCCCCTAATCCAGCAAGGTAATAACTTTCTCAAAAAAAGATATAAGGTTAGTCTGACATGACTTGTTTTTGAGAAACCCATGCTGGCTCTTAGTAATCACAGCTGTCCTTTCTAATGCTCAAGGACTGTCTGTTTGACGATTTGTTCTAAAACTTTCCCAGGTATAGATCCCAAGCTGATGGGTCAGTAGTTACCTGGATCCTCCTTTTCCCCTTCTTGAAGATGGGGACAACATTTGCCCACCTTCAAGCTTCTGGCACCTCACCTGTTCTCCACGAATTCTCAAAAATAATGGACAGAGGCTCAGAAATTACATCTGTGAGTTCTTTTAGTACCCATGGATGCAGTTCATCTGGCCCTGAGGTCTTAGTTTCATTTAAAGAAACTCGGTGTTTATGTACTACCCTTACGCTGATCCTAGGCTGCAACTCCCTTCCCTCATCATGTGTTCTGTTCTGTTTCCAATAAGGTTTTTGGCAAGGGTTACTGAAATAATATATGAAAACAGCTTTCAATGCTCTAAAGTGCAATATAAATGCTAAGTATCAATAATATAATTATTTGTACAAGCTATCTATGTTACAAGAAAAACACCTTTTTAAGAACTGTTCCATAAAAAAGCACAGAAGAGTTAAGTAAGCATACTATATGTTGTCGAAGGCTTTCACGGCCGGAGTTCATTAGTTGACGTAGATTTTCCTGGTTGTGTGGCCGTGGTCTTGGCATTGTAGAACCTGACATTTCGCCAGTAGCTGTGACTGGCATCCATAGGACACACAACCAGGAAAATCTACAGCAACTAAGCATACTATACCATGTTTTTTCCCCCCAGGACTGCTAGTCAACTTGATTGGCTACACAGAACAGATGGTCTTCATATGACAGCACAGAGTAGAAACAGATATGGTCATTAAGAGGATGATCATTTTAAGAAACAGAGCAACATGGACATGTTTTGAAGATACCATCTGTGTAGTAAAACTAAACATTGAGACCTACTGTGACCAGCCACTCAAAATCCAGGGAAGTGGGAGACACAGTTATTCTGGAGTTGCTGCAGGTACCCCCATAAGGAGCCTCTTCTTGCCCACGGAAAGGAAATAATACATTATATTTTACTCCTAACTTCAAAACATTTTCAAGACATTTTACATAGAATTACTCTAAGTTCAGGGAGGAATAGGCATCTGTTCAGTAAGTAGGATGAGCAGGAAATGCAAAAGAGCCAACCAACTACAATTATTTCGTCATGCATATTGTTTTGTAAGTTCCTGTGGTTACCAGTCTCAAGCCACAGCTCTGTCTAAGGAGGAAGTCGCTGCTGCTAAGGATGAGACATGACCTTTCCCAGTTCTGTTCTCAACTACCAGTGGGAAGAGTTTATTTATTTATTTATATGTTAGATTATCAGCCACCTTTCCACAGAAATTTTCATAGAAAGGCAATGTACACTCCCTCCCCCAAACCCCACCCCAATGCAATAAAGCAACAACACAATCTAAATGACAGAGAAGTCATACATTGCAGAAGAGCAGAAGGCTAAATTGTTCAATTCACAGAGTAATCTTTTCCCATACTTGCCTCCTAAAGACTCATGGGAAGGGAATTCCATGGCACATTATGCTTTCCCAGACTAAAGAAATAAATTCCAGCGACAAAAAAGGGTTCAAAACCTGGCTCACGTACTTCCATCATGCACCGATTTCTGCTCTGTTTGGACTCAATTCAGGCCTGGACTGTGCCTCACCTGCCATTTTGTGCTCAGACCAAGTCACAGATCTTGTAGTCTTGTCATATAAAAAGTTGTGCTTCTATGCACATATTTTGCTTCAGATTGCTCTGTACAATGGGTTTTGGCTTATAGTCTCTGTATTTCAGAAAGAAAAA
Organism: Gekko gecko; assembly: GCA_029375565.1. Taxonomy (NCBI): domain Eukaryota; kingdom Metazoa; phylum Chordata; class Lepidosauria; order Squamata; family Gekkonidae; genus Gekko; species Gekko gecko. The sequence goes on along the minus strand of JAPDNY010000014.1, from coordinate 67,690,374 downwards.
TAACAGAATTGAAGATCAACTTTCAAAATAGTAAGCCTTCCAGATGTTACCAGTATACATAAATACTGATTTATGGGTTGCACGCATGCCGGCTGTGTTTCCTCCGAGCTCCTCCTTCGAACTAAAGAATTTATAGCTCAAAGTTTGTAAATACTACGCAAACCCAGATAAGAGGCTGATAACCAGGAAGCAGCTGTCTAGAACATCTTCAGAGTGGTAAGAAACTAATTTATTGCTGTGTTAGAAAGGAAAGCCTTTTGATTCTTAAAGCCACTCCCAAAGCTTTGAATCAGATATGGCGAAGACAATTAAGGACCTATCTGAACAAATTGCAGGACTCCAAAACACAGTCCTTGCCTTTCAAGAAAAAATTAGTGGTGAGTTAAACTCATTACATGGAGAAGTTAGCAAAATAGGCACAGAAATAGCTACTATAAAGCAGACAGCTACGACAGCCAAAGAGCTTGCTGAAGCTAATGAGCAAAAAATAACCTCTCTGACCCGCCAAATAAATGACTTGTCAGACAGAAATAGGAGAGCTAACCTTATTTTATCAGGGATATCCGAAGAAATTTCCGTAAATAAACTGGAAGAGTCCCTGATACAGTGGATGCAGACAAATGAAGTAGAGATAAAAGCAGAGGATGTTGAAAGAGTGCATCGACTAAAAAGGAATGGGAGGGGCGGGGCCCCTAGAGATGTAATAATTAAATTCGCCAGAGAGAAAATTCAACAGCAAATATATACGGCACTAAAGAAGAGGAAAGACCTGACTTTCAGAGGAAGAAAAGTCTGGGTGAGACAAGACAAGATTTTTGTCAAGAGACCTTAAGGAAAAAAAACCTCATGCGCCCCTTTGCTCAAAAGCTTTATGCAAACAATGTTAAATTTTCATGGGGCTATCCATCCTCTATAATTATATTTCGGGAAGGAAAGCGACTTATGGCAAGGAACACTACAGAGGCAAAGGAATTACTTAAACAATTAGGAATCAACACAGATGATATGGGAGAGCAAGAAATGGAAGAGGAGTTGGGGGTTCCTGAAGATGGTGATGAAGGAACTTCAGAGAGAGGAGGGAAACGCCTCAGGACCAGCTCCCGATAGCCAATTAAGGGAAGTATACCTTTATTGACTGAGCTAATGATTATTACTAGTATTATTATTTTTTACAGTATCAAGAAGGAGGAGGAGGGGGGATGCGTGCATCCCATGCAGTGGAGAGAGGGGAAGAGATTTCCTTTCCAACTTTACTCTCAACCACAGGGGGGGAAAGGGAAGGGTAAGGGTAAACTAATTAATCATTCAAATTTTTCACAGCCACGAGATGTCAAAGCCTTAATAGATGTGGGATATGGATAAAACAATTAAAATTTTATCACTGAATGTCAATGGTTTAACATCAGAAATGAAAAGATATAGGATAGCCAAGCTGGCAAGAGAGCAAAAAACAGATATTCTGTGTTTACAGGAAACACATAAGAAAAGAAATGACAACAAGCCTTTGCTAAAAGACTCAACCTGGATGATGTTAGTGGAAGCTAGGAGCCACACCAAAGCCAGAGGAGTGGCAATAATGACTCATAAGAAACTTAGAGTAGAGGTACTAGAAAGAAAGACAGACAGGGAAGGTAGATATGTGATGGCTAAATTCAGATTAGAGGGGAAGAAATTTACATTGGTAAATATATATGCACCCAACAAAGGACAAAAGAAATTCTTAGCCGGGCTATTTAAAAAAACTAAGCAATTCGCAGAGGGAGAATTAATTATGACAGGAGATTTGAACATGGATCTGACCAAAAATAAGGCAATTAAAATAGGAGATTGGGGCTTGAGGGAAGCACATGAATTGATAGGACAGCAGCCAAAACCCACCCATGTATCCAGCCGGCACAAAACCCCATCATGCATAGATTACATAATTGTAGAAAAAAGCAGCAATCTGACTTTAAAAAAAATCACAACACACCCAATTTGGATATCAGATCATGCACCAATCACTATAGAAAAAGAAGGTAATCAAAAGCCAAAAAGTAGAACTTGGAGGTACAATAATTTAATAATGGCTAAAGAGGAAGATGGGAGTTATATGATGGAGCAGATAAGATTATATTTTGAGGAGAATAGAGCGACTGTCCCAACTAATATCCTGTGGAATGCCGCGAAGGCGGTGATAAGGAGACACTGCATAAATAAGGAAAAGTACATCAAAAGAGAATGCTATCTAAAAAGACAATCTAAAATTCAGGAACTGGAGAGGTTGCAAAAGGAACAAATCAACAATCATGATTTAAAAGTACAGAGTCAGATAACAACAATTAAAAAACAAGTAGATGAGTTGGACTCAGTTACATTATGGAAGAGAGAAGCAATGGTAAGAAATGACTTCCATAGAAATAGTATTAATTCGGCCAGAAGGTTAGCTAACTATTTGAAAAACAGGAAGGTAAGGCAAAAGATAGAAAATATAAAAGTGAATGGCCAAAGAACTGGCAACTCAAAAGATATAGTAAAAGCCTTCGAGACCTTTTACAAAGAGCTGTATAAAAAAGGACATAGTCATATATGAGGAAGATATAAGAACAACACTTAAAGAAAATGATAAAATTATGTTAAGGGAGGAAATAACACTACAGGAGATAAAGGACGTAGTTAAAGAATTGAAAAAGGACAAATCCCCAGGCCTAGACAGTTTCACAAGTGAATTCTATAAGGAGACAGCAGACATATTGGCCCCAGAGCTCCAAGAGGTATTTAACAGAATACTGAAAGGGGAAAAAAACCCAGATTCGTGGAGGCAATTAGAAATAGTGGTAATCCCTAAACCACATAAAGACCCAGAGGAAGTGGGCTCATATAGACCTATTAGTTTACTAAATCAGGATTATAAAATCTTTGCAAAAATATTGGCAAATAGATTAAAGAAGATCATACCTAACATAATAAAGGAGGACCAATATGGATTTGTAAAAGACAGGAATATAGCCCACCCCATAAGGAATATTATAAATGTATTACAACATGGCCACACAAAAAAGCTAGGCCTCTTGAAATTAGATGTCTACAAAGCATTCGATACACTCTCCCAGGATTTTCTGTGGCAGGTAAAGACTAAATACGAGATGGGGGAGCCATATATAAAAGCGATCCAAGAAATATACAGAGAAGGGACAGCAGTGGTGAGAGTTAACGAAGAACACTCACAACCCCTTAAGATTCAAAGAGGAGTCCGGCAAGGATGCCTGCTCTCGCCCCTCCTATTTATACTAGCAATAGAACAGTTAGCTGAAAGAATAAGAAATTCTGCAAGGGTGGAAGGATACAGGGTAAGGAAGGAAGAAATGAAAATCAATTTATTTGCCGATGACATTATAATCGCTATGACAAACTCCAAAGAGGCAATAAAAGAAATAAAAGTTATATTAGAGGACTTCGAAAAATGTTCAGGACTGAAGGTGAACATGGCTAAATCAGAAATTATGTATCTTAATGTGACTAAAGAGGAAAGGGAACAAATAAATGGGATTACTAATATTGGAATGGGCACCAAAAAATTCAGATATTTAGGTATTGTACTACAGAAGAATATTGATAAAATATCAGAGAATAATTATAACAAGGTCTGGAAGAAAATAGAAAAAGATATGAAAAAGTGAAAAAATAAAATAATGAATATATCTACTAGAATCAAAAGTGTTAAAATGTTTTGGCTGCCGAGATTAATATACCTCTTCCAGACAATACCACTAGGAATGTATACCAAAAAACTAGACCAATGGAACAGAGTGATTAAGGAATGGATTTTTGGCAGTAAAAAATGCAGAATACAGAGAAAGATAATTTATAGCCATAGATCAGAGTTGGGATGGGGAGTCCCTGACCTGATTAGTTATTGCGAAGCCTTCCAAATAAAATCGATACTGGAGATAGGCGATGGAGAGGGACTAAAATGGGTGAGTTTTGAGAATGAAATCAATAATAACATAGGGAGTTTTGGGGTATTCTCCAAAATGACAAATAAAGATCTTATACAAGTTAAGGGACCTAGGTATTCAACACTAACAGTGTGGAACAAGTGGCAGCTCTCATGGCTTAAAAGAACCTCAAAGTGGGCATCACTAAAGTCCCTCTATAACAAAACAGGAGAAAATAAATGGTGCGAACTCCTGAGATCAAAGGGATATTATAGGCTAAGAGACTTATTTAGAAGAGGCACTCTAAAACCAGCAGAGGAATTAACCGAGGAGATAGGTAAGCAATATTGGTTAAAAATTACAGGCCTTTATAGAATGATTAAGGAAGTTAATGAAAAAGGAAATATTTGGATAGAAGAACCAATTGAAGAAATACATAATAGGATGCAAAAATTTAAACAAGGATTAACAGGATATATTTACAAGAAAATGTTATCCAATAAAGATAAGGTGATACTATATTTACAGAAAACATGATGTAAGGAAGGCCAGATATCGGAAAATGATGCAAATAGAATAATGAAGGGAATAGAAGAAACCAAAATTATTAAATTTAATGAACTGGAACATAATTTTTTTACAAAGTGGTATAAAACACCAGAGCAGATAGCAAACATGTTTCCGGGATCGAGTTCTATGTGTTGGCACTGCAAACAATTTAAGGGTTGGTTCTCCCATATGTGGTGGGAATGTCCAGAGGTGAGAGTCTTTTGGTTAAAAATAATACAAACTATAAAGAAAATATGGAGAATCTCATTGAATGGAGACTTTAAACTAATGTTAATGGGTATATTAGGAAATAAGGCAGTCAATAAGGAAACCCAGGCTATACTCAAAGCTATGGTGTTAGCAGGCAAGGCAGTGATAGCTCTGGGCTGGAAAGATAAGAGCAAACGGACATTAGATACCTGGCACACTTATTTGTTTGATTTTGTGCAGTCGGACATCATTGAGAAATTGCGCCAGAAGACCACATGGGAGGATAAAGCCGAAGAAATTAAAGCGAGATGGAAGACCTATCTAAAGTGGATAACAGTGGAAGGAAGACAGGACATTCGGTGGAAGATTCAGACTTTGTGCCCGTGGCTGTGAATAAAGGATCAACAAACAAGGGGTAGAGGGAGGGAGGGGGGAACTTATCGAGTTATGTAAAGTAAGGAGACAAAAGATATTATGTAATATATAGAAAATCCACAAAAAATAAACCTATATTAAAAAAAATAGTGATTTATGTATGGAGGTACATTTTTACCTTATTATGTTTTAATCTTTTAAATTGTTATATCTATATGCTGTGAGTCACCCTGAGCCCACTTTCAGGGTAGGGAGAAATATAAAATAGATAAATAAACAGCATTAGGCAGAGTTATGCCCTTCTGAACCCACTGATTTCAGTGGAGAAAAGGGTGCTGTCCTGCTCTGGAGGGCACCATAACAGTGACAGGCAAAACCAGAAAACATTCAAAAAGCCATGCGAGTGTTCAAGTATCACAGGAATGCAGCAGGCCAAAAGGACACTACATGGGAGGAGAGCCCTGAACAGATCTCCCAGGTATTTTTTGGTCCGTAAACAGAAGTTGCTGGGCCCCCAACGTGTCTGAGGTCCCTGGCACGAACGGAGGATTAATTCCTCCCCTTAGAATCATAGAACCACACAGAGTTGGGAGGGGTCCTACAGGGGACATCCAGTCCGGCCCCCTGCTCCCTGCAGGACCAGCCTACAGCATCCCTGGCAAGAAGGGTTTGCCCAGCCGCTGCTTCAAGACTGCCCAGGAGGGCACAGCTCACCCCCCCCGATCCCACGGCTGCTGGGACTCTTTGTCTTCTCAGATGTCCTCCCAGAACCAATACTTGGACCGTGTACAGGGAACCTCTGTGGGGTTTCCCAGTGAAGCAAATGACAACTTGGGGTGGGGCTTGAATCTCCTTTCCCCGCATGAAGCAGCCGCAGTCCGAATTACACACACACACACACACACACACACAGAGCCCACCGTTGATCTGTGTCAGTGTGGAAACTGCTCAGAAGTCTACTTGAGCGCTATTAGCTTCAAGCATAGCTGACCGCAACTATTTCCCACAGTTTTTTAGACTACATTGGGCTGCCTTTAAGAACTGTAAATTATACCATCGAGCAGGAAGATCCCCCCCAGCATGGTACCCATGGGCACCATGCCACCCCCCCGACACTTCCCTGGTGCCCGCCCAAGTGTCTCTAGAAAGTGGGTGGGGCTAGGAGGGGCCTCTGGCCAGGACAGGTTCTGATTGGCCACTGGAGAGATCTGATTGGCTATTCAGACTTTTTAAAAAATGTTGCTTTGGCAGCAGCTACTACGACAGCATAAGGATCTTTATGACTGAAAGGCAGCCGTGGAAGCCAATTTGGCTGGCTCCACCTTCTGCAGGAGACCTTTTGTGGCTGCGCCCACCATGCTATGTCAGAACTGAAAAGGTGCCCACAGAGCTAGGTCTGTTTAGCCTGGAGAGGAGACGACTGAGCGGTGATATGAGAACCCTCTTCAAGTACTTGAAGGGCTGCCCTATAGAGGATGGGGCAGAGTTATTTTCTGTTGCCCCAGAAGGTCGGACCAGAACCAACGGGCTGAAATTAAACCAGAAGTGTTTTTGGCTAAACATTAGGAAGAACTTCCTGACCGTTAGAGCGGTTCCTCAGGGGAACAGGCTTCCTCGGGAGGTGGTGGGGCTCTCCTTCTTTGGAGGTTTTCAAACAGAGGCTAGATGGCCCCATCTGACAGCAATGCGGATTCTGTGAACTCGGGCAGATCATGAGAGGGAGGGCAGGAAGGGTGGCCTCAGTGCTCAGTTCTTGTGGCCCTTTCCAACAGGCCCAGGGATCCTGGAGGGTTTTTTGCCATCTTCTGGGCATGGAACAGCGGTCACTGAAGGTGTGGAGGGGGAGGTATTTGTGAATTTCCTGCATTGTGTAGGGGGTTGGACTAGATGACCCTGGAGGTCAATTCCAACTCTATGATTCTAGGTTTAAAAAAAACCCTGGAAAGCCCTGCTGTAGAAACACACGGCTCTTCACTTTCCATGCAATCCTAATCCACCTGCACTTGAAGCTGGGATAACGGTTGGTTGAAAGACCTGTCGTCTGCCTCAGCTTGACAGGACTCAGCCTCTTCTAGAAACACAGAAGTCTCCATGACAAAACCAGAAACCCCCTGTCTTGACCTTGTGTGATGACAAAATGCCATTGCACAGCTTATGGCTTGGCTTTCACTAGATGGCTGGTGAGGACAGGAAGAATTCCAATTTCATTACCCCGGCAACCTCCCCAGAGTCTCTCTCCTCTCGATGTTCTTGGTAAACAGCCTGCCACCAGAGTCTTCCCCACCGCTGTTGCCTTGAAACACGGAGCTTCAGAATTCCCCGTCCTCTGGGAGGATTCTGCCATCCTTGCTGCCTCACCACATGGATATTTCTACCTTCCCTATGTCTCAAGTGAATCCAGTTTCTCTACCAGCTTGTGGGTTTATCTCTTTTTTTAAGCAGGAAAAGTCCTCTTGCACACTGCAAATTAGTTTCTTGATAAAGAGGGAACTGTAGAATCTGATGTGCCAGAACAGTAGTACAACAGTAGTATATGAAAGGACCCTGTCCTGTAATTCACTTTACCCTGCGTCGGCTTACCCCTCTAAGCCCAGAGGGAGTCTTACAGCACAAAGCAATGCAAAGTTACTCCAACAAATGGCTCTGTGTAGAATTACTTTCAGGCTTTAAGCTAGTAATGAGAAGAAAAACTTGCCTGACAAATTCTAAGTATATTTTTTAAAAAAAACACCCACCTAAGAGTGCTTGATAATCAAATTGTTGAAAGCAACGTAACATCTCTGGCCATTTTTTTCTTCTCCCAAAGCACAACCCTTCAGTCCCTAGAGAAACTGTGCATGAGCTTTATGACTTGTTTCTTCCTCTTCCTTTGCCTCCTGCACCATAGCAACAAAAGTAAAATTAGCAGCAGGCCAGAGCCTTGCTGGCATGAGCCAGGGCCCTTGAGAAATACACCTGGGTATCTGCAGAAAAGGGCACTAAGGGGGAATAGGTGCCCTACGGAGATAACTACTTCAGGCATTATTATTACTCGTGACCACTCACATTTGTCCACATGCTGTGTGGAGCACATATTCCATCTTGGTGCTTATATAACAATGAAAGCTCATACAGTATGTCCATATAGCAATGGCTTCATGGTAGAAACTGCTGAATGCATTTGGCAATAATCAGGATCCTCAAATACAGGAAAAAACAGCTCTATTATTTAAGATAAATCTCCGTAAACCACTATTCTACACAGAATTCTTTGCCTTAATACGATGATACAGTGGAATTACACCTGATTAGGAATAAGGCCCATTGTGGAAATCAATACAACGAGCTCTAGAAAGAGGCTCTGGGCGGGTGCCCTGGCTTTTGGCACTCAGCATCAATCTGCTGTGGTGACCTCAGCAGGGTACAATGACACAGAGTCCACCATTTTCTCAGGGGGAACTGATCTCGGCCATCTAGAGAGCAGTTATAATTCTGAGTGATCTCCAGCCCTCTCCTGGAGATTGGCAACAATGGTTCCCCAGATTGAAGTGGCTGGTTTGGAGGGTGGAGTCTATGGCACAATACCTGTCTGAGGTTCTAACCCTTCTCAAACCCCACCCTCTCCAGGCTCCACCCCTCAAATCTCCAAGATTTCCCAGCCTGGAGGTGGCAACCCTATCTCCTTTCCAGATAGCCATCAATGTACCATTATCTGCCCCTTTGATTTCAGCTATCCATCTCCTTCCCCCTCCCTGCAGCCTCTACCTAGGAAAAGTAGTCTTTCTCTGCAGTGGGAAGCAAAGCAGCTCACATCATTCTTCTTGCCACATTTCGATCTATACAACAACACTCTGAGGCAGGTTAGACTGAAAGTCTGTGAGTGGCCTGAAATCACACACTCACTTCCACAGCAAGAACCTTGGTTTGGCAGACCCTGCTCTGAAATGCTAACTGCCATATCACATGGGCTGTCATAGGGGGCCCAGCTCAGTAAGGTAAAATGACACAGATTCCATCATTTTCTCCAGGGGAATTGATCTCTGCCATCTGGAGAGCAGTAGTAATTCTGAGTGATCCCCAGTTCTCACCTGGAGATTGGCAACAATGATTCACCGGAGGAAATGGCTGGTTTGGAGGGTGGATATGGCATTGCACCTGTCTGAGGTCCCATCCCTCCTCAAACCCCATCCTCTCCAGGTTCCACCCCTCAGATCTCCAGGAATTTCCTAACCTGGAGGTGGCAACCCCATCTCCTTCCAGACAACCATAAACCTACCTTTATCTGCCCCTCTGACTTCAGCTTTCCATCTCCTCCCCCATCCTTGCAGCCTGTACTTAGGAAAAGTACAGTCTTTCTCCACAGTGGGAACCAAAGCCGCTTATATCATTCTCCTCTCCCCATTTTGATCTGCACAACAACCCTGTGAGGTAGGTCAGGCTGAAAGTCTGGTCTGAAAAAACCCACTCAGCTTCCACAGCCAGAACCTGGATCTGGCAGACCCTGCTCTGAAGTACTAAGTGCTGCGCTACACTGGCTGTCCTAGGGGGGCTGCTGCTGGTAAACAGGAGCAAGCAGCAGGCCTAGTTAAGTCATACCAGTCAGGTGTCATCAAGTCACCCAGAGGGTGCTGTCAAGCCTAAGTTAGCTAACCTCCAGATGGAGCCTGAAGATAGCCTGGTATCACAACTGAACTCCAGACAACAGATCTCTTTCCCCCTGGAGAAAATAACAGCTTTGGAGGGTGGACTTTTTGTTCAACGGAGGCCTCTCCCCTCCCCAAACTCTGGCTTTCGTAGACTCTACCACAAAATATCCTGAAATTTCCCAACCCTGAGCTGGCAACCCTAGTCATGAGTGGCCCCAATGAGTTCCCCACAAAGGCCAAAGTAGGCCTGGAAAGGGCCTCCTGCCCCTCGTTTTTACTGACAGAACCAAGGTTGGTTGCCTAGCAACAGCCACTGAGGGGAAAGTGAGCCCCACAGCAGGAGGAGAAGAGAATGGTTTGACAGCCGGTGGCCCACCTCAGTAGCCAGGCAGCCATGGAGGAGCCAAGCAGGAGAAGCATCTTTGTCAGGAGAGACAGCTGTTTTGGCAATTTATTCTGACAGGTGGCCAAGCTGGCAGTGGGCAGGGGAGAGAAGTGGACCCAGCATCTAGCCAATGGCATGTGAGTACTCTTGAGTGGTGGTTGACAGGCCAATCACTGATGGAGAGCACTGCACAGCCAATGAGAGAGCTGGAAAGTGCCAATATCCTAGGGCTTTTATATATATATAGGATTCTGCCACTAGATGAAATGTTATGTGTGGAGGAATTAAGCACTTTTATTTTTAAAAACTCACTAAAGTGGTTAACAAACGCATCCAAATAAAACTTATGAATTGCCCAGATGATAATATACCTAATACTAGAAAACAATTGATCAACATATTAATAACAGCTGCCAAGGTCACTAAATGCTAGAAAGACAATCATTCTCCTGGCATAGAATTTTGGTTTCACAAGATATGGGACTTTTTCATGCTTGAAACGATATCTATATATAACTCAAATGACCAGAATGAATGCGATAAATACAATCCCGTAGGAAAATGGTTCCCTATGTTAGAAAAAATAACCTTTGAGAACTTTAATTGGGAAAGCATCAATAAAGCTAGGTATAAAATAATGATTTACAGTTGACAAGTTATAAGTTTACCATTCTGTATTCTGAAAGAGTGTAAGTTGTTATAGGTTAGAAATTTTATAGTACTCCTTGTTTTTCTCCAAGTGAAGCAACCTATATTTGTGTATTATGATGTTGAATTCTGTATTCCTTTTGAAAAAGAATAAAAATTATTTGAGGGGGGAAAAGTACGAATTACCCAAGTGCTTATCAAGAATCCAACTGAATGTTCAATAATATTATTCCAAAAAACAACCATCTCTTTTAGATTGCTAAACGTGGTGATTTAAAATCATTTGTTCACTGTTACTACCATGTCACATCCCTTCTGAGTTCATTTGAAAGGACATCGTATGTGAGATAGGGAAACATTTCTGCTACTTTCTAAGTACAGGACAGGACAGAATTATTATCCAAGCAAGGCAGAATCAGGAAACGGGATTAGGAATATGGCTTGAATTTATGGTATCGCTTAAAACTTGCTGATTGTTTTTAAAGCTTGTTAAGAACATAAGAGAAGCCAATGTTGAATCAGGCCAATGGCCCATCCAGTCCAACACTCTGGGTCACACAGTGGCCAGGACACTAGAAGCCCTCCCACTGCTGCCCCCTCCAGCACCAAGAATAGAGTGCATCACCTGCCCCAGACTGAGAGTCCCCATCTATACCCTGTGGCTAATAGCCACTGGTGGACTTCTGCTCCATATGTTTATCTAATTCCCTCTTGAAACTGTCCATGCTTGTAGCTGCCACCACCTCCTGTGGCAGTGAATTCCATGTGTTAATCACTCTTTGGGTGAAGGAGGACTTCCTTTTATCTGTTCTAACCTGACTGCTCAGCAATTTTATTGAGTGCCCATGAGTTCTTGTGAGAAAGGGAGAAAGGGAGAAAAGTACTTCTTTCTCAACCTGCTCTATCCCATGTATAATCTTATAAACCTCGATCATGTCACCCCTCAGCCATCGTTTCTCCAAGCTACAGGAGGTGGTGGCAGCTACAAGCATGGACAGTTTCAAGAGGGAATTAGATATGGAGCAGAAGTCCATCAGAGTGATTAACACATGGAATTCACTGCCACAGGAGTGCTATAAGCATGGCAGCTATAAGCATGGACAATTTCAAGAGGGAATTAGATAAACATATGGAGCAGAAGTCCATCAGTGGCTATTAGCCACAGGGTATAGATGGGGACTCTCAGTCTGGGGCAGGTGATGCACTCTATTCTTGGTGCTGGAGGGGGCAGCAGTGGGAGGGCTTCTAGGGTCCTGGCCCCACTGCTGGACCTCCTGATAGCATGTGGTATTTTTGGCCGCTGTGTGACAGAGTGTTGGACTAGATGGGCCATTGGCCTGATTCAGCATTGGCTTCTCTTATGTTCTTATGTTCTCAACCAGATTGGTTGCTTTATAATAGAATAGCGGCTCTGGCATGGATAAAAGACTGGATTACTTTAGAAAATATAAGACTTTTGAAAATAGAAGCACATGATCTTTTGTTAAGTTGGCATGCCTTTATATGGTATGGGAGGGCAGAAACCCATAAATATTTTAAACAACATTTTATTAGAGCCTCTTTATTGAAGGTATGGGAAGAATCTAAAAATAATTTTTACACCAAGACTCCAAAATGGGTTGCTCCATTAGAAGCCTTTACAAATCCTAATTTACTTCAAGAAGAAACAATTTTAAGATATGAAGACTTATTAGATAGCAGAAATGAATTGAAACCAAAAGAAACTTTAACATGGTGGCAAAAAAGTCAAATTGAATCAAGACAGGCTTTTACGACAAAATATTAGAAAAGGATAAGGTATTGATGTATGTTGATGAGAAACTTCTTAAAAAGTTGTTAAAAATGTTATGATAAAGTGGGCACAAAACCTGGATCATAGTATTGAGCTAGACCAATGGTCACAGGTGTGGGGAAATGCTCAAATGTATGTTGGAAGTGTCAAAATAATATATTGTCAAAATAATGTTGGATACTTTTACCAAATGTGGTGGTTATGTGATAAAGCAAAAGAATACTAGGTTTGGATTAATGAAATTTTACAAAAAAAAATATTCTGTACCCTTTGTTTCAGAAATATTTTTGTTGAATATTTTACCTGAATATTGTAAAAAAAAAAAGATTCTTATCTTATATTGTATTTGACTGCAATTGACAGAATACTTTATGCTAAATACTGAAGAACAGAAACACCTTCGAGAGAAGAAATTTTAAGCAAAATTTTGGGAATGGCAGAAATGGACAAACTAACTTTAATCTTCAAAGGACAACCAGAAACCACATTTGAAAACACATGGTCAAGATTGTATACGTGGTTTGAAGACTATACTAAGTAAACGATAAGGACAATTAAAACTTGTTAAGGATTTATAAAGTATAAACTTGATATATTTGCAAGTGATATTTTTAATGATATAAGGTGAAATACATACATGTATGATAAACTGGGCATGAGTTTGTCAAAGAAGAAATTGAAATAAATTTCCCCCCCTTTTTATGTTTGTTATGTCTTTAAAATAAAAGAAACAACTATTAACAAATAAAATCAAATTTAATAAATAAATAAAACAAATACATTGCAAAATAGCTTATGACACCACCGCCTAGAGCTGAGGTGCTTCACTTTTTCCCTTTATTCTCTTATTTAATACTAATAAAGGCAGTGAGAAAATTTAACTGATACCATCAGTGTCACTCTTAGAAGTCCATTTTAACAAGCAAAAAATTGCTAAACGATTAAAGGAAGAAAAATCGGACTTTGTTTTGCCATTAGGAAATGCACATAAGATGAAAAAAATATCTTAAGCTGTTAGGCAAAGGAATAATTTATCATACCCCAGCAAAAACAATAACAAAAAGGCTACCAATTGGGATTGGCAGGCATTTACTTCAGAGAGTTATCTATATATCTAATCGCCAAGTTGTCCCCTCCGTGCAGATATCTAAATCCACACATCGGGGGCACTTGGGGGGAAGAGAGATTTTCTTGCACACTTGTAGCAGTCTCCAAGTGTGCAGAAAAACCTGAAAATTTAAAAAAACTATACGGGGGATACTTAAATCCCCAAAGTGTAAAAAAGTGTTCCCTGTGAATGTGCACAGAATGCACTTACCTCTCGAATCTGTGGAAACACTTCCAACATCTTGTTACAGCAAGGATCTCTGCACATGCTCTGAGGAACCTGCTATAACCTAGGTAATGTGTACTTAGCTGAGTTAATTCAACTTTATTGCTTTTTATTTGAACATCTCTACGCTGTCTTGTTTTGTGCCTTCCCTGTACCTCTTTTTCTTTCCCCCTCATCTTTCAAAATAAACATTTCTGTAAAGACAATCTTTTGAAGAAGGAGGAGGAGGAGGAGGAGGAGATTGGATTTATACCCCACCCTTCACACGGAGTCTCAGAGTGGCTTACAAACTCCTTTCCCTTCCCCTCCACACAACACCCTGTGAGGTAGGTGGAGCTGGGAGAGCTCTGACAGTAACTGCTCTTTTTCAAGAACAGCTCTGACAGAACCATGGCTTGCCCAAGTTCATCCAGCAGCTGCGAGTGGAGGAGTGGGGAATCAAACCTGGTTCTCCCATATAAGAGTCTGTGCACTTAACCATGACACCAAACTGGCTTTGCTTAGTACAATCTATTTCTCTGGGATAATCTCTTCCCCACAGGCTTGATTGCACAGAAGCTACATAGTTGGTTATAAGCTATTTTCCAGGCTTTCTACTCAGTTACATTATTATTTATCTACTAATGTGCTAAAAGGATACCTTCTCAGCGGGTCAGTCTAGAGGTTCTCAGGAGGTTCCTGAGTAGTGTTGATTGGCTACCTGGGTGCTTTCCCTTTGGTCAAAGGGAGCTTCCCAGCAGGAAAAATGCCTTCCTCCTTTCCTTCCAAAACAAACATCAAACTAAGAATGAATAGGAGAACGGAGATGCATAAATTTCACTTTCAGGAACTACAACTTTTATTCTGGGAAACAAATTGATTTCATGTTTGTGACACCCTGAGATCCACTGTTGTTGGTGCCCCCCCCCCCAAATGATAACCCCTCTTTGAGCTACCTCTTTGGACAGATGTCAGGGCACTGCCCTTCATTTTCAGTTCTTCCAATGTATGCAAATAAAGAAAATAGTTACTAAAATGCAGAAGAACTATGGCATTTGGGATTCCTAACCTGTTCTGAATTATAGTTATTAAGTAGGAAAGATATTTTTAAAAACTCTTTCAAATCATTACCATATTTTGATTGAATCTACCTGCTGAGACAAAAGAATCAGAAGTCTGTGGGCTCAGCATTTTCATGTGATATGGAAACGCAATGGAACTTCTCTTGCTCGCAATGCTCATTTTCTTCTGAGTTGAGAATACCACAGGATCACATTCATGATTCATTCGCACTATGTCAAGTGGTTTTATATCTTTTTTTGTATGTTAGGAGGCTGGCTGAGTGGACAAAGGTGAGGGACAGAAGGGGTTATGCAGTGCAAGAACAAGCATGCACAAATTATTTACAGTACGCTTTAGAATAATGTTGAATACTCAGTAATACATGGACTTTTGACATTCAAGGAGGCTGCTCACTATTTGTCAGTAACCTGTGCATTGGGAAGAGAGATAAGAACATAAGAACATAAGAGAAGCCAATGCTGGATCAGGCCAATGGCCCATCCAGTCCAACAGTGGCCAAAAATACCAGGGGCCATCAGGAGGCCCACCCACCACTGGGGCCAGGACACGAGAAGCCCTACATGAATGTTGACATATTACTGTGGAAATACATGGATTCTGCCTACAATTTCATCTGTGAAAGCGCAGCTTTCTTGCCCCCCAGCAGCCTGAATTACACCCCCCCCCATAATTCTGCTTCTGGAAAATGAGTCCCCCACCCCCCCGTAATTGCTCGGGGGAACTGGCAAAAATTACCTTTGTGGGGGCAGATATTTATGGGTGGAATCTAATTCACGCATATTTATTAATTAAAACATTTATATCCCATCTTCTTCCGCTAATTGGAGATTTGCTTCCAGGATCAATTCAAGGTGCTGGTTCTTACCTTTAAACTAGGAGTATGCAATTGGATATTGCTGACCTGATACAATGTCCAATGTTTCCTGTATACGACAGGCAATATCAGATAATTTGAAAGGTTTGCCCAATATTTCCCAAATCCCATATTCTTCTCCCAATAAATACTGGAAGTATCAGAAATCTGTTATGAAGATGGGCATTTTGCCAGTTCACACTTTGTGTGTGTGGGGGGGGAAGAGGCCATCTTGGTAATACTTTAACGATGTAGCAAGATGGAACAAAAGCTGTGCAAAATGCTCTGGAAAACGGTGTCACCAAAAGCAAAACAATAAAGTCTTTGGTGAGACTCTTCATTTTAGACACAAAAATGATGCTGATAAACAGAAGGAGCTACAAAGTACAGAATAATAAAACGAGTGAATTAGAATGCAATTAGGGCATCGTTTAAATAGGACACACTCTGAAAGTTCTTCATTGTTATGCTAAATTTACTAACATGAGCCAATAAGACTGGGACTGGGAAGTCCCAGGTTCAAATCCCAGATCAGTTGTGACACTCGCCGGGAGACCTGTCTGTCTGTCTGTCTGTCTGTCTGTCTGTCTGTCTGTCTGTCTGTCTGTCTGTCTCTCAAGCTGACCCATCTCACAGGGTTGTCGTGAGGAAAGACGACATCATGTTTTTGTCCAGCTCTTGTTACAAGCAGATCAGGGACGCAGGCTTGGTTCTCCTCTGCTTCATTTTATCCTCACCACAGCCCTACATGGCTGAGCCTGTGAGCAGCTGAGCCAAGATCCAAATGGAACATGTTAATTAATTATTCTGCCTTTAAAAACACTTCATTAAATTTAGTCAATGATCAGAAGAATAACAAGATCTCACTTAATGCCCCTTTTCAGATAAAACTGAGAATGGAATTAATAGCAAGAACCTTTCCAAGTTAGAGGGGAACCGGAAAAGGCTACCCAGGCTTGTCAGTGGAATCTACATGCTTGCTCCGGTTATTGAAAGCAAGCTTATATTATAGCTAACAAATGCAGATTAAGGACGGAAGGATTTCCCTGATTTCTCGCAATTTGATGGTTGGCAAGCCTTTTGAAAACAGTGACCTATTTTATAACAGTGATCTTGAAAATGCTTTAGTTATACAGTTCTGTTCAACATACTGAGCTCCAAGGGCTTGGAAATTCTAAATAATTGATGATCTCACCACCAAAGGGTCATCAAAGCAAGAAGCTACCGTTTCTGTTAATTTGATGGAGTTAGAAAAACAGGCAAAACACCTGGATGAGGATGCAAATGTTACTAATAAAAACAAACAAAAATATTTTAGAAACCGAAGCCTATTATGGTCCTGATTTGGACAGCCCAGATCCGGCTCTCTCATCTGATCTCAGAAACTAAGCAGGACCGGCCCTGGTCAGTATTTGGATGGGAGACCACCAAAGAAGTCCAGGGTTGCTATGCAGAGGCAGGCAATGGCCAAGCACCTCTGAACATCTCTCACCTTGAAAACCCTATGGGATTGCCGCAAGTCAGCTGTGACGTGACAGCAAAAAACCCCACCCTCCCCCCACCATATTTATGATGTGTGAGATAAGAACACATAAGAACATAAGAGAAGCCAATGTTGAATCAGGCCAATGGCCCATCTACTCCAACACTCTGTCATACAGTGGCCAAAATATACCAGGTGCCATCAGGAGGTCCAGCAGTGGGGCCAGGACACTAGAAGCTCTCCCACTGCTGCCCCCTCCAGCACCAAGAATAGAGTGCATCACCTGCCCCAGACTGAGAGTTCCCATCTATACCCTGTGGCTAATAGCCACTGATGGACTTCTGCTCCATATGTTTATCTAATTCCCTCTTGAAACTGTCCATGCTTGTAGCTGCCACCACCTCCTGTGGCAGTGAATTCCATATGTTAATCACTCTTTGGGTGAAGAAGTATTTCCTTTTATCTGTTCTAACCCGACTGCTCAGCAATTTCATGGAGTGCCCACGAGTTCTTGTATTGTGAGAAAGGGAGAAAAGTACTTCTTTCTCAACCTGCTCAATCCCATTCATAATCTTATCAACCTCAATCATGTCACCCCTCAGCCGTCGTTTCTCCAAGCTAAAGAGCCCCAAGCATTTTAACCTTTCTTCATAGGGAAGGTGTTCCACCCCTTTTATCATTCTAGTTGCCCTTCTCTGCACTTTTTCCAATGCTATAATATCCTTTTTGAGATGTGGTGACCAGAACTGTACACAGTATTCCAAATGAGGTCGCACCAATGATTTATACAGGGGCATGATGATACTGGCTGATTTGTTTTCACTTCCCTTCCTAATAATCCCCAGCATAGCGTTGGCCTTCTTTATTGCAGCTACACACTGTCTAGACATTTTCATTGAGTTATCCACTACGACTCCAAGATCTCTCTCTTGGTCCGTCTCTGCCAGTTCAGACCCCATCAACGTGTATTTATATTTAGGAATTTTGGCTCCAATGTGCATCACTTTGCACTTGGCCACACTGAACCCCATTTGCCACGTTGACGCCCACTCACCCATCCTCGACAGATCCCTTTGGAGTGCCTCACACTCCTCCCTGGTTTTCACCACCCGGAACAACTTCGTGTCATCTGCAAATTTAGCCACTTCACTGCTTACTCCCAATTCCAAATCATTAATAAACAAGTTAAAAAGCATCGGACCGAGTACTGATCCCTTTGGTACCCCACTGCTTACCACCCTCCACTGAGAAAGTTTCCCATTTATACTCACTCTCTGTTTCCTATTTGTAAGCCAGTTTTTGATCCACAAGAGGACTTCCATGACTATTGAGCTTACTTAGGAGCCTTTGATGAGGAACTGTATCAAAAGCTTTCCGGAAGTCAAGGTAAATAATATCTATTGGGTCCCCCTTGTCCACATGTTTGTTCACTCCCTCAAAAAACACTAACAGGTTAGTGAGACAAGATCTTCCCTTACAGAACCCATGCTGAGTCTGCCTCAATAGTTTTTGTTCATCAATGTGCCTACTAATTCTTTCCTTAATAACAGTTTCCACCAACTTACCCGGTATCGATGTCAGACTGACTGGCCTGTAATTTCCCGGATCTCCCCTGGAGCCCTTTTTAAAGATGGGAGTGACATTAGCTATCTTCCAGTCCTCAGGAATGGAGGCAGATTTTAAAGAAAGATTACATATTTTTGTAGGAAGATCCACTAGTTCACATTTGAGTTCTTTCAGAACTCTTAGATGAATGCCATCCGGGCCTGGTGATTTATTAGTTTTTAAATTGTCCATCAGTCGGAGGACTTCCTCTCTTGTCACCGCAATCTGATTCAGGTCTTTCAAACCCCCTCCCGAAATCGGTGCTTCTGGAGTGGGCAAGCACTTCTCCTCTTCCACAGTGAAGACAGAGGCAAAAAATGTATTCAGCTTCTCAGCCATTTCCCTATCATCCTTCACTACCCCTTGGTCATCCAAGGGCCCCACTGCCTCCCTGGCTGGCTTCCTACTTCTAATGTATTTGAAGAAAGTTTTATTGTTGGCCTTTATGTTTTTTGTGATATGCTCCTCATATTCCCTTTTTGCTTGCCTGATCACAGACTTGCATTTTATTTGCCATAGTCTGTGTTCCCTTTTATCAACCTCACTGAGACTAGCTTTCCACCGCTTAAAGGAATCCTTCTTACCTTTTACAGCTTCCATTACTTTATTTGTTAACCATGCAGGCTTTTTTCTATACCTATTTGTGCCTTTCCTAACCTGCGGTATATATTTTTTCTGAGCTTCTAGGACTGTATTTTTGAATAGTCTCCAAGCTTCCCCAATGGTTTTGACCTTCTCCACTCTTCCTTTCAATTTCTTCCTCACATGTCCCCTCATACCAGAGAAGTTACCCCTTTTAAAGTTAAAAGTGGTTGCATCAGTCTTTTTGGGCAACTCCCTATCTGTACAAATGTTAAACTCAGTGACATTATGGTCACTGTTCCCAAGTGGTGCAATCACTTTTACATCTCTCACCAGGTCCTGGGTGTTACTTAGGACCAAATCCAGGATCGCCTCTCCCCTAGTAGGATCTGTGACCATGTTCCATAGCACAGTCATTGAGAGTGTCTAAAAACTCAATCTCTTTTTCCCAACTAGAACTCATATTGACCCAATCAATGTGTGGGTAGTTAAAATTGCCTACTACGACAGTTATTTCGTCTAGCCGCTATCTTTAATTCATTCATCATTTTATAATCCTCCTCTATCTTTTGATCTGGTGGGCGATAACAAACTCCCACTGTTAAGCTTCCTTTTGGACCCACTATTTCAACCCATAGCATTTCCAGAAGTGAATCCAGTTCTCTTACCCTCTCAATCTTACTGGACGGTATACCTTCTCTGATATACAGGGCCACCCCACCTCCAACCCTTCCCCCCCATCCTTCCGATATAATTTATAACCAGGAATCACCGTATCCCACTGATTTTCCTCATCCCACCAAGTTTCTGAAATACCCACAATGTCTATTTCCCCCCCAACACCAAGCATTCCAACTCCCCGATTTTACCTCGGAGACTTCTAGCATTTGTGTATAAACACTTATAGTTTCCCACGTTTGTTAAGCCCACAGCCTTCCTCTTGCTGACTCGAGACCTTGCCAGACAGTTCCTATCATTAGCCACAGTCTCAGTGGACAATTGTAATCCATTTCCTTGTACAAAAGTAATAGCTACCCCTTCATCTCTTTGAGATGAGCCATCCCGAACCAGAGACTTTTCATCTCCTGTCGGCTTTCCCCCATTATTCAGTTTAAAAACTGCTCTGCCACCTTTTTGATTTTGATCGCCAGCAGTCTGGTTCCTTCTCGTGACAAGTGGAGACTGTCCCTTTTGTACAGCTCCCTCTTGTCCCAAAAAGCATCCCAGTGCCTAACAAACTTGTACCCTTCCCCCCTACACCACCGTCTCATCCACGCATCGAGACTCCTGATTTGTGCCTGTCTCTCCGGCCCTGCGCGTGGAACAGGTAGCACTTCCGAGAAGGCTACCTTGGAGGTCCTGGCCTTGAGTTTCCTGCCCAGCAGCCTAAATTTCTCCTCCAGGACCTCACGACTGCATTTCCCCACATCGTTGATGCCGACGTGCACCACGACCACTGGCTCCTCCCCAGCACTATCTACCAGCCTATCTAAAACACGCATAATGTCCGCTACCTTCGCACCAGGCAGGCAAGTCACCATACGGTCAGTACGCGGGTTCGCTACCCAGCTGTCTACCTGCCTAAGGATCGAATCACCAACTACCAAGAGCCCCCCTCCCACCCTTCCCAGGGACGGTTCCTTGGTACGAAAGGATACCCGTTCACCAGCTGAAGAAGAGATCCCTTCTGAGGGCACATTCCCCTTATCCTCAGCATGGTGCTCCATTTCCCCTTGACCCTCATGCTCCCTGGCAGCAGCCGGGCTACCAGATCCAGAGTGGGACATACCTAACAAGTCCCCGAGAGTCTTCCCCGTGCACCTAACTGACTGTCTCTGCTTCTCCAGGTCAGCCACCTTGGCCTCAAGGGAGCAAACTCGCTCCCTGAGAACCAGGAGCTCCTTGCACCGAGCATACACCCAAGACTTCTGACCAGTGGGCAGATAGTCATACATGTGACACTCCAAGCAAAACACTGGATAGCCGCCAACCCTCATTGACTATAAACCTATAAACCCCCATTGATGAGTCCCATTGACTATAAACCTATAAACCATGAACCAGTAGACAAAATGTAGATTATACAAAATGCATAATAGAACAAGATTCCCCAAGTGTCCCTATTCCAAACATTCCCATAACACACCAAATTTAATTTTACTCCTACAAAATCTTATTATATTATCATAATTAAAACAGTTAACTATAGCCCCAAAGGCTGAACCATAAAGCCAATCGACTGGCAAACCCTGTGGATATCACCATTTGCCATGCCAGATGTGCAAAGTAAAGTCCCCACGGATACAAGCAGTGCCTCAAGACTGCCTGAGTCCTAGATAAAGAAAGACCAAGCTGGCTTACTGCGTGCCAAATTTTCTCCTTCTAGTGAAAATGGCTGGGACAAAAAAGGAAAGCAGAACAGTTTCTTCCAAGCTGCTGTATGTAGAAGGATTTAATCTGAGGAAAGAACATCAGGTTTGTTCTGAAGTCTATTTTATTTTCATGAAAGAAACACTGTTCTTGGTTTACAGACTGGGTGTTTAATTCGGATCCCCACCTGGTAAATAAGTAACGTCACTTCAATAGCCATCTCTTCAAGTTGGGCAGGATGCCAGAGGGGCCGGCTTTAGGCCTATGAACTGTGGATGGATTGATCAGAGTTTACGCCACACACACAACCAGGATACTGCACAAGGTGCTTGCTCTTCCTGTGGCTCACGGTGCTAGAAGGAACTGCCCCTTGGCACAGTAAGAGTCCTGGTGCTGAGACCCTGACCAAGAGCAATTTTGTAAGACTCTTAGAAGACACGTTGCCCTGGCCACTTTAGGCTCAAGTCCACCATCAGCTGGATGCTTTTCCTCTGTCATCATGGCCAAGATACTGGAGGTCTTCCTGCTCACCCTCGAAGCTGAAGTGCTAACTAAAGAAGGTCCAGGCCTTGGGACCAGAAATTCTGGTAGTATGGAAGATGCCATGATGCGTGCATCAACTACTTGAGAAGATCTAGGGACAATCAATATGACTTTTCCCTCTCCAACACCAGTCAGGGAGAGGCAGTGAGAAAGCTGTTTGATTGTGCAAGAAAGCGTGTAAGAATTTTACAATATCAGACACACCTGAATTTGCTTGGATGTACCTGAACAGCTCACCCAACGGCAGCCCCCCTGCTTGCATCTGCACCAACAACCTTTTGAGCACTGGGAGGCTGACCAATCCGACCTCATGCCTCTGGAGTTAACGCTGAAGGATCTCTGGCTGGTGGGCTGCTGGGCCCGCTTGGAAGACTCGGATTATTGCAGTCTTGGTTTGCAGCTTCTGTGAATACCTTAGATCTTGCGTTGGGGCTTAACATAAGAACATAAGAGAAGCCAATGCTGAATCAGGCCAATGGCCCATCTAGTCCAACACTCTGTCACACAATGGCCAAAATATACCAGGTGCCATCAGGAGGTCCAGCAGTGGGGACAGGGCACCAGAAGCCCTCCCACTGCTGCCCCTTCCAGCACCAAGAATAGAGTGCATCACCTGCCCCAGACTGAGAGTCCCCATCTATACCCTGTGGCTAATAGCCACTGGTGGACTTCTGCTCCATATGTTTATCTAATTCCCTCTTGAAATTGTCCATGCTTATAGCTGCCACCACCTCCTGTGGCAGTGAATTCCATGTGTTAATCACTCTTTGGGTGAAGAAGGACTTCCTTTTATCTGTTCTAACCCAACTGCTCAGCAATTTCATGGAGTGCCCACAAGTTCTTGTATTGTGAGAAAGGGAGAAAAGTGCTTCTTTCTCTATCTGCTCTATCCCATGCATAATCTTATAAACCTCGATCATGTCACCCCTAAGCTGTCGTTTCTCCAAGCTAAAGAGCTCCAAGCGTTTTAACCTTTCTTCATAGGAAGTGTTCCAACCCTTTTATCATTCTAGATCTTCTCTGTGGTCTCCATGCATCACACCTCTGGGATAATAGTGCACCTGCTCCGACCCCAATTGGTATTGTAAAAAGCAAAAGGGACTTTTGTGCCTGCTCCCCAGTCACGTGCCGGGCTCCAGTGCACATGACTAGGGGAGGGGCAGGACAATCTCTTCTGACCGCTGCGCTGGTAGGATCTTCTCCGCCTCAGTCAGTAACTTTTTCTCTGGTCTTTGGGTCTCCTCTTCCAACGACTGTTTCTAGTTAGGGAAATTCAAGTGTGTTAGTTAGGGATTTGGCCTTTACTATTCGTGGTCTGCTTTGGTAGATTTTGTTCACCACCATCCCCTCGGCCTATGGCCAAACGGTGGGGTTTCTTCAAACGGTGCTGGAAGTGCGGTAGCAAAATCACCCCCCCGCCGCCTGAGAGACACTCCCTTTGCCTCCTGTGCCTCAGGGAATCACACCGGGTGGACTCCTGTGCCCCTTGTGCCAAATTCTCCAAGCACACGAGAAAGAATAGGGCCGCTAGACTCTGAGTCGCTTTGTTGGAGTTGGCTCTACTTCTGATGGCATCGTCACAAGACACTTCAGGGCACGCTTGGATGTTGATGGCTGAGCTTTCCTCGACACACTGGCCCTTTCCGACACCGATCAATCGGTGCTGAGACGCTCGATCCCGGCATCGCAGTCCGGAGCCCATACACCCACTAAGAAACGTCGGGAGGGCAAGGAGGAACGGCCTATCAAGCACAAGCAGCATAAGAAAAGCTCCCCTACTACAGCTCCGTCGACCCTGCACTGAGCCTCGGGAACGATCCCTGTTGGAGCTGCTGCGCTTGACTCCTCTGGCTGTGGGCAGCCTCAAGGTGCACCACCTTCACCTTCATTTCGCCCTGTCCAGCGCACAGATTCTGAGCAGGACATGGACTTGACGCAAGTCTCCTGATTCCCCAGTGTCAAGAGCCCGTACTCGGATTGAGGAGTGGGCACCTTCGTGCATCCTTCCCAGCTCATTCCCGACAGTCGGGATCGACCAGCAGAAATGTTCCACCCCCCTCTGCCCTCCTGGGACCAACGACAATGGCAATATTTGTTGCGGGGTGCGTGTCTTAACGGTTCAAGCCCCCAAACCTTTACTAGAACTTCCCAGCCACCTCAGTCTCTCACCTGCTTGCACTGCTGATCCAGCAGAGGAACCTCTTATAGTAAACACACAAAGGCAGTCCAGTGGTACACTATATACAAGAGTTTTATTCACAGTATTCACAAGCAAAGTGCTACGCCAGGCATCCAATATACAAAAGGAAAAAAGTATGGCAGTAATACAAAGACATATATACAAACCTCCACCAATCAGTGGACTGCTGAGTCACAGTGACTGCACACTGTTCAGTGCCAGGCAGAACAAGTTGGGACTTGTCCTCTGAATACATCAGCTGACACTAACTGACAGGTAGCTGTCATCCTAGATCCTAATGATCTAGCTACTGGAGATTAACATACAACACTCCCCCTTAAGCTTCAGTAGGTAGGATCATGTTGAGTCTCCCCCTAAGGTTCAAGAATTGTGCTTCATTCAAGCCCTTAGTAAACATGTCTGCAACATTCTCACTAGACATACAGTGTTGTAATGACACTATTTTTCTTTGGACAATATCCCTAACATTTTGGTATCTAATGTTAATGTGCCTAGATCTAGGCCTTATACCTTGGGCATCTGCTAACATTTCAGCTGCAGTATTGTCACATTTTACAATCATAGGCATATCATGCTTTACATCAAAATCTGTTAACAGTTGTTGTAGCCATTCCATTTGTACAGTCAATTCATTCAAGGCCGCAAATTCGGACTCACACGTACTGGTTGAAACTAGACTCTGTTTTACAGATTTCCATATCACCAATGATCCAGTCACAAAAATTACATAGCCAGTTATAGACTTTGCATCAAGATTGGAGCCCCAATTTGAATCACTATAACCCAGAACCTGTTGTGCATTGTTTAAACCCAATACAAGTTTGCATTTCTTGGTTCCCTTTAAATACCTTAAAAGCCTTTTAGCTGCATTCCAGTCCCGTTTGTATGGTTTAGCACTTTTTTGGCTAAGTGCATGAACAGCATAACAAATATCTGGCCGAGACCATGTAGCTAAATAGTTTAAAGAACCTATCAATGACTGGTACAATTGTTTTTGTTCAAAGACTTCATCTTCAGGTTCTCTAGCATAGCTAGTAGAGATTGGTGTGGACACAGGTTTTGCATCAAGCATATTATATTTTTCCAACAATTTCACAATTTTGTTTTCTTGGCATATTTCAAAATAACCATCAGAGTTTCTGCTGATATCTATTCCCAGATAATGACTAATTGTACCAAGATTCTTCATTTTAAAATATTGTTTTGTTGTACATTCAAACCATGTCAGATCTTCTGTTTGCCCATAGATAAAACACACATCATCGACGAAAAGTACCAAATAACATTTGTTTCCGTTGATGACTTTACTGAACATGCATGGGTCAGCAAGACTCTGTTTGAACCCCATATCAGTCAAAGTGTTTGTTAAACATTGGTTCCAGAGATGACCTGATTGACGTAAACCATAAAGACCTTTCTTTAGTTTTAATACCAAATTTGGATTTTCATTCACAAAACCAGGGATTTGTTGCATGTACAATGCTTCTTTCAAGTCTGCATTCAAATATGCTGTAGTGAAATCAAAGTGTTGAACATGCATTCCCTCTATACCTGCTTTAGTCAGGGCCACATTTAAAGTATGACTTTTTATTGTGGGTGCAAAAGTTTCATCAAAATCTTCACCAATAAGTTGAGAAAAGCCTTGAGCTACTAACCTAGCTTTCTTTTGAGGTTGACCACCCTGTACAGGTTTTAATTTATACACCCATTTGCAACCTATGATTCTGCTACCCTCTGGTGCTTCAGCCAGTTCAAACACATCATTTGAACACAATGAATCATATTCAGTTTGCATCGCCTGCATCCAGGCTTGTTTTTCATCTTTAGGCATTACAGTAACATCATAATAACATGTAGGCTCCTTTACACAGACCATATTTACAACTTGTGTTTCAAAACCATAACTCTGAGGAGGAATACCTTTGTTGCTCCTTTCAGATCTTCTAAGAGTACTGGTTTCAGCCTGTACATCACTTGAAACAGTAGACTGAGAAGATGAGCCAGGTTGAGACTCCTCAGAATTTGACACAGTTTGTTGATCACCTGAGAGTGGTAACATTGCCTTTTCATATAGTGAGTTACCATGAATCTTGTGCCAATTCCTTCCCTCAGTGAAGTTGGCAGACCTACTAAAACTGAGTTGGTTATGATCATTGACAAACCTATAAGCTTTCATACCAGACTGGCATCCCATGAAAGTCAAGAGTTTGGATCTCTGACCACCCTTCCTGCGCTGATTCAATGGTACATTTACCCATGCTTGGGAACCAAACACACGCAGAAAATCTAACTTTGGCATTTTTTGGTACAACATTGCATATGGTATGGAATTTGTTACTCTTGTCCACAGCCTATTTGTAACAAAAGTGGCATATTTTAAGGCTTCAGCCCAATACTGTTTAGGCAATTGTGCATCAGCGAGCATGGCATACATAACCGTCTGTAAAGTAGCATTTTTTCTTTCAACAACCCCATTCTCAGCTGGCGTGCTAACATTTGCCACACGATGTTTCACCCCTAGATTTCTTAACCATTGTTTCATTTTGTTTGACATAAATTCAGAACCCATGTCAGTTTGTATAGCTTTGAGATCCCCTAATTGGTTCTTTACCTTCTTGTACCAATATTTCAGTGACTCAAAGGCATCAGACTTATGTTTTAAAATATAAGTCCAAACATATTTTGAAAAATCGTCAACCACTGTCAGGGTTTATTAGACACACTGGGTGCAAAAGGACCTATGATATCAACATGTACTAGTTGCAAAGGATAAGTTGACTCCCTTTCACTTTTGCGTGCCACAGGATAAGCATGAGATTTAACCTGTTTACATATTTGGCAATCAAGAAAAGTATTACAAGCCTTAACACCTTCTTTACCTGTTAAAGCAAGGGTTTCATTAATTGCCTTGAAGGAGGCGTGGCCTAACCGGCGATGGAGGAGATGTAGGCACTCATGATGTGGATCCTTATTTCCAGGAACACTTGCTGTAGCTGCAAGAACAGAGCTATTCAATACATACACCCCATTTACAAGGTTAGCATTTGCAATTTCCCTTCCACCTTTCTTAATAAGACATTGCTCCCCACCAAAAATAATTTCAAAGTTGGCACGATCCAGTGCCAGAACACTAAGTAAATTACTTTCCAGAGTTGGAACACAGATTACATTCTGGAAGGTGTGGTTTAGACACTGTAGGGTTAGTTCTCCAGAACAAGTCACTTCTGCTACATGACCATCTGCAAGGCTTACATGTTGTAGCTGAGCATCCCGCACATTCTTCAACAAGTCAGGACTGTTTACAATTGTGACACTTGCCCCACTGTCGAGAACCCATTTAGACTTGTCTTCCTCTTTGGTAGTGACAAGAGACACAAAAGGACGACTCGACGACGTGTCAGAGCGACCACCAAGATTGTTCCTTTTGTTTGAAGGACAGGATTTTTTTACATGTTTTGTTGAGCCACACAGATAACAGCGTTTTACTCACAGAGCTTTAGCTGGCTCTATCTTTTCCTCTTTGAAACTTCTGATGAAGCCTTTATTTCCACTGGCAACTCCCACACAGTCATTAGTTCGCTGGCAGGCAACCGGAGCAGACAGAGACTGCTGAGATTTTAGTTTTGCTTCATATTCCAAAGCTCTCCCAATTATATGCTGGAGGTTCAATTGGGCAGGCTGCAGCCCCTCCAAATTTACTATAAGGGGGTCATATGCCTCGTTTAATGAACTGAGTAGCAGATAACATTTATCTTCAGCGCTAATTTGTTTACCTCTGCCTCCAAGCTGTTGATAAAGCTCAGTCAGCACATTGATATGCTCCCGAACTGATTCGTTTGGAGCTTGAACTTTTCTATACAAACGGCGTGTCAAAGACATCACAGTTCCAGCAGTTGTTTGCACATAAACATCTTTAAGTGATTGCCAAGCCTCCCGTGCATCAGCTGCTGACGTAATATGAATAAGCTGATCGTCACTCACCGACAAAACAATGCATGCCAGGGCTCGTTTAGCCTTCGGCTGGTCTCCCACAGGCACAGGGTCAGGAGGGTCTTCAACATACAGCCAAATCCCCTCTCTAATGAGGTAATGCTTCATTTTAAAAGCCCAAACGTCGTAGTTTGTAGAAGTTAATTTGTCCACCACTTGCATAGCTGGCATGAGAGCCATAATTCACTCCCGACTCACCAACACTCACAAGCTGGAACTGCCGTCTGTTCTCCGGCGTGGCTCTTGCTGCATACAGGCTTATCTGGGCAGGTCACTCCCCCACTCCTGGAGAATGCAGTAACCGTCCACCTCAGCTCCTGGACTCACAGCTGCACACACCACCTTTCAGCATGGCTCACCGGCGTTCCTTGGAAAGCAGAAGCTGGTTGTTCGCACCAAGCTGGCTCTCCTTCAGACTGGGCTGAGTCCTTAGCAGGCTGGGTTCGAACCCGTTAAGGTCTGGGCCCATAACCCTGTTGCGGGGTGCGTGTCTTAACGGTTCAAGCCCCCAAACCTTTACTAGGACTTCCCAGCCACCTCAGTCTCTCACCTGCTTGCACTGCTGATCCAGCAGAGGAACCTCTTATAGTAAACACACAAAGGCAGTCCAGTGGTACACTATATACAAGAGTTTTATTCACAGTATTCACAAGCAAAGTGCTACGCCAGGCATCCAATATACAAAAGGAAAAAAGTATGGCAGTAATACAAAGACATATATACAAACCTCCACCAATCAGTGGACTGCTGAGTCACAGTGACTGCACACTGTTCAGTGCCAGGCAGAACAAGTTGGGACTTGTCCTCTGAATACATCAGCTGACACTAACTGACAGGTAGCTGTCATCCTAGATCCTAATGATCTAGCTACTGGAGATTAACATACAACAATATTTGTATGGGGCCTATCCAGGCATGCCATGGTTTCCCCCTCGAGTCCCGACGGAATGGGATTGTCAGTCCATCTCAACTCTCTCGGTATGAAGGCTCCCCCCAATACCGGAGTTCATCCAACCGCAACCATCGCATCCAATAGCCAAAAGTTACAGACCACAGCCATTGGTACTGGCACAGTTGAAAGAGCCATCAGCACCGATGCCCTTGGCACCGATTCTTCAGATGTCATTCTCGGAACCCTCAGATCACTCAGGCTCTTCCAATTCTTCACATTCCGGGGACAAGAACCCACTTCTTCCAGTGGAACCCTCCCCACCACAAGAAGTAGGGGGCGACCTCCTGATCTCCCCCTCTGAGGATGTCAAGTCTTACAGGGACTTTGTTAAACGTCCGGCAAACACACTGGCCTCGTCAACTGTTCAACCCCCTCTTGCAGTTACAGACTCTGTATCTGATATTGTCCAGCTGGACAACTCTACAGCCATTGCTCTACCAACAACCTCGGTTCTTTTGCAAACGGCTAAAACCCCTCGGTCCCACCCAGCTTTCATCTCCATCTCCAGTAGACGGATAAGGTGCAGGAAACCAATGCTGAGTTTTTTCTGTTCACCTTAAACCAAACTCTGCCGTGATCACCTCTTCAAAGGGCAAACATAGTCCTTCTACCCCCTCTGACAAAGAAGAGAGAAAATTAGATTCCTTCGGCAGGAAGTTCTATTCTGCAGGAGCACTGGGCATTAAAACTTCCAATTATGCCACCTGTATGGGGAGATATCAATATGCCCTCTGGGAGCAATCGTCTGAATTCATTGCAGCTCTCCCTGAGGACCTTAATTGCCAAGCGAGGCGAATCCAGAAAGAAGGCATGCTCTTAGCGAAGGATCAGCTTAATGCTGCCAAGCACACTTTGGATGTATCGCCCCAAACCCTCACCTCAGCAGTTGCCCTACAGCGCCATGCCTGGTTGTGCTTCACGGCGCTGCAGCAAGACACCAAGACAGTGGTTGAAGACCTTCCCTTTGAGGGTGACGGCCTATTTATCTCCTCTACGGACACTGTCTTGAAGGATCTTGACAAGAGAATCAAGACATCTCATAATTTGGGAATCACCCCAGCTCCTAAGCAAGGTAGGGCGAAGTCCTGGAATAAACCATGGTCATGCAGATCCTCACTGAAATCCTCCCCTGAGCCACAGTGGCAGAGATCTCCGAGTGGTTCCTCATGCCCCTACGGAAACAAATCCAAATTTTCATCAGCCACTCAATCCAGAGCAAAAGCTCCAGTGGCTCCCAAACAGGGCCTTTGACTTCTCCCCTCAGTCCCATCCACCTGTTTCCTTACCTGCCTGCCTGGCACCGAATAACATCAGCTTGGTGGGTTCTTTCTGTCATCAGGGAGGGATATCTGATAGAATTTCTCCAAGTACCTGAGGTCTCCAACTTCATACTCACTCCGCCATTGACCACACTCCTCAAAGAGATCCAGAACCTTCTCCAAAATGAGGCCATAGAACCAGTTCCCATCGTCACCAGAGTTTCTATTCCTGTTATTTTATGGTTCCCAAGAAACATGGAGGTCTCCGTCCTATCATGGATCTCAGATACCTAAACCATTTCATCACATACAAAAAATCCAAATGACAACTTTACAGACCATCCTTCCTCTCCTAGAACAGGGAGTCTGGATGGTAACTCTCAATTTACAGGATGCATATTTCCATGTAGCTATCCACCCAGCCCACAGGATGTTCCTGCGATTTGCAGTAGGGGGTGGGCATTTTCAATACAAGACCCTCCCCTTTGGCTTGTCCATGGCGCCCAGAGTCTTTACATAGATGGTGGTGGTCATCGCTGTCCACCTTCACTTACATGGTGTCCGGATTTTTCCATACATCGACGGCTGGTTATTGGTGGAAGATACTGAAACTGTGTTACTCAACCACATAGGCTTGAGTCTGGACACTCTTGGATCATTGGGGCTGAGACTGAATCTCAAAAAGTCGATGCTCATTCCTGCAAGGAAGGTCCAGTTTATTGGAGCGATCCTGGACTCGGAGACATGCAAGGTGTTTCTCCCCCCCCACCCCCAAGAGGGCGGAAGACATCATTACTCTCATCAATCTCCTGCATCGACAAGGAGATGGCTCCATGAGGCAACTCCAGTGTTTACTGGGGCTAATGGCCGCCACTATAACAGTACTTGTTTTTGCCAGGCTTCAGATGAGGCCTCTTCAACTATAGTTTGTTTGCATCCTTCATCCACAACTACAGCCGCAATCCTGGAGGTTCGTTCTTCCAGCTCCAGTGCTGAATGCGTTGCAATGGTGGAAAGACCCGCAAAACCCTCTAGCGGGAGCCCCATTTCATCCGCCTACCCCCATGATGACACTTACCACAGATGCATACCTTTGGGGTTGGGGAACGCATCTCAAGGGAATATGAGTGGGCACTCAATGGGAGCCTCATGTGGCCCGCCACCATATCAACTTGTTGGAACTGTTAGTCATTCGGTATGCTCTCAGGTCCTTCTTTCACACAGTGGCCCACCAGGTGATAGCAGTTCTCACAGACAACACTATGGTGCTGTGCTACCTCAATCATCAAGGGGGTACGGTGTCCAGACCACTTTGTCAGCTAGCCTTGGAGATCTGGGAAGAGTGCCAGTCATGGGACACCTTCCTCACAGCAGCGCATCTGCCCAGGTCCTTGAATGTGCAAGTGGATTTCTTGAGCAGAGGGGGAGCATCCTGGCACGAGTGGGAACTCAACTGGACGTGTCTCCGGCTGGTCTCCCACAAATGGGGCCATCTAGATCTGGACATTTTCACAACACGGCAGAACAAGAAGTGTCACCTGTTCTGTTCCAGGGTGGGGAGAGACCCGCTATCTCTGGGACACGGTCTCCTCTACCCGTGGTCCCACGAACATGTGTATCTTTTCCTACTGTTCCCTCTGCTTACCAGAGTGATTACCAAGATACTGTGGGAAAGGCCTCGGTGCATCCTAGTGGCTCCATGGTGGCCCCAGCAACACTGGTTCCCCACTATTCTCCACTTGTCCATGGGCTCCTTCATCCATCTTCCACCAGCTCCGGATCTCCTGCTCGCTCAGGAGGGGCAGGTACTGCACCACGATGTCCCTCACCTCAAGCTCATGGCATGGAGGATCCTGTAAGAAAACTCAGGGACAGAATAGACCATGTCCTATTAAATTTTCATAAACCATCTACATGGGCGTCATATGCTGGAAAGTGGAAGTCATTTTTAGCTTACCTGCATTTGTTGGCGCTGCCTCCTCCTCCAACAGACTTGATGATGGTTTTTGGGTTCTTGTTGTCCCGTTTGGACCTGGGCCTTCGTTGTGCCTCGTTGAAAGTTTACTTAGCTGCCATTTCCGCTAATCACCCAACGGTGGATGGCCACTTTGCTTTTTCTCATCCAAGGACTAAGCAGTTCCTTAAGGGCCTCAGGCACCTTTTCCCTCCATCTCACAGCCCCACTCCGGCCTGGGACTTACCCTTGGTACTTGCCAAAGTAATGGACAAGCCCTTCGAACCCATGGCTACCTGTAGTCTGCAGGTCCTCTCCTGGAAAACTGCTTTCCTAGTAGCTATCACATCTGCCAGGCAGGTGAGTGAACTGTCCATGCTTCATTGTGACTCCCCATACCTGAAGTTTTCTTATGCTGGCATCACCTTGGCCCCTGATGCCTTGTTCTTGCCCAAAGTTGTTTCTGAGTTTCATCTTCGGGCCGACATCATTCTTCCAGTGTTCTTTCTGTCTCCGCAGAATGATGCTGAATGTCGTCTCCACACCCTGGACGTAAAACGAGCTCTGCTGTTTTACCTGCATAGGACACGCTCTTTCTGTAAATCACCAGCACTCTTCGTTTCCCATGCCCTACCTGTGCAGGGGAAGAAGCTGTCTTCTCAACGTCCATCCAAATGGATAGTGGAAGCCATCAAGCTGTGCTACCTCCTAGCCAAGGGCGGCTCCCAGGTCCACCTGGGCGGTAGCAACGTCCACAGCCTTCCTGAGAGGTGCGTCACTTGGTGATATCTGCAATGCAGCTACCTGGGCTACTCCTCACACATTTGCAAAGCATTATGCCCTTGATGTATGTCTTCATCAGCATTCTGCAGTGGGATGAGATGTGTTGCAGGCGGCGCATGTCTAGGACCTTCAGCTCCCTCCTCCAGGTAGGCGTGTACTGCTTGTTAATCTTCCAGAGGTGTGATGCATAGAGACCACGAAGAGGATAAACAGGTTGCTTACCTGTAATTGATGATCTTTGAGTGGTCATCTGTGCATTCACACCACCCGCCCTCCTTCCCCTCTGCTTTCGGTTCTCTTCCTTTTTGCTCTGAGACTGTTGGCAGCGGTCAGAAGGAACTGGCGGGATTGTCGTGCCCCTCCCCTAGTCCTGTGCACTGGAGCCCGGCACGTGACTGGGGAGCAGGCACGAAAGTCCCTTTTACTTTCTACAATACCAACTGGGGTCGACGCAGGAGCACTATATCCCAGGGGTGTGAATGCACAGATGACCACTCAAAGATCACCAGTTCCAGGTAAGCAACCTGTTTTTGCCCTTTTCTGCATTTTTTCCAATGCTATAATATCCTTTTTGAGGTGTGGTGACCAGAACTGTACACAGTACTCCAAATGAGGTCGCACCATTGATTTATACAGGCACATTATGATACTGGCTGATTGGTTTTCAATTCCCTTCCTAATAATCCCCAGCATAGCGTTGGCCTTTTTTATTGCAGTCACATACTGTCTAGACATTTTCATTGAGTTATCTACTATGACTACAAGATCTTTCTCTTGGTCAGTCTCTGCCAGTTTGGTCAGTCTCTGCCAGTCTCTCCCAACAATGTGTATTTATATTTAGGATTTTTGGCTCCAATGTGCATCACTTTGCACATGGCCACATTGAACCCCATGTGCCATGCTGATGCCCACACGCCCATCTTTGACAGATCCCTTTGGAATGCCTCAAAATCCTCTCTGGTTCTTACCACACTGAACAACTTCATGTCATCTGCAAATTTAACCCCTTCACTGCTTACTCCCAATTCCAAATCATTAATATACAAGTCAAAAAGTATCGGACTGAGTACTGATCCCTGTGGTAACCCACTGCTTACCACCCTCCACTGAGAAAATTTCCCATTTATACTTTATTTATTTATTTATCAGATCTATACCCTGCCCTCCCAGCAATAGCCAGCTCAGGGTGGCTTCCAAAAAGATAAAACAATAATACATAATATAGCAGTCATAAAATCATAAAAACAATTATACATTAAAAAGGTGCTAAGCAATAACAGTCCAGATGTTATTAACAGTAGTAATTTGCAAGATGATGTTCAGCTTCAATGTCTTTCTAGTGGTCAGTCCCGATCTCATATCGTGCGGCTGGCTCAAGCTGCTTTGAAGATTCCAGAGGACAGGGTTTTTCCTGGCCTGGCGGAACAGCTCCGTCTTCCAGGCCCTGCGGAACTGCATAAGGTCCCACAGGGCCTTGATCTCCTCTGGGAGCTCGTTCCACCAGAGAGGAGCTCACTCTCTGTTTCCTATTAATTAGCCAGTTTTTGATCCACAAGAGGACTTGTCCTTTTATCCCGTGACTATTGAACTTACTTAGGAGCCTTTGATGAGGAACTTTATCAAAAGCTCTCTGGAAGTCAAGGTAAACAACATCTGTTGCATCCCCCTTGTCCACGTTTGTTCACTCCCCCAAAGAACACTAACAGGTTAGTGTGACAAGATCTTCCTTTACAGAACCTATGCTGAGTTTTCCTCAGTAGGTTTTGTTCATCAATGTGCCTACTAATTCTTTCCTTAATAACAGTTTCCACCAACTTACTCGGTATTGACGTCAGACTGACTGGCTTATAGTTTCCTGGATCTGCTCTGGAACCATTTTTAAAGTTAGGAGTGACATTAGCTACCTTCCAGTCCTCAGGAATGGAGGCAGATTTTAATGAAAGATTACATATTTTTGTCAGGAGATCCACAAGTTCACATTTGAGTTCTTTCAGAACTCTCAGATGTATGCCATCCAGGCCTGGTGATTTATCAGTTTTTAAATTGTCTATCAGTCGTAGGACTTCCTCTCTCATCACCTCAATCTGACTCAGGTCTATCAACACCCCTTGCGAAATCAGTGGTTCTGGAGTGGGCAAGCACTTCTCATCTTCCACAGTGAAGACAGAGGCAAAAAATGCATTCAGCTTCTCAGCCATTTCCCTATCATCCTTCACTACTCCCCTTGGTGGTCCAAGAGCCCCACTGCCTCCCTGGCTGGTTTCCTACTTCTAATGTATTTGAAGAAAGTTTTATTGTTGGTCTTTATGTTTTTTGCTATATGTTCCTTGTATTCCCTTTTTGCCTGCCTGATCAGAGACTTACATTTTATTTGCAATAGCCTGTTTTCCCTTTTATCAACCTCACCGAGACTAGCTTTCTACTGCTTAAAGGAATCCTTCTTACCTTTTACAGCTTCCATTAGAAGAAAAAGAGTTTGGATTTATACCCTGCCCTTCAATGCCCAGAGGCGTCTCAGAGCGGCTTACAAACTCCTTTCCCTTCCCCTCCCCACAACAGACACCCTGTGAGGTAGGTGGGGCTGAGAGAGCTCTGACAGAATCTGTCCTTGAGAGAACAGCTGTGACAGAGCTTGTGACTGACCCAAGGTCACATCAGCAGGTGCAAGTGGAGGAGTGGGGAATCAAACCCGGTTCTCCCAGATAAGAGTCCACGCACTTAACCACTACAGCAAACTACACCAAACCACTACACCACTACACCAAACTACACCAAACATTACTTTGTTTGTTAACCGTGCAGGCTTTTTTCTATAACTATTTGTGCCTTTCCTAACCTGCAGTATATTCTTTTTTCTGAGTTTCTAGGATATTTTTTTCTGAACTTCTAGGATTGTAGTTTTAAAGAGTCTCCAAGCTCCCCAATGGTTTTGACCCTTTCTACTTTTCCTTTCAGCTTCTTCCTCACATGTCCCCTCATATCGGAGAAGTTACCCCTTTTAAAGTTAAAAGTGGTTGTGTCAGTCTTTTAGGGGCAACTCCCTATTAATACAGTGGGCCATGTATACATGGCCACGTCTATGTATACAATGGAAGCCATGAATGGGCCACGCCTTGTCAGAGACATGATCTTCTCTCTCAAAGGTGAGGTAGTGCTTCCCCCCCCCCCGTCAGGCTCCCTGTGCCTTTTGCATTTTACAGCTCGCCTGTCATTGAGGGAAGAGGGTCCGCTCTCTCTTCCCTTTGATGTGCCCAAGGCTTGTCACCATAGTGATGCCAAATGTCCCAGCGTCTCGAATGTCGGTGATTCTGTTTTCTTTGCTATGTAGAGACTACGTGACTATGGGGGTAGAGGGGGAGCTGACGGTTAGCTCTGGCGGGCAAATACTGTGGGGTGATTGGGTCCTGACACCCCCTCACTTTTTTCCTGGAATGGCGAGAATTATTCTAATAGTATGGCATCGAAGAAAGGAACGCTTGCCGGCTGGGACTGTGAGAAGCAGAGCCAGGAGCTCCTTTTGTGCTGTTGCACTGGAAGTCAGGGCTGGGAACGGCACCAAGCTCAACAAAGAGTCTCCCAGGAAAGCTTCAGAAAGAGTCGCTTTCTCAATACCACCTGTGCTGTGCCTCCTTGCGGATCCGTGGGCCAGGCACAGACAGGCAAACGGTTCTTAGAGGAATGAGGTATCCACGGATGCTCTAATAACTGCAGATGGTATTTTAAAGGTCCAGGAACAATCTTTTGAATTACCTCAATACACTGATCACATGGGTCAGCCCATCAAAGTCCGCTAGGATGATGGCCGCAGAGACAAATGCAGCCACCTGGGCATTGGCTGGGGCATCTTGAGTTCACCAATTACTTTTACAAGATATAAGAGCAACTCCTCCTCATGAAGCCTGATGGGTGATGTTGGGCCAGTCACAGTTCTCTCAGAACTCCCTCATCCTCACCTCCCTCTCCAGTTGCCTGTGGTGGGGAGAGGAAGGGAAGGAAATTGTAAGACACTTTGGGACTCTTAGAGTGGAGGAAAGTAGGAACTACTCCTACTCCTTGTCTTTTTCTTCTTCTTCTGGTGTCGTGGTTAAGCGCGCGGACGCTATTCTGGGAGAGCCGGGTTTGATTCTCCACTCCTCCACTTGCAGCTGCTGGATGACCTCGGGCAAGCCATAGTTCTGACAAAAGCTGTCCTTGAAAAAAGGATAGTTTCTGTCAGAGCTCTCTCAGCCCCACCTACCTCCCAGGGTGTCTGTTGTGGGGAGGGGAGGGAAAGGAGTTTGTAAGCCGCTCTGAGACTCTGAGCGGAGGGCAAGGGGTATGAGTCCCATTTCTTCTTCTCTTCTTCTTCTTCTGTCAAAGGGATGAATGTCCTCTTTGCCCCTACAGGGAGGAGACTCTTCCCTCCTGGATCTTTTGGAAGCTGGTTGGCTCACATGACACGGACCAAACAAGGCATTCCTTGTGCCTCCTGTGCTGACCTAAATGTCTGCTAAATCTACTGGGACTTAGTTTCTCCCTCTCCTTACAGCCTTTCTTCTTGTGCTGGTGCTTCATGGCTCTTGCCTCCTCTATCAGGGCCCTTCCTTTATTTTGCCAGCTTCAAGGATACAGAGCCCTTTACTTCCCTGGTGGCAGTCAGTGCCATTGACTTCTGGCGACGAAGCAGGGTTTTCAAGGCAAGAGACAAAACAAGTCGTCTCCCATCGCCTGCCTCTGCACTTCCCTGGTTGTCTCCCACCCAAGGACTAACCTGGGTCGACCCTGCTTAGCTCCCCAGCCACTGGTCTTCTAAGCCACGTCAGTACATTAGGGGGGGACGGAGTCACCCAAGAGGTCCAGTTGCCACGGATGGGAATTGCCACTGGGATCACCCAGAAGAATCCCTCCCCCCCGCACTGGAAGCCTTACTGATAACGGCTGGTCTTGCTGGAGAAGAGCAGCTGGTGGGGCTGGCTCCCTTCACCTCTTCTAGGATGGCTGCCACCATCTTCTGCACAACAGCGCACAGGACTGTACGGAACAACATGGGAACTTCTGAGCCTCCTGGCCCAAAAGTGTGGACGAAACACTGGCCCCTGAATGGCTGCTGCACTGGTGCACTAAGCTTAATCCACAAGCCACGCAGCAAAAGCCTTCGCTGCTTCTGGGTCTGAATTGGTGGTCATTAATCACAGACGGGATCTTGGGAGCATGGTAGAAAAAGCAATGAAAATGTCAAATCAGGGAGCAAGAGCAGTAGGAAAGCATATTCTTTAATACAGCTTTACCAGAAAAGAGACTGAAAATAAAATGGCCAGTCCCTTAATGCTCATGCATTTATCCCTGGGGCATTCACATTTGCAGTGCTGCGTATGCTTTACCGATCCCATCTCACAAAGTATATAAGGGAGCTGGGAAATGTGCAGAAAAAGGACAGTCTTAATGATCAAGAGGGTTGGCGCATATTACCTAGGAGGAAAGGCTAAAAAGACTGAGCTATTTAAATTCCAGAAAAATTATGACTAAGGGAAGAATATATGACTGAGGTTTATAAAATTATGCATTGGGTGGAGAAAGCAGATTGAAGGCTTTTTCTCCATAACAGTAGAACTTGGGCTCACCCAATAAAATTGATGTGCACTAGAACCAAGGTAGACAAAGGGAAGTATTCCATCATAGAGGACATCTGTGGAAGGCAGTGATGGCCATAATCCCAGAAGGCTTTAAAAGGCAACTAGACAAATCCATATAAACGAC
Source organism: Gekko gecko (assembly GCA_029375565.1). Taxonomy (NCBI): domain Eukaryota; kingdom Metazoa; phylum Chordata; class Lepidosauria; order Squamata; family Gekkonidae; genus Gekko; species Gekko gecko. The sequence goes on along the minus strand of JAPDNY010000014.1, from coordinate 67,651,168 downwards.
TGTTGAAATAAATGGAAGACTTAGGAGGCAGGGTACCTATGAATGCCAGTTGCGAGGCACATGGGGGGGGGGTTGGTAGGGGAAGGCTGTACCCTGCGTGTGGGCTTCCAGAGGGCATCACAGGCCAGTGTCAGACAAAAGTTGCCAGATGAGAAGGGCCTTTGGTCTGATGCACCAGGGCTTTTCTTAGGGTCTTATCTTTGAAAGAACTCTGCATTCTTGAAGAAATGTTGGGAAATGTTGATTTACTTTCTAGTAATCTACAGAGGCCAAAATGTATGCAGACTGTTCCTGATTACTGTTTCACAATCACGGAACAAAAATGATCACTAGTGTGAGAGAAAAAAGGATTCTTCCTTACTTCTCAGAGATAGCGTCGTGCAATTAGACTGGTGCAGATTTTCTAAAAAGAATCCTACATGTTTTCATAGTAAATGTGCACAGCAAAACCCAGGGCATTAAAACAGCCTCACTAAAATCCTTCTTTATACATCTGACAAACTGCCTTCATTAAAAAAACCACACCATAATTAAGGGAAAGCCCCTGGTGTGTTATGGGAATTATCATTTTAAAAACAGCTGCAACTAACTGAACCTTCCTGGCACCTCCAAGGAACATTTATGTGCCTGTGCAGAGAAAGGGAGTGCAAATGAAAGCTGTATGTGACAACTGTAGCACTTTTGACATTCATGCATTTAAAGACAGACCCAATGGAGAGAAGGTTCTTCTAGGTCAGACATATGTAGCAACAAGGGCTCTTCTGCAGAATGCATGGTGGCAGATCACTGATGTGATGCCTGAAACATCAGTCCATCTAAAGGCTAACCTACAAATGCAGAGAAATCACATGGCATGGTCTTCCTGACACTGATGTTTAAATAAACCACTTATTCATGGGAAACCAGAAGTCAGAGAAAACATTAGCTTGAGTCTATATGCAGAGAAAAAATAAAGCACCCAAACATGGAACCCACCACCCACAATGAAATTCTACAGTCCCAGGAGCTCTTAGTCCTGCCCATGTAGATGAGCTGTCATTCACCACTGTGTGGAATGGTTTGGATGCAATTCATTTCTTCAACAGTGGCCCACCTCTAGGGTTAGACTGCCACAGGTCGCACCTTATACAACAATGCTCGGCTTCTGAGTGCCAATTCCATAGGTAGCCTCCTCCGCCTCTGGAGTACTAGTTTTCTCACATAGTGCAAACCCAACCAGCATTATACCCTTCGCAAGCTCATTGAAGTCAAAGGGATGAGGTGGGTGTGACTCTGGTTTGCGCCAGTCAAGCAGCCTCTAGTCCACGACACCTGAAGGCAGCAGAAGAGTACAGCCGAGGAGAGCACCCCACACACAGGACACCCCGCATACTCCCCTCCCCTGCCATTGATAGCAATCCCATCAGGCTCCAAACCAGCACCTCGCGGCTATTTTAAGAAGCAATCATGTTTATGATTATTTAGTTGATATGTTTCTTGGTCACTTTTTAGAAGAAGAGGAAGAAGAAAAAGAAGAAGAAGGTGATGAGGAAGAAGAAGAGGAGGAGATTGGATGTATACCCCATGGCCCTTCACTACCCGAAGGAGCCTCAGAGCGGCTTACAAACTCCTTTCCCTTCCCCACAACAGACACCCTGTAGGTGGGGCTGAGAGAGCTCTGAGAGAACTGTGAATGACCCAAGGTCACACCAGCAGCTGCATGTGGAGGAGTGGGGAATCAAACCCGGTTCTTCTAGATTAGAGTCTGTGCTCCTAACCACTACGAAAAGTTACCAAAAGCAGCTTAAAAAGAAATGAGCCACAGGAAAAACAAGTGGCTCCTTTGAAAGATGTCTGTTTTATTTATTTATTTTTAAAAAACAAGAACAAAAGGGAAAAACTCCTAAAAATCTAACAATTAAATATATATATATTTAGAGAAAAGGAAAAAGGCATATACAAAGCAGAGATGAAAATATAACAACAGTGGTAGCAGATCTATACATAAGTTTCTGTAAAAGGTTTCCAAATATCTAAAAAGAAGTCCATACACAATTGTTATCTATATGCTATATATTCAAATACTGATGAAGTTCTAAGGTCATCAATCCACTGATTTACCGGAGGTAGGCATTTCTCTCTCCAGTGCCGTAACACGGGTCTTTTAGCTGTAGTACGGGCATGGAGGCTCCTTCAAAAGATGGTAGAATCCAAGAAGTTGCGGTGCCTGCAAAAAGCCGATTCCCTGTGCCTTGACACGTTTAAAGCTCACACAGATAGCCTCTTCCAAAGAGAGTGTTTCCCCAAAGTTAGCCAGCCTGGTAGTTGATGCAACAGCCCAGTTTGGCTAAAGATCCGTCAGACTGTAGGCTACAGCTTACTGGTGTGTGATGGAACCACTGAAGTGGTTTGACTCAAGGGGCATCAGCTGTCGTCTGTCACAAAGAGTGGGTGGGACTCTGCTTTCTTCTCTGCCTCTCACAGTTGCTTCTAGAGAGCTCGTGCAGCAGAGTCAAAGGCATGTTTTCAACAACATCCTCACAAGAGATGCCAGCATTGCATACAGTGAACTTCTCTGGTCTGTTAAGTGCTTAGGATAATAATGATCTGACAGGCAGGCACGACAGAGAGAGAACTGACTCCCAGGTTTGCCTTGAGGTGAGCCAGTTCTGGGCAAAATATTCTTGTTGTGTTTCACGTGGCTCTGTGAACCAATTTGTCTGGAAGGGGACTCCCAGGAAGCTTTTTTTTTTTCGGGGGGGGGGGAACGGGGACGGTACACCTGCTTTGAAGAAGAATGCTGTTTGCTGCCTGAAACCACTGGTTTTGGCCAGTAGTAGAAACAGGGCAACAGAAAGAACTGCTAGAGAACAGAAAGAACTTGACAAATAATCTGTGAGTGCCCACAGGTAACGCAGAGGAGACCTCTCTGTTCTGGTAGGGTTGCCACATCTCCCTTGGCCCCTGGTGGGGGATGGGGAGGTAGGGCTGCAAAACCAAGGTTGGGAAGTCCCTGGAGATTTGGGGACAGAGCCTGGGGAGGACAGGGACCTCAGTGCCGGGGTACGATGCCACAGAGAGTCCACCCTCCAAAGCATCCATTCTCTCCAGGGAAACTGATCTCTGTAGTCCGGAAATTAGCTGTAATTTTGGGGGATCCCCAGGTCCCACCCCCTGGAGGCTGGCATCCCTGTCCATTAGTATCAATGTGACTCATTGATGGAAACTTGCCCCCCCCCCAGTATAGCCTCCATAGTGTCTGTCATACAGTTTGCTCCCTATAGGTTGCTGCAGAACACTGACAGTAAAGGATGTCCTTTTGCATATTTGAAAATTAGCTTACGTTAAGACCACCAACAACCCCTGATATTAAAATCTATTCTAATTTAGGCCTTTCCTTTCATCCAATAAAAGCTTTATGATACATTGTGAGGGGGGGCAGCTGAGCTTCCGGCTGGCTGCGTCCCTCTCGCTCTCCTGCTATTCCTGCTGAGAAATATCAAAATTGCTCTCGAAAAACAAAAGCAATTTGGAAACAAACTTTAATGCCGGGCATGGGAAGGACTAGGGGGAAGAAGGGAATAAAAAATGCCCCCTACAGACCCCCTAGGAAGACGAATAGAGATTCTGGACTCAGAAGGCCTAGACACATCTTGGCTGGATGACATGGCAACGGGAGGAAACAACTCCGACCCAAGCTACCAGACTATGATTTTGCATGCTCTGACAGAGATAAAAGATGAACTTAAAAATGAAATAAAGTCTGAGTGAGGACGTTGGACAATTGAAAAAAGAATTTGGCCAGCTTAAACAAACAATTGAACTCACCACAACATTGAAGACGACAGAGAAGAAAGCTGAAGCAGCTTACCAATATGCAAAAAACAACAACAGCGGATGAAATGAAGGAGGTAAAAGACTTTGAGGTTTGGGCCAAAAATAAAATCTTATTCCAAGAAATCAAATTAAGAGAAAGCATAGCCAAACTTAATGGGGTCTCTTTAAATTTTGCTAAAACACAAGATCTCATTGCTTCTTTAAATAAATGGCTGCAGCAAATACTGCTTTCAGCAGGGGAATTGGAGGTTACCAAAAGAATTATTACCTCTGCCTTCTGTCTGAACATCTCAAAAAAAGCTCCTTTAGACATCCCTCCTGACATCTTAGTTGAATTTATGGAGGTGCAGACCAAAAACAAACTTCAAACTTGTGAGAGAAAAAGAGGTTCTGTGCCTTGAAGACACAATTGTTTTCTTGTTTGCTGACATCCTAGCAGAGATACTGCTTGCAAGAAGGAAGCTGCGAGATCTAGCAAAGACTTTGAGGGAACATGGAATTCAATACAAATGGTTACCACTAGGCCACCTAGTGGTCAATTTAAATGGCAAAACCTTCACAGCTTACGACGAGCACACTGGCAAGAAGTTACTTGATGCAGTGACTAAACAAACGGATAGAGGTGCCTGAAAGGAGACGGTTTGTTTTGCCAAATAGTATAATAGTCTATGATGAGAGCAATTTAATAAGCATAAGTAAGGTATTTAGATTTTTAGCTTAAGTAGTAACTACTCACCAAAAGTACATAAAGTGAAAAATAATAAAGAAATAGAAGTTTACACTTAGAGGTCATAGCAAGGAGGTGAAAGGTGTGCTCCCCCCAAGACCTCTGGTTGCAGGGAGGAGGGGTATCCTCCTGCTGAAAAATTTATCTCTTCAGCTTCCAGAACTAGAGGCAACCCCGTCTAGCTTTCCTTTTTAGGTCTAGAACTAGATAGAATAACATAAAGATTGAGTGAATAGAAGTTAGAAGAAGGAGTAATAATGTATTGAACTAAAGGATGTATCAAGGCTTAGAATGTGAATTAGAGGGAGTTATATGGTGGTCTCATATGAGGGTAAGATAAAGGAATAAGAAAAGAAGAGGATTACTTATACCAAGGGAATGTAACCTCATTTTTAATTTCTAAGAAAGGGAGTATAAAATATAAGGTTATGAATTATTGTTATGAAATATATACTCAATAAAAATATCTGTTAAAAATACATTGACCTTGAGCAGTGAATAGTTAATTAACGTAGACTTTTAGATGAGGCAACAGAGAGAGAGGGGGTTCCAGGTTCCAAACCAAGGTTCTGAACAACTGAAGCATTCGGCTTCAAGAATTCAGTATCCACTCAAACCAGGGCTCCTGAACCCTTCTGGGCCTGTGGGCATCTCTGGGATTCTGACACAGCATAGTGGAGGCAGCCGCAGGAGGCAGAGAGAGCCACAAAAGGGCTTCTGTAGCTGACCTTCAGACACAAAGTGAAGAGGCTTCTGCTATGGCGACAGCTGCTGCCAAAACAATATTTTTAAAGATCTGCCTGAGCAACTGAGTCTCCGGTGCCCAATCAGAAGCTTTGCTGGGCCAAAGCCCCAAACGGCCCTGCCCACTTTCTAAAGACACTTGGTCGTCACCTGGAAAGACGGTGGCGGGAACCACGGCTTAAAAAGCAACCAAAGCCTGTTTACAGGAAGCAGAAACAGAAATGATTATGATATGAAAGTGACTCCCCCATCCTTGTTTAGGCGGTGAGCACATTTTTCCCCATCTGTGGAGCCAAATGGACCCTGGTTGGCTTCAGGAAGCTCTGTGGGATCCTATGCCCCCTGGCGGTCCATTTCATGCGCTGGTGGAGGACTGGCACAGCTGACTCTCTGAAGCCATCGATGAAATCGCCCCCCAGCGCCCTCTCCACCCTCGAGCCAAAGCAGCCCCACGGTATACCCTGGAGCTGCAGAGGATGAGGCGAGATCTGAGATGGTTAGAGCAAGGGTGGCAGGGTACTTGTGACGAAGCGGCAAGAACATCTTACTGAACATTTATGAAAGCTTATGAGATGGCAGTGAAGGCCGCTAAGAAAGAGTTCTTTGTGTCCTCCATTGCATCTGCAGACTTGTGCCCGACCCAATTATTTAGAACGATTCGGTTGTCAACGACACTGCAACAAGGCAGACAAAATAGTAGGGAATTGGCCATTGGCTGTGAGGCTTCTGCGAGCTATTTCACAGATAAAGTCCTGTTGCTCCGCCAGGATCTCCCAGCCACAAGTGATACAGTAAGAGAAGTGGAAGCCCCTTGTCCGTCTTCAGGTCCAATCCTGGACTGCTTCAGCTGGCTCTCTCAAGAGGAAGTCGACAAGACCCTTTTAACGGTGAGGCCTACCACTTGCCCCCTGCCCATCCTGGCTGGTCAAAACCTGCAGGCAAGGCATTTGAGTCCCCCCGGGAGAAATTATCAACTTGTCCCTTTCTTCAGGGACCTTCCCAGCGGGATTGAAGGAGGTGGTGTTACGTCCACTCCTTAAATAACCATCACTAGACCCTGTGGTCTTAGCCAACTACTGCCCAATTTCAAATCTACCATTTCTGAGCTAGGTAGTTGAGGGAGCAGTGGTGGAACAGTTTCAGGTTTTCTTGAATGATGCTTCCATTCTTGATCCCTTCCATTCCAGTTTCTGCCCTGGCCATGGGACGGAGACGGTACTGGTCACCCTCACAAATGACCTCCAGAGATATCTGTATTGAGGTGGGTCAGCACTGCTGTTGCTATTAGAGCTACCGGAAGTATTTGACATGGTTGATTACGATCTTATGACCACTGCCTTGCTGACATAGGAGTTTGGGGGACTGCCTTACAATGATTTTCCTCCTTTTCCCATGGTCGGGGACAGAGGGTGGCACTAGGTGAGAGGGTTTTCCTGCGACTTCCACTAGAATGTGGGGTGCCACAGGGGGCAATCCCCTCACCAATAACATCTATATTCACCACCTCACCCAACTGATCCAGGGGTTAAGGTCGGGCTGTCACCAGTACACTGATGACACTCAACTCTCTCTGATGTTGGACAGCCATCTGGACTCCACCCCTGAGAACTTGGACAGGGCTTTGGGGGCCATGTTTCAGTGGTTACGTCAGAGTCAGCTAAAGCTAAATCCTACAAAGACAGAGGTTCTGTACCTGAGTTGGGGTGGAGTGGATTCGGGAATTAGGCCCCCTACCTTGGATGGAGCACTGCTGGTGCCAGCCCAGAAGGTGAGGAGGCCGGGGGAGGGGGTGACCTTGGACGCCTCACTCCCTATGGAGGTCCAAGTCACCAGGTCTGCCGTTTATCATCTGTGGCGGATCACACAGCTGGCTCCCTACCTCTCTGCCCAGGACTTGGCTGCTGTAACTCATGCAATGGTCACTTCCAGGCTTGATTACTGTAACTCGCTCTACGTGGGCTTACCCTTGAGGCTGATCCGGAAACTCCACCTGGTGCAAAATGCAGTGGGGCAGATGCTGACTGTGACGTCTGTGTGGGTGCACATCCAGCTGGTGCTCCGCCAACTGCCCTGGCTACCAATCAAGTACCAGATCAGTTTCAAGGTGCTGGTGCTGACCTTTAAAGCCTTTTGCAGCCTGGGATCGACATATCTACGGGACCACCTCTCCCCATATGTGCCCTGAAGAGCCTTGCGCTCTGCGAACAGTCATCTGCCGGCTGTCCCCAGCCCAAAAAATGCCCGCCTAGCCTCAACCAGGGCCAGGACTTTTTCGGCCCTGGCCCCAGCCTGGTGGAACAGGCTCCTGATTGAGATCAGGGCCCGGTGAGACCTGTTACAGTTCCACGGGGCCCGCAAAACGGAGCTGTTCCGCCAGGCCTGTGGCTGAGGCAGCGGGCGTCTACTAGCTGGCCTCCCTATTGCTGCTGGTCCTGTATGAGATCATCATGGCTTGGTACTGGACCATTTACTCTGGCTGCAGGAACTGAATATATTGCACTGCCTGCTTTAAATGTTTTAAATTGTTTTATTGTATTGTTTTATTGTGGTATTTATCAACACTTGATTTATTTTTAAGACTGTATTCTGTTGGTTGATGTGAGCCGCCCTGAGCCCACTTCCGGGCAGGGCGGGCTATAAACCAAAATGACAAACAAACAAACAAACAAACAAACAAACAAACACATTCACTTCCCAGGGTCCTGTGAGCAAATAATCCTTTGCCAAGAAAGACCGTCTGTGCAAAGTGAGGCTTCCCCATCCCCATTTATTTCTCTTCCTCTGGTGTAACTTTTGATTTCCCTGTCAGTCAGAAGCCAGCCACCTGCTCTTTCATGTCTTCAAAGTAGGTCAGCAGTGAGCCAATCCATCTTTTATCTTCATTACTACAAAGCCCCAAAGCACAAGGCCAATGAATCTTTTGAAGGAAGATGCATTGATAGCTGTGGTATTTTTGTCCGTGCTAGCGATCTGGATCTGAGCATCACCAAACTGGAAGATAATGCCCCCGTCTTTCACTGAGAACCGGTAACAGGCATCCTATTAATTAGCTTACATTACTGTCGTCTGTAGGGAACAATTTATATTGAATTTAAGGCGCACCTTTTAATTTTAATGGAGCTACTATTGTGTGAACTGATTTAACTGGAAAATGTTTGGTTTCAGCAAAAAGATGTATTGATATGAATCCCCGGTTTGCAGTGCTGCATCTGTGAAAACTCACTCACACATGAACTCAGCACTTCATAGATGAGGTGATGAATGATTGTGTGTGAAATGGCCTCAGGTCTGTGCCAGAGCAGTGCAATGCTTATCCAGTGACCAGCTCATCTGTCCTGTGCCCTCCACTCTCAGGTTTGCCACGACAACATCCATTCTCATCTTGGAAGCGAGTCTGGTCCTCAGTCGTGCACAGATCTGGGAAATTAAAGGTGGAATTTCTCCCCAAATTCTTTCTCCAGGACAGAAAGAGCATGGCTGCATTACAAAGAGAAGAATAGGACCGCGATGTACCCATTAACCAGCAAATGATGCATTCTGCATTCTTAGAAGGTTTAAAGCCTGTGCTACTGAAAGTGTGCTAAGAGGCAGCTATTAAAAGGAGTCCATATTTCTGGGAGTTCAATGTCCTCATCCTTTTCTTATTTGCAAGCTCATCTCCATGAGGCTTTAACTCATTATCACAATAGAATGTAAAGGACATACAAAAGGAGTTGCATTCTTTACACGGCAGACGTGTTTGCCGTGTTTACCAGAGATAGTTAACTCTTGCTGCAAACATTTAAAGTATGCATGGCATACACATGCATGCGCACCTTGAAAGGCATGAAACTTCATAAACCTTGACTGTGCCAGGATTTCCAGAAAGAGGTGCATAATTCTTTTTAACGGACATGTGCTATGTGTCTGTGGCACACGTATTCAGGAACTGGAAACTGGCTGCAAAACAATGTGCTTCTTCCACTGTCAGCAAAATCAGAATGGAAAGTCTTCACAGTGTTTTCTGACCCTAAAATATTCAGGCCTCTGTTTCCAGCATTTCAGAATTTCTCCTGCGCTATACAAATCAATCCGTCTATCTGTCTGTCTGTCTGTCTTGAAGGCTCTAAGTGAATGTCTTCTTTGTGACCCCACGGAGAGGCTGTGCACCCTTTGCTGCAGAGTTAGATTAAGAAGCATTGTTAGCTGGACACTTCGAATCTTGCCAAATCTCAAAAAGTATGTGACTTAGCAAGGCCCGTTAGTAAAGCACAGCGTTATGTACTGGCACATAGCTACTTACATCAGATAAGTTAAGATCCATCGTTACACCCCTCGCAGTAGTCCTCCCCCCCCACCCCGGCAAATTAATTTTGCATTCAGAATTTCCTTGGGGAGCTCAAAGCGGTTTTCTGTACCCCATTTCACACTGTTTTCCTTCCATCTGTACCCTCTCACTTCCCAAAGACTGTTGAAACTCTTGCCAACGCTGTCTTGCCCGGAAGTGTCTGTTACGAAAACCCAATATCACCTCTAAATGGATCTGTCCACACCGTGGTACACACTCAAGTGTCCTGGGGGCCACCTGTGGCTCTTCTGAGCGCCCCGTTTCAGCAAACTGGGCAAGGCCCTTGCCTGGGAGGGCTTTCTGTGGGCAGGCGGTTCCCACCTAGAAACTGACCTTGCCAGAAGGACAGGCAAGGCTCCCCGAGGTGCAGGTGACATGCCAGGGACAGAAATGACTCTGGCTCTTTTGGTTGATTGTAATTGCAAGTGTGGCTCACACAAGCCACGAAGGGAGTGCCACTGAGCTGGCAAGTGATAACCACAAATCTCCCCTCTTCCTGTACCACAGGGAGTCACAACTTTCCAGTTCAATGATTTAGCATGAACTCACTTGGTGGGCCTCCTAAGCAGAATTATATCCTTCTAAAACCTACTGACTTCAGTGGTATTGAAAGGCATGGCTCCGTTTAGGATTGCACTGTTAGGGAAGTCACTATTCAACCATCTGTAAAATGGGTATAATAATACTACCTTATCTTACCGAGCTGGTCAAAGGTTGTTGTAAAGAAAAAAACAAACCCCAATGCTTCAGGGAGCGTATATAGGGCCTGTGTTAAGAACGGATCGACCCAAATATGCTATAGAAGATTAAACTCACAAAGACCATGTTGTTGAGTAATTTCCCTGACAGAATCTTGGGAAGATACTGCCACAGTTATTTATCCTGGGATCCTCTACAATCCACCCACAGCTCCATGCCCGAGGGAAATCCATGATCCTGTTCGTTTAACGTTACAGCGATGCAAACAATGGCCCTGCCCCGGAGGGGTCCCGGTTTGCCAGATCTCATCCGCTCTCAGAGGCTCAGCAGGTTTGGCCCTGGCTGGTGCCTGGAGGGGAGACCACCAGGGCCAGGGGAGCCGGCACCCCCCTTCGCCTTTCGCCTTGACAATCCCACGGGGCTGGCTGCACCTTGGTGGTACTTTCCACCAACAACGAGAACCCTTCTCTTTGTACCATATCAGCGAGATAGTTCCGCTTTGTCTTTAAGTCTAAGCTGATCTAAATATTTAGGATAATCACAAGCCTTTTGGGACTGAACCATAACATGACAGGTGGCCTTTTGGGACTCAACCACGACAGGACGGGGGGCTCCTATAGAATCCGAGAGCTGGAAGGGATCTCCAGGGTCATTTAGTCCAACCCCCTGCACAATGCAGGTATTTCAAAAATATCTCCCCCCACACCCCCAGTGACCACTGTCCACACCCAGAAGATGACAAAAAACCTCCAGGATCTCCGGCCAAACTGGCCTGGAAGAAAATTGCTTCCTGGCCCCAATATGGCGATCAGCTTTTCCCTGGGAGAGAAAGAAAGGGCCACAAGAACTAAGCCTTGAGGCAACCCTTCCTGTGGCCTCCCTCTCATGATCTGCCTAAGTTCACAGAATCAGCATTGCTGCCAGATGGCCACCTAGCCTCTGTTTGAGAACCTCCAAAGAAAGAGAGGGTACCACCTCTCGAGGAAGCCTGTTCCACTGAGGAACCGTCAGGAAGTTTTTCCTAATGTTTAGCTAAAACCTCTTCTGATTTAATTTCAACTTGTTGGTTCCAGTCTGACCTTCTGGGGCAGCAGAAAACAACTCCACTCCATCCTCTATATGGCAGCCCTTCAAGTACTTGAAGATGGTTCTCATACCACCTCTCAGTCGTCTCCTCTCCAGGCTAAACATACCCGGCTCCTTCAACCTTTCCTCACAGGACTTGGTCTCCAGACCCCTCATTATCTTTGTTGCCCTCCTCTGGACACATTCCAGTTTGTCTGCATCCTTCTTAAACTGTGGTGCCCAAAACTGAACACAATACTCTAGGTGAGGTCTAACCAGAGCAGAGTAAAGCGATACCACCACTTTGTGTGATCGGGACACTATACTTCTGTTGATTCAGCCCAAAATTACATTTGCCTTTTTTAGCAACTGCATCACACTGCTGACTCATGTTCAGCATATGGTCTACTAAGACCCCTTTTCACGCAGACTCCTGCCAAGACAAGTCTCCCCCATCCTATAATTATGCATGTGATTTTTCCTACCTGATGCAGAACTTTACATTTATCCCTACTGAGATTCATTTTATTTGTTTTAGCCCAGTTTTCTAGCCTGTCAAGAAAGATCATCCTGTATCCTGACTCTGTCTTCTATTTGCTACCCCTCCTAATCGTCTGCAGATTTAATAAGCATTCCCTCTACCCCTTCATCCCTCTGAGAATGTATAACATCCACATCCACATCCCCTGAGCTGCCAGGGCCCATGGCTCCTGGTGGGGCCTGCACAGACACATCCATCTCTCAGGCTGATGTTTTTATTCCCTTTTGCTATGATTTCCCTGGAATTAAATCTCACCATATGATGACTATATAGCTCAATTTGTTATTCAGTTTTGGCTATAAACCTCATGAAAGATGACACTGGAACACCTAATACCCCCCTTCTCGGGAGATACTTTCCCACTCAACTGTTATTCACCTCATCTACCAATAAGGTTTGAAACTTTTGGCTTCAATCCAATCCATTTTGAGGAGCACCCCCTTCCCACCGCTAATCCCAGCAATTGGTTCCATTCTTTGGTCCAATCTCAATATGGGATTTAAGCAACTTGCTCCATCCCCTGTATGGGAGCACCCAGTGGAAATGATGATGTGGACTTCTGGTTTAAGCATTTCACTGCTCAGCTGCACCCTGTCTCGCTCCGATGGGGGGGAGCCGAGACTTGGCTGACAGGAAGGTTCCGAGACCCTCCCGGACCCTCCCAGGATCTCTGTAGGAGATCCTCAGCCTGGGGAGCCGAGGAGAGCCTCTTCCAAAGCGACAGCCAAGGAACTGAGGCTCACCTTTCCCCCGAAAGGTCCTGTCACCACAGAGCCAGTATGGCACTGAGAGACGACTGCAAGACAAGAAGACACAGTCAAAAGTTTTGAAATGCTTCTAAAAGACTTCCAAAGCTTCAAAGCGTGAGTTAAGCAATGCTCAGGTGATTTACAGCATCTACGAGAACCTTGGTAGCAATTAGAAGTGCCTAAGTGCAAAGCAACGGGGGAGGGGGAAACTCAAGACTTACCCCCCCACTTAAAGCAAGGTGTTTTTAAAGCACAAATAAAGAACTTTGTGTTAAACTAAATGCATCAGATTACTAGCGAAATCAAAAGTTGCATAAAAACATAAAGTAGATTAAATTCAGCTAACTTTTACTTTGTTTTGGGAAACTTACTTCTTGTTGATATTATGGCTGGGAGAGGACGGGAGGTGGGATTGGAGAAAAAAATGCCAGCCAGAATAGCCTACCAACGACTCCCTCCCAGAACTAGGAAGTAGCAGCAGACATGTCTACACTGCTGGTGAATGCACTGCCCCCCCTAATGGAACAGTTGACTAACCTCAATGCTAAAATGGACAATTTGCAAAAACAATTCACTCAAATGGACAAAAGAACCTCGGTAATGGAAAAGACGTTAAAAAAGATGGAAAAACAGATGGAGAGTATCAACAAGAGAGCGGATGAAGCAGAGAAAGAAAGATCCTCCAATAAAACACAACTGACACAGCTCCAGCTGGAAAGATACATGTACATTCTACGTTTCCAAGGGATAACAGAGGAAAAGAATGAAGATTTAAAGGCTCATCTAGCAGAGGCTCTTGCCCCATTACTGGATTACAAACAGGAAGATTTACTGAAGGAGATGGACTGGGCTTACAGGACTTATCCGAATTTTATAAAAAAAATAAACTCCCGGGAGAAATGTGTATGAAATTCACTAGACGGTCTACCAGAGATCTGGTGCTGAAATCTACACAGGGGAAACCTTTAAAAATCAAGAATGAAGAGATAAAAATCTTGAAGGATATCCTCTCTGAAGTCAGGAAGTGGAGGAAGCTCTACACGGAACTTATTCTCTCTCTACAGAAAAAAGGAGTGCCTTACAGATGGTTTTTTTCCTGAAGGACTGAGTTTTAAATATGAGGATAAAAAAATTAATATCGACACTGTTTCCTAAGGCAAAAAAGTTTGTGGACCAATACTTTAATTCAATGCAATGCAAAAAAGACAAGAAATCTAAAATGGATGACGAGGAAGAAGAAGATGAAGAATCCTACTCACAGGATTCATCAAGCGATAGTCCTAAACTTTATGGTTCTTCAGATACATCGGAATCAGAGAAAGGAGCAGCTGCTCCCAAGAAGAAAAGACTCTAAAACAAAGATTACTGTTGATAATGTAGTTTTTGCCAACCATTTAGCTAATGCAATTTTTTATTATTCTTTGTTAATTTTTTTATAAGCAGGAACATTCCTGTACTACTAGGTGACAAGGATATATACTTATGTAACCAAATCATGTCACCCTGTTAGTTTACCCTCCCCTATATCCATTAGTATGCTTAGAGTTAGGGTTTTAGTTTTCCTTCCCCATTCCAGTAGTTTGTGATGTATTAGTTTCTTTTCCCCATTTCCTATAGAATTTAGAGGTAGGGAACTAGTATCCTCTTCCGGTACCCCGTAGTACTGCAAAGACCAATAAAATACTTATATATATATATATATAAAAAGAAAGGATGATGTGAATCGGCCTCAGCCCCGCCATCCAAAGCAGGCACCCCTGAAGACCGCACTCGGTTCTCATTTTGTTTCCTCCTCCACCACTTTCTCATTCCTCCAATGAACCTTCCCAGACACCCCTCATTGGACAAGCTGAGATGTCTTTACTTCCTCCTTCTCTCCCCCCTCCCCCATCTTTATATTAGCAACTTTGTTGAGGTTAGGATTTAGTAGATGTTAAGATGTTAAGATCTATAGAGCGTGTGCATGTTTTTCTAACAATGGATTCTGTTAGCTATTAGTTTTCTTAATAAATATTCAGCTTTAAACTTATGTCTTTTCATTTTCAAGTATCTACACACTTTTCATGAGGGACTGTTGCCCTGCAAGGCACTTATAGCACTCCTTCTGGACTTATGAACTCCATAATAACTGGACTGTGCAGTAAATGTGCAAAAGGGCATTGACTGTGTGGTGACCCTAAGCTGGTGCCAGCTGCGGACGCACGTACCCAGCAGAGGAAAACCTTCTCCCAAGGTGATGTGCCACTGGTGCCTGGGGCTACCTGCCATCTCTTACCTGCAGCACAGCAGGAAGAGAGCCAAGCTCCCCGGCCACGTGAAGCACAGGAAAGCCAGTAACCGTTTGCTGCTAGACAGACACCACGCCAAGCCAAAAGACCAGAGAGCTTGAACAGAGGCCCCGTGAGCCAGCATCCTCTCTGACACGCAGGCACCACCATCCCCGCCTAACCTGGCACACGGGCGATCCAGCATGACGAAGGAGCCACAGCCATGAGAGGATCAGAGGGCCAACACGTACCAGCCAAACGCATCTACTGGAGCCATCCATCAATGGACCATCGATGACAACGACCCTGGCTGCCTCAGCTATTGTTCTCAAAGGTGTTCAGAGTAAACAGAAGCCAACATTAAGCCCCCTTCCTCCTGAAATTAGCTTTTGATCAGGAAGCTTCCTGGGACTGACTGGGGGGGGGCGTGACAGGGGAAGTGGCCAACGAAGCCCATCCCCAAGCCTCAATAGTGTATAAAAGAGCTCTCTCTAGCTCCACAACTCTTGGTTTTAGCGCTGCCAGAGCCTACCACATGTTCTGCAGGATCAGAATACAACTCTTATTTCCCTTATAGTCTCCCTTATTTTTCTCTGGATCGTTTCACCTCTCCAGGACAGGTACATATTGCCCCTCAATGATTGTCCTGCCAATGCAAACATCACTGTTTCTATCTCTGTGTGTGATTGTGTGTGTATCTGTATGCTTGAAATATATTTCCCAGTAAAGAAACCATTTATTTGAGACTTGGCTTCTGCGTTTATTTCTGGGTTACTGGAAAAGGTGGGACTTCTGCATACATAGGCTTTGCTCCCTTAGATGCCAATTGCACATTAGTAATCATAATTCCCCATCTTTATTAATTATCAAAAACAATTTGGCTAAGAGCCAGTTTGGTGTAGTGGTTAAGTGCGCAAACTCTAATCTGGGAGAACCGGGTTTGATTCCCCCACTCCTCCACTTGCGGCTGCTGGATGACCTTGGGCAAGCCATAGTTCTGTCAGAGCTGTCCTTGAAAGGGCAGTTCTTGAAAGAGCTCTCCCAGCCCCACCTACCTCACAGGGGGTGTCTGTTGTGGGGAGGGGAAGGGAAAGGAGTTGTAAGCCACTCTGAGACTCTGAATGAAGGGAAAGGTATAAATCCAATCTCCTCCTCCTCCTCTTCTTCTTCTAAATCTTGGATCCTGGTATATAACAACTGCCCTGGGCACACCTATTTGTAGGATCTCTCTTCTTGATACATTAAAGGGGCACGCTCCTATAATCAGGATCTTGGGTCACATGCTTGCAAGCACTCTGCCATCCACGCTCCCAGCCACAGGCAATGCCCAGCACCACCAGGGACCTGGGTGGCAAAGGCCCCTGCGAGTGCAGATGGTGGGGGCTCATGAGGGAGTGGAGAAAGCATGGGGGGGGGGTCTGCAGGTGGGGAGGGGAGCAAAAGAGGGGACCTGGGGGTGGGCAAGGGAGAGAGGTGGGCTCTCTCTGACTAGCCCCCCTAATCTGGAACTGGCCCTAAACGTACCAAGCCTGAGGTGAACATACATGTTAGATTTCAACCCCCCACTTCCATCTTACAGATGGTTATATGGATCCTGACCACAGACAGCATTTTTTCTCATTAAGACCAAGGGAAGGAAAACAAAAAGCGAAGGAAGTCCCCCGACTGACAACTGAATGATGTTGGTTTAGTTCAACACTGCTCAAATTAGAGCAATAAACTGTTATTTCTAGATTGAATTAGCAAACATAAGCACCTAATCATTTTGCAGCAAAGGTCAATTCACTAATTACGTTCTGTTTATATGACTATTGCCTATAACTTCATCAACAGAATGAAACAATCATTAGTGAGGTGTATAAGGTAAACTACGGCCTCACCTTACTAACTAGCATTTGCACAGGCAGGGCTTTGGGTTTTCATCTGAGAGTGGAAATGTGCCTCACATGCAGTGGGAAAAGCCTATGTGTACTCCAGAGAATTGTGCCTCATCTATCAGAATGGGAAGCCCCTGCATAACATGGCCGGGATCTGGAGACTGCACTGCAGTCCATATTTATGTACAACTAATTCAAATACTGGATAGGGGGTTATTAATTTGATCCCTGTACACAGTACACCCTGACATCTAATTTTCTTTTATGTGAAAGAGGCATTATGTGTGTGAATGCTTCTATATTTTTTCACACCTGTGACAGTGAAGACTGGTACAAATGGGTTGACCTGGCGCTATGGTACAGAATGTTCACAAATACTCTAGCTCCTTGGAGGAACAAAGCTGTCAAAATGATCACAGTTTAACTTCTGTAAATGTCTTAATTTTATTCAAAAAACAATTTCAGATATATCCAGTCATATGTGTGTGTATAAACAGAAACCAGCAACACTGTGATAAATAAAAGGAAATATTTACTATCTAGACTTAACAAACAATGCAAAACCCTGTAAAGCCTAAAATGTTTATAATAATAAACATCACATCATCATCTGAATTGTACTGTGGCACCCACTGCTACAACAGATACCTACAAAGAAGGACTGCAAAGCCCTGTGCACAAGCCAACCTCGACCAAGGCCTCCACCATAATGTTGTTTACAGAGGCCAAGTGAACCAAGTCACATAAAAGCATCATAAGGAACAATCCTGGCCTTGTGGTCAGATCAATAACAAAACTAGTACTGGTTTTAATGGCACAGCACTGCAAACACTACAGTTTTCACATCTTCTTCTTTAGAGTAACTTACCAGATATCCTCTTTTTAGAGGATGTATTCTATTTTGTGTGTGTGTGTGTGTTTGTCCTCTTTTGGGCTCTTAAAAAAACAACAACCCGGATGAAAACGTCCTCTTTTTGGGTTGGGAGGCTGAGCCTGCTTTGCCCTATAGTAGCCCCCCGGTGGAGGCCGGCTTCAGCTTAAATAGTAGGGGCATTTAAAATGAGATTTCTCACAGCGAAGTCGTCAGTCGAGAAAGATGTCCTTTTTCCTGCTGTTCAAAATATGGCCACCCTGCCTGCTCTCCATGCGCCAGGGCTGGCCACTCTTGGAGGGCACAGTTAGTGCCAGACAGGCTACGATCATAAGCCAACTTGATTGGATCAAGGCAGTGCTTACTAAAGCGGGAGAAACACCAGGTAAGTCATTAGGAAAGCATTTGTCTAGCCTTTAGTGTTGTGCAAGTTTATTTATGCTGATTTTAAATGTGTCTCCATGGAAACTGAAACAAAAACTGGCCACCAGCTGAGTCAGCTTCGAGGGCTGGCTCCCAGTGATCATGGTGTCATCTGTTTCCTTAGAAACGTGCACAGAAATGATTAAAAATATGGTACAGTGATTATTATTTTTTCATAGGAATGCAGAACATCTCTTTTAAACTGGACTTGAGCCAGCCCTGATTTCAGCAACAGCGGATTTTGTGAGGGCCTTGAACGGCAGCCAGGTGGAACTGTGTGTCGTCCTGCCGCCCCCCCCCCGCCCCCTGCTCACCATGGAACCTCCGGCAGGAGCGTCCGAAGTAGACAAGCTCTCCCTCCCAGCTTCTGGCTGCCGGCCACCTGCCCGGCCTCCACGGCGGCTGGTTGTGCAAATACATCCTAGAATGGAGGCACATTTAACTCCCAGGGGCTGGAGTGCCTCACACAAGAGAGAGAGAGTGTGTGTGTGTGTGTGTGTGTGTGAGAGAGAGAGAGGGGGGGAACAGATGGACGTAGCGACATTCAAAGAACAAGCTGACTAACAAGTTCTGACCCCTGGTAGGCCGAGCACCCGTGGAAACCACCTCGGCCAATTACATGCTTCATTTCGTAATGCACTCTTCTTTGATAAAAGTTCTTTCTAATCCAGCTGTTAGCTGATTGAATTTCCTGGCCAGCACCATTTAAGTAACATATACATATGTGCAGATTATATGTTAATTGTTATTTAAATTTTAACCTACATTCTGCCAGGCCTGCTCCTCTTCCCAGAGTGACGAGATCCCTGAGTTGGATCCCTTCTTTAACATGACGGAGCACGGGGGACTTACGGAACTACTGTAGTATTTGCTTTGTGTACGAATATACAGGTGAATCACAGGTGGAGGCCCAGCTGCACTCCTCAGGGGCCACCGCTCTGCCCCTCGCATCGCATCCCAAGAGATCCCACACCCCCACAAGGGGCCTCAGCCAACCCCCAGCCGCCTGCCTGCTTTCTCTCCGCTTCCCAGCACCTAGGAATGGTGCCTTCTTTTAAAAACAGACATACACCTGCTCTCTCTCTCCCTCGAGCTAGGTGGGGAAGCTCACCTCTTGGCTCTTACACGCCTTGGAGAGCACTTGAACAAACGCAGGAGAGTAGGCATCTATAGTCATGTCAGGCCAGGGACCCTTGGGTCTGTCTCCTGGGGGTCAAGCTCCTCCAGAGCTCGATGGCCAGCCGGTTCAAGCTGGGTAGGCAGGCCGGAGGTGGAGCAGGAGAAGGGAGGTTAAGCAGCAGCCCCTTAGCCCCTTCCTCCCCGGCCTGTCTGAGCCCGCAGCTCTAAATCAGCCTCCAGGTCCCAAGTTCCCCCAGAATCCACCAATCCCAGGTTCCCTTAAAGCAAGAAGAAGAGAGAGATCGGATTTATACCCCGTCCTTCATTACCCAAAGGAGTCTCGGAGCGCCTTACAATCTCCTTTTCCCTTCCCCTCCCCACAACAGGCACCCTGGGAGGTAGGTGGGGCTGAGAGAGCTCTGAGAGAACTGCCCTTGAGGGAACAGCTCTGAAAGAACTTGCAACTGACCCAAGGTCACACTAGCTGCGGTATGTGGAGGAGTGGGGAATCAAAGCCCATTCTCCCAGATTAGAGTCCGTGCTCTTAACCAAGGAGAGTGAATACTCCCTGGCCCAATGAGGGACGTTCCTACAGGCCCCTCCCCTCCCCTATACCCTTGGCATGGCATGGGGTGGGAGGATTGCCTGGTTTTCCCTCCCTTCCTAGATTGAGTCCCCCATTCAGCCAGCTACCTGAGACTCTAGGCCAAGCTGCACCGAGTCTCAGGGCCTTTGCCTCGGCCTGCTCCGCCTCCTTCCAGTTCTCCTCCCTCTACATGGCTTGGCATCTGGGGCCTCTGCCTTTTCCCAGGGTGTGCACCATGGCTCCTGTCTCCCTCTGGCCCATCCTTCCGCCTGAGGCCAGCCTTCCTTGCCCCGCTCCCTGTTCCCTCCTGGGCAAGGACTAGTTCCCTTCTCCCTGCAGAGACCCCAACGGTAGGGGCTGGCAGTCAGACCCTTCCCCATGACTTGAGTTGGAACAGGGTGTCATGTGCGTCTTCACTGCCGGGGCCAGGAGAATCAGGGGTGCTGTGAAGTCTGGGGTGTTCCTGTTCACCCCCGGACAAGTTGCTAAGGCATATTACCGTTCCTTTTGTTATATAGGGCAGCATAAGCCACAAGGATTAGCACCCCATAATGATTTTTATTTATTTATATCACTTATAGGCTGCCTTTCTCATAAGATTCAAGGCAGATTACAAAGTCTAGGACAATGCAGTCAAACAGCATGAGTCATCCAACCAACAACACAATGGGACTAGGCTCACAGAAATGGGAAAACAGTGCAAAATAAAGTAACCGTGCAAAACACTGGGTTATAAAAAAAGGAAGAAAACAGGACAGAAAGAGCAAGATAACATGTACAATAAACAATTTTGTGGATGGATGCTTCTGAGTAAATTTCTAATTTAGTCCACTAACCTTCAATATTTCCCCCTCAAAAAAGGACTAAGCCACTGAATTTCAGAATATTTACTTTTGGAAGGCTGAAAACAATAAAAAAAAACCTAGTAAAAAAAATCAAGTTGCACATGCTAAATATCCTCTCCTATTAAATAAGAAGGTAGTGGTCTGGCAAGATTCTATGCTTGGCAAAATCAATTTGCTCCCTGGTGTGTCGCTCAGAATCTGTCCCTATCCACTAGCTGCGTTGCCTGAGTTCTCTTCCACCCACTGCAGCCTAGGCCACTCTTCTCTGATTGGGCCAGCATTTCAAGCTCATTTGCATACAGAAGCTGATTGGACTTCACTCCATTTTGCACCTCAAACTCCCCCCCCCCACAAGACAGTTGGAATTGTCCATTGTTTATGCAACCTGTTTTATTCTGAGGTGAAATATGTCCTCACTCACAACATTCCCCTTCAAAAGAAACAAACCCAATAACACAACCATGCCACACCACAAAAAAGACAGGTCACACCACAAGCAGAATACCACAAGGCAAAAAAAGCTCTGGTACTAATTCTGGCAGGGGACGCTGTGAGTGTAGAAAATGATTTATCGACACAGCGGAAAATCTTCAGGAATTGTTTGGTGCATTTACCATGGGGCACCCACCCAGAGCCTCTGGCATTTTCTCACTCTGCTGGCATCAAAACCAATTGAAGGCAAAATAGAGATATGGAGACTTTTCCATCCTCCTTTGCATCAATTTGTCTTTGTTGGCAATGGCAACCCTAGGCCTGGCTGCTTGCTCCTGTTCAGCAGGAGCATCCCTATGGAAACTGCCTGGGTGATTTTGGACCAGACGGAGACTTTCTGCCTAACCTGCCTTACAGGGTTGCTGTACAGATCACAAAGCCAAAAAGAATGAAGTAAACTGCTTTGCTTCCCGCTAATGAGAAAGACAGAATTTTGCCTAGGAAGAGGCTGCTGAGACGGGATGAGATAAAGTTGCCAACTATAGGTATGGAAATTCCTGGAGATTTGAGGGGTGGAGCCCAGAGAGGGTGAGGTTTGAGGAGGGGTGGGACCTCAGACAGGTACAGTGCCATAGACTCCACCCTCCAAACCAGTCATTTTCTCCTGGGGAACTATTGTTGCCAATCTTGGCCCAGTGGCCATCAAACCATTCTCTTCCACCCCCTGCTGTGCAGCTGTCTTTCCCCTCAGGTTGCCAATCTCCAGGTGGGACCTGGAGATCTCCTGCTGTTACAATTTGTCTCCAGATGACCAAAATCAATTCCCCTGGAGAAAATGGCTGCTTTGGAGGGTAGACCCTATGGCATTATACCCTGCTGAGCCCTTCCCCCTCCCCCAATGCTGCCCTCCACAGGATCCACCCCCCAAATCTCCAGGTATTTCCCTACTTTCCCCTCAGTGCCTGTTGGTAGGCAACCAAGCTTGGTCCTGTCACCTGTTTTGGCCTTTGAGAGAAAACTCATTGGGGCCAGTCCTGATAGGGTTGCCAGCTCCAGGTGGGAAATTCCTGGAGATTTGAGGGATGGAGCCTGAAGTGGGTGAGGTTTCCGGAGGGTGGGACCTCAGACAGGTACAATGCCATAGACTCCACCCATCAAACTAGCCATTCCATCCTGGGGAACCATTGTTGCCAATCTCCAGGTGGGGGCTGGAGATCAATCAGAATTACAACTGCTCTCCAGGAGGGAGTGGGGAGGAGATGGACAGCTGAAGTCAGGGGGCAGATAATGGTAGGTTGACAATTGGCTGGGAGGGAGATAGGGCTGCCAACTCCAGGTTGGGAAATTTCTGGAGATTTGAGGGGTAGAGCCTGGAGATGGTGAATTTGAGGAGGGGTGGGGTCTCAGACAGGTACAATGCCATAGACTCCACCCTCCAAACCAGCCAGTCCCTCATGGGGAACCATTGTTGCCAATCTCCAGGTGAGGGCTGGAGACCACTCAGAATTACAACTGTTCTGCAGGAGAGAGGGCAGAAGTCAGCTGAAGTCAGAGGAGCAGATAACAGTAGGTTGGTGGTTAGCTGGGAAGGAGATGGGGTTGCCAGCTCCAGGTTGGCAAATTCCTGGAAATTTGAGGGGTGGAACCTGGAGAGGGTGGGGTTTGAGGAGGGGTTGGACCTCAGGCAGGTAGAATGCCATAGACTCCACCCTCCAAACCAGCCATTTCCTCCTGGGTAACAATTGTTGCCAATCTCCAGGTGAGGGCTGGAGAGCACTCAAAACCACAACTGCTCTTCAGGTAGCAGAGATCAGTTCCTCTGGAGAAAATGGTGGTCTCTGTCATTATATCTTGCTGAGGTCACCACAGCAAATTCACACTGCGCCCAAAGCCAGGGCACTCTCCCAGAGCCTCTTTCTAGAGCCCGTTGTATTTATTTCCACAACGGGCCTTACTCCTAGTTAAAAAAATGTCATGCCCTTTTACCTCAAGATACTTCTGGGATATCAACCCACTCACCGCTCTTTCCATCCTTGTTCAGAACAGCTTTGTGCTTCTTGGTCATCTACTATCCCTGTATCAAAAAACGAGTTCCCAAAATGCCACCCCCCCCCAGGATATTTCTTTTTGTAAAGAAATCCACGTACTACCTTTTATTAGGACCAGGATGGGGCTAAGCAATAAGAGCAGGCTTTAGTCTTCTCAACTGGAGTCATCAGTGTCAGACAACAGGCTTAGTCCCTGTTATGTACTGGTATACATATTGCCTGAGCTTGAATTCTATCTCCTATTTAAGTCTGGCATCGTAACTCCTGCAAGCTGATTGGATACTCTGTGCAGCAGTCCAATCAGGATATGAGAAGGCTGCAGGAGGGAAATGATTTGATTGGTTGTTATGTTCATATTTTGATTGGTTCTTATCTCAACTAAGGGCGTGGCCTACCAAGCCTGGATAGTTTATAAACGAGAGCCTGCTGCTCTCCTGTTGTGTGTTCGTCCTACCTGGTAAATAAAGCTGCATCATTTGTTATGAGCTGCTGCCTTAAGTCTCATACTTAACAGTCCCCATCACAAATGGTGCCTGGGAGTGCAGTCATTACTTCCTGCAGGATAGCCAGTTACTTTGATGGAGAAAGGTACAGTGCTGCTCTTCAAGATTCTGTTATGTTGACAGTCCTCCCATTGAGAGAGCCCTCCAATATACCTGCAAAAAGAGCAATCCCTGTCTGCAGACAAACAAAACACACAGAGGTGCATTGCATCCCCAAGGTACAAGGCTTTTGGAGTAACTTTGCAGGCTTTGCAAAAATGCCCATTGTAAATAATGGTCAGCACAGAGCTATCCATATGCACACATGACATCCTGGCAAGCAGGTAAAGGAGGGGCGAGGAGAGCCCAATAACCCTTCACTCTCTCTATGTGCTGCTGAGTCCTCGTGGAGATCAAGAACGAAACTCATAAGGCTTTAGTTTGAAGCCAACTAAAAAAAGTTCAGAAGCGTTGGGAAAGGTCAGACTGATTACAGCACCTTCACCGAAAGAGAATGGTATTAAGTGTCCTAGCACATCTTGCCCACAAGAACTTATTAGAAGATCAGAGTGTTCAACTTCCACAGGATCGGAGGGCAGGGACGACAGGCAACCGCAAGTCAGAGAGTCCAGTGGCACCGCCCCCATTTCAGACACAGCCTCACTGAGAGGGTAAGACAATAACGCTTAAATGCTGGGCAAGGAAAGGGCTCCGTGGTGGTGGAGCACCTGCTTGGCCCGCAGCTCCCAGTCTCAATCCCTGCCAGTTCTAGTTAACAAGCAGGCGTTGAGTATAACTTCTGTCTAGGATAGTAAAGAAAGTAACTCCTGGATGAACCCCGGTCTAATTTGATACAAGGAAGTTGTGTGTGTTTGAGAGCAGTGGCCACTGCAGTGTTCCGGCTGGCAAAGGGCTTGGTGTGGGAGAAACGACTTGGAGCAAGGCAGCCAAAGGCTAAAAAGGATGATGGTGAAGCTTGCTCCCCACCCCAAGAGCTCGCTAACCGGAACTCTTCTGGGGAGGAGCAATTCGGAGGGAGTAAAACAGCTGTTTATAATTCATAACTGGGGTCTCATAGACACTTTAATAAAGATAAACTTGAGAGTATTTAAAATTGCAAATGACGGTTTGAGCAAACAATGCACATGCCCTACACAGGATAATATTTTTTAAAATACATCCACATTTGAAGTAACATCTGATCACATGGCCACAATAACTCATTGGCTTGGTGTTTCAAAAAGAACCATTTAAACAAGTTTAGAATCAAGTAATTTGCTAGATCCTGCCTAGCCAAGGGAACGTCACTGGCATTCCTTACTAAGAAAACCACCCTTTTTATAGGCAGTGGGAACGGGGACTGTTTTCAAAATCGTCCTTCACCGGAACGTCCCCAGAAGTCGGGTGTGTGTGTGTGGCTGCTTTCCTGCTCCAGCCGCCATCCTCAACACTCTGACTCAAAGCAAAACTGGACCCAGGTGGACGTTGGAATGGCCACTGAGGAAACAGTTTTAAGCCTGGGCTGTTAATTTCCTTTTCACAAACTATGGCTCTCAAGTACTCATGACTCTGAGTGAGTGCGTGCTCCTTGTTAACCAATCCAAATCATTTTTAGTAACCGGCATGCACTTTAAAAATGATATCTTTGGGGGGGAGGAACTATGATTAAGTGAGCTTGATACAGTAATAACTAGAGGAAATTAAATTTGTGAATGTTATGCCACACGCTAGAACAGGTTATTTCAGTGGTCCCTCTCATTTTACAATCCACGTAGCTTAAACTAGGAACGCTTCACAGGACTCGGGACAGGGGATATCTCTGAACACTAACCTCTCATCAGTAGTTACCATACTTTGCTTTCCAGGTACTCCAAAGGTCCGTTTGTACCATTTAAAAGGACAAACAATGAATTATTCAAGTTGTGAAAAACCCCAGGTATTAAATAACAGCACGCAGCACCTTCACGTATGGCTTAGACATTTGCAAGCACAACTTCTGTGCAAGAGCACCAGGAAGGGAACATCAGCCTGTCTCGAAAAGCCTCAGCTTTTCACTCCGGCATTCCTAAACTGATCCTCTCCTCCATGTGCAGAAAGGCCGTGGCTCAGTCACATCCCATCGAATCCCCGGCCATCTCCAGTCAGAAGGATCAGGTAGGAGGTGATGTGACTTCCACTGCTAGTCAGAGTGCTGACCTTCATAAACCGATGGCCGAACTCAACATGGGGCAGGTCTGTGAGTCGTTTTCCCTTCCCCTTCCCTTGTATACCTAGTATTTTGATAAGCCAGAGGGATGTGCCTGTACATTTACTTTGATTTAAGTATAGCACCCTGTTAATGCAGGTGCAGAGAAATGACAAGCATTCCTGATCCGACACTAGAGGGAGAAAAGTGAGGGACCTGCAAGGACTTGGGGGGGGGCGCGCATCTAATTTTCTCTCAGCATCTCCTGTCCCACCCTGTTTCCTCCTTCCCTCCCTGATGGCTCCCCCAGATTCTCCCCTTGTCCTGCTTCCTTCCCCTTCCCACCCACCTCCCCAGCCCTCACCTTTCCCCACCTTTTCTCCTGCGGCTGCCTCTCCCTTCCTCGTCTTTCCTGCCCGCCCGTCTGTTCCTGTTCTCCTTCTGCAGCTTCCTTTTTCTCCCCCGACCCTACTGCTTTCCTTCCCTTCTATCTTTTCCAGTCTCCCCCTCCCCTTAGTGACAGAAATTGAGGCCTGGAAGAAAACATTGTGTTGGTTCTCTAGAAATGGCCACAAAGATCTCAGAGGAAATTAATCTCTTAAAGATACAGATGTTGTTGCTATTATTTAGGGGTGGTTAAAACCCCAATAGTTTGGGGGGTTTTAGAGTTCAGATTTTTCTGTAAAAACTGGACCTTTCCTCAGGTTTGTAGAAAAAATCCCTCTATCGGTCCCTGCCCCCATGCTGTGGATTTTTTAATCCACACTCTAGTGCCTCATTTAGAATTAGATATAATGATTTTATGGCACATATTTTAGTTGGTTAACTACCTTTTCATCCCAGCCCATTCTCCCAACACATAAAAGAACAGCCAAATTTATACCACGAAGTTAAAAAACAGAAAAACCCCTAATTGCTGCACACTTGAACACATACTATTAAATGTCACTTTTTAAGTCCATACTACCACATTTTTATGTGTGTTAAATCATTTTATACTGTTTCATAAAATCTAGCTTCAGCACAAACTAGGTGACACTGTTTCTATTTTAGCTACATCAGGAGTGCCATAAAGTTTAAAAGAAAAAGAAAAGATGTCAGATAATGTCCGGAAGTCTCCGTGTGAACAGGCATGGCCAGCCTGCTAGTCAAGAGTTCAAGGTGAGCACCATGAAGGACCAACTCCTCCTAACCCACCAGTTAAAATCTGCCTCACGAGCCCTCCCCTCGGCGCTCCCGTCTTCAAAGGGCCGGTGGGTCCACAACCAGAGGCCGGGCTCCTCAGTCGGGGCCTCTCACTCATCGAGCGCCCTTCCCCTTCAGACTCACCTGGTGCCTCTGTGACTTTCTCTCGGGCACCCAGACAAAACCTCCCTGTTCAACAAGGCTTTCAATTCAGGGAGGTGATCTTCAAACTCTGTTTTCACTCTGGGATCTGTTATTTCAAGCTGCCAGAGGTCTGCCTGTAAGGTCTAGTTTTTATGCAGGGCTGGATCACATTTTAATCCCTTGCTGTGTAAAGAAGGATTTGCTTTTGTCCATCCTGAGTCTCCTGACCATCCGCTTAATTGGAACCTTCAAGTTCCAGTATTTGGGGAGAGAAGGAGAAAAATTCCTCGTTGCCGACCAATGCTCCCGCCAAGCCATGGAGTCTTGTGAGCAAAAATTCTACTTTGTGAGCTCCTGGCATCAAAGTTGTAAACAAGTAACTTGGCTACAGAATAAATTAGTTTTCTCTGGAGCCCTCCTTCCTGAGCTAAGACAAAAGTGTGTGGGCTGGTGGCTAAAAAACTGTGAGCTAGCTCACACTAACTTAGCTTAGAGGGAACACTGCTGCCAACTCTGTGCATAAACTGGTGAACCTCTTTTGGCTTGCAGTGCCTCCGCCTTGGCCTGGCCAGCTCACCTGGCAGCAGCTGTGGCTCTTCCCTGTCCTCCACCTGCAGCACCACCTCCTCTGCTTGAGTGGCTCACAGGGGGCCAATCTGCAGGGACTCTCCTTTCCCTGTCCCTCCCTCTCCCCACGACAGACACCCTGTGAGGTAGGTGGGGCTGAGAGAGCTCTTTTGAGGACTGCCCTTGAGAGAGCAGCTCTGAGAGAACTTGTGACTGACCCAAGGTCACACCAGCAGCTGCATGTGGAGGAGTAGGGAATCAAACCTGGTTCTCTGAGATTAGAGTCCACCGCTCTTAACCACTACACCAAACTGGCTCTCACAGTGGAGACGGCGGAGAGGCATTGGCCATGCTGTGGTTTTAACAAGGGGAGCAGACCATTTATAGGTTTTGTTACTGCAGGCCAACTGAAAGTGTATTTTAAAATTTTAACATGTTTCTCATTAATCCTTTCAGCTCTTACTACCTGCCTCTCCAGCTGCTGTGTTTATCCATACATTTCCAGTGTTTCTCTCTTCACCTTGCTTTGCTTTGACAGCATACATATTTGTGTATCATTCTGTATATCTGCCACTAGCTGCTGCACAAGATGTCTTTTTTTTCAGAAAGAGAGCAACATATGTGATTCGCAGACCTCAGTTCATTGTAACTCTATAAGGTCTTTGTTAATCTATGAGTTACAAAACTGGAATTACAGCACAGATTAAAAATTATTGTGCTGCATTCTGTATTTAGGCACACGAAGCTATATGAGCTCAGAGTGCCCTGTAGTTCGGTGAGCTGCGGGACACCCAGGTGCAGAATTCAGCTTTGTGAGAATCTTTCCCGCTTCTTCGCCCCACAGATGGCAGCCGATTAACTGGAGTGAGGCAGATGAATGCCACAACATACTTTAAAAACATGGACGCATGTAGGCTGCCTTAAACCAAGTCAGACCCTTGGGCCATCAAGAAGAAGAAGAAGAAGAAGAAGAAGAAGAAGAAGAGGAGGAGGAGATTGGATTTATACCCCGCCCTTCACTCCCCAAGGGAGTCTCAGAGTGGCTTACAAACTCCCTTCCCTTCCCCTCCCCACAACAGACACCCTGGGAGGCAGGTGGGGCTGAGAGAGCTCCTGACAGAAACTGCTCTTTGTCAAGAACAGCTGTGTCATTACTATGGCTTGCCCAAGGTCATCCAGCAGGTGCAAGTGGAGGAGTGGGGAATCAAACCCTGTTCTCCCAGATTAGAGTCCGCACACTTAACCACTACACCAAACTGGCTCAAAGTCAATATTATCTACTCAGACTAGCAACAGCTCCCCAGGGTCGCAGCTAGAGGTTTCTCCCATCACCTCCTGCCTGGTCCTTTTAAACGGAGATGCCAAGGAATTTACCTGGGACCTTCTGCCTGCCAAGCAGAGATTCTTCCATGGAGCCACAGCCCCTTCCCTACTTTACTGAACGTTGCCACAGCAGTGCACCTTGGTGGTAGCCACACATCCCCAACAATATCTAGGTGAGAGCCTAGCTGCTTAGAAACCTTTAGCCTTCATAACAAATAGATACATAAAAGTGGGGGGCCTGCAAGATTCGTGGGGGTGATCCCATCCCTCCCCTCACTTTCCGGGACGCCCACTCGCCACTCAGCCTGCTCACTTTAAGAAGAGCCCTGCTGGGTCAGACCAGGGAAGGTCCATCCAGTCCAGCCCCAGAATGGAATGACTGTCCCTGGGACTGGACTCAGTGTTCCTGGAGTAGAGTGACGGCCCCCAGAGCAGAATGACAATCCCTGAGGGTCGCAAAGTGTTCTGTGATGGGAATGACAGCCCCCAAAGGGGACCCTGAAGTAGGTGGAATCCCCACGCATGCACACTGCAGACCCTGCTCTTTCCAATGGATAGCAAAGAGAAACCAAAAGTTTAAATTGAATTGATAGAGTCACAAAAGGTTTGTAGCCATGGTTGCTCATTAGATTTTTTTAAAAAAATCAAAACATTGGTAGGGTAAGACCTTGGGATCAACCAAAACATTAGCAAATACTGAGCAAGCTTTATAGGGCTCTTCTTCAGGCTGGATGTTACGTTAAGGGGAAAAAGAGGAGGGGGGTTTTGGGGTAGACCCCAGCCTGAGTAATGTGCTTTCTGAAACATAGACAAATGTAATTCCAGAATGAAAACAGGAACTTTCTGTCACTAATGGCAAGATAGTAGTTGTTATGTCTGGGATGTGATCATGGTTTGTGTATGAAAGGGGTCTCATGTTACAATTTAATATTCTGGATACTGCCTTGCCGTCAAGCTAACATGCTATAATCCTTCCTGGCTCCTGGATGTCTTAATAAATTTCACCCAAGACACTATAAAATATGCACTCATCATCTCATTCAGGAGAAAAAGAAAACATACTCTCAAGTTGTAAGCGATATGGATGGTCCACACTTTATGCCTAAGTGCATGTTCTTTGCAGCACTGAAATCCTTCCTGACAGGCGGTACTCATTTTATTACAAAGCCCCAAATCTCTACAGGGAATCCAGTTGCTGTGGCAAAATCTCCTGGCTCATGCCTGGAGAAAAAATGCCTCCAACTCAGAAGTCGGCTGCCAGAGGCTCAGTTATGAGTCTATGATACAAACGGTACAAACAAGGCAAATACAATTCACCGCATTTGCCTGGCTTCTTCCTGAGTGGCATAAAACTGCCTGGAATGTCTCATGCATCTTGCCCCCCACTTCCCCAAGCCCATGATATGAGCTGTCAGTCAGAGGCCCCAGGGCAGGTTCTCAGATGGCCTCTTAGGTGCTTCGAAGCAGCCACCCTCTTCCACAAGGACCACTGCGGACTCATAAAACCTATCCAGGCGCATCTTAAATGCATCTTCAGCATGGGGAGGGTCCATAAATAGCAGGATTCAAGCACGCCGCCTTTACAACTGTCTAATGGGAATTCTGGTACACCGGATCAGAGAATACGGCAAGCAGGAGCAGATGGCACAAGATTAATTTTCCTGCCTTGCCGTACATTTGGTGCCTAACAACAAGATGACTTACAAATGCATCACCTTAAAATATAAAAATATCGAAAGCAAATTGCAACAGATTCAGCCACCGCCAATGCACAGTCAGCATCTTCGCACTCGCTCCAAAAGCTCACTGAAAAATAACGGTTTTACATTGCCTCATAAAAACAAGCAGACCAGTCCTGCGGATTTCAGAGAGGAGACTCTTTGAAAGAGTCACTGCGGAAAAGGGATTCTCTCTCTCTTAGGCAGTCCCCCCCATGGGGCAAAGGAAGCTAGTCTGCAGACCTTAAGCCTGCCGGTGGGCACATCAGGAAAAAATGCAAACAAAGGGAGACAGGAGTTCCATTCCAAATTAATTTATCAAATATATCCCACAACACACAAACACCATTTAGTGTATTCAGCCACTGCGCACTTGTTCATTAAAGAAGGATACCATTTTCTCCTGCTCTGAGGGCCTGCTACTTTGTAAAGGCATTCCTTCCACAACGACATCACGGAGAGCTAGAAAGCCCAGTTAGTCAGATAGCACACAAGCTGTCCGGCCATCCGGGATCTTTTATATGTCCAGGATAACCTTTCTTGGAATGACATTAAAGGAGGATGTCATTACATATGAGTGAACTAGCTCAAGAAAACGAATGGATATTGAAATTATAATAGATTCCCAGTGGTACCAGAGACCTAGCTCTGTATTTGCCTTGTAGTCTTTACTTTATGCCTAGCTTACATCAGTTTCTCATGAATTCTGCTAATGGAGTCTGAAGATCTATTATTTATTGCAGCACCATCTCTTAGCAGAGAACTCCCCTGCGCTTACTGCCTTACTGCATCTGAGAGCTACTAAAGGGGGCAGAGAAGCAGGGCTCTACGGAGAACGCAGACGCAACGTTTTTTGTCATGAGTAGATTTTTGCTCTCCTTTTCACTCAGACAATCCACATTCTCATTCATTGCTTTGCACCGCAATTCCCGACGGCAAATGGGGTAAGTACAAGCCGTTGCCACGACATACCTCCATGTTGTATTTTTCCTCCGTCCTCCTCAAGGGATCAACAACCTGCCAGCAAATCAAGATGCAAAGATCTATCAGCAGCATCCCACCAACTATCACTAGCAGCTTCTGGTCCTTAATGATCTAGAGAGAGAGAAGGGAAAGAAAAAAGACAGCATGGGAGGGCATTGCCATGGAAGTCCCACAGAGCCTCCCTTCAGCCCCACAAACAGAGCTCTGTGCCTGACCCGGCTCTCGGATCACGCACAGAAAAGGTCCCTGTGACACCGGAAGGGCGGGAATGGTCCATCTCACACACTTGCCTGTGCCTGCTTTCCTGCACTATGTGATACCACCTAGAATGAAGATAATGGAACAGAGAGTAATATTCATAATGCTCTACACATGCATGAACACGCGCTTCAGATGCTTCTTTGTGCTCCTGTCCCTTCTCGATACCAGCCCTAACAGCACAGCCAGGCCTGATCCTGCAGGAGCTCTGAAGCCAAGCGGGGCCAATAGAGTCAGCCTCTGCCTGAGAGACCAGCCAGGGACTCCCGGGTCTCGACAGAGAGGGAGGCATCCGCAGACCACCTCTGCTCATGTCTTGCCTTGAAACCACGGGGTTTCCCGGATGAAGTTACAATGCAATGGCACATCTCACCTTTACATTCTGAAAAACATCCACTGCAGCTTTCAGCATAAGCTACAATTATAGCAGCAGTTCTTCTCAAACTTCTAACAAAATGGAATTTCCAACAGAAAAAATAAAAACCAGACACTCCCCTTCCCACCCTGCCCCCGGTTACTTCAATATTCACTGAACAGGGTGGGGGGGGAGTTCTCGTTTTGTAGCAGGTGTTTGCTAGGATGTGAGAACTTGTTGACCATGACACAGGAGTCCACTGCAACGTGCCAAGAACTCAAGCCAGATTGAGGCCTGGTTTTCTGTTAGGTGCCAGCAAGGCCAAAGGCAAAGTGAATCTCCCACACGCTGCTTCACAATATTCTCACAAAGCGCAAATAGTGGGGTGGGATGAGAAACATCACAGGAAGGAAGGCTGTAGCAGGTCTGGCAGGGGAGGAGAGTCCTGCATCTGCACCAACTTTAGGAAGCTGCTTTCATCTCTGGACCCTGGAATCCAGCTGGCTCCAATCCTCCCCTCCCCTCCCCTTCTGCTGCCGCCTCCTTAGATGGAAAGAAGGCAGGAGAGAACACAGAGAGGCCCTCCCATCCTCCTGTCCCAGCCAGAGTGTAGGAGTCCTGGTTTTTAAAAAATAAAAAATAAAAAAAATTCCTAGGATCTGCTCCAGTTAGCTGGATCCTGTCCTTGTTAAGGCAAAGTGTGACTGTGATGGGGCTTACTTGTATGTAAATGTGCACCAGTGGACTGCAGCCTTGAATTCCCTCCCTCACTTCTTCTCCCTGGTTCCCCCACCCCCAAATCCATCCAGCACCTCTCCCTTTCCATTCACCAGCACCAAATGCCCCCCCTTCCCACACAATCCTCGACAATTATCCTCCCCAGAGGATAATCGCAATCATCCTCACAATCCCCTGCAATTATCCTCACCCAGAGGGGGTGCCAAGTTCTTTCTTACTAGCTCTCCTTCCTGTGCATTCCACAGCAACTTGCTCTGTTTCGTCAAAAGGCTGCTTGCTGAATTCTATAGATCAGGCTGTCATCAAAGGCAGAGGTGCAAACCAGCCCCCTTTCTTTTTTTCTCTTTCCCCCCAAAATTTTAATATAAATTTAATAGCTGCTCAAATGCAATACAGTACAGAAGGCAAATACAAGAAGAAAGAACATCCTCTTGCAATATAGATAATTTCACTGTGCCAGACAACAATGAGGTCTCATCATATACGTATTTGACCTCTGATATACTAACTATCCTTAACTAACATCAGACAGATAGATCCATAAGGCACCTGACTTACAATTCCAACTATATAATCTTAATAGGCATAATAGGCATACTATTGCCCTAACTATTGTTGACTGACATATCTTAACCATATATTAAAAGCTTAAATTTAACTTCTTTCAAGTTTTCCAAATCAAGCTCGTCAACTTCCAATTTGTGTAAAATTGGGTACCATTTGTCAAATGGGTTTAAAAGTTCACTATCATCAACCTCCCTGTTAGTAATCATTGAATTTTTTTCTAATAAGTAGAAATCCCAAGTTTTATGTAACCACTGCTGTAGTGTGGGGGAGTTTGGGCTTTCCAAGGTTGCAATCACTACTTTAGCTGCTATTATTAGCAATTTGATCAGCTCCCTTCTTTTAACAGGTGGACTGTCTCCAGGCCATAGATGCAGTAGGATCAAAGCTGGATCTAGGGGTAGGGTATACCCTGTTAAGAGTTCTATTTGATGTAAAACCTGTTTTCAGAATTGCTGTATAGCTGGACACTCCCACCAATAGTGATAGAAAGTCGCTCTGTTTCCACACTGCTTCCAGCAAGGGGGGGGTTTGAGGGTAGATCTTTGAAAGCCTGACAGGGGTGAGGTACCACCTGTATAAAACTTTAAATGCAGCTTCCTGGATTGGTTTGTTTCGGGTAATTTCCTTGCTAGGGGTCAATGCAAGTCTGTAATCAGGCAAGCAAAAAGGGAATATGAGGAGCATATCGCAAAAAACATAAAGGCCAACAATAAAACTTTCTTCAAATACATTAGAAGTAGGAAGCCAGCCAGGGAGGCAGTGGGGCCCTTGGATGACCAAGGGGTAAAAGGAGTAGTGAAGGATGATAGGGAAATGGCTGAGAAGCTGAATGCATTTTTTGCCTCTGTCTTCACTGTGGAAGAGGAGAAGTGCTTGCCCACTCCAGAAGCACCGATTTCGGGAGGGGGTTTGAAAGACCTGAATCAGATTGCCGCGACAAGAGAGGAAGTCCTCCGACTGATGGACAATTTAAAAACTAATAAATCACCAGGCCCGGATGGCATTCATCCAAGAGTTCTGAAAGAACTCAAATGTGAACTTGTGGATCTCCTGGCAAAAATATGTAATCTTTCTTTAAAATCTGCCTCCATTCCTGAGGACTGGAAGGTAGCTAATGTCACTCCCATCTTTAAAAAGGGCTCCAGGGGAGAGCCAGGAAATTACAGGCCAGTCAGTCTGACATCGATACCGGGTAAGTTGGTGGAAACTGTTATTAAGGAAAGAATTTGTAGGCACATTGATGAACAAAAACTATTGAGGCAGATTCAGCATGGGTTCTGTAAGGGAAGATCTTGTCTCACTAACTTGTTAGTGTTTTTTGAGGGAGTGAACAAACATGTGGACAAGGGGGACTCAATAGATATTATTTACCTTGACTTCCGGAAAGCTTTTGATACAGTTCCTCATCAAAGGCTCCTAAGTAAGCTCAATAGTCATGGGATAAAAGGACAAGTCCTCTTGTGGATCAAAAACTGGCTTACAAATAGGAAACAGAGAGTAAGTATAAATGGGAAACTTTCTCAGTGGAGGGTGGTAAGCAGTGGGGTACCACAGGGAGCAGTACTCGGTCCGATGCTTTTTAACTTGTTTATTAATGATTTGGAATTGGGAGTAAGCAGTGATGTGGCTAAATTTGCAGATGACACGAAGTTGTTCCGGGTGGTGAAAACCAGGGAGGAGTGTGAGGCACTCCAAAGGGATCTGTTGAGGATGGGTGAGTGGGCGTCAACGTGACAAATGGGGTTCAATGTGGCCAAGTGCAAAGTGATGCACATTGGAGCCAAAAATCCTAACTATAAATACACGTTGATGGGGTCTGAACTGGCAGAGACGGACCAAGAGAGAGATCTTGGAGTCGTAGTAGATAACTCGCTGAAAATGTCTAGACAGTGTGTAGCTGCAATAAAGAAGGCCAACGCTATGCTGGGGATTATTAGGAAGGGAATTGAAAACAAATCAGCCAGTATCATCATGCCCCTGTATAAATCATTGGTGCGACCTCATTTGGAATACTGTGTACAGTTCTGGTCGCCACATCTCAAAAAGGATATTATAGCATTGGAAAAAGTGCAGAGAAGGGCAACTAGAATGATAAAAGGGTTGGAACACCTTCCCTATGAAGAAAGGTTAAAATGCTTGGGGCTCTTTAGCTTGGAGAAACGATGGCTGAGGGGTGACATGATTGAGGTTTATAAGATTATGAATGGGATTGAGCAGGTTGAGAAAGAAGTACTTTTCTCCCTTTCTCACAATACAAGAACTCGTGGGCACTCCATGAAATTGCTGAGCAGTCGGGTTAGAACGGATAAAAGGAAGTCCTTCTGCACCCAAAGAGTGATTAACATGTGGAATTCACTGTCACAGGAGGTGGTGGCAGCTACAAGCATGGACAGTTTCAAGAGGGAATTAGATAAACATATGGAGCAGAAGTCCATCAGTGGCTATTAGCCACAGGGTATAGATGGGAACTCTCAGTCTGGGGCAGGTGATGCACTCTATTCTTGGTGCTGGAGGGGGCAGCAGTGGGAGGGCTTCTGGTGTCCTGGCCCCACTGCTGGACCTCCTGATGGCACCTGGTATATTTTGGCCGCTGTGTGACAGAGTGTTGGACTAGATGGGCCATTGGCCTGATTCAACATTGGCGTCTCTTATGTTCTTATGTCAAGAAGAAGGACAGCTTCTCCTTTGTCTGTGCGTAGTGAGTAGCCATGACTTGAACTGTAAGCAGCTTAGAAATGTAGCTCTTAGATGTTTGGTTGGTTTGTAGGGTTCCTGTGTACCTTTTACCCTTAGAAATAAAGGTTTTTAAAATGCAAAGAAATCTCTTCTTTCCAATAGAGTAAGATCCATTGATACTCTAAGTAATTAAATACTTTTGAATATTTTACAACAAATGGTAGCAGAGGATGGTTGAATTTTGTTTTTGAAATGCTCATTGGATTGATAGAGAGAGCGCTGAGTTGAGCTAGCAGGTAGAGGCTTATTTTAAAAAGAAACAATTTTTCTGCAAAGTTTTCCTGTTTTTTGCCGAACAAAGCTGCAGCCAGAAAAAGTGGTGAGCACCTTTAATTCTAGCTAATTGAGGGAATCCCACTTTACGCTAGCCTGCACTTTGGAGAGCAGCTGAGAGAAAGCTTTTTGATTTTTTCCCCTACACGTGCTTCAGAGCCCTGATGGACGACGGAGGAAAGTCGAGCTGATTGCTTTCAAGTCTCCCACTCCCAGCTGCACAGCCTGAGGAAAGGAATTAACCCTGTGAGTCCCTGCAGTGTGCCTGCTACAACCTATAGATGAGTGAAGCTTAATCTTCCACAGCCAGAGCTTCAACTGTTGCACCCAGAGAAACACCACCCGCATCTGTGAGTATGTTCCATAATTCAGGGGAGATCTCACCCTTAAAACTGATGTCCCACAATTTTCTCTACTGGCATGGCTTTCTCACAGTAAAGCTGCAAATGCAGAGAGCCTAACATGTCTTAACAATGACCCCCCCAGCAAATGAGCCAGAGAAAAAGGCTTTAGAAAAACTGGATGGCTACGCTAAGAATCTAATTCTCGGGTCTGTTGATTATAAAGATCTGCCAAATTTATATACTGTGAGAACCTCAAAAGAAATGGTTGAATATCTGAAAAAGAAATATGAGGGAAAGACTACAAGTAAGATTTATTACTTAAAGGCTCAGATCTTTGACTTTAAGAGAGGCTGACCATTTACCTGAGAAACTGAGCAAACTAATGGGCATTTATAATGAGCTTAAGGAGTTGGGTAAAACCCCTGATGAAATTGATATAATCACCGCAATTCTTAGACGTCTGCCACAGAGTTACAAAAATCTGGCTATTAATCCGAGAGGACCGAGACACAAGGATGATCTAAGTCTTGAAGGTTTACTGATGATTTTACAGGAAGAATCTGACTCAAGGAGCAATGATGATGATTTGTCTAATGAGATTTCTGTACTAAATTTGAAACATGGGCAAAGATTTAAAAGGAAAATTGAATGTTTCTTATGTAAAGGGAATCACAAAGTTGTGAACTGTGAATTTAGACATGCCAGAGACATGAGTCTAAAGCAGCAGGCAGACAAAAGCCCTCTGGAGCACATGGTCAGAGGGGCCAGACACCCAGTGATAGAGGAAATTATAGCAGCGGCTTTAAACCGCAGACAAAGAGATATGAATATCACCATACTAACAGAAAGGATCAAGCTTTTAGAATTTGTGATGATGATGATGATGACGGAAATGAGAAAATATTTTTAATTGACTCTGGATCCTGCATGCATGTTTGCAAATATGAGGAACTGTTTTCTGAACTTGATGCTAACAATAGACCAAGGATTTCTCAAGCCAATAAGCAATTGCTAGATGTCAGAGGTGTGGGGACTGTACTCATTGAACTTCTCACTACTAGTGGAGAAGTAATTAATGTTAAGTTGCAGGATGTGGTTTTAGTCCCTGGAGCAGCTGATTTCAACTAAAAGGCTTATGGACAGTGGTCATAGTGTCTTGCTTAGGAAAGGCAAAAGGAGCGAGATTCTTGCTCAAGGGCCTGATTTTGCATTCAAAGTGGAAGAGAGAAATGGATTTCATTATCTTGTGGATGCCAGTGAGGAATCTGGAACTGTTAATGATGAGAGACAAGTTTGTCAAACTAGCAATGACTCTTGTAATCATCAGAATTGCTTATATGCATGTCATTTGAAATTTGCGCACAGGAGCATGCAGTCTGTTGAAAGGTTGTTGAAGGAATGTGGAATCTCTGTTGTGAATTGTGAAGGCAAAGGCGAAATGTGACACATATCTCAAAGCAAAAGGGATTGCCTCAAAATATTTTCAAAAATCTCTTGCTCCTGATGAGGGATTTCTAGAGACTGTGGCGGGAATAAATATTTTGTGACTTTTACTGAGAACAAAACGAAATATACTTTTGTGTATATGATGAAGAGCAAAGATGAGACACTGAGTAAATTCAAATATTACCTGGCCATAATTAAAAACAAGTTTGGCCAAGCACCTCAAAGCTTACGCACTGATGGAGGTGGAGAATATTGCAATGCTGAATTTAAAGCATTTCTGGAACTTGAAGGGATTGAACACAAGGTGTCTATCCCACACTCGCCTAAACAAAATGGCTGAATAGAACAATTCAGGAAATATGTAGAGCTATGCTAATGCATTCTGGACTACCAAATAGCCTATGGGCTGAAGCTGTAAACACAGCAGTGTATCTACACAATAGAGTACCCTCAAAGCTTACTGGAACCACTCCTTTTCAGGCCTGGTTTTAAAAAGAGGCCTGGATTAAAGCACATCAAAGCTTTTGGTTCCAAAGGGTAGGCCCACATACCAAAGGAGAGAAGGGGAAAATTTGACCCCAGAGCTGAAGTTGGATTTGTAGTAGGGTATCCTGTTGATGGAAAAGGATACAGGATATACAATCCCCAAAATCACACAGTTAAGGAATGTAATGTTGTATTTGTTGATGAGTGTGATTTGCCAAGTGTTTCCAGTGCAACTGATCAACAGACGCCTGGGACTGCACCTGAAAGGTTGGTGGCATGGTTACCTGTAGTGATCACCGGGGAACCAGCAGGTCTACCTTCTGAGGAATCTACCAGAACAGAAGGAGAAGCGGGAACCACACCAGAGGAGGCAACAGAACCCACAATCAGTGTGAGATGGTCAGAAAGGAGCACTAAAGGGCAACCACCAAAGTAATATGGATTTTGTGAAACTGTGCAATCTGCAAAAGAACCCAAGAACTGGAAAGAAATATGCAACTTACCTGCAAGTGAAAGAGATAGATGGATTGAAGCAATGGAACAGGAAATACTATCTATATATGAGAAAGAAGCATGGACTCTTACTAAGCTACCTCAAGGCAGAAAGCCTGTTGGATGCAAATGGGTATAAAGAAGATGGAACTGTGGAGCTGTACAAAGCACATCTAGTAGCTAAAGGCTATTCACAAGAATATGGGACTATTTTGAAACTTTTGCTCCAGTTACCAACCAAGCAACTTTTAGAACACTTCTTAGTGTTGTGGCATCGAGAGACATGATAGTAGAGCATCTTGATGTAAATACTGCTTTTCTCAATGGAGAACTATCTGAAGAAATCTACTTGGAACAACCTGAAGGTTTTAAAGTCAAAGGACAAGAAGATTATGTCTACAGACTCAACAAAGGTCTCTATGGGCTAAAACAAGGAGCAAAGGCCTGGTATGACAAAATTACTGGACTGCTACAGAATCAAGGTTTTGAACAAGGGAAAGCTGAACCTTGTCTATACACTGGAATTAAAAATGGACAATATCAGTATGTTCTTGTTTATGTTGATGACTTGATTGTGGCCTGTCAAGACAGAGAGGGCATCAAAGAAATAGCTGATGGACTGAATAAGGATGTGGAAGTCAAACAGCTAGGAGATGTACACCACTACCTCGGAATACAAATTGAGAGACTCAAGGATGGAACTTTTCTTCTATGTCAATAATGAAAGATTATGGACTTTGTAGAATCCATTGGCATAAAAGACTGTAACGTATCATCCATACCAATGGAACCTGGATATCTGACACGACCACTTTTAACTTTAAAAGGGGTAACTTCTCTGGTATGAGGGGACATGTGAGGAAGAAATTGAAAGGAAGAGTGGAGAAGGTCAAAACCATTGGGGAAGCTTGGAGACTATTTAAAAAAACAATCCTAGAAGCTCAGAAAAAATATATACTGCAGGTTAGGAAAGGTACAAATTGGTATAGAAAAAAGCCTGCATGGTTAACAAATAAAGTAATGGAAGCTGTAAAAGGTAAGAAGGATTCCTTTAAGCGGTGGAAAGCTAGTCTAAGTGAGGTTGATAAAAGGGAACACAGACTATGGCAAATAAAATGCAAGTCTGTGATCAGGCAAGCAAAAAGGGAATATGAGGAGCATATCGCAAAAAACATAAAGGCCAACAATAAAACTTTCTTCAAATACATTAGAAGTAGGAAGCCAGCCAGGGAGGCAGTGGGGCCCTTGGATGACCAAGGGGTAAAAGGAGTAGTGAAGGATGATAGGGAAATGGCTGAGAAGCTGAATGCATTTTTTGCCTCTGTCTTCACTGTGGAAGAGGAGAAGTGTTTGCCCACTCCAGAAGCATCGATTTCGGGAGGGGGTTTGAAAGACCTGAATCAGATTGCGGTGACAAGAGAGGAAGTCCTCCGACTCATGGACAATTTAAAAACTAATAAATCACCAGGCCCGGATGGCATTCATCCAAGAGTTCTGAAAGAACTCAAATGTGAACTTGTGGATCTCCTGACAAAAATATGTAATCTTTCTTTAAAATCTACCTCCATTCCTGAGGACTGGAAGGTAGCTAATGTCACTCCCATCTTTAAAAAGGGCTCCAGGGGAGATCCGGGAAATTACAGGCCAGTCAGTCTGACATCGATACCGGGTAAGTTGGTGGAAACTGTTATTAAGGAAAGAATTAGTAGGCAAATTGATGAACAAAAACTATTGAGGCAGACTCAGCACGGGTTCTGTAAGGGAAGATCTTGTCTCACTAACCTGTTAGTCTTTTTTGAGGGAGTGAAGAAACATGTGGACAAGGGGGACCCAATAGATATTATTTACCTTGACTTCCGGAAAGCTTTTGATACAGTTCCTCATCAAAGGCTCCTAAGTAAGCTCAATAGTCATGGGATAAAAGGACAAGTCCTCTTGTGGATCAAAAACTGGCTTATAAATAGGAAACAGAGAGTGAGTATAAATGGGAAACTTTCTCAGTGGAGGGTGGTAAGCAGTGGGGTACCACAGGGAGCAGTACTCGGTCCGATGCTTTTTAACTTATTTATTAATGATTTGGAATTGGGAGTAAGCAGTGATGTGGCTAAATTTGCAGATTACACGAAGTTGTTCAGGGTGGTGAAAACCAGGGAGGAGTGTGAGGCACTCCAAAGGGATCTGTTGAGGATGGGTGAGTGGGCGTCAACGTGGCAAATGGGGTTCAATGTGGCCAAGTGCAAAGTGATGCACATTGGAGCCAAAATTCCTAAATATAAATACACGTTGATGGGGTCTGAACTGGCAGAGACGGACCAAGAGAGAGATCTTGGAGTCGTAGTGGATAACTCGCTGAAAATGTCTAGACAGTGTGTAGTTGCAATAAAGAAGGCCAACGCTATGCTGGGGATTATTAGGAAGGGAATTGATAACAAATCAGTCAGTATCATCATGCCCCTGTATAAATCATTGGTGCAACCTCATTTGGAATACTGTGTACAGTTCTGGTCACCACATCTCAAAAAGGATATTATAGCATTGGAAAAAGTGCAGAGAAGGGCAACTAGAATGATAAAAGGGTTGGGACACCTTCCCTATGAAGAAAGGTTAAAATGCTTGGGGCTCTTTAGCTTGGAGAAACGACAGCTGAGAGGTGACATGATCGAGGTTTATAAGATTATGAATGGGATTGAGCAGGTTGAGAAAGAAGTACTTTTCTCCCTTTCTCACAATACAAGAACTCGTGGGCACTCCATGAAATTGCTGAGCAGTCGGGTTAGAACAGATAAAAGGAAATACTTCTTCACCCAAAGAGTGATTAACATATGGAATTCACTGCCACAGTAGGTGGTGGCAGCTGCAAGCATGGACAGTTTCAAGAGGGAATTAGATAAACATATGGAGCAGAAGTCCATCAGTGGCTATTAGCCACAGGGTATAGATGGGAACTCTCAATCTGGGGCAGGTGATGCACTCCATTCTTGGTGCTGGAGGGGAAAGCAGTGGGAGGGCTTCTGGTGTCCTGGCCCCACTGCTGGACCTCCTGATGGCAACTGGTATATTTTGGCTGCTGTGTGACAGAGTGTTGGACTAGATGGGCCATTGGCCTGATTCAACATAGGCTTCTCTTATGTTCTTATCTGAAGGAAAAGAATGGAATACCACTCAGAGACACTGGAGAATACAGAGAAGAAGTTAGAAAACTTCTTTACCTGAGCAAAACCATGAGGCCAGATATTACAGCGGCAGTTGGCATCTTATGCAGGAAAGTGAGTTCACCTAATCATCATGATTGGAGTGCAATAAAGAAACTGAAAGGAACAATGGACTTTCAACTGAAAATTGCACCGTCTGAAGGGCCCAGACTAGTCGTATATATGGACGCCAACTGGGGAGAAGAATTGGACAATTATAAGTCTACAAGTGGATATCTATATTTCTACGGAGATGAACTTATAGACTGGACTAGCAGAAAGCACACTGTTGTGGCACAATCTACTGCAGAAGCTGAGTGTGTTTCAGCAGCAAGTGCCTGTAGTAGAATTGAATGGATTTTTCATATGTTAAAGGACTTTTGAATAAGAGAACCTGTATCTGTACTTATGTTTGAGGATAATCGGGCTTGTATAACTATATGTAAGGAAGAAAGCACCACTGCAAGAAGTAGATCAATTGGTATTAAGTGTGCTTTAGTAAAAGATTTGTACCAGAAGAAGCTGATAGATATTGAGCATTGTTGTACAGAGGAAATGGTGGCTGACATTCTAACTAAGTCACTGACCAAAGAGGTTTGAACGTCTACGTGAAATGTTGAATATGATTGGTAGAAATGTTGAAGTGAATAATGAATAATGTTTTGTA
Source organism: Gekko gecko (assembly GCA_029375565.1). NCBI lineage: Eukaryota > Metazoa > Chordata > Lepidosauria > Squamata > Gekkonidae > Gekko > Gekko gecko. The sequence goes on along the minus strand of JAPDNY010000014.1, from coordinate 67,607,891 downwards.
TGTGTATGTATGACTTACATGTTAGACGTTGAGAAGGGGTGTTGGAAATGTATGTGCTTACAAGGTCTGACAATCCAGTCATTATAGGGTTAACTTGTTTACCTAGTATTGCTATTGTCTAGACTGACCTGGAAGGGATAACTGAGACAGAGCCAATGGAATATTAGCCTGGGAAAAGTAACTTCTATTGTGATACAGATTGGTTGTTTGTTTCAGGTGACTTCCTTGCTAGGGGTCAAGAAGAAGGACAGCTTCTCCTTTGTCTGTGTGTAGTGAGTAGCCATGACTTGAACTGTAAGCAGCTTAGAAATGTAGCTCTTAGATGCAGGCCTGTAGCTACAGTGGGGCATCTCGGGGCCTGGCCCCCTGACTTACCACCAAGGCCCCCCCCGACTTCCCATCCAGCCCAGGTGCTCCCTTGGGGGGGGGGTTGCAGGGATGTGTGCGGGGTGCCCCCTGACTTATTTAAAGGCCCCCCGAATTAAAAAATCCTGGCTACAGGCCTGCTTAGATGTTTGGTTTGTTTGTAGGTTTCCTGTGTACCTTTCACTCTTAGAAATAAAGGTTTTTAAAACGCAGCCCTGACCTGGATCAAGGAATGGGTGACTTTGGACAATACAAAACTGTTAAAATTAGAGGGGCACGATCTTGCAATGGGGTGGCATGCATCCTTATGGTACCAAAAAATTACAAGGCATAGCCATTTCTCACAGCACATAATTAGAGATGCGTTATGGAGAGTATGGGAAGAGCTCAAACACAAACACTACCAGAAGACCCCATTATGGATTTCTCCTGTAGAGGCGTTTACTAAACCTACACTGCTTGAGGAACATGGTAAATGGAAATATTCTGACTTACTGGATGATAAAGGTATACTGATTTCAGAAAAAGAGATGAGTAGAAAAAATATTAAAATTACATAGTGGCAACAGGCAACCCTTAAATCTAGGTGGGTAAAGGATAAAAATATTGGCTTTTATCTTAAACCTATGGGGCTTAAGGTGATATGGATAAATAATAATGAAAAAATAATTGGTATAGAATTTTTTACTAGAATACAGTATGACACGCTGATGACACCCAGCTATATCTGATGCTGGGAGGCCAGTCGGACTCTAATCCTGATGACCTATATAGGGCGTTGCAGGCCGTGGCTGGTTGGCTCAGGCGGAGCCGGCTGAAGCGAAACCCAGCGAAGACAGAGGTCCTGGGCCTGAGTCGGACCGGTCTGGGGTTGGGACTCCCACTCCCGCCCTTTGATGGGGCACCACTGGTGCCATCGCCGGGGGTTAGGAGTTTGGGGGTGCTCCTGGATGCCTCTTTGTCAATGGAGGCCCAGGTGGCAGTCACTGTCAAGACAGCATTTTACCATCTTTGGCTGGCACGACAGTTGGTCCCCTACCTAGATTGCGACGATCTGGCCACAGTGATCCACGCGACAGTCACCTCGAGGCTAGACTACTGCAATGCTCTCTACATGGGGCTGCCTTTGGCGCAGATCTGGAGGCTGCAGCTGGTGCAGAATGCAGCGGCTAGGCTGTTGATGGGCCTCACTAGATGGGACCACATCCAGCCAGTGCTGAAGGCGCTGTACTGACTGCCAATAGCGTACCGGATCCGCTTCAAAGTGCTGGTGCTTACCTTTAAAGCCCTATATGGCCTGGCTCCGGCCTACCTGAGGGACCGCCTTTCCCCATATGTTCCCCCAAGGGCACTACGGTCAGAGGGGCAGCATTTATTGGTCATCCCAGCCCCCAAGGCAGTCAAATATGCAGCGACTAGGGTCAGGGCCTTTTCGGTGGCTGCCCCCACTTGGTGGAATGAGCTCCCAGAGGAGATCAGGGCCCTGCGGGACCTAATGTAGTTCCGCAGGGCCTGCAAGACGGAGCTCTTCCGCCAGGCTTTAGAGTAGGGGCCGCCGCCGCCCCCACCACCCCCATTACCACCTCCATCGCTATCATACCTTCTTGGCATTGTCATCTTGAGGCTTACTGGCCCCGGCACAGGATTTCAGTCCCACAGGATATCATGGGTACAATGATAGAGCAGAATGTGACTGCTGTTTAAATTTTTAGTTTATTTTAGCTTATTTATGGTTTTAGTATTTGTTCTTGATGTTGCCTTTGTGTTTTAATTCTGTCTGGCATTATGCCCTTGTTCGCTGCCCTGAGCCCACGTGGAAGGGCGGGATATAAATCAAACAAACAAACAAATAAATAAATAAATAATAAATAATATGCAAGATGAATCGGTTAAACCCCAAATGATAAAATGGGCACAATATATCGGATGGAATATTGACTATGAGGAATGGGAGAAATGTTGGTCTAGAACTCTAAAATATATAAAAATAAGTAATTTAAGAGAAAATATTGTTAAGATGTGGCGTATCACACCGGAAAGGCTTAACAAATTCAACAAGAATGCTTCTCTATAGAAAAAATATTTCTCTGATTCATTGATTAAACTCAAATGGTTTAGCTGGGAACAGATCCCTATGACTTTCACACCTGAGCAGATGGCAAGCACAAATGGCAAGCCTGGTTTTACATTTCAAAGGACACTTTGATACCTCACAGGGACAGCGTAGACATTCAGTCTCTGTCCCAAACTTCAAAGACCAACCTACGTGCTGGTCACCACGTAGGCGATGTGGGCACTTGCAAAGTAGACACGACTTTCTGCTCTGGCATAATTGGGTACTGGCCATGCTTAATTATGACAGAGGGAGGAGGAGAGTTGTCTTTGGCCTATCAAAAGGCACCCAGAACTCTCTTGGAAAGAGGGCCCCTTTCTAAGAGTCAGTCTCTGTTTGGATTACACTCTGGCAAGACTGAATTTTGCAAGGGGGGCAACACACTGACTTTGATTGCCCATTGCAAGCATGGATTTCATCTTTAAAATCCCTTGGAGAAGGGACTTCGCTTGAACTGTTATCTGCACCAAGGATTGGTAACTATGATGCTTCTGTATGTTTTAGTTAGAGCGCTATAAAGCTCTAAGACTGTTTATTATTTTCACCCTGAGTAAGTCTCATGTCTTATATTTGCTGCATTTAATAAAGGTCTTATATAGAGTAATCTGATCTGGTTTGGATCAATATTGTACCTGAACTCTAAGGCTAAATTCCAGAGCCTTACCTGCTCACCTGAAAGCTACTAATGTGTGTTAAATCATCTGCAGCTCTACCCCAGAGCTGATAAGTTGCTAAGGTTCCAAGAACCAGGAAGGAGAGGGGACCTATTCTCCTGTCTGGTTGGGAACGTCCTTAAAAGTAGGTCCTGGTGGCAGAACACTGATTTTCCAGTGCTCTTACAAAGCATGAGGGGTTGGCTCGTTCTCTCACTCCTGGAGGGGGGGGCAAGAGGCAGGGGCCCCGTGCTTGTCGGCAGTGTCTGGACCCTCTGGACCTGTGGGCGGAGGGTCGAGATCCTGTACAGCTTCTGTGAAGTGTTGGACATGTAAGGCGAACATAGGCACTTACTTTCATATTTGGTGGGTATGTAAACAAGCAAAGAAATTTTGGAAAATGGTAAAAGGAATGATATAAGAGATTTTTGAAATGGATATACAACCGAAGCCAGAATTTTTCTTATTAAATATGCTACCTGAGTTATTTAAGAAACATGAAATACACTTAGTTTTGCATGTATTAGTGGCAGCCAGAATTTTGTTCGCAAAATACTGGAAAAATGAAAAGATTCCTACGAGAGACAAACTTCTGTATAAAGTAATGGAAGTTGTTGAAATGGAAAAACTATCATATGTTATTCAAGGTAAAGGTGAAAAGGAATATGATAAAACATTGGTCTAAAATAAAACATTGGTCTAAAATGTATATATGGTGACAAAAAGTCTAAGAAAAAGAGCAACGTGAAGAGTCAAGTAATCTCTGGATGAGTTTCTGTTAATTTTGGAATGTACAATGTATAAGGAAATGTTCTGTTTATGGAAAATGAAAATAATAAAAAAAAATTATAAAGAAAAAAGAAATCTCTTCTTTCCAATAGAGCAAGATCCATCAATACTCTGAGTAATTAAATACTTTTGAATATTTTACAACAAGAAACACAGGCACGTGTGTGCCATGTATCCTTCCACTGGGTGGGTGAAAGAGGCTGCTGGATGTCTTTTTGCCATAAACCCTGGTAGCTTAAGTTTTTGTTGTTATGGTCACCTAGCAGTATTTGATAGATAGTGGATATCAGTCCTATTTTATGCTTATTTTCATAAAGCAGCAGCTCAAAACTAGTGAGCTTTGAGGTTAGGTTTTATTGCTGGATCATCTAGGAGGTGCCGGATTTGGAGGTATCCGAATCATGCCAAATTGGTATTATATTTTTGTTCCGGATCTGTTTTAGGTGTTAATTTACCCTTTTGGAGTACATCTACAATCCTGGTGATGCCTGCTTTTTTCCAAAGTTATAAAAGAGTCATATTTCAAGGCAGGTATAAACAAGCTTTGACCAGTGAAAGTACTGACCATGGCGCCACCAATTTAGGCTTATACTTGAACCACACTTTAAGCGCTGCAGACATAAATGGATTTTCAGTAATGGCATGCTTTGGATGGGGTTTCCCCTTCCACAAAAGCCCATGGAAACTGGAGCGCTCGAGCGATGCTTCTTCGACTGTTTGCCAATCAAGCGTATTCGAGCCACGATCCTGTCTAATCAGACTTGATAGCATCACTGCTGCATAATCAAGGTGTGGGTCTGGAACTGACAGTCCTCATAAGAACATAAGAACATAAGAGAAGCCAATGTTGAATCAGGCCAATGGCCCATCTAGTCCAAAACTCTGTCACACAGCGGCCAAAATATACCAGGTGCCATCAGGAGGTCCAGCAGTGGGGCCAGGGCACCAGAAGCCCTCCAACTGCTGCCCCCTCCAGCACCAAGAATAGAGTGCATCACCTGCCCCAGACTGAGAGTTCTCATTCTATACCCTGTGGCTAATAGCCACTGGTGGACTTCTGCTCCATATGTTTATCTAATTTCCTCTTGAAACTGTCCATGCTTGCAGCTGCCACGACCTCCTGTGGCAGTGAATTCCATATGTTAATCACTCTTTGGGTGAAGAAGTATTTCCTTTTATCTGTTCTAACCCGACTGCTCAGCAATTTCATAGAGTGCCCACGAGTTCTTGTATTGTGAGAAAGGGAGAAAAGTACTTCTTTCTCAACCTGCTCAATCCCATTCATAATCTTATAAACCTCGATCATGTCACCCCTCAGCCGTCGTTTCTCCAAGCTAAAGAGCCCCAAGCATTTTAACCTTTCTTCATAGGGAAGGTGTTCCAACCCTTTTATCATTCTAGTTGCCCTTCTCTGCACTTTTTCCAATGCTATAATATCCTTTTTGAGATGTGGTGACCAGAACTGTACACAGTATTCCAAATGAGGTCGCACCAATGATTTATACAGGGGCATGATGATACTGGCTGATTTGTTATCAATTCCCTTCCTAATAATCCCCAGCATAGCGTTGGCCTTCTTTATTGCAGCTACACATTGTGTAGACATTTTCAGCGAGTTATCCACTACGACTCCAAGATCTCTCTCTTGGTCAGTCTCTGCCAGATCAGACCCCATCAACGTGTATTTATATTTAGGATTTTTGGCTCCAATGTGCATCACTTTGCACTTGGCCACATTGAACCCCATTTGCCACGTTGACGCCCACTCACCCATCCTCAACAGATCCCTTTGGAGTGCCTCACAATCCTCCCTGGTTTTCACCACCCTGAACAACTTCGTGTCATCTGCAAATTTAGCCACATCACTGCTTACTCCCAATTCCAAATCGTTAATAAACAAGTTAAAAAGCATGGGACCGAGTACTGATCCCTGTGGTACCCCACTGCTTACCACCCTCCACTGAGAAAGTTTCCCATTTATACTCACTCTCTGTTTCCTATTTATAAGCCAGTTTTTGATCCACAAGAGGACTTGTCCTTTTATCCCATGACTATTGAGCTTACTTAGGAGCCTTTGATGAGGAACTGTATCAAAAGCTTTCCGGAAGTCAAGGTAAATAATATCTATTGGGTCCCCCTTGTCCACATGTTTGTTCACTCCCTCAAAAAACACTAACAGGTTAGTGAGACAAGATCTTCCCTTACAGAACCCATGCTGAGTCTGCCTCAATAGTTTTTGTTCATCAATGTGCCTACTAATTCTTTCCTTAATAACAGTTTAAGGAAAGAATTAGTAGGCACATTGATGAACAAAAACTATTGAGGCAGACTCAGCATGGGTCCTCCTTTCCACTGAGGTCTGCGTCACATCTCAAATTTGACCCTCGGTTTTTTAAATTGCCACAGGAACTTAGTGATGTTGCGCTGCCATTTAAGTAGTAAAGAGTCAGGGATAAATAGTGGGAGTGCTCGGAAGCAGTACACTAATTTAGGGAAGATAAATGATCTAATGGTGTTGATACGGTCAAGCCACGACAGTGTTTTAAAATTCCATTTCTTAAGCAGTGATTGGATTTCTTTGTCTATTTGTTGGTGGTTAACTTTGATGAGGTTGGCAAGATTCAGCAGTATTTTAATACCTAGATATGACATTTGTGTTTTGGCCCACTGAAAGGGAAAGGCTTCTTTTATCTTTGTGGTGATAGAGAGGTTTATAGGAAATATAATTGACTTTGCTTGGTTTACTTTCAAGCCTGCCACTTCTCCGAAGGCTTTCAGAACACGTTGGATTTCAGGTAGTGAGATATCTGGGTTGGAAACATACAGCTAGATTGCTGGCAAATAAACTGTCCTTGAAGTCAGTTGCTCCAATCCTGATGCCATTAATGTTATGGTTTTCACGAATCGCTGAGGCTAAGGGTTCCATAGGTAAAGGTAAAGGTAAAGGTTCCCTTGCTCGAAAGCCAGTCGAATCTGACTCTAGGGTTGCAGTGCTCATCCCCGTTTCAAAGCCGAAGAGCCAGCGCTGTCCGAAGACATTTCCTTGGTCATGTGGCCGGCACGACTAAACACCAAGGCGCACCCTTGCCTGGTGCCATGGTGCAGAGGTATGTTCCTAGAGGAAAGGCCGTTGATCTGAAGTTTTGCAGTGGGTTTGGCATAGATCGGAGCAATAGCCTTACGAAAGGTGTCTCCAAAATTGATACATCGCAGTAGGGAATCCAAGTACTGAACCTCGACCATATCAAAGGCCTTTTTGATATCTAATGCTAACAGTGGAGAATTACAATGTGATTGAGTCTTTCTTAATGTAATTCCCAATTATCTGGTTCAACCTGTTTGCGAGATTTGCTGTAAAGATTTTGTAATCAGTATTTAGTAAGGATATCAGGCGATACGACTCAGGGTCCACGACATCTCTATTCTTTTTGATATCATGATCACAATAGCAGATGCCCAAGTTTCAGGTAATGCCCTGTCAATTAATATCCTGCTGAATGTTGCCAGAAGAGGATGAGCCAGGATTGACTGGAATTCTTTATAGTATTCAGAATGGAACCTGTCAGGTCCCGGGGCTTTGTTTCTTTTTAAACTTTTAATGGCTTGTTCAACTTCTTGTAGCGAGATGCAGGCTTCTAGAAGAGCCCAATGATCAGTCGAGAGTATTGGAATTTCTGTTTCTAATTTCAGATACTTCTCGATGGCCTCTTCTGTTTGTCGCTGTGATATATATATAGGGACGCATAGAAGGTCTCCATCGTTTGCATAATCTCTGCAGATGAGGTCTTGACATTTCCAGCTGAGTCGCAGATACAGTTGATATACCTATCTGCTCTTTGTTGCTTGAGTTTATGCGATAGTAGATGTAATTTCAGGGGGCCCGTGTATGTAGAGGCATGTTGCAACTCGAGATTAGATCTGTGGAGGTCAGCAGTGTCAAGTAGTTCTAGCTGCTTCCTTGCATTCAGACCCCTTTCTTGGTCAGTTGGCAACCTTATCTGGGACTCCCACTGCTTTTTAGAGACTGATCTTTTTCCTGTGAGCAACTGCTGGAAACCTTGTTTTGTCTCTGGAGCATCACAATGTGAGTCTTAAAAGCCCTGCACCCGCCCTCAGATTGTTCTCTGGGGCATGAGATAATAGGGAAGCCTCCCCTCCACCCACCTCTTCCACTGCCTCCAACTAGGGGCTCATTTACCAGATGACAATCCTGTTCTTGTGGTAGAGAAGCTTCTCTAGGCAGCTCAGGAAATGGGACAGGGAAGGGAGCAAACGGTGGGCTTCTTTGCGAGGCAGATCATATAAGGAGGATAAGGACAGACAAAGGACTGGCTGTTACCATGCAGATCATTGTACAAGGGAGAAAGAGCACCATGTGCTGCCCTCCCAGTGCGCAGATGTGAGGCTGGCTGGCTATGCAGGTGCAGGAAGACAACCTTGCCCTCTTCCCTCCTTCAGAGACAGGTGTCCCCCCCTGTTTTTCTCTTCCTTTCTGACTGAGCAACCCTTTTATCTATTTTCTTCTTTCCCAAAGATCTGTGGCTATCCCATCCTGTCACGTCATTGTACTTTTATGCTGGCTCAGCCCACGGAAGAGGGAAGATACAAGATCACCCTTTACCTTAAACGTCTGAAATGGAACATGAGAAGCTTTATAATGTTAAAAATAAGACATTTTATTTACTGTAGAGTAGAGGGGAAAAGGTCAGGAGATATCAGGAGTAAAATGTCTGAGGTGAATCAATAATGAACTCTGATGTAACTTAATATTGTCACAAAAAAACAGTTCATATGTTTCCAGCAATTGAGAGTTTTAAACTTTTCACATATTCTTAGAATCTTTGAGATGAGAAGCTTTTGTTTCAGTGTTTCCTAAGGTGGGCATACACTAACAAATACCCAAATATCTTCTCTACCAGGTGAAATATACTGGGTTCAGATGCATAGAGTGATCAGCTCATGGTTTATTGTGATTTCAGCTCAAACTCAAGATAAACGAGCTGGGTCTGAGGCCTGCTTAAATCCCTGAAACATACCACACCACACCCAAACACACACACACTCCCCGGGATAGGCTATTTACAGTGCAAGATTCAACCACTAGTTAATTCTAGGATCCAGGCGAGCCTATAGGTCTGTTCCAGAATCCTAGCCAGCTTCTGTTATGCAGCCAAAGCTGCACTTATTCACGTGAGTGGTAGGAGTTTGTGCACAAGTACATGTGACCATTCGCATGAGTGATAGGAGCTCATGCACAAATACATGTGGCCATTCCAATAGATAACACCCCTCCCACCCTTAGTTTACCATATCCTTTAAGTATGCTGGTCTGCACCGCTCCTGGTTCGAGTAGCAGGGTTCCATTGACGGGGCTGTGGGTTCTGGAACCGTGTTGGGGGCAGGGCCTGCAGCTGGATGAGGAGAATGCGGTGGCACAGGAGCAATATCAGGACCCCAGTGGCGACTGGCACAGGCATTCTGCAGGTGGCCTCCGAAGGCTGCTCATTGGCCTCTGGCTGGGCATTGCCGGTTGGCATGTTCTCCTCATGCTCCGGCTCCCCGGGGCTTGACAGGTCGTTGTCACTGTCTTCTGGTGTGGGTGTTCAGTGGGGAGGAGATGACTGTGCACTGGCTGATGTGCCGGCGTAGCCTCTGGCCATCTTCTGTGGATGCCTTGTATGATAACGGGCCAGTTACCCTGACAACCTTGGCCGGGACCCAATTGGGCCGCTCAAGAAGTTGCGAGCATAGACAGGGTCGCCAGGGAAGAACCTGTGGGGAGCAGCTTGGTTTTCTGGGGCTGAGCTGTGTTCTGGAGCCCGGTCTGGGTGCAGCCGATCCAGACAAGCCGTGAGCTGCCTTCCCATTAAGAGTTCTGTGGGGCTGCAGCCAGTGGTAGTGTTCAGAATTATCTGGTATCCAAAAAGGAAGGCTGCCAGCCGGTGGTCCCAATACCCATGTACAATTCTGTGGAGGGACTCCTTAGTCATCCTCACCATTCTCTTGGCCTGGCTGTTGGTTGTGGGGTGGAAAGGAATAGAGAGAATATGCCAGATGGTGTAGTAGGTCATGAAATCATGGAATTCTGATGAAGCGAAGGCCGTCCCGTTGTCTGTCACGACAGTGTCAGTGATGCCATGCATGCTGAAGATCTGCCACATGGTGCGAATGGCCACTTGGGATGACGTAGATGGGCCTGGCACCACCTCTAGCCACTTAGTGAATGAGTCTACCAAAATGAAGAAGATCTGCCCCTAGAAAGGACCTGCTAAGTTGAGGTGCAGCCAGGCCCATGACTTCTGGGAGGATTCCCACTGCAACACTGTGGCCCGAGGTGGTTCCAGTCTGGATTCCTGGCACGTCTGACAGCATTTAACACAGTCCTCAATCTCGCTGTCCATACCAGGCCACCAAACTTAGCTGCAGGCCAGTGCCTTCATCTGAATGATCCCCGGATGCATTTTGTGTAGGGTGGTGACGACTCGCTGGTGCAGCGGAACAGGCACAACCACCTGGCTTCCACATAACAGGCAGCCCTTATGGGCTGACATTTCATCCCAATGGGAGGAAAACACAACAAACTCTGGGCCCACCCAGATGGTGGGTCATCCCTTCCCCACTCAGTCCAAAACACAAGAGCACACAGTCCTGTGACGTGTGGTGGGACACATCTGATACCTGGAGGGGACGGTCTGGCAGGTCCTTGAGGAGCAGAATCTGATTGCCCGGCGCTAGATCTGGGTCACACGAGGACAGTGGGAGGCGGTTGAGGGTGTCAGCATGACCCATCACTTTCCTGGGCCAATGGAGCAGGGCATACTGGTAGCCTCCTAGGAAGATCAACCAGCAGAGCACCTTGGGAGACCGCACCTGCGGTGTCTGGCGATCTGGGGCCAACAGGCCCAAGAGGGGTTTGTGGTTGGTTACAATGGTGAAGGGCTGTCCGTAGAGGTAGTTATGGAACTTCTTTACTCCCACCATGATCACCAGCACTTCCTTGTCTATCTGGGCGTAGTTGCGCTCGGTCGAAGAGAGTCCTGGAGTAATAAGCCATGGGGACCTCCCAGCTGTCAGGCAACTGGTGCCCCAGGATGGCCCCAACCCCGTACGGGGAAGCGTCGCAGGTGAGGACAATGGGAAGTGACTCATTAAAGTGTGCCAGGACAGCATCAAGGTGAGCAGATCCTTGATGGCCCAGAATGCTGCGGCTTGCTTCTAGCTCCAGACCCAGGGTGCTTTTTTGTCGAGAAGGTGGTGTAGGGGCTCGGCGATGGCTGCTTTGTGGGGCAAAAAGGAGTGGTAGAAATTCAGCAGCCCTAAGAAGGTCTGGAGTTCAGACTTGGGAGTGTTGACGATGGCGTGGCCCTGTGCCGCTCTGGGATGCCCCGTGTGTCGATGGTAAACCCCAGAAACTCGACCCTCATCACCCCTAGCAGATACTTTTCCCACTTCACCCTCAGATCAGCAGTGTGGAAACATTGCAGGAAGGTGCACAGTCTTTCAGTGAAAGCCTCAGTAATGGGTGCTGCGATCAAAACGTTGCCGAAGGACTCCGGGGATACCTTTAAGAAGACAGTCCATTAAATTTTGAAAGATCCCCAGGGCCACGCTGACCCCAAATTGCAGTCGCTGCACCCGGAACACGTCCCTGGGTGTGATGATCATCTGGGCCTCTGCTGTGGCATAATTCACGGGGAGCTGCTGGTACGCTTGGGCCAGATCCAATTTTCCAAAAACCTTTGTACCCACCAAGGAGGCCAGAACATGGCTAACTACAGGGAGCAGGTACGCATGGTGCACTTGTAGTCTGCACAGATATGGACGTCCTCATTGAGCTTGACTGGGGTCACGATGGGGGTTTCCCAGATGGCATGTGGCACGGGCTTCAGAACCCCTTGGGCCACCAAGTGATCCAACTCCCCATCTATCTTAGGCTTAAGGGCAAAGGGAATACTCCTGGTTTTCATGCGGATGGGCTGCACCGCTGGGTTGAGGTTAAGGGACACGGGCGGACTGGTGTAGCAATCCAGAGTCCCATCAAAGACGGCTGGGAATTCATTGCACACATCCTGAAAATCAGATGGCTGCACATGGTGTACCCCCGTTACTCTGAATCCTAAGGATGCGAACCAGGACAGGCCCAGTAAGCTCGTGAACCGCCCTTCCACTACTAACAAATCCAAAAGTCTCTTAAACCTCTTCTACTCCACCTGAAATTTGCCCCACCCTTTCACAGCCACCGGGTTCTTTTGGAAGTCTCTTAAGGTAAACCCAGAGGAGGGCTTCCGCAGGCGGGAATCCCCATGTGGACAGAGCCTCTGTAGAGTCTCTGCCAAGATGATGGAGAAGGAGGACCCCGTGTCCAGCTCCATCTCACCTGAAGATCCCTCAATATACACAGTCAGATTGATTTTGTCCAGGGTGTCCCAGGGCAAACTCAGTATCTGGTCGTGGCGGGCACCCATGGTGTTTAGTTCCGCTGATTCCTGGTGTGCGGTGGTCTGTCTCCGGAGACCCCTGGAGTGGCAGGCGCGTGCTATGTGGCCGATTTTTCCACAGGTCTGGCAGGATGCATCTTGGAAGCAGCAGGAACAGTGTTCATCGGTGTCACTGCAGCTGGCAGAGGATGCTTGCATGGCAGTCCTTGCAGGGCAGGTGGTCACTGTTGATGGCTGTGAGTCTTGGTGAGCCGGGCACCATATCTGGAGTATTTCTTCCTCATCCAAGGCATCGGAGACTGGGGATGTGGAGGCCTGATGCACGGAGGGAGCCTGGTGATCCCGTTGTGACTTTTCAGAAGTTGTGGCCATGCGTAGTTTGAGTTCATCGGTACCGATGAGTTTGTGGCAGAGTTTCTGTTCTCGGATGCCCCAGACGAACTGGGTTAAGAGGGCATCCTCGAGACTGGGAAACTCGCAGTTGATCGCCAGCCTGCAGAGATCAGCCATGAAGTTGATGGCCACTTCACCGGACTTTTGGTGGCACACCAGGAAGTCCATGTGCTTCGCCATCTTAGTTGCTTCTTCAAGGGCTTTAGGAGCTATGAGGCCCTGGTCTAGGCGTAGTGTGGCGATGCCACATGTGCTGAGCAGGAGTGATTTTTTCTTGTCGATGTCGTCTATGCCTTGGAACCGAGCGAAGTACTTCAGCTGGTCCACCCACGCTTCCCAAAACTCAGGGTGAGCGGGGTCGAATGCAGGAATGACTCCCAGAGTGGCAGCCATGACTCGTGGAACGATGTGAGGCGTGGAGTCCTGGAGATCATTGTGCGGTGCGGTGCTGGAGGCTGGGTCAGGGTTGCTCATCGGGATCCCACCTTCATTGCCAGTGAAATATACTGGGTTCAGACGCGTAGAGTGATCAGCTCATGGTTTATTGTGATTTCAGCTCAAACTTGAGACAGACAAGCTGGGTCTGAGGCCTGCTTAAATCCCTGCAACACACCATACCCAAGCACACCCCCACTCCCTGTGATAGGCTATTTACAGTGCAAGGTTCAACCACTGGTTAATTCTAAGATCCAGGCAAGCCTATAGGTCTGTTCCAGAATCCTAGCCAGCTTTTGTTATGCAGCTGAAGCTATGCTTATTTGTGTGAGTGGTAGGAGTTTGTGCACAAGTACATGTGGCCATTCCAATACATAATACCAGGGATCACTCCACTCTTTAGAACTATCTCCCTTTCAACTGGGCAGAGAATCTCTTCCCTTTGTCAGGTTCAACTGAAAGTAAGTCCAGGCACTCTTCATAAAAGATATGCTTTATTGGAATACCAGTAAGTTGCCCTTTATTAGCAGAGTAATTGTCAGAAATACTCCACCAGGCACAATAGCCTCCAGATATAGTATGATGCATAAGCTCTATTAGCGAATGAACTCTGAGCGCACGGGCGGGAATACTCCCGGCGGAAGAATACATAATGACCGGGAGAAAGGGCCCCTTCCCGTCCCACTATCTAAGGCACGAATATTTCCGCCGGCTGGGAAAGGCGCCTGTATCTTGAGCTCAAAGACACAAGATAGCAGGCGGCGGCAGATTCCTTCTCCCATGAGTTACAGCCAAGCAACATACGCGCATGCGAGCCAATTAATTAAAACAAAACAATGAATACAGTGTCCGAGGCGAGACAGGGAAACACAGGGAAGAAACATGGCACCTGACACCCTCTAACTAGAAGATCTACCTGTTTTCCTGGGGCAAATGGGGTTTTTCACCAAAACACCCACTCCTCCTTGCCAACTTTCTTAGTCCTCAGTCAGTATGAAATTATTCTCGGTCAGAGTTAAACTTTCCACAGTCGATGCTAAACTCAGACTCAGTCAGTATTAAACAAATTCTCCTCAGCAGTCAGTTCCCAAGTCTTTCTGCTCAACTGACATTAGCCAATCAAATCCCTTCGAGCAACCTGTCATGCAAGGCTCTCTGGCTCTGAGAGGCATTAGCCTTTCACAGTCTTTCACATGTTTACATAGCACTTATGAGCTTTTAAAGCACAGTCTGTCACATCCCAGCATTCATCTCTCAAAGAAAGAGGGAGAGAGAGATCACAGTAGAAAGGGCAGAGCAGAGGCATTCCAAGGGAAGTTAAACTCTACTGTGCTGGATGTTGGAGATCTCCAGCTGGGGGCCCTAAAGCTGACATTGCTCCCCCCAAAATTTTGTCCTCCCAGACCCCCTCTCTCAGAGGGCCTGCCTGGGAGAGGGTCTTCTGGGTCATGTCACAAAAGGTTTGGAATTGCTATTTCTACATCATTGTATGTATTTTAGATCTCTTTTTAACTGTTTTAATGATATTTGGTGGGAGGTTGATTTTATCATGTATGTTTAATTTTGGCCCTGGCCACACGGCCGGATAACGTGGGGGGGAGGCGTGGCTTTTTGCAGCAGCGCAATTAAATGCGCAAGAACATGATCAGACCCCGCCGTGGAAACATCGGGGTTTCTTTGTCTGGGAGCGCCTTTGACGCGTGGCAAGGAGTGCACTTGAGCGATCACACGTAAGTATCCCGTCGACGGCCCATAGCAAACCATTTGCTAGTAGGCCGTCCCTGGGTTTTTTTTACTCCGGATTTTCGGGCGGCTGCTACAGGTCATCGACGGTTGTGCTATGGTTCCCAGATGTGGTCCTGTGATCGCGCCCCGAAACTCCACATCACTTTCATATCTCTCCCACTGCAAATTCGCCAAGTGACCGGGGCCTTTCTCTTGTATGTTTTAATTTGTTAGCCACTGCAGCAGCCCTTGTGAGGGCAGAAAGGTAGGGTATAAATTTTGTAAAATAAATAAAGAAATAAATACCTGGAGTGTGGTCTAAGAAATCTCCCCTTCTTGTTATTTTAAAAGGTTGCCTTTTCTTCATGAAGACCACAAACATTTTACCCTAGTTTATAATGAAATGTTGACATCTCTAAATAATGTACTACACTTGATCTTAGCCTGACCTGGATAACGCAGATCTCAGAAGCTAAGCAGGGCCTCCCCTGGCTAGTAGTTGGATGGGAGACCGCCAAGGAATCCCAGGGGCATGAGGCAGAGGTAGGCAATGGCAAATCACCTCTGAAACCACCTTGAAAACCCTACAGGGTTGCCATAAGTCAGCTGTGACTTGACGGCCGTTTCCACCACCAAATCATGGAGGGTCAACAAACTGGGCCTAGAGAACCAGGCCCTTCACCCGGAATCCCAGAGCGGCTGACAATTCCCTTCCCTTCCTTTCCACACAACAGACGCCCTATGAGGGAGGTGGGGCTGAGAGAGCTCTGAGAGAACTGCTCTTGAGAGAACAGCTCTGAAAGAACTTATGACTGACCCAAGGTCACCCAGCTGGCTACATGGGAAGAGTGGGGAATCAGACCTGGTTCTCCAGATTACAGTCTGCTGCTCTTAACCACTACATCAAACTGGCTAATAATGAAAATAAAGTAACTTTATTCCTCTCTCACTCCTGAAACATGTGCATTTGATTAGCGAAGCAATATGAAATTACACCCAATGCACCAAGAGGCACATTTACTATGGAAATTGTGCAAACATACTACTATTTCATGTATTTTTTTAAGCAGCAGGTTTCCATTTTTCTTATTTTGAAGTAAACTACAACACTAGAAAAAAAAGAAATGTAAATTGCCATGTGTTGATATATTTACAGCAGATGGTCTCTTAGTAACACATTGGTAGTATCCATTTATTGAAAACAGTGACTTCTACCTCTACAAAAAATAATACTCTTTTTTAACACCCCTCCCTCCCCAGTAGATAGATCTGGAAATGAGAAATAACCGTGAAGGACTAGAGATGTTAATGTCTTGAAAACATAACCTGGAAATTTTTAAAAACAATGTTGTTGTCTCAGAACTTAATAAAAGCATAGCCCCTTAGGCTACATTATCAGAGTGGGACACAGACCTTAAACCATTTGGGGACACTGGGAGGGGGCAGCATCAGGTGAAGGCCTGGTTCTCTAGGCCCAGTTTGTTGACCCTCCATGCTGGACTAAATGGACCCTGGTCAGATCCAGCAGGCTCTGCTTATGTCCTGGGCGTGATCTCTCCCTGATGAAAACATGGAATAGGGTTAGGGATGACCCTTTCCTTCTCCTTCCTTTCTGTTATCTAAGGGGAGAATAGAGGGAAGCAGACAGCCAGCACATTCAGGGCGGACGAAGGAAATCTTTCACACAATATAACACTGGGAATGAGTGATGCCCACTAGCATAGATGACTTTAAAAATGATTAGACAAATCCATGAAGGCTGGATCTATCAACACCTATTAGTAACAACAACTAAATAAAGCCTACCTGTTCAGGGGCAGGGAACTTCTGGAAATCACAGGAGAGAGCTATTGCTTTCATGCCCCAACTGTGAATGTCCGAGGTGCACCTGAGGGGCTGTTGCTGTAAATGGACCTGGTCCAGACCTGTGGGGCTCACCTCATTGTTTTTAGTGACAATGGTAAGAGAAAGCGGAAGAACTCCTTCTGAAAAAATCTCCTTGGCTTTCTTCCAACAATCCTACTGATACTTTACAACTTGCAAAATTAAGAGGTCATTATAACATACGAAGAATGTGTCTGCATTTATGACCATAAATCTATTGAGGATCTAGAGGCCCTCTATTGTCCATGATTTGCATTAGAATAAGATTCCTTGGGAATATTTTATTACAATATCCAGGGAGAGCGGACAATGGCAGACTAATTATATTGCTTGTCAACAAAAGTAAATGGGAAATGCGAATGGCAAATGCTGCAAATGGCAAAGTTTGCTGTACAGGTGATATAGACCTTGTCAAAAATGACCACTGCTAAGGTGGCCAATGGATAAATCCTTGCATTATGTTGTCTGACTGATGGAATTCTCGTTGTTTCTAACTTAGATTGTTATTGCTGTTATGATTTTAAAACTGTATATAGACCTGTAATGAGCATTAAGATTTTAATTGTTATTGTGATTGCTGTATTTTATTTATATCTATATATCTAATTCTCAACAGTCCCCTCTGCCTGCAGAGTCTGAGGAGTGCAGAGTTTGGGGCGGAGAGAGGCCTCAGCTGAATATAATGCTGCAGAGTCCACCATTGTCTCGAGAAGGACAGATCTCTGTTGTCTGGAGTTCAGTTGTCAATCTGGGGGATCTCCAGGTCCCTCCTGGAGGCTGGCAAGCCTAGGCCTAGCAGCACCCTCTGGGTGACTTGATGCCACCTGACTTGCATGATTCAACTAGGCCTGGCTGCTTGCTGCTGTTCAACAGCAGCCACCCCAGGGCTTTTTTTGTAGAAAAGGCCCAGCAGGAACTCATTAGCATAGTAGGCCACACCCACGACAGCGCAGCTCTCTCCCAGGGTCGGCTTCCCAAGGCGCCCCCGCGGCTTGCGGGGCGCATGGGGAACCTGAGGGAAGGAAGGCAGTTTCTGTATCGGTTTCCCCAGGCGCCCCACAGCTGCCTTCCCTCCCTGGATTGGATTGGCTTCCCCAGGCCCCCCGCCGCTTGCAAGGCACCTGGGGAAGCCGGAGGGGGGAGACTGTGGGCGTGGCCAACTCGGAAGCCAGCCGGAACTCTGTTCCTGTGCGTTCCTGCCCCAAAACAGCCCTGAGCCACCCTATGAAAGTCAGGGTAGTATAATGGTCAGAGCTTCAGAGCAGGGTTTGCAAGATCCAGGTTTAGTTCCCCATCTTGCCGTGGAAGCTCCCATCTTGCCGTGGAAGGAGATTGAGATGCCAACTCCAGGTTGGGAAATTCCTGGATATTTGAAGGGTGGAGCTTGGGGATGGTGGGGATTGAGGTGGGGAGGGACTTCAGACAGCTGTAACGCCATCAGCTCCACCCTCCAAAGCAGCCATTTCCTGCAAGGGAACCAATGTTGCCAACCTCCAGGTGAGGGCTAGAGAGGTCTCCTGGAATTACAAGTGATCTCCAAATACAGAGATCAGTTTCCCTGGTGGCAATGGCTGCTTTGGAGGGTGCAGTTTATGGTATTATACCCTGCTGAGGTCCGTTCCAAGCTCAAACCTCATCCTCCCAAGGCTCCACCCCCACGTCTCAAGGAATTTCCCAACATGGAGCGGGCAACCCTAAGATGAACTGATCTCTGTATCTGGCCAGTCCGGTGGGATTCTTGGAGAGTGGCCTGCTGCCATGGTGGAAGTCGTGGGAGGCCAGGAGCGTGATGGGGTGGGGGCATGGAGGGGAGATGGAGAGCGAGTAAGGAAAGGGGTGGCAGGGAGGAGAAAGAGAGTGAGAGAAGTAAGGGGAGAGGGGAAGAAGCAGAGGTGGGAGGAATGGGACAGCTGCTCCTCCAAGTTTCTTGTGGGTCCCCACTGGTTTATTTATATTTTGGACTCGGTACTCCACTGGGAACCCGTGTAGCTGGTGCAGCACAGGTTGTATATGTGTGCTCTCTGTGGCGTTCCCATCAGGACTTGTGCTGCCTCATTCTGGACCAGTTGGAGCTTCTGGGTCAGTCCCAAAGGCAGGCTAGTGTACAGCAAGTTACAGTAGTCTAGCCTGAGGTGACGGTTGTGTGTCTTACAGTGGCTAGGTGAGGGTTCAACAGGAAAGGGGCTACCTGGCGAGCTTGGTGTAGATGGAAGAACACCAGCCTGGCAACATCCATAACTCGGGTCTCATAGTTAAGGAGGCATCCAGGATGACGTCCAAACTCCTGACAGATTGTGCTGGAACTAGCGATGCCCCATCAAGAGTGGGAAGTCTGTGCCCCAATCCTGAAGGCCCCCCCCCATGCCACAGAGCCTCCATCTTTATCAGATTCAGTCTCAGTCTGCCCTTTTTTAACCATCCTACCAGGGCCTCCGAACCAGCAGCCAAATGGTGCAGGGTCACATCTGGGTTGCTGTCCAGGAGCAGATCTGGCTGGGTGCCATCAGCGTAGAGGTGACATCCCAGCCCCAAACTCCACAGATGGGGGGGCATTTCAGTGTTATTTGTTAAGGCTTTGAGCCAATGCAATAAAGTTTATGAAGATCCTGCTGAACAGAAGCGGGAAGGACACCTAAATGCACAGAAGGATCTCTGTACACTCACTTGCCAGACAGATGGCTGACACTAAGAAGTAATGGTGGGCACTAAAAGGCCGAGTAAACTTCGAAGGGGAGCCCCAGGATGTAGAATTTGAAACTGCAGTTGGCTTTATAGAGAAGGGCACTGGAGCTCTCTACATACTTAGAAAGTGAGGCAACTGCACTCCATGTCTTTCAAGGGGAGTACAATTTGCTAGGCTGTGTCTCAATGGCTGATTTCTCTCCAAAACTTTGATGCGTTGTCCTCTTGTCCTACTTTCTGTACCGTTCTTTGTAGGGCAGCAGGGTGGAATTCCCTTCAATATCCCATCTGCTTTGCATTCAGCAGCAGCCTTGTTTTGCATGAATACTTCAGATTTGGAGGATGACTCCACTGTTAGGCAATAGCAAACATACAGTAAATAAATTTATTCTTCTAACACACACAAATCCGCTCCGCTTTGGAAATTCCGAATTGCCATCACAATACACACAATTTGGGAAAGATCTGAACTGTGGGCAGATGGCAAGATGGCACAAGGCCAGTGGGAAATGCTCCCTTCTCCCTCCTCTGAAACGCCAACCACACTGGCAAAAATCTCCTCACGGAGGCTGTGCTGCTCTCGTCAGACTGCATCATCAGCATTCACCAAAAATGACGTCTGACAGCAAAACCCTCCTTATGATGAAAGTCCAAACCTTCGCAGTGCCACATACATCAACAAACAGAAGTATCGAACAGTGGGAGACAAAAACCCTTGCCAAACTGTAGCCAGGGTGTTTCAGAGCAACTGGACAGTACGGTGGCAATAATGGCACTATGCCCGGACCAAGCTGCACAGGGGCAGCTATATATCACACCCAGAGTGGCAGAACATATTTAAAATCCAGAAATCATCACATCCAAACCCAATACTTTCTGCTCTACAATGCCAATCGGCTAAGCTGGTTGCACCATCCTAGAGAGAAAGTCTAACACTGCAAGGATTAGTATCAGCTTGAACAGAGATCGTGCATGGTTAAATTAGGATTGCACTATCAAGGATACTGATAATAGAAATGTGATCCATGTCTTATGCCCATGACAGACGAGGAAATCTGAAATATAAGAATTAATCATTGCACTGTTGAGATTGTTCTGTTATGTAAGCGGACTGCCTCCAGGGGTCCGCGACTAAAGTAAGGAGCTTGGTCCCTGAACACAAAGGGACCTAGGATCCTAGACCACCTCGTGTCCACCAATAGCACTTCTGGCGGCAGATTCAAACCCTCCAATGGAACTGTGGGTGTACTGGGATGTATACAGTTGGCCCTTGTGGGGCCATTTTGCCAGTTTGTGTGTCAAGTACAATAAACGCGTCTGAATGCATTTCGTAATATAAGTCCTCCACCAACAGCGTTCTGGGTTCGCTTCAAAGTGCTGGGTCTTACCTTTAAAGCCCTATATGGCCAGGGTCCGGCATACCTGAGGGACCACCTTTCCCCATATGTTCCCCCAAGGGCACTACGGTTGGGGGCTCAACATCTCCTGGTAACTCCAAGCCCCAAAGATACCAAACTGGCTGCAACTAGGGCCAGAGCCTTTTCGGTGGCGGCTCCTACCTGGTGGAATGAGCTCCCAGAGGCGATTCAGGCCCTGCAGGAACTTGCGCAGTTCCGCAGGGCCTGCAAGACGGAGCTCTTCCATCAAGCTTTTGAGTAGGGTCATGTGTGATTTCCTTCTAGGACACAGAACAGCAAATTGTGACAATGTCTCCCCTTGACCTATTTTCTGCTGTTTGTAAAGAAATAGACGGGAGTTTTTCCAGTGCTCTGTCTCCTTGCGTCAAGGAGGAAGGTTCCAACTCACAAAATATGTAGGCTGAAGCCCTTTTCCTTGCCAGAAGATCCACTTGTTGACAATACATTTTAAGTCCTTGCTTGAAATGGCAGACTGGGGCGAGAGAACGTATGAGAGAACGGAGTGGCAAGCGAGCTCCCACTTTGCCGTTTCAAGATGAAAGTCCGCTAGGACCAATCTTATCTTATGGGGCGAGGATCTCTTTCAAGGCATTCTTGCTTCCCAGGAGCAAAACAAAGAATATAACTTAATCAGAGAGACTGGCAGGTGAACATCACTAACTGCTCAGGAACTCTGCTCTTCTAGTAGGACATACGTAGTCAAACCCACTTCAAGAGCTGGTAAAAGACTCTGACCCAAAGAAATAGCCAGCCAGCTGAATAATAAGCATGGATTCTCATGAACGTAACATATTGATAGATGATGTTTCCAGGTAAGTTCTCTTCATTGAGTGGGCTTTCCAGAAATTTCCACAAGAAATTAGTATTACAAAGGGATCATACAGCCTGATAATTCCATTAATCATAAAATCAAAGTTTGCCCCAGAGGTATGAAATTTGGCGTGCAGATTTTCTCTAAGGGGTACATCTGGCCAGATTTCAGAAAAATCTGATAAAGGATGACATTTATACTTTTTGTCTGTCACTGTATCTTACAGTAAATGTGACGGTCCCCAGGCAGATGACTCCACACACACATGTAAGGTGTTTCTGCAGACACAGAAAATTAACCACAAAATAATAATTTAAAAAATCACTAAAATCCAGGCTGGTGAGGTCGGAATATTCTCCAGAGGGAAGAGGACACTGAGAGCGACTGAGTGTAAATCAAAGCAAAAAAAAGGATTGGAAGGGGAGGAGAAATTAGTTCACTCCCGTCTCTAAGAGCTGAGAGGATCTTGGAGAGGAAGATTTTGAGGGGTAGGGTGGGACTCCCAAATCAATCTCCTCTCAGTTCCTTGTGGACGCCAAGCAGGCATGATTAGGGCACTGGACTAGGCTGAGAGAAAGCCAGGTTCGGATCCCTGTTCAGTCGCAGGAGCAGGCCGCGTGACCTGGGGCCCGTCAGCTTCACCCGCTTCTCAGGGTTGTTGGGTTAGGGTGGAATGGAGACGGAGAGAAGGAGGTTGTGTGAGATCCTCATGTTTCCCATGGGGGGGGGGGGGAAGCAGGGCATAAATTAGGAGTGGGCATTCAGATATTCCCCAGGCAGGAATTCATTGTTTTGGGTTGGCTCACAGGTATCAGAAATTACCCCAAACACTCCCAAAATTCCGGGAGTAATGAAAATTTATCTCTTGGGATTTGGGGAGTGTTTCGCAGGGGCCGGGAGTGTGTGTGTGTGGAGGAGAAGCTGGCCCCAGCAAACAGCTGTCAGGTGGCACGTCTCCCTTGCAATTGGAAAGGGCTACTCATTTCTACGAGAGTCAGCCAGGCCTCCAGAGTTACAATTTCCCCCTCACTCCCACTGCCCCGGGGGTGGGTGGGAATGGAAAGGGAAATGGAAAACATGGGCCCCAGAGTCTAGAATCTGGAAAGAAAAACTGAGACATAATCCCAAACTGAGGGCACTTCCAAATATCTGGGATAATGGAACTCATGCCTTCCCCAAAATCCATATCTGAAATTAATACAATTTTTAAGTGCACATCCTAAACACCTAAATAAATAAATACTTACTGCCTACACAAAGCATGATTTCTCCTTTTTAGTCTAAACTTCCAGAAAACTCCATGCTTGATAATTCGTTCAGTGAAAATCCTTTGTATATTATGCTACACCTTGGCCATCCTTTGTCATTTGCCCCCCCCCCGCCCTCTGAAATGAGGCCAGATTGTACCAAGTACTAAGCATGGCCCTAGATGACTCCTCCCACCCAGCTCTGGTTTCTTGTGAGAATTTTCTGGGAAGAGACTACTCAATGAGAATAACTTACCTGGCAAAGATCATCTACTATTGGGCATAGTCATATGAAACAATTATTCCTCATACTTGCAGGTAATGGCTGACTAGCACAAGTTACTTGACCCCACTGTATTCTTCTGTCTTAAAAACAAAAACAAATGGGAAAAGGTGAAGAATTATTAATAAATTAATTAAAATGAGTAGCCACGTAACAAGAAGTTGCTGCAATGAAGTTTCTGCTCCAAAAATTAACACTTCCAAAGATAAAAATGTGAAATGTAAAGAGGCCTACCAAGGGCTTCATATGGGAGAAACCCCAGTGCAGGAAAAGACCTTTTGCGTGTCTTGCAGCCCAGTCTGAGAGGGAACAAACTACCTCTTGCAAAGTGGGTGATGAGTCCCAAAGTTCACATCCAGAGCCAGACAAACCACAAGACCCAAGAACTTCCATGACACAGTTACATGGTAAAAACTTGTAAGACACAGATCCAAGTCCCAAAAGAGCAGGAGCAGATGACAGAATCATGATTTTTATATTCACCTTTTTCTTCATTTTTACATTTTTGAAAATAGCATGGACTCTCCACGTTTTTGCAAACATTGCTCCAAATGCAGTTGTGTAGCCCACTGTAAGTATCCACGTCCGGACCTGAAACAAAGAAGAAATTCAGCTTATATCCTGACCCAGTGACAAGCAAGATGTAAGCTATGTGCTTAGGTTTTCCTAAGGAAATAAGCTAATTCCTTCTTATATCAACTTTCATGTTGCCTGTCTTCAAGAACCAGGCCCTGGAGTCCTAAAATTTATGAGAAAAATCAAGCATCACTTAAAACAAGTCTATGGCTTTCAAAACTGTTGAAAAAGGCTTAAAAACTTGAACCAGCTATGAACTGGACTGTCACAAAGCATAATGGGAAATAATGGATGTGCATGCGTTTCTCCACAGGTATTTATTATTGGGTTGCAATTCAGTAACAGTAAGTCTCTCTAAAATGACAGGTCTGAAGTGAAAAGTTAAATTCTTAAGTATTACTGATTTCGACTGGATTTGTAAAAGAAAAATCTTTGAGAAAATAAAATAAAGCAGAGGTTAAGAATCAACGTCTATCTGTACGTCTCGCAACCATGTGTGAGGGGACATGCAGAGCAAACATGTACACAATGGAGCCACCTAGGACTTCTGAAAACCTGGTGGAAACCCCAGGTATGCAGAAAATCTAATTTTGGCAGCCAAGAATATTGTGAGGCCTGGTGGTATCTCAGCCACCATCTTGTGTTGTCCCAGGTTCAGTGCCAAGACCTGCGCCTCAAGCACATTGAGTGTGGAGGGCAAGCTGCAGGAAGGCCATCGAGTGCCCAGTGCTTAGGGAAGGGCAGTAAACTGTTCTGGGGGTCCCCTGCCACACCTGTGGAGCTCCAAGCATGCTAAGAAATACAGACAATGGAACAACCACTAAGCAAGGGAAAAGGAATGGCGGGAGTACAAAGCAACTGAAAAAACTGCATGCGCCTTTTTTGTCCCGGCAGTTCAGTTGGCAATGTTGATGATGCATTTTTATAAAAATCGTCCCTCATTAGCATTTACGCTGCAGTTTTTGTGCTCCATTTTTCACCAAGCACATTATCACCGGTAACTCCTTCGTTTCAAGTAGAAAAAAACCAGCATCTGACAAACATCAGAAATAAATATTAAGATATTTATGTTTAACTCCTAATTGAGATAATGAAAGCAAATGGAACTTGAAAGGAGACAGCTTTGCATAAGCCGACATACGCACAGCTCTGTATTTTTTGCCTGAATGAGATATTTCTCTTTTCTTTCTTTTCTATGTTATTCACAGAGCACTTGCACTTCTATTATTTTTCTTTTCTTGTGCCTGTTATCTCGTAATTATGCGATTTATTTAAAATGACACACAACAGATAAAAAGTATTTTAAAATTAAGAACAAGATTGCAGACACAGGCCCAAGCATTGTGACACTTATCAGAAAGAAACTGCAATTTTGTCTTGCTCCTTTGTGTTAGAAATAATTGTAAACTGTCTGAAACTGAATTTATACCATCACAATTATTGCATCCAGTCCCCCCAAAACCCACAGCAAGGGAAAAGTCACAAAAAATCTGCCTTGTTGGAAAGATTGCTTTTATTTTACCTAGCAGAGTTTGAGATGAATAATACAGTTACAATCAGAATACCATTGGAATAAATTAAACATTTCTTCAGTGGTATTCACGGTTATAGGCCTTTACTGAACAAGAGAGATCTTCACATGTAAAGTCATCTTCCAAACTCATGGTTGATCTGGACTGCCATAGCTCTGCTATGCTCTGGTTTCACCACAGAGTTTCTGGTGATTCATACAGACGTGATTTCCAGAGAGGACATCATACTGTCATCAGCCTCCCCCCCCATGCCCATGCCCATGCCCATGCCGCCATGGTCTCGAGCGGGTTGTCTGCCTGGCGATCCAACAATGATACGGATGAAAGCACATCCGCGTACCTCCCATCTCCATCACAATGCTTATCTGGTCTCTCAGAAATAAATGGAAAATACTATCAATGTGATCGTTATTCACCACAAACGCCATGCAGTCAGGCCTTTGGACTGGGGCACTGTTATTTGGCAGCTTCAAACAGCTGATTCTGGAAACTTCTATTTATCATCATAGCTTCGAAGTGGCTTCCTTCTATTTTAATTATATATACAAAAGCAAATCTATACTGCCTGAAGACAAGGCAGGAACTTCTATGTATTCCAGGGACTCTTTAAGTAGGTGGGGGGGGGGGAATCAACTTTTTAAGTTAACCAAACTACCAAAAAAAGCCTCTATGATTAGGCCAGGAACAGAATGTTGAGAGTGGATGGGAATAAGTCAAAGGAAAAATGAGAAATTTGCCTGCTTAACCCAGTGAGACCATATAAATGGAAAAGATTTTGCAAATGGGTGGGGGTGTTTCTGAACCCCCCCCCCCTTCACAATTCCCCACTGTGACAAGCCCCAAGCTGAGAATCAGTTGTGGGTCCCCAAACTTGCTGGCCCCAGGCCAAACAGCAGGACCATGAACCAAGAGTCCGCAAAAAAGAAGGAAAAAAGAGACCATAAACAGAAACGGGGGGGGGGGGAGAGAATCCCCAGAAACCCTCCCTTGGGAACAGACAATGATGAAGGGGGTAAGGGAACAAGAGCCGGCAGTTAGAAAACCCTTGGCGGCAGCTGACAGTGGCAGCTGGTTAAAATGGTGGCCGGAATTGCCGTCAAGAGGCCACTGACTTGTGAAGACCCCACAGGCAGTTTCAGGGCAAGAGACCAACAGGGCTGGTTTGCCACTGCTTGCCTCTGTGGCATGACCCTGCACATCCTCCGTGGTCTCCAGTCCACTTACAAAGTGTGGCCAACCCTGCTTGGCTTCTGAGATCTGACGCGATCAGGCTAGCCTGGGTCATCCAGGTCAGGGCACAGTTAAAATAGCTTTGGTTAACTGCTCAGGCGGACGGTTGCAGAGTTGGAGAGAGAAAAGCAGGATGGAGACTATGCGAACCAGATAACTGCTGCTCAGAGAGATGAAGGAAAACTGATATAAACAGAACAATTGAGAAGGAGCAAAAAGAACTGAAGATGAAAACATCGTACATTGAGAGCTGTTAGGAAAGCAAGACGATAAAGCACTGGCCGTTAGAAAACCACAGGGGTGTCCAAGTTTTGTTTAAAGAAACTGTAGGAAGGAGAAATGAAGGATGTTAAGCTAGTATGCTGTAGCGACTGCAGCGTCAAAGTAGGCCTCGTGAGACCTGGGTGCACATCCCCGCTCAAGACCAGCCCTCACAGGTACGGGTGGGTGTGCAGGGCTCCCAGTATTTTTTTATTATTATTCCACTTCCAGGTCTGCAGGAATCTGATTTGAGTTTGGAACACACTGCAAAGGGAGGGGGATCGAAGCCGTCCTCTGCAACATTTTCCTGATCTAAAACGACCCCTGATCTAAAACGACTGGGGCCTGCATACGGATTCTCAAAGGGACAGATTGTGGCTTCAGAGACATATTTTACACCAAGAAAATAGTGCAGCGGGAGACTTAATAAAAAGTAGGCTCCCCATGTCTGATAACAATTTTTAAATTGTTTATTTTTATTTAAAATTTTATTTTATTTAAATTTTAAAACAGAGGGAGTTCTGGCACAGAGCTCACAGGACCTCATCTGGTTTAGATCTCTCTGGGTGACCCCAGGCCAGACCAGTCACTCTTGCTCAGATTAACACACAGGACCTCCAAGGGCTGTTGTGAGAATAAAATGGAGAAAGAACCAGCCATGCGTGCCACATTCAGCTATTTGGAGGAAAGGGGCTAAAAATATGTGGGAGATAGACGAAAGTGAGTGCTAGGTTGCCCAGTCTCCTCCTCGCTCCAGCAGGAGGGGCTTGGGGCGGGGACATTCCAGGGGTGGGTGGGGATGTCCCAAGCCCCACCCCCAAGAGTGATCACCCGCCCGGCCACCCCTCTCCCTCCCCCTCCTGCCAGGCCACGTGGTCCTCGCCGATCAGCTGAAGCCCTTTAAATCTGGCAGGAGGGGAGGGGAGAGGGGGTGGCCGGGTGGCTGGTCGCTCCTTGGGGATGGGGCTTCCCCTACCGGGCAGCTTGCTAGGAGCGGACTGGAGCCCCCAAAAGCAGGGCAATCCCCACCCAGATCTGGGAGCTGGCATCCCTAGTGATTGCAGAAATGGAAACTCTATGGGGGAAAATTATTGCCAGCCACTAATGGAAAGGAAAACCTATTAATTCAGAAAACCCATAGGATTTATTTATTTATTTTATTTCTATCCAGCCCTTCCCGCATGTGGGCTCATACATAAACTTATAAATAAGGATGAATTCAAAGAATTGTTTTTTTAAAAAGAGAACCGTATTTAAGCAGCATATTCGCACCGCACTCCCCCCCCCCCGCCCCACAAGCAGGAAGCTTTCCTTTTGGATTCGGTTGTCCGGCGGGCTCCGCTCACATGAGTCCAACAAAGACTGACATACAGTTGCATGAAAGTTGATTGAGTTGGGGAACCTCAGCAAGGCTTCTAAAATATGCTGGCAGGCGAAAGTACATCACTGGGCAAAGAAAAAAGATCTACAACAACAGAAAATGCACAAGGTTCCTTCATTTTTGTTATACCAGAGTGTGCCAGATTGGTGTTGAGAAGGCCTGGGTCACGGAGCTCAATAATGTCAAAATAATGAGACCAGCCAGTTGCTTGACACTTTTGAACTCTTGGGCAGGCAGCAAATACCAGTTCCCTGGGGGGCTGGTGGGGTGCCACGCATGGCCACCAGTGGTGTATGACTGCTGCAGAGTAACGTATACGGCCATCAAACAGCAGCTTATTATTTGGCACTGGGGCTGCCAGCCTCCAGGTGGTGGCTGGAGATCTCCCGCTATTACAACTGGTCAGCTCACCTGGTCAGTTCACCTGGAGAAAGTGCCCATGTTGGAAGGTGGACTCTGTGTGGCCTTTATACCCCCACTGACGTCCCTCCCCTCCCCAAACCTGGCCCTCCTCGGGCTTCACCACCAAAATCTCCAGGTATCTCCCAACTCAGAGCTGGCAAACCCATCTGAGACAAATTTATCGTATGAGCAATGACCATTAAGTGCTTTTTCCGTAAGGATTTAAGGATACCTCCAGAGGGCATATCATACACCAAAACTGCAAGGAAGTATAGAGAAAAAATGGAATCTGGTGCAAAGAACAGGCTCCGTTTCCCAAGAACCTCAATTTTCACCTTTTTTAAGGTATGCCTCAAAATACTGTACCAATGCCTGATACAATCTCAGAAGGGGGCGTAATAAGATTTCCAGTGATCAGAGGATAATGCTTCAGTACTCTGTCAGCTCTTGCCTCCTCCTCCCACCCCCACTATTTGCCAACAAAAGTCCATATGGTGGTATTCCCAGTAGTCATGTATGGCTGCGAGAGTTGGACTATAAGGAAGGCTGAGCGCCAAAGAATAGGTTCTTTTGAATTATGGTGCTGGAGAAGACTCTTGAGAGTCCCTTGGACTGCAAGGAGATCGAATCTGTCAATCCTAAAAGAAATCAATCCTGACTGTTCCCTGGAAGGCCAGATCCTGAAGCTGAAGCTCAAATACTTTGGCCACAAAATGAGAAGGGAGCACTCACTGGAGAAGACCCAGATGCTGGGGAAGACTGAAGGTCAAAGAAGAAGGGGACAGCAAAGGATGAGATGGTTAGGCAGTGTTATCGATGCAATGAACATGAAATTGAGCAAACTCTGGAGGACGGCGCAGGACAGGAGGGCCTGGCGTGATCTGGTCCACGGGATCACAAAGAGTCAGACTCGACTGTGCAACTGAACTACAACAACAAACCCCTATTACTACCAAAAAGAAAATAAATTCTACAAAATAGTTAAAAATGCAAACATTTACCCAAATTGCAGAATCCAGCTTTTCTTGAGGCAGATTTCTCTTTTAATTAGCATGGTACATGAACAGCCTAGCCATAAGCATTATGAGAATAACCACACAGCCTTCCTAGAAAAACTGTTGCTACCGCACATTATTTTAGCTGTGAAATGTAGTATCATCTAAAAAAAGTCATAATGTGCCAAGTGTCTCACTATGCATTACTTCAGGAAAAGAAGATGATAATTAAGGGCAAAATAGCCTCCTTTAAGGGCAGAATGAGAAGTTAAGAAAACACAAATGCCAAAGGAAAGAGAACACAAAATAATGCAATCCCTGCCCTCGGAAGCAAGCACTTAACTAGGCATAATAAGTAAGGAATAAGAAGTTCCGTAAACCATTAATTCACTGGACACAGCATTTAAAGTTCGCAAATGATAAAACAAAAATCACAGTCTAAAAGCACAGGGATTCGGGTTTCCTAACCATTCATCCTCACAAATGTTTTTTTTTTTTTGTAAATACAGTTTATTATTGGATATATTTTCATGTTCATACAATTTAAACAAGCCAATACATATCCATTTCCTTTCGCCCTCTCCCCCCCAAACAAGGCTTCCCGCAATGCTCCAACCCCATTGATATCTCTCTTATTCAGTTACATTTACTACTAAGCTTATTTTCTCTTACTAATGGTAACAATTCAAAAGTCTAATCTCTTTCAATTTCTCCTTAATAGCTATCAAAACAAATCAAACCACGTTTAACATCCCAATTTTTCAACAAGTATTCTTGAAAGTCTTTCCAATCTTCCAAAAAAGTTTCATCTTCTTCGTTGTTTAATTTTCTTGTTAATTTGTCCATTTCTACCATAAACAACATCTTCTTAATCCATTCCCATGTTTCAGGTATTTTGTCTTGCTTCCAACATTGAGCAAAAGTCAGTCTGGCTGCTGTAACCAAGTACCATAATAATGTTCTCTTGGTTACATTTATTTCTTCCATTTTAAGACCTAGCAATAACATCTGTGGGTCTTTCTTAAAAGTACATTTCAAAAATTTTTGTATCTCATTGTGAATCTCAATCCAGTAGCTTACTGCTTTATCACAAGTCCACCACATATGGTAAAAAGACCCTTCTTTTTTCTTACATTTCCAACATTTGTTAGACATGCTTTCATTTATAATAGCAATTTTTTTAGGAGTCATATACCATCTGTACATCATTTTATAGCAATTCTCTTTGACATTTATACAAGTTGAAATTTTCATTGACTTTTTCCACAAATATTCCCAAGATGACATAAATATTTCATTATTAATATTTACTGCCCACTTTATCATTTGCTCTTTTACTATTTCATCCTCAGTATACCATTTCAATAAAACCTTATACAATTTTGAAATCATTTTTTTACCCTTTTCAACCCATACAGTTTCAATTTCAGTATTATTTTCTCTAAAACCATGTTCTCTTTTATCGGTCTTATATAAGTCATAAATCTGTCTATACTTCAACCAATCATATTCAAATCCAACATCAGTTCTATCTTTTAATACGAAGTTTTTCCCTTCTAATTTTAAAAGACTTTTGTAAGGTAACCAATCTAACCCCTGATTTCTTGAATATGGATTAATCACTTCTGCTGGTACTATCCAAAGTGGTCTTTCTTCCGAGAAGAATTTTTTATATCTCGTCCAAGTCTCGAACAATGATCATCTTATGAAGTGGTGTTTAAAAAACTTGTCCATTTTTACTTTTCCATACCACAAATATGCATGCCATCCAAACTTATTGTCATGACCTTCCAAAGCCAACAACTTTTTATTCTCAAGATTAATCCACTGCTCCAGCCATGTTAAGCAGACGGCATCATAATACAGTCTTAGATTTGGTAGTTGTAGTCCTCCTCTTTCCTTTGCATCACATAACATTTTCATTTTGATCCTTGGCTTTCTTCCTGCCCATACAAACTTCGATAGTTCTTTCTGCCATGTATCCAATATTTTCCTTTGTTTTAATATTGGAATAGTCTGAAATAAAAACATCAAACGAGGCAAAACATTCATTTTTACAGTTGCAATTCTTCCCAGTAACGATAGATTCAAGGTATCCCATTTCTTCATGTCTTGCTGGATCCTATACCAAACCTTTTCGTAGTTATTTTTAAACAAATCAATATTTTTCATAGTCAATCCAATTCCTAAATATTTAGTCTTTGTAACTACTTCACATTGAATTTTCTCTTGAAGTTCAATTTGTCTCTATTTCGTCATATTTTTGCACATCACTTTCGTTTTGTTTTTATTAATATAGAATCCCGCCACTGTTCCAAATTCTTCAATTTTTTCCATCAATTGTGGTATATTCTCAATTGGATCTTGAATCATAAACATTACATCATCTGCAAATGCTCTATATTTATACATAAAGCCTTTCACTGTAAGTCCTTCAATATTATTGTCTTTTCTTATCTCTGTCAATAATATTTCCAATATCCAGATAAACAATAACGGAGATAACGGGCAGCCTTGTCGTGTTCCCTTTTGAACTTGGAAAAAATCTGTTCTTTCTTTATTTATATTCAAAGCTGCTTTCTGTTCTGAATATATTGCCACAATCATGTTTAAAAAGGACTGTCCTATATCCATTTTTTCAATTACTTGCAGCATAAACTCCCAATTTAAATTGTCAAAAGCTTTTTCCGCATCTAGAAAGAGGAATCCAACTTCTTTTTCTGGATGTTTGTCATAATATTCAATTGCATCAATCACCACTCTCAAATTGTCTCTGATTTGTCTATTTGGTAAAAAACCAGCTTGTTCTTCCGCTATGGCATCTTTCAAATATTTTTTCAACCTTTCCGAAATTATTTTTGCGAATAATTTGTAGTCATTATTCAATAGCGATATTGGTCTATAATTCTTTACATTAGTTAAGTCCAAACCTTCTTTAGGTATAAGTGAAATATTTGCTTCTTTCCATGAGTCTGGGATCCGTTTGGTCATTCTTATCTCGTTTGACAGAAGTACTAAAATAGGGGTTAGCTCCTCCTTAAATTTCTTATAGAATTTTGCTGTAAAGCCATCTGGACCTGGAACTTTGCCCAACTTTGCATCTTCTATCGCCATTGTTACCTCTTCCTTTGTTACTAATCCATTTAATAGTTCTTTGATTTGTTGTCCCAGCTCTGGTACTTCAATATTCTCCAAATATTTCTTAATTTTCTGTTGGTCAATTCCTTTCTTTTTAAACAGTTTGGCGTAATATTTGAAAAAAGCTCTTTTTATGCCTTTCGAATCCACAACATCTTTTCCATCTTCAATAATCTTGCTTATAAAATTTCTTTCTTTTCTATTTTTCAATTGCCACGCTAAAAATTTTCCTGGTTTATTTGCACCCTCAAACGCTTTTTGCTGTAATTTTTTCAAGTTCCAGTATAGTTCTCCATTTAGTAGAACATTCAATTGATCCTGTAGAAAGTGAATCTCTTTAATGATTTTTTTCTTCCCTGGTCTTTTCTTTAATTCATTTTCTTTTTGTCGAATTTTTTCATGGAGGTCATTTTGTTGTTGCATCCTTTGCTTTTTATCTTTAGAATTCAATGAAATAAGCAAACCTCTCATTACCGCTTTGTATGTATCCCATACGACCTGTATATCAGTACCTTTATTCAAATTCGTTTCAAAAAAGTTTTTCGTTTCTTTTTTTAATGTCTCATTAATTAATTTTTGGTCCAGTAAGTCCTCGTTAATTCTCCAATATAGTGGTTTTGATTTTTCTTTTGATATCCAAAGTAAAGGATTGTGATCTGAGTTGTTTTTTGGTAAAATTTTGATTTTATGAGTTTTTAACGCCATCTCCTCTGACATCCAAATCATATCAATTCTAGAAAAGGAATTATGTCTGTTAGAGTAAAACGTATAATCCTTAGTCTTAGGATTCCATTTCCTCCAAACGTCTTCTAGTTTCTCTTGTCTCATCAACTGGAGAAATTTTTTTGGCAGTTTTCCAACCGCTTCTCCAATTGCATTAGACTTTCTGTCCAATGCATTATTCACCGTGCCGTTAAAGTCTCCTGCAAAAACTATTTGGTCATAATTTAAGCAGTCCAACTCTCTTGTCAAGTCATTGAAGAAAGTCTCTTTTGCTCCATTGGGTGCATATATATTTACAAGCAATGTCCTTTTTCTGTACATCGTTATTTCCACACCAACATATCTTCCTTCCTTATCTGAGAAGATTTGTTTAGGTTCCAATTCTTTAGTAATATATATCACTGTTCCTTTCTTTTTGTTAATTGCTGATGAATGAAATTCTTCTCCCAATTTCTTATTAATCAGATATTTATTGTCTTGTTTTCTAATGTGTGTTTCTTGCAAACAAATTATATTGCATTTTTGTTTCTCTAGCCAATGATTCACTAATCTTCTTTTGTTTGGTGAATTTAGTCCATTTACATTCCAAGATAAAAATTTGTAATCCATCAGTGTTTTGAATTAAATGTCTTTAAAATCGTCAAAATTGTTCTCTTTAAATCTATACATATCTCCTTCTGTTTTAATTGTAAATCTCACCGAGTTGTACGAGAATGATAGTCCATGTGGGATCTCCCATCTGAACCTGATGCTCATTTCTTTTAACCTATCTGTTAGTTTCTTAAACTTCTTTCTGTCTTGTAAAATCATTCTCGGAATTTCTCTTAAGATTATTATTTTCTTTCCATTAATTTCCAACGGTTGTGTAAATTGCTTCTTGAAAATGTCTTCTTTCATTTTTGTAGTCACAAATTGAACAATCACATCTCTGGGTAATTTCTTTCTCTTGGCATAAGCTGAGTTTACTCTATAAATTAAGTCAAAGTCTGAATCCAAATCTCCTTGATCCTCCCCTATGTAAGTTGTCAACGTGTTGATTACTAAGGCCCGTATGTCCTGATCTTCCTCCTCTTCAATTCCTCTCAGTCTCAGATGATTCTGAGTAGCCCTATATTCCATCAAGGACTCCAGTCTTGTATTTTCTTGGAGAGTTCTTTTAACTTTCTGTTCCATTTCTTCTGATTTTGTCACCAGACTTTGAACCTCTTTTTTAACTTCTTCCGTATCTTTTTTTATCCCTGCCACTTCTGTTAGTACCAGTTCTTTCAACTCTGCCATATTTTTTTGTTGTACTTGGACTTGCACTTGTTCTATTTGCTCCAGTTGTATTTGCATCTGTTGTTGCAACTGTGATTCTATTTGCTTTCCCAAATTCTGCACCACCTCTGTCATCCTTTTCTCCATCGCCTCCATGGCAGCCTGCCATTCTTTTTTTTCTTTTGCAATCATTCTTGGACTTGGTGATGAGGCGGCCCTTGGTCTTGACCTCAAATCCATCTTGGAGGCAAGTTCAAAACTAAACAATCTTTATATTATCAATCTTAAAGTCAAATCGCCACCTTTATAGCTTTTTCCGGTGCTTTTTTGGTTTAAAAATAACTTTTTAAAAATTTAGTCCTCCTCAAAATGGCGGGCGCAATTTCTCTATGATTTTCTGGCTAGAGTAGGCTCTTTTGAAACTTCCTGTTTAGCTGTCCGTCTCGGTAATCCAACTTCCGGTGTCACACTTTAAAACGTCCGTCTACATCCGGCAAGACAACTTCAAAAACATCCACTCTAGCCTACTTCCTGTACCATAGAATCACAGTCAGTTTCATTTCTACTACGCAAAGTTTAGTCTTAGCTGACCACAGGAATGCAAAACAAAATCACTTTTCTGCCGTTTTCTCCGAAGGAAAGCCTTCTTTTTACTTTTAAATCAAGCGAATTAGTTCCTTAGAGCTTTATGCGCTTATCCGTACGTTTTAATTTTGCGTTCTTCTTCAAACCGGTAAGCGAATGTTCAATTGTTACCTTACTTGTAATCTTGGGGTTTCGCAGTGCTTCTTCTGCAATCGATGTTAATCTTTTTTTTTTTTTTTTGTAAATACAATTTATTATTGGATATATTTCATGATCATACAATTTAAACAAGTCAATACATATCCATTTTCTTTTACCCCTCCCCCCCAAACAAGGCTTCCCGCACTGCTCCCACCCCCTTAATGTCTCTCTTATTCTATTACAATTACTTCTAAACTTATTTTCTCTTACTAACGGTAACAATTCAAAAGTCTAATTCTCTTTCAATTTCTTCTTAATAACTATCAAAACAAATCAAACCACGTTTAACATCCCAATTTTTCAACAAGTATTCTTGAAAGTCTTTCCAGTCTTCGAAAAAGGTTACATCTTCTTCGTTGTTTAACTTTCTTGTCAATTTGTCCATTTCTGCCATAAACAACATCTTTTTAATCCATTCCCATGTTTCAGGTACTTTATCTTGCTTCCAACATTGAGCAAAAGTCAATCTGGCTGCTGTGATTAAGTACCATAGTAATGTTCTCTTGGTTACATTTATTTCTTCCATTTTAAGACCTAACAATAACATCTGTGGGTCTTTCTTAAAAGTACATTTCAAGATTTTTTGTATCTCATTGTGGATCTCAGTCCAATACCTTACAGCTTTATCACATGTCCACCACATATGGTAAAAGGACCCTTCATTTTTCTTACATTTCCAACATTTGTTAGACATGCTTTCATTTATAATAGCTATTTTTTTAGGAGTCATATACCATCTATACATCATTTTAAAGCAGTTCTCTTTAACATTTACACAAGTTGAAATTTTCATTGACTTTTTCCACAAATATTCCCAAGATGACATGGAGATTTCATTATTAATATTTACTGCCCACTTTATCATTTGCTCTTTTACTATTTCGTCCTCAGTATACCATTTCAGTAAAACCTTATACAACTTTGAAATCATTTTTTCCCCCTTTTCAACCCATACATTTTCAATTTCCATATTATTTTCTCTAAAACCATGTTCTCTTTTATCGGTCTTAAATAAGTCATAAATCTGTCTATATTTCAACCAGTCATATTCAAATTCAACATCAGTTCTATCTTTTAAAACAAAGTTTTTCCCTTCTAATTTTAAAAGACTTTTATAAGGTAACCAATCTAAACCTTGATTTCTTGAATATGGATTAATCACTTCTGCTGGTACTATCCAAAGTGGTCTTTCTTCCGAGAAGAATTTTCTATATCTCGTCCAAGTCTCGAACAGTGATCTTCTTACGAAGTGGTGTTTGAAAAACTTGTCCATTTTTACTTTTCCATACCATAAATATGCATGCCATCCAAACTTATTGTCATGACCTTCTAATGCCAACAACTTTTTATTCTCAAGATTAATCCACTGCTCCAACCATGTTAGACAGACGGCATCATAATACAGTTTTAAATTTGGTAGTTGTAGTCCTCCTCTTTCTTTTGCGTCACATAGAATTTTCATCTTAATCCTTGGCTTTCTTCCTGCCCATACAAACTTCGATAATTCTTTCTGCCACGTATCCAGTATTTTCCTTTGTTTCAGTATTGGAATAGTCTGAAATAAAAACATCAAACGAGGCAAAACATTCATTTTTACAGTTGCAATTCTTCCCAGTAACGATAGATTCAAGGTATCCCATTTCTTCATATCTTGCTGGATCCTGTGCCAAACCTTTTCATAGTTGTTTTTGAACAAATCAATATTTTTCATAGTCAATTCAATTCCTAAATATTTAGTCCTTGTCACTACTTCACATTGAATTTTCTCTTGCAGTTCAATTCGTCTCTGTTTCATCATATTTTTACACATCACTTTCGTTTTATTTTTATTAACATAGAATCCCGCAACTGTTCCAAATTCTTCAATTTCTTCAATCTTGATGTTAAAGAGGTCGGTAGATGACGGATTTATGCTGAATTCTCAGCCCGGCTGGTATCTGTAGTGCTGACTTGCAACTGCCCTCTTCGCGGAAGGAGATCAAGGTGTAAACAAGCTTCCTCCGAAGCTTATCCACACCGCTCTCAACTCCCTCTCAGGCTTGGCTGCTTGCTTGTCACCCCCCCGCCTGGGGAGTGCTGCGTTGGGCCAGGTAAAGCCCAAACTGTCGTCAGATACCGCCGTCCACCTTGCACAGATCGCAAAGTGCGTCAATTCGCCATTTTAACTCCGACCGGAAGCCCATCCTCACAAATGTTAACTGCACTTATCTCACCTTCACATGTGCATTTTCTTCTAACTTTTAGGCAGGTAACCTCTCTTAAATTTACAGACATCTCAGTTCCTTTAGGAATCTTATGCCACACCACCACATTAACATGCATTTCTGGCATCTGAATTAAAAGTTATTGCTAAATGATGTATTCTGGCAGTTTAGTAGTCTCACTCTGGAGGAGATGCGCTGTCAGTTCAGATTATCAGGGCTGCAGCTGAGAAGGCCAGACTGGGAAGAAGGGTTTGCTCACCTTTTCCACGCGCGGCATTTTACACGTGAAAACTGCAGCCCTACAGGGCTTTTAGCATCTGCCTCACCCCAGGAAGCAGGTATAAGTTTTGATTGTGTTGAAATGACACTGCACCCCACAGGTAACTTACATAAAAGCCGGAGTTCTGGAAAAGTTTAATTTGCATTCTGGGGACTATTGTTATTTATTTAGATTTATACCCTGCCCTCCCCCACCAAGGCACGCTCAGAGTGGCTTACGATAAAAGTTTAAAACAGTTAAAATCATAAAAAAACAATTCAAAGGTGCCACACATAGATATTGCTTATGAGATGGTGAAACATAATTTCCAAGTGATTATATACTCAGGCATCCGTCAGTTGTAATAATAGCCAGGGCTATTATTTGTAGAAAAAGCCCAGCAGGAACTCATTAGCATAATAGGCCACACCTGACAGCGGGAACTCATTAGCATAATAGGCCACACCCGACAGCAGGAACTCATTAGCATAATAGGCCACACCCCTGACAACACAGTTCATTAGCATAGTATGCCACACCCCCATGTTACCAGAAGTGTGGTCATCCAGCCACACCCACCTTTTGCTTCTTATTCTGTTTACTTTGTTTCTTGTAAAACAGTTTTGACAAAACCAATAAAAACATTATTTTTTTAAAAAAGTTTCCAATTCCATACTTTTAATAATTAATATTATATTTATTTTAGAAGTAACATTAACAGTAACGGAACTGCAGTGGCTCAAGTGGTTAAGACGCTGAACTGCAGGCTGTGGAAGGTCCATAGTTCAGCAGTTCGAGACCTGAGTGGCCGCATGATGGAGTGAGCTCCCATCTCTAGTTCCTGCTCCTGCCAACCTAGCAGTTCGAAAGCAAGAAATTGCAAGTAGATAAATAGGTACCACTTCGGTGGGAAGATAACAGCGTTCCGTGCGCCTTGGTGTTTAGTCATGCCGGCCACATGACCACGGAAATGTCTTCGGACAGCGCTGGCTCTTCAGCTTTGAAACAGAGATGAGCACTGCAACCCTAGAGTTGGATTCGACTGGCTTTCGAGCAAGGGAACCTTTATCTTTACTTTAAGCAAACATCTCAATAAACACTCTGGAACTGGGCTGCATAACTAAACACCAAGGTGCATGGAACTCTCGAACTGCTGACCTTCCAGTATACAGGTCAGCATCTTAACCTCTGAGCCACCGCAGCCCTTCCAGATCCTAGTCTGACACTTTAACCAACATACCGCACTGGTGTTCTATCTCTCTCCCTCTCTCTCTCTGTTTTTAAAATTAAATATCCTGCCCTTATATGTATTTGAATTTTGGTTCCACAACATTCTATGCTTGCCATAATTGATTCGGCTCAAGAAATGGCAGTCAGAAGACACTGGCCAGGGCTGATTGGCTGCTTCGCAAAGTCCTGCCCACATAAGCCCCAGTCAGTCTTTTCAGCTCAGTCTGCTCCAGTCCTCCGACAGGAGAGGACCGTCTGGAGTGTGAGCGCAAGGACAGGCCCTCAAGACTGAGGCAAGTGAGAGAAGCCCTTTTCCACCCCCCCACACCATCCCCTGGGCCTTCTATGAAGGGAATAGGCCCAGAGGTCCTTTTCTGTCCCCCACACGCCATCCCCTGGGCCTTCTATGGGGGCAGTGGGCCCAGAGAAGGCCTGTTCTGTCCCCCACACGCCATCCCCTGGGCCTTCTATGGGGCACTAGGCCCAGAGAAGGCCTTTTCCGTCCCCCACACGCCATCCCCTGGGCCTTCTATGGGGCAGTAGGCCCAGAGAAGCCATTTTCCGTCCCCCACACATCATCCTCTGGGCCTTCGATGGGGGCAGTAGGCCCAGAGAAGCCCTTTTCCCCCACACACTGCCTACTGCCCCCATAGAAGGCCCAGGGGATGGTGTGTGGGGGACAGAAAAGGCCTTCTCTGGGACCAGAGAAGCCCTTTTCTGCCCCTCTTCCCTTCCTTTCCCCCTTTTCCTTTCTTCCTCTCTCCTTTCCTTCCCTTCCTTCCCCCTATTCCTTCCTTCCTTCCTTCTTTCCTTCTTTCCTTCCTTCCTTCCTTCGTCCAACCCTCTCTCCCTTCCACCTCCCTCCCTTCCTTTCTAGGGCCCACTGTCTTCCACCACAATGGGCTTTGCTCCCTAGTTTAAAATAAACCAATGGAAATACATCCTGCTGATAAAAGCATCACAGGCATTTGTCCCATTAGTTTTAAAGGAAATGAATTAAAATAACCTTAAAACCCACTTGCCCCAGTGGAAAGGAGTTACCATTTCTGGTTCCAGTGCCAGTCTGAGACCACAGTCCACAAACCACACACTCCACGGTCATCAGGCCAACTGCCGAAGGATGTCCTAGGCCTCCTTCTGAAGTTAAGAGGCTCGCGGAATGGTTGAGACAGAGTAAAGCTGGAAACACCTTTTCTAATTCTGCCCGGTGGTGTGGAGGAACGTAAAGCATGACTGAGCCAGGGGAGGGCCGCAGGTTATGTTTATTTTCCATAGTCACCTGGCCTAGCTACCGTGTGCACATGCTCTGGAACGGCAGCCTTCTCTTGTAATTCCAAACAAAACTCGGATTGGGAAGGGGGGGGGGGAACGCATGAAACTCTGCCCACCACAGTTGCTGCACTATTTGTAGCGGGGGAGGGAACCCTGATTCTGCCATGCCCTGTTGGGTTATCTTAAGACGTCACATGGGCATTTGAGGATGTGCAATGTAGGAGTGACTACTGGTGGGGCTCTTCACACACCCGCCGCACAAAACGCAGCCCAGGGCTGCATCTGCCCCACTCCAGGCAGGAGCAGCCAGGCGAGAAACCTGCTGGAGCCGCCACGCCCACCTTGGACAGCCTCGGCACGACCCTCAGTAGTCCCCGGCTCCTGCGGGCCAGCCCTCCCTGCCTCCCCTCCCTCCCTCGGGCAGCGCCCTGTTACCAGAGGCACTGCCTTTTATTCTTGAGTAGCCCCAAAACAGGGGTGCCCTACTTTCTAACCTGAAGTCCAAAAAAGCCAGGCACTCTCAGCTTGACCACAGAGTTGGGCTGCAAGTGGTCTGCAAAAAGATTTCATATTCAGGTTTCATAAGGTGACCTCAGAGCAAGCCTCCAGTCTTCCCCCTCCACCCAGCAGAGATTATGTTTATGGAATAACAATGAGTTCCAGAGGTAAGTCTTTAGAAGCCACCTGGCACTCTACAGCACCTCACCCAGCCTTTTGTGTCCTAAGTGTAAATTCTTTGTCTTTCTTGCCTCTGTCCCTCAAGATACCGGGATAAACCAATCAATCATTCAAATGTTTAGCAATCCTTCCTGATGCTAATCAGGGACGGCTCCCATCTTTTGTCCACCCCAGGCCAGGATCATTAGTGAGTCAGATAATCCATTTAACTAGCTACCCAACACCTGGCTTCTATTGTTAAATCCAGACCCTGCCTCTCTGGAAGTTCATTGGTCATACCTAAGGTCTGCCCCTACTGGCATTACATTGGTCCAGGTAATCTATTATTCTCACCTGAGACCAGCCCCCAGGGCCACCCATTGGCCTGCCTTCTTTGCCAGTGCCTATATCCCAGCATACAGATGGCCTTAGACTGTGTGTTTTCTGCCATGATCCAAAATGGCAGGCCACCCCTGAACTCTCTGAGTTTAGGCCAGAATCCATGGACCTCTGCACATCTGAACAGGTTGTATCACCCCTCTATAACCCATCAATCACCTGTGCTTCCTTAGTGCTATATTGTGTGAATATTGTGTGTATGTTTGAGAATATTTAGTAAAGAAATCATTATTTTAGCCACCCAATTTCTGTGTCTGTTCCTGGGTGCTTGGGAATTCTAACTCTGGTATACAAAGGTCAGATCCTATTGATAAGCCAATTGCATATTAATAATTATAATTCCCCATCTTTATTAAATAATGGAGCAATTTGGCTAACCGCCCACCTGCTGCCCGTCCCGACCGCGGCTGGCTAGCTGGGAGGCAGTGCTCCTCCCTGC
The DNA here is from genome assembly GCA_029375565.1 of Gekko gecko. NCBI lineage: Eukaryota > Metazoa > Chordata > Lepidosauria > Squamata > Gekkonidae > Gekko > Gekko gecko. The sequence goes on along the minus strand of JAPDNY010000014.1, from coordinate 67,565,913 downwards.
TCCCAGGGCCGGTGCCAGGGTTTTTTTGCAGACTAGGCAAGGCTACCTTCTGGCACCCCCCCCCATATGCCCACCAATTTTCAAACATAAATGCATTTTAGGAAGAATGAAAAACACAAAATTTGAAATTGCTAATCTATATCTATATGATGATATCCAATTGCCTTTTTTAAAAAAAGCCCCCTGGTGGCAGGGAGGAAGCCATTGGGACAGTGTCAGGGGAAATGGCCACTATCCAGACCTTACTGCAACCTTTCCTAAAACTTCCAAGTAAACCATGTTTTAGAAAGATCAATGAAAAGTCAGGGAATAATCAGGAGGTGCACAAATGCCCCAGAATATAGTGAGGAAGCAGACTAAAACTGACTTCCAAACACAGTTGAACCTGGGGCTGGTAATCCATGTGGAAACGGCTGCTCGCTGAGCAAAGGAAAAACTCAGATTGTGACCAGGGGATGGGGTGTCAGGCCCTTGAGTCAATCCACTCTCAGTCTAATAGTCTTTTATGAAAGCTTTATTAGAAACAGAGACTGAGATGTGCACAAGAGAGATCTCTTCTTCAGACTAAAGAACAGATCAAGGGCTAGGTATCGTCTAGGCAATAGGTCAGTATCCCACAATGGAATGGTCATGCAGTGGGCATTCACTCTCTCCCCCTTTCACTCCCCCCCTTCATACTACCCAGCACTACAAAAGTTTATTATCCAGCAACCCATGTTTCTCCAAGGATGAGAGGCTTTCGAGGGCCAGACATCTTGGGGGCCGTTCTCGTGGGAAAGTTGTTACTATCAAAGCTAACCTAATGTACACACAGATATATGGCAATCACACTTACTCCTCCCATCCCTCGGAATTTATGGCAGAGAGGGCCAGAAAGGGATGAGACCAAATGGCCGTAACAACCTAAAAGTGAAAGTACACTACAAAGGCGGAAACAAATGGTAACATTAGTGAACATGACAGTCAGCAGAGCCCGATTCTGACACTGAGTGAGGGACAGATATATGAGGGAGCCTGACTAGTTGGCTGTTAAGAGTAGAAAGAAACAGTAGTTCTGGAGCCTCCTCTGAAGTTTGCAAAGGTGGACATTGAGAAGATAGTAGAATCTGAGCAGGAGTTTGCAATGGCACTCTATCCCCTGATTTCTGTGCATTGATGATTATAAGATTTTAATTAGCTACCTCCCTTCTACTCAAACTAGCCTTTTTGATGGCTCTACATCTGAAGTGGTTGCAAACAATAGTTTAGAAAGGAGTGGGCATATAGACAGGACTCTGTTCCCAAATGGAGAACCAAGTCAAATGAGATGGCGACAGTCATACGCGTTCAGATGTGAAGTGAAGTAAAGAAGCAGAGGGGGAGGCGTGTAATTTTTACAACCAAAGGTTTGTGTCGCTCAGGTAGAGTTAGTATGAGATAGCTTAGAGAGGGATGTCACTGCAAAACCCTGCAGCCAAACTCAAAGGGGGAAGATAAACTACATTCTGGAGCTGGTGATGGGTAGCCTTATTGAATGGATCACCCCCACCCCCAAGCTTCTGGTGCAGGTCACAGATGCAGATCAAACTCCGTGCCCCTCAGCCACCCATTCTTCCCCAAAATGTCCTCATCCGGTATATTTTCCTCTGAATGATCTGGGGTGGAGAAAATCTCCTTCCCCGGGAATGGTAGTGGTGATAGATTGTTCAGGATTCTGCTTCTCCCTTATCTTTCACCATCTGCAGCCATTGCATGGGCTCCATGTTTGTATCAGAAATTGTGAAGAGGGAACTCCATGTTGTAACAAAGTTTCCTTCGCCATTGTCTTTTTCTTTCTCCCTTTTTTGTTCTGTTTCCCCCCTTTCCCCATCTCCCCCTCCCCTCCCCACCCTTTATTTCCTCCCCTTTCTGTTTTATTTTTATTTTAATTAAAAAAAAATCTGTTAACAACCATAACTCCTGAAAAATCCCCCAAAGCGGCGGAGAGACAATTGGAGGAGGAAAAAGAGACCTCTGCATTTCTGGTCTAATGGACAGCAGGTCCATTATCACCCAGGTTAGCAAGGAAGAGCTGAACATTCCTCTGCAGGAGAAAGGTAATACCAGTGACTCACGCATAACACCCTTCCGGGAAGGCAGAGTTGTTGATGCCACGGCAGCCAGAACAGGGGAGGGCATCTTCTCAATTTCCACCATCATAGCCACAGTTTGCCAAAAGGGGCTCGGGATCCCTTCGCTCCAATGGGCGTAAAGCAGCTCTTCTGCTCCCCCAGACCATGATTTCCTTTGCGGCCAGCCCCAGGAGAAGCAGCAACGGAGGAGGAGGCAGGAGCCGGATGGCAGTGGCAGGGAGGGGTGGGTTCAGAAGCCAGCCGGAACGCTGTTCCAGGATGTTCCGGCACAAAAATAGCCCTGATAATAGCTGATGGTGAAATTCCAGGGTAAGGCTCTAATTTTATATTAGATGTTATATATGGCTTCTCAAACAAATGCCTGGTGGAAGAGCTCCATCTTACAGGCCCTGTGGAATTGTAGTAAACTCCGCAGGGTCCTGATGTCCTCAGGGAGCTCATTCCACCCGCGTGAAGCCGCCACAGAAAAGGCCCTGGCCCTGGTCATGGCCAGCCTGGCCTCTTTAGGGCCAGGGAGAGCCAGGAGATTTTGCGTCCCTGAGTGCAGCACTCTCTGGGGAACATGTGGGGAAAGGCGGTTCCTCAGGTATGCTGGCCCCTGACCATAAAGGGCTTATCACAGGTTATTCTAGAATAAACTTCCCAGAGAAAAAGAATGGAAATAAATCTGGCTAGAAGAACTTCAACTGACACCCTTCAACTGACACCCTTCTGCCTCTTCCACTAAGGGGCTGAGCTGAGGGCAAGCAGACTGATTTCACTCCACTCTCCCTCCTGCTGCACTGCTCCCACTGACCCACAAGGCTCCACACAGCTCCCATGATGATCCTAGGAATCAGCTTTCCAGGGGTCAGAAAGAGCTACAGGGAGAAGGGGAAAGCAAAACTGGTAATCCTTGTGTGAACTGATTGCCAAATTCCAACCCCTTGTCGGGAATATTCCAACAGGGTAAAGGAAAGAAGATTTTGGTTTTTTGGACAGATAAACCTTAGAGATTCTAAAGGAGGAAGGAGAAACAGATGGATTTCCCCCTTCACTGACTGGAAGGAAGAGAGAAGCCACTTTCTGAGTGAAGTGTGCCTGGACCTGCTTGCTGTTGAACCTGACAGCTGGCCTTCTGGAAGAAATGTGGCTGCAAAAGACGACTTACCTTCCAAACCAGCACAAACTGCAATTTGGTAATGTTAAGACTATTATGCCCCCCCGCCCCCTCCCCCCGTTTGCTGGTATAAGGAAAAGTTTTCTGTCAGTGATGGGAACTTCCTGCACTGTGGTTCGTCCTCTTACTTCCTCTACTCTACATAGCTTGCAAAACACCCCCAGTAGTGGGTGGAAGGCCCTTTCCCCAGCCCCCTCCCCTCCTGCTTCACAGCACACACAAAGCCAAGGGCTCCTGCTCTCCCCCCTTTCCCTTAGAGAGCAAGCCTAAGGAGGTCTACTCAGAAGCTCAAGCAGATCTATTCAAAGGGGGCTTACTCCCAGGAAAGTGGTCTTGGGATCGCACTGCTCGTCACCCACACCCTCCACGCTCTCTTTTAACTCTCTCTCTCTCTCTCCTCTTCCTTTTCCGTACCTGGTCAGGCTTCAAAAGCAGTGATAGCTTCGGGTCAGAGTTCCACAGAAAGGCTGTGGCCTGTCCCGCATCACACAAAACAAGGAGCACCGCAAAGAAAATGGTTCCAAGTTACTTACAGTGCAAAGTGTTTCAAAAGTCTTTTCAGAGACAAAGGATCCATCAAGGCCAAAGAGGAATATAGATGCATAGGAGAGCATCCCCCCGAGAATAATAAGATTGTTCATGTAGGGACTGGACATCTTGATCAATCTATAGAGAGAAGACCAGAAAGCTGTCACTGTACAGGGCAATCCACAGGTGCTCCCAGGTGGCAACAGACAGAATATCCGCAATGCAACAGGTAGGGATCCAAAGAGCAGGTAGTTCCAAAGAAGACTTACAGTGCAATCCTATGAAGGGTTACTCCAGTTTAAGCCCATTGAAATCAGTGGGCTTAGACTGGAGCAGCTCTTCACAGGACTGCACTGCTAGTGCATGAAAAAAATCAGCAAAAATATGACACACACGAAGACAGGGGCATCAAAGATCTCCAGTGGTAGAAAACTCATGTACAGAAACACACAAATATGTTAATCATATTGGAAAATAACAATATATGTAACAATGGAAACAGAGTATCAAATAGTCAGTTTTGTACTATGTACAAGTACAACCAATCTGTTTTAAAAATTGACTGTATTTTTAAATATCAGTTCAGAGGAAATGAAGTTCATTCATGGTTTGAAGCTCAGTCTTATACACACTGGAGCTGAAATTCATGGCCTATGAGAGAAATTACTGGTATAAGAAAATGAGAGGGAAGGACAGAATCCAAATCAGAAATTTGGGTATTGATAGGAGGCTATTGCTTCTATTAATTAAACTGCACGAAAACGATGACATCCAAATAAGACTCATAAGAACATAAGAGAAGCCAATGTTGAATCAGGCCAACGGCCCATCTAGTCCAACACTCTGTCAAACAGCGGCCAAAAAATACCAGGTGCCATCAGGAGGTCCAGCAGTGGGGCCAGGACACTAGAAGCCCTCCCACTGCTGCCCCCTTCAGCACCAAGAATAGAGTGCATCACCTGCCCCAGCCTGACAGTTCCCATCTATACCCTGTGGCTAATAGCCACTGATGGACTTCTGCTCCATATGTTTATCTAATTCCCTCTTGAAACTGTCCATGCTTGTAGCTGCCACCACCTCCTGTGGCAGTGAATTCCATATGTTAATCACTCTTTGGGTGAAGAAGTATTGCCTTTTATCTGTTCTAACCTGACTGCTCAGCAATTTCATGGAGTGCCCACGAGTTCTTGTATTGTGAGAAAGGGAGAAAAGTACTTCTTTCTCAACCTGCTCTATCCCATTCATAATCTTATAAACCTCAATCATGTGACCCCTCAGCCGTCGTTTCTCCAAGCTAAAGAGCCCCAAGCATTTTAACCTTTCTTCATAGGGAAGGTGTTCCACCCCTTTTATCATTCTAGTTGCCCTTCTCTGCACTTTTTCCAATGCTATAATATCCTTTTTGAGATGTGGTGACCAGAACTGTACACAGTATTCCAAATGAGGTCGCACCAATGATTTATACAGAGGCATGATGATACTGGCTGATTTGTTTTCAATTCCCTTCCTAATAACCCCCAGCATAGCATTGGCCTTCTTTATTGCAGCTACACACTGTCTAGACATTTTCATTGAGTTACCCACTACGACTCCAAGATCTCTCTCTTGGTCCGTCTCTGCCAGTTCAGACCCCATCAACGTGTATTTATATTTAGGATTTTTGGCTCCAATGTGCATCACTTTGCACTTGGCCACATTGAACCCCATTTGCCACGTTGATGCCCACTCACCCATCCTCGACAGATCCCTTTGGAGTGTCTCACACTCCTCCCTGGTTTTCACCACCCGGAACAACTTCGTGTCATCTGCAAATTTAGCCACTTCACTGCTTACTCCCAATTCCAAATCATTAATAAACAAGTTAAAAAGCATCGGACCGAGTACTGATCCCTGTGGTACCCCACTGCTTACCACCCTCCACTGAGAAAGTTTCCCATTTATACTCACTCTCTGTTTCCTATTTATAAGCCAGTTTTTGATCCACAAGAGGACTTGTCCTTTTATCCTATGACTATTGAGCTTACTTAGGAGCCTTTGATGAGGAACTGTATCAAAAGCTTTCCGGAAGTCAAGGTAGATAATATCTATTGGATCCCCCTTGTCCACATGTTTGTGCACTCTCTCAAAAAACACTAACAGGTTAGTGAGACAAGATCTTCCCTTACAGAACCCATGCTGAGTCTGCCTCAACTCACGCAAGATGGGAAACTACTATCGAAAAGAATTCCAGTGCAAAAAGGAGTCAGACAAGGTTGCCTTCTGGCTCCCTTCCTCTTTAACATCTATGTTAACTCTTTCATGACACGCCTTCATTCAACTGACACTCGTGCTCCCTCATTCTCAGGTAGCAGAAAGGTTCCAATCTTAAAGTATGCTGACGATGCTGTTCTTTTATCCCAGACAAGGATTGGCCTGAATTGAGCCCTGATAAAATTTAAAGAGCCATGTGACACCGAATTACTATCTATTAATTTCGCTAAAACTAAAATTGTCCGTTTTGGTAACTCATTCAGGAAGTTCAACTGGAATATTAAAGGAAATGCCATAGATCAAGTTAAGAACTTTCAATATTTAGGCAATACCTTTTCTTATAATTCCAAATTCTCAGCACAACTGTCCTCATCAGGTAACCTGGCAGAGGGAAGTGCAAATGCCATTCTTAGATTATTTAGAAGGAAAGGTGCCGATTTTCTCCCCATGGGCTTAAAAACCTTTCAGGCAAAATTACTGGCTCAACCCCTGTACGGCTCACAAATCAGACTTTCTGCCAATCTAAAGACCCTTGAAAGAGTTCAATCTAAATTTCTTAGATCTCTATTTGGCGTTCCTAGAAGCACTTCTAATGTAACACTTAGGCAAGAGGCTGGGCTACTCAGAGTCGAAGCAAAGGTCTGGGAGCAGGCTATAACACTCTGGCTAAAAATTCACTACAACCCGAAGGGTTTAATACCTTACCTTTTAGCCTGGGACCCTTATCCTACCTGGTCCACACAAATTCTTAATAAGTTAAATCAGATTGGCCTATTCCCAGAAGATCTCTTCTACGGAAGCCTATGCAAGGCAAGAACAGCTGTCGCACAGAGGATCCGTGATATTGAATCACAAAATGAAGAAGCTTCACTACCCAGGAACTTCAGAAATATAAAATTTTGACCTAATTTTACTGCTGCCCCTTATTTAGTTAACTTTACCTATGAGCCCTACAGATGGGCCTTTTCCAGAGCCCATTTTGAAGCACTCCCTTCTGTTGTACTGTAAGGTAAATTCACTTGAATACCAATGCATGAGCATACATGCCCATACATGGCTAACATGGTGGAATCAGTTCCTCATGTCCTCCTGTTCTGCAGTTTCTATCAGGAGGAACGAGACCATTTTATACTATCCCTTCTGTCTAGATTTAGCCCTCTGCAGTCTTATCTTGACGTTAGGCCAGAAGTCCTTTGTAAATTCCTCTTAGAAGATGTTCAGAGCTCAGTGACTTATGCTCTGGCAAAATTTTGTTGCTTAGCTATTAGGAAATGTAAACTTATTTTAGCTGAAAAAACTGTATGATTCTCTTATTAATATTATTTTATTAATTTTATTAATTTTCTCTTGTTAATGTTTTTATACTATTCCCATGTTATTACTGTTTTAATCCTTCTTATATCAGAATTGTACTGTTTTACTGGCTCTTGCTGTAATAAATTAGATCGATCGAAAGTTCCCTGGACGATGTGCAAGACCTTTATTTGGTGGGTGTTCCACCTGAGAACACCAGACACCCTCAAATGGCTGTTGGGAACCATCTGAGAACAAACAATTTTATGTAAGATTGTCGAATTTAAGCAAAGTAACTGCATGTACAGAATTCAAGAAATATGCAAATCTATTGCCTGCTACATAAAAAAGTTTAGATTAGCATTATTATAGTTAAATGTCTTTAATCTCCTACACTAAAGCAATTATTTATGTTACACAACAGTTTAATTAGCTGGGGATTCATAGGCCCGTTCTGCATCTAGCATTTGCTCTGCTGTCTTATCAAACCCACAGTGGAACAGAAATCCCCATCCACATTGCAGGCCACTTTCACTTTGATTGAGGCTGATTTCCCACTACAGCTGCCTCGGTGTTGCGCCGCCGTTTGCCCCGACACTATTGGTCAATTTCACACCCAAAGCCATGGGGCTGCATTTTGACCCGCGGCTTCGCCCGATTTCCCCCGCAGTTTCATGATCCTGTTTTTTGAGGATCATGAAACTGTGGGAAAATCGGGCGAAACCGCGGGTCAAATGCAGCCCCGTGGCTTCGGGTGTGAAATTGACCAATAGTGTCGGGGCAAACGGCGGCGCAACACCGAGGCAGCTGTAGTGGGAAATCAGCCTGAGTGTCGCATTTTCTGGCAGCGTCCAGACTGCATGCTGCTTTCACTTCGCTTGATCTCTGGTTTAGTGGTGGCTGTCTGCATAGATTTATGGCTGTTTCATGGCCATTTGGGGGTGACTTTGCAGTCAGTACGGTGTTGGCCTGGGGTAGTAGCATGTGGTTTTGAACTGCATCTTTTTCTGTTCCAGTGTGGGTTTGGTAAAAATGCTAAATGCAGATTGGCCCATAGAGGGGGAAAAAACAGGTTGTTTACCCATAGTTGATGATCTTTGAGTCGTCATCTGTGCAGTCACACACTTGGGTTAGGACCTGCACACACACCCAGCCTCGGAAAATACCAGAGCGAGCCTCTAACGGGTTTTTTTGCATGCTTTCCCCCTTTGCTCTGGGGAGCAGGCGTTGACTGCACGTGCCTGGAGTTGGGGAGAAAGCACCCACCCACTCAGCTCCTTCCAGCTGCTGCTGTTGAGTCCCATCAACGGAAGGGAAATGAACGGGAGATGCCAGAGGTGCGGAAGGGTGGGTGGGTGTGACTGCGCAGGTGACCACTCAGACATCATCAGCTACAGGCAAGCAACCTGCTTACCTTCTTCCTGGTCTCTGTGCAGTCCCACGCTTGGGTGAATAGTGAGCTGCAATGGAACAGGGCAGTGGCTAGGACCCAGGCATCTGAAGGGATTGCCTCGCAAGTGGGAAGATAAGGACACAGCTTGGTACCCACAGGCAGGGTGATGGAGGGAGAAGGGGGCCCTGTGAGATGAAGGAGTGAGTCGAAGAGGCCGCTTGAGTTGTTGTGTGGACCTCTTAGCAAATGAAGGCTTGAGCTTGGGCTGGTTTGACTGCTTAGGAGGGATGAACTTTTCCCTCCAAGTGCCTGATGCTTGGGGTAGGTGGTCCAACAGTACCTGGATCCCAACTGGCGCTGGGCAGGTGGCTGATTTGCATGTGGTTCCTAGCACACTTCATGCTGTCAACCATGGTAGATAGGGTGTCATCAGTGGAGGCATGGAACAGGCCCTCACCATTGAAAGGCAGATCTTCTGCCTTGGCTTTGACATCAGGCTGGAGAGAAGCAGATCAGAGCCAGGCATGCTGGCAAAAGGCAATTGCTGTGGCCAGGGCCTTAAGAGGAGAAGGTGTTTGATGGTGCTGATTTGCCATTCTGAGACCCTGCATGGAGCCGGGGGTTGGACTAGATGGCCTGCATGGTCCCTTCCAACTCTGTGTGATTCTAGGATTCCCCTTCGACACCCTGTCCCCTGTTCTAGCCTCCGCATCTCCCACTTTGGTGTGGTACCCAAGAAGGCCCCCAGGGAGTACAGGTGAATTCACCATCTGTCGTACCCCTGGGCCTCCTCAGTCAATGATGCCATCCCCCCGGAATTCTGCTTGATGAAGTATGTGTCTTTTGACCACAGTGCTGGCTTGGTTAGGTCCTGTGCCCCTGAGGCCCTTATGGCACAGTGTGATACCTGGTCAGCCTTCCACTTGGCTCTGGTGCACCCACAGGACTTCTGTCTCCCAGGCTTTAAATTTCAGGGGTCTTGGTACGAGGACGAGGCCATACCCATGGGGTGCTTCAAAACGTTCAGTGTCTTCTTAGAAAGAACAGAGCAGGCAGCCACATATCACCCATTACTCAGGGGACACAGGACATCTTGCAGCCTTTCAGTCCTTAGCAGCGGAATCGGGGCTACCACTGGCACATGGTCAAACAGAGGGCCCGACCACTCGAGTGGGTTTGGTAGCTGGGTTGTCCCCCCTTCTGGAGGACAAGCTTTTGGCCCTTGAAGCTCTCATCATCCAAGTCCTGCTCATCGAAAGCATACTCTGAAGGAGCTTCAGTCACTCCCTGGGCATTTGAATTCCACTTGCCGGGTGGTTTCCCAGGGTTGGGCCTCATGCCTGGTCCCAGCACAGCCTACGGCAGGGGCCTTTGCCCCTTATCCCCATGTAAGGCTGATTTGGGGCATAAGAAAGGACCTCAAGGTATGGTCGATCTTTTTAGCACGCTGTAACAGAGTTGCCATTTGGCAGGAACCGTCAGACTTGGGTAGTCGTACTTAGGTCCAGTCCGAGGCCACAGGCAGCATTGGCTATGGTGTATATTACAATGGGTGTTGGCGCACATAGCCTTGGCCGCCACTCTGGGCAGAATCTGGTATCTTACGTGATCTCACCTTCTTAGAGCTATTTCCAGTTCTCACAGCAGTAGGCATTTGGGGGGAGCAGTTCAGGAAAAGGAGGGTCCAGTTCTGGTGCAGCAACCAGGCTGTTGGGCGGGTTATTAACGGGCAGGCACCATGCTCAGAGCAGGTCACGCACTCGGTACTCAGATTTGTTCTGGTATGTTTCTCTGCTAATGTGATGTTTTCACTGCAGCACGTCACAGGTGTCGATAACAACATTGTGGATGCCTTGTCTTGCCTTCAGGAGGAGAGGTTCTGCAGTCTGGCACTGGAGGCCAACCGCTACCGGCATCCATTCCCGAAAGAACTCTGGGCACTTGGGAATGCGCCACAATGGAGGGAGCACTTCACTCAGTTGTGCCGTCTACCCTGCATTCCTACTCTTCCACAGCCGCATCCTTCCTAGCCTTTTGTACCCACATGGGGGGACCTGACACCTGGCCGAAGTCAGAGGCATTAGTCCTCCAATATTTGGCTCCGCCCTGAGGACCATGCCTGGGCATACAGTGGCCATCTCTTTCTTTAGTAAGGCTCACAGGCCTTCAGAACCATGTGCTACCTTTGCTGCCCGCAGGTCCGTTGAAGGTTGGAAGAGGATATCACACAGAATGCCCAATCCCCACAGACCCATCACTTTTTTGACATTTTGGCTTGGCTTATCTGGCAGCTAACCAAATTATGCTGGTCAGCTTCCAAATCCACGCTTTTTAAAGTGACATTTACCTTAGCATTCTTTGGCGCTATCGGGGGGGGGGGAGCCGGTGGCCAACTGCAGGGCTGATAGATCCGATAGGACCCTCAGGGTGTGTGACTGGCTGGTCCAGGGATCCAATGTCTGCTTAGTTATCAGAAGGTCTAAAATGGACCAAAAGGGACAGGGGACGTGCCTTCTTCTCCACTCGCTGCCAGAGTCCAGCCTATGCCCAGTTTCAGCCATGTCAGCATTCCTGGCAGTTTAGCGCCCTTTCCTTATTCATGAGAACTGCTCTTCGTTCACTCGGTTTGAGTTTGCTGGGCCTGCTTGGCAGCCTTGAGCCCCCCCTCAAGGGAGTTTGGGGCCAACTCTTTCTGGAATGGGGCACCTGCCACCACAGACAAATTAGGGCTTCAGTCATTGTGCACCCAGGCAACTGGGAAGTGGCGTTCTGCGGTGTCCAGGTCTTACATTTGACCACACTTGAAGGCAAGTTTTTAACACTTATTTATTCCAAGTTCAGCTGTGCAGTGGAAGTCGATATGGATCTGTGGGGCACAGCATTGGGTGCTGAGCAGGAATCTACGTGGCATCTTCAGGATGGGGCCCAGATGTGGGTCTGCAGAAGTGGGCTGGCTCTAGGGGAGTGAGAGGGGACTTTCTGTTGCCCACTGTTCTGCGTCGCCTTTGGTGAGGTGGAGCCACGGAGGCCTTGGCCACCCAGCTGGGTGAGAAGGACCTCGGGCCTTGCGTGGGCCTCAGCCTGGCACATCAGGCAGAAGCAGACTTGTGTTCATTGTTTGCCAGGCTCCCGACTGCAACACCCTTCTGGCCAGAGCTGCTGGAGAGACACGCCTGGCAGGGGGCCAGCTGCCCGGATGGAGTAGGCATGGCAAGGAGGCAGGGGACCAAAAGACCGGGCAGGGTTGCAGAAGCCCCAGATTCAGCACCCGGACACCTCACAGTGCCAGGAGGCTCTGCTTCATGCGGATGGCGCCCACCTGGCCAGGTGGTTGCACAGGGTGTGGCCTGGCCTGGTAGTTTGGTTGCAGCTGTAGGAGCTTTGGCGGGAGCCAGTTGGGGGCCTCGTCTGTCTCTTGTGGCAGTATCAGTACGGGGGCGGATCCATTTCCAGGGGAAAGGCAGCCTGCCTGCTCATTTCCCCACATTTAGGGATCACCTTAAGGGATCTGGGGGTGAGGAATTACAGGGAGCAGTGTTCCCTCTAAGATGAGTTAGTGTGAGTTAGCTCACACTATTTTATCCTCCAGCTCACGTATTTTTGTCTTAGCTCGGGAAGGATGGCTCCAGAGCCTACTAATTTATGCAGTAGCCAAATCATTTGCTCACAATTTTAATGCCAGGAGCTCACAAAGTAGAATTTTTGCTCACAAGACTCCACAGCTTAGCGGGAGCATTGACAGGGAGCATGTCCAGCTTGGGGGCTGTCATGGTGCCCTCACTCTCCAGTGGCTGGGGAGACCACACAGCGGCTACTGCCCATGTCGCCACCCTCCTGCCACTCCCCATGGTCCACCCCTCCCCCAGCAGGTGGGCTGGGGCGGGTGAGTGTCCATCAGCTGGCAGGCAGGTTGGTTGGTGCCCGGATCCATTTGCCCCACGCTGTGCCAAGGCTTCTTACAGCTGCTGTAACCAATACCGTTGTGGCCATTTTTAAAATCCAAAACGGGGTGGTGGGGTGGGGGTGGTGCCGCTCCTTGTTTCGGGGTGGGGGTCTCCTTGCCTTTTCCCTCAACACTTAGCACTGGGACTGCGATAAAGGGATTTGATAAAATATTCCAAAACAAAGATATTCTACAGTAATATAAATTAAACGGAATTTTTAAAAAACATATAGGGCATGATCCTGACCAAGTTAGGCACTTTTAAAACCCTAGCGGATTCAATGAGAAAAAACTGAGTGCACGTTCAAGTCTCTCATTAACATCCAGGGGTCCTCGAGCTCAGGGCTACCCGCATTCCGACAGAAGTCCTGCTAATCCCAGGCGATTGCATCAGATTACAGCCTTAAAAATGGTTCCTTTTTGACAGGATCATGCCCATTTTCATCTCATGATCTTTAACTTCCCTAATTTATAGGATGTATAGGCAAACCCTGGCCATCGAGACTGTTCCTCCTTACTTCTGATTTCGGTTTTTGATGTTGAAGAACAAAAAGGCGCTGGCCATGATCATTCCCAGGATCGTGAGCGCTGAAAGAATGCTGTAGAGCGGCAGGGAGATCTTGCGGAGCTGACTCTGGACAATTGTTCTGTCCTTTGGTGCTTCTATTCCTGAAACATGTCAAAGGGAAAATAAATAAATTCAGCATTAATGTGAAAGCCCCTGCTCCCACCACCAAAGCACTCTGCCATCGTCCAGCTATGAATCTATTAAGTTATTACTGCAGGAATCACCTGGAGTTACAAACAAGGCAAGGAGCAGAAGATGCTCTTCCCCACCAGATCCGGTCCATGGCCCACTTAGTCCAGCCCAGCCTCCCCCCACCCCCCCAGGCCTCAGGCAGCAGAGGCTCTCCGATATCCTGTTTTGTTTTAAGTTATTTCACTTTACAGAACAATGTGAAGTCTGGCAACACCATTTCTGCTACAGATATTTTATAGGAAGGATGGTAGCAAACTGGGATCCCTTAACTGGAGATGCCCGTGATTTAAAGGGCAGTCCTCTAATCCCATTAACTTCAGTGGACTCAGAATTCTAACTAGGCTTTGGATTGCACTGTTAACCTGGAACCTTTCATTTGTATTTGCTCAGCAAATGAGATATGCTTCTCCACTAAATATTCTGGGTAAATAGTCTCTGTGTGTGTGTGTGTAATTTTCTAAATATCCAAACTCTTGCTATGACTCTAGGAACTGTATTATTCTAATACAACGGGACTCACTCTGCAACTCACTGAGAACCAGATTTGCCATTATCATCAACTGAAAGGACCACACGACTACTGCATGTCTTGTGTGCACCACCCCACCACATACACACACACACAACAATAATATGGCTATTACTCTATTAAATATATAATTATAACCTTTAAAAACTACCAGATTACTTCTGAGCACACTGGGTTGCTTGGTGTAGTTGTTAAGAGCAGTGGACTCTACTCTGGAGAGCTGGGTTTGATTCCCCACTCCTCCTCCATACTCAGCCAGCTGGGTGACCTTGGGTAAGTCACAGTTCTCTCAGAGCTCTCTCCGCCCCACCTATCTCACAAGGTGTCTGTTGTGGGAGGAGGAAGGGAAGGCAATTGTAGCCGCTCTGAGTCTCCTTTGGGTAGTGAAGGGTGGGGTATAAAACCCAACCCTTCTCAGTGGGTGCGGGGGGGGGTAGGGGCTGTGTTCTCTCTTCTCAAGGCCAGGTCTCCCAGCAGCTGCCCAGGTGCTGTGATGAGGGTGATCCAGGACTCTGCCTTCCAGTTCCAGCATCCCATTGGCAGTAACACTGGCCTTCCTTCCTACAGTTGGGCAACCCAAGGGGCTCATGGCCATGGAACATTCCCAACACTCCCCTTCCACAGGAGCCTCCTATGACTCCTGAAAAAGGGCATCACAAAGGGTGATGGGGATCCCCACAAACTTACAGGACATCAGGGGGAGGGATGCAGCAAGGAGTGGAATTTAGGCAAAATCACCTGCACCTCACTCGTGCACCACCAAAATATGTTTTTCTGGACAGCAGAAGAACAGAGTGGGAAAGATTTGGCTCCGTTCCCCCTCCCCACTGCAGCCTGTGGCAGAGAGATGCTGTACGATGAAAGTGGGGAAGATCTGCGCCCACGAGCACCTTCTGCTTGCCCAACCACAGGACCGCATGCAGAGCTGATATATAAGGAGCACTGAGATACTGTCCGCAGAATGCTCTGCACCCTCTAACACAGGGGCCCATCAACAGTAACTGGCTGGCAGATGGCACCCACGGAGTGCTTGCAAAGGGTTCCTCATCCTCTTGGAGAGGAGTGACAAGTGGAGTGCCCCTCAAGGATCTGACCTGGGACCTGGTTTGTTCAGCATCTTTATCTATGATTCGGATGAAGGGACAGAGGGAATGCTTACTAAATTTGCAGATGATACTAAATTGGGAGGGGTAGCAAATACGGCAGAAGACACAGTCAGGATACAGAATGATCTTGACAGGCTGGAAAACCGGGCTAAAACAAATGCAATGAATTTCAATGCAGATAAATGTAAAGTTCTGCATCTCAGTGTTAGAGCCCCAAGTAATTCAAGCCCAACAACAGTCCTTCAGAGAAGTTCAGTTTTACCGAGACAGGTACTTAGGTCATCGTTCAACACACTCTGTGTCAGGAACGGGGGTTAAGCAGGAAACTAGATAATTATGCACAGTTCATACAAGACCCCCTGATGTGGGGGAGCCAATAAGGAGGGCACCTGTGAGCGCCTGAGGGAAAATAGCCTGCGACTCCCAGCGGGAAAAAGTGGCACAGTGGAGTGGAGCTGAGCTGAGCTCCAAGGACACAGGGAGAGATGAGGGGGAAGGCGCACAGACCAAGACTTCTGGGAGGGGGAGGCAGTTCAGGAGTGAGCTGGAGGGGGAAGGGAGAGCAAGTGAAAGCCTACGGCGGCGGTGGCCAACATTAGGTAGGGAAAATCAAGGGCATTATTATAGGTTGGGGGAGACTTGTCTTGGCAGTAGTATGTGCAAAAAGGATCTTGGGGTTTTAGTAGACCATACACTGAACATGAGTCAGCAGTGTGATGCGGTAGCTAAAAAGGCAAATATGATTTTGGGCTGTATCAACAGAAGTACAATGTCCAGATCATGCAAAGTGATGGTATCGCTTTACTCTGCTCTGGTGTGACCTCACCTAGGGTACTGTGTTCAGTTTTGGGCATCGCAGTTTAAGAAGGAGATAGACAAGCTGGAACGTGTCCAGAGGAGAGCAATGAAGATGGTGAAAAGTCTGGAGACCAAGTCCTGTGTGGAAAGGTTGAGGAAGCTGGGTATGTTTAGCCCGGAGAGGAGATGATTGAGTGGTGATATGATCACCATCTTCAAGTACTTGAAGGGCTGCCATATGGAGGATGCTGCGGAGTTGTTTTCTGTTGCCCCAGAAGGTCAGGCCAGAACCAACAGGTTGAAATTAAATCAAAAGAGTTTTCAGCTAAACATTAGGAAGAACTTCCTGACAGTTAGAGTGGTTCCTCAGTGGAACAGGCTTCCTCAGGAGGTGGTGGGCTCCCCTTCTTTGGAGGTTTTTAAGCAGAGGCTAGATGGCCACCTGACAGCAATGCTGATTCTGTGAACTTAAGGCAGATCACAAGAAGGGAAGGCAGGAAGGGTTGCCTCACTGCTTAGTTCTTGTGGCCCTTTCTTACATCCCAGGGAAATGCTGATTGCCACGTTGGGGTCAGGAAGCAATTCTTCTCCAGGCCAGATTGGCCAGGGATCCTGGAGCTTTTTTGTCATCTTCTTGTCATGGAACAGGGGTCACTGGGAGTGTGGAGGGGGAGGTATTTGTGAATTTCCTGCACTGTGCAGGGGGTTGGACTAGATGACCCGGCAGACAAGAGACATTCAGAGGAGGCTTGCTGTTGCCTGCCTCTGCGTACCAGCCTTCGTATGCTTTGGAGGTCTCCCAGCCAAACAACTAACCAGGGCCGACTCTGCACAGTTTCTGAGGAGTGGATGAGATTGGGCTCACCTGGGCAGCTGCCACCACAATACAAGGATCTTCACCGCGTGGCTAAACCTGAGCTGTATGTCAGTGAGAAGATATTTTAAAGCAATTCTGTTAGCCTGATTGCGCGTTATTATGAATAATAACGAGGGGAATATGATTGATTATTAATAAGCAATCGGCTGCGAGAGCGAACATCTGTGTATACAGAGGTCAGCCCCGCCGGGAGGTGTTGGTAACAGACCAGGAGACTTTTGTAGTTGAAAAATAAAGTCTTTTACTGAAGTTCTGCACACGCAAACAATTACACAAGCTCACACACAATTATTCAAGGCCTAAGAAATACAGAGAGAGGCAAAGCACAGTTGCATTAGCAGGTAACTTGTTGGTGGGCAATACTTACTAGTCCGTTGTGCAGAGTGTTCCTCAGGAAAAATGGAGGGGAAGGAAACTAAGAAAAATGGGGAACCATGCGGCCTGACCGGCAGGTAATCACATGGGAACTCTGGCTGCAGACCAGAGTTTAAAGATGGAGGCAAGGGGTGGGGATAGCAAGCTGGACATAAGAGGGTCAAAGATTCGATAGGGGTCGGAGAGCAGAGAGAGAGAGGGCCAGTGGTCTGGCGTCTCCTTATAAGCAGGAGGGTGGGGGCTGGTTCCAGCCTCTGATCCTGCCTCTTGGTAAGTCCGTCCCTGAAAACACCCTATTGGTTGGAAGATGTAGGGGAGGTATGTGGAGGTGTGCCTGAGGGGTGGTCAGTACTGAGAGCTAGAAACTTGCTCATGTCTGACACCTGGTAGCAGCTAGGATGAGTCACCCGGCCACTTCTATTGTCTTCTTGATGGCATTAGCCAGGCTGCTGATGGCCATCAATCAGTTACTAGGCAACGATGAATAGACTCTGCCAGGGCTACGTGAGGTCTTGCAGGTGAAGGTGGGGGAGGGAAAGAGGCTGCCTGCTGTAGAAGGAACTCTCAATGGTGTTTTCGGAGTTCCTAGTTCTTGTATTTTATCAGGGCATGGTACTGTGCTTTAGTGTATACTGGTTCTGTTCCATATTTCCTTCATGAAGAGCAGGCTGGTAACCTCTGCTGGGCACTGGAGCTGCTGGAAAGGTCAGGAGAAGCGTCTCTTGCCTGGGTGCAGTCTCTGCTGGCATCTGGGAGGGTTACCATGTGGTTCAGTTTCCCATACACGCACTGGCACAGTTTATTATTTTATTACAGTCCAAGAAGAGGCTCAAAAGCCTTGCAGGGCAACAATTCTTTAATGTAAAAGGCATGCTGTTAAACAGAGCTTCTGCCTGAAATGCTGAACAATTGAAGCTGCACATAACCTCAGTCCCCGCCATTTTGTGATTTGGATCTGCGTCCCATGGCAGCCATTTCCGGATTGCACACACCACCCTGACTCAGAATGCCAAAGGTGCCCCTAAGCCCCAAAAGATTGGAAACTCCTGCTCTAAAGTGCTATGTAAATATTACAAATATATTATACTTAGTTTTAATTTAGAAGCCCTAATCAACATCTAGTGTAAAACAGTTGACTGCTATCTCAGAGATATGAAGTGGTACTCTTCCAACAGGAACATCATTTGAAATTCAAGGGTCTAACCTGTTAACAAAAAGGGCCATAGCTGTCCATCACAAGAGTATGAGACCGGTGATTATGAGACTGGTTTCAACTAGGCTACACATAATGCTCCAGTTTGGACTTCAAACAATTATAAACCACTTCAAATTGTAGCTAAAAACAACAACTGCATTGAAACGCATTGAAAGGAACAGACCCAACACTGTTTGCTTGTCCATCCTGTTACATCTCACACTTGTGCCTTTGGCATGATGAAGATTCGGACCTGAACACAAACACCAACAATGTGCGCCAGGCGGGCAGGTCAAAGAGTGTCCAGAAACTGCAAACAGAACAGAATGCTGCAGCCAGAGTGCTGACCGCCGTGGGCCACAGGGATCACCTCATCCTCATCTCGTTCCATCTACATGAGCTTCCAAGGTGTACCTGGCCCCAATTCAAGGGCTGATATTCACCTTTAAAGCTCTACACAGCTTAGGCCTAGCATAGATTAAAGATTGCCTGTTCGGGTATGAGTCTACCCAGCCATCACGATCATCTTTTAGGGACTTGCTTTGGTTACCCCTGTCGTTTGAGGCAAGGTGGCTGGGAGCCTGAGGAAGAGCCTTCTCGGTCACGGTGGCACCAGTGTGGAATTCCCCCCCCCCAAGGAGATCCATCTGCGCCCATCGACCACAAGTATCTCCTACCAGCGGGTGAAGACTTGTTTTGTTTCATTTGGAGCTCCCTTAGTGACTCTCCCTCCTGCCGTTTTTTATTCTCCCATATATATGATTTTTAAAGTCAAAGTGATCCCGGGGTATGAGCTCTATAGGCAGGGCAGGGAGGGACAGGTTGGAGGAGGGGTCACATTGTAGAACAAAGAGGGCACAGAATCAAGTAAATTCCAGAACATTAGGGGAATGAAGCAACATGGGTAAGAAGCAACATGGACAAGTTAATAAATGTATGCTAATAATTAGGCTCTAAGAGGCCCTAAGAGTTAATTAAAAGTGGGTGTGTCCTATTGCCCCCACCTGATCAAACCCTTGAGGGAGGAAGGGAATATGGGAGGTCACTAGAAGAAGAAGAAGAAGAAGAAGAAGAGATTGGATTTATACCCCTTGCCCTTCACTACCCAAAGGTGTCTCAGAGCGGCTTACAAACTCCTCTCCCTTCCCCTCCCCTGTGAGGTCGGTGGGGCTGAGAGAGCTCTGACGGAAACTGCTCTTTTTTCAAGAACAGCTGTGCCAGAGCTTGTGACTGACCCAAGGTCACATCAGCAGGTGCAAGTGGAGGAGTGGGGAATCAAACCCGGTTCTCCCAGATAAGAGTCCGCACACTTAACCACTACACCAAACTGGCTGTAACACTACAGCTGATGATGCTGGGAGGCGGGGATGCTTCAACTACTCACCACAGACAGTCTCAGGGACAATCCAGATATTATCGTTAAAGAGGCAAACAAAGGCGGAGCCGCTGTCATCCTGAACAGATCAGACTACATCCAGGCGGCTCAAAGACAACTCTCAAGCACTGCTTTTTACAAACAACGGGACTCAGACCCCACACAGGAATGCAAAAAAGAATTGAACGAGATTATAAAGAAATTGCCCCTGCACATTCAGGAACAAATCCTTTCAGACACACCACAGGAGCCTCGGCCAAGTGCCTTCGATCTTCTACGCAAAAGACACAAACCCGGCAGCCCAGGATGCCCCACCGTCTCAGGCAGAGGCTCTGTCTCCGTGGGGGCACCCGGACTCCGCTCTAAGACCCTATGCCATCCTGGCTCCGGAGAATACTGTCTTAGACACCATGGGTGTGGAATCTTGGTATGCCACCATCTCCATTGCCCTCCTCTGGACACGTTCCAGCTTGTCTGTACCTTTCTTAAACTGTGGTGCCCAAAAATGGACACAATACTCCAGGTGAGGTCTCACCAGAGCACAGCAAAGCGATACCATCACTTTGCGTGATCAGGACACTATACTTCTGTTGATACAGCCCAAAATCACATTTGCCTTTTTAGCAACAGCATCACACTGCTGACTCATGTTCAGGGTAAGGTCTACTAAGACCCCTAGATCCTTTTCACACATACTACTGCCAAGACAAGTCTCCCCCATCCTATAATAACGCATTTGATTTTTCCTACTGAAATGCAGAACTTTACATTTATCCCCACTGAAATTCACTGTATTTGTTTCAGCCCAGTTTTCCAGCCTGTGATGATCATCCTGTATCCTGACTGTGTCTTCTACCATATTTGCTACCCCTCCCAATTTAGTATCACCTGCAAATTTAATAAGCATTCCCTCTGTCCCTTCATCCAAATCACTGATAAAGATTTTGAACAAAGCAGGCCCCAGGACAGATCCTCACCTTGCAGTTCTCAACAAAAACCCTTCATCATTTAAAGTGTAGAACAGGTTATTTTAGAGTAATTAAATGCAAGGGGCACTGACTTTTAATATGAGAATAAGGGTGTTATCAGTGTTTGTGTATTTAGATAACTGTACCCTACTTTTCTCTTGTATGGCCTGCAACAAAGTGGCTCTTGGTCGCCCAAGGTCATCCAGCTGCTACCTTCCACGTCAGAATTCAGACCTGAATCTCCTAAGTCCTCACCCAGCAATCTAACCACTGTACCATGTCGGCTCTTGGGATCATTAAGCCGGTGGCGGAGGGCTGAGCGGAGCTGAGGCCAGGTAAAAGAGCCAGGCAGCCTAAAGGGGGAGGTCTGCCAGCCATCGGCGCCTTCTGGTGTGGGAAGGGCTGGCAGAAGCTGTAGAGGGGGGAATCTTCAGGGCTTCTTCGCAAGCCACCAGCTCCTGTTCTGCCCTTGCTTGACAGTTTATTGGCTTGGCAAAACTGGCTGGGGAAGAGGTGAGGCAAACCAATGGGTGCGAGTCACTGGCTCCTGGCCCAGGGAAGAAGTCCTCCAAGTCAGGAGCTTTCGTTTTTCTCAGCCCGGTGTACTTTGGGAATATTTTTAGTACATTTGAGACCTATTTCTGCACTGTTTTGCATATCACAGTACAGGAAGTAAAAACTAACAGGAATGTAGTTTTAAAAGTTTAAAAACCTGCTGTACCAAACTCTGAGGAGTGTGACAAAAACCTCCCTTTCTGCCCAAAATACAGGACTGATCGGGGAGCTCCACCAGGACGATGAGAAAAGTGGCTGTGCTTTATTCCGAATGGGACAGCAGCCCCCCCCCCCGGACTTTTAGAGGAGGGGTGGAACAAGAAGAGCAAGACAGGAGTCAGAGTGGCAAGACTGGAGTGCTGGTGGATGGCATATGCCAAGGAAGATTCTTGCAGAAAACTCGCCCTGGCTCATCCCTCTCCTCGCACCGCCTTCCTGCCCGCTGCCTGGCATTTACCACTGGGGCACTTTGAGAAGCAGCCATGTCCACATGTGGTGTCTGTACAAGCCGTTACTCCTCCTCACAATAAGCTGTTCTTTGAGCCAGTTTTTCACCAGGGGTAGAGAAACATTTCTACTGTTCTCTTATGCCTGTTGCTGCCTTACCTTGGAACTTGATGGAGTTGTTGATGATTTCCAGCGTATCGGCTACAGCATTATATTCTCCCACCTTCACTTCCCGCTTGTCTGCAGCAAAACAAACAAATGGGATTATTTATGTCAGCTCACAAGCACTTCATTTCTATGCGCTACTATGTTTACCTTCCACTGTTCCTACACTTCAGAGTCAAGGTGGCATATGAAGTATCTCAGAGAAGCTGAATGGAACCTGGCGTGCGAAGGTTTGAAAGCATCACTAGTACTCTATTGCAGAGTCACTATGCTGTTAAATAGCATGGAGTCTAAAAACCGTCATCAAACACTGGCTTGGATTTAGAGCAGCAAATCTAGGTGCAAAGATTTCTGCCCACAGAATTTATCATCTCCTCCCTCGTACCGCAATCTCCCAATGCCGCTCCAAATACTGTGTTTCAGGTGGCAGTCCAACGATGAGGAAGTCATCTATGGGGAGATGAAAGAGCACTCGACAGAGGGAAGCCCCTGCCCCTATGGAAGGGCTGCTCGGGATCCAAGTCACCATCTACAATTCTTTGATAACAACTGAATGTCAGCATTAGGAATTTACCTTCAGGACTCAGAAGCACAGGCCCAAATACATCCCAGGAATGAAGCCCAAAGCAACTCCACACACTCTAGAGCTCCCCAGTAACTCCCAAGAAGACCAGCAGCCAACCAACCAGGGCAGCAGTCCTGACAATGGTTTCAGTCCGCTCAAGATATGGCAAAACTCTTCTGCGGCCATGGTGGGAGCTGGCTGAGCTGCGAGAGGAGGAAACCACTGCCCACTCTCTCACCCGTGGTGTCCTCTCAGGCGATGTCCAGGCCCAACGATCCGGAGGGCCCATGGTATCTCCCCCAACTTTTGAGGCCCCGCGCCACCTTTCTGGACCCCATGCCACCTTCCCCTGCTCACCCGCCATGGTGGACGGGTGGGGAAAGGCCTACTGAAGCTCCTGTGCCCCCTTTCCCCACTTGCCCGCTGCAGCAGACGGGTGGGGAAAGGCCTACTGATGACCCTGCACCCCTTTCCCCGCTCAACCACCATGGCGGATGGGGGGGGAAGGCCTACTGAGCCCCCCACGTCCCTTTTCCCCACTCGACAGCCACAGCGGACGGGTGGGAAAAGTCCTACTGATGACCCCATGCCAGTGGGGTAAGAGCTACAGAGCCCCCCTTCCCTCGCCCTCCCTCCCTCTGTCTCTTCCCCGCAGCTCTTGCTCTTCTCTCTATCCCCCTTCCTTCCTCACTCTCTCTTTGCATTCTTTCCCTCCCTCTCTCTTCCTCCCTTCCTTCCATTCTAGCTCTTTGACTTCTTTCCTTCCCTCTTTCATCCTCTTCCCCTCCCTCCCTCCCTCTTTCTCTCTCCTTCCTTCCTTCCTCCTTTCCTTCCTTCTAGAGCTCGTTGTATTGTGCCTACAACAGGCCTTATTGCTAGTGTAAATATATATACCTTAGATCCACATACAGGTGACAATGCAAAACAACATGAGTAATTGACTCAACACATTTTCATTTGCAGGGGCAATGTCTGGCTGAATGAGATATCTTGTTAAATCTGCCATATAAAATGACTGAAGGCATAGCATTACATCTGGCCAGAATAAACACTCTACAATGTTGTAAAACCTGCAGGGAAGATAAATATGAGGCCCTCTTCCCTGTGGTAAGAGGTATTTCGAAACTCAAAGGGGAGCAGATTTTATTGGCTAAACTGTATAACCTCTGGTGCTCAATGTCTAACATCCTGTTTTTAATTTGTTGAAATGCAGCAGCGGAGGGCAACATAGACAATGATTCTATAGATAGACCCAATACTTTGATTTTTTTTCCTCAATATGTTCTGACCAATTTGACACTTGAACTCAGAGACCATGTGGTATATGAAGCTCCCAGATTCGAAGTTATAGTGTAGGCATAGCCAGTATTTAAATGTCATAAGTGTCAACAACATTCTCTCAAAAGGATCAAGTTTATTGGATTCAGTAGAAGCAGGTCATCTGTGCATACATTCTGTGTAAAGGCTAACCCAACAGGCGGGAGAGGGGAAGATATACTGTGTTTGAAGCGGGGGCCCCTGATGGTGTTAACCCAATCAGAGGTGCAAGCCTTGTGTGCCGAAAGTAATGACTACAGGTTCCCAGGAAGGTGAGAGCGCAAAGCATCAAGGTCAGGCAGCAAGATAAGGCCAAGCGAGAAAAGTGAAACCAACATTCCAGGGAAAAAAGATGTTCACTCTGCAGACTCCCTTCCCCCCCACATACAATGACAGCGTAGCTTACATTCTGCCCCTCCAAAGACCCTCCCCCACCTGGTTTATTAGGGTACATGTTATGAAAGGCAAGCAGCAATTTAGGAGCACGAATATGGCAGAGCTCTACCCATTCATTATGTGGAGGATCAAAATCCTTCCATTGGATTAAATAGAACAATCATCCATACTTCAGTTTGGAATCTAATATTTGGGCAACCTCATGATGCGGTTCACCATTCACCATCAGTGGAGGCGGGGCTGGAGGACAAGGTCTCCAGGTATTCAGGCCAGGGTCCCGCTTCAGCAGACTGAAATGAAAAATGGGATGTATCCCTTGAAGCCTTTTAGGTAATTCCGGCTCAACTGTCACCTCATTAATTTTCCTTAACACCTTGAAAGGCCCCATGTATTTCCAGCCCAACTTCCTACTGGGTTGGAGCCCTTTTAAGTTTTTCATTGACAGATACAAATAGTCACCAGGCTGGACTTCCCACCCAGGGATCCTCCTCTGTAATCCGCTTTAGCCTTTTCAAGAGTCTTTTGGATAGTGGGCCAGTGCTCTTTGAGTCCCTGCCAGCAGGAATTCAGATCCCCTAGAGATGGGCTAGGGGTCCCCACGGTGGGCAGGGGAGTTCCTTCATAACCATACACTGCTTTGAAGGGAGACAAGCCAGTCGACGAGTGAATAGCATTGCTGTAACTGTATTCTGCATATGGCAGTAACTCAGCCTAGTCATCCTGTTGATAGTTAGTAAAGCACCTGAGAAACTGTTCAACCACCTGATTGACACACTTGGTTTAGCCATCAGTCTCTGGGTGGTAGGTGCTACTGAGGCTTTGTTTGATGCCCAATACCTGCATAAGTTCCTTCCAAAATTTGGCAACTAACTGACTTCCGTGGTCTGATATTATCTCAAGTGGCATTGAATGCAATTTCACCACATGCTACATAAACATTTTAGCCAGGGTTTTTGCATTAGGCAATTGCTTGAAGGGGATGAAATGTGCCTGCTTGGAAAATAAGTCCACTACCACCCAGATTACAGTTTTCCCTTTGCCGGGAGGCAAGTCAGTAATAAAGTCCATGGAAATCACCTCTCAGGGTCGACTAGGAGTCTCAAGTGGTCTAAGAAACCCCAGGGGCTTGCCAGGGTGCCTCTTACTCATCAGACAGGTTTGGCACGACCCTATATACTGCAAGATGTCTCCCTTCACGTGGGGCCACCAGAACTGGCACTACAACAGGTGCAAGGTTTTTAACTATCCAAACTGGCCAGCCAGTTTTGATTCATGTCCAAAATGCATCACTTCTGCACGGAGGGCATTTGGCACAAACAACTGGGCCCCCTTGTACCAGCAACCGTTAGGACCTTGCTGGATAGCCAGGTCAGCCACAACTTCCACTTGGTCAGTCTCTAAAAAGGCTGCCCTAAATTTGGCAGCCCATGGCTCGTCTTTCTCCTGCAGCCCTGCCTTTGCCTGACTGTGAGCGAAGACCGCCCGTCCCAACTGGCATGTTGAGGGAGGTGGGACAAGGAGTCTGCTAGGGAGTTCGCCTTCCCAGGGAAGTACTGGAGAGTAAAACGGAACTTTGAGAAAAACTCCACCCATTGTAGCTGCTTAGTGTTTAAGTTGCGTGGGGTGCGCAGTGCTTCCAAGTCTTTGTAATCAGTCCACACCTCAAACGGGACCCAGGACCCCTCCAGCCAATGTCTCCAAATAGTTAAAGCTAACTTAATTGCCGCAGCTTCCTTGTCCCAAACAGCCCCGTTCCTTTCTGTAGTGTTAAACTTCTTAGACATGTATGCAAGTGGGTAGAGCTTCCCATCCATCCCCTCCTGCAGGATGGCCACCCCCATAGCAACATCTGAAGCATCGACCTGGACAATTTTTTAAATTTTCATCAGGATGGCTTAGGATTGGCTCCATGAACAGCGCTTTTAATTTAGCGAATGCCTCCTGGCACTCAGCCGTCCACTCCAAGCATGCCCCCAGTTTAGTGCTGTCCAGCCCCTTCCCCTTAGTCTTAAGTAAGTCTGTGAGAGGTAGGCTCACTTGCACAAAGTTTGAGATGAAGGTTCTAAAAAAATTAGTGAACCCTAAGGATTGGAGGTGGCACCGGGTTCAAGGGGCCTCCCACACCAGCACATCCGCCACCTTGTTAGGGTCCATCTCCAGTCCCCTAGGAGAAATGCGGTAGCCTAGGAAGTCAACCTGGGTCTGGTGGAACTCACACTTAGACAATTTGGCAAACAGTTTGTGGTCATACAGAGTCTGCAGAACTTCCCTCACCAGCTTCATATGTGACTCCTTATCACGTGAATACAGTAAGATATCATCTAGATACACTAGCGCCCCCTTGAAAAGATGCTTGTGCAACACTTCATGTATTAAGTTCATGTACACCCCAGGGGCCCCCTGCAACCCAAACGGCATCACTAGATATTCAAATTGGCCCAACGGGGTATTGAAGGTGGTTTTGGGCTCACTCCCTTCCCTGATGCGCACTCGAAAGTACGCGTCTCTCAAGTCCAGCTTAGTGAAAATCTTCCCCTTGGCAGCCTCTGTCAGGAGGTCTTTGATCAACAGCAAGGGGTAAGCATTTGTAGCTGACACTGCATTCAAGCCTTGGTAGTCGGTGCACAGCCGGTGGCCCCCATCTTTTTTCTTTCAGAAGAGAACAGGGGCCGCAAACGTGGAGGAGGCAGGGCAGATGAACCCTCGCACAAAGTTTTTGTGAATGAACTTCCTTAACTCCTCCTTCTCCGCGGGGCTCATAGAGTGCAACTTCCCTTTAGGCAACTTGTGCCCCGGTAAAATTTCAATAGCACAGTCAGTATTCCGGTGGGGGGGGGAATTCATCAGCCTCCTCCTCTTCGAACACTTTGGCCAAGTCTCTGTACTCTGTATGGATGGACTCTAATTCCTATTTAGGCAAACAGGAACGGACTGGGAGGACCGGAGGCTCATCCCCCCATTCTGGCAGACAAATGTGGTGTTTATAGCAAAGAGCCACAACATTCCCAGTCCCCTCACTCCACTGAATGTAAGGATCATGAGCTCTGAGCCACGGGCTTTCTAGCACCATGGAGAATCGTGTCATGGGATTTATAATGAACGCCTGGGTTTCCCAGTGAGACCCTGTTCTCATAATGACAGGTACAGTTTGATAATTGCAGGGCTCATGCATGGTGGACCCATCCATCTGGGTGAAGATCAGAGGCTCAGGTAACCGCTGCAACGGGACCCCCAACCCCATCACTATGGAGGGGCTAATCAAGTCTCTAACACACCCTGAGTCTATGAGTGCCCTCACGCACACTTGGGTCCCCATCTCTGGGTTAAACACTGACACAGTCATGAAAAATAGAGGGGGATGGTTGCTCACCAATCATGGTGCAGGCTGCTCTCGGACCTGCTGTTTTGCGCCTTTTACAGTAGCCTTTTTCCACCAGCTGAGGCTTCTTGTCTCTGTTGGAGGATGCAGCCCCAGACTGGGTGCCCAGTTGGAGGGTCTGGGGTAACTTCAGGCACAGGGCCCCTTCTTTCACAAATGTCTCCAGTCCCTTCTGCTCAGGAGCCTTGGAGGTAGGGGGTGTGATCGTCGTGGAGCAGAAGGCTGCATAGTGGCCGGCCTCTCTGCAGTAAAGGCAAAGCCCTTGGCACATCCTCTGGCTATGCACTGAAGGCAGTGTAGTGTAGTGCAGTTTGGTGTAGTGGTTAAGTGCTCGGACTCTAATCCAGGTTTGATTCCCCACTCCTCCACTTGCACCTGCTGGATGACCGTGGGCAAGCCATAGTTCTGGCACATCTGTTCTTGAAAAAGAGCAGTTTCTGTCAGAGCTCTCTCAGCCCCACCTACCTCACAGGGTGTCTGTTGTGGGGAGGGGAAGGGAAAGGAGTTTGTAAGCCACTCTAAGACTCCCTTGGGTAGTGAAGGGTGGGATATAAATCCAATCTCTTCTTCTTCGGCTTGAGGCGGGGGGGTCTTTCGGATTGCCCCTGGGGTCTTCGGGTACACTTTAGGGGAGGTCATCTTGATCAACTGGAGGTGGTTCTCCACATCCCCTGCTTCCCTCACCCAAGCTGGCAGGGAGACTGGGTTCACGTTTCGCAACACCGTTTCTCAGATCTGGTGGTTCAGGCCGAGACGATATTGCTCCATGAACACAGGCTCAGGCCACCCCTGGATTTTAGCTGCATGCGTCTTGAACTCATTGGAGTACTTGTGCATTGTCCAATTCTCTTGCTTCAAGGTGCGGAGGGCAGTGGGGGCTTTCTCCACTTCCATGGGGTCTTCATACTGCCGTCTCAAGGCCCACATGAAGGCTTGCATGTCTCAGAGCTCAGACCTGTGCAAGTTGTGCAAGCTCACATACCAATCCACAGCCCTCTCTTGCAGCTGTGAGCCAATGCAGTCCACCTGGTGTTCATCCGTGGGGAACAGGTGGGCCCAATCGTGGAGGAACTTTTGCATCAGCGGTAGGAAGAAGGCAAACTTGTCGAGGTTGGTGTCAATGTGGCATCTAACAGCTCCTTCGGGCGGTCTACTCCCAGAAGTGGGGATCCTGCCAGAGCCCCAGGCCCAGGGTGGGTGGCCCAACAGGGACACCGGGGGCCTCGGTACTGGCACCAACGCCGGCAGCGCCAGCCCAGGAAGAGCAGGTTGCACTGGAGGAGCCTGTTGCGCTGGTGGGGCTTCTGGGGCGCCCGGTTGCTGCAGCCGCATCTCATGTTGAATCGTAGTGGCGATTAGTCGCGGGATGTCTAGCATCATCTCTTGCATTTCACGCCGCAACTCATTTTTGTTGAGCTCATAGCTGGCATCACATCCTCTCTAACGGGTCTTCGTCTGTGCTGCCATACCTTCCCGGATCATATCCACTCTCATAGTAGGAGGGGTAGTCATAGCAGCTGGCATCCCCCTGGGCCGGGGGTGGTGATCCACAACTCTCGGGTACCAGTCAGGAAACGAGCCCATGAGTATGGGTCCCTCCAGGGTTTCTCGTAACCCAGCCCCCCACTGGCACTGGTAGTGAGGGGGGTCTCTCCCATTGTAGTAGGAACCTCTTCTGCCATAGTAGTTGGAAGGCCCCATCTTCCTCATCGCTCATTTTGAGGTATGGGGTTGGGGACTACAGTAGCCTTTATACTCAGCTCAACCACGTTCCTTCAAGAGGATCAAGTTTATTGGGTTCAGTAGAAGCAGGTAATCTGTGCATACATTCTGTGTAAAGGCTAACCCAACAGACGGGAGAGGGGAAGATATACTGTGTTTGAAGCGGGGGGCCCTGGTCTTAACCCAATCAGAGGTGCAAGCCTTGCGCGCCAAAAGTAACGATTACAGGTTCCCAGGGAGGTGAGAGCGTAAAGCATCAAGGACAGGCAGCAAGATAAGGCCAGGCAAGAAAAGCGAAACCAACATTCCAGGAGAAAAAGATGTTCACTCTGCAGACTCCCCCCCCACATACAATGGAAGCGTAGCTGACAATAAGTCATGCACAAGTTTCTGTTAAAGACAGACCTGTTTCTAGATATATAACTGCATTTGAAACACATTTCAGCAAGCCCAGAATTTTCCACAGGAATTTAGATTAGACATGCTCAATGGCACAGTCAAAGGACCTTATCCAAATTGGAATAACATACAGTTATTGTGAGATCACTTTGTAGTTAATTTTTTTTTATTACAGCCAGTATTAATTGGTTGCCTTTGCGGTAAAAGAAACATACCATAGCCGATGCACTAGTGCTACCTGCCTTCACTAAATGTTTGCAGTGGATAGACGAGGTTACATTGTACTGAACATAAATTCTTAGATATCGGAAGTATTTAACTTATTCTATCTCTTTGCCATTGATAGCCCATTTATATGATCTCCACCTTTTAGAGAACACTAGGATTTTTGACTTGACATAGTTTTGCTGGAGTTTATTACTGGTGAAAAAAGCAATACAGCGGGTCAACAGATGTCATAAACCGACTCTGGAGTAAGACAGCAGCACTGTATCATCGGCATAAAGAAGTAGAGGTATACACGTTGCACCAAGATTTGGGCTATGACAGTGAGCACCAGATAGCTGGGCAGCAAGGTCACCGAGGAAGTTGTTAAATAAAAAGGGAGATAAAATGCAACCCTGCTAAAAAAATGCAACTGATAAAAGTCAGGTCCTACAATGCCAAGACCACGGCCACACAACCCAGAAAATCTACAGCAACTAAAATGCAACCCTGTTTAATGCCCTTGTTTGCAGCAATCTTCGATGATCTGACAAGTATTGAAAGTGTAAAGATTCCTAATGAGCAAAAGAGGTCTCGTGTCCATAATCACCCAATCTAATTTAATCCAAAGAAGGTCCCTGTCAACTGAGTCAAATGCACCTTTCAAATCCAGGAAAGCCACAAATAATTTCTGGTTACTCTGCACAGTGTACTTATCAACTAAATGAGATAAGGTAATGATGTGGTCTGAAGAGGTCTTTCCTTAAGTAGCAATGGGAAGCCCAAACAGCAATGGCCTGGGAGTCTAAACAAAGAATCATTTCACCCAAAGGATGACAGCATCCAATCCAAAACCTTAGCCTAGAACTGGCTGTCTAGGTCTGCAAATTAGAGGTGATGCAGAGACAGCAGAATGGGAAGGCTAGAGAGACCCATTCAAGGGACTCAATCTTGTCATCCTAGTTTCAAAATCAATAGAGTTGGGAACAGAGAGCTCAACTACATGTTACACTGTTTGGTTGTCTTCCTCAGGTTTGCCCCACATCAAACAACAGTGTGCTGGGAATTCCCTGATAGATTCTTGAGCACATGGGGCCAGTTTTGATCAGGATCATGGTGTGCAGGGAGAGGGCACTTAACCTTCTTCCTCTCACACCATTTCCCCCCACTTCACTCAAATAGCCCCACGGAGCCACTGTTTGCCACACTGGGGGAATTAAATTGTACTTAGGGGCTACATGGCATTCCTGAGAGTCTAAGGGTGTATCACACTGGCAGCTTGGCATGATATGGTGCCGCCTCTAATTGTACCGTTTTAAAATGTTGCAGGGCATATAATCCAGCAGCACACCTGCTGTGGGTT
This sequence comes from Gekko gecko, assembly GCA_029375565.1. Classification (NCBI taxonomy): domain Eukaryota; kingdom Metazoa; phylum Chordata; class Lepidosauria; order Squamata; family Gekkonidae; genus Gekko; species Gekko gecko. The sequence continues at coordinate 67,534,741 of JAPDNY010000014.1, read as the reverse complement.
ACTCATGTGGCCGTCCCCTGGTCAAACATCCACATTAATACAGCGCCTCAGCCACGGAGCATGCTGCCCGGTCATTTTTTAAAAATGCATATGCACTCATGTGCACACATATGTGCATGTGCACTCATGCACATATAGGCAAAAACTCAAAAACAGACCCCAGTGGGGGAAACAGATCAGCAGGCTCAGACCACCAATCTGTTCTGCGCACTATTCTCTGCATTCAGACATCTGGCCACGCACAATTAACATACAGGGAACCAAAAACATCACTTGTGATGTGGTCCCTTTTTAACCCAGCTCCAAGTCATCCTTTCACGGGGTGAGTATGCCTGGGGAATGCCTGACAGATGTGGCTGTGTGACTCCGCCCATTTAATCCGGAGGCGAGGGGTGGCTGCATCGGGCCAAACTGCTTGTGTGATCACACCCTAAACTCCAACAGAGAATTCCTGGGGCATCTGCTTGACATGACATGTCATACATGAGTTGTACCACCAAACATTGTAACATGTAGTTAGGTTTCTGGTTTGGCCAGGATGTGAAGCATCCCTACAGATATATTCAAGCAGCTCTAAGTCCACACTTGGGGTTGCCAACAGAACTGGAGAAAAATGCCCTTTCCCTTTAATAGAAGTTTAATGTGTGGAAAAGGGCAGCTGAAGCTTTTCATGGCATGGAGGATAGTATCATCCCATTAAGCCTCTTTTAAAAAGACAGGCCATGCTTTCTTCTCCAGGCCAGCTGGCATTCCTAAGCACACACCACTGCTTCCCCTCTTCCCCTCCCACTGTAACTTCCTCTGCTGCACTGGAGGCCACTTCTAAAAGTCCCTGAATTTGGGGAGTGGCAGGTCTAGTGGCATAGGGGGTGCGGTCCTGCAGGGGAGAGCTCAGAGGCACAGAGGCACGCATGGAAGAATCCCACACTGCCCTCTTGAACTCAGCCCAGGCTAACATTTACTCATTTTGGACCAAATCCATTTAAATGGATAGAACTGCACGTGGAATATTCTCTAGAAACAACAAGCAAAAGATAGGTAGTGAGGGTCACGAGAACAGATAGTTTCAAAAGGGGTCAGGCGGGGTCATGGAGTGGCAGTCCATCAATGGGTATCAGCCACGGTGACTAGGGAGGGGCATGAACGGGATCACAAACTGAAGTTCACAATGAATTTTGGCTGGTTCTTGCTTCATAAAGCCAAGTTCATGGCAGGCCAACTGGCACAAACTTCCCAAGAACTGTCAAGCTGTCTTTGGAGGTTCATCCGGGTTCATGAGCAGAGACATTCCTAGACAGACAGTCTCCACTTGATCAAAACTTGGAGGGTATGTAGAAGGTGCCCCCAGGAAAGTTCTTTCTGGGGAAATGACATTTCCCCAGAAAGTGCATTCCTGGGGGCACCCTCCTTGGGGGGCCGTTAATCAGACCCCATTAATCCAATCCTCACCAAACTTGGAGGGCAGGTAGAGGAGGGTCAGCTGGAGATCCCTGGCAAGTTTGGTGTCTCTAGCATGCCGGGGGTGGGGTCCGCTCTACCACTACATGAACCTCATAAACTAAAAGTGTCCGTGAGGTGGCTAAAAATTCGTGATGGTCCGTGGTTGGCGAACATGGCATGTCATGAACCAAACTGCATTTTTTCCACTGCAGGCCCATCCTTAATGATAACTGAAGGGACCCTTCATATCTAGAGCCAACAGCAAACCTCTGAACACCAGTGCTAGTAGGCAGCAGCAGGGGAGGGCCTTGGCCTCTCTGCCCTGTTTGCCCTCCAGAGCAGCTGGCTGACCACTGTGTGAAACAGGATTCTGGACTAGATGGACCCTCACTGGTCTGATCCAGCAGCTCCTCTAACGTGTTCTTGCAGGCCTCTTGAAGAACAGGATAATAAGAACAGTAATTATAAATCTGATACGAGAGGCCCACAGCCACAGTACAGACTGAATCTGATTTAACAATTATTATTACTATTTATTACTGTTGTTATTTACTTTTTTATATTCTGTCTTTCTTGCTGAAACTGAAGCTAGACTTTAGAATATTATAAACAGTACAGCCAAGGAGCACGAGGCAACCAATGAATTCCCTCTTCCAAAGCAACCCCAGGAATCATAATAGTGTTAACAGGGAACTTCTATTGCCTTATCAGACATGATTCTCTGGGGGAAGTGAGGATCACTGAAGTGGCATTAAGAAGTTTATCATTCAGATAGGGCATTCATTCCCAAACAGTTTGCTGACGTTCACTGGCATGCCATGAGAGAACTGCTAGTCTGCTGTAAGAAATAAAGTAATTCAGTGGTTACTGTAAAATAAAAATATTTATCCAGAGAGCAGGCTGTTTGTGGTGTCTCCATGTGATTTATTTCTTAGGCATGGGCATCTAACTTGTGGCAAAAATGGCAGGTTTTTTTAACTGCTTGATTGCAATTACACAATGAAACTGGAGCATTTTGAAGAGTTGTTGAAAAAAGAGAAACAATGCAATTGAAATTGTAATTGCTTTTAAATAAAACAATCTGTGTTAGACTGTACAAGTGGGGACCTGCAAGAAGCTTGCGGCAAGACTTCCTCCACTTTGCTTCCCCTTTCTCTAACAATCTTTCCCCTCTTTCTCACCCACTTTCCTGATCTGTCAGCCTACCTGATCTGTCAACTTACCTTTCATCTCTTTTGCCCCCCAACCCTTCTCCATCGACCTGCCCCTCCCTGATCATTTCAACCTACCTTCCATTCCTGTCTTTCTCCCCATTCCCATATATTTCAACCTATCAATCTGTCAATCTCTCTTTGCCCTCCAGAAGTGACAGGGCTGTTCTCCATGCCCAGAACAGCTCTCCTGTTCCCGTATTCCCAACCTACAGACTCCCCCCGATAATTGCCTTGGAGGTCAACAGCTCTGCAGCTCTGGATCTCCAAGGCTTCTCCCCACACCCAAACACTTGTTGTACAGCTCCTGACCTTCCAGCCTCCCCCTGCCAGCTTCCTGCAGTCTCTGGGAGCTGCTCCGGGTCGGGAGAGCTTCCCTGTTGCCAGCACCTCCATGGCTGGGCCCTGTGAGCCATCCAGACACTGGTGCTGCTGTGACCAGGTCCGGAGAGCTACTGGGAGGCTGGCGCCACTCACAGAGACACCAGCACCACCAACAGCTTTGAGAAGAAAGGTAAGTGCACTTTTTATTGGGGGAGGGGATTTAAACCCTCCCAATGTTTTTTTGTTGGGTTTTTTACTTTTCATTTTTTCCTGCAGACCGAATAGGGTCACCCTCGTTGGCAGAAAACCCTGTTTTGGGTAAGTTTCGCCCTGATCCATTGATTTAGGTTTCCACAAATAGGGGGCACAATTGGGAAATATATATATATATATCCTTACTAGGAATAAGGCCTGTTGTGGAAATTAATACAACGGGCTCTAGAAAGAGGCTCTGGGAGAGTGCCCTGGCTTTGGGCACTCAGTGACAATTTGCTGTGGCAATCTCAGCAGGGTATAATGACAGAGTCCACCATTTTCTCCAGAGGAACTGATCTTTGCTACCTGAAGAGCAGTAGTAATTTTGAGTGATCTCCAGCCCACCCCCAAGATTGGTAACAGTGGTTCCCCAGGAGGGAGTGGCTGGTTTGGAGGGTGGAGTCTATGGCATTGTACCTGTCTGAAGTCCCACCCCTCCTCAACACTCACCCTCTCCAGGTTCGACCCCTCAAATCTCCAGGAATTTCCCAACCTGGAGTTGACAACCCTATCTCCCTCCCAGCCAACCATCAACCTACCTTTAGTTTTCCATCTCCTCCCCCCTCCCTCCTACAGAGCAGTTGTAATTTTAAATGATCTCCAGCTCCCACCTGGAGATTGGCAACAATGGTTCCCCATCAGGGAATGGCTGGATTGGAGGGTGGAGTCTATGGCATCGTACTTGTCTGAGGTACCACCCCTCCTCAAACCTCACCCTCTCCAGGCTCCATCCCTCAAATCTCCAGGAATTGCCCCCCTGGAGTTAGCAACCTGATCAGGACTGGGCCCAATGAGTTTTCTCCCAAAGGCCAACATAGGTGTGGAAAGGGCCTTTTACTGACAGAGGAGAAAGTACAGGTGCCAACTTTGATTAGGGAAATACCTGGAGATTTGGGGGGGTGGATCCTGTGGAGGGCAGCATTTGGGGTGTGTGTGGAAGGACTCAGCAGGGTATAATGCCATAGAGTCTACCCTCCAAAGCAACCATTTTCTCCCGGGAAACTGATCTCTGTCATCTGGAGGTCAATTGTAACAGTGGGAGATCTCCAGGTCCCACCTGGAGATTGGCAGCCCTAGGGGAAAGTCAGCTGCACAGCAGGGAGTTGAAGAAAATGGTTTGATGGTCGCTGGCCCACCTCGTTAGCCAGCCAGCCATGCTGAAGCTAAGCAGGAGAAAGAGCCTTTTTCCATTTATTCTGACAGGAAAGTGGCCACTGGCAAGGGGGTTAGAACCAAGCTTGGCTGCCTACCAACCACAGAACCAAGCTTGGCTGCCTACCAACAGCCACTGAGGGACAGTCCCTCACAGGAGTCAAGAGAACTGTCTTCCTCAGGAGAGAGAGCTGTCTGCCAGGGGGAGTGGGTGGAGAAGAGGAGCAGACCCAGCACCCGGCCAATGGCACGCGAGTACTCTTGAGTGGCGGCTGATGGGCCAATGGCTGAGGGAGGGCATTTTACAGCCAATGGGAGCGCATGGAATCTTGCGAAACCAAAAGATAATTATTTATAAGGAGAGATATATAATTGTGAAGTGGGGTGGCACTTTCTGTACATTCCACATGCTCCTAAATCAGTTGGCTCCTAAATCAGTTGGCTCAGAAGCTGTCCTTATCCACTGGCTGTGTTGCCTCAGTTGCACCTCCAACATTCCAAACAGTTTGCTGTTCCTCTCCCCGCCACAGCCAGTTGGAATACAGAGATTGTTTGCATATGCAGCCTGATTGGCCTTTGCCATTAACATTCTAAACAGTTTGCTGTTGCTGTTGGGAGTCATTGAATGTGTCCTGAGGTAAGATACATATCCCAATATTCCCTTAAACAGTCACTGGCGTTACCAATCTCCCTATGGGGCCTGGAGATCTCCTACAAATCACCGTGTTCCCCAGTCACAGCATATCATTTCCTCTACAGAAAATTTACCAGCTATTAGAGCTGATCTTCAGATGACCAAAATCAGTTCTCCTGGAGACAATGGCTGCTTTGACCAGTGGACTCTATGGCATTATACCCTGCTGAGGTCCCACCCCAGGCTCTACCCCTCAAATCTACAGGTATTTCCCAACCCAGAGTTGGCAACCCTGTAACTGGCTTTGGAACCACTTTCCAGATCCTTGGAACCCAGAAGATATGGCACAGGAGGAGGTGGTTTTCTACCTTAGCTGCCACTGCATAACCCCAAGTCAACGTAAGTCAGGGGTGGAGGGAACCATACCTGTGACCATGAGGCTGTCCTCCCATACTACCCAGCTGGGGCAGCAAAATGACTTGAGACAGCCCTGCCTGATAGCTAAGCAGATGAACATGGCTCGCCTCCCTCTCTTTTCCCTTCCCTCTGCTGCCCTACCAGCCACAGCCAGGACATTCACCTGGAGCTTCCTTCTAGAGCTCACTGTATTACTTCCCACAACGGGCCTTACTGCTAATAGAAGAGTTAATTATATATATATAATTAACAGGCTATACTTTATGCTGGTCATCAATAAAAAAATCACTCCAGCCTTCCTTTCTATCCAGAAGCCTCTACGGGGGAAGGCTAATTTTGCTCCATCTCTGCATAGTGTGTTTGGTGCGTTCAATTGCTGCTGATGCAAATGTGCATCAGAGTTATTCTCCCCCCCCAAAAAAAAACAACAACTAGTTGCCTGTTGAATCTCTGCATGCCTTACTGTTCTGGGCTTCCTGCATTCAAATCAAATGACATGTTCAGTTTAGGAACTTGCATGGAAAAAGAAGGGAACAGCCTCCCCCAAGGGCAATTTCTGGCCCCCTCTGTTCATGTATTTAAAAAAACCCTGTTCCTCCTTTTGTATTTCAGGAGAAATGTTGCTCAGTGATGAGAGACTGGGCAGGAAGAGATAAGACCCAGGGAGGACAAGATGGAAGATGGAAAGGGAGCATTTAAAGTAGAAGGCAGGAGTACAGATTGACTGGGTCTTGGTGGCTTTGCAGAAGATGTGCCCTTTAGGCGGGACTGCCCTGCAATAAAAGCAGAGGCTTCTGGTGGTGGAGGGGCTCATGGGGGGGGAGTGGCCCTTGTTTGGGCTGTTTTGAAACGTTCAGCTTTTGCACAAAGCTGAGAAGCCTTCCTCAGGATCACGAAATAGAAACTTCACAAATGTGATTGGTGTATTTAATCACTATGTCTGAGAAGAGTATATAGAGTATAAATACATAATATTACAAAGGGGAAAATTAGGTTTGATAAAAATGGATAAAATGGTACTTGCTACCTGTCAGACAACTGATAAAGGAAGCTAAAGATATCAGGGAAACATCTGTGGCCAGCAGAATAAAGGATGATAAGGAATTTTTAAAGCACATCTAGATTAAGTGGAGTTCCCCCAGCGATGCAAGCCCATACATAGATAAGGACAGTAGAGCTGTCAATCACAACACAGGGGGAAAAAGCCATAATGTTTGTGTTGGACATTTGGGTGTGTGTGTGTGTGTGTGTCTTCTCAGGCTTATTTCTTAATACAATAAAGGCATTCTCTAGGGGGTGGAGGGAGAAAGATGCTAGCAGACGCCTGCATTTTCACATTGGAATGAGGCAGTATTTTGTGGTCTGAAGAAATCAGTTTGAATCGTACTGGAGATTTCTTTAATGCCATGGGCATAACCTGACCAGAATGCAAATGGCCCAAGGCCAACCAGCAACCTTCCACGAGAGAGTGAATGTTCAGACCTGTGTCTCCCGTATCCTAATGTGACATCACTACACATTACTCCAAAGGACCAAGGAACAGCCAAGGCCACCCCCTGGCATTGCTTCCTCACGCTCATAATCTGCTTCTGGAGATGAAGGTTCCCTAGAGTCATCATTGGTGGACCTCTTCTCCATAAATTGAGTCAGACTCGACTGTGCGACTGAACAACAACAAAAACAACAAGTGCTCATTGCCCTCACTACCTCCATGAGCCATGATGTCCGCCATCTAATCACTTCACTCATTTCCTTTTGTCTGTCCTGAATTTATTGCCCGTCAACCTCACGGACTCCCCCCAAATCCCAGTATCATGAGAGAGGGAGGAATAAGCCTCTCTAAGCACGTGCTCCGCCACAGGCACTATTCGATACATATCAATCATCTTCCCTCTTGGTCTCCTTTTTTTCCTTGAAACTCCTGCAAATTAAATATATGAAGGAATACTGAACACATTAAAACCATGGATCAGTTTGCAAGCACATCACACTTTATACACCTCTTTGCCTCTGTAAATACAATTAGCTTTTCCCCATCCCCTCCAAAAGGAACTTAGCTGTTGTTGATTTCCCAGCTGCATCAAAGAATAAATAAGCATAGATGATGGATTTGGATTTCTGGTGATCAAAAGGATTAGTGGAGAGAGAGAGAGGGTGTTTGATAGATGAGTGGCAGCAGGCAGACACGTTCTGCTGCAGAACTATTTCTAGTTCTAACTACCCAGATTAAGCAATAATCATAAAAATATAAAAACCAGGAATGAAATGGCTTTTTTCCAACATGGAAGTTAGCAGGCAAGAAGGCACCGTGGCCACAGGTTATCTCCCACAGTTTCCTGTGTAAGGAGAAGGACCTCAGTGCTTTTTCATCCAAAACAGGAATGGGCCGCTTCAGCAGTGAATTGTGGGATGGGCCAGGGGAGTCTCAACACCCTGGAAAAGTGGGCGGATGTGAACAAGACGCCATCTAACAAGGAGAAGTGCCGAGTTCTACATCTGAGTAACAAAAATGAGGAACGTACATACTGGATGGGAGGGGGATACAATTGTGTGTGCGAACAAGATCTTGTGGACCATAAGTTAAATATGAGCAGTCAGTGTGATGTGGCAACAAAAAGGGCTAATGCGATCTTAACAGAGGGATAACATCCCATTCGCAAGATGTCCTCGTCCCGCTGTACACTGCATCGGTCTGGCCACACCTGGAGTCTTGTGTACAGTTCTGGAGGCCTCCCTTCAAGACGGATGTGGACTGAATGGAGCGGGGGGGGGGCGAGGAGAGTGACGAGGAGGATCCGGGGCCTGGAGACCAAGAAACTCTATGAGGAAAGGCTGAGGGACTTCTTGGGAATGTTCAGTCTGGAGAAGAGGAGGTTGGGGGTGGGACCATGGTGGCTCTTTTAAAGTCTCTGAAGGGCTGCGTCCCTTGGAGGAGGGCAGGGAGCTGTTCCTGTGGGCAGCAGAGGAGAGGACTCGCAAGAGTGGGTTTAAATTCGGGGCAAGATGGTACCGGCTGGATCTCAGGAAAAACTGGTTTACGGTAAGAGTCGTGCCGCAGTGGGATCGGCTGCCCGGGGAGGTGGTGAGCTCCCTCTCCCTGGCCATCTTTAAGCAGCGGCTGGACAAACCCTTGTCGGGGATGCTCCAGGCTGATCTTGCATTGAGCAGGGAGGGTTGGGCTAGACGGCCTGGATGGCCCCACTGTTAGGAGGTGAACTTTGAAAATGCTTTTATTTGTTATTTTCTGACCTGCATGTACACCAGGAATGGTGCCAGCAAGAGTCTTTGCTTTGGGAGAATGTATGCTTGAGTTAATGTGACTCTCTCTCTGTAAAATGAGGTACCACACAGCCTGTATCTCCATGCAAATGAGGTCACAGACGCATCTTATACATTTACCCAGCAGCCTTTGGGAGCAAGAAGCATCTCCATTAGCATCTCCATTACAGTCTTTTCCACAGAATGTAAAAACAACAACTTTCCACCATTGAGGAATCTCTACCTCGCATGTACCCACAGGATGCTTGGCATTTGCATGTATGAAGACCCGGCCAGATCCATCTACATACCTAAAGGTTTCCATGCCAACCCATCTTGACACCTGGACCAAAATCCTCCCTTGTAGAAAGGTGTAGATTTTCAGCATTGCCCCACCTTAGGAGGAGGGAACCCCACATCCTTTAGCCAATGGTATAGGGATGGGATGGACCCAGAAACACCCCAAGCCATCCCCCAGACTAACTGATAAAAGGGGATGCAACCTTTTGTTGCTGGGTTTTTTTGCTTGCTCTGACTTCTGCAGCCGCTGCTCCTTCTTCATATCAACAAGATAGCTAAGGTAACTTATTGTGGTAACTTGGAGTCGCGACCAAGGAACCCTCACACATATAGCTGGCCTATCTGTGTGTAGCAAAAGTAAGGAATCCTTAGTTAGAAACAATCCTTGTTCCTGAGCACTGGAAGAACCAACATCTCCTGAAGCAGATAAGTATAATTGCTTTCCCCCTCCTGAAGACATACCTTTAGCTTAAATCCCAATATTGTTTTCCATTTCTACTGTATCTAAAAGGAACTTGAATGTATGTGTGTGTGTATCTGTTTTTGTATGACTGTAATGATAAGAACCTTCAGTAAAGAGAATCTTGATTCAAATTAAGAAACCTTTGTCAAGCATCATTCCTTGAAGAAATAGGCTTCTCAGCCGACGGACACCGGTTTCTCTGTATACATTGGCAAAAAGACCTCAAAAGTTAGTCAGCCACTGCGTAGATAAGCAGTTCGGCTAACAGATTTAATTGGTGCCCCCTCTGAGGCTTTGCCCCTTGAGCTCTGAGAACAGGTGACCCGACCCACCCCTTCTCTGAGCTAAGGACGTGGAGAGACCGCGTCGTGCTGAGAAGTCAGCTAGAGTGTGAAAGGTTTCTGTCTGCGTGTTTGGCCGTTAGAAAGGCAATCTATCGTGGGTTGGAGTTTCCGCATCTTTTCTCTCTGCCCCTTGGAGCAGCCCGCGACGCGCTCCGCTCTCTTTCGCTCTGGGTGGAACCGAGGCGCGACCACGAAGAGGACCAGACGGCGAAGCCCCGATGTTTGCACAAGCACAAGCACACACGCTCACACATGCACATACATGCAGGCACATATAATCCCCCCTCCCTTTAAAAGCACTTAGGAACGGAAAGGAAGGGAAGTCGAGTTGAGAGGTAAATCTCGTCTCCCTCCTAAGTGGCCAGAGGGTCGCTTTTTGGAAACCTCTTCATTTGGTTCAGTGGGTGACCCAAAGGCGGTAGATCTGATCAATCTGCTTAGCCAAAACCCGCATCCAGGCTGTCTGGGAGCTGGAATGCCCTAGTACAGACCTTGAGACCAGGACGGAAGGGGCCAGGTACTCAGAACTGAGCGGCGCAAGGACCGAGAGGGTACCCGTGGCCAAGCTCTGGTTTCTAGGTAAACCAGAAGTGAGAGGGTAGAGCCCCTGCTTCCAAAACCTATAGCTTTCTGGTTAACAGGATCGCCAGTGGGAAGGATGACACTCCCCACCCCGCAAAAACCTGCATCTTTGTTCCCAGGTCATCCTAGAGAGGGTGGAAAGCCCTAAAACCTGTAGTCTGGTTTCTAGGTATTCCAGAAGTGAGAGAGGTAGAGCCCCCACTTCCAAAACCTATAGCTTTGGTTATCAGATTAACCACGGAAGGGAGAGATCCTTTCCCAAAAATCTGCCCTCGCCTTTGTGGAGGCAGAACCGCGGACCTGTTACTGATTGCATATAAAGGTCTCCTGCTACAGGAGTGAGCTAAAACAAGCTCTCCCTGAATGTGAGATTCCTTTGTAGCAACAGGGGACAGAAGAGGCGTCCTTCTGCACACAAACGCACTTTCTTTAAGGTTACCAGGCCCCTCCTCCCAAGCCAGCGTTTGTTTGGGTAAAAACCTGACAGGAGCCTAAGGGTTATGGGAACACAGCCCACCCCTTAGCCTCCATTTTTTCCCTGGTGAGCAACCTCGCCAGAAGCCGAGACCTGCAGCTCGCAGGCGGGACCCACGGCCAAACCCCGAGGAGCCCCAATCACGATCTGCATGAGCAACCACACGCGCACGCACGATGGAGGTACTGAAGTGGGTCATAGCCCTCTGCTTGCCCATCTTCGCCTTCTGGATGGAGACAGATCTGCCCCCAGAGCAAGAAACCAGAGCTGTCAATGATGAATGGATCAGCCAGCTGCTTGCTGAGCTATTAAAAATCCACCTGCAGGTTGCCAAAGAGATAGGAAGAAGCACCCTTGCTGTAGACAAAAAGCTAGGATGGGTCAGGAATCCAAGGATTTGGGATCCAGGAAAACAGGTGCTCTACAGAAAATTCTCAAGGAAACAGCATGCACTCATGGCTAAGTGGGCTGGACCGGTGGAAATTGTCGCCAGGATAAGCCCTGCTGTGTATAAGGTAGCTATACCAAGAAAGAATGGCCAGTTCTGGGAAAAATTCTTTCATTCCTCACAGCTCAAGGAATGGAAAGGAGAACCAGTCTCCCAGCCCCTGCAACAACAGCAGAACCCTGTGAGCAAACTGACAACCACTAAGGTGTACAATACTTCACCCTTTGAAGCTTTGAGTGAAATTTTTCTCTCTACTATCTTTAATGACACCTTCCTGATATAAAAATCAGAAAGTGTCATAAGGGGAGAGATAAGGCACTCACTGACACAACCACAAGCAAAGGGGGAAGCAGCAGAATTAAATTTTGGAATCTCCCGGAATCTCCCGGAATCTCCAGGTAAGGTACATTGCACACAGGAAATTCCACCCCCTCTTCACTGAGACAGTAATTTTGAACAGCTGACAGCCTAAGAACTCAAGTTTTGCAGCTTGGTTCAAACAGAAGTCCGACAGGCAGCCAGTTACTGTAAGTCTTTGCAAGATCTTTTCTTTAACACAATTGTCGGGACTCCCCTTTAAACACAGGGAATCCCTCCAAAAATTTCAGCAGTACAAGGTTTCTGGTACAATGGAACAGCTGTCGTGCTTGGAAGGCACACGGACTGTCCTGACCCCCAGCCAAGCCAATGCCATCTCCTGGGCAGGAGAAATGCAAAAGGTGTACTTTCAAGCCATGTGGTCTAGATGCTTGCAGAGTTTGTATTCAAAGAGTGCATCAGCGCCAGGAAAAGGAGAGAGCGCTCACACAAAGTTTTTGTGCTCACTTCAAACTTTAAAGAGACATGTTTTGATAAGCCACCAATCTTTAGATAGCAACATTCAAAAGATTTTGCTGTGAGGAAAAAAGGAGAGAGAGATCCCTTTTTCTCTCTGTGGTTGGGCACAGCAAAGCAAAAGCTCAGGGAACTATGCAAATTCCCCCCCCCCCCCGCTTTTCATTAACTTGACTTCATTTACAGCAACCAGCTGGGAACCAACTCGTTTGTTTTCCCACGCTCAACCGGACCCCCCCTTCTTCACTGTGATCAGCACAGGAAGACAAAAAGAGAGCCAGATGCCCCTCGAGGCGAGCCCAACTTTGTCTCCGTGCCTGTCAGCGCAGGAATACAGCTTCAAGAGAGAGAGAGAGAGAGCATTTACTGATCAAGATTTGTCCTTCTAACTAATTACTACTAAAGGTATTAATATGTAGGGAACGTACTAATGATTAATGTGTACTAATTTTCTTCTGACTTTTCTGTCTCAAATTGAAGAGGAAAATGTAAGACTCTCACTCTCCATTTAAAATTCAAATGAACCCGCTGACTTGCCACCTTCCAGGGGAAAACCCAAAGGAGGACTCTGTATTTTAAGTTCTAGCAGTAAGCATTGAACTTAGGGAACTAGAAACTTAGAGATCATTCTTATCTCATTTCTATCTAATCAATCTTTTTGCAAAACAATTATTTTTGTTTTCATTTATTTTTGGGAAAGTTTTCTTTTTAAAACGAAACTTTTATCTTTCCAGAGGAAAGCAGCTTTAGAAACTGCTCTTCTTTTTGTTTTCACTTTTGAAATTGCTTTATTAGAAAAGGCTCAGGTTTGAATTGCCAACTTAAGTCAAGGACATGCAGCCTTTTCCCCTTTCTTTTGGGAAAAGGAACCCTTGATACAGTCAGCAGCCTGGAGTCTGCTTTACTCATTTTCCCCCAATTTTTCTGGACAAGGAGAGAGTTCACTTGCCATTTTTTGTAACTCTAATAGCAACCCTTGCGTGGAAGTTCATTTTTTTTTTAACAAGACAAACAACAAGTAACATTTATTCTTATTGTAAGTCTGGCTACACAAATCTAGAAGACAATGCGCAGAGTGTGTCTATCTATACGCGTATTCTTCCAGAACATGTCTAGCTTTCATCTTAGTACAAACAAGACCTCTTTGGACTATACCATGTGTTACAAGTGTATAGGAAGGTCTACGTTTTGGATTTGTTGTCTAGCTTAACTTTTTCAGAATTTTCTCAGGGTAAAAATTTCTGAAAATGCTGCTAATATTAGTGTGTGAATGCTTGAATGACCACTAATAATTTTTATTATGAGTCTGAATGGATTTATGAATGCAAAATGCTTGAAAAACAGCCAAAATGCTTTGTTTAATTTCATGAAATGCAGTTATTTTTGCTAACTGTACTCCCATGGTACAATGCATTACAATGCGAAGGAAGAAACTGGTTTGCTATGCAAAGACATCCCCCTTCCTTTTGTCATTGAACATGTGCAAGTTCTAGACAGACATGCCATAGTTCAGTAACATTAAGGAATGGAAACTTCTTTTGAAGGAAGAAAAAAGAAACTTGAAGACTTTTACGGTTTACCTGTTGTGTAAATAACCAACTTGGTTCACTTTGAGTTGACACAGCTAATGTCAAGAAAAGTGATCTGAAGACTTGAAGATGGTGTACTAAACACTGAAGAAACATGATTGTATTTCTTGCATGTTTTTCTTGTTTGTAAATAATTTCATATGTTTACAACTACCTCCCATAATGAGGACTGCCCTCAGGGATATATGTATCAATGCAGTATAGTTTATGCTACTGATTTTTATAACTAATTTTCTAGTTTTACATGTTTGGTGCAAATAGTAATGAATAATTGTCTACCTCATTAATGCTATTGGTTTAAAGCACGTAATTATTACGCCTTACCTTAGCAGTGTTAATGCACATAGCTTATGGAAAAGTCATATGCTTGTTTGCTTCCGGTGTTCGGTATTCACAGTGACAATTTGGCTTTTTGTAGGGCTAGGCATTTTAATTTTTGGTCCATCCCCAACGAGTAGACTAGATAGATGGTCATAGGTGGAAGGAAACCTTTTCCAACTTGGACCCAGATCAGACGGGACGACATCGCCACAAGCAATGGGTTACCAACGATACTGGACTTTTGGACTTTTGTTGTTGTTTCATCATGGACTATCTGACGTGTTCCCGTTACACACGTCAACCCCACATGTATGGAAGTCATGGCGTTCACATCGTTTCACTCAGTGAAGCCATGAAAGGGGGGACTGTTAGGAGGTGAACTTTGAAAATGCTTTTATTTGTTATTTTCTGACCTGCATGCACACCAGGAATGGTGCCAGCAAGAGTCTTTGCTTTGGGAGAATGTATGCTTGAGTTAATGTGACTCTCTCTGTAAAATGAGGTACCACACAGCCTGTATCTCCATGCAAATGAGGTCACAGACGCATCTTATACATTTACCCAGCAGCCTTTGGGAGCAAGAAGCATCTCCATTAGCATCTCCATTACAGTCTTTTCCACAGAATGTAAAAACAACAACTTTCCACCATTGAGGAATCTCTACCTCGCATGTACCCACAGGATGCTTGGCATTTGCATGTATGAAGACCCGGCCAGATCCATCTACATACCTAAAGGTTTCCATGCCAACCCATCTTGACACCTGGACCAAAATCCTCCCTTGTAGAAAGGTGTAGATTTTCAGCATTGCCCCACCTTAGGAGGAGGGAACCCCACATCCTTTAGCCAATGGTATAGGGATGGGATGGACCCATAAACACCCCAAGCCATCCCCCAGACTAACTGATAAAAGGGGGTGCAACCTTTTGTTGCTGGGGTTTTTTTGCTTGCTCTGACTTCTGCAGCCGCTGCTCCTTCTTCATATCAACAAGATAGCTAAGGTAACTTATTGTGGTAACTTGGAGTCGTGACCAAGGAACCCTCACACATATAGCTGGCCTATCTGTGTGTAGCAAAAGTAAGGAATCCTTAGTTAGAAACAATCCTTGTTCCTGAGCACTGGAAGAACCAACATCTCCTGAAGCAGATAAGTATAATTGCTTTCCCCCTCCTGAAGACATACCTTTAGCTTAAATCCCAATATTGTTTTCCATTTCTACTGTATCTAAAAGGAACTTGAATGTATGTGTGTGTGTATCTGTTTTTGTATGACTGTAATGATAAGAACCTTCAGTAAAGAGAATCTTGATTCAAATTAAGAAACCTTTGTCAAGCATCATTCCTTGAAGAAATAGGCTTCTCAGCCGACGGACACCGGTTTCTCTGTATACATTGGCAAAAAGACCTCAAAAGTTAGTCAGCCACTGCGTAGATAAGCAGTTCGGCTAACACCTCGCAGCTCTGTGATTCTGGGATTCCATGAATATTGCCACATCCAGCAACGTGAGCCGCTGAAGGGAGGGGAAGGCCACACCCGTACAGACAGGCCATGGAGATGGCACGGGAGCCTGGCATGAGCAAGGGCTTATGATGCCACGCCTTGGAGCCGGGTCCCATTGGCCACTCAGGAGCTGCACATCTACAAGGTACTGCAGTCGTGGCCTGGGTAGCTCCTGGCCACTCTCAGGGGGCTTAGAAGAGCATAACTCTGCTTAGTACAGCCCTGCTGAAGTCACCACAATTTACACTCCAGCCACGCACGAGCGACCTGCTTTGGCTCTCACAACATACATCTTTGGGGGGGGGAATGGATAGAGAGATCTTTTGCTCCCTCTCCCATAATACTGCAGCTCAAAGGTACCCAATCATACCGACAGAAAGATAAAAGGAAGGCCCATTTTACTTGCCAATTAAATTAAACTGTGGAATTTACTGCAGGTGGAGATAGTGCTGGCCTGGCCACGAGTACAACATGCTGTAAAAGGGGTGCAGATGGGTTCACGGAGGATGGTTCCATCCGGGGCAACCAGCTATCCTGACCGGAGGGAACCTCCATGTTCAGGGGCAGCAAATGCCTCAATACCAGTGGTAGGAAGCAGCATTTGGGAAAGGCCCTCAAAGTGACTCTCTTGGCCGCTGTGCACACAGGCGATTCTGGGGTACTTGGCCCACCGTCCTCATCCAGCAGGGCTCTTTGTCTGCACTTAATCTCGCTATCAGCAGTTTTCCTGTTCATGGCTGGCAAACCCCGGGCAACTGCAGCCACTTGCTTTCCACCTGGGACTGGGCACACGAGTAGTTCACAGGGTCATTAAACAATAAGATGTAACAATATCAAAATTACAAAAATATGCAAATAAAAGCATTCAAGTACAACATACCCTGAGGCCCAACACTGTAGTACGGAGGAGAAAAAAAAAGTTTTATAATGCAGTAAAATGCTTACTGCTTGGAACAGCCTGCATTGCACCGCAAAGCTAATTGTCTATAGCCACAGAGACTTAATTTTGATTGTCACCCTGTCAGAAGATACCCGGAGGCTTCCCTGCAAGTATGATACTTTATATAATGTAAGGAAAGGATTCCTTGCCAAGCTGATTAAAACCTGAGAAGAACTGTGTGCATTTCCCTCCTTCATTAGAGTTCTTATTCAGCTGCATCACTCAAAATGCCCCAACACATTTGAAGGGGCTGGATCCACCCTCCTGGCTGGCATCATTTGCAGCACCCTCTAGTGCGGATACTTCAGTCTGCAGAGGGTTGCTGGAAGCCTACAGTCAGCACCTGGCTCATAAAAACCCCAACACAGAGAAACGCAGGTACTTGAAAAGCCTGGCAGTTGAAAGAAACTTTAAATTATGATGTGGTAGAATTCCCATTCAGTGGCATGAAAAGAAATCTGGCATTTATCAGCAATAGTGAGACATCAAATTAAATCTGTCAATAAGATGACAATTTTTGATTTACAGTAATGTTGTTTTTTGTTCTCTGGAAAACAGCCACGAGTATACCATTTATCAACATTCACAATCTGCACAGAGATATCTGCACCACACTATGTCTTTAGAATTATTTTATGCTACTTCTCCAGGAACCTGCCTGAGGCAGCTTACAAAGTAAAAATAATAAGAACAAAACATTTAAAGGTATTAATTAAGATCCAGCAGTAAAAAAATCCCAGCCCAGCATAAAACCATCAGCAATAAAAACAGATTGCTGACAGCATAAAATAACAGTTTCCTGACTAAAACAGCGTTTGAATTTCAACCTCCTTAATTAGTCATCTGGGTAAACAGAAACATTTTGGCCTGGAACCCAAAAGAAAGCAAAGCACATGCCAGCCAGGCCTCACAGGGAAGGACGTCCCACAAGCCAGGAGGGCCTACGGTCAAAGCCCCGCCTTCGCCTCTGCTGGCCGGAGCGGCAGGAAGCAGGCCCTCCGGGGCAGACCTTAACTGGTGGGCCGGACAGCACAGGAGGAGCATCTCTGCTCTTGCTTTTAAAAGGCATCATTCTTGTGACAATTTACATCGGACAGTGGATAACGCACATTTTAATAGTATACTACGAGGAGGGGAATGAAGTGCGGATAGACAAAATCAGCATTCCGATGACCTGTGGCTCCTGCAATTGTTGCACATGTGGATCTTCTTAGGGGGATTGGAGAGATGATGTTATTTGTTTATTTATTTATTTATTTATTTACTTCGATTTTTATCCTGCCAAACCCGATGCCTTATTAAAAGCTCATAAAGTTTCAAAAAAAGTTTGTTATGCAGTTGGAGGAAGGGGGGGTAGGAGAAACACAAACCCAAACCTCCCCTGGGTGCATGTAGTGTTCCCTCTAAGCTGAGTTAGTGTGAGCTAGCTCACAGTTTTTCAGCCTCCGGCTTACACATTTTTGTCTTAGCTCAGGAAGGATGGCTCCAGAACAAACTAATTTAAGCAGTAGCTAAATCGCTTGCTCACAACTTTAATGCCAGTAGCTCACAAAGTAGAAGTTTTGCTCACAGGACTCCATACCTTAGAGGGAACATTGGTCCTTTGTACAATGATTTGAATCCAAGGAACCCTTTGCGGGGTAGGGAGCAAGGTGGGGTAACTCTTTGGGATACCTGCACGAAAGCTGGGCTGAGCTTCTGTTCCCACCTCTGTGGCAGGTATTTACGCTGGGCATGGCCGAGAGTCGCCCGTCTTCCCGTGAGGCCTGGAGCTCTCTTGGAATTACAACTCATCTGCTGGAGAAAATGGCAGGTCCGGAGGGTGGGCTCTGTGGCTGAGGCCCTTCGCCTCTCTCCACGGAGGCCCCTCCCCTCCCCAATCTCCTCCTCCAGGCTCCACCCCCCCATATTTCCAGGAGAGCCCCAACCTGGAGTTGGCAACCCTACTCCCCGAGAGGGGAGTTGTTGAGCCCAAAGGATCTTGGCCCTTGGCTTACAGTCCGCTCAGCTGATCTGTGACGGATCTATGAGTTTTTTTCATTCTTTGCATGTTTGTGGGAGCTGCTTTGAGTCCCCATTGGGGAGAAATGTGGAATATAAATTAGAGAACCCCAACTGGTCCCCCAACTGGTAAGCGATGCTCTTGACGAAAGGCACCGCCTCAGTTGGCAGTAGAAGAAACCCAGTAGCTCTAATCTGAGACGGCCAGGATTCCTAACTTGTCTCCCAGAACGGCTTGCTTCTCATTAGTCCTTCTCCAACTCCTCCTCCCTGTTTACTGACCTGCAAAGTGACATGATGCAAAAAATCTCAGTCGTGTGGGTTTTTAAATCACACATCAGCTTGAACTTGCACTTCCAGTGAATGCATAAATGCATAAGCATCACTGAACTCACATAAATTTAAAATGAAAATATTATCAATTAATTGAAGAAGCTGTCGTTTGCATTCTTCCTGTAAGAGAATTTCCAAGGAGGCCCTCTGTTTTGTTAGTATGTAGCAGGAAGAACAAATAATGTCTAACTCATGGTACACAGGATGCCACATTTATTTTTGTCTCTTAGGCACATGTTGCTGACAGGGCAAGTTCCAAACACTGCCAAATAGGTAGCTATTGCTGCATATCCATGTGAGCAGCACCATTTTCTTAAAGGGCTGGAAGAAACCATTGACAGTGTCCTGGAAGACTGATGTTATAATCCCAGATTCACAGGAGCTGCACTGGTGGTAGAAATGCAGTTTCTGTATGCTCAGGGGCATGGTTTGTGCTGCCTACCTAGCCTGAAGGCACTCGGAAGCTGACCAGCTTGCTTCGCCAACACAAGAGATAGTTTGGATCCTGGCAGGGAGCTGCTATGTTAATGACCTGTCACAGGGAGTGGGGGTGTGTGGGGTGGGGGCTGCTGCACACATTTAAGCAGGACTTCATCCCTGCTAGTTTGTCTTCTAGTTTAACCACTAATAAAGTATGAGTTGATCACTATATGTGTCTCGAACCCAGTATATTTCACTGGCGACGAGGACGGGATCCTGTTGAGCCAGCCCAGTGCCCTCCAGCACCGCACCGTGCCCTGAGCTCCAGAGCCATGGCTGCTGCTCTGGGATACTTCGATTCGTTCGACGACACCGCAGAGGACTGGGAGTCCTACCTCGGCTGGTTCGAGTTCTTCCTCGAATCCTCCAGCATCACGGTAGCGGATAAGAAGCGTGCCACCTTCTTCAGGGTATGCAGCCGCATGACCTACAAGATCGCCCGCTCTCTCATTGCTCCCGTGGAGCTCAAAGACACGGCCTACCAGACAATACTGGACTGGCTTAAGGAACACTTTGAGCCTAAGGAACACTTTGAGCCTAAGCTGTCCGTTAACACTGCCCGCCATGCATTCTACACAAGGTACCAGGCCACCAACGAATCCATTACGGATTTTGTCACAGCGCTACGAAGCATCGCCCATCACTGCAACTTCAAGAATCTTCAGAGCGCCTTCCGGGACCGTCTGGTGTGTAGAATAAGGGATGAGTGGGCTTCAGAGAAGGCTCCTTGCAAAAGGCGACCCAGCCTTCAAGGAGTCCATGGAGATGGTCTTAGCCGCGGAACCCACAGAGTTGTTCAGCACAGAGGTTCAGCATGCTAAAAGCCCGCCACCACAATGGAAACCAGGCCTAGCCGCTCACCACATGGATGCGTCGAAAGAGGAGCCCGAAGAAGTCCTTCAGATCCAGCACCCCCCGCAATGCCACACATCCTCGGCAGAGCAACACCCATCTGCACTACCATGCTCTGGCGATGCCACCACATCGACCACATGCACAAGCTGTGGAGAACCCCACAAGAGGAGGTCCTGTTGATTCAGGGATGCCACCTGCAGGAACTGTGGAAAGGTCGGCCACATCACCAGAGCCTGTCGCGTCAGAGGGAACCGGACACGACCACCAACCGCCCCAACGTTGACACACTCCACAGAACTACACACCGCTGCTGTTCAGCAGCATCAGGTACTGCACTTGCCCCAAGACTCCCCAGACAAAATCACTGTAATGGTCCTGATTGAGGGGAACCCCTGCCCGATGGAGCTTGATACCAGGTCCTCCATTTCTATAATCTTGGAGAACACGTTTAAGAGACTTTGCCCTAAGGGGGGCCCCGAACTGTGGCCAGCGAGCTTCACCCTAAGAGACTTCAAAAAATGAGGTGGCCATTCTGGGGGAGGGCAAGTTTAGAGTGCAGTACCGGCACTTCAACTGCCTTTTGGATCTGCTGGCTGTAAGAGGCAGTCGCACGAGCCTCCTAGGACTGTCATGGTTCGCGCCCTCGGGGTTCAAAGTGACCAGGGTGCATCACGTGGCCACCAGATGGTGTGCAACGAGTTCCCGGCGGTATCTGATGGGACACTTGGCCGCTATACCAGACCTCCCATCTCCCAACGACTTAACCCAAGTGTCAGGCCAATATGGCTCAAGGCCAGGCGTGTTCTGTTCGCCCTAAAGCCCAAGATAGATGAGGAGCTGGATTGGCTAGTAGCCCAAGGAGTTTTGGAGCCTGTACCACACGTTCTGTGGGAGACACCTATCGTGATCCCGGTTAAGCCCAACAGAGATGTCTGCATCTCTGTGAACTACAAATGCATGATAAACAAAGCCCTCCAGGATCACGCATACTCCGTCCCGGTGGTCAACCATGTCTTGGCATCCCTGGCAGATACAAAGATCTTCAGTAAATCGGATTTAGCTCAGGCTTACCAACAGCTCCTCGTGGACAATGCGACTGCCAAGGCCCAGATGACAGTGACGCACAGGGGCGTGTTCCAGGTGTGGCAGCTACGATTTGGGGTTAGTGTGGCCCCAGGGATTTTCCAAAATCTAATGGACTATCTCCTTAAAGGAATTCCCAAGGTGCAATCCTTCTTTAACGATGTTTTGTTCGCCGCACCCACAGACAAGGAGCCATAAGACTGTGCACCATCCTGCAATGTTTCCAAGCTGCTGGGCTCAAGGTCAAGTATAAAAAATGTCTTCTGGAGGTCCTGCTAGTTGAGTTCCTGGGGTTCTTTGTTGACGCCCAGGACATTCATCCCACTCCAGACAAGGTCTGCACCATCGTTAATGCCCTGGCTCCCACCTCCAAGCCAAAACTTCAGGCCTTCCTGGGGCTATTGAACTTTTACCATTCCTTCCTGCCCCACAAGGCTGCAGTTGCAGAGCCACGGCATCGACTCCTCGGTAAGAAGGCCCCCTGGGTCTGGGGTCAGAAGCAAACTGCCATGTTCTGGGCTGTCAAGGAGCTGCTTACTTCGAACACTGTCCTGGCCCACTTTGACAAAGCGCTGCCCATCATCCTCACCTGCCACTCTTCACTATACAGGGTAGGTGCCATCCTCGGTCACCACCTACCTGATGGCAGGGAGGTTCCTGTGGCCTATTGCTCCCAAACCTTGTCCTCGGCTGAGCACAACTACACGCAGATAGACAAAGAGGCACTGGTGATTGTGGTGGGAGTAAAGAAATCCCACGACTACCTCTATGAGTGCCTCTTCACCATCGTGACTGACCACAAACCCCTGCTGGGCCTACTGGACCCAGATCACCAGACACCACAAATGCTCTCCCCCAGGGTGCTGCGATGGTCGAACTTCCTGGTGGGCTACCAGTACTCGCTCCTCCAACTCCCAGGAAAGCTGATGGGTCATGCCAACACCCTCAGCCACCTGCTGCTCCCCTCTCGTGACCTGGACCCTACACCAGGGCATCAGATCATGCTCATGGAGGACCTTCTGGATCACCCCCTGCAGGTAACTGATGTGTCCCGCCATACCACCAAGGACTGTATCCTCCCCACATTTTGGACCAGGTAGGGAGGGGTTGGCCTACCAGCTGGGTGGGCCCAGAGTTTGCAGCCTTCTCCTCCCGCTGAGACAAGCTCTCAGCACACAAAGGTTGTCTACTATGGGGAAGCCCCAGTGCAACAGTGGGAGTCCAGTGCAACAGCGGGAGTCTACCCACAAACCCTGATCCAGACTACACCTGGACTTTGTGTGCCCCTTCCAGGGCCAGATCTTCTTCATTCTGGTGGATTCCTACATCAAATGGTTAGAAGTGGTGCCCGTCTCCTCCACCTTGTCCAAGGCAGCGATCCGGGCCCTCTGTCAGATTTTCTGCACCCACGGCCTTCCCAACACCATCATCATAGACAACAGAAAGGCCTTCACATCGGGAGAGTTCCGCAAGTTAATGGGCTGCTACTTAATCCAGCACATCCGATCCGCTTCCTTCCACCCAGCCACCAACGGACAAGTGGAAAGGATGGTGAGGATCACGAAGGAGTCCCTCTGGTGGATCATCTATGGAGACCGGGACCATAGATTTGTGGCTTTCCTTTTTGGCCACCAAGTGACCCCGAGCACCTCCACCGGCCGCAGCCCCGCAGAACTCCTCATGGGTCGGCACCTAACCACCCGCTTAGACTGGCTGCATCCCAACCACACTCCGGAGCACCACCTAGCCCCTGAGACCCAGGAGGCACCCCGCGGATTCTTCCCGTTTACACCTGGAACTTCTCAAGTGGGCCTTCGTGCTACCAGCTCAGGTGGCCAGAGTTACGGGCCCCGTATCATAGGAGGTGTCCAGGGAAGACGGACAAGTGCTTCGAAGGTACATTGATCAACTCTGCAGCCGCTTACTTCCAGTGGAACCACCGCAGCCTCCAGCAGTTCCTGAAGGGGACGATGCACATGTGCCACGACCGCAAGAGCCAGAGCCTGCGAGGGAAACCACAGCAGACAACGGACTCCCAGACCGCCAGGAGGGAGAAGCAACTGGAGACATTCCAGACACCCCTCCAGCCAGAGCAGTGCAGTGTCCCCGGCCCCGCAGATGGAACCGCGACGGTCAACCCGGGAACAACACAGACCAGTGTACTTAAGAGACTTTGTGTGTTGGGTGTTTCCCAACTTAGGGGGAGGGGTGTTGTGTACCGAGCCTGAGGTCACCAGGAAGCTGGCCAGCCTGCCTCGCCAACAAAAGAGATAGTTTGGATCCTGCACCCCGGGGAAATCAGGGGACGCTTTAAAAAACCTGGACTGACCTTACCATGAAACAATTTACTCTGGCCAGCAGATTCTAGAAAGGGTCCCACTTCCCCAAACATCCATACCTGCCTGCTGTCTAAAAGACGAGCACCAGCCCAGAGCTGGCGGGGTCTGGTTTTTTGTTTTTTCCAGACTTCAGGCGCCACCACTCTCAAGACCCCTGGCACCAAAAAGGTGGTTGCCTTTATTTGAGCCGCAGCCACCTATTGGTGCAGGCACACGGAGTTACACCCGTGCTTCTCAGCTTTCTCAGGTTTGGATTTTTGTTCCAAAATGCTCTGTATTTTTTTTTTTAACGTGTTGTGTGCAGAAGGAAAAGCAAGGCAAGTAATGATACGTGTAGACAAGAAGGCAGTTCACCATATCAGCCAAAATCACAGGATTAACTATGTCTTAACTGATACAAAAGGAGCTGCGGTGGCTCAAGTGGTTAAGACGCTGAACTGCAGGCTGTGGAAGGTCAGTAGTTCAGCAGTTCAAGACCCGGGTACCGCAAGACGGAGTGAGCTCCCGTCTCTAGTTCCAGCTCCTGCCAACCTAGCAGTTCGAAAGCAAGAAATTGCAAGTAGATAAATAGGTACCACTTCGGTGGGAAGGTAACAGCGTTCCGTGCACCTTGGTGTTTAGTCATGCCGGCCACATGACCGCGGAAATGTCTTTGGACAGCGGTGGCTCTTCGGCTTTGAAACGGAGATGAGCACTGCAACCCTAGAGTCGGATTCGATTGGCTTTCGAGCAGGGGAACCTTTACCTTTACCTAACTGATACAAGACCAAACTCATGGTCAGATTAGATCACCGGGCTGCTTGCGACTGAAGAGCCCGCCTCTCGGCAGCAGGACTTAAGTGACGGTTTTTCATCCACTTGGATACCTCAGCGGTGCATGGGTTGTCACTGATTAAAACGGGTAAGCTGGTTTTAAAACCTTGGGTGCTCATTAAAACAAATGACTGGGCAGGATTCCCAAAAGGCCTGACTCACTTCCAATTCACGCTGACCCACTTTGCCACGATTATTTTCTTAAGTACCATTTGCAGCTGTTGATTAAATCTGATCTACCTAATAGAGCAGTGATCAGTCCTAAATGTGAACGCTTGCTTCATGAGGTCACATGGCTGGGAAGGGACAAGCCTATTGGCTTAGTTATGAAGGCAGAGAGAATTCCTGGCTCCCGCTGCCCCAGGGAGGGAGCTGACTTGACCCCTGCCTCCCAGTGCCAGATGTTCTCTCTCAGCAAAAGAGCAGATGGTCAGGGAGGGGGAGACACCCTATTACACTCGGCTTCCTTCACAGGAAGGCTAAATGGAGTATAAGCACGGAGGATTATGAGAATGCCCAGAGATGGGGTAGGGGGACCAGGAATATGGGGCTGTGCAGGGAGCATCATTTTGCCCGCCTGCCCCTACATTTTATTTAAGGGGATTGCACAAGACAGGGGTGCCCAATTTTTGCCTTCTTGGGGTCCACTCATTCTCCAGGCAGTGTTTCAAGGGTTAGAAATATATTCTGTCTCACGTGGAATGGGAGTATGGGTGGGTGGATGTCAAGCTCTACAGAAAACTTAGCGTGTGTCCTGGAAAAGGGCCAGGACGTGGCAGACCCACAGAGAAGGGGAGTGCGAATCAGCTGCCTCAGGCGTATTTTGAGACTGTGGTCTTTTCTGTGCAACTGAAGGTGCAGACCTACGTTTTACTGCTCCGAGATTAAATCTGTGGAAAGGCCTTGCCAGGAGCTCAGTCACAGTTCTGCTTGACAGAATTTGCAGAAAGCCAGATGTTTGGGAGCCTTCCTCACCTCCAGCAGGTCAATTCAGCTTGTTTGCTCAGCTGTACAGGCAGTTGTAGATGTTGCCCATTTGTAGGGTGGCACCTGCAGAATGCCCTCTTTGGATAAGCAAAGTTGTTGTGGCGACACACAGGAGGAGAGGGGGCAGGGACCCTGCAGATACGAGGGTCCAAGGCCCTGAAGGACTTTGTATGTGATGGCCAGTACCTTGAACTGAACCCAGCAACTAATGGGCAGCCCCCTCTGCAGACTGACTGCCGAATGGGTGTAATGTGCAGGCCATGACTACATACTTAAGTGCTGCCAAGCCACAACCAAGAGGTTGTCAAGGCAACTGAGAAGCAGAGTTGATTTGCCACTGCCTTCCTCTGCAGAGTCTTCCTTGTTGGTCTCCCATGCAAGAACCACCCCTGCTTAGTTTCTGAGATCTGATAAGATTGACCTATACCTTGCGGCCTTCCTTCTGCAGGTCCTGTCTGCCTAATAACCAAGCTGTGGCATTCTGTACTCAGTGGAGTCTACAGGCTGACTTCAAGGGTAGACACGTGTAGATTGCATTACAGCAGTCTAATCCTGACGTTACCTTAGTGCGGACCCAGGTGGCCAGATCAGCCGAGTCAAGGTAGAGAGCCATCTTCCAGGCTAAACTATGTCGGAAGGAAATGCTTTTTGCAGCTGTATTAATTTGCTTCTCCAGCAGTGATGCTGGGTCCAATATAATCCTTAGGCTCTTGACTGAGTCAGCGAGGGGCAGCGGAACCCATCAAAAGTGGGAAACCCAATGGCCCTCAAGACCTCAGTCTTCCCAATCAGCGTCACTTTTGTCTGGCCAGGGTTCAGTTTCAGTCTGTTCACGCTGCTCACATTTAACCACAACCGTCAGGCAGTGGCTCAAGACCTCTACAACGTCCCCAGGAGATTTGGACACCGAGGAACACCGAGCTGAGTGTCATCAGCAAGCAGACGGCATCTAATGTCAAAACTACAAATGATTTCTCCTAAGGGCTGTACATAGAGATTGAATAGCAGGGGAGATCAGACTGCACCCTATGGAATCTTAACGGGGCACATTCCATACTTCTGCCTACTTGTGCCTCCAAACGTTCCAGTAAGATGTATCAAAGGCAGCAGATAAACCCAGTAATAGTTCTAATTAATTAATATATAGTCTAAACATCTCCTGCTTCATTTTGAATTCTCTTTTTCTTCACTATCTTTCTTGGAAGTTTGATTCAACAATTGACCATCTTGGTCAAGATCCAGCCAAAGTCATACAGTTCTCTGTTCCATATTAAGTGCTCCATATTTGAGTATCCTGTTAGAATCAGGGGGATTGTTCTTTTCAGCAATACTTGAGCATTTGGCTAGGATCATGCAACCTCATTGTTAAAAAATCCTGCCAGGCTTCCCCCCCCTCCCCTTAACATGCTGCTCAATTAACTCCAGCAAAGCTTGAGATGTACAGCCTCACGTCTGCAAAAGCATCAGTAGCAGAATCTTCTTTGACCTCCAACTACACAACCCTGGAGCAGCTCCTTAGAATAAAGTCTTTGCCAGGCTTATATTTATGTGAAGTTGTGTTTGATGGAGGATTTTATAGACGTGTCTTGCTGGGGGGCACTGTGGTTGAAGACAGGAATGAACGTCAGCTGGTTCTGAAGCATTAATGAATTTGCCACTTCATCTATTTCTACGTGAGCCTGAGTGAAAGGAAGAGACAAGCTTTCCTTCAGTTCTGTAACTGCTGTAAATACGTTGACTGCAGGAGAGCTACTTATTTATTATTCATTTATTTATTTAGATTTCTACTCCACCCTCCCCACGAATGGGCTCAGGGCGGCTAATAAACAGGGGCACCATGTGCCAGTACATAAAAACCAAGTAAAACAGGCATGTAATTAAATTATAATAATCATCTGAGAATTACACTGGTGACCCTTAACAGTGCTTGTGTCTGCCCAGGCGTACCAGGATAGCCAGGCACTACTTAGATCCAACACAGCAATCTTTGAGAGTAACAAAACCAATCCTTTTCTTCCCTACTGAGGTGGAAAAAGAAGGAAATTGGTTCTTACCTTTTTGTCAGTTTGGAGAGTAACCCTCTTCCAACCTTACAGAGGCACAACTGGATGCCCATAACTCTGGGGTTAAGACTCATATTTCATATCTACCTTGCCCAGACTTTTCTATTTCTAACCTACCACAACAGTAAAGAATCACACACTAAGAAATCTAATCCATGAGCTAAAAACCTTAACCACACTATGTCTCACAAGGGAGGGGAAATAGCACTGCACTTAGGGGTGAGGCACAGAGATCCCACCAGTTCCTTCTGACTACTGTGTAACCCAACTAAAGACTGTAGGCTGCCAGCAGAGGGGAAGATTAGGTAGATGGTGTGAATGCACAGATGACCATTCGAAGATCATCACTTACAGGTAACCATGGTCTCTGTGTATCTTACCTGTCATGATCTGTGTAGGACTGGGAGACAAGGCCTAGAGGCCTAGGCCCAGGAGAGACCTGTGTGGGAGTGGAAAGCCAACAGCCTACAATCCCCATAATGCTTAGCGATGGTTGTAACCAATCAGTGTCCAGGGATTGTGTGAGGGGATTGTAACTTAAGCTTTGTGGGCTGTAGAACTGTGTTCTTTTCTCTTCTGCATTCTTCCCTCTCACAGAGTTAAACTGAGGGGACAGTCTGGTCTGAGAGAAAGATCCCTCACTTGGGACAGAGTGAGTACAGGCACAGGCCTAGTATAAAAGGGCTGTGAGTCTTGAATAGTAACCAGTTAAAAGTGAAATAGGTAGCCATGTTAGATTTGTTTATTTTTTCTTTATATACTGTTATATATTTTAAAGCACCGTGTCTTGTTTGCCTTGCCCTATTAATGTATTAGTAAACCATCTGTTTAATGTTCTCTGCCTGGTCATCATGCCTATATTTCTCGGCTTAAAAGGGGCATATTGGTTGGGCTTGGGAGGGTACCCTGGGCCTTACCAAGGGACCCTAAGTCCAGAGTGGTGGCAGATGGCAACCCACTAGGGGTCATGACAACACCCTTGAGAGAGTAGCAAGCTCTGACCTACCTGGCGGAGGGCATTGGCATCTACTCAGTCACACACTGATTGAAGAACAGCTTGTCCCACTGTTAAACAGTCTCTAGCCCGAACGTCCAAAGCATAATGCTTGACTAACATAGCAGGTGCTGCCCATGTTGCAGCTTTGCAGATCTCCTGCAAGAGAGTCCCTCTGAGAAAGGCTTTAGACAGGGCTAGAGCTCTCGTGGCATGGGCTCGTATCAGACCAGGGAGAGGGTGTTTAGCTGTGAGATAGCACAATATGATCATTTCGACTATCCATTCTGATAGTATCTAGGCCAAGATTTTACGACCCGTTTGTCTTTGGAAAACATGCGTATCTCTTTGAACTCCACTGGATGAAAAATCTCACTATTCTGAGCCGCAAAAGCAGGTAAGTTGTTTACAGCCACGTTGTTCCAAAAGAAAACCCAAAAAGCCAAGGACACAACCAGTCCAGGTTAGCCAGTTATTCTCTTTTCCAATGCTCTGCAATATCTCTAGCTGTTTTCTAAATTAATTCCTGTTTACCCATCTTGGCTTTTCTGTACGATCTATGCTACTTAATAAAATCCTTTTCGTGGAAAGTGTTCTGTCTGCACATTTGTGCGCAGGCACATGCGTGCGCGCACACACACACACACACACACAAGTTTATCCCACCTTCTGGGGACTCAAGGTGGCACCAGGAGGAGCAGGATTCAAGTGGTCTTGAGTGTTGGTGGCTTCTGCTGGGGGAGGAGGGGCTCCAGACCCTCAAGCAGGGTTTGTGGAGGAAAGGGATCCCCCCAAATGGTGTGGGAGACGCACACAGGTGAGGAACTAACCCTCCCAATTGATTGCTGGCTTGGAGAGAGAGACGAATAGGCTGACAAGGTGAAACCTCTTCTATGACAATCCCCGCCCCCGGTGGAATGAATGAAATGCAGCTGTCGGCACAGGCATTAAACCAGCAGCTCCAGGCCCACCAGCACGGGCACAAAGGCAACAAATGCTTCTTCGAACTTGGCCCAACGAGCCACAACTGCTGCCCCAATGGAACATCAAATTGGCACAAAAGTGTTATTGCACTCAGTGAGTCAGCAGTACTTAAGTACATAGAATTGGGCTCAAGCACATTTCCCCCCTGGAATTGTCCTTTCCACTTTTGGGAGAGTTCAGAATGCATTGAAACCGGCGCGCTCTAATGCCAAACTGCCTTCCCTCGAGGAGGAACCTGGAGTTCTCCCGGAATCATGACTGCCCTTCGGGTCACACAGATCAGTTCTCCAGGAGAAAATGGCTGCCCTGAGGGGTTGACAGCATGGCATTATGTCCCCGCTGAACTCCCTCCCCTAACTCTGCCCCCCCCCCGGCACTGTCCCCCAAATCTCCAGGAATTTCCTAAGCCACAGTTGACTATCTGGTCGGAGGCACCAGGTTGGATCCAGTGGCAGTTTCCACTGATAACCCATTCCCACGGGACGCCTCCTCCCTGCCATTCCTCGGGGTCCCTGATCCATGAGCATCTTGTGAAGATCAGAGGCCGGCAGTGGTGGGAGGGGGAGAGAAAGTTTCGTTCTGCCCCCGGAGACCTTAGTCTGGACTCAAACCACTGGCTGCTTCACCGAGGGGGCAGAGAAGACCGACTGACTCCTTCACTGGGTAGCTCCCTGCACAAGGCCAGCGTGCTCGGCAGAGGGTGGCAAGGGGTGTCCTTGGGCAGTGCTGACACCAGTAGGTCAGCTAGAGGAGGCAGGAAGTGGAGCTTTTCGACCAGCAGCATGCGATTAGCGAAGGCCAGAGTTTTGTCCTGTGCAAAATGCCTAAAGCTAATGCCACAGTCAAATTCGGTCTGACAGGCGATTTAAAGCATGTCTCCGTTCCAGTTTGGGGCTTCTGCTGAGAAAACCCCAACATAAGGCTCTGTTTTTGCAATTCAGTTGTGGGTTGGGGTGTTGTATCTAGAATACACATATATTAGGGGGAGGGTTTTTCCCCTTTCCCTTCTACTTGACATTTGGCGGAGGAAGTCTGACTGCTCTGCGGACAGCTTCCTTCTCACTGACAAACACCAGGGAACTTGTCACTGCCAGACAATGTTGACCCGCTGTCATATCACACTGTCAGAACTTTGCTTCAAATGTCACATTAGCAAAGTCAGACAAGAATTGCTTTGTATTAGGAGGTTTTTTTGTTAATGTTGACCTTTTGAACACCCAAAATGAGAGGAAATGCTTCCCCCCCACACCCCAGCTGTCCATGGGGAGCCCCTATTTAGACAAGGAAAAGCCGCATAAGCTTCGCTTTTGAATAGTTGTTAAAATATTTAACATGACATAATTTTTAGAAACGCCACACAAAAGGGAATTAAATTAAGCAAGTTAATTGTTTTAATTCTCTACTTACTAACAACTGGAGTAGTATATTTTAAGGCAGGCTATTCTCCCTTGAATGTATTTTAGTTGGTATTTCAGATTGTATGTTCTGCCTCTCTCAAAATTTGCAGACTTTAACTAGGAAGTATAATGGTGAGGAAGCATGAAAGCCATCTGCTCCATCTGACTTAGAAAAAGATTAAAGTATTCTATCCTCAAGCTCACTTGAAGAAATAACTGCTTTTGCCACTTGTATGCCTATAAGGCCAGCAAACCTCAGCATCCATAAACATACTTAACCCAGGGTACCTTCTGAGACATCCCTTGCACAAATGAGCCAGCAGACGGAACACACACATCTAATGACCAACATGACACCTCTATGCAGACATCTAAATTTGCACATTGGGAGCATATGGAGGGTAAACAGATTTTCCTGCACACTTGGGGCACTCCTCAGGTGTGCAGAAAAATCTGAGATGTTTCAAAAAGTATACAGGGGAAACTTAAATCTCTCCAAAACTAAAACTGTGTTTTTGCACATGCATGGAGAACTGACTTGCCACTCAGAACTGCAGTGGAGCTTGCTGTTGGCAACTGTGAGGGAGCCTGGCGGGGGGGGGGAGCACTGAGAAGGAGTCTGGGGGGGGGAGAAGCACACTGAGAAACGCCCGCAGAGCAGGTTCATGCTTCTGGGCCCCTGTTGATCCCTCCAGCCTGTAGGTGGCGGCGGTGGCAGTGGCCGATGGGGCCTGCGGTACACGGCTTGGCTTCCTGCTTCCTCACCTTGGGGGAGCCTCCTTGATGAGAAGTGGGAGGAGACGGCCGGCCCTGGCCCTGCGGCTGGCTCGCTGGTACCACTGAAGAGAGCAGGAGGGGGTGCGCCAAGCAGGAGGAACTCAGGTGGCCGAAGCTTCCTCTCCTAGGAGTTGAGGTGCTAAGCCTGCGAGGTCCCTTCCTGTTGCTGGCCATGGCTTGGGTGGCAACAAGCTGGTGCTGGGGACTCCTTTTCCTACCCCAAAGGAAGGAGCAGGCAGGGGGGCTGGCTGGCTCCCACTCTGCCTTCCCATGCTGGAATGCTCCATGGCGCCTCTGCCAGCTCGCCCTGTCCACACAGACAGAAGAGCAAGGGTGAAGGGAAGACGTATGCTCCCCACAACTCCTTGCAGGTCCTCCACTGTCATCAAAGTACTGGAGATAAAATGAATGAGTTGGCTTCTTTGTTAACATCTTTGGTAATGTTAATTCACAGGACTTCAAATTAGTTTTCCAGATGCTTTTGCTTTGTAGGGATCAGTTCTGGCCTTTTAACCAGAGGAAAGTAGAATCCAGGAAGCATGTTATTTGGTTTTTTAGCAGTTGTATATTCTGCCTCATTTATGCTAAATGAAGGACCAAGGCTGTTCAGCTTTCAACAAAGGAAACATTTCATAGTTCTCATCAACAGTGAAATTCTAAACAAAGTTTAGGATCATTAGTCACATGTCGAACATGATACAGCAGATAAAACAAACCAACGGAGACTAAACAATGGAATTGTGACAATGGATCAACATGAAATGCAGTGACCACTATCAAAAGTAAACTTAATGCAAACTACAACACATTATGCAACATTTTGTTGTGGGTCCCCTCTTGTACCCTCTAATTTTCCCCAGACAAAACTGCTAAGCTTTTGTGGTTATTTTTTGATTTTTTTAAAATCATAAAATTGGTTAAGTTACAGTTTTTTGCGTCAGAAAACCTTGATTACAGAGATGGTGAATGTTGGTGTATCACTAGCACATCTGTGACGACACCTTTACAAAAAGCCTGCCTGTGCCGGCAAGGCGGGATATAAATCAAAAATAATAAATAAGTAAATAAATAATAAGTGTTTCTATTCTGTACAGAGTAGGCTTCTCAGTTCCTTTAAATCTGTGTGAAGTCTTTTGAATTAAACATTGTCCTTTCTTTGAGCTAGCTTATTCTTCAAAACAGATTCATCAGCAACAAGTAATGGTGGGAACGTGCCCCTCAGGACTGGCCCCCCTCCAGCCCACCACTAATGACCACCACACGGGAGGCTGACTGCACAGAAGAGCAGGATATGATTACACAGGTCGACAGGAGCTCAAGTCACCTGGCCAGGACCCCCCTGGTGCTGCTAACAGTCCTATAATAAGCTCCAGGATGTTCTATAACAACTAGAAGGAGTTCTCCAGGAGCCATGTAGGAATTTCTCTGTGTAGAAAGGTTTGCATCCAGGTAGAAAGCCTGAAAATCACTACCCAAAGCTTTTGATGCAGTTCATAGACGCATCCTCCGACCCACTGAAGTCAGCTGAAAAAACTCAGCCATTGGCTACAGATTCTCTACAGCATACAAAAATCAATACATTGTGTTTATGCTGGTATACTGCAAGGCGTGAAGTGGATTCTGGTACATGAGCCACAGTCCAGCACAGAATTATGCTCACTCAATTAAATCAGTGGACCCAGGGGGCAAGTCGGGGCACAATGGTGAGGGAGGGAGGACAGCAACACAAGGTACAGAGAGGGACTCTTGGTCGGGGGGGCAAGGGAGGCTCCGTATTCTTGGTGCTTGGTGGGGGGGCCAACAGTGGGAGGGCTTTTTGTGTCCTGGCCCCACTGCTGGACCTCCTGAGGGCACCTGGTATTTCTGGCCACTGTGTGACCCAGAGTAGTTGGACTGGAGGGGCCACTGGCCCGATCAAGCATGGGCTTCTCTTATGTTGTTAACACAAAACACAGTTTGGAGTGTGGGGGAGGGGAGAATTGGCCGAAGCTTTTACTGGATACAGCCACAAGAGCACTGCCGCAGCCTCCCTCCCCTAAATCCGAAACCTCCCCAATGCTCCTATGACTACAGCCAACAAAGCAGCCCTTCCTGAGGAACTCCATGGAGCCAGAGGTCCATGCGCCACTCTGAGAGGTGGATGCCATCTGCCCTGAACAGGACTGCGCGCCTAAAGGAAACGTCCAGATGGCAAATTTATTTGTTTGTTTGTTTATCAAACATAGACCCCGCCCTCCCCGCATAGCAGGCTCAGGGCGGCTTGCAACAAGTATAAATACAATTAAAATCATACAATTATTTTAAAACACAGCATATAAAACGAATACAAAACACAAAGTGCAAAGTGCAGACACAAAGTGCTGGCAGCAGTTAAGACTCACTCAGGTGGTGCAA
The DNA here is from genome assembly GCA_029375565.1 of Gekko gecko. Lineage (NCBI taxonomy): Eukaryota > Metazoa > Chordata > Lepidosauria > Squamata > Gekkonidae > Gekko > Gekko gecko. Next base: position 67,500,753 of record JAPDNY010000014.1, on the reverse strand, counting down.
TTTACCGACAAAGTTTCCACTTCCCAGTTGTTCTGGGATGTCTATCTGCTCAAGGTTTATGTTATGGCATCAGCTTGATGTTAAAAGCCACGGGCCGGGATCTACGACAGTGGCAGCCCCTAACTGAATGCCTGGCGGAAGAGCTCTGTCTTGCAGGCCCTGCAGAATTGTAAGAGGTCCTGCAGGGCCCTGAACTCCTCTGGGAGCTTATTCCACCAGGTAGGGGCCACCACTGAAAAGGCCCTGGCCCTAGTGGTAGCAAGCTTGGCCTCTCTCAGGCCAGGGAGGAACAACCGATTTTGAGACCCAGACCGTAGTGCTCTCTGGGATATGTACGGGGAAAGGCGGACCCGTAGGCATGTCAGACCCCGGCCACATAGGGATTTAAAGGTAAGCACCAGCACCTTGAAGAAGATTCAGTATGCTATTGGCAGCCATTGCAGTGTCCTCAGCACAGGCCGGATGTGCTCCCACCTGAGGAGGCCCATCAACAGCCTGGCCGCGGCATTCTGCACTAGCTGTAGCTTCTGAATCCGCAACAAGGGCAGCCCCATGTAGTGAGCATTAAAGTAGTCTAGTCTCGAGGTGATTAGCTTTGACACACCATGCTGCCACCATGTTGCCACCTTACAGTAGTCTAGTCTCGAGGTGAATAGCTTTTACACACCATGTTGCCACCTTGCAAACTTTCATTCTGGCCAAGTCCACTTTGTCCAGAGAAATGGCAACCCTGACATTTGCATCATTCAAGCAGCTCTGAAAACAGAAGCATCTTGTTCAGGGGTCTGGAGATGAGAACCTGCAAGTCTGCAGCCCTGGAGATGGGAAGATCCATACCCTTCTGGTCTTGAAGGTTGTTTTCTCCCAGCCAGATTACTAAAGCATCAGGGGGCCCAGGTGAAAACCTTGGTGAGAGATGGCCAGTAGGAATGAGCTCCAACACATTCCTCTCTGCCCCATCCAGGTGATCAGAAGGCGATCACCAAGTTTCAAGGAGTCCCCACATCCAGAAGATGCTGCATAGGTCCCCACCCAGAACACAATGCTATGACTGAGGATCCAGATGGACTTGCCAAAGCAAACTGAGGGTGAAGGCCCAGGATGGAGGTAGCCAATTAAGTAGGGGAGGGGCAGACCAGAATGAGATCTCTGGGCTCCAGCTCCACCCCTCCCAGGACTGGTCCGTGGTGGCCTGATAGGCCAGTCCTGTGCTCCAAGACGGACTCCATCTGGTGGTTCCCATCCCCAGGCCGCAAAAGGTAAGTCCGGGCCGTTGCTTATTTCAACAGGCTGAAGCACTTCCTGCTGTATGTTACACTATGGCCAATACCTAATGGTAGATGAGAATAAAGAAATGAAAAGATTTTTCTCCAGGTTTCTGGCTTCGTAAAGCGGGGGGAGGGGGGATCATACTTCTGTGAGCAAGGGAACATCAGAAACCTTTGGAGGAATTTACTGTGGAGTGTGGCTCTTCGGCTTGGAAACAGATGAGCACCACCCCCTAGACTCGGATTCGACTGGCTTTTGAGCAAGGGAAACCTTTACCTTTATTAAAATAAAAGCTAACTTAAGAGAAAAATTGTCTAAGAAGAGTTAGATGGAGCAAGTTGGCAAAAATGGCTGGAATCTAATTGAGCATCTTTAGAAATCAAGAATAACTGACACTTTTCTCCTAATCCAGCAACATCACAGTAAGAGCCACTCAAGAGACTGAAGGTAAGGAGGGTAAAGACTAGTTTGCACATGCATGTTTCCCCATGTGACTGCAGCATCATGGCTTGCATGTGTGAACATGGGCAATCCATATGACACAAAGGCTGCATTCAGACATCACACTTAACTGACATTAGGACACCACATGCAACCCAGGCTTGTACAGTCATCACACAGAGTGCGATGAAGGAATCCCACTCAGAAACTAACTCTGGCTACCCACAGTGCACAAATGCAGGCATGTTATTTTCTCTCACAAACCATGATCCTGAGCCAGGGCTTAATCCAGGTCTTAATCCTAGTTGGGGGGACGCTGAGGCTGGGAACATACACACAATTAGACCCGACACAGGCGTGAATGCCAGGCGGATGTGAAGGGTGTGATCAGACAACAGCATCTGGGAAGCGCCCCGCAGCTGTCAGCAACCTGTTCTGCTCCTGTAGGAAACGGGTTGCGATGGGCCACGGACGGACTTTCCCCTGTCTGACCACTCCAGTGCACTCTTGTGGCAACGGGATGGTCTGATCAAGCTACCCCGACTCCGTGCCATTGTTTCCCCCCCTTCGCTGTATGCACATCATTGCAAACCCCATAGGGAGCCCTCAGTGCGGAGGTGCGGTTCATAGACTCCTCGTTTAAGCACGTGGGAAACAAACCACACACGCACACACACACACAAAGACTCACCCGCAGTTGCATCTGATCACACACTGACAGGCTGCAGCTGCAGCTTCAAAGGGAGGTCTGATCGTGCAACTGCAGGTCGACTTCCTCTGGAGGAAACAGCCTTGCTTCCCCCCCCATCTCTTCTGGCGCGTGACTGTGGTTCACTCACACACCTGCGTGCATCCATGTGGACCAGCTTCTTCCCTGTGAACCCAGCTGCCCGCTCCAGCCGCCCCTGGAGGCCCTGGCTCTGGGGCCTCTGCTGTTAGGGGCTAGAGGGGAGGCAACGTGAGCAAGGGCGTTCTGAGTGGTGGTGCCAGAGCTCTGGGACTCCTGGTCTGTCTTCTGCTACAGTTGTCTTCAGCCAGCAAGTGAAGACCTTTTTGTTTTGTTTGGCAGACCCCCAATAACTTTTATTGGCCTTTCTCCCTAGTTTTGATGTTATACATGTTTGTGTTTCCCCCCTCTAAATTATTTTATGTATACTTTATTTTAAATGTTTATTAACGTTTTTATGTTCACTACCTTCGGGACCCTATTTAGGTAGAAAGGCCGAAAGTTAGATATATGGATAAACACATTAAGTAAATGCATTATGGGACTGGTTTTGAACCAGGATTCCTTCCTCATTCTCCATATGAGAAGGAAGAGGGGAGGAGAAAATCATATGCCCAAGCCCAGGAACCAGCGGACGCTCGTTACCTTAGGCTCTAGGAGAAAAGCTCTCAGGAAAGAAAGCCCACAGAGAAAAAACCCCACGGTCAAAAATGCCCACATGGAAAAATGCCCCCATGGAAAACAAAAATAAGTAAACAATATTATTTGAAGAATTTTAAGCCATATAGTTGTTTAAAAGCTGTGCATACTAGACAGCCTATACATAATTTAATTTAACAACTTTCTGTCTTTACTTTAGAAATTCATACCAACATTACAAAGGTTGACAAATAGTAAATTAATAAATTTAAAGTATTTAATGTTATTTAACATATTTCTACATAGAGTTTAATTTCTGTAGTTACTGTTTTTCCTTCTTAATAAAGTTCGTTGATAACAAAATGGTCACTTTTATTCCCTGCATTTTCCCTCCTGAGCCTTTGCACTCGAGAGCATCAGAGCCCTCTTCATACCGGCCACTTTCCTATAGTAACGAAGTAATTTACTAATAACATAACAATTTTTTTATTTAATTATACGTGATAAAATCACAACACAAATTGTTACATGTGAATATGTCATGTTTTAATCCTAAAACAACAATATAAAATATAGGTAATACCTGTTTATTCTCATAAATGGAGATGAATGGTTATCCACCATTATAAATATCTATGGTACTTTACATGGTGTTTTTCCATGTGGACTTCTTTCGGTGTGGGCTTTTATATGTATGGGCTTTTCTCCATGTGGGCTTTTTTCCATGTGGGCAGTTTTCCGTGTGGGCTTTTTTCCTGTGAGCATTTATGACCGTGGTTTTTTTTCTATGGGCTTTTTTCCGGTCACTGTTACTTTAATGGGGGCTAAATGTGACATCTGAACTTAGCCAACCAAACTTTAACCTTAGCCCAAACACTATACTTTGGTCAGTTCACACATGCAACTGCCAGTCATGTAGAGAAATCAAGGGAGGACCACGCAGTCTGGAGAAATCTTGTATTTCCTACACCGAGAGCGATTCCTTCTCAGGCCCAGAAGCAGCAGCCCATTTCCTCCAGGTGGAACCCACAGAAGGCTCTTCCAAATCTCTGGGGTTTTAACTAGCACTAATCAAAGCACATTCACAATATTGCTGCACTTTCTATCAACTTGGCTGAAGGCCCAGTAGGAAAACTGGCTTTTAAAAAATTATTTGAGAACGAAACTGTTAGTAATGTAACATAAGGGAACAAATTTCTCATGCACATTTGGATATGGTGGATATTCTAGATGAGAAGCTAACTGAGCTCAAAAAGTATTTCAGTCAGCACAATCTGTGTCCAATTGTTTTATTTATAATATAAAGGCTAAGTCACATGTTAAAATGTAGTCACATGAAACATAAACCCAGTCGCCATTTCTTCTTTGCAAAGCAGTGTCTGGGGGGTTCAGTTTGTAGCAGAAATGCAACTTATGGTGACATGTATTTTAACATTTCCCCTGAAACTCTCTTTAGTTAATATTCCCCACCCTGGTATTCCAGCAAAGAACTTACTGGTAAGAATGCATCACCAATGGTCTAGGGTATAATCTGTAGTACAGTGTAGGTCTTTCAGGTTGGATCCAAAGACATAGGGTAGGGTCCAACATTTGGTTTCTGTTCATGGAGGGTACTTCTGCCAGAGAAACAGGGATTTTCTCCCCACCCCCAGCAGCCCAGTGGGTTTCTCAAAAATGGTCCCCCAGCCCCCAGGAGCAGCATTTGGGGGAAATCAATGGTCTTTGGTGGGTGACACAAGTGACTTCTGTTATCTTAAAATTTAATCTGGATCCTTCTAATGGTGTTCAAGGAACTTCCAAAAAGTTACATCACTACGCATTGTTATAGCAGCCTACCATGTTCTTCTGGCCTCATTCCTATGCACTCCATCTGCCTCCAGATCAGTTGTGGAAGACACAGATTGGTGAGGGAAAGGCATTCCCCATTTGCTATCAGTGAGAAACCACAGTAGGAATTGGCTATCACAGACTTCTGCCACAATCCAGGAAACCAGAAATGTAGCAGAAGGCCATGGCCAGGCTACAGAATATTGCACTATATTTCAGTGTAGAGAGGATGGCTACAAGGCTACTGTAAAAGGTAAGATTCTTTGCAAGTGGGCAGTGGCCAGAATGAAACACATGTGCTTTCAAGACTATCCTCTAGGACGTGTAGAAGAGTAGTGAAGGAACTGCCTTCTTCTTCATGACTGAGTTCCTGTGACATTAGAGAGTTGAACATTTTTTCAAAGCCTGGCATGATTCTGTCTGTCAGGTTGCATGTGATGACTTCAAAGTGTGTTGTGGGGGAGGGGGTTGAAGCGGACTGAACTGCTGCAGTGGTCAAGCAAGGATATATGGAGGAGACGGAGGAAGAATTTATACCAGGGACCTTCTGCATGCAAAGCAGATGCTCTACCAGTAAGCTACTGTTGTGGAATTAGGGCTGGTTTGAGTATCAGTCCTCTGCTAAAACCCTGCAAAACCTCTTGTACACCTATAATACTTTAACATCCATAGTAATTAGCCTATATACAGTTGAAACTTTGGTTCTTTTCTGCTCCCAGGAAACTGCTATGTGCTGTATGTGGCCTTCGCTGGACGCAACTTCGCCTCATGTGACTTTTTGCCTACTGGGAATGTTTATACTTTACAGCAGTCAGAAGTCACTATCAAATTCTAAATAGATAAGAGCATCAGAATCTAGCTGCCTTGATTTTGTGAGTCACCCTGGCTTAACCCAGGTTTCCTTGACTTTCCTGACCCCAGAGATAGAAAGAAAGGGGCTGACTTTGTTGGTAATGTCAGATGTATGTCAAATGCTCATCACAGACTTGACTGACAGTTACAGTAGCTTCTATAGATGAAAGAGAGTAGTTAATGTCTGATTTTAGTCTCGTTCTTGGTTGTTCTGATCAACTACCCTCAGTTATGGGTCTTGGCAGAATAACCAAGGATACCCTCTATAGAATTTTACCATCTTCAAATGATTAGGCAATTGGTTACCTTCTTTGAATGCAACGACTTAGCAACAGTGATTCGTGCAATGGTCACCTCGAGCTTAGACTACTGTAACGCTCTCTACATGGGGCTGCTCTTGTCGCAAATCCAGAAACTGCAGCTGGTGCAAAATGCTGCGGCCAGGCTGCTGAAGGATCTTCCCATGAGGGAGCACATCCAGCCTGTTCTGAAGGCATTGCACTGGCTGCCGATAGCATACCAAATTCGCTTCAAGGTGCTGGTTCTTACCTTTAAAGTCCTTTGTGGCCAGGGTCCGACATACCTGAGGGACTGCCTTTCCCCATATACACCACAGAGAGCACTTCGGTCAGGGTCACAAAATCGTTTGGCCCTCCCAGGTCCCAAGGACGCCAGGCTGGCTGTAACCAGGGCAAGGGCTTTCTCGGTGGCGGTTCCACACTGGTGGAATGAGCTCCAGGAAGAGTCCAGGGCCCTGCGAGACCTTCTACAGTTCCGCAGGGCCTGCAAGATGGAGCTCTTCTACCAAGCCTTCAATTAGGAGCCGCCGACACCAGTACACCACCAGTACCATCACTAGTTGTAGAACCTGGTGCCTGGTCTACTGCTGATATAGCCTGTGCCCGCCGCCGTTCAGACACAAGAAGATCAACAAGCTGAATACTCAGACAATCTATACAATGTATAGCGCCATCTGTATGATAAAAGTATTATTGCTAGCACTTTATATTGCTATAATGTGGTTTTAATGAATTGTTTCAAAAGTTTTATGATATTTGATTGTTAGTATGTTTTATTGTGCTTAGGCAGGGAGGGCAGGGTACAAATGTGAAGAAAAATAAATAAATAAATAAATGCACCATTTATGTATTTGGGTTCTGTTGAAATATTCTATGTTGAATATTGAAATGCTACAAAAATGTTTTTTGACCTAAGCATGTGTAATGGAATAAATTGAGTCTTGATTTAGAATCACTGTCTCTGTCTCTCTCTCTCTCTCTCTTGATGCAATTGGGAAATCAGCTTCTCTCCCTCCCAAAACTGAACATAGTGGGAATAAGGGTGCATGAAAAGGTTCCCACAACCCTCATTTCCCCTACACGACGGCCCCTTCACCATAAGTGATTATTTTAATCAATAGATCTCAAAGATAAAGGCTTTTTATCTGAGAGCATTTTGATGCCAGCGTCTCAAGAATCACTCTTCCTTTCTTCAGCTTTGAACAGGCAGCCAAAACAAAGAGAAAGAGTAAAAATGAGTTATGGAAGTTTGATTTTTTTTTCCAAACTAGCTCTCAGCACACAGTTGATTCAATACTCAGAAAAAATTCCTTTGTGGAAACAGAGTCTACCAAAGCATGCTCAAGAAGCATCATATCATATCAGAAAGCAGGATTCAGAGGATTTAGTAGAGTAATGCGCTGGCCTATGCAATAGCATCTATTGAAACTGGCCACATCTATAACATTTGAACCTCTCAGATCTGGAATACAGGGAAATTTGCTTATTCCTTTTTTGACAAAGCTCTGGGTAAGAAGCTTTGAAATTTAAAATTAAAGTCAACTTTGGTAGACTAGGAGTGGGATGTATGCTTATACAGGACTGATTTCTATGGAGTGTCCCAGTTCTGTGTCTCTATTCAATAACAGGGTATAAAAACCAACTCCTCTTCTTAATTAAGTCTAGAGGTATCAGATTATTTTAAATAAAAGTTTTAACACATTGACTGTTTATTCATTGGGAAACACAGGGCTTAACTTTGGACCTCGAACAAATAAATAAACCTCAATATCCTCCTTAGATGGGTCCCGTAAAAATTGAATGTTTAAAGGGCGCATTCAGTTACTAAGCAGCACTGTGATCTAGGGATCAACTCCATCAAAGAGGTTTTAATCTCTATGTAACTGTTCAAAGTTAATATCCCTTCACAGGTAGGTCCAAGTAATCACCGCAAGGCAGTTCAGAAATTCATAGTCTATGAACTGCTTATTTATTTGATTTTTATCCCATTCATTCTTCAAGATCAGAGTGCTACCTGTGATCTCTTGCTTCCATTTTATTACAACAACCCTGTGAGGTAAATTAAGCTGAAAAAATGCCTGACCCATAATCAATCAATAAATTTCATGACAGAGAGGGGATTCGAACCAGGGCGGGGTCTCCTTGGTTGGAATCTGACACTTCAGTTACTCTCTGCGCCCACTTTTTTCCAACAAGAGCTGAATGGGTCAGTTACCACATGTGCCGACCACTCCCTTGAAGCTGAGAGGCAGTAACTAGATGTGTGCATTTGGCATAAACCGAGCCAACCCCCCCAACCCAAAAATACCATATCAGCATTTTTCAGGCATTTTTTAAAGCTAGTTATTGACTGGGGCTTAATTTTGGCTGTCCAAAATGGGCAAGCCACCAAAATCCTGAAAATATTTTGAATTATTGGGACCACCGGATAGCCAAAGTTAAAGAGCATTTAAAGGGATTGCAGTCCCTTTCATAGAATCATAAAATCATAGAATGTTAGAGTTGGAAGGGACCTTGCAGGTCATCTAGTCCAACCCCCTGCACTCTGCAGGAACAGAGCCAAAAGATAGCCCTACAATATACCCGAAAGATGGTCGTCCCGCCTCCGTTTGAAAACGTCCAGTGAAGGAGCATCCACCACCTCCCGAGGCAGTCTGTTCCACTGCTCAACCACTCTTACAGTTAGGAAGTTTCTTCTGATATTGAGCCGTTAACGACTCCCTTGTAAGTTCCACCCATTACATCTAGTCTTGCAATCCAGAGCAAGAGAGAATAGATCTGCTCCATCTTCTACATGACAGCCCTTCAAATACTTGAAGACTGCAATCATGTCCCCTCTAAGCCTTCTCTTTCCCAGGCTAAACATACCCAACTCTTTCAGCCTTGCCTTGTAAGACTTCGATTCCAACCCTCTCACCATCCTGGTTGCCCTCTTCTGGACACGCTCAAGCTTGTCAACATTCTTCCTAAAATGTGGTGCCCAAAACTGGACACAGTACTCCAGGTAAGGCCTAACCATAGCAGAATAGACCTCCCGTGATCTGGACAGAATGCTTCTGTTAATGCATCCTAAGATTGCATTAGCTTTCTTCCCATTCACATTGCACTGCAGGCTCATGTTTAGCTTGTGATCAACCATAACACCCAGATCCCTTTCACATGTGCTGCTGTCAAGCCAAGTCCCTCCCGTTCTATATCTGTGCCTTTGATTTTTTGTACCTAAGTGTAGGACTTTGCACTTATCTCTATTGAAATTCATTTTATTTGTCTCAGCCCAGTGTTCCAGGCTTTAAATGCCCTCTGGTGAACTCACCACTGGGGAAAGCATTTAAAGGGAAAACAAGCCCTTTAACTGCCTTTGAAGTTCACTTACAGGTTGAACGGCTTGCAGAAGGCATCTAAAAGGACCATGATCCCTTCAAACGACTTTCTACCTCCATTGGAAACAATGGAGGACGGGGGCCCCTTCTTTGGGGACCCATAGAATTGGACCCCCTGGTCCAATCTTTTCAAAACTTGGGGGGGAGGGAGAGGCACCAGTAGCTATGCTGCAAATCTGATGCCTCTACCTCAAAAAGCAGCGCCACCCCAGAGCCTCTGGATCAATTCTCCATTATTCCCTATAATGGAGTCCATTCACTATAATGGTCCCCACAGGGTATAATGGAGCTGGGGGAAATTGAATTTCCCAAATATTTATCAAAATCTGAATACCATACCAATACTGTGATTCAGGAATATCAGGAAATAGCAATATTTTTGGAGTTCAATATACCCAACCCCAAAAAATACTAGTGTGTTTTTTTTTTGCACCCCCTAACAGTAACCTGATTGTCTGCTTTTCCTGAACACCATTCTTGGAATTTAGCCAGGCTACTGTATTATTAGACATTTTCACACAGTTTTGATGAAATTTTGCAATGCATTTTTTCAAAAGGGATGAACAATTCAGTTAAAATATTTTTTATCATAACAGCTGTTCTAATTTTAAAAGTTCTACATCTGCTTCATTTTTCAGGGAGGCAACAGGTTAGCACACAGTACTTCTCTTCTTTAGCTCAGTGTTTCAGTGTGCTTGACTCAGATAGGCATGCTTGATCCTGTAATGTATATGACTGCAATTGTTTTTATGTGGAAAGAACACCACAGTATTAAGACTGAGCAGAGTTTCATGCAATGCATTTCCCCCTCTCCAATAAAAAGGAGTCCCATTATTTTTTGGCATTTTGCCATATTTTATGACCACATGTTCAGTTCCTTTCCTTTCAAGCTCCTCTATAGTGTGAAGTGGTCACTAGTGCAAATATATCTCCAGTTCACATGCTCCCATGCAAAAACATAGCATTAATGTAAATAAATAAACATACGTTACCTACCTTGAAACTGTGTAAATTTGATGGTCCCCATCCTCTCTCCATTTCTGAATACAACTTGACCCTGAATAAAGTAAATAAATACCTTATAATATGGTTTATGATAATCTTATAAAGCTGCAATTCACTTGAAGGACAAAGAGATTAACTATCTAACACAGACTTTTCTCATTGATTGACAATATACGTGAAAATCAAATCACTCTCGTCAACTGAGACAGCTGCAGTTACAGAATCCGTTGTGCCATAGAGACAGGTTCTTCTGTGCAGGGCAATGCTGCTGGAGCCGATATGTGATGGATGATTTAGATGCAACAGCTGAGAGAAAGGTCCTTTTCAGCTGAACAGCGATCCAAAGTGAGTTCACCATTGTAAAGAAATATTCCCTCCCTTTTCTAATTGCGCAAGTTATACGGCTTGTAAATAATTGTTACACTCTTATAAGGCTGAAAAGCAATTAAATTTAAATGCCACACAGTCACTAGAAAAAGCTCTCCTGAAGTTTCAGAGGGAGTCAGTAATTTCAGTAATTCCCCTGTGGACAAGGAACCACAGCAAGGAGACGTGCATTTGCACACTATTAAGGGACTGAAGGAGTCGAAAGCCCTCAAACCAGCCATTCCTTTAGTTATCTTGCTCTCTGGACAGGCCAAGCAGATGATTGACAGTGTCGTCCTAAACACAGTTATACCCTTTTAAGTCCACTGAATTCAATGAGCTTAGAAGGGTATAACTCTGCTTAGGACTGCACTCCTAGTTAAAATAAGCGAGGTCCACCTTCAGCTGTATCGATGTAATGAACACAAAATTAAGCAGACTCCGGAGCACAACGGAAGACAGGAGGGCCTGGCACAATGTGGTCCACGGACTTGACTGTGCAACTGAAGAACAACAACTTTCAGCTGGCAGTTAAAAAGAAGCCCTGCTGAATAATCCCGATGGACACAATCCCCCTCTCCTGGGGGTGGTATAAAGTATTCCCACTTTACAAAGTTTCCATGGATGCCTCAAGGAGTTTCAGTCCGGCATACACTGCGAATCCCATGCTCTGAACTCAATTCCCAGGTATATGTTGGGGGGGGAGACAATTTGGATCTGGACAGTGGTGCGCAGGGAAAAGAGGCTTAAGCCTCCCCCCCCCGTTTTTTCCCCTGACCTGGAACAGCCACATGGAGTCACTACTTGCTTGCTGAGGAAACTGACATGTGGCTGGCTACACTTTAGTTTCTCGGACAGACCAAATAACCCCTCCCCCAGGCCACTTCAGACTAAAAACATTCCTCAGGGAGGCTCAACCCCTCTGAACTCATGTGCCACGGCTCCTGTCCGGATCAGGCCTGGGTGTGCCTGGAAAACAAATCCCGAGCAAAGAACTCCTCAGGCATCATGTCTGATCAAAACATGGCTGGCAGCCAGGAGAGGTTCAGTGGTTCTCCCCCCACCCCACAATATAATGTATTCGATTTTCAAAATTCCAATAATAAGTAATAACAATTGTTTACAGGATAAGTATACATAAACTTAACAGCATAAAAGAGAGCATTTTTCATAAGCTTAGTGTTGACATCAACCGTTTCCACAAATGAAGAGCATCTATTATCTCTGGTATTGTTCCCTGAGAAACTAGATGGGATAATATCGGTAGCCATCTCATTGTAAATTCACTATATTCGCCATTAGATTTAGTTGGATTCATTATGTCGGATATTTTTTCCATTATGTATAAGTTCCATAACTTTTTGTATCATAAGTTTAGGGATGGTTTAATTTCTGACTTCCATTTTGAAGCTATGGTTATTTTGGCTGCGAATAATAATAAAGCAATTCTTTTTCTTTGTATAGTGGATAAAGCAGTTTCATTTCTAAGGTTCAAGAGTATAGATTCTGGGTTCTTTTTTATAGTGTGACCAGATATACACCTAATTTCCTCTAATATTTCATCCCCAAAGGGTGCCATGACAGGATATTCCATCCAACAGTGGATGTAAGTGCCATTCTCTTTGCAATTCCTCCAGGAGAGGGAGTTTGAGTAGTGTGTGATATGAAATAACTGTACAGGGGTCAAGTACCATTTAGTCATAATTTTAAGATTTTGCCATTTCAGAGAGCGTATAGAGGATTTGTTTTCGTAGGAATTCCAAATGTCTAACCATCTGTCTTCATTAAGATCTGTTGTACGTGTTTTTTGCCAATATTTCTGGTATGTTAATATTGTGTTTTCCTGCAAGGATGTGAGAATGGAGTATATTTTAGCTATAACTCCCCTTTTACTTTCATCGGCGTTCCAAATGAGTGTTTCAAAAGGAGTTAAGGGTTGGTGTAAGATTGCTCTAAGGTTGATTTGTGAGCAGAGGTGATTGATTTGAAGATATTGGTACCATGGTATCATCAGGTTCAATTTATGTTCCATTGTCTTCTTGTCCATAATTTCTTTATTTAACATTAAGTCCTCCAATGTAGTGATCCCCGCCTCTTGCCATTTTTTGTAGTTTTGCAGGCATTGCCCAGGGCGCAAAGCCTTGGAAAGAGAAGGCTTAGAGGTGACATGATCGCAGTCTTCAAATATCTGAAGGTCTGTCATGTAGAAGATGGAGCAGATCTATTCTCTCTTGCTCTGGATTGCAAGAGAGTCGTTACCGGCTAAATATCAGGAGAAACTTCCTAACTGTCAGAGTGGCTGAGCAGTGGAACAGACTGCCTCGGGAGGTGGTGGATGCTCCTTCACTGGACGTTTTCAAGCGGAGGCTGGACGGCCATCTTTCGGGTATGTTGTAGGGCTATCTTTCAGCTATGCTCCTGCAGACTGCAGGGCGCTGGACTAGATGACCTGCAAGGTCCCTTCCAACTCTCACATTCTGTGATTCTATGATCCAAACATGACTGGCAGCCAGGAGTGGTTCTGAAAGGCATCCCTTTAATGGGTGGGTTGGAGAGGCTGTGAGCAAGTCCAGACTGTGTTCTCTCACTTGGTTTTTCAGTGTCTGAGCCCTGTCCACACGTGACAGTGAGCGTGCATCCTGAATACTTCTTTGAAAAAGCCAACATTCACTTTACAAATTAAAGCAACGACCGGTACCCAGATAAACATGGGATTTAAACAACATGTTCAGCTGCATACCTGTTGAATGTAACAATGTAATAATTTACTGCCATTCACGGATCTTTCTTACATCCAAGAACATAAGAGAAGCCAATGTTGGACCAGGCCAGTGGCCCATCCAGCCCAACACTCTTGTCACACAGTGGCCATCAGGAGGTCCACCAGTGGAGCCAGGACACCAGAAGCGCTCCCACTGTTGACCCGCCCAAGCACCAAGAATATAGAGCATCACCTGCCCCAGACTGAGATCTATCTATATCCTGTGGCTAATAGCCACTCATGGACGTCTGCTCCAGATGTTTCTCCAATCCCCTCTTGAAGCCATCCATGCTTGTAGCCGCCACCACCTCCTGTGGCAGTGAATTCCATGTACTAATCACTCTTTGGGTGAAGAAATCCAGTCTCAGCTATAATCACCCACTACTTATGCATTTTGTCTCTACATGTCCCTTCCTGACAACAACACCTACCCTCTGTAAGTAACGGTTGAGGAGGTTCTGCTCCACTGTATCTGAGAAGGAGGAGGAGGAGCAGATTGGATTTGTACCCTGCCCTTCACTACCTGAAGAGGTCTCAGAGCGGCTTACAATCTCCTGTCCCTTCCCCTCCCCACAACAGACACCCTGTGAGGCAGGCGGGGCTGAGAGAGCTCTTTCGAGGACTGCTCCTGAGAGAACAGCTCTGGGTCCTCCTTATTTGTGGGGCCACCTGTCTCTCTAGCTTCACGCATGGCACAGGACATGCACACGCTTTCTCCATGGGGGCTTCTGCCTTCTGGAATGGCCTGCCCAAGGAGGTTGAGAAAGCACCCCCTCTCCTGACCTTCTGCAAACTATAAAACATGGAACTATTCAAGAGGGATTTCTGTGCAGTTAACAGGGTTGCACTGCATAAAATGGGTCACAAACTTACCAGCATGTCTGACTGGGACCGTGGTCGATTCTGCTGTGTATCGCTTACTGCAAGCAGGGCCCTGTTATGTGACCTCTCTCCTGCTTACTTGCCCTGCTAATCCTTGGGCTCTGCTTCAGTTCTTCCTGGTGGTTCCAGACCCCCAGACCTAACGCGTGAGTTATTGAATGTGCCACGTTCTTGACTGTACTGCTTCATTGTGTGCAACCCGCCTTGAGTCCCTGTGACAAAGGCAGAACCTACACGGAAGGTAAATATTCTTTTAAAAAAACTGTCTGTTCTGGTGCCCCTTCTACTCTCAACTAACAAAGTGCTCATGAATTCCATGGAGCGAAATGTGACTTTCTGCACATCATAAAGTGCCTCTATATGCAACTCATTAAATCATTCCATTAAAAATTATATTCCATTCCAACATCAGGAGAGACCAGGCCTAAAATCAGGACAAATCTTGCTGACAAATTGGTAAAATGTGGTTTGGATCCTATCACTGTTAGGTCAATCTGTAACTGATTGATTGATTACTATTATTTATTTGATTTTCAGGCCACCCTTCCCTATGAAGCAGGGCTCAGGGTGGCTTATACCAAAATTCAATACAACAACACACTACAGAATATAAGACTACCAAAACTAAAAATTCAAAACCTACAATAAATAACAATACAGAAGATAATCTGCTCAGGATGGCAGAAAACAGTTTAAGGATAAAATTTCCACAGGCCCTCTAGGGCAAGGGAGTAGACTTTCCAATTTCCCCGGGGGGGGGGGGGCTGGGCCAGATGCCTTGCTAAGTCATTAAAAGAACTGGGACCCAATGACATCATAGGGAGGAGCCAGTGACATCACAGGCCATTGTCACTATCTATGGAGGTGGAACTATGTGGCATTTAGGGAGGGGCTCCCCAGAAAATTAGGGTGGCCTGGGACCTCTGGTAACCCACCTAGCAATGCCCCTGGGCTGGGCTAACCCCAGGAACAGGTGCCTTCTTAGCACACTGCTTAGAAACTCCACCTTAAAATGCAGCACAGATTCTATTGCTAGGGACCGTTTTTCCACTCTGGGAACTGTCATTACAGTCCTAGAGTAGCCCATCTGGGCCCGAAAACCTTATTGGAAAAACCATTCTGCATTTTCTTTGCAACTTTTTTTGGGCTGCAATGTATTTCAGCAGAGCCCATGCAAGTCAATTGGCATTCCTGGCTCCCATTATCTCTAATGGGCCTTCAAGCCTCTCCCATTATTTCCAATGGGCAATCCTGTCATTCCTTTTAATACATCCCAGTTGGTTGCCCCTTTGAAACTGCCACACCATTTACCAACGTTCTCTCTGGGCTGCACTCAGATCAAAAGTTAATTTTAAAAGGCCTCTGATCTGCATGCCCCCCATCTTTTTCATGCAGATGGGCTTACAATTTAAAAATGAAACGGAGATTGAAAAAAGAGCTTAGGAATGCCTGAAGCAGCCCCCCCCCCCACTACAGCTCATTTTCAGACTACAAAAATTAGTTTCCCTGAAGCAAATGGATATTCTGGAGGGTGGACTCTATGGCATTGTACCCCGCTGAGGCCCCTGTCCTCCCCAGGCTCCATCCTCAAATCTCCAGGAGTTATCCAACCTGTATTGGGCCACCCCTCCCCCCATGCCCCAGAAGTGGACAGGGGCAACCTGGCAACCCTAACTAGGGATATTTTAACAAGGGAGGGAGGGAGGCGAGAGGTGGAAAGAAAGCAACTAGATGGGAAGGAAGGAAGGAAGGAAGAAGGAGGGGAGAGATGAAAAGAAAGCAAATAGAAATCCCTCTCCATAATTTATCCAGGAATTTGGGGGAGAGTTGGTCTTGAATGTATGCATTTAAACTCTTTGAGGTTTCACCTGCCCTCCTCCTCCCTCCCCCTTCCCCTGCACGGACTGTGTGTGCAATTTCAGTGATTGTAAACTGCTGATTCCTGGCTTTCCTAATATCCTCTCTCTGTCAAGGGAAGGGGTGGAGCCTGGCAAAGAACTCAGAAGAGCTCTTCTCTCCTCTTGGAGAAAATAAAGGGCTCTGGTTAAGTAGCGAACTTGGGAGTGGGAAAACAACAGCTGCGGCACGAGGCCACAAGAAAGGTGCTCAGGCACCCAGCTGCCCCAAGCTGGTGATCCTCCATGGATGCCGGCTTCCCCCCCTCCCGACCTCCCTTGCATGGCTCTGCAAGGCAAGCTTTGTGCGTGTGGGGAAACAGAAGAACAAAGGTGCAGGGTGCCCAGCTGCCCCAAGGCCAGCGATCCTCCATGGATGCCGGCCTCCCCCCACAACCTCTTCGCATGGCTTTCTGCAAGACAAGCCTTGCAGGGAGCAGGAAAACAACAGCAGTGGCACGAGGCCACAGGAAAGGTGGCCGGGCACCCAGCTGCCCTGAGGCCGGCAATCCTCCATGGATGCCGGCCTCCCCCCCACCTCTCCCACATCCCTGCATGGCGCTGCAAGGCAATCCTTGCAGGGAGAGAGAAAAAACTAGAAGAACAAGGGTGCAGGGCACCCAGCCGCCCCAAGGCCAGTAATACTTCATGGATGCCGGCCTCCCCCCAACCTCCTTGCATGGCTCTCTGCAAGGCAAGCCTTGCAGGGAGTGGGAAAACAACAGCAGCAGCATGAGGCCACAGTAAATGTGCTCAGGTGCCCAACCATCCCGAGGCTGGCCTCAGCCAGCCAGCCTGGGCACTCTCTGCCCAGTGCCCACCACCCCACCCCTGAAAACATCCCCCCCACCCTCCCTGGAGTCCCAGGCCAGCTCCTTATCTTTCTGCACAGAAAAGATGAACGCACTGAAAACATGTGCAGCCCACAGCTCCACCAGGCCCAACTGAGGATTTCTGGGAGCTGGAGATGGGGCTTAGCTTTCAGGAAGCAAGCCCTGAGTTTCTTCCCACCCCACCCGAAGTCTTGGAAAGCAGAGGGGAAAAACCCTCCGCTTTCAAAATGGGTTAGGGGTGGCATGGAGGGGAGATGGCAAGGCTTGTGAGCCTGGTTGCCTGGGGGGCTCAGCCCCCAAGACCCCCTGAAGTTGACACCTATGTATTCATCCCTGTTCCACCTCACGAACTGCTGCTGACAGGTCCAGGGAAAATAACAGTGTAAGGATGTCAGCATCTGGGAAAGAGTGAATGTTCTGTCCTTAGAGTTGCCAACCTCCAGGTGGGTCCTGGAGATCTCCCAGAATTAAAAATGATCTCCAAACTACAAATATCAGTTTTCCTGGAGAAGAACAAATTTAGGGTGTCCAGTGGCACCTTTAAGACCAGCAAAGGTTTATTCAAGGTATGAGCTTTTGTGTGCATGCACACTTTTTCCAAATACATTGGAAAGGAAGCTAGATTTCAAAATTATAGATACAGGCTGAACAGCAAATTAACATGTAACATGATGCAGATGCTTTAAGATATTCAAAGTGAAAACTAAATAACAAGCTAAGGTTATAATGTCCACAGTTGTTTTTATTTAATTAAGAGGGGGAAAGGACAGCAAAGTAATATGTCAACATAGGAGATAAATGTGAGAAGGTAAAGATTGAAAAGTAGGTCAGAGCCCCTTGAATCTTAATTTTTTTTTTTTGTAGAAAATGGAATTCGGCAGGTTTCTGCTCACCATGGAAGGATGAAAAAAGCTGCAGCCCTACCCCAGATTCTGTGAGCCCCTGCCTCTGCACGGCCACTTGTGTGTGTGTGTGTGTGGGGGGGTTTCCTGGGAAAGATTCAAGAACCCATTAAGCAATTATGGGCCAAGACGTCTCCTGTTGTTCGCTCTCATTCTCCAGCAAACAGAGGACTGGAAACACCTTAACGAATGAGGATGTGTTTGCTGTTAATGCATCCTGGCTGATGGTTATTGATCGACCTACCTGTTAATTTATATCATTCTCCCCATTTGTCTTTCGGGAAGGAGGGAGGGAGGTGTGTTTTCTGACACATAGGATGAAAAAATATTTCTGAAAAATATTTCATAACTTTGAAATTCCTTATTAGTTCAAATGCCCAACCAAGTGTTCATAATGGGGAGGAGCACATAACCTTTTCTGATCTACATTTCCTTTTCTGCTGTTGAGAATGTCATTCTCCTGTATAATTTACACACACACATACCATATCTTTTCTAAACCCATGAGAACAGGAGGGCCATGCTGCAGCCCAGAGAACTCTCCGGTACCTTTCAAAGTCATGAAGCTGCAAAAGAGAATCCAGTCATGTATCTGGGGGCTCAGTTTTGTATATGTTCCCTGTTCCCAACAATGTCAATCAAGACAGAAAAAACACATTGGCAACAGAGGACAGGACTGGAAATAATGTGTTTAAATTAAGGGTGGGAAGGTACTGGCTGAATCTAAGGGAAAACTGGTTTACGGTAAGAGTCGTGCCGCAGTGGGATCGGCTGCCCGGGGAGGTGGTGAGCTCCCTCTCCCTGGCCATCTTTAAGCAGCGGCTGGACAAACCCTTGTCAGGGATGCTCCAGGCTGATCCTGCCCTGAGCAGGGGGTGGGACTGGGTGGCCTTCCAACTCTGTGACTCTGATTCTTTGATCCTCTGATTAATGTACCAAAATACGTTTCCCAAATACGCTTGCTGGTTAACACGAATGCAGAGGGGGCCTCCGCAGGGGGAAGCTGACAGGTGGAGGGGGGGTGCTTTAAACCCTGCATTCACATCAAGCACCAGACACTCGTAAACGTAAAAAAAGGAAACACAGTTTGGCTGTCCTACACTTAGTTCTGCCCTGAGAATGCACACCTAATTATACTGGAATGAATTTACAAATAAGAGTTATCAACACAGTTTTTTTGCAAAGCTTTAATCAAAGATGGGGGATTCAAGCGCCTGAAAAATAAACAAATCCTAGCATGCAACAGGTGAGCTGAAGAAGAATCCCAGTCAGAAGTAATTTCCTGAGGCTCCATCACACAAGTAAGGAAAGAACATTCTCTGCAAGTGCAGAGAACACTCCTTTACTTTTGGGGAGATGTAACTACTCCAGAGATCCCCCCCCCAAGATTTTTCTGCAAACCTGAGGAATGCCCCAAGTGTTCAGGAAAATCTCTTTAGCCTCCATTCATGATTCACAGATCTGAATATTCACAGATGGTGGCCATGGCTGGCTTATAGTATATAGATAAAAATTATTTAAGACTCAACAGCACTGGCAAGACTAACAGTCATTTTCCCCATCAGAAAATGGGCAGAATGAGGGGAGGGAAGGTTTGTTTAAAAAAAAAAAAACAAAGATGTTCACATTTCACGTGGGAAATATTTCCTATTGCCCCTGATTACCTGGGACAACTAAATGGGACAGCCTCCACGTTCAGAGGTGGTAGAACTCTGAATATCAGTTGCTTGTGATTAACAGAAAGGGTCAGCCACACTTTGTGACTTGCTATTGAGCTTCCAGAGCAAGCAGGCAGGCTCACCTTGAATCAGACAGACCTCAGTATGTTTCAACAAGGCATTCTTATGTTTTCCAAAGTCCTCTGGAGTCAATGGGAATCTAACGGATTCCCCTTCTCACCGTTACATCATTTTGACTACATTAATGCCCTATGTTTTGTAATTTATTGGCGTTCTTCATTTAATAAGACTGTACATGAAACACCTGAAATTTTTTCAGGAGCTCCTGCACTGTAAATATCAGCGTCAATATCTGAGAGGAATAGAAATGGAGCTGAAATCTGTCCCTCCTTAGAAAACCTGGGATGTGTTCCACAAATTTTATGTCGATAGAAGATGGATGTTAATGCAATAAATAAGAGAGATGTTCTCTGACTGTCCTTTGTTTGGGAGGGTGTTCAACACTGTCTTATTATGTTCAGGTATCAGACGATGTGCTGGTGGGCCCAGGTTGATGCTGGATTCAAATCCTCTGCCCCTCGTTTTCCTGTAATGAGCACCTCACCCCATTCTTGCCTTTAGGTTGGTCGGGTACCCCATCTCCTTGCCTTTGTAACTCTCACTTTCCCTTTGGCAGAGGAGCACTTGCTGCTCTCATTTCTGGACTCCTCCTTCCCTTGTTCTCCTCAGTGTCCTTATTCCCCATTACTAGCAAGTCTTCCATAAACTCTGTCAATATATCTAATTTCTCAAAGGTTTTCCCTACGGTATTAGATATTAAAAACATCTGATTTGCCAGCATTTCCAGATCTATTTGTGGTTTTTTTCTTCTCATTTCTTATTCCCCCACACACAAAAAAGCTCATCTATAATAGCTATATGGGACAGAGATCCCAAAGGGAGATCTGAGGAAATCTGAGGACTTGGGGGGGATCATGTCCCTAATCGAGAGGGAAGGCGACCTGTTAGAAGTTTTTATATAAAAAACTCTTCCATCCTGTTCTGCTTAGAGGGGGGTACATTTTCATCAAGGGCTCACACCCTTTTCCTTCCCAATAACTGTATATATCACTTAATCAAGTAAAGCTTCATCAGTTTGTCTAGATATATAGCTGAAATCAATTTAAAATCAATTTAAAACTATTTAAGTTCCAATATTTAATTTATGATAGTATTTATTATACAAAAAGACGGATCAGTTTTCAAATCTCTAAGAGACCGAAGGTAAAACTCCTTTTTATTCACTTAACCCCCCCCACACACACACACACACAAATGGAGCCTAAGGCAAATCTCAAAAATCTTAAAAGCCCAAACTGATATGGCCTTAAAAGGATTAAAAGGGGTAAAGAGCATAAAATCAATTCATATACTAAACAAAATTAGAGGAAAATGAAAAGAAAAATAAACAAGTTCCCTCAGACTCCCTCAGTCTCCACCCAGGCATCTCAGGCTTCTGGCCTCTCCACCGCTCAGCAACACCCTGCAGTCAAGCTCGGGCCTTGCTTGCCAAATTTCCTGTTGCCTTACACTCATGGTCTGCTGCATTAGGGGTTATCATCCCACATCTCATTCCATTGATTGTGTTATGGATTCACATGTCTTCTTTTACAATATATGCAACTTTGCTCTTCTTCATTGCTGTTTATCATCTCTGCTGGGAACTGGGCGAGGGGAGGGGAGTGAATGTGTGCAGCTGTCTACTTTGCTTGGTTAGTGCCAGCTTGTAACCGTTCTCACGCAGGGGCCTCCTAAGTGTGTTGAGAACACCTTGGGAAGTATATGATCTCATCGTTCTGTGTGACCTTGTAGTCTGGGGAGCTTCTAGATAATGTAAACGTTAGCTTGCAGGTGTTAGGGGCGGTTGCAAGGGCAGGGACAGACGTGTGGTGGGCTGAGTGTGAGCAATGACTGGTTGCTTGCTTGGCATTTGTGGAATTTTTTGCTTTCAGTACATTGATGGAAGTGGCATCTGGGCCCCAGTTCTGACACAGAAGCTGTCTATGCTTGGAACCTTTCTACCTCTTAATAAACAAATCTTGCTGCTACTAGAGTGTTTATGAGAGTGATTGCATCCAGGTCTTGACACCTATCTCTTCCCACCAAAAGTAGAATAGAGGGAGGGGAGCTATGACAGCAAGCTCTAAATCTAAAGCAATTGACTATCCGAAGGGTCAGAGCCCCGTCACATGCAGGAAATAAAAAGCTGCAGTGGCAGCTTTAATCAGGCGAGGGAGAAAAAGACCACACTGTGCATGTAGCTGCTGAGATGGTCGAAAGTAAAGCCGATAAAAGGAACAGAGAGTTTTTCTCCCCCCTCTCCCTTACCATAGGGAGTGGGAAAGAGTAAGAAAATAAGAAAAGAGCTATCTAAAACAAAAGCTAAAATCAATTAAAAACAACTAAAACAATGCTCCTCTGAATCGGGCCACAGCCTACAAATGCCTAATCACGCTCAGACAGAAACTGGAAGTCAAGTTCTTAATTTCATGTTTACAAGTGGCACAAATCCTACAATGGGGAGCTGAAGATTCATTGTGAACAAAAGGCACTAAATACAATAATGTTTATTTTAATATTTTAGGAGCACTGCTTCAGCAGGGGAAGGATGGTGGGGCCGGCTGAATTGAGTGATCCGTGGGTTATGTTTCCCTGGAAAAAAGATGCTGTGGCAGCCAGCAGGATGGTCAATATAAGTAAGAGGTTTTATTACCCCCAGTGCTTGCTTCCATTTGTCAGCCCTGTTAAAATCAAGGAAGGACTACAACTCGGAAAATCTAATATGCCCCGTGCACTCTAATGCTGTGCAATTAGGACTCCAGTGCTTCCTGGCATGTCTCTTGCTGAAGTGAAAGGCATATCACACACTCCGTCTCGAGCTCTGACAGGCCCTCAGGCCGTGCTACGCTTCAGAGCAGGAGAAGAGGGGGAGGACTCCTGTGACATGCCTTCCATTTAACTGAAGCACATCCTGCAAAGCTTTACACCCTCTCAGATTTTTGGAAGCATTTTCATCCCCGAAAAGAAGGCTGCTTGTTGCATACAGAAAGCCTAACACCAGCACAACCACTCCCTTTCCCTAGAGACAGGAGGAGTGAATGCTGTAGCCAGGGTCAGCTCTACGCCTCCCTCCCTGCAAGAGAGTAAGCCTTAGAAGGACCACTCTGGCAAGGATGGCTGAGACTGGGGGGGACGGGACACAAAGTTCACATCTCTGACTTCCTTCTCCCTGCAAGCTCTATTAGTTCGCAGTTAAAATGCCATCAGCAAATGGAAGATGGCCATCCTGCCTACCCTGCTGCCCTAAAAAGCCTGTCTCTGTGATGAAGCTGCTCTGTTCTGCAGTGAAAGTACCAGCTGAGATATTGGCCAGGGCACAATTCCCTCAGAACTGAACCTTTTAATGGCAGGTATTTTAAGACAAGTGATGTACGGAGAGGTTCTACATCGTTAATTTTATATCCGTGTTTCTTCTGTTTTACTCTGCTTCTGAATAGCCTGTGGGCCATAATAAAGACTGAAACTCTGAATAAGTCAGTATGAGGCTTTTTCACTTATCACCAAGAACATACCTAATCATTCGAAACATTAAAACTATGCCATTTGATGTTATTTTAAAACCAACATATTACACGAGTTGGGTTCTGTCCAAGACGTGTCCTCAGCCAAATTCCAGTGCTGCTTCTCCATTCCCCTGTGGAACCACGACAAGCAGACGGGGCTTCCTCATCCCTCGGCAGCTGGAAGGGCGGGCCTCGTGGTCCCGTCCCCCCCCAGGAACAAAGAGCCAGGATTTGGGGGCTGTAGTCACACAGGCCATAGGGGTGTCCTGCATACACGCAGCAGAAGCAAATGTGTGCTGAATGACCAAGTCAAGGGCCAGGGGCTATGTGCCTTGCTCACTGGAGAGAGTGTGGCATGGCTGTTGTGCACTGGAGAGACAGCACCACGCATGCTCTGGGCAAGCTCAAAAGCAGCCTCTGTCAGGGCCCTTCTCCGTAGCCCTCTGAGGCGTCATGTGCCATGCCGCCTCCTTGCCTTCCCTCTTGCCTCTGAATTCTTAGCTGGGCCTCGAGAACAAGGTGGCTGAGTTGTGTGTGGCAGAACGACAGAGCAGTCAGCTGGGGGCAAAGGATTTATTTACTGTAAATAAAAAAGCTGTTTCTCTTAAAAGAGTTTATGTATAAGTAATAATAACACCTTCCACAAAGATAGATCCAGGTGGGGGCAGCCGTGTTGGTCTGAAGCGGCAAAACAAAGTTTGAGTCCGGGGGGGGGGCAGCTTGAAGGCCAACAAAGTTTCATCCAGAGTTTAAGCTCCCCTGTGCAGGCACAATTCTTCTTCAGATACCCTGTGGTAACTTCAGATACCTTCCACAAAACTCAGTTTCCTAACTGGCCACTTAGGCTTGTAACTTCCACCCAGAAGACAGATTTCTCTCACAGCACTTCCGTTTTCACAGCCCGCTCAGCTCAAGAGGGAAGATCCTCACACCCTCCAGCCACATGCTCTTTCCCACAAAGCCTCTCAGAACCGAACACTGAACTCTGTCCCCATCGGGTGCAGCTACTATTTATTGTATCTATTTATTTATTTTTGACATTTTTACCCCGCCCTCCCCACAAGCAGGCTCAGGGCGGCTTACAAGGGGCAAAGCCCACATAAAACATAATAAAAATGATAAAACCATTCGATAACACACATACAATAAAGTTCTACATGAAGCAGGGTGGTCCCTGAATGCATCTCATGATGGTAATAATCAGCTCTTTGGGGATGATCTTGTCCTGTAGCTGGTCCCAAACAGGGGTCTTTGGGGGGGGAAGCGCGCTGGAACACTGCTCCGGCAGCTCAGATGGCAGCAAGCCCTGCCCCCAGCTGGTGTCCCCGGCCCACGCTGAAGCACTGTGGCCTGGGGGACACATGAAGAGCCCCCCCGCCAGCATCCCCGGGCCGTGCAGAAGCGCTGTGGTCCGGGGGATGCCCAAAGAGGCCCTCCGCCGGTATCCCCAAGCCACGCAGAAATGCTGTGGCCCTGGTGACGTGTGAAGAGCCCCCACGCCGGTGTCTCCGGGCCGCGCAGAAGTGCTGCGACCTGGGGAACACCCAAAGAGGCCCCCCCGCCAGCGTCCCCAGGCGCACAGAAGCAATGCAGCCCGGGGGACATGTGAAGAGCCCCCCCGCCAGCGTCCCCGGGCCGCGCAGAAGCGCTGTGGCCTGGGGGACACCCGAAGAAGCCCCCCACCGGCATCCCTGGGCCGCACAGAAGTGCTGCGGCCCGGGGGACGCCAAAAGAGGCCCCCTGCCGGTGTCCCCGGGCCATGCATTCCCTCCTTTCTTTCTCTCCTTTTCCTCTTTCCCTCCTTCTTCCCTTCTCTCTTTCTTTCCCGCCTTCTTCTCTTCTCTTTTTCCTCCTTTCCCCGTTTCCCTCCTTCTTCCCTTCTCTCTCTTTCTTTCCCTCCTTCTTCCCTTCTCTTTCTTTCCCTCTTTCCTTCTCTCTACTCTCTCTCTTTCCTCCTTCTGTGGCCCAACTCTAGTGAGAAGGAGTTTAAACTTTAAACCCCTTCTCTCTTCGCTTCCCCCCCCAGGCCAGCTGGGGAAGGGAAGGGGAGGCTTTTGAAGATGCTTCCCCCCCTTTTGCTTCCCCTTCCGACATCACTTCCGGTGATGTCAGGGGGCATGGCATATGCTAATAGCCTAATAGCTCATTAGCATACCATATGCTAATGAGCTCCTGCAGCTCTTTTTCTACAAAAAGACTCCTGGTCCCAACTATCCAACCATAACACATTTCAATTCCCTCTCCACCACCATCACCCTTTCTTCCCCTACAGGCCTGCCTTTTTAACCCACAGCAACGTGTATATTAAACACCACATTAAAGTATTTACATACTGCAAACGCTGGAAGGGGAACGTTTGCTGCTGTGCTTGCCTTGGTCTCAATCTGTTTGTGTGACTGCGGAGAAGGGCACGCTTGCGCCCAGTTTTCCTCAAACACTACCATTAAAGCAAGAGCCCTTTCTTCTCCCAAAAAGTGCTGGAGAAAACTTGGAGGGAAGTCCCAGACGGTTAGAGTGGGAAGAGACACAAAGGTAGGAAAGGGTGTATATGGGAAATGGGATAGAGAACTTGGAGCAGAAGCTGCAGACCAAAGTCTGTATAGAAGGGTTACCAACAGGGTGAAACAACGAACTATCCTCATAAGGAACTGGACTGGAGGAATAAAAATGGCATTGAGGAGATGTGAGCAAGGAGTTGTGAGCCATCAAGACCCAAATGTGGGGGTCAGCAGAAGGGCAAACTCCAGCTAGAAAATGGCACAAGTACACTCCAAGACAGGATCATTGTGTGCACGGGTCACAAATCATTTTGTACCTCTCCAAGCTGTGTATCATGGCTGGCACCAGCAGCTACAAAGGCTCAGGGCTTCTGGCAGGACCCATTTGCGCTGACCATGTACCCCCCCCGCTACTGCCCACATGCCTGCTTGCAAGCACTCCACCATCCATGCTCCCAGCTGCATGTACCACCCAGCATCCTTGGGGTACAGGCATGTGCATGGTGCAGGCAACTGTGAGTGCAGGTGGTAGGGGAAGGATGCCCAGGATGCGGGTCAGCGGGTGGGAAGGGAGACGTGAGAGGGGGGCTGGGCACACTCTGCCCAGAGCCTACCAAAATCTGTAACCAGCCCTGCTGCAGATGAGGGATCACATTTTGGGGCCCTCTCCAAAGCAGGGAGAGAAGGTCTGGCAGTTTGCTGTTTTTCCTAACTTTCTAGATAATCCAGGTTATGCCCTGTAAACCATGACCTGGTTCTCACAGGAATAGTAAAGCTTTATATGTGCTGCACGACTTCAGAAGGCAGGTGGAAATTCACATGATTCAACGTTCCTCCATTTTAAAAAACTTACCTCCATCAGAAAACTGTCATACCAGGAAAACAGCTAGCCTGTCATCCATGCCTTCGACATGCCGTCTTCAATGCATGGGGAGGTTTTGTACGGCGCATCCCGTCACTTCTGCCCCATCTGCAGTCTCAACCGCTGCAGAGCAGACGCAGATGCATCACCTCAAGCTATGCCCGAGATCCTGGGCTTACTGGTTTTGCAACCCTCATCATATCCTTGGGCATATTGTTCAAATAATTAATAACCCTCACCATGAAGAATGTTTAGCCTGCTCGCAGTCTGAAATTCCCCGTGGCACATCTCATCATGCCTTAGTTTGCTACATAAAGAGACAGCTCCACCTCCACCTCCCCCCCACCGTTAATTCTAGATGATTAATCAGGACATGGCTTTGCTTTCCTTGGTAATCTCAGCAGATGGGATTCCCCGGGACGGCGAGGAGCCCACCCGACAGGAGCATGACGTTTGTACAAATCCATGGCAACATTGCCAAGTCATCATGTGGTAGCAACGTCAATTCATTGTTAGTCCAGGGGAGGTTCTCTTCCTTTGTTATTTACACTCTTCTGCCTAAATTACTCTTGGTCCCTTAAATGCCAGCAGGGATTGGGAAGACACCTAGTACATCGCTCAACACAGTGACGTCACTTCCAAGTATTTATAGAGGACTGAAATTGCCACGTCAAGCCGTGTCTTTTCCCTGTGCCCCACCCCCAAAGATCTCTAGGAGCTCCAGGCATGCACCTCGGCCCCCCCCCCCCACTCTTCAAACGTCTCCTCTTGCACGAGGCCTCACCCTCAACAGCAACAAAGCCTGAATAGGAAACTGCAGCTGCATTTCTGTACCATTAAACTCATCTTCCCTAATCTAACTTTGTAGGGTGCCCCACTGCTGAAATATGGATCGTAAGGTCCTCGGGGGCAGAAGGCAGACTTCTTCTCTATTTGTTACAAAGCAGGGTGCATAATAGATGCTGGCAGGGGTCTCCCTTTTTATGCAATTAAAAAGGCTGCCTAAAGATTAGTGGAAGTCCAAAACATATTGAGGATTCACTGATTTATATCATGCCCCTCAGAAAAAAGTAAGAGAGGAAGAGAAAATCAGTCCAGAGTGCCTTATTTGGAACAGTGTCCAAAGCATTCACTTCCAATTTAAGATGAAAACTTAGCATGTGACTGCAAAACAATCTGTGCTACAGACACCAGGAAATCTTTTATCTAATACTACCATGCATAAAACAGAAAGCTACAACCACTCAGAGATTAAACACACAAATAGTCAACTGAGAAAATTTATGTATAGAAAAAAGATCCATAATTCTTTTACAAGTCTGGAGAATTGCTAGCAAATCTATGAATGTAATGAGAAAAGCTGAGGGTAAAGGCTGGTTTATAAATGATATTTGCGCATTTTATGCCACCACAGTACAGTGACTAGCGTAAACCCAGATTATTAGGGCATCAGATGAAGGCTGGGAGACCCAGGTTCAAATCTGCATTCACCTGTGAAGCTTGTAGAGGGACCCTGAGCCAGTCTATCTGTCTCTTGGTCTAACCTACTTGACATGAATGTTGTGTAACGATACCATGAAACAGAAGGTAAGCTAGGCGTGCCTCCCCGAGCATCTTAAAGGAGAAAGTGTAACAGATAATACAAAGTATACAGGCAGGGCCCCGCAAGAAACCTGCGGAAATGGTGCATCCCTTCCCCCTCTTTGCTTCCCTCCCCCTTCCTCCTTTTCCAACAAACTTCTCCCTCTTTCTCCTCCTCCCCTTCTCTGTCAACCTACCCCCATCTGCATCAATCTACCCCCTTCTCCGTCAACCTACCCCCTATCTCCCACCCTTGTCCCAATCCCTTTCTTATTCCTCTTTCCCTTATCTGTCAGCCAAACACCATCTCGGTCCATCCATCTCCTCTGTGTTAACCTACGCGCCCATTTCCCCCTTCTCCCATTCCCTTTATCTGTCAGCCTAGCCTCTATTTCACTCCTTTCTCTCATTCCCCTTGTATGTCAATCTACCCCCATCTCTTTTGCCTTTCTTGGCGTCTGCTTTGGCTGAGGTGGCCGGGAATCGGGAGGCCAGGCGGAGGCTGGTGTGGGCAAACAGTTCCAGTGTTCTCTGTGGAGGCGCAGTTAACACCGTTTTACTTCTCAGCTGTTTTAAACCTCCCCCTTATATTTTTAAAAGTGTTTCCATTTTTCTGCACACCTGGGTGGGACAAGACCATATGAACATAAGAGAAGCCAATGTTGGATCAGGCCAATGGCCCACCCAGTCCAACACTCCGTCACACAGTGGACAAAAGTACCTGGTGTCATCAGGAGGTCCAGCAGTGGGGCCAGGGCACTAGAAGCCCTTCCACTGTCGCCCCCCCAAGCACCAAGAATACAGAGCATCACTTGCCCCAGACTGAGAGTTCCCATCTATACCTTATAGCTAATAGCCACTGATGGACCTCTGCTCCATATGTTTATCTAATTCTCTCTTGAAGCCATCCTTGCTTGTAGCCGCCACCACCTCCTGAGGCAGTGAATCACTCTTTGAGTGAAGAAGTACTTCCTTTTATCTGTTCTAACCCGACTGCTCAGCAATTTTATGGAGTGCCCATGAGTTCTGGTATGGTGAGAAAGGGAAAAAAGTACTTCTTTCTCTACCTGCTCTATCCCATGCATAATCTTGTAAACATCTATCATGCCAACCCTCAATCATCATTTCTCCAAGCTAAAGAGCCCCAAGCGTTCTAATCTTTCTTCATAGGGAAAGTGTTCCAACCCTTTTATCATTCTAGTTGCCCTTTTCTGCACTTTTCCCAATGCTATAATATCCTTTTCGAGATGTGGTGACCAGAATTGCACACAGTAATCCAAATGAGATCACACCATCAATTTATACAGGGGCATTATGATACCGGCTGATTTGTTTTCAGTTCCCTTCCTAATAATCCCCAGCATAGTGTTGGCCTTTTTTATTGCAGTTGCACACTGTCTTGACATTTTCAGTGAGTTATCGACTACGACTCCAAGATCTCTCTCTTGGTAAGTCTGCACCAGTTCGAACCCCATCAACATGTATTTATAGTTAGGATTTCTGACCCCAATGTGCATCACTTTGCATTTGGCCAAACTGAACCCCATTTGCCACACTGACGCCCACTTACCCATCCTCAACAGATCCCTTTGGAGTGCCGCACAATCCTCCCTGCTCCTCACCACCCTGAACAATTTAGCATCATCCGCAAATTTAGCCACTTCACTGCTTATTTCCAACTCCAAATCATTAATGAACAAGTTAAAAAGCATCAGACCCAGTACTGATCCCTGCAGTACCCCACTGCTTACCACCCTCCACTGAGAAAATTGCCCATTTATACTCACTCTTGCTTCCTATTAATTAGCCAATTTTTGATCCACAAGAGGACTTGTCCTTTTATCCCGTGACTATTGAGCTTACTTGGGAGCCTTTGATGAGGAACTTTATCAAAAGCTTTCTGGAAGTCAAGGTAAACAACATCCGTTGCATCCCCCTTGTCCAGATGTTTGTTCACTCCCTCAAAGAACACTAACAGGTTAGTGAGACAAGATCTTCCCTTATAGAACCCATGCTGAGTCTGCCTCAATAGTTTTTGTTCATCAGTGTGCCTACTAATTCTTCCCTTAATAACAGTTTCCACCAACTTACCCGGTATTGACGTCAGACTGACTGGCCTGTAATTTCCCGGATCTCCTCTGGAGCCCTTTTTAAAGACAGAAGTCACATTAGCTACCTTCCAGTCCTCAGGAATGGAGGCAGATTTTAATGAAAGATTACATATATTTGTCAAGAGATCCACAAGTTCACACTTGAGTTCTTTCAGAACTCTTGGGTGTATGCCATCTGGGCCTCACGATTTATCAGTTTTTAAGTTGTCTATCAGTCGTAGGACCTCTTCTCTCATCACCTCAATCTGACTCAGGTCTTTCAACACCCCTCCCGAAATCAGCAGTTCTGGAGTGGGCAAGCACTTCTCATCTTCCACAGTGAAGATAGAGGCAAAAAATGCATTCAGCTTCTCCACCATTTCCCTGTCATCCTTTAGTACTCCTTTTACCCCTTGGTCATCCAAGGGCCCCATTGCCTCCCTGGCTGGTTTCCTGCTCCTAAAGTATTTGAAGGAAGTTTTATTGTTGCTCTTTATGTTTTTTGCTATATGCTCATATTCCCTTTTTTGCCTGCCTGATCACAGACTTGCATTTTATTTGCCACAGCCTGTGTTCCCTTTTATTAACTTTACTGAGACGAGCTTTCCACCGCTTAAAGGAATCCTTCTTACCTTTTACAGCTTCCATTACTTTGTTTGTTAACCAGGCAGACCTTTTTCTATACCTATTTGTACTTTTCCTAACCTGCGGTCAGTGTTCCCTCTAAGCTGAGTTAGTGTGAGCTAGCTCAGAATTTTTTTGCCTCCAGGTCACAGATTTTTGTCTTAGCTCAGGGAGGATGGTTTCAGAGAAACTAATTTATGCAGTACCCAAATTACTCATTCACAACTTTAATGCAAGTAGTTCAAAAAGTAGAATTTTCACTCACAAGACTCCACAGCTTAGAGGGAACATTGCCTGCGGTCTATATTTTTTCTGAGCTTCTAGGATTGTAAATAGCTTCCCCAAAGGCTTTGACCTTTTTACTTTTCCCTTCAGTTTCCTCTTCACATTTTCCCTCATTTCAAAGAAGTTACCCCTTTTAAAGTTAAAAGTGGTTGTGTTGGTCTTTTTGGGCTCCCTATTCATACAAATGTCGAACTCAATAACATTATGGTCACTGTTCCCAAGTGGTGCAATCACTTTTACATCTCTAACCAGGTCTTGGGCGTTACTTAGGACGAAATCCAGGATTGCCTCTCCTCTGGTAGGTTCTGTGACCATCTGCTCCATAGCATAGTCATTGAGAGTGTCTAGAAACTCAATCTCTTTTTCCCAACTTGAACACATATTGACCCAATCAATGTGTGGGATGTTAAAATCGCCTATTACAACACAGTTATTTTGTCTAGCTGCTATCTTTAATTCAGTCATCGTTTTATAATCCTCCTCTATCTTTTGATCTGGTGGGCAATAACAAACTCCCAGAGTAAAGCTTCCTTTTGGACTCATAATTTTGACCCATAGCATTTCCAGAAGCAAATCTAATTTTCTTACCTTCTCAGTCTTACTGGACTGTATACCCTCTCTGACATACAGAGCCACCCCACCTCCAACCCTTCCCCCCCATCCTTCCAATATAATTTATAACTATGAATCACCGTATCCCACTGATCTTCCTCATCCCACCAAGTTTCTGAAATTGCCCACAATGTCTATTCCCCCCCAACACCAAGCATTCCAACACACTGATTTTTACCTCAGACACTTCTAGCATTTGTATATAAAAATCTATAGTTTTCCATGCATGTTAAGCCCACAACCTTCCTCCTGCTGACTCGAGACCTTGCCAGGCAGTCCATATTGTTTATCAGAGTCTCAGTGGACAATTCTAATCCATTTCCCTGTAGAAAAGTCACAGCTACCCCTTCATCTGTTTGAGATGAGCCATCCCGAACCAAAGACCTTTCATCTCCTGTTGGCTTTCCCCCAATATTCAGTTTTAAAGCTGCTCTGCCACCTTTTTTTATTTTTTTTGAAAAAAAATTATTAATAGGATATAATAACATATTCCATATTTCAAAATATCATTAAGTACATCCTTTTCTAATATCCCCTCCATCCCCCACTCATGGCTTCCAGCAATGCTCCCACTCCTTCATTAATCCCTTGTTACTTCACTTTTCATTTACATTAAAACTTCTCACTTTTTCAGTTCTTCATTTCTAACATTTTCAGTTTCTCTGTCTCAATCTTAGGTAACCTTTTAGCTACTATTCAATCATTAATTTCTATATTTTACTCTCAAAAGTTATCAAAGCAAAGTAAATTATTTCTAACATCCCAGTTCGTTTCAACATAGTCTTTAAAATCTTTCCATTCTACAAGAAATTCTTCATCTTCTTTATCATTAAGTTTCTTTGTCAGTTTGTCCATTTCTGCCATAAAAAGCATCTTCTTTATCCAGTCCCATTTTTCTGGCACTCTTTCTTGCTTCCAAAATTGAGCATAGGTCATTCTAGTTGTTGAAATCAAATACCAAAACAATGTTCTCTTTGTCACATTTATTTCTTCCAGTTTGAGACCTAATAGTAATACTTCTGGTTCTTTTTTCAGGGTACATTTCAGGATTTTCTGTCTTTCATTATGAACTTCTGTCCAAAAAGCTACTGCTTTATCACAAGTCCACCACATATGGTAAAATGAGCCCTCCTTTTTTCACATTTCCAACAATTGTTAGACATGCTCTCATTCATATTAGCAATTTTTTTGGGCATCATTTTATAACAATTTTCTTTCACATTAACACAGGTTGAAATTTTCATTGACTTTTTCCACAAACATTCCCACGATGACATAGTTATTTCTTTATTTATATTTATAGCCCATTTTATCATTTGTTCTTTTACCATTTCATCCTCTGTGTACCATTTTAACAAAACCTTATAAATTTTTGGAATCACTTTTTTTCCTTTCTCTGCCCATACACCTTCAATTTCATTATTTTCCCTCATGAAACCATACCTCTTTTTGTCAGTCTTAAATAAATCATGAATCTGTCTATAATTTAACCAATCATATTCAAAGTCTAGTTCCTCTCTGGCTCTTATCACGAAGCTATTCCCTTCTGCTTTTAAAATGTCTCTATAGGGTATCCAATCATCACCTTTATGCCTTGAAAGTGGTTTAATTACTTCTGCCGGTACTATCCATAGTGGTCTTGCTTTGAAAAAAAATCTTTTATACCTCATCCAAGACCCGAACAGTGATCTTCTTATAAAATGGTGTTTAAAAAAATTGTCCATTTTGGCTTTTTCATACCATAAATAGGCGTGCCAGCCAAATTTACGATCATGTCCTTCCAGTGCTAACATTTTTCTATTGTCTATATTAATCCATTGTTCTAACCAAGATAGGCACACCGCATCATGATAGAGTCTAAAATTAGGTAGTTGAAATCCTCTTCTTTCCTTTGCATCACATAGAATCTTCATTTTAATCCTCGGTTTCCTTCCTGCCCACACAAATTTTGATATTTCTTTCTGCCATAAGTTCAACACCTTGCACTCTTTTACTATCGGAATAGTCTGAAATAAAAACATCGAACGAGGTAAAACATTCATCTTGACTACCAATATTCTTCCCAATAATGACAAGTTCAAAGTGTCCCATTTTTTTTATATCCTGTTGAATTTTACTCCAGATCTTTTCATAGTTGTTCTTAAAAAGATCTATGTTTTTCATTGTCAACTCAATTCCTAAGTATTTTGTTTTTTTAACCACTTCACATTGTATTTTTTCTTGCAATTCTAGTTGCTTTTCTTTCGTCATATTTTTACATAACACCTTTGTTTTATTCTTGTTCACATAAAATCCAGCCAGGTCTCCAAATTCCTTCATCTTTTCCATCAACAACGGTAGATTATTTATTGGCTCTTCAACCAAAAACATTACATCGTCTGCAAATGCCCTATATTTATACGTGAAACCTCCAATTGTAAGTCCCTTTATATCCTTTTCCTCTCTTATCTTCCCCAACAGAACCT
Source organism: Gekko gecko (assembly GCA_029375565.1). Lineage (NCBI taxonomy): Eukaryota > Metazoa > Chordata > Lepidosauria > Squamata > Gekkonidae > Gekko > Gekko gecko. The sequence goes on along the minus strand of JAPDNY010000014.1, from coordinate 67,466,377 downwards.
CCAAAATCCAAATACACAATAAAGGGGATAACGGACAACCTTGTCTGGTCCCTTTTTGAACCTTAAAATGATTCGTCATTTCTTTATTTACATTCAATGATGCTTTTTGTTCTGAGTATATCGCCCTAATTACGTTTAAAAAGGGCTGTCCAATGTCCATTTTCTCCATCACTTGGAACATAAAATCCCAATTTAAATTGTCAAAGGCTTTTTCAGCATCTACAAATAGAAAAGCAACCTCTTTTTCTGGGTGTTTATCATAATACTCAATTGCATCTATCACCATTCTTAAATTGTCTCTGATTTGTCTGTTTGGTAAGAAACCGGCTTGTTCTTCTGCTATAACATCTTTCAAATAATTCTTCAATCTTTCTGAAATAATTTTGGCAAACAATTTATAATCGCTATTGAGAAGAGAAATTGGCCTGTAATTGGCTTGAGGGGGCGCGGGTTCCATTTGAGGTTTGGACTGATCATAAAAACCTTGAGCTCCTCCGCTCCCCCCGCTCATTGAACGCCAAACAGCTGCGTTGGGCTGATTTCTTCTCTAAGTTCAACTTTACACTGCACCATTTTCCTGGAAAATCTAACTCGCTAGCTGACGCGCTTTCACGCCTCCCCCAACACAACAGTAGGAGGGAGGAGATTCAAGACTCTGTATTCACGCCCTCCCAATTGGGAGGAGCAGTAACCACTCGTAAGCAAGCAAAGCTTTCCCCCCCTTCCCCTACCCCTCCCGCAGATGACTGGGCTGCGAAATTCTCTACGGCTATGTCCGACGCCGACAGGGAGGAGGTGGGGGGGGGAGGACGGAGTTACTCAAGATGCTCAAGGATGCTGGCTGAAAAATGGCAAACTGTTTGTTCCCCATTCCCTTCGGGGGGAGGTGATGAGTTGGGCGTATGGCTCGAAACTGGCGGGGCACACGGGATTTGTTAAGTCACTCCAACTATTGCAGAGACAGTTCTGGTGGCCTGGGCTACGAAAAGACATTTCTTTGTTCACTTCTGCTTGTCAAATGTGTTTAATGAGTAAGCCCAGGCCAGGTAAACCCCCAGGGGCGCTGCAACCCCTCCCTACGCCAACTCGGCCATGGGAAGTGATTTCGATGGACTTCATTACGGACCTACCCCCTAGTGGGGGGAATAGTGTTATCTGGGTTGTGGTGGATCTCTTCACTAAACAAGCCCACTTCGTCCCGTTTGCATCAATCCCCTTGGCCAAGAAATTAGCCTCGGCATTCCTCCAACGCGTAGTGAGGCTCCACACTTTGCCAGCTAAGGTGATCTCGGACCGGGGGGTGCAATTCGTTTCTCATTTCTGGAGTGAACTTATGTCACTGCTTGGGGTGGAGCGGGGGGTTGGCAGTGCGTACCACCCAGAGACTGATGGGCAGACCGAACGTGTCAATCAAACCCTTGGACAATATTTGAGGTGTTTTACGAACTTTCAACAAGATAATTGGCATTCCCTGTTGCCTTTAGCTGAGTTCTGTTACAATAATACTCAGCACTCCTCGACAGGGATGTCTCCGTTTAAGGCGGTCCATGGATATGACGCCCCGCCTTTACCATTTCTGAATTCTCCCGACCTCCCGGTGTTCACATTCCATGATAAAAATTTGTAATCCATAGTGTCTTGTCTTATATATCTCCAAAGTCTTCTAAATTATCTGCCTTAAACCTCTGCATTTCTCCTGGTGTCTTAATCGTATATCTTAACGTGTGATAGGTAAAAGACAGTCCTTGTGGTATTTCCCATCTGAACCTAATGTTAAGCTGCTTCAGCTTGTTGACCAACTTCTTATACTTCTTTCTATCCTGTAGAATCGTTCTTGGGAGTTCTCTTATTATTATTATCTTTTTGCCATCAATCTCCAAGGGTTGTGTAAATTGTTTCTTTAAAATATCCTCTTTCATCTTCCTTGTTACCACTTGTACAATCACATCTCTCGGCAATTTCTTTCTTTGAGCATATGCTGAGTTCACTCTATAAATTAAATCAAAATCAGAATCTAGCTCTCCTTGATCTTCTCCCAAATACTCTGTCAATGCTGTCGTCACCACCAAACGTATGTCTTCCTTCGCCGCTTCCTCAATCCCTCTTAGCCTCAGATGATTTAACATCGCTCTGTATTCCATCATTGACTCCAGTCTCCGATTATATTGTAGTGCTGTTTCCATTTTTTTATCTATAACTTGTGATTTTTGCTCCAATTCAGTCGATTTTACTACCAGACCTTGAACTTGATTGTTCATGTCTGCCACTTCTTTTTTCATTTCTGCCACCTCTGCATTAACCAATTCTTTCATTGCTGCCACATTCTTCTCTTGCATTTCTTCCAGCTGCTCCAGCTGTTTTTCCATTTGTTTTTCCAACTGTTGTTCTATCTGTTTTACCAGTCCTTGAATTGCATCCATCATTCTCTTTTCCATTGCATCGATTGCAGCTTGCCACTCTCTCTTTTCTTTCCCTGCCATCCTCGGACTCGATGCTGAAGCTGCTCTTTGCCTTTGTTTTGGGTCTGTTTTGAAACTTTTTAAAACTTGCTCCAAATTCTCCTCTTTTGCATAATCCAACTGTTCTATATGTGTTTATTCAAATCACCACCTTTTAACACTCCTTTGAAATCAATTTCAGTCTTAAAATTAAGTTTTAAAATTTAAACCTCCCCAAATTGGCGGGTGCGATTTCTCTATGATTTTCTGGCTAGAGTAGGCTCTTTTGGAACTTCCTACTTCCTGTCCCACCTCATAAACTGTCCTCCAGGAAACATTCCACTCTGCCAATCTTCCAGTCCTCCAAGGCCCACTCTAGCCTTCTTTCTTGTTTCCCTAGTCACAGTTCCAGTCGGAAAGAATTGTCTGCAACACCTCTCTTGCACAGCCTTGCGATCTTTTCTGTTAGTTTCGGTCTCTGACTCAGCTCTCTGTTATTTTTCACAACCGCAGGAATGTTAAACAAAGTCAATTTTTCACTAATTTAATGCTTTGACAAGCTCCTTTTAAATCCAGAATGAACAAATTGATTTTTTGCACGTCTTATGCACTTAACCATCTGCTTCAATTTTCACTAGAACTTCATCCCGGTAAGCAAAATACTTCTGTTACCTTGCATGTTTATCTTCGCATTGTTTCTTTTTGCATTTCAATTGGTCTTTGTTCTTAAGAAGTCGGGAAATGATGGATTTATGCTGATTTCTCAGTTCGGTTGGCTCCTTTAGTGCAGGGTGGACGGTGGCTTCTTCTGACAGTTTGGGCATTTTACTGCCCAATGAAGCATCCCCCAGGCAGGGGGTTGGCAAGCAAGCAACAAAGTCCAAGTGAGAGTTGAGATTGGTGTGATCAAGTCTCAGAAGAGGCTTGTTTACGCTTTGATCCCCTCTCCCAAAGTGGGCATTTGCAAGGCCACCTTTTTGATTTTTAAGCTGCAGCAGCCTGGTTCCTTCTCGGGACAAGTCGAGACCGTCTCTTTTGTACAGCTCCCTCTTGTTCCAAAAAGCATCCCTGTGCCTAACAAACTTGAACCCTTCCTCCCTACACCATTGTCTCATCCACGCACTGAGACTCCTGATTTGTGCATGTCTCTCTGGCCCTGCATGTGGAACAGGTAGCACTTCTGAGAAGGCTACCTAGGAGGTCCTGGCCTTGAGTTTCCTGTCCAGCAGCCTAAATTTTTCCTCCACGACCTCACGATTGCATTTTCCCACATCGTTGGTGACAACATGTACCACAACCACTGGCGCCCCCCCAGCACTGTACACCAGCCTATCTAGAACATGCACTATTTATTTATCAATCAGATTTATACCCCACCCTCCCAGCCAAAGCAAGCTCAGGGTAGCTTACATAAAAAATAAAAGTGCATAAATAACAATTATGAACAATCTTCAAACCTTCTAAAAACAACCCAACATTATTAAGTCCTAGTAGGCATTAATAATATTTCATAACGATGATGGCCACGATTCAGCTCATAGATCTTTCCTATGTGTGGCTGGCACAGGCTGTTGTTGGTAGCTCCGAGGACAGGGTTCTCTGTCTGTCTTCAGCCTTTGGAGGTGGCTCCTTAGTTGAAGGCCTGGTGGAAGAACTCCGCCTTACAGGCCCTGCAGAACTGCATTAGGTCTGCAGGGCCCTGATCTCTCCTGGGAGCTCGTTCCACCAGAGCGGAGCTCCCACCAAGAAGGCCATGGCCCTAGTTATGGCCGGCCTGGCATCCTTAAGACCCGAGAGGGCCAGTCAATTTTGGGACACTGATTGCAGTGTTCTCTGGGGAATATGTGGGGAAAGGCAGTCCCTCAGGTATGTATGCCCCTCACCATAAAGGGCTTTAAAGGTAAAAACCAGCACCTTGAAGTGAATACGGTATGCTATCGGCAGCCAGTGCAATACTACCCTCGGCCCATCCTGGCTCAGGTACAGGACCTCCGTCTTCGTCGGATTCAATTTCAGTCAGCTCAGTCTAAGCCATCCAGCCATGGCTTGTAGCACCTGGTCCAGATCTTCTGGTTTAAGTCAGACTGGCTACCCAACAACAGATAGAGTTGGGTGTCATCTGCATACTGGTGACATCCCAACCCATGTCTCTGGGCAATCTGGGCAAGTGGGTGCATACAGATATTAAATAGCATCAAGGACAGCACCACCCCTTGGGGCACTCTACAGTCCACTGGGTGCCTTTGGGACAGCTGTTCCCCCAGAGCTACCCTTTGTCCCTGACCTTGGAGGAAGGAGGCAAGCCACTGCAAGGCAGGCCCCTGGACTCCAGTGTCAGTAAGGCAGTGGATCAGTAGCTGATGGTCGACTGTGTTGAACACTGCCAACAGGCCCAACAACAAAAGCACTGTCGATCTGTCCCGATCCAGATGCCTCCGAAGATCATCTGTGAGGGCGACCAGTGCCATCTCTGTCCTGTGGCCTGGGTGAAAACTGGACTGGAAGGAGTCTAACATGGAAGAGTTATCCGAATTACCACAGCCCTCTCTATTATCTTGCCCAATTGTGGTGGGGAGATCGTGGAGGAACGACAGGACTTTATCTGCAAAATAGCTCACAAAAGGCTCAATTCCCAATTCCCTAGCATTTGGTCTGCCTTGTGGCAGAGCAGTAATAGACCGAATTGTTCTAAACAATTGGGCTGGGAGTGAGCTCGCAGATGCAACTGTAGCCACATAGCTTCACAGCTTTGACTGCTACCTCACTGTGTCTCATAAATGTCCTATAAGATGTTCTTCAAGCTTTGTCAAAGGCATGCCGCCACTGTCTCTCTAGCTGTCTTAGCCTTTGCTTCATTAGTCACAATTCCTGGGTGTACCAAGGTGCAAGCCTAGAGCAAGTATGCAGAGGGCATGGGGAGTGATCTCGTTGATGGCTGCAGAGGGCCGGCTGTGCCAATCCTCTGCAAGCTCATCTAATGAGCTGCCAGGGGGCATCGGATCCCAGAGAGCCAACTGAAGCAGCATAGGGTCCATTTCACTCCACGGGTGAGCTAAAAAATGCTTGCTACCCAAACAGGGTTGGGGTGAAACATTTAGATGGGCCTTCAAGGCAAAGTGGTCTGACCATGGCACTGCTGAGGCAGTGATCTGGTCCACTGCAACCCCCGCCATGAAAATCAAATCAAGCGTGTGCCCAGCCCAGTGAGTGGGGGTCGTTACATATTGGGAGAGTCCTAGCGCCACCATGGATGACACCAGATCCACTACCTTTGCACTAGGCAGGCAAGTCTGTCTATCTGCCTAAGGATCGAATCACCAACTACCAAGAGCCCCCCTCTCTCCCTGCCCAGGGATAGTTCTTTGGTGCGAAAGGATACCTGTTCACCAACTGAAGAAGAGGTCCCTTTTGAGAGCACATTCCCCTTATCCTCAGCACGGTGCCCTATTCCTCAACCCTCATGCTCCCTGACAGTGGTGGGGCTGCCATTTTCAGAATGGGACATATCTAACAAGTCCCCAAGAATCTTCTCCATGTGTCAGCCACTTTGACCTCAAGGATGCAAACTCATCTCCTGAGAACCAGGAGCTCCTTGCACCGGGCACTCACCAAAGACTTCTGTTCAGTGGACAGATAATCATACATGTGACACTCCATGCAAAACACTGGATAGCCCTCAACACTCAGCTGGCATTCTGCCTTCATAATTACTTTTTTAAAAAATAAATAATTATATATAATCTGCTTGCCTTACTGGGAACCTAAGGAGGCTTCCTGGTCCTTCCTGGGCTTCTTACAAAGCCCCTAGTCTAAAAGCCACAGGCCAAGAGCCCTTCACCTCACACTTCTGGTGAGGTGCAGCCTTAAACAGAATCCTCACCCAGCAGAGGGCAGGGCCAGCAGCTATTCAAATTACACCCAGGCAATCCAATTACAGTCAAACAAATCACCCTTTCTCAAACAGCCAGGAATCTGCAACAACTTAAAACTCACCCACACACTCCCAAACACTATCCACCCACACAGTACCCTCAGCCAAATCTCTTCAGCTGAAAGCAAATAAAAAACACCCGTCCAGCAGCTCTGCCTCCTGCTGCTTCTCAGGATAATCCCTTTTCCCTCCATGTACCCCCTATCTATGGAAATAAGTATCAGCACATGGGGGGGCATGTTGAAAATTAGATAGATAGATAGGAATCGACTTGCTAAATCTTAACTAACATTAAAATATTATTTTAAATATCTATAATGCTTGTTACTATTAACACACTTCTACAAATTGAAAAAGGACAACTTATTCTGTCTGCAACAGATTTCTGAAATGGACCACACAAACAGTGTTTTCCAGTAGAAAACTAAGCCAATGAAAGCAAAAGGATGCTGGATTGGATTCCATTTTACACCATTCCCTTCTACACTAAGCTCCAATCCCCCATGCCTTTTGTCCATGAAGGTCCCATAATCCTTCACAAAGACTTTTTGGTGACCAAAAGAAAAGCTGGTGGATTCAAGTCATTTTCTTTTTACTTTTCATGATCTTTATTATAATACTTTAATGGTGTGGAAAATACTATTTTATATCTCTTTATACTACTGCAGTACTATCCTCCCAGCACTATTAGCACCTTGTACTACACTCCAGGAATCCAAGGTCATGCTAGAAGGGCCAAAGAACCAACAGCTGGGCTCCTGTCCATGCCAGTGCCACAACTAGGATTGTCAGAAGGCCTGGAGAACAATGTCTGGTCCCTGTAATAGAGACTTAATGGCATGTTATTATTTACCTCCATGCTATATAAAGTTTCAGCTGCCCATTTCCACAAATTAATGCTCTGTTAAAGGAACAAGGCATTGTTTTCTCTAAGCAGTTCTCAACCCTAGCCACTCCTACCAGGAACTGATGTAACACTAGTGTGAGATGTCACCATGTCAGGGAATTCTCTCACCTTGGGGTTAAACTAGACAAGATGGCATCCTCAAGTTTGCCCCAGGGATGCACCACCATTTTGTAGAGAGGATTCCCGCTGGGGAACCCCTTTTACCAGTGATGCAGGATCCCAATTCTGGTCAAGACCACTAGAGCACAGAGAAGAGAGGCTCCTGCCTCTCCCCCCAGGAGCATTTTTTCACCTAAAGCAGCACTGGGGGGAGGGTGTTATTCACTAACACCCACCCACCAATGGAGCTGTTTTGAGACGGGAAAATGGCATAGGGTGAGGCAGGAACCCTCCCCCTCCTGCTCCATGGTGATTGTGTCCAAAATTGGGCAACCATGGTGCTGTTAAAAAGAGTTTCTCAGTGGGAACTCACCCTGTGAAACGGAAGCATGTCCCCAGGGCAACTTCAGGGATGCTGCTTGGTCTAGTTTGGCCCTCAGATTATTTGTGTCATGGCAGCAGCTCCCTTACAACTAAACTAAACAGACAGGTCCTTGAGTCAGAATTCCTTGGAATATTATTTTTAATTTAATGTCTGAGGCTTTAACAATAAAAATAGGTAACAAACAAGCAACATCCCAAATGGACCCTGTGATGATGTGACTCTTCACCCAAGAATCTGCATAAGAGATTTTCCACTTTGCTTTGTGAAGGTTGGGTTTACACTCTGTGAATGCTCTTTCTAATAGCCTGATTAAAAAGGGAGAGCTAGTTTCTAAGATAAAGAAGGAGGCCATAAAACAATTAAGGCAATTAATGCAACCCAAGAGACAAAGAAAACGAGGTTGCACTTACCTGTAACCATTGTTCATCAAATGCAGGCACACATGGGACTGCACAGTCACAGGCCAGCCACGGAAAAGATTTCCAAGCTTTCTAATAGACTAGGAGTGCTCCTCCTCCCTCTGGCGCTTTCCCACCAAAACGCTCACATGACCAGGAGGAGGGGCACTACTCCCTCAGTTCTCTCCATGCCACTGCCAGAGACCCCTAGAAAACTAAAGTTCCAGAGAGTTCACAGCAGGGCAGGAGGGAGGGATGTGTGCCTGCACAGAAGACCACGAGAATGAACAATGGTTACAGGTAAGTGCAACCTTGTTTTCATCGTTGTGGCTTCTGTGCAGCCCCACATGGGAAGATTAGTGAATGAAGAAGGTAGGTGTGAAGCTCTCAGAAGGAGACCACCGAGGACCGCTTTATCAACAGTTGTTTAGTGGCACAAATTGATCTTCACCCAGAACTTTCTTATACCAAAGCAGTAAGCTCTGTGCAAGTCTCTCCACCAAAATGCATGTGGGAATGTGGCGAAGAAAAAAGAGCACTCTTTTGAAAGCACTGTCATACATAGTGTGGTAATGAAGGGCTGTGCACTCAAAACAGTGTGATAGTGTAAACTGACCCACAAGGATGGGTTGTGTGAGGATTCTGACCATGCATTACATGAGGAGTGAGAGACAACCCTTGGTAGGGGATTCCAGCAAGACATCACCTTTTGAAACTTCATGCATGGAGAGTCTATAAGTTAGAACCCTATCAAAAATGAAGCACCATGTAAGTGCTAAAAATAAAACAAGGGGTTATGGCATTTTGTAGTATGCTTAGTAACACAACAAAAAAAAGATCAGAGGTGGGGTTTTTTGGTCCAAATCAGTTGCCAAAAACATTCAATAGCCCAAGAAGCAGGGTCCAAACCTTGCTGCAGTTTCTGTAGACTCTCTTCCCCACTTAGAGGTGCAAGGTCTGGTGCTACAAGAGTGGTGTTTGCCACTCAGAAAAGTGGGAAACTACTGCTACAATGCAGGAAAGGAGATTATCAAAGTATTAATTTGTCAGCAGGAGTGAGAATAAGCAGATCTGCATGATGGTAATGAAGGCAGTGAAAAGAGGTGTGATGTGGCTAAAGAAAGGATGGAAACAATGTGCCACAAGGAGAAAAAAAAACCTTCTGTAGTCTGCAGAGCAATCTGTGCAGCAATACAGACAGAGAAAAAAGGCATAAAAACTGGTTGTCTGTCAAGGATTAGAAGTGCATTCCTCAATGACAGCGTTATTGTCAGGAATAAAGCATAAAGGCCAGGGCCTGGAATGTCATATTGTGGGGCCATGCCAAGTAGCCCAGACCTCCAATTAGAATACCAGGGAACTGGTGTCTGCTAATCAGTTAAAACATGATTACAGTGCCTCCTTTAACTCTGTGGGGCATTTGCACTGAAACCAGAAACAAAGTAAATATGCCCCTCATGTCAAGGTAAAGTCATGCCAATACTATTAATATTGCAAAACACCAGGAGTTACTGGGAAAGGTTCCCACACATAGGAAAGGAGCCATCGGCGATGGCAGTACTTCCAGAAGATCACAGACAAAAGAAATGCTGTGAGAGAAAGTACAGTGCTGAGACCACATGCATGATGCATATTAGGTCTGTCTCAGAAAGAAAGAAAACAAAGTCTGGGCATCCTGTGAAGGGTAAAAGTCATAGCAAAACAACAGTTTTGTTTATGGTGTCACATATAGATATGTAAAATTGCCAGGAAACGAAGCAGTGGAAGCTAAACAGAGCTGACAATCTTAGTGAAATGGGGGTGGGTGGGTGGAATTCAGGCAGGTTGCTTTGAAAAAGATCTATAAAGACCTGTCAAAGTAGCAGGGAAAATTTAATATAGGAGCCTCACATAAGCCACACTACTCTCCACACACATTGAGAGGCAGTTTAGTATAAACCCAGTGAAAGGGAACATTTGAATTCTACTATTGGAAGCTTCCCTCTTTGACAAGAGGGGTACTGTCTGCAGGAACAGTAGAGTGGTCAAGACACAAGACTGCCCAGCCAATGACATGTATTATGAGTCACAGGATCGGCCTATCATAGGCTTCTCTTCAGGTGCTGCACTGAAGACGTAAGAATAATTTGAAATCACATCATTTTTCCTGTCCTGGGGGGAGGGAGGGAATGCAACAGATCACTGGTCCATCAAGGTCAGTACTGTCCACTTAGACTGGTAGCAGCTCTCTAAGGTGTCAGGCAGAGAAAGGTGTTTCACATCACCTACTGCCAGACCGTTAACTGGAGGGCCAGAGATTAAACCTAGGACCTTCAGCACGCCAAGCAGATGCTCTTCCACTGAGCTATAGATCCTCCCCATGTATCACTAAATGGAATGATATAATCGATTGGAGACTGGTAGCCCTCATATAGAGGAGAGGAGGGCAAATTGTTGGATCTAAGACCACCAAAGGACATAGGTGCACACAGAATTGCAGGAAGCCTGGTGGACAAAACAGCAGAAGTGAAAGGATCTTGATCACCAGAGACTTTGTCAGTAAGAGGTGCCAAAGATGGAACTTGGTCTCTTGTAAATGGACAAAAGGTGTGCAGAACCCTGAGACATCACGTTAAGTGAAGGTGGGAAAGAAACGTGACTCAGGGATACAACAGCAAGCCTGTTATTGCCCCCAGAATGGTGTCCAACTGGACAGCAGAATTCACAGCATCTGTGAGGAGGTCATTTACTTTAATGTTTTGTTTTGTTCTGGTTTTTGCTTATTTTGTTTATATTAACTCCTAGCATGGACTAGGGTAGGGTAACATGACTGATCTAAATTAAAGGAACAGATTTATCATGCAGATCACCAGCATAGGCTGTGAGCCACAGTGCATTAAGATACATTCAAACAGAATAGTAAAAAGGTCATAGTGACCTGTTGATTTATAAACTAATGAGAAAGTGCACCAGTTAAATAAAGTGTAAGTGGTATTTGACCTGTAGGCCAACAGGATCAAGACAGATGAACCACAGAATCAAGAATACAATCATTGATTGTAGCAGAGGATGCAACAAGAGCCATTAATTATAGTTTGCACGTCGGACCCTCGTCTATTAGGGCAGCTGTTTTGAGGGGAAAAAAACATATGTCGTCTTTTAAAAAGAGTGGTAAGGAGTCCATCCTACTTTGCAATCTGGACTCAAAGAGTCTTATAACTCTCTCTCTCTCTCTCTCTCTCTCTCTCTCTCTCTCTCTCTCTCTCTCTCTCTCTCTCTCTTCCTCACTAGAACCTTGCAAGGTCGGGCACCATGAGAAGCTGTGAAGGTACAGGGTCAGGAAACTGTAACACAATTTGATATTTTAACCTGGTCTCCTACGGCCAGACCAACACTGAATCCACATGTGACACTGGGTCTTGCTTTGAATGATGACACATAAGAGTGACTTGTGCAGGCTAAGGAATCCCCCAGTTCACTGACAGTTCTGAAGGATACCATGGAACCAAAAGGAGTGGCAAACTACTTAGGCTTGCCTCCCAAAGCACACTTGCAGATTAATTCTGAGCTCCCCATGAAGATGAAAACAGTAAGCCTTGCCTGTGCTTGAAATAACACCTGCATTGAAAATCCCTGCAGGGTTAAGTATCAGTGCTGAGAGACTGCAGCAAGGTGGTGTGTCAGCCTTTAAAACTAGATCTTAGGAATAGGGCTTGGAGCGGAGCTCTGCAGAGAACTGTTTCTGACCTTAGAATCCAGGCAGTCCCAATAGAGTGAGTGGTCAAAAATCACAACAGGACTTAAGCGTAAGTGGCCTGTTACCTCAGTACATGGCTAACAACATGAAGGGGAAACTCTGCCCACTTCAGCCACTCTTCAACAGAAGCTGAAGAGGTCCAAAAAAACCCCAACTAAAGGACACAATAGCATTCTGACACATAATACCTTCCACAAAGGGACATAGAGAATTGCCTCCACAGATTCCACCGTGAACCTGAGGACAGTCAGGGAAAGGTTCCTTCAGTCAGGCACAGCAAAGGTTTAAAATGGGCATTCATGAGGCCACACTTCCAGGCTTCTGGTCAGAACTGAAAGAAAGGCAGAGAGGAGGAACATTTCCTCAAGATAGGCAGCCTCTGCCAGGCCACGCCTCCAAGCTGCTTCACTAGAAGCAATGGGAGTGGCCAGAGAATCTTTCAGGCAGGCAGTTTCTGCCAGGCTGCGCCTCCAAGCTTCTTATTCGAAGTGAAGGGGCCTTCATTCAAGCAGCCTCTGCCAGGCCATGCCTCCCAGCCTGCTCTTCTTTCTTGGCACTGAGAGAAGGGAAGGGGGAGAGAAGGGCTTCTAGGTCGATGTTGAAGGCATAAAGGCCAGAGACCCTTTAGGAAATGACTAGGCAGAAATGCTTCAATGTTGAAGGGGTTTGACTTCAAGGCACACAGCCAAAGCCCATGAAAAGAGCCAGTTATTCTGAGGCTCAGTCTACAACACCTTAGTACGGGGGGGGTGCGGCGGAATATGCCCCCATTCAGATTGCTGCCACACAGGCAAACCTCCAAAGAGGGTCACTGATGCCTGGCTCGTTGTCCACCACACCTCAGCAGAGGGGGAACAGGTCTTCATCAGGCTGCTGCCACACAGGTGAACCTCCGAAGAGGGCCATTGAGGCCAGGCACTTTGTCCACCCCTCCTCATCAGGGAAGGGGAAGCCTTTGAAGAGAGCTCTTCTGAGTCCAGTTCTTTCCATACATGCCTTCAGGGGAAACTGGTGACAGCCAAGAGCAGGCAGCTCTGCTGTGTGAACCCTTAGGCAGCCAAGGCACAGAGAATGGCCATTTAACAGCACCACTTTTAGTCATAATGACACAGTGAAAATCCACAAAACATTTCTTCTTTAGATGTATTCTATTGTTCACTAGAATAAAAACTGTTAAAAGAAAAAAGTCTCCTCAGCCTCAAAGCTGAGGTGAGGAAAAAACACAGAGAATAGCAGTGGAGATCTTCTCTCCGCAGTGGCAAAAGAGAACTGAGGGAGTAGCGCCCCTCCTCTTGATCATGTGAGCATTTTGGCGGGAAAGCACCAGAGGAAGGAGGGGCGCTCCTAGTCTACTAGAAAGCTTGGAAATCTTTTCCATGGCTGGCCTGCGACTCCACAGTCCCATGTGGGACTGCACAGAAGCCATAATGATGAACTGGCAGGATGCTGGTCTGGTCATGTAGCTAATGGTGGCCAAATGGCTCCCCTTTTCCCATCTTAGTGTATTTTTGCAAGGGGGGTTGCGGGAAGAAGAGGGGTTTCACTTTAAAAAGAGATGGGGCAGCCATGCAGTTTGGAGAATCTTGGGGAAGACATATAAGACAACAGACATGTTTTAAAGAAGAGACATCCCAGATGGAGAAAAAGATAAATCTGAAATGAACAGCGCCTGCAACCAGTAAGAAATTTCTGCCTATCTTTTTAATACCACAGAGATAAGTTCCAATTTAGGGAAAGAGGATTATGTGTTTATTTGGGTTTTCTTTGCTCAAATGTTGTGATTGCTGTTCAGTGGTACCCTTTTACTTTCATACCCCTAGTTTATATACTTCTAACTAAACTTGTCTTCTTTGGGAACAGGAGTTATTGGCTCTTTGCAATCACAAAAAGCCTTGCACTTCAGCTTACACTTACCGAAGTATGAGAAGGAGGAAGTGATTGCTCAGTTGGGAATACCTCTAACAAGAAAGACCTCAAAATCCCCCCCCCCGACTTCACATTGGTTGAATAAAGGAAGATATTCTTATTAGCTGCTGTAGATTTTCCGGGTTGTGTGGCTGTGGTCTTAGCATTGTAGGACCTGACGTTTGCCAGTAGCTGTGACTGGCCTCCTCCGAGGTATAACACAGAAAGATGGAGTAATGTCTGTGTCAAGGTGAGAAGAAAAATGGTAGGCAGGTAATTTATATCTACCCCAGAAGGTGGGGTAGGGCTGAATCATTACCTTGTAGTAATTCTCCAGGCTATGAACATGCTAATGGAGGAGTTTTCCTGAGGAGTTTCTTTTGTCTATGGATTGTTTCCTGAGGTTTCCTGTTTCCTGAGGAGGTTCTTTTGTATGTGGAATGGCTATTGAAATTCTAATCTTATGTGTAGTGCTATTGTCAGATGTAGAGCATTTTGTGTTTTTCAGGACAGGAAACCATGTCCTATTTATTTTTAAATTCTCTTCTTTCATGTTGAAGTTGTGTTTATGTTTTTGAATTTCAATGGCTTCCCTGTGTAATCTGACATGGTAACTGGAAGTGTTGTCCAGCCTTTCAGTGTCTTGGAACCAAATGCTGTGTCCTGTTTGAGTTAGGCTATGTTCAGCCACTGCTGATTTTCAGGTTGGCTAACTCTGCAGTGTCTTTCATGTTCTTTTATTCTTGTCTGAATGCTACACTGTCAGGTCCTACAATGCCAAGACCACGGCCACGCAACCTGGAAAATCTACAGCAACTAATGAATTCTGGCTGTGAAAGCCTTCAACAACAGATTCTTATTATTTACAGAGAGTCTGATGGCTGTCTGTCAGACTACAATTCCATTAATGGGCAGGTGGTGGCAGCAGAGAGCAAATCCTATTTTGTGGAAGGGAATAGTGGGGATAAACTGGAAGAGGCCAACGTTGCATTGTGTCCTAAATGCTTGAGGTCTGGACTAGCTGAGGAAAGCCCTCATTCTCCATGCTAAAAACAAAGGCCTGAGGGGTTGTTTTACCACAAGGCCACCTAACCCTAGGTGAGAGAATGAACCTCATAAGTTTCCCATTGGTAATAAAACAATAGGACAAGTGGACTCAAGAATTCAAAAAAAGAGCCACTGGCTATTGGTTTTGGCCCTGTCCACACACGTGCACATGGGAGGCTTGACCACCATGAATAGTCCAGTTTAGCCCTATCTCATCACTACTTGGAGGCTAAGCAGGGTCAGCCACCATCAGTCTATGGATAGGAGATCACCAGGGAAGCCTGGAGTTGCTATGTGGATGAAGGCTAGGGCAAACTACTGTGGCTCATCTCTTGCCTGAAATGCCCCATGGATGGTAGCTATGAGTTAGTTGCTACTTGAAGACGTATTCTTCTTCTTCTTACAGCATTAGCCACAAACCGTTTTAGATTATGCTAGAAAACTTGTTCACTTAATTTCTTAGCATAATCTAAAATACTGTTATTTTATAATATGTTTTTATGATGTCTGATGGTGTCTATGCTTGTATTAAAAAGTCCGTGCTTTGTTTCAGCTCTGTTTGAGATTTCTGCAGTCCGAACCCTATTGAATGGTTCAATGGAGGTCCCGTCCTGCTGACTGCTCTTGACTTGCACTATATCCCAAATCCCTGCCACTGGTAGCGGCTGAGGTCTCTTTTTCTTCCTCCCAATAGGTTGGGGGGGGCAGCATCATGGATCTATGAGAAAATTCTGAACTGCCAATATAGCTCTACATCAAAGGACAAAGAGCAACATTTAATGTCACTAAGAACAGAATGGCCTTTAATGATTTTGACACCACCAGCACAGAAAATCACTGAGAAGGTCAGAAGACACCTGACTTTGTTTCTTTGTTTTAGGTTCCATCAGATGCCTAGGGAATAAAAACCAAATGCAGATTTGAAGCTCTGAAAAAATGACATACAGGTGTTTAAGGAAATGACAGAAAAAGGTCTGAAACATAAAGGTCTGTGAGCTGGAAGACATGACATGCACAGGATGTCTACAAAGGATTTCAGTGACCCAGATCAGAGCTTGAAGAAGAAAAACAGAAAACCAAGGACCGTGCTTGCATATACAAATCAAGGGTGATGCACAATCAGGAACAGAGTGATGCTTTTATGTCACAACATTTCTACAAAATTTTGATTCCACAACCATATTTTCACTCTTGAACTTTCGGGCAGAACCTGGGATCTACATGAAAAAGGAGCAAAAAAATACAAAATTAAAGGATATTATTTGAAGATGAGCACTGTCTTGATCTAAGGAAGTTTTGCCATGTTAGAAAGATAGTAAGATAGTAATTGTAGCAAAGGCCCACAGATGGTTCAGCCCATATTGGAGAATGATGCAGTATGCAAAAAAAGCCAACAGAAAAATACAGGAAATGAAGTCACAGGCAGGAAGTTTCTGCATCATGTGTGTGGTAAGAAGCTTTCCATTAACAGCAGCAGCTGTGCCCCATCCAGTAGAGATGGGCACAAGTCAGGAAAATGTGGTTTGGTTCATGGCATGCCTGGTTTGTGAACCACAGACCATCACCAACTTTTAGGGGCTAAATGAACCAGTTTGGTTTGTGAGGTTTGTGTCCCAGTAGAACACGCCCCCCCCCCCGTGTGCTAGAGATACCAAACTCACAGGCAATCTCTGGCTGACTCTTCTCTATCTGCCCTCCAAGTTTGATGAGGATTGGATTTATGGGGTCTAAGTTACAGCCCCCAAATAAGGTGCCCCTAGGAAAGTGCTTCCTGGGGAAATGACAGATGGTCATTTTGACAGGTGCAGGTTCAGCAGGTTCAGGGGTGTATAGAATGGATCCTGTGCAAGCTAGAGACCTCAAAGTTACAGAGGACCTCCCCCGGAGGCTCCTCTACATGCCCTCCAAGTTTAGCACCTCCAGTTGCTTTGAAGTTTGGTAAACATCTAGATTGAGTGGAGATAGTCTGTCTCAAATGTATCCATTCACAAACTGCCAGGAACCTCCACAAACAGCTTGAAAGTTTGTGGAAAGTTCATGCCAGTTGATCTGCCACAGACTTCATGAACCAGACAAAATTCATCACAAACTTCAGTTTGTGAGCTGGTTCATGCCCATCCCTACTTCCCACCCTCAAGTACAGCCTATTCCTCACCATCCACCCATTCGGACTGAAAGGAACACAATACAAGAAACATTGCTCTCACTTTGGAATGGCTTCATTTGCACTCAATTATGCTGTCATAATGTCAAGCCAGATTGGCTGTTTGGTGGTGAGATTAATTACATTCAAAACATGAACCCTGATTGGCTAGAATCTTATTGTAGAAACAGCCTAATTGGGAAAACAAAATTACAAGAAAGATGGCAATAAGCATAAGAACATAAGAACATAAGAGAAGCCAATGTTGAATCAGGCCAATGGCCCATCTAGTCCAACACTCTGTCACACAGCGGCCAAAATATACCAGGTGCCATCAGGAGGTCCAGCAGTGGGGCCAGGACACTAGAAGCCCTCCCATTGCTGCCCCCTCCAGCACCAAGAATAGAGTGCATCACCTGCCCCAGACTGAGAGTTCCCATCTATACCCTGTGGCTAATAGCCACTGATGGACTTCTGCTCCATATGTTTATCTAATTCCCTCTTGAAACTGTCCATGCTTGTAGCTGCCACCACCTCCTGTGGCAGTGAATTCCATATGTTAATCACTCTTTGGGTGAAGAAGTATTTCCTTTTATCTGTTCTAACCTGACTGCTCAGCAATTTCATGGAGTGCCCACGAGTTCTTGTACTGTGAGAAAGCGAGAAAAGTACTTCTTTCTCAACCTGCGCAATCCCATTCATAATCTTATAAACCTCGATCATGTCACCCCTCAGCCGTCATTTCTCCAAGCTAAAGAGCCCCAAGCGTTTTAACCTTTCTTCATAGGGAAGGTGTTCCAACCCTTTTATCATTCTAGTTGCCCTTCTCTGCACTTTTTCCAATGCTATAATATCCTTTTTGAGATGTGGCGACCAGAACTGTACAAATTTAGCCACTTCACTACTTACTCCCAATTCCAAATTGAAGCAACTGGGAATAGTGACTGGAACAGGTATGAAAAAGATGAAACTTCAGGGGGAAATCTTTTGTGAAACAGTTCAGTATTCTTTATTACTAGGAATAAGGCCTGTTGTGGAAATAAACACAACGAGCTCTAGAAAGAGGGTCTGGGTGGGTGCCCCGGCCTCAGGCACTCAGTGTCAATTTGCTGTGGCGATCTGAGCAGGGTATAATGACAGTGGAAGAGCTCAAAGTCCCACCTGGAGATGGGCAACCCTAGGGGAAAGTCAGCCGCACAGCAGAGGGTTGAAGAGACTGGTTTGATGGATGCTGGCGCACCTGATGAACCAGCCAGCCATGGTGGAGGCAAGCAGGAGGCAGAGCCGTTTTCAGTGTACCCCGACACGAAAGTGGGCAAGCTGGCAGTGGGCCGGGGAGGGGGTTGCAGTGAACCAAGCCTGGTTGCCTACAAACAGCCACTGCGGGAAAAGTTAGTTCCACAGAGGAGCGAAGCAGCCGAAGCGTCTTCGTCAAGGGAGAGGGAGCCGTCTGCCAGTGATTCTGACAGGCAACAGCGGCTGAATTGGGAGTGGGCAGGGAATAGGAGCAGGCCCAGCACCCGGCCAACGGCACGCGAATACTCCTGAGTGGTGGCTGGTGGCCCAATGGCTGATGGAAGCACACTGCACAGCCGATCTTAGAGCTGGAAATGGGCAATATGCTAAGAAAATTATTATATAGAGGTAATGTTGGTTAGTGCTCTTGAGCATGTGCAGAATACTTTTCTGCTGTGGAATGCCTACTGCCAGCCCCTAAGGCACATCTGGCTTTAAGAGGAATAGAACAGCTTCCATTGCAGAGAACATGGGGGAGCAATATAGTAAAAGGAATGACAGGATTGGCCATTGGGAACAACAGGAGATTCTGGAATGCTCACTGAATATAATTAGGACCAGGAATGGCTATTGACTTGCAAGGGTTCCATTGAAATATATGACAGCAGCACACAAAAGGTGCAATAAAAACGCAGAATGTATTCTGAATGAAGGACTCTGGTCCCAGATTGACTGAAGGACAGCCACCAAAGTGGAATGATGGCCCCCCATCCCGCAGTGAAATGGCAGACTCTAGGGTCAGAACCAGCACTCGGGGACTGGAATGATGGCCCCCAGAGTGGAATGACAGCCGTTGGGAGTAGCAGGAGTGTTCTGCCGCTGCAACCACAGGCCCCAGAATGGAGTGATGCTCCCTGGGTATAGCATAGAAGGAGAGAAAAAGAAGAGTTTGGATTTATGCCCTGTCCTTCACTCAGGGTCTCAGAGTGGCTTACAATCTCCTTTTCCTTCCCCTGCCCCCCCCCCACAGACACCCTATGAGGTAGGTGAGGCTGAGAAAACTCTCTTGAGAACTGCCCGTGAGAGAGTCACTGTGTGAGAACTTGTGACTGACCCAAGGTCACCCAGCTGGCTGCATGTGGAGAAGTGGGGAATCAAACCCGGTTCTCCCAGATTAGAGTCTGCGCTGTTGACCACCACAGCAAACTTAACCACTACACCAAACATGCATAGGGATGCATGAGTGTTCTGAGACTGGAGTGATGGGCCCGCATGTGGAAAGACATGGCCTAAGAACACAATCAGTGTTTTGGGACTGCAATGACAGGATACAAGTTTTGTAAAGAAGAAATTATACTACAGAATGTGGCCGTAGAATGGACTGCACCACTCAGGTTGCAGGGATGGATTCCAGCTTTGAATGCCTCTTCTAAAACAACTGTATGCAAGTAGAAGGCTAATCCACAAAATGGGTGCACGATCTCTAAGCAAAGACATTATTGACTCTGTTACCTCAGGGTCGCTTACCTTGTTGTCCTCTGCTGCATGTTATCCTCACAAACCACCTTGAGATAGGTTAGGTGGTTGGTGGGCTAAGGTTTCTATTTGCAGGGAGCTTTAACACATCGGAGGGCATCCCAAACCGTGATATTCCATAATGATTCCGGTTGTGATTGCCCTACATGCCTGGTCTGTGGAAAGAACTGTCTTGTATGTTCACAGCTCCAGTCTCTGGATGTAAGTATACACAGATGCGGACTTGTTGAGAATGAGATGTATTGATCAGTCATGTGTGAACTGTAGTGGGGAATCTGCCACCAGTAGGATTAGATGGTGCAGAGCAAGGTAATCTTGTGACCCAACACTGTTTAGACAGCTTCAGATTCTCATTGGAGAAGGGGGTAGTGGAGAGTAGGCGTGAAGCCTGATAGGCCAGGAAAGGAATTGGTATTGAAGTGAGTCTCATGGGTCAGGTCCCACTTTCTGTCTTTCATTTTCCTGTGTTCCACTACCAGGGCTGTTTTTGGATTACTAGCTATGGGAGGGATGTGTGTGTGTGTGCAGATCTGCCATCACAGAGGGAGAGGTTGCACCTGAAAAAAACTTGGTCTTAAAGGTGCCACTGGACTCTTTTGGATTGGTAGCTATGGGGGGGACACACACACAGATCTGCGAAAAAAGAAAGAAGGAGAGAAGGAGAGAGAAGGAGAGAGAAGGAAAGAAGGAGAGAGAGAGAGGAGGACAGAAAAGGAGAGAAAGAGAAAGAGAAAGAAAGAAAGAGAGAGATATGGAAAGAAAGGAGAGAGAGGGAAAGAAAGAGAGAGAAGGAAAGAAGGAATGAAAGAGAGAAGGAAAGGAGGAAGGAAAGAGGGAAGGGAATAAGGAAGGAAAGAGAGAAAGAGAAGGAAGGAAGGAAGGAAGGAGGGAAGGAAGGAAGGAAGGAAGGAAGGAGAGAGAGAAGGAGGGAAGAGGGGAGGCAAAGAGATGAAGGGGAGGCTCTCCCACCCCCGATCAAGGCTCTGCCACCCCCCACACACAGCCACTCCCACTGCCACTGCGCACCAGCACTCACAGGGAACAGGGAGAGCGGAGAAGGAGGCACGTCGAACCCCGACGGGGCAGCAGCAAGTTGCCTGGAGAGATCCGCAACAGGCAGGAACGGAGGCCCCGACCTGGGCAGGCAGGGCGGAGCCTCCTGGCAGCGTTCGGAAGGCAGCTGTGGATGCGGCCGAGCCGGATTGCGGCCAGAGGCAGTGGGGGCTCCGATCGGAGGCAGCGGTGCAGGAGGCGGGGAGGCAGGGCCAGAGGGCAAGCAGGTGGGAAGGACGCCAGCGGCCACAGGAGCTGGCCCCATGGCAAGGTGGGAGGCCTCAGTAGGAGGAACAGGGCCAACAACTGGGAGGGCTGGAAACATAGCCCTGTCCACTACTAAGCAAGACCTGCACCCGCAGGCAAGGCGGGATATAAATATAAAATAATAAATAAATAAATAAAATGGACTCCAGGAAGAAGCCCCCCTCCCCCAGCAGGTGTGCGGAGCTCCTGCCACAGCCGCCGCCTCCAAGCAGGCTTGGCCACCTTGCTGGTGGAGTGGTGCCTGCTGGATGTTGCTCTAGTGGCTGGCAGTGGGTGGGAGTTTGGGGCCCACCGGGGCATGCTGGTGGCAGCCTCAGGCAACTTCCACACCATGTTTGACGGGGCTCTGCGGGAGGCGCGGGCGCGGCTGCATGGCATGGAGCCCGAGTGCCTGGTGCCGCTGCTCAACTTTGGTGAGACAGGCTGTGTAGTGCAACTGGCTCCAGAGCTAGCTGAGCGCCTCCTGCGCAGCGCCGACCTGCTCCAGTTCCTGGCTGTCAAGGAAGCATGTGTCCCCGTCGGCGGTTCCCTCTAGACTAAGGGCGAAATATGAGCTGCCACCTGTGTGGGCGGGACTCAGGCCACACAGCCACCCAACGCAGCCAGGGGATTGGCAGACATTTGGAGTGGCAGATCTGGCACCAAACTGATTTTGGAGCGCATCAAATCTTGCCACCCCCCGAAACATGATTATAATATAGGAGAGATGGTCATAGTCGACCAGCATAACTTAAAACAAGATATTACACATCCACAATTTTCAGTTAAAAATGTGATACCAATATACATTAAAAATTAAAAGAAATTATATACAAATATGATAATTTTGAGTAAGTAAATACAATAGTTGTAACAATATAATCTTATAAAATTAATACATTATTTATGCCAAACTGGTTTGCATAAATCAAAATATGTTACTGCTAAACATTACTACTATTTATTGTTGGGCTTTGCACACTGCTGCACAAAATGTCATGGTACTTGCTGTGACCTGTGCATTTTCTCCCATGAGCAGCATTCTAACATATGCTTGGTTTGAACAGCCTGGATTTCTAACGAGCAAAGGGGATAAATACTTTGAGTGGATCTTTTGATGGAAAGGACAATGAAGTAGGACATGTTCTGTTGTTTCTACCTCTCCTCTTTTGTATGAACAGAATTCTTTCACCCAAGGGGATCTTTTTATATCGCCTCTCCACTTCTGCTATAGGGAAACAGTTCAGGCACTCCAAAAGCCCCTCTTCTGCGCCAAAAAATTTGCTCTAAAATATTTGGTAGAGTTCCTGAATAATGGTATGCCATTCCTGAACATGCTGACTCAGATGCAACACAGAATTTATATTAACATCTTGGGATTTCTGCCTTAAAGTTATAATTTAGTATTCTGTTTATTTTGATATTATTTAGCTTTAGCCTCTAGCTGCCATCATGAATGTTTTTCTGAACAGAGAACAAGAAGCCTTCGTGTTTTGTTCCAGGCCAACAGGAAGCAGCAGCAAGGCATGGGGGGGTTGGGACCAATGTTCCCTCTAAGCTGTGGAGTCTTGTGAGCAAAAATTCTACTCTGTGAGCTACCGACATTAAAGTTGTGAGTGAGAAATTTGGCTCCTGCACAAATTAGTTTGCTCTGGAGCTGTCCTTCCCAAGCTAAGACAAAAATGTGTGAGCCGGAGGCTAAAAAACTGTGAGGTAGCTCACACTAACTCAGCTTAGAGGGAACACGGTTGGGACATTGGCCACTCCCTTTCCTTCTGACACTGTTCATGCCAATCACAGTTATAATGTTAGCCACAGAACCAGCAGCACCTTTTCCTTCTAATGGAATAGCTATATTGGTACTGAGCTAAACACTAAATCCTGACAAGTTGGTGCTCAGGATGAATTCCACAACAGTTACCTGACGTCTACTTTAAATTGTCTTCGAAGTACCTGACGGATTAGCCTGTGTCAGTTTAGCACCTGAAAATCACTCCATCTGCTTCAGCACAGACTTTCTAACTTGAACAGTCGTTGCTATCAACAAACGTAGGAGGGACTCCCGAGTTGCTATGGCGAGGAGGCAGGAAATTAAGAACAGACACTGTTTGGAACACAACACATTTTTTTTTCAGAACATGATCCAAAAGTACCAAGGATCTATTTTAAAATGCTTCTGTTACATTCTAGAACAAATTATTACATGGAATCCAAGGAAAAAGTAACCCTCTGAACACTGTACACTGGCTTTATGTACACTTGACAATTGCTCAAAGTTTGCAAGAACAAGATTTTTATTTTAAAGGCTGAAACAGGATCTTGGCCATTGATGCAGAATGAGGCTCTTAGCTTAGACCAGGGGCACCCCTCTCCTAGGGCCCATCAAGTGTCTTTAGAAAATGGGTGCGGGCAGGCAGGGCTGTCTGATTGGCCACTGGAGATCTGATTGATGGTGCATATTTTCTAAAAAAAAGTCTCAGTAGCAGCTGCCACCAGTATTGGTTTTATTTCCACTCTCACTCCTCCTTCCGAGGGTAACTTGCTTGCACTTTGGCCTCCTTTGTGTAGGTGTGTATGAGTGTGGCTCCACCTCCCACGGTAGCCATTTGGCAGCCATTTTGTGGTCACCCCCACCACCCGGTGTCAAAACTCCAAAGGTGCCCCACAAACTTCAAAAAGCTGTGCTTTTGGAAATGAAGCATCATCAAACTACCACGGCTTATGTGGGTGGAAACGATGGCTATAGGGCTGGATCGAGACGAAATCATCAGTCCCCCCTGCCTGCTGCAGATCCCTGTCATGTCATTCCTCAGGGTCCCTACCCCCCCCAGCATCACTGCACTGCTGAGGGGGGGGGAGGCAGGAAAATTCTGTTCCACTGATGCAAAATTTAGATTGGATCCATGCAGTTCTACCAGTTATATGGCAGACAAAATGGTGATCTATGTTTGGAAGTTTTCATGCATTGTGGCTGAGATCCAGGAAGGCCTGTGCACAGGTGCAGCTCAACTAGCCTTACACCAACAGCCTCTAAAACCTCACTGTATGCTGCTATAGAAGGTCCCTACAATTTGGAGGGGCTTTGTGTGGGCTGGCATCCCCTCACTTGTATGCAGAACACTGCTCTGTTTGGTTTGGGTCCTGCCTTTCATTTATCTTGACAGTTTTTTTACTTTGTGTTGGATACTTAGCAGAGCTAACATGCATAGCAAAATAAAAGCAACGCAGTTTACTAAAAAAATAAAGGGTTACATAGGATAAAACAATAACATCCTAACTAACTAGTTCTAAATTCCATCTTGGTTACTCTTCTTCTTTGGGTCTGAGAGTAGAACACAGGAAAGATAAGTTCCCCCCAAGGTTCCACCCTCTGAGTACATGCCAAACTGCATGTAGCACCTTCCAAAACATTGATCGGCCAATAGCTGATCTTAAAGTCATCTCATTACGAATAGTACAACCCTCTCTTTGGCGGGAAAAAGATACCTAACACCTAATTGGTCCTAAGCTAACTAGGTGACATTAGCACATATAAAAAACAGTTTAACTCTTTCATGACTGAAGTGGTGACACTTGCAAATGCCAACATTTTGTAACCCCCACCCCCCAAAAAACCCTATCAATACTGAAAACAGAAATGTCAGTTGTCATATGCTTTTAATACCGTCATGAAATAATGTGTTTGGAACAAACCTGGGGAGATTCATCAAGAGGGCTTTAAACTGACACCACAAGGGGACAGAGATGACCAACACAGGGATTTAAATGCAGGAGAGCAAACAACAGACACCCACCTGGGAGGGCCAGGTCTAATGGAGCCAAAGGTGCAGGGCTCCAGGTGTCTATGTACCAATGCTCAGAGCTTGGGTAATACGAAGGAAGAGCTTGAGCTTCTAATGCAAACTGAGGGATAAGATTTAGTAGGCATTACAGAGACTTGGTGGGATGATTCTCACGACTGGAATGTAGTAATGGATGGATACGAGTTGTTCAAGAAAAAGCAAAAGGGTCAAAGAGGAGGAGGAGTGGTGCTTTATGTGAGGAGAGGGATTGTTTCTCAGGAAATACTGCAGGAGGAGGGCAACCGCCCAGTGGAAAGTTTCTGGGTGAGGATAAGGGAAGGAAGGGCAAATGGTATGGTGGTTGGAGTCTGCTGCAGACCTCCTGACCAGGATGAGGAGGTGGATGCTGCCCTCCTGGAACAGCTTGACAGGGTATCCTAACAGCATGACCTGGTAGTTATGGGTGACTTCAGCTTCCCTGATGTGTGCTGGGAGACAAACTCTGCAAACTGTCCACAGTCACACAGATTCCTGACCTGACTGGCTGACAACTCCCTTCATCAAATGGTGGAGGAAGCTATGAGGGGCTCAGCCATACTCGACTTATGAATTTATTTATTATTCTGATTTTTACCCCACCCTCCCCGCCAAGGCAGGCTCAGGGCGGCTCACATACAAACAATAAAACAATATATATTGTAATTAAAATACAATTACACAACTTAAAACCATACACAAGTTAAAACTATATATCAATGGTGGTACAATATAATAAAGTGCATGTAGAGAGACATTCAGCAGCACTACCACACTAAGTAACTACTAAGTCTGGTCAGCACAGGGCACAACTGAGAGGAATCGCTCCTATCGGAATGCCTGCTGAAAAAGCTCTGGTTTTATGGCCCTGCGGAACTGTGAGAGGTCCCGCAGGGCCCTGATCTTGCCAGGGCGCTAATTCCAACAGGTCAGTGCTGCCAAGGAAAACGCCCTGGTCCTGGTCGATGTCAACCTAACGTCCTTCGGACTGGGGGGGACCAGGAAATTTTGAGATCCTGATCGCAGTGCTCTCTGGGGAACACACGGGGAAAGGCAGTCCCTCAGGTAGGCTGGTCCCTGACCATAAAGGGCTTTAAAGGTCAAAAACAGCACCTTGAAGTGAATCCGGTATGCTATTGACAGCCAGTCTTTAGCACAGGCTGGATGTGCTGCCGCATAGAGAGGCCCATCTACAGCCTGGGCTCCACATTTTGCACCAGCTGCAGCTTCCAGAGTTGCACCAAGGGCAGCCCCATGTAGAGAGCATTGCAATAGTCCAACCTTGAGGTGACCATTGCGTGGATCACTGAAGCAAGATCATTGTGTTCGAGGAAGATGGTAAAAGGCTGCCTTGGCAGTGGCTGCCAACTGGGCCTCCATTGTTAAGGAGACATCCAGGAGCACTCCCAAACTCCTGACCTTCGGCGCTGGCACCAACAGTGCCTCATCAAAGGCTGGTAATGGGATCCCTACCCCCGTACCGCTCCAATTCAGGCATAGGATCTCCGTCTTTGTCGGATTCAATTTCAATCGGCTCAGTCTAAGCCATCCAGGCATGTCCTGTAACGCCCAGTCCAGGTCTTCTGGGGTAGAGCCAGACCAACTGCCCAACAACAGATAGAGCTGGGTGTCATCTGCATATTGGTGACACCCTAGCTCATGCTTCCGAGCAATCTGGGCAAGGGGGCGCATATAAATGTTAAATAGCATCGGGGAGAGTACCGCCCCTTGTGGCACTCCACAGGTTAGTGGGTGCTTTCAGGACAGCTTCTCCCCAAGTGCCACCCTTAGTCCCCGACCCTGGAGAAAGGAGACAAACCATTGCAAGGCAAGTCCCTGAATCCCCACGTCGGAGAGGCAGTGGGCGAGCAACTGATGATCAATCATGTCGAATGCCACCGTGAGGTCCAACAACAGCAGCACTGCTGTCCTGCCCTGATCCAGATGCCTCCAGAGATCATCTGTGAGGGCGACCAGTGCTGTCTCTGTCCCGTGACCCAGGCGGAAGACCGGACAGCACAGAAGTGTCATCCAGAAAGCTCTGCAACTGTATCGCCACTGCCCTCTCTATTCATTTGCCCAAATAGGGCAAATTGGAGACAGGCCAATAGTTGGCCAATTCGGCCAGGTCCAGAGATTTTTTTTTTAGGAGAGGGTGGACCATCACTTCCTTGAGCACCCCTGGGAACAGCCCCTCCAAGAGGGACTTGTTGATAATGTCCCTAAGGGTGCCTTGAAACCCCTGGCAACCTGCTCTAATTAGCCAGGAGGGGCATGGATCGAGGCTGCATGTGGTTGGGTGTACCATTGAGATCAGTCTGTCAACTTCCTCTAGGCTGAGTGGACTGAAATAATCCAGAATAGGACCAGAAGACGCGCATGAGGTTTTGAGTCCGCTCACTGTCTCAGCTGTGGCAGGGAGGTCGCGGCGGAGCGACAAGACTTTATCTGCAAAATAGCTGGCAAAAGCCTCACAGCCAATATCCAATTCCCTAGAGTTTTGCCTGCCCTGCAGCAGGACTGTTAAAGACCGAACCATTCTATACAATTGTGCCGGGTGCGGGCTTGCAGATGCAATTGTGGTTGCGTGGAACTCCCTCTTCACAGCTTTGACTGCCACCTCATAGGAGCTCATAAACGTCCTATAAGTTGCTCTTGTTGCTTCATCATGAGCACGCCGCCACTGTCTCTCTAGCTGTCTAAGCCGTCGCTTCATCAGCCTCAGCTCCTGGGTGTACCAAGGAGCTGGCCAAGTGCGTGGGCACAGAGGGTGTCAGGGAGCGATCTCGTCGATGGCTGTCGAGAGTCGGCCATGCCAGTCCTCGATTAGCTCATCTAGCAAACTGCCAGGGGGCATAGTGGGTGTAACTAGCCCCAAACCAGTCGCCAGGTGCGCTGACAATATTGACCAACAGGCAAAAGATGGTAGATGGGGTGAAGATGGTGAGGACCTTAGGGGGAAGGGACCATGTCCTGCTAGAATTCCTTTTGCTGTGGGGAAGCAAGGAAGTTCATAACCACATGTGTACATTAGATTTCAGTAGATTTCAGTTCCCCATGGTGTTCTGATGGGTAAACTAATGCAATGTGGACTGGACCCTAGGATAGTTAGGTGGACAGGGAACTGGTTGGAGAACCACACTCAGAGAGTAGTTGTCAATGGTATTTCATCTGAATGGAGGGAGGTGTCCGGGGGGTGCCACAGGGCTGTGTTCTGGGCCCGGTACTTTTCAATACTTTATAAATGATCTGGATGAGGGTGTGGAGGGGCTACTCATTAAGTCTGCAGATGACACCAAATTGGGAGGAGCAACAAACACACCAGAAGATAGAGATAGAATTCAACGGGATCTGGACACCCTGGAAAAGTGGGTGGATGTGAACAAGATGTGATTTAACAAGGATAAGTGCAGAGTTCTACATCTGGGTAAGAAAAATGAGGAACACGCATGCTGGATGGGGGGGGGATACATTTCTGAGTAGCAGTGTGTGTAAACAGGTTCTTGGGATAAGGGTGGACCAGAAGTTAAATATGAGCAGCTAGTGTGATGCGTAAACAAAAAAGCAGCTAGTGTGAAATGGAAGGAATTGTGCCCGTGCAGAGAAAAGTGACAAGGATGATCAGGGGGCCTGGAGACCAAGAAGCCCTACCAGGAAAGGCTGAGGGACTGGGGAAGGTTCACTCTGGAGAAGAGGAGGTTGAGGGGGGGACATGACGGCTCTCTTGAAGCATTTGAAGGACTGCGTCCCTTGGAGGAGGGCAGCGAGCTGTTCCTGTGGGCAGCAGACGAGAGGACTCACAATCATGGGTTTAAATTAAGGGTGGGAATGTTAGGAGGTGAACTTTGAAAATGCTTTTATTTGTTATTTTCTGACCTGCATGCACACCAGGAATGGTGCCAGCAAGTGTCTTTGCTTTGGGAGAATGTATGCATGAGTTAATGTGACTCTCTCTGTAAAATGAGGTACCACACAGCCTGTATCTCCATGCAAATGAGGTCACAGACGTCTCTTGCACATTTACCCAGCAGCCTTTGGGAACAAGAAGCATCTCCATTACAGCCCTTCCACAGAATGTAAAAAAACAACAACTTTCCACCATTGAGGAATCTCTACCTCGCATGTACCCACAGGATGCTTGGCATTTGCATGTATAAAGACCCGGCCAGATCCATCTACATACCTAAAGGTTTCCATGCCAACCTATCTTGACACCTGGACCAAAATCCTTCCTTGTAGAAAGGTGTAGATTTTCAGCATTGCCCCACCTTAGGAGGAGGGAACCCCCACATCCTTTAGCCAATGGTATAGGGATGGGATGGACCCAGAAACACCCCAAGCCAGCCCCCAGACTAACTGATAAGAGGGGGTGCAACCTTTTGTTAAGGGGTTTTTTGCTTGCTCTGACTTCTGCAGCTGCTGCTCCTTCTTCATATCAACAAGATAGCTAAGGTAACTTATTGTGGTAACTTGGAGTCGCGACCAAGGAACCATCACACATATAGCTGGCCTATCTGTGTGTAGCAAAAGTAAGGAATCCTTAGTTAGAAACAATCCTTGTTCCTGAGCACTGGAAGAACCAACATCTCCTGAAGCAGATAAGTATAATTGCTTTTCCCCCTCCTGAAGACATACCTTTAGCTTAAATCCCAATATTGTTTTCCATTTCTACTGTATCTAAAAGGAACTTGAATGTATGTGTGTGTGTATCTGTTTTTGTATGACTGTAATGATAAGAACCTTCAGTAAAGAGAATCTTGATTCAAATTAAGAAACCTTTGTCAAGCATCATTCCTTGAAGAAATAGGCTTCTCAGCCGACGGACACCGGTTTCTCTGTATACATTGGCAAAAAGACCTCAAAAGTTAGTCAGCCATTGCGTAGATAAGCAGTTCGGCTAACAGATTTAATTGGTGCCCGTGTGAGGCTTTGCCCCTTGAGCTCTGAGAACAGGTGACCCGACCCACCCCTTCTCTGAGCTAAGGACGTGGAGAGACCGCGTCGTGCTGAGAAGTCAGCTAGAGTGTGAAAGGTTTCTGTCTGCGTGTTTGGCCGTTAGAAAGGCAATCTATCGTGGGTTGGAGTTTCCGCATCTTTTCTCTCTGCCCCCTGGAGCATCCCGCGCCGCGCTCCGCTCTCTTTCGCTCTGGGTGGAACCGAGGCGCGACCACGAAGAGGACCAGACGGCGGAGCCCCGATGTTTGCACAAGCACAAACACACACGCTCACACACGCACATACATGCAGGCACATATAATCCCCCCCTCCCTTTAAAAGCACTTAGGAACGGAAAGGAAGGGAAGTCGAGTTGAGAGGTAAATCTCGTCCCCCTCCTAAGTGGCCAGAGGGTTGCTTTTTGGAAACCTCTTCATTTGGTTCAGTGGGTGACCCAAAGGCGGTAGATCTGATCAATCTGCTTAGCCAAAACCCGCATCCAGGCTGTCTGGGAGCTGGAATGCCCTAGTACAGGCCTTGAGACCAGGACGGAAGGGGCCAGGTACTCAGAACTGAGCGGCACGAGGACCGAGAGGGTACCCGTGGCCAAGCTTTGGTTTCTAGGTAAACCAGAAGTAAGAGGGTAGAGCCCCGCTTCCAAAACCTATAGCTTTTTGGTTAACAGGATCGCCAGTGGGAAGGACGACAGTCCCCACCCCGCAAAAACCTGCATCTTGGTTCCCAGGTCATCCTA
Organism: Gekko gecko; assembly: GCA_029375565.1. Lineage (NCBI taxonomy): Eukaryota > Metazoa > Chordata > Lepidosauria > Squamata > Gekkonidae > Gekko > Gekko gecko. Next base: position 67,435,810 of record JAPDNY010000014.1, on the reverse strand, counting down.
GAGAGGGTGGAAAGCCCTAAAACCTGTAGTCTGGTTTCTAGGTACTCCAGAAGTGAGAGAGGTAGAGCCCCCACTTCCAAAACCTATAGCTTTGGTTATCAGATTAACCACGGAAGGGAGAGATCCTTTCCCAAAAATCTGCCCTCGCCTTTGTGGAGGCAGAACCGCAGGCCTGTTACTGATTGCATATAAAGGTCTCCTGCTACAGGAGTGAGCTAAAACAAGCTCTTCCTGAAGGTGAGATTCCTTTATAGCAACAGGGGACAGAAGAGGCGTCCTTCTGCACACAAACGCACTTTCTTTAAGGTTACCAGGCCCCTCCTCCCAAGCCAGCGTTTGTTTGGGTGAAAACCTGTCGGGAGTTTAAGGGTTATTGAGCTGCAGCTCACCCTTGGCCCCCACCTTTTCTCGGACGGGAACTCCCGCTCCAAAACTAAGACCAGCCGGTCGAGATCAGGATCCGCAGCTAAACTCCGCGGAGCCCCTGTCGCGACCTGTCAGAGCACAGTTGCTCTCAAGCATCATGGAAATGCTGAAGTGGACAATGAATTTCGGTGCATCCACCCTAGATGATATGGGAGGACACTCAAATGTGCAGGATGTAATTTCAGTGGGAAACGTGTTTCTCTGGCATGGACTAGCTGGAGTGGTATGCTTTCTCATAGGATTCATGGCATGCCAGCGCAGAGCCGAGAGAACCAGGAGAAATTTAGGGAAGGAACTAGGTGAACTCAAAAAGATTTTAGAACTGCAGACTAGACAGATCACAGAACGTGCGCAAGAAATCGCACAAATGAACCACACGCACAGTGCGGAATTAGCAGTACTGAGAGCAGAACAGACTAAACATCTGGAGTCACTAAAGGAAAACTATAAAAGGAAAAAGGATGCAATTTTGGCAGACGCAGAAAAGCAAAGATCAGGACACGTGCACGAAGTCGATTCCCAGAGACAGTATTATGAGATGATATTAGAAAAGAAAAGGGGAGAATTTCAATTAGAGATGGAAGAGCTCCAAAAAGCCTCAGAGGAAGAACTCTTTCGCTTAAAGGCGGACAGGGTGAATTTAGTAATGGAAAAACAGATTATGGCAGATTCCTTGAAGGAAGCTAGACTCTCTGCCTCAGAAGCACAAGAGAAACTAGCAGAGGCAGAGCTGGCATTAGAAAGCATGACTGATAATTTTGCATCTGCCCAAAAGGCCGCCAAATACCTCGCAGAACAGATGCAGAAACGAAGAGAGCTAGCTTCTCATGATGCCTGTCTTAAAACCATTAATGACCTAAAGGAAAAACTAGGGCTCCAGCAAGCAATCATTTCTACCATACATCCTGAAGGGATGGTGGACTTAGAGGATTGGGAGTCGGGCTCCGACGAGGTCAGGCAACCCACGCATGTTGTGGAAACCCCTCGGAACCAGGAGGTCCCTCCCTCTAGCCCTCACAGTTTAGGAATCCCTGCCCCTTTACCAATGAACCCAGTCAGTACCACCAGACGCACGGTACGTGGGAATGGCCGGACGACCACGACCACCATTGTTGAAAATCGCCTCTGGCACCCTGAGGAGGTGAAAGCTGTCGCAGAGGAGCTAGGTCCCCTTCACAGAGACAATGTGGTACACTGGATGACCGCAGCGAACACTGCATATGGGGGTCTCAGTGGGGAGGACTTAACGCAAGTGGCCAGGAAATGTGCCACTGGAACTCACCTTGCTGCCGTTAATCTCTGCAGTCGCAGCAAAGGATCTGACAGCTGAGACGAAGTACAATTGGTTTAGACAAGTGCTAGGCTATTTAAATCCTGCAACCACCATAAGCGCCCTTTTTCATTTGGAAAAGCAAGGTCCCAATGAGGATCCAGAGATTTACATGGCTCGCAAACAACTCCTAGGGGTGGTGGCAAACATAATTGATGACTCCACTGACCCCCTTGACTTTAATGTACCCGCCTTTCGGGAATCATTAGTGAAGGGACTCAATGGACAGACTCAATTAGCTCTGCGCACTTCAGATATCGCGCAAGGAACCTGGGACGAGTTAAGAGCAGACATTGCCAGAGTGGCAGCAATTATGAGAAGGTCTGGCGATTTCAAGCCGCCCAAGACAGGGAGAAGAAAAGACAAGGAGGAGGAAGATGCAGCAATTTTTACAGTCACGTATGCCAACAATGGACCTGGTCCACAGAACCAGAACAACCCCACAGGGGAGCCAGGGACCAAAAAGGTTAGGTTTAACCAAGGGTACCAGGGCAAGAGAGGACGCGGTCGCTCGTGGAGAGACAGAGACACTGTGTACCACGGTAGACTGGGAGAGTGCCCAGCTCCAGACGCTGGGTACACAAGACCTCTTCCATCCGCGCCGCCCTCGTCCTATCGAAGCCAACCCCAAGCACAGGGAACCTACCAAAGATCTTCCAACTCTCCCCTCCCTCTTCTCCCCCTCCTCTTCCCCCTCCTCTTCCCCCTCCCCGATCAGCCTTTCAGACCAGATCACAGTATGACCAAAGAGAAGGAGGCTGTCCACCAACCATGGATCCTCTTCGCTGGCATGCGTGGATGCGTCTGAAGGACTGGGGACATGACATGACTCATTTTGATGGCCAGCCTAATGACATCCTCTTCCAAGTGCTTGCGGAGGAAGAGAGAGCTGGGAGGAACCAGAACACTCCCATTGCAACGCGCCATCCCTTAGAGGACACAAGCCCCTTTAAGGAATCGCCCGAACCCACAGCCTAGAGGTGCCCGAGTCGCATGGATCTCCCCCAGAATGTCGTGGCAAAACTTACGCCGGACAGATGGGGTAGGCCCACGATCGAAGCAGGGATTGGCGATCTCGGGAACAGGACCCCTGCCACTTTGTTAGTTGATACAGGTGCTGCTACGAACATTCTGCAGCCACATTTGGCTAAGAAAGGTGAGCCCACAGGAAAAAACGTTTCACTTTCAGGTTTTGCTGGAGGCAGCCAGAAAGCCCCAATTTGGAAAAATATTCCCCTCACAGTTGGGAAAGTTTCCACCAGGATTTCTGCCTGCTCAAGCAAAGATGACAGTGATGGAATTTTGGGCGCCCCGTTTTTGAAAGAGCACTGTTTCACAGTAGATCTAGCCAACGGATTTTTATGGGAAATTCCGGAAGGACCCAGAGAAATAAACGCCATACACAGATGCTCAGCCATTAAAGTCCCTATGCCACTCTCCCCAATCACTGGAGACCCCTGGGTGGAAGAATTCCCAGAAGTATGGGTTAAGGACAAGGCAGAGTGTGGGACTGTGAAGGACGCGTGTGTTCTCATTACAGGTCGAGACCCCAAACCACAGAAGCAATACAAATTCCCTGCAGACGCAGAGGAAGGAATTGCCAAAACCATTCAGGGACTTTTGAAATGGGATGTCATCACCCCAATGCAGTCCATCTGCAACGCACCCCTCTGGCCCGTCTTAAAAGCAGACGGAGTCACATGGAAAATGACAGTAGATTACCGAGTTCTGAACACCCTCACAGCTCAGGAAGTCACTGACATCACCAGAAAAGTTCTAAATCCGATCAGAAACACCGGCTTCAAAGCCAGCTGTCAAAAGGCTCAGCCAATGCAGCTAGCACTAGGACCTGGTGGAAAAGCCCCAGACATACACAGAATGCAGGCAGTCTCATGCCTGACAGATGCAACTGCCGCACAACCTTTGCGGGCGCTGTTGGAAATCTTCAACATCTCAAGGGATTTCATAGAAGCTCTTGCTGACAAGGCAAGCCTGCTCTATGCCTTCCTGAAGAAAAATGCTTCATGGCAGTGGAGTCCTGAGCAGCAGCCAGCGCTTGCTACAGAAGCAACCAGCCTGGAAATGCTCCCTGACCCACCAGCCACCTCTTCCCTGGCGGAGTGTTCAAATACTCCCCCACAGACAGAGGGCTTTGACCCTCCCCTCCCTCTCAACTGTCAAATGCAGAGGAACTTCAGCCGGTGCTTGCTGAAATCTCTCACAGCCAAACCATGGCACAGCACACTCGAAGAATCTGGGACCCAGGAAGACAGGTGCTGCCTGTGAGCAGAATCAGTCTCACCAGAGCTGATACACATTCTCCCTTTGGAGTACTCAGTAAAACTTTTTTTCTTTCTTGTTCACTTCACCCTTTGAAGCTTTGAGTGACACTTTTCTCTCTACTATCTTTAATGACACCTTCCTGATATAAAAATCAGAAAGTGTCATAAGGGGGGAGATAAGGCACTCACTGACACAACCACAAGCAAAGGGGGGAGCAGAAGAATTAATTTTTTTTTTAATCTCCCGGAATCTCCCGGAATCTCCAGGTAAGGTACATTGCACACAGGAAATTCCACCCCCTCTTCACTGAGACAGTAATTTTGAACAGCTGACAGCCTAAGAACTCAAGTTTTGCAGCTTGGTTCAAACAGAAGTCCGACAGGCAGCCAGTTACTGTAAGTCTTTGCAAGATCTTTTCTTTAACACAATTGTCGGGACTCCCCTTTAAACACAGGGAATCCCTCCAAAAATTTCAGCAGTACAAGGTTTCTGGTAAAATGGAACAGCTGTCGTGCTTGGAAGGCACACGGACTGTCCTGACCCCAGCCAAGCCAATGCCATCTCCTGGGCAGGAGAAATGCAAAAGATATTTTCAAGCCATGTGGTCTAGATGCTTGCAGAGTTTGTATTTAAAGAGTGCATCAGCGCCAGGAAAAGGAGAGAGCGCTCACACAAAGTTTTGTGCTCACTTCAAACTTTAAAGAGACATGTTTTGATAAGCCACCAATCTTTAGATAGCAACATTCAAAAGGATTTTGCTGTGAGGAAAAAAGGAGAGAGATCCCTTTTTCTCGGTGGTTGGGCACAGCAAAGCAAAAGCTCAGGGAACTATGCAAATTCCCCCCCCTTTCATTAACTTGACTTCATTTACAGCAACCAGCTGGGAACCAACTCGCCACGCTCAACCGGACCCCCCCCTTCTTCACTGTGATCAACACAGGAAGACAAAAGAGCCAAATGCCCTCGAGGCAAGGCGAGCCCAACTTTGTCTCTGTGCCTGTCAGCGCAGGAATACAGCTTCAAGAGAGAGAGAGAGAGCATTTACTGATCAAGATTTGTCCTTCTAACTAATTACTACTAAAGGTATTAATATGTAGGGAATGTACTAATGATTAATGTGTACTAATTTTCTTCTGACTTTTCTGTCTCAAATTGAAGAGAAAAATGTAAGACTCTCACTCTCCATTTAAAATTCAAATAAACCTGCTGACTTGCCACCTTCCAGGGCTAAACCCAAAGGAGGACTCTGTATTTAAAGTTCTAGCAGTAAGCATTGAAATTAGAGAAACTAGAAACTTAGAGATCATCCTTATCTCATTTCTATCTAATCAATCTTTTTGCAAAACAATTATTTTTGTTTTCATTCATTTTTGGGAAAGTTTTCTTTTTAAAACAAAACTTTTATCTTTCCAGAGGAAAGCAGCTTTGGAGACTGCTCTTCTTTTTGTTCATTTTTGAAATTGCTCTATTAGAAAAGGCTCAGGTTTGAATTGCCAGCTTAAGTCAAGGACATGCAGCCTTTTCCCCTTTCTTTTGGGAAAAGGAACCCTTGATACAGTCAGCAGCCTGGAGTCTGCTTTACTCATTTTCCCCCCAATTTTTCTGGACAAGGAGAGAGTTCACTTGCCATTTTTTGTAACTCCAATAGCAACCCTTGCGTGGAAGTTCATTATTTTTTTAACAAGACAAACAACAAGTAACATTTATTCTTATTGTAAGTCTGGCTACACAAATCTAGAAGACAATGCGCAGAGTGTGTCTATCTATACGCGTATTCTTCCAGAACATGTCTAGCTTTCATCTTAGTACAAACAAGACCTCTTTGGACTATACCATGTGTTACAAGTGTATAGGAAGGTCTACGTTTTGGATTTGTTGTTTAGCTTAACTTATTCAGAATTTTCTCAGGGTAAAAATTTCTGAAAATGCTGCCAATATGAATGCTTGAATGACCACTAATAATTTTTATTAAAAACAGCCAAAATGCTTTGTTTAATTTCATGAAATGCAGTTATTTTTGCTAACTGTACTCCCATGGTACAATGCGTACAACAATGTGAAGGAAGAAACTGGTTTGCTATGCAAAGACATCCCCCTTCCTTTTGTCATTGAACATGTGCAAGTTCTAGACAGACATGCCATAGTTCAGTAACATTAAGGAATGGAAACTTCTTTTGTAGGAAGAAAAGAAGAAACTTGAAGACTTTTTCAGTTTACCTGTTGTGTAAATAACCAACTTGGTTCGCTTTGAGTTGACACAGCTAATGTCAAGAAAAGTGATCTGAAGAATTGAAGATGGTGTACTAAACACTGAAGAAACATGATTGTATTTCTTGCATGTTTTTCTTGTTTGTAAATAATTTCAAATGTTTACAACTACCTCCCATAATGAGGACTGCCCTCAGGGATATATGTATCAATGCAGTATAGTTTATGCTACTGATTTTTATAACTAATTTTCTAGTTTTACATGTTTGGTACAAATAGTAATGAATAATAGTCTACCTCATTAATGCTATTGGTTTAAAGCACATAATTGTTATGCCTCACCTTAGCAGTGTTAATGCACATAGCCTATGGAAAAGTCATATGCTTGTTTGCTTCCGGTGTCCGGTATTCACAGTGACAATTTGGATTTTTGTAGGGCTAGGCATTTTTAATTTTTGGTCCATCCCCAACGAGTAGACTAGATAGATGGTCATAGGTGGAAGGAAATCTTTTCCAACTTGGATCCAGACCAGACGGGACTACATCGCCACAAGCAATGGGTTACCAACGATACTGGACTGTTGGACTTTTGTTGTTGTTTCATCATGGACTATCTGACGTGTTCCCGTTACACACGTCAACCCCACGTGTATGGAAGTCATGGCGTTCACACCGTTTCACTCAGTGAAGCCATGAAAGGGGGACTGTTAGGAGGTGAACTTTGAAAATGCTTTTATTTGTTATTTTCTGACCTGCATGCACACCAGGAATGGTGCCAGCAAGTGTCTTTGCTTTGGGAGAATGTATGCATGAGTTAATGTGACTCTCTCTGTAAAATGAGGTACCACACAGCCTGTATCTCCATGCAAATGAGGTCACAGACGTCTCTTGCACATTTACCCAGCAGCCTTTGGGAACAAGAAGCATCTCCATTACAGCCCTTCCACAGAATGTAAAAAAACAACAACTTTCCACCATTGAGGAATCTCTACCTCGCATGTACCCACAGGATGCTTGGCATTTGCATGTATAAAGACCCGGCCAGATCCATCTACATACCTAAAGGTTTCCATGCCAACCTATCTTGACACCTGGACCAAAATCCTTCCTTGTAGAAAGGTGTAGATTTTCAGCATTGCCCCACCTTAGGAGGAGGGAACCCCCACATCCTTTAGCCAATGGTATAGGGATGGGATGGACCCAGAAACACCCCAAGCCAGCCCCCAGACTAACTGATAAGAGGGGGTGCAACCTTTTGTTAAGGGGTTTTTTGCTTGCTCTGACTTCTGCAGCTGCTGCTCCTTCTTCATATCAACAAGATAGCTAAGGTAACTTATTGTGGTAACTTGGAGTCGCGACCAAGGAACCATCACACATATAGCTGGCCTATCTGTGTGTAGCAAAAGTAAGGAATCCTTAGTTAGAAACAATCCTTGTTCCTGAGCACTGGAAGAACCAACATCTCCTGAAGCAGATAAGTATAATTGCTTTTCCCCCTCCTGAAGACATACCTTTAGCTTAAATCCCAATATTGTTTTCCATTTCTACTGTATCTAAAAGGAACTTGAATGTATGTGTGTGTGTATCTGTTTTTGTATGACTGTAATGATAAGAACCTTCAGTAAAGAGAATCTTGATTCAAATTAAGAAACCTTTGTCAAGCATCATTCCTTGAAGAAATAGGCTTCTCAGCCGACGGACACCGGTTTCTCTGTATACATTGGCAAAAAGACCTCAAAAGTTAGTCAGCCATTGCGTAGATAAGCAGTTCGGCTAACAGGAAGGTACCGGCTGGATATCAGGAAAAACTTTTTACAGTAAGAACAGTGGAACCAGGAGCCTAGGGAGGTGGTGAGCTCCTTCTCATTTGCAGCCTTTAAGCAGAGGCTGGAGAAACCCTTGTCAGGGATGCTCCAGGCTGATCCTGCATTGAGCAGGGGGGCTGGACTAGATGGCCTGGATGGCCCCTCCCGACTCTGTGTGATTCTAGGATCCTATGAAAATGCCCCAGAAACGGGGGGTCTGTAATAGGCCATCTCTTCCTCTGCCTGTAGGCATTCTGTTGCACCAGTTATACAGATTACACATAAATACAACTGCTGCTACTACTACAGCTGGCAACATTTATTTAGTGCTAACGGCACTCCAAGTGCAGTCGATCGCCAGAGTGATGCCACTCCCAACTGCAGATGTTTTTCAAAGGATATCTTTTGAACTGATCAAGGTCTTTTCACCAAATGTAAATGGTTTTTAAATGCACCTATGAACAGGCAGGCACGTAAGTATGCTTCCGTGGGTGAATCCCTTGCTAGAAGGGGAATCCAGGTGGCCTAGCTGCTTCATGCCCAGTTCCCCTTTTCACACACCCCAACAGCTGGAAATGCAGCCACACAGCTCTTTAAAGAAAACGGGAACCCCACTGACTGGCCGCTGTGCCCCCCGGCACACCCCACCCATCAGTCAAGAGCAGCCCCAAATGACCTGCAAATACCCTTTTCGAGCAGAATCTGTGGCGGCAACAGGGTGCAGCTTTCCACCCATTTTAAAGGGGCATTTAAGCAAGTGCAATTGTGTTCTGGATTGCAGAGTAATATTTGTGGTCACTGTTATGTGCCTTCAACTACCACAGATTTCATGGGGGTTCTCTAAAATATGGAACAGGATGTAGGTTGATCTAGAGGAAATCCTATACTCTATCTTGATGAGATGGTCAGCATAGCATATAAGCAATTGTTGTAACTGTAAAAAAAAAATGAATTGTTCCGGTTTTGGCGACTTGCTAGACAGGCACGCTCCATCTCGCTTGGATGTGAGCACCCCGTTATCGCTGCAGATGGGAGGGGTCCCAGACCATTCTGGGTCCCCCGAGAGCCCTTGCAGGGGGCTTACAGCCTGGGGCATGAGGGATGCCTCTTCTAAGGCGACAGCTGAAGAACTGAGGCTCCCCTTGGCCCCTAGAGGTCCTGCTGCCGTGAGCCCAACGTGGATGCAGAGGTGCATGCCGGACGAAGCGAGCAAGAGATCTAGCGTTTTGTTGCTCCCACCGATCCCCGGAAGCAACCATTGGCATGAACTGTGAGTCTGAGCGTGTTTGGAACTGACTAAGTGTCGAAGTGACTAACTGACCGAAAGCCCTAACTTAATTCTGAAGAGGAGGAAGATTGGGGATCCCCCCCCCCCGGGAAAAGTACAAATCGAAGGCCAGAGAGTCAGTTGGTGCTGAAAGCTAACCTAGCTGAAGACCGTGTAGACCAGTGCAGAGTGCAATTAAATAAACAGACCTTCAGAGTGTCCAAACAAACTTTTTCTTATCTAAACAATGTCTCTACGAGGAGATAAAATGGCGGCAAAAAAGAGACCTTTTCCAGGAACTGCCAGCTCACAGACATTGAGACATAAGCCGGAAGTGCCTACTGATTTCCCAAACATGTTAACTACGGCTTTGTGCCCTCTGCTGGACCAGATGACTAACCTCAACAGTAAATCTGATGATCTGCAGAAACAGCTGAAAGAACGAGTACTAAGACAGAAGAAACTCATAAACCGGTTGTACTGGAAGCTAAGACGAACTTGATAAATCAGAGACTGGAGGTGGTGGAGAAAGAGCAGATTTCCGATGAGCAGCTACTATGGCTTCAAATGGAGAAATCATTATATGTCCTGAGATTCCAGGGTATTCCAGAACAAAAACGGGAGAACTTAAAGGAGATATTAAGCGAAGCATTAGCACCAGTGACAGATCTGACAGCAGAACTGATGCAAAGCGATATGGATATGGAAATGGGAGGGGCTTGGCTTGACAGCAGCTCATGTGAAAGGGATCAAGGTGTTATGGTTGATCATGAGCTCAACATGAGCCTGCAGTGTGATGTGGCTGTGAAGAAAGCTAATGCAATCTTAGGATGCAATCTGCAATCTTGCAGATGACACGAAGTTGTTCAGGGTGGTGAAAACCAGGGAGGAGTGTGAGGCACTCCAAAGGGATCTGTTGAGGATGGGTGAGTGGGCGTCAATGTGGCAAATGAGGTTTAATGTGGCCAAGTGCAAAGTGATGCACATTGGAGCCAAAAATCCTAAATATAAATACACGTTGATGGGGTCTGAACTGGCAGAGACAGACCAAGAGAGAGATCTTGGAGTCGTAGTGGATAACTCAATGAAAATGTCTAGACAGTGTGTAGCTGCAATAAAGAAGGCCAATGCTATGCTGGGGATTATTAGGAAGGGAATTGAAAACAAATCAGCCAGTATCATCATGCCCCTGTATAAATCATTGGTGCGACCTCATTTGGAATACTGCGTACAGTTCTGGTCACCACATCTCAAAAAGGATATTATAGCATTGGAAAAAGTGCAGAGAAGGGCAACTAGAATGATAAAAGGGTTGGAACACCTTCCCTATGAAGAAAGGTTAAAATGCTTGGGGCTCTTTAGCTTGGAGAAACGACGGCTGAGGGGTGACATGATCGAGGTTTATAAGATTATCAATGGGATTGAGCAGGTTGAGAAAGAAGTACTTTTCTCCCTTTCTCAGAATACAAGAACTTGTGGGCACTCCATGAAATTGCTGAGCAGTCAGGTTAGAACAGATAAAAGGAAATACTTCTTCACCCAAAGAATGATTAACATATGGAATTCACTGCCACAGGAGGTGGTGGCAGCTGCAAGCATGGACAGTTTCAAGAGGGAATTAGATAAACATATGGAGCAGAAGTCCATCAGTGGCTATTAGCCACAGGGTATAGATGGGAACTCTCAGTCTGGGGCAGGTGATGCACTCTATCCTTGGTGCTGGAGGGGGCAGCAGTGGGAGGGCTTCTGGTGCCCCGGCCCTACTGCTGGACCTCCTGATGGCACCTGGTATATTTTGGCCGCTGTGTGGCAGAGTGTTGGACTAGATGGGCCATTGGCCTGATTCAACATTGGCTTCTCTTATGTTCTTATGTTCTTATGTAGGATGCGAAGAAAGCTAATGCAATCTTAGGATGCATTAACAGAAGCAATGTGTCCAGATCATGGGAGGTGGTAGTTCTGCTCTATTCTGCTATGGTCAGTTCACACCTGGAGTACTGTGTCCAGTTTTGGGCACCACACTTTAGGAAGGATGTTCACAAGCTCAAGCGTGTCCAGAAGAGGGTGACCAGGATGGTGAGAGGGTTTGAATCCAAGTCCTATGAGGAAAGGCTGAAAGAGTTGGGTATGTTTAGCCTGGGAAAGAGAAGGCTTAGAAGGGAAATGATTGCAGTCTTCAAGTATTTGAAGGGCTGTCGTGTAAAAGATGGAGCAGATCTGTTCTCTCTTGCTCTGGATTGCAAGACTAGATGTAATGGGTGGAAATTACAAGGGAGTAGTTACCGGCTAAATATCAGAAGAAACTTCCTAACTGCAAGAGTGGTTGAGCAGTGGAACAGACTGCCTCGGGAGGTGGTGGATGCTCCTTCCCTGGACATTTTCAAGCGATGGCTGGACAACCATCTTTTGGGTATGTTGTAGGTATGTCGGGCTATCTTTCGGCTATGCTTCTGCAGAGTGCAGGGGGTTGGACTAGATGACCTGCAAGGTCCCTTCCAACTCTAACATTCTATGATTCTATGGTTTACCGAACCTACCCAGATTTTATTAAGAAAAATAAACTGCCTGGTGAAATATTTGTTAAGTTCTCCAAGAGATCAATGAGATATATAATCCTAAAGGCTACTAATGGGATAACCCTGAAAATCCAAGGTGAAGAGACCCGAATATTAAAAGACATTCCATTTGAAATACGAAAGCAGAGGAGACAATATAAATGGATATTTCTGGAAGGACTTATCTTCAACTTCAACTGGCTCTTCAACTACGAGAGCCGGTTTGGTGTAGTGGTTAAGCGTGCGGACTCTAATCTGGGGGAACTGGGTTTGATTCCCCACTCCTCCACTTGCAGCTGCTGGATGACCTTGGGCAAGCCATAGTTCTGGCACAGCTGTTCTTGAAAAAGAGCCGTTTCTGTCAGAGCTCTCTCAGCCCCACCTACCTCACAGGGTGTCTGTTGTGGGGAGGGGGAGGGAAAGGAGTTTGTAAGCCGCTCTGAGACTCCTTTGGGTAGTGAAGGGCGGGGTATAAATCCAATCCTTCTTCTTCTACAAAGATAAGAAAGAGAAGACTGACTCTGTCCAAAAAGCAAAGATATTTTTGGAGAAACATCAAACAACAGCCAAAGAAAAAGGGAAAACAGAGGGCAGCAAACAAACTGCAGAAGAAAGTGAATATGGATCGGGAGACAGTGGAAGTACAACTGGCAAATTCCCAGAAGACTCTGATGCTGAAAAAGGAGCAGCCGCTTCGAAACACCTCAAAGTTATACTGACTTACAACAAAAGCAAACACAAGAAAAATAAGAAATAGGCAAAACCATATGTAGCTTAACTCTGAAAGTCTTTTACTTGTTTGTTATGTGTGAGACTGGCTCACACCTATTCTGGCTAAATATGCTTGCTTTAGCTTGATTCTACATTAATTTTAAACAGATATATTCCTCTTATATTTTATTTCACTTTAAGGTCAGGAAACACAATAACCTTTTTATATATATTACAAAACTAGGAGAAAGGCCCGTAGTGGGAAGAACTACAACAGGCTCTAGAAGGAAGCTCCAGGTGAGGGTCCCGGCTGTGGCTGGTGGGGCGGCGGAGGGAAGGGGAAAGAGAGGGAGGCAAGCCGCGTCCATTTCCTTCTGCTCAGCTATCAGGCAGGGCTGTCTCAAGTCATTCTGCTGCCCCAAGTGGGTAGAATGGGAGGAGAGCCTCATGGTCACAGGCAGTGTTCCCTCTAAGCTGAGTTAGTGTGAGCTAGCTCACCATTTTTTAGCCTCTGGCTCACACATTCTTGTCTCAGCTCAGGAAGGAGGGCTCCAGAGTAAACTAATTTATGCGATAGTCAAATCGTTCGCTCACAACTTTAATGCCAGTAGCTCACAAAGTAGAATTTTTGCTCACAAGATTCCACAGCTTAGAGGGAACACTGGTCACAGGTATGGTTCCCTCCACCCCTGACTTACGTTGATTTGGGGCTATGCAGTGGCAGCTAAGGTGGAAAAGCACATCCTCCTATGCCTTGTCTTCTGGGTTCCAAGGGTCTGGAAAGCGGTTCCATAGCCAGTTACAAGGTTGCCAACCCTGGGTTGGGAAATACCTATAGATTTGAGGGGTAGAGCCTGGGGAGGGCAGGGCTTGGGGTGGGAGAGGGACCTCAGCAGGGTATAATGCCACAAAGTCCACTGCCCAAAACAGCCATCATCTCCAGGAGAACTGATCCTGGTCATCTGGAGATCAGTTGTAATAGCTGAAGATCTCCAGGTGCCACCTAGAGGTTGGCTTGTGTTAATTTGGGGCTATGCAGTGGCAGCTAAGGTAGAAAAGCACCTATGCAATGTCTTCTGGCTTTCAAGAGTCTGGAAAACAGTTTCATAGCCAGTTACAGGGTTGCCAACTCTGGGTTGGGAAATACTTGTAGATTTGAGGGGTAGAGCCTGGGGAGGGTTTGGGGTGTGGAGGGACCTCAGCAGGGTATAATGCCGTAGAGTCCCCTGCCCAAAGCAGCCATTGTCTCCAGAAGAACTGATCTTGGTCATCTGGACATCAGTTTCAATAGCTGGAGATCTCCAGGTGCTGCTTGGAGGTTGGCTTATGTTAATTTGAGGCTATGCAGTGGCAGGTAAGGTGGAAAAGCACCTCCTCCTATGCCTTGTCTTCTGGGTTCCAAGGGTCTGAAAGTGGTTACGTAGCCAATTACACGGTTGTCAACTCCGGGTTTGGAAATACCTGTAGATTTGAGGGATAGAGCCTGGGGAAGGCAGGGGTTGGGGTGCGGAGGGACTTCAGCAGGGTATAATGCCATAGAGTCCTCTGCCCAAAGCAGCCATCGTCTCCAGGAGAACTGATCTTGGTCATCTGGAGATCGATTGTAATAGCTGGGAAATTTTCTGTAGGGGAAATGATGTGCTGTGGCTGGGGAACACGGTGTTTTGTGGGAGATCTCCAGGCCCCACAGGGAGATTGGGATATGTCTTTTACCTCAGGACTCCCAACAGCAACAACAAGCTGTTTAGAATGTTAGAGGCAAAGGCCAATCAGGTCGCATGTACAAATGACCTCTGTGTTCTGACTGGCCACTGGGGGGAGAGGAAAAGCAGACTGTTTAGAATATTGGAGGTGAGACTAAGGCAACGCAGCCAGTGGACAGGGACAGCTTTTGAATGACAGATCAACGAGCCAAAGGCTGAGGGTGCCGTGTGGAATGTTCAGCAACGCACCACCACCAAAACAGCTTTATAATATTGGAGAGATATGATCCTTGCTTTAGCTTTTGTATTTTAGTTTTAGCTCCCTTTCCCCTTTTCTTGTAGCTTGTGTAGTAAAAGAGCATTAATTTTTTAAAAAAATATATGAATTCAGCTACATTAATTGTGGCATTTAATTTGCCTCTATTTTAGTAAAATCCCTCCATGCTTTTATAAGCACAATTAACAATTAGAGCATCTCTCCAAGGGAATTAAACCCAAAAACTAGTTCATTGCTGAAATCATGGCTGCTCAAGAAGAAGGGCAGCGAGGCATGAAGATATAATCCACTGAGCGTCATACCTGACCGCCGGAGACCATCTGCAGGCTAAGAAAATCCATGGCAGCATTTTGTTTTAAAGTACAGGTAAGCTGTACGCTTGGAGAACTGTTACATTTCAAAGTGTGAGTCCAGTAGCACCTTTCAGCTCACCACTCGGGCTTGGAAGCTCCCTGGGTGACCTTGGGCCAGTCACGCACTCTCTGCCTGATGTACCTCATAGGGTTGTTGTAAGGACAAAACAGAGGAGAGGAGAATTATGTGAGCTGCTTTTAGTGGCCATTACAAGTCGTCATCCCCCCATTCCTTCTCTAATGATCTTCTCTCTCTTTCTCCCCTCTCCCTTCCCTGTCAATCTTCCCCCTTCTCTACTTCTTACCCCTCCCCTTCTCCAACAATCCCCCCCCTTTCTCCCCCTTTACTTATCAATCTACCTCCCCCCTCTCTTTGCCCCCCCTCGTCCTCCATCAGTCTACCCCTTCCCCCTCTGTGACCCTCACCCCTCTTTCTCCCCCCTCCCTTCCTGTCAATTCTCTCTCCCTTCCCTCCCCACTCCTCTTTCTCCCTCCTCCTTACCTTGATATCCTCTTCCTGACTCACAGGAGGGAACCCCATACTCCCCCTTAATGGAGCCCAGAGCAGCTTCAGGCCTCAGCAGCCGACTCCCGGCCTGGCAGTGCCAGCCGTCGTGTTTGGAAGCTGCTCCAGAGGCCCAGAGCAGCTCCCCGGGGCTGTCAGTCCAGCTTGTGACAGGAAATGGGGCAGAGCCCACCCCATCACTTCCGCACTCTTCCTGGTCGTTGCCTGTGTCTTAGACCAGGTCTCAGTCTCTCAAAATGAAGGAAGACTCTGGCCTGATCTGCATCTAGCATTTGCTCCGCTGTCTTACCAAACCCACACTGGAACAGAAATCCCACATTGCATACCACCAGGGGTCTTTTTTTGGGGGGAGCACACCGGAGCACAGCTCTGGCAGCTCAGGAGCCAAGCCCCGCCCCCAACCGGCGTTCCCGGAGTCTTTCAGGCAGACGAATATCAATTTCAGCTCCATTATATCCTATGGGCCATTGAAGTCAATGGTGAAAACATAGGGTATATTCTGGGGGCTGGAGGGGAAGGGGTTTGAGGGAGAGGCTCCAAAGTCATAGGGTAGCTTATGGAGCCTCTCCCCAAGATACCCACCAAGTTTTAAGAACATTGGATCAGGGGGTCCAATTCTATGGGCCCCCAAACAGGTTGGCCCCATTCCCTCCATTGTTCTCTATGGTGGGAAAAAGTAACTTTTCTTCCCACCATAGAGAACAATGGAGGGAATGGGGGCAACCTGTTTGGGGGCCCATAGAATTGGACCCCCTGATCCAATGTTCTTGAAACTTGGTGGGTATCTTGGGGAGAGGCTTCATCAGCTACCCTGTGAGTTTGGAGCCTCTCCCTCAAACCCCCTCCCCTCCAGTCCCCAGAATATACCCTATGTTTTCACCATTGACTTCAATGGCCCATAGGATATAATGGGGAGGAATTGCCGCCAAATTTCTTTCATTCCCTCCTTTCCTTCTCTCCTTTTCCTCTTTCCCTCCTTCTTCTCTCTCTCTTTCCCATCTTCTCTTCTCTTTCCTCCTTTCCTTGTTTCTCTCCTTCTTCCCTCTCTTTCTTTCCCTCCCCTTTCCTTCTCTTTCTTTCCCTCTTTCCTTCTCTCTACTGTCTCTCTTTCCTTCCCTCCTTTCTCCTTCTGTGGCCCAACTGTAGTGAGAAGGAGTTTAAACTTTAAACTCCTTCTCTCTTAGCTCCCCCACCCAGGCCAGCTGGGGAAGGGAAGGGGAGGCTTTTGAAGATGCCTCCCCCCTCCTTTTGCTTCCCCTTCTGACATCACTTCCGGTGATGTCAGGGGCCATGGCATATGCTAATGGCCTAATAGCTCATTAGCATACCATATGCTAATGATCTCCTGCAGCTGTTTTTCTACGAAAAGACCCCTGCATGCCACTTTCACTTTGATTGAGTGTCACATTTTATGGCAGTGTGTCCAGACTGCATGCTGCTTTCACTTCATTTGATCTCTGGTTTAATGGTGGCTGTCTGCATAGATTTATGGCTGTTTCATGGCCATTCGGGCGTGACTCTGCAATCAGCATGGTGTTGGCCTGGGATAGTTGAATGTGGTTTTGAACTGCATCTTTTTCTGTTCCAGTGTGGGTTTGGTAAAAATGCTAAATGCAGATTGGCCCTCTGACATGAGCTGGTTATAAGCAAGTTGTTGCACAGTGTTACAGCTGCACAAGAGGACTATACCGCATGAGCATATATTACATACTTGAGTCAGTTCTTAAATGCTCACTTAGACAAGCCACATCATAAATACCATAAGACTCATTGCAATGAAAAGGAAATGCGTTGATCATAGGGTTGGGATCCGGACTAGATTACCATGGATATGGGGGGGTGCCCCATCCCAAATGCTGATCCTGGGAGACAGAGGGCCGTCTGGAAAAGCACGGGAATTGGATGTATCCTGTGGGAGGGGCAGATCAGCAAAAACCACCCCATCTTGCACCCATGGAAGCCTCGGAAGGATCCAAACCGCAGCAGACTCCCATTTGACTTTTCCAGTCAATTGTGCCAAATCTTTTTGTTCTTGTGCTGTAGCCAATGCAAGGGCAATACCAGAGGGCTTCTTTACAAACATTTTTATCCTACACAGAAGGTAACATCACCCAAGTGTAACCAGGAGACAAATATATTGATCTCTTAAGGACAAGAGAGCGTCTCTTTCTCTTCGGCAGTTTCCTCTCTTTTGTAACTCTGCACCACACTCACAGTTTAAATATACATTCATTTATATTTATCTTTGTCCTTCTATTTTTCATGCTTGCACTGCTAATTGTATTCTTAAAAAATCCATAATAAAATCACAACTTTGTTTTTGTGCGCTCTCTCTCTCTCTCCCTCTCTCTCTCTCGTGTGGCATGCACATCGTGCTCCCAGGAGGCATCTGAATTCAACAGCTGAGATGCTTGAAACTGTTCTGTTAGTGACTTTCCTCCCTTATGCAGAACTAGGTTGTTTTTACTCTGAACAACTGCCTGTGACGTGTGGTGTGGCGGTGAGAGCCTCGGACACGGACCCGGGAGACCCCGGTTCAAGTGCCCATTCCACCTCGGAAGCCGGCTGGGTGGTCCTGGCCCAGTGACACCCTCTCAGCCTTGCAGGAAAGATTCTCTCTTCATTATTTAGAATGTACCTTTTCCATTCAGAACAGGAGTTTAAGGCAGCTGCCATTTCATCTTGTATAAAACTAGCCCTGTTCAGAAGTCACAGTAAAATCCGTGTAGTGTTCACTTGATTTTTCCTTATACC
The DNA here is from genome assembly GCA_029375565.1 of Gekko gecko. NCBI lineage: Eukaryota > Metazoa > Chordata > Lepidosauria > Squamata > Gekkonidae > Gekko > Gekko gecko. Next base: position 67,417,612 of record JAPDNY010000014.1, on the reverse strand, counting down.
ACTGAGCAACCCTTATGTCATACGCAATGCATTTGTGGGGCAAACCCACCGTGTATCCAGGGGCTGGTCCCTGGCTTCAACAGCCGTGCGAATGTATGTTGGCTCTTCCTTGCAAACAGATATATGCACGTGTATGCAAGATGTACATGCATTCACCATAACATGAGAACAGGGCTAGCTACAATGAAGTTGTAGGACCCTTTCTGCCCACAGTCTCTGCGGTTCACTCCAGTATTCAAACCTTGATTTTGAAACGCGTGTGGGGGAACTTGCCTCAAACTACACTTTGGATTATTCTACACTTCCTGGGAGGACCTCTCATGCAGCCTTTTTATTTTCCTGGATTCCCAGATAGGTACTAATTATAGGGAAAGACCTGCAGCACAGCTTGTGAGCGACCAAGCCAAAGGTCAGGGCTGCCTGCCTGCCTGCCTTCCATGGCACAGGGTACCCCCGGGCCCTCTTGTCACACTCCCTTCTCCACAAACCCCCCTCCCCAATTGTCGCCATGTTCTCCCCCCAGCCCCATTGGGGTCCTGGTCACACACACAATTAGCTGTGCCACAGGTGCGAATGCCAGGTGGATTTAAGGGATGCAATCATACACAAGCATCGGGGAAGTGCCCTGCACCCGTCGGCAACCTGCAGAAGCCGAGTAAAAAGACACCAGGGAAAGTTCGATAGCAAATGGGTTGCTATGGGCCACAGATGGACTTTCCCCTGTGTAATCACTCCAGTGCGCTCTCATGGCGTCGGGATGGTCTGATCAGGCCATCCTGACTCCCTCCCGTTCCCCCTCCGGTCTCAGTATGCGCATCATCGCACACTGCATAGGGAGCCCTCAGTGTGGAGCGGCAAATCATCAATGAAGCGCACTGGAAACACATGGCAAAAAAAACCCATGACTCACCCGTGGTTGCATCTGATCACGCAGTGGCGGGCCTGCAGCTTCCAAGGACTGTCTAATCACACAACCGCGGATCAAATTCCTACAGAGCAAATAGCCTCACTTCCCCCCTAGTTTATCTTGTTTGTGTGACCACCACCTAGGACTATCTTCTCTTCTGCAATTGCATGGGCTCTCTCCACCCACCCGACTGCAGCTATGGCAGAGAGAGACCGCCTTGCACTCCTTTTAGACCCATCAATGCCATCCCATTTAGAATAGCAAGGAAAACATAACTGTGATCTTGGAGGCTGAGAGAAAGAGGGTGCCTGGAATCTTTTGCATTTTTCTTCCTCTAGAAATGTTTCTTAGTGGGAAAATGGAAATCAGGGTAGCATTTCCTGTCTGGGGAGGGTACTCTGCCAGGCTACTGGCCCAGGAAAGTACCCAGCAATACAAGCCTCAGTGCCAGGAAAACATTTAAAGTAAAAGCCAAAAGGTAGAAAAGTATGAAAGGTATGAAACAAAGAAATACTTAAGTATTTCTAACTAGAGAAGATGATGATGATGAGGATGAGGATGATGATGAAGAAGAAGAAGAAGAGGAGGAGGAGGAGGAGGAGATTGGATTTATACCCCACCCTTCACTACCCAAGAGAGTCTCAGAGCAGCCTACAAACTCCTTTCCCTTCCCCTCCCCACAACAGATACCCTGGGAGGTGGGTGAGAGAGCTCTGACAGAAACTGCTCTTTGTCAAGAACAGCTGTGCCAGAACTATGGCTTGCCCAAGGAGGAGTGGGGAATCAAATCTGGCTCTCCCAGATTAGAGTCCACACACTTAACCACTACACCAAACTGGCACCAAGCTGTAGGTTTACAAAATGTGCCAAGGCTGTACCCCAAGTAATCAGCCACAGAAGGGCAAACGCACTGATTGCAGAACCACAGCCTCAAGCCTCATCCACACTTCTTAAAGGGCACACACATACAACTTATGCACTTCTGGAGATACATTAAATGAGCCAGGAGCCAGACTTTCTTGCACACAAACAGAAGCAGATTTTGATTTACCAACAATTTGAAAGCAACAAAGAGAAGCAGAGATGTGAAGGCCGGGCAAAAAGAAAAAAGAAACATTTGGGGGGAAATGTCTTCCCCCACCCCCGAGGCCTTCCCCTCCCCACGGTTTCTAATGGGAAAACTGGGAGGGGTAGGGGGTAGGGGGTAGAGGGACCGAAAAACACTTCTATGAATATTTTCTCCTTCAGAGTGAGTGAAATGCTTTTAAACACAAGATGGGCACGCAGTAGGAATACATGGATACCTGATCTTCACGAGGGAAGCAGAGCATGCAGGGCTCTCTTTGCTTCTCAACTATTGCATGCCTTCTGCTGTCCTTTCACTTGAACTATGGGTGACCTTCTCACCCCACCCTCAAACCACTAGAACAAATTTAGAGTCCAGGGGCACTCTAAATTTGTTCTACTGCTTCAGATCAACACAGCTGATGATCGGGACCTATCCTCAAATCACTGTGACTCATATACCCACAGAAAGAGCAAGAAGTAGCTTATTGGCCTACCTTGCTGGGGGGGGGATGGAAGTGTTATGTCACTTCCAAGCAATGCTCCAGGAATCTCTATGGTTTTTACTGAAGAGTGTCAGTATTCCTTTAGTGTCATCATTGGCACTATCCCCCCTTTCTTTCTGTCACTCCTGAAATCATAGAGTGGAAGTTCTCAATGTCAGCAGGCACATGTTTAGCCTATATAATGCTTCCTTGTAATGCTAGGTAATGCTTTACCAGTACTAGACCAGTTCACAAGTTACGGTGAATGCACATACAATCTGTGTTCAATATACACATATACACTTGATTTTTCTTTATATATTTGTGGAGTAATTCTTATGTACAGGTGAAGGTGTGATTTACATTCTGTATTTAGCCAGGTATTGGTCCCCAGTTTCAATTGCAACATGAATGTACACTGGTTCTTCCTTACAAACAGATGTACACACGTATGTGCAGGGTATACATGCATTCACTGCAATGTGTGGACACAGCTTCAGACTACAAGACGGGAGAGATAAAAACAAAGGGTTAGAAAGGTGGGTGTACTAAACATATGGAGTAGTTTCTATGCTGCCCTATAAATCCAGGCTTAGTCTATACAGTCTTCATATGGAGATTTCTCATGTATTAGTCATGAAGAACTGTTAGAATTCACATTATCTTTTTAGGCTGTGGCAATTAGAATATCTGCATTGTACTCCCAGGTAGAGATGTGAAGGCCTGGAAAAAACCCGGGTTTTTTCCATTTTTTTCCTGGAGCCTTTTTTGTTTTTTTTCTGAAAAATTGAAAAAAAGAAAATAAAAAAAATTGATTATGGAATGTTTTATTTTAACATGATGAATAAAGTATTTTAAGACAAGGTATTCAAATATTTTTCAAATCATTTCTAAAAAATATGTATGGTATCAGATTAATCTAATTTCTGTGCACTGAGGACAAGCAAGTCCTAGGTTACAAACTGAACTCTCCAATGCAAGAACAAGATGCATTTCTTCCTTTAGGAGGTGCTATTGTTACAAGAAAAGAAAAAGGTTTCAGTTTTGTTTTTGCATGTGGGTGGGTATACTGGCACTCAGGCTTCACTGGGCCTCAGAACACTGGAAGAAAATACAGAGCAACAAAAAGGACCTGAAAGTATATACCCAATTTAAAAGGGTAAGAGTTTTAATTTATCTGATTCCAGAACACTGAATCATTTAGCTACATTAGTTTATCTTTATAACCTTTGTGTAAATAATAATTGAATTACTACTAATCTGGTTCTTTACTTCCCCCACCCCACCCACAACCACAGATTAGTGTCTTCTTGCAAACTAACCATTAAATTATTTTTCTTTCTTCCTACTCCCCTCAGGAAAATGGTACGACCAACATCTAGCATATGGAGGCATTTTCACATTCCAAGTTCTTCCAAGAAGAGAAATGTGATTTGCAAATATTGTCAGATGAAATATGCATTTCCAAATGCTACCAGGATGACAAAACACATTCTTGTATGTAACAAGTGTCCTGTAGATATTAAAAAATCTTTCATGAATCTAAGTGAAAAGGACCACAGTGATGAAAATGCACATAGTTTTTCTCAACATTCTCATTCAAAAAGTCCTCTTTCTACCCCATCTGTAACATCAGCAGCAACACAAAGTGTTGTCCCATCAGCAGCATATTCAAGTGAACAGATACTGAAGACGGCTGCATCCAAAAATTATTCAATTAATTCATTTGTAGACAAGATGACATCTGAAGATCAGGAAAAAAATGATCAAGCTCTTGCAAGAGCAATATATTCTTCTGGAACACCATTTTCAATAACTGAAAATACATACTGGCAGGAAGCTTTAAAATTAGTAAGACCATCATACCATTTGCCCAGCAGATGTTCTTTGAGCAAGCCTCTTTTGGAGTCGGAATATGAACGGGTAATGGAATCTGTGCAAGGAGAAATTAATGAAGCCCTGTGTCTTGCACTACTTACAGATGGATGGACAAATGTGAGAGGAGAAGGAATTATAAATTTTGTTATAACAACACCTCAACCAGTTTTTGGCAAAAGCATTGAAACAGGAAAGAACAGACATACTGCAGAACATATCAGCTATAAAATATGTGAGGTCCTACAGAAAATTGGGAGTGGTAAAGTATTTGCTTTGCTGACTGACAATGACAGCAATATGAAAGCAGCATGGGAGATCATAATGGATAAGTATCCACATATTACTGCAATAGGATGTGCATCTCATGGCCTAAACTTGCTTCTTAATGATATTATGAAACTAGACACCCTCCAGATGACCTATAGACAAGCAAAACAAGTCATAAAATAGTGGGCTGAGACAAATAAAATGAATTTCAATAGAGGTAAGTGCAAAGTCTTACACTTAGGTACAAAAAATCAAAGGCACAGATATAGAATGGGAGGGACTTGGCTTGACAGCAGCACATGTGAAATGGATCTAGGTGTTCTGGTTAATCATAAGCTAAACATTAGCCTGCAGTGCGATGTGACTGCAAAGAAAGCTAATGCAATCTTAGGATGCATTAACAGAAGCATTGTGTCCAGATCACAGGAGGTGGTAGTTCCACTCTATTCTGCTATGGTCAGGCCTCACCTGGAGTACTGTGTCCAGTTTTGGGCACCACATTTTAGGATGTCGACAAGCTATACTCCTGCAGAGTGCAGGGGGTTGGACTAGATGACCTGCAAGGTCCCTTCCAACTCTAACATTCTATGATTCTATGATTCTAAGCTCGAGCATGCCCAGAAGAGGGCAACCAGGATGGTGAGAGGGTTTGAATTGAAGTCTTACGAGGAAAGGCTGAAAGAGTTGGGTATGTTTAGCCTGGGAAAGAGAAGACTTAGAGGGAACATGATTGCAGTCTTCAAGTATTTGAAGGGTTGTCATGTAGAAAATGGAGCAGATCTATTCTCTCTTGCTCTGGATTGCAAGACTAGATCTAATGGGTACAAATTACAAGGGAGTCATTACTGGCTAAATATCAGGAGAAACTTCCTAACTGTAAGAGTGGTTGAGCAGTGGAACAGACTGCCTTGGGAGGTGGTGGATGCTCCTTCGCTGGACATTTTCAAGAGGAGGCTGGATGACCATCTTTCAGGTATGTTGTAGGGCTATCTTTTGGCTATGCTCCAGCAGAATGCAGGGGGTTGGACTAGATGACCTGCACAGTCCCTTCCAACACTAACATTCTATGATTCTATGTAGAAGGTACTCATATTGTAGCTGCAGTTTTCAAGAAGAAGCAAGTAGGAAAAAATGTAAAGAATAAAATAGTGACACTGAAGCTCTGTAGTAAAACTCGGTGGGCTGGAGTGCTGTTCTCCTTTAAAAGCTTACTAAAAAACAAAGAAACTGTTCAAGAAACAATAATAGTTGAAGATCTTAAAGTACCCAGGAGTGTAAGAAACACTGTTCTTGATCAGGATGTCTTCTGGGTTCAGTTGCAAAATTCCCTGAAGATTCTAAAGCCAACTGCTGCAGCAGTCACTGCCTCTGAATCAGAAAGTGCACTTTTCTCAGAAATTCCTTATCTAATGACCAAGATAAAAACAACTATTTTTGAAAAGCTCAGTATATCTCCACTTACAACTATAGAAGAAAGTAAAGTGAAAGATTGTATTAAAAAAGGGAAGAATTCTGTTGCCATCCAATTCACGCTGCTGCAAATCTGCTGGATCCAACATTCAAAGGTGGAAATATGATAGCTCTGTTACTGCATTTGACAGGCTTACAAAATAAGCATCACATTTAGGACTTGATGTTGGGAAGGTACTTTCAAATGTTGCAGAATATAGAACATCTTCAGGGATTTGGTCCAGGAATGCACTCTGGGATTCTGCCAAACATATTCCTCCTGCAAGATGGTGGCAAGGTCTTTGCACAACACAGCCTCTGACTCCTCTTGCTTCTCGCCTTCTTCAGATTCCTCCATCTTCTGCAACTTGTGAAAGAATCTGGTCTATATTTGGAAACACTCACACTAAATAAAGAAATAAACTGACATGTGAAAGGGTAGAGAAGCTTGTTTCAATCTGGGCAAACCTTCAGTTTTTGTTGTTCAGTCGCACAGTCGAGTCCGACTCTTCGCGACCCCCTGGATCACATCATGCCAGGCCCTCCTGTCTTCCGCTGTCCGCTGGAGTTTGCTCAGTTTCATGTTCGTTGCATTGATGACACTGTCTAACCATCTCATCCTTTGCCGTCCCCTTCTTCTTTGACCTTCGATCTTTCCCAGCATCAGGGTCTTCTCCAGTGAGTGCTCCCTTCTCATTTGGTGGCCAAAGTATTTGAGCTACAGCTTCAGGATCTGGCCTTCCAGGGAACAGTCAGGGTTGATTTCTTTTAGGATTGAATGATTTGATCTCCTTGCAGTCCAAGGGACTCTCAAGAGTCTTCTCCAGCACCATAATTCAAAAGAATCTATTCTTCGGCGCTCGGCCTTCCTTATAGTCCAACTCTCGCAGCCATGCATTACTACGGGGAATACCATTGCTTTGACCATGCAGACTTTTGTTGGCAGGGTGATGTCTCTGCTTTTTATCATGCTGTTTAGGTTTGCCATTGCTTTCCTCCCAAGAAGCAGGCGTCTTTTAATTTCATGGCTGTAGTCACCATCTGCAGTGATCTGGGATCCCAGGAATGTGAAGTCTGTCACTACTTCTATGACTTCCCCTTCTATTTGCCAAGGAGTGATGGGGCCGGATGCCATAAGAACATAAGAACATAAGAAAAGCCAATGTTGAATCAGGCCAACGGCCCATCTAGTCCAACACTCTGTCACACAGCGGCCAAAATATACCAGGTGCCATCAGGAGGTCCAGCAGTGGGGCCAGGACACTAGAAGCCCTCCCATTGCTGCCCCCTCCAGCACCAAGAATAGAGTGCATCACCTGCCCCAGACTGAGAGTTCCCATCTATACCCTGTGGCTAATAGCCACTGATGGACTTCTGCTCCATATGTTTATCTAATTCCCTCTTGAAACTGTCCTTGCTTGCAGCTGCCACCACCTCCTGTGGCAGTGAATTCCATATGTTAATCACTCTTTGGGTGAAGAAGTATTTCCTTTTGTCTGTTCTAGCCCGACTGCTCAGCAATTTCATGGAGTGCCCACGAGTTCTTGTATTCTGAGAAAGGGAGAAAAGTACTTCTTTCTCAACCTGCTCAATCCCATTGATAATCTTATAAACCTCAATCATGTCACCCCTCAGCCGTCGTTTCTCCAAGCTAAAGAGCCCCAAGCATTTTAACCTTTCTTCATAGGGAAGGTGTTCCACCCCTTTTATCATTCTAGTTGCCCTTCTCTGCACTTTTTCCAATGCTATAATATCCTTTTTGAGATGTGGTGACCAGAACTTTACACAGTATTCCAAATGAGGTCGCACCAATGATTTATACAGGGGCATGATGATACTGGCTGATTTGTTTTCAATTCCCTTCCTAATAACCCCCAGCATAGCGTTGGCCTTCTTTATTGCAGCTACACACTAGGGAATTTCACATTACCGAGATTCTGCTGGATTGAAGCCGTTTCTGATTCGTCTTGAAGTAAATCGGTACAGGGCTGCCATTTCACACATGGCTTTCTTTAACCGGAAAAGAGCCGAATCAGAAGCGGTTTGGCAATTCAGACTGCACCGTTTTGTTTTCCCGCCGTTTCCCGCCGCGCCTTTTTTTTAAAAAAAATGTTCGCTTTAGAGCGCTATAGCACTATAGTGCTATAAAACAACACTGCAGGCATTCCAATGGGGTTGCTATGATGCTATAGCGCAATAGCGCTATACCGCTATAGCGTTATAGCACTCTAAAGCGAATGTAAAAAAAAAAAAAAAAGCCAGAGATTGCCCGCGTGGGCGAAAAAAGGCGGGAAAAAAGCGTATTGGATCCGGGAGAAGAAACTGATGACTACTTGGAAGCAGTTGACAGGTAAAACGCTTCAACCCCGTTTCCTGAACGGGACAGAAGCGATTCTGTGTGAAATTACAAATATATTCCGGTAGGGAACCGGTTCTAAAACGGTTCTGTCTGAAATGCCAAACCAGAAACCGTTTGGGAACCGTTCCTCTTCCGGATTATATCATCTGTCTGAAATTCCCCACTGTCTAGACATTTTCAGCGAGTTATCCACTACGACTCCAAGATCTCTCTCTTGGTCCGTCTCTGCCAGTTCAGACCCCATCAACGTGTATTTATATTTAGGATTTTTGGCTCCAATGTGCATCACTTTGCACTTGGCCACACTGAACCCCATTTGCCACATTGACGCCCACTCACCCATCCTCGACAGATCCCTTTGGAGTGCCTCACACTCCTCCCTGGTTTTCACCACCCGGAACAACTTCGTGTCATCTGCAAATTTAGCCACTTCACTGCTTACTCCCAATTCCAAATCATTAATAAACAAGTTAAAAAGCATCGGACTGAGTACTGATCCCTGTGGTACCCCACTGCTTACCACCCTCCACTGAGAAAGTTTCCCATTTATACTCACTCTCTGTTTCCTATTTATAAGCCAGTTTTTGATCCACAAGAGGACTTGTCCTTTTATCCCATGGCTATTGAGCTTACTTAGGAGCCTTTGATGAGGAACTGTATCAAAAGCTTTCCGGAAGTCAAGGTAAATAATATCTATTGGATCCCCCTTGTCCACATGTTTCTTCACTCCCTCAAAAAACACTAACAGGTTAGTGAGACAAGATCTTCCCTTACAGAACCCATGCTGAGTCTGCCTCAATAGTTTTTGTTCATCAATGTGCCTACTAATTCTTTCCTTAATAACAGTTTCCACCAACTTACCCGGTATCGATGTCAGACTGACTGGCCTGTAATTTCCCGGATCTCCCCTGGAGCCCTTTTTAAAGATGGGAGTGACATTAGCTACCTTCCAGTCCTCAGGAATGGAGGCAGATTTTAAAGAAAGATTACATATTTTTGTCAGGAGATCCACAAGTTCACATTTGAGTTCTTTCAGAACTCTCAGATGAATGCCATCCGGGCCTGGTGATTTATTAGTTTTTAAATTGTCCATCAATCGGAGGACTTCCTCTTTTGTCACCGCAATCTGATTCCTCTCTTGTCACCGCAATCTGCCATGATCTTAGTTTTTTTGATGTTGAGCTTCAAGCCCACTTTTGCGCTCTCCTCTTTCATCCTGAGCAAGAGGCTCTTTAGGTCCTCTTCATTTTCTGCTATCAGAGTGGTATTGTCTGTATATCTGAGGTTACTGATATCTTAACTCCAGCTTGTGATTCATCCAGGCCAGCGTTTCGCATGATGTACTCTGCATATAAATTAAATAAGCAAGGTGACAATATACATCCTTGTCGTACTCCTTTTCCTTTGCTAAACCAATCAGTTGTTCCATATCCGGTTCTAACTGTTGCTTCTTGACCCTTATACAGGTTTCTCAGGAGACATGTGAGGTGGTCCGGTACTCCCATCTCTTTAAGAACCTGCCATAATTTATTGTGATCCACACAATCAAAGGCTTTAGCATAGTCAATGAAGCAGAAGTAGATGTTTTTCTGGTATTCTCTTGCTTTCTCCATAATCCAGCGAATGTTGGCAATTTGATCTCTAGTTCCTCTACCTCTTCAAAACCCAGCTTGTAAAAATCCAGTTTTTAGAGTTCCATAATAACTGTGATAATGACAGACACAACAGAGTAGCTGCAGAAGCAGAGACTGAAAATGATACTGATAATTACAGCTCAGAAAATTATTCTGATTAAATTTCATGCCCATTCATTGAAACTTAGTCCCACACTCCCTTCTATACACTTCCCCCCTCTTCAATTCTTTTTATGAGAATGGGTTTTTTATTTTTATTTAATACTGTAGAGAGGAAATATGAATAATTGTTACTTCTGGATTTTTAAAAATTGTTTTGTGGAGTTTTTTTTGTCTGTTCCACATAAACTAGTAGACAGTTCAGGAGATTGTTGCTCCATTTGTTACAATTACAAATAAACATTATTTAAAAAAGTAAATTCTGTTTGTAATAATTATTTGAATACACTATATTTTTAATACACTGGTTGTGATAATTTCATGCCAAGTAAAATTGTCCATATTCATATTTTATGTTCCTAAAGTAACAGAATGACTTTCAATCTGAAAAAGAAAAAAGAAGTGCTGATGTGGCATTTTTTTCATTTTTTCCGAGATTCAAAATTTCCAGAAATTTTATATCCCTACTCCCAGGGAAGGAGACTTTTGGAAAGGAAACCATCTGAAGGAACCAAGACTACTTAGCCATCTGTGTCTATAGTTGTCCTTGAAAGTCCCAGTGCTTCTATAATTTCCTGTATAAAGTCAGGAATGATTTATGGGATATAGAATCTTTGGAGCTTCAACAAAAATGTTTAAACAATCCTTTAGACCATGCAACGTAGTTTACCATCTGCAACAATCAATAATTGTGGCAACTGATAACTTGTCATCTGGAATGTGGAAAATATATTGTTTATATCAGGCCATAGTCAATCTCAAATTGTAGAATACACATCTTCAAAAACCTGAATACAACATATAGAATACAACATTTTAGATACACTTTAAAATATTAGATCTCAAACTAAAAATAGACCATGTGAAGACATCTAGTGTCAATTAACTATACTTTAATTTAATTATTTGGATTTTTAAAAAAAACACCACCTACTTGCATTTGATCTAGAAAAGGGTATTTGAGGAATGACTGAACTTTGGGTATGGAATAGATTTTACAGAAATGCAGTGTGTTTGGGGTTTTACTAGATGGAACATGGTTATGAGAAGAAATCAGAGAGTAAAAAAGGAGGAAAACCATAAGCAAAGCAGCACTGGACTGTCTTCAAGTCCCAAAAAATCCCTGTGGCACAGAGGGGGACAGGAGCTGTTTTGGAAAAATGCCGTCACTCAGAAGTGTGTTGGGGAGAGTGAGTGATATTTGCAATTTATAATACAAAGGGACAAAATCATATTTTCAAGAATTGGTTAATATTACATAGTAGCAACTTAGTAAATATTATAATTGTTCATTAATTGTCAAGCATGAGAGATCTGAACTGCATCCTTGATAGACCACTGAATTGCACCTAATAGGAAAACTGGGCTAAAACAAATAAAATGAATCTCAGTAGGGATAAATATAAAGTTCTGTATTCAGGTAGGAAAAATCACATGCATAATTATAGGATGCTATATAGGAGATTTGTCTTGGCAGGAGTCTGCGTGAAAAGGGGTCTTAGTAGACCATACGCTGAACATGAGTCAGCAGTGTGATGCAGTTGCTAAAAAAGGCAAATGTAATTTTGGGCTGAATCAACAGAAGTATAGTGTCCCGATCACACAAAGTGGTGAGATCACTTTACTCTGCTCTGGTTAGACCTCACCTAGAGTATTGTGTTCAGTTTAAGAAGGATGCAGACAAACTGGAACGTGTCCAGGGGAGGGCGACAAAGATAATGAGGGGTCTGGAGACCAAGCTTTAGGAGGAAAGGTTGAAGGATCCAGGTATGTTTAGCCTGGAGAGGAGACGACTGAGAGGTGATATGACAGTTAGAGCGGTTCCTCAGCGGAACAGGCTTCCTCGGGAGGTGGTGGGGCTCTCCTTCTTTGAAGGTTTTCAAACAGAGGCTAGATGGCCATCTGACAGCAAGGCTGATTCTGTGAACTCGGGCAGATCATGAGAGGGAGGCCACAGGAAGGGTGGCCTCAGTGCTTAGTTCTCCTGGCCCTTTCTTACATACCCCCAGGGAAATGCTGATCGCCACTTTGGAGTCAGGCAGTGAGTTTTCTCCAGGCCAGTTTGCCCGGGGATCCTGGAGGGGTTTTTGTCACCTTCTGGGCATGGAGCAGGGGTCACTGGTGGTGGTGGGGAGATATTTGTGAATTTCGTGCACTGTGCAGGGGGGTTAGAGTAGATGACCCTGCAGGTCCCGTCCAACTCTACGATTCTATGAACCTTTGAAGAAAGCAGGGAACATTTTGCTTAGGAAAAGCACACAGTGAATTTTGAGCTACCACATTCCCATTGGTTTTCAAATATTTCTTAACCCTGACTGAAGCAAGCATTGCACTGGTAATATTCTTATCACACAGGGTTTTCTTCTGTGGATATGCAGTGGAACAGAATTCTGTTATTTTTAACATGTTTAAAAAATTATTTTTTAATGATTAATGTTTAAATGTTTAAAAGTTAATGAGTTTTCAGTATACAGATTGAAAATGTCATTACCCTCTTAAGAGTTCCAACACTTCTTTTTTTAAAAAAAGGGGGGGGGTGCCCTATTATCACATAAAGCATTAATTAAAAAATCAAGTAATCTCAGGGCAGAAATAATAACTGAAAACCCTAATGATAGCATAACCAGGGTTGATTTTTAATTTTCAGGTGAGTTCAAATTTATGTTACAGCTCATTACATGGCACCTCTCATGCCCTTATACACTTTTCTCATGAAAAAATATCCTACAAAGAACTACTGTGCTCATATACACCAATGCCAACCAGGGCAAAAGAGTTCCCTTTCCCCTTCACCCGCACAAACAGAAAGCAAGAAATCTCTTCCCCACCATAGCAGGAATATGGACATTTTAAAGCCTCCAGCACTCTGAATACGAAAGTTAAGTCAGCAAAGCGGGCCACTCGCCTCTTTTCTGCCCTCTCTCCTCCCAAAATTGGCCTGCCAACTCTCATTACCGTTTCTGTGCAACTTGTGGAAAATGCTTGCTGATGGACCCAGCAATCTAATCACATTCGAGGGAAACCAATTCTTTCAAATTTAACCATTTCTTACAGGTTTCAGTCTTCCCTTACAGCAAATACAAAATTCCCACAAATCATAGGTAGAGATATGCAAATGAATGCATTCACCTCCCGACAAGGACAGCAATAATTGCAACTGCTAAAAGAAGGGCTGTCTAAGTGGTGATCAGGACACTTCTTTAAAAAGCACACAAATTTTGCCTGTTTACATGCTTGGGTGGCTTATCACCATATACTCTGTCGTGGTGGAAAGTGCTGTCAAGTTGCTTATGGCAACCCTGCAGAACTTCCAAGGCAAGAAGCAAACAGAGGTGGTCTGCCATTGGACTTCCGTGGCGATCTCCCATCCAAGTACCCACCAGGGCTGACCCGGCTTAACTTCCAGACCCTGACAGGACTGGGCTGGCCTGGGCCATCCAAGAGCAGAGCACACTCCGCCATGAACGCCATTGAAGCATCTTCTTTAATACGGTGCAATACCACATGGATGAGAAACAAAACCGTACGACTATCTCGATTGCTGGAGAAAGAAAAAACTGGCATGCATAACAGAGACTGGACTGAAGGAGAATGGCATGGTGTTCTGTCCCAGTTAACTCTGCCAGGTTACGTGGCCCTTCATCAGCCCAGAACCGAAGGGCGGACAAGAGGGGTGCCTCTCATCCTCTGTACGTCTTTCCCTGCTTGCAGATTCCCCGAGCCAGCTGTCACTGGCATTGGTATGCCCCCTTGCGTGGGGATCTAAGGACAGATTCAGCATTCTGCTGGTTTCCTGACCACCAAGTCCCCCTGCTGGCCCTGTCTCTGAGCAGGTGGAGGTTCTTGTGAGCGTGGTACTGGAGATGCCTAGACTGACACACTTAGAACCTATTGACAAGGCTGCCCCCCCCCATCAACCTGTCCAACCTTTGGGACAAAATCTGGCCCCAATTTTACGACAGAGCTGGGTGACCAGAAGAGAGCCAGGAGACATGAAGAGCAATGCTGGCAGAAAACTTATACAAAATCCAGCAGCACACACTATAGAGCCCCTTGGAAGATCCATGAGGCTGAGCTGACATGTTATTTCACTTGTACTGCTGCATCAGCTAGTTCATAACCATCACAACTGTTCTGACCCAATTACTGTGATGGTTGGGATCTGTGAAGGCCACTACTTGTGTGCTGGATACCTGCCCATCCTGGCTGCTGAAATCATGCAAAAACCACACGAATGAGCCCTTGGTGTCCATCAAAAGTCAATCACTGACTCACGGGGACTTCCCTCGGCAGTTCAAAGGGATGGCTAGCCATCCACTACCTAAAACAAATCATAACAATTTGTAGACATAGTTTATTTTGATTTCAGTAAGGCTTTTGATAAGGTTCCATGTAATATTCTTGTTGACAAGTTGGCAAAATATGGTTTGGATAGTATTACTGTTAGGTGGTTCTGTAAGGGGTTGACAGATTGCACCCAAAGTGTGCTTGTTAATGTTTCCTCATCCTCTTGGAGAGAATAAGTGGAGTGCCACAGGGATCTGTCCTGGGGCCTGTTTTGTTCAACATCTTTATAAATGATCTGGATGAAGAAATAGAGGGAATGATTATTAAATTTGCAGACGATCAAGCATAGGAAAGGCTGCGGGACTGGAGAACAGGAAGTTGATGGGGGGTTACTCAGAGAGTAGTTGTCAATGGTATTTCATCTGAATGGAGGGAGATGTCCGGGGGGTGCCATAGGGCTGTGATCTGGGCCCGGTATTTGTCAATATTTTTATAAATGATCTGGATGAGGGTGTGGAGGGGCTACTCATTAAGTCTGCAGATGACACCAAATTGGGAGGAGCAACAAACACACCAGAAGATAGAGATAGAATTCAACGGGATCTGGACACACAACAGCTTCGTTCATCTGAGCATGGCTTTCTGACTGTACCACCTTGCAAATGGGCAGGATGACCAGCCCCCTGTACACACGCCTCCTCTGCTTTGGCAATGCCATGTGATACAGCCTACCTGAGGAGGCCAGGAAGGTCCCCACGCTTCTGTCATTCCTCAAACTCTAAAAAACAGAACCGTTAGGAGGGCGTTTTTATGAACATAATAGGGCTATATTGGTTCAAGGGAGGGGTTTTGAAGAGGGAACCGGCCTGGGAACTATACGGTATCCATTAGCTGCTTGCTATTTGTGTTCTCCTGCTCCCACCACACATTGTGGTTTACTTACATAATAATATGCATATCAATTCACGTCTAATACTCTATGCTTTGTTTCAGATTTCTGTAGGCCCAGTTGTATTGCGTTGTGAGGATAACAGAAGAGCCTGATCCGAGCCACTTTGGGTCCCCACTAGGGAGAAAAATGGGGCAGGCGTGGAGAGTTAAATTTAACAAAAAAAGCCACACTGCCTTTCTCTAGTCGTCCCCAGGATCCACCAGTCATTCTCACATCTACCACGCTGAGGTGAAGATAACTGTACAGAATTACGTATACGTTTTCCTACCACATGTGTGCAACAGAATCTCCATTTGCCCATTCTAAATGCCAGTTGTCGTTCTCATGGGCTACCTTATTTCTTTACGAGGATGCTTCCCTGGAAGAAGAATGGTTTCCCCACTAGGACAGGACCAAGCCTGAAAAGCTAGGGCACAGGGATCTGTCTCCTACCACTGCACGTTTAGGTCTGAATTCAGGACCTGGCAGCGCTCCACTACTATCAAACCGACTGGGAAAGGACAGCAGGATGGGGGTAAAGGAAGGAAGAGAAGTTCAAAGTTATAAAAGGCCTCAGGCAAAAGGTGACCTGTGCTAAAACTAGCTACCTGAATTGACTTAATCTGTATTCGCAGTACCCAGTCCTTCTTGTTTTCAACAAGCGCTAAAAAGATAATAGGGTTGCACTTACCTGTCACTGTTGTTCGTAGAGTGGCCACCTGTGCTGCCCCACTTGAGTCCTGTGCACAAGCAGGCCCACCACGGAGAGATTTCTGAAGCTCACAAAATGCCTGGGGGGGCTCTGACTCTCTCCTCCATTCCTGTGTCTTACATGGTCCAGCGTGATACATGTAATGTTCAGCAACCCATTTCATGTTTAGTATTAGTTTCAGGACACTAAAATCATGTCTCTAGATAAGCCAGCTTAAAAAAACAAAACTGCTATGGAATACTCTGCCTTTTGCACTAGTGACAAAATCTGAACTCACACTGAGCTCTGGAGAGACTTTTGACACACTGAGGCCGACGTCAGAGAGAAACAAGCCTCTCCACAAGCGAGCACGATGTCTCAGAGGCTCCCTCATTTCCTGAGTTTCCTTCTTTCCAACAAGGAACAGATCACTGCAGCTGTACTTCCTATCTTCCCTTCTTAGATGCCCACAATTCCCACACAACTGTACGGACTAAACGGATCCAGAGGCTAGAAATTCTGTTCTTGGCTCTGGAAACAGACCGTGACACCAGAAAGTGTGCTCTTCGGCTGCACTATTCTGGTGAAAAAGCAGATAACAGTTTCACTCCCAATCCCAGGCACTGGTGAGGATAGCAAAAGAGGCACTAACAAAAGCAGAACGCTGGTTTTGGGGTGTATAAATTTTATCAGGCCAATCAGAAGCAGGAAGAACGCATGCATCAGTTTCCTGCACGTTTGAGACAGCGAGCTGCATCCTGTGAATTCAACGACACGGAATTCAGCAAAGAGGGGCAAGCTCAAATACTCCAGGGAGGTCTCTGCCCCTGCCTCAGAAGGCCGATATTGACCTGACACTTCCTACAATCTGAGATGTGGGTTGTGCCTGTGCGATAGCAGGGACACAAACCTAGACAATGGGAGCTCACCCCGCTTTTAGCACAGAAGGCGCAGCAATGGCTGTTACATCCTTGACGGAGAGAGCCAAGCAGAGCCAAGGCATCTCATGCTATTATTGTGCAAGACCTTATTCCCATGAGCACACCTGCTTGTCACAAATGTGGCAAGTGGAACCATTTTGCAGCAGTATCACTTAGAAACATTACTACTCCACCCTAGTCCAAAAATCCAAAGGCACAAAAGACTATTAGTGCAATTGATTCTGACGCAACAAACCTGCAGTGTGCATATTTCTGTGTGATGAACACCACACCACTGAAAAATGAGATGCCCTCTATACTTTCACCATCCTTTCACCACCTAACTCCGTGCGCAAGGCAGAAAATGAAACTACTGTTCAACCATGATGCAAAATAGTCCTGCATGGACAAGAAACAGAGGTCTCCATAGATAACTGGTGCCTCAGTCAATGTTATGGTTAAACAAACATGCCATGCTGATTTACAAACTTACTTTACAACAGACAAATATGAAAATTCATGCAATGGGTCACATTAACCATTACCAATCTGTGGGCAATTCCAAACACAGCTACAGTTGCAAAACTGCCGGACCACGGCTACTTTCCCTGTTGTGGCAGATGGCACGGATAACCTGCTGTGCCGGTTGGTGGGACATGAGGCTCTGTAGCAGCAGAGCAGAGGTAGAAGTGATTCGTTTGACAGTTTACTGTTGGTCACGAAGTGATAGAGAGAGAGAACGGCGGGAAGAGTGCCCCACCACCTTCTGATCACCCTGGAAAAGGTGGGAAAGAGAGTGGGGTAGGGGGACACTGTGACCTCAGGCAGTGTCTTGAATTTCAAAAACCTCTCCATGGTAGGTTTGAGTGTACACAGCACCCACGTGACACTGCACTGATAAAGCAGGAATTTATTCTCTGGATAAAAAAATGTTCTTTTCATATACTAGAATTGTTATTAAAAAGTCTGAGTGAAAAGCCAGGGTTTACCATTCTTCGATAGGAAGGAAAATTAAATGCAGCTAGAAGAAGAAGAAGAGAAGAGATTGGATTTATATCCCACCCTTCACTTGGCTTACAAACTCCTTTCCCTTCCCCTCCCCACAACCGACACCCTGTGAGCTGAGAGAGCTCTGAGAGAACTGCTCTTTCAAGAACAGCTCAGACAGAACTATGGCTTGCCCAAGCTCATCCAGCAGCTGCAAGTGGAGGAGTGGGGAATCAAACCTGGTTCTCCCAGATTAGAGTTCTTATATCAAAGGAATCACTCATCAGATGGGAAAACTTATGAAAAAACAGAACCTACAAACAGTATTCAGACCAACCAGAAAAATACAACAGATGCTACGATTGACCAAAGACAGAAGAGACCCCCTCACTTCTGCAGGAGTATACTGCATACCCTGCAGCTGTGGACAGGTTTACATTGGGACCACACAACATAGCATACATACAAGACCATGAAAGACACTGCAGACTTGGCCAACCTGAAAAATCAGCAATGGCTAAACATAGCCTAACTCAAACAGGACACAGTACCTTATTCCAAGACATTGAAATGCTGGACAACACATCCCATTACCATGTCAGATTACACAGGGAAGCCATTGAAATTCATAAACATAAACACAATTTCAACAGGAAGGGAATTTAAAAATAAATAGGGCATGGTTTCCAGTCCTGAAAAACACAAAATGCTCTACATCTCAGAACAGCAATGCAGATAAAATTAGAATTTCAACAGCCAATCCATATGCAAAAGAACATCCTTAGGAAAGCTCCTCCATTACCATGTCACAGCCTGGGAAACTCCTACAAGAAAATGACTCAGCCCGACCCCACCTTCCTGAGTAGATATAAATTACTTGCCTACCATTTTTCTTCTCATATTGACACAAAAAGTACTCCCATCTTTCTGTGTTATGTCTCTGAGGATGGCAATCACAGCTGCTAGTGAACCGTCAGGTACTACAATGCCTGGAAAATCTACAACAACTAATGACTAATGTTACTTTGGCAACAATTGAACACACAAATCTTTCTGACAAATTGTTCAAAAATAGTTTCTTCTAGACAGCAGGCTCCCATCCACGCCTCAACTAAAACTGGTTTAAAAATCTAGCAGACAGGTTGTTCTTAGACCTTTCTGTGGTCACATCAGTCTGCAGATTAGAATATTGTTGTGGATATACAGAATTTAGCAGCCACAAGTTAGTCCCTTCCGCTTCATGCAGATGCCTTACCCGCCTCTTTTCTCCTGGAAGGAGGTACTGGGGATTGATTAGCGAGCGATGCACTGTAGCTAGGAGCAATGCTCCCTCTAAGCTGTGGAGTCTTGTGAGCAAAAATTCTACTTTGTGAGCTACTGGTATAAAAGTTGTGAGTGAGTGATTTGGCTGCTGCATACATTAGTTTGCTCTGGAGCCATCCTTCCCGAGCAAAGACAAAAATGTGTGAGCCAGAGCAGGCCCATAGCCAGGATTTTTTAAGTCAGGGGGCATTTAAATTTCTCAGGGGGCACTGGCTAATCAAATGAATCTGTGGGAGAAGGTCGAATGCTCTGGGATGGATGGGAAGTCAGGGGGCCTTGCCAGCAAGTTGGGGGGCCTAGCCCCGAGATGCCCCACTGTAGCTACGGGCCTGAGCCGGAGGCTAAAAAACTGTGAGCTAGCTCACACTAACTCAGCTTAGAGGGAACACTGGTTAGGAGGGAACCAGTATCTCACCAGACTGCTACTTCTTGGCCATCCCCCTGGACTTTCTTCCGGTGGCACTGGGGAATATACTCCGGATCAAATACAGGAGGAACGGCTTGGTTGGTTTCCAGCATCAAGTGGTGCACGCTGGTTCCGTCCTAAGGGCACTGCTTCCAGATGTGACCTAACTGGTTGCACGTAAAACACCGGGGCACTTTCCTCTCCTTGCGTGGTGACTTCACCCTGGTATTTGGGTTAGGGTTAGGGTTGCCCTGGTTTATTTAGATGGCATTTTACTGTACCCCCCCGACAAAAAATCACATGTTAAATTGGTGAGGGAGGTACTCCAAACCCTGTATAACCACAAGCTGTTTGCCAAGCTGTCTAAGTGCGAGTTTCACCAGCCCGAGGTGGATTTCCTGGGCTACTGTATTTCCCCTTGTGGTTTGGAAATAGACCCTGCAAAAGTGCAAGCAGTGCTGGGGTGGGAAGCCCCCACACTCACTGCCAACTCCAGTCCTTATTACGATTCACCAATTTTTACAGAACCTTTCTAGCCAGTTTTGCTCAGGTCAGCCTACCCGACTGACTTATTGAAAACAAAGGGGAAGGGACCAGAGAGCAACAAACTTGGGGCTTGGTTAGCGTGGACAACAGAATGTCAAACTGCATTTGAGAACCTTAAAAAATTGTTCACATCTGAGCCGGTAGTAGCCCAACCTGATGAGAACCGCAAATTTGTGGTCCAAGTAGATGCGTCGGATGTGGGCATGAGGGAACAATCCTGCAAGAGGGACCGGACGGAAAGTTACACCCCCTTGGTTATGTACCCCATAATTTACTGCCACTGAGAGAAACTGGTCGGTGTGGGACAAGGAGGCTGGGGCCATCAGGCTAGCGCTATCAACTTGGAGACGCTGGCTGGAGGGAGCCAGGGTGCCTTTCGAGGTATGGACTGACCACAAAACCTAGCAGACCTATGCACACCTCGAAACCTTAATGCCAAACAACTGCTGATTTCTTCTCCAAGTTTAATTTCACTTTACACCACCTCCTGGGCAAATCCAACTTCCTAACAGATGCGCTCTCTCACCTCCCACAGCATGATAGTCAGAGGGAGGAGGTGCTGGACTCTATGTTTACTCCATCCCAGTTAGGCAGGGCTGTCACCACTCGCAGCCAAACGGCTGCTCAAAAGAAGGGGCGCGGGGATGGCGGGGAGTTGAAGTTCAAAGAAGCCTTTTCTGACAAAGACAAATGGAAGTCAAGCTGAACGGGGGTTAGAGCAGCGGGACAACGGCTGCTGGTATGCAGGGCCTCAGCTATACTGTCTATGTATCTACTAAAAACATTAAGGGTTTACAACCTAGTCAAAAGTTGGGGTGGAAGTACATTGGGCCCTTTGGTGTTGTGCGTGAAATCAATGATATCACCTTTCAACTGGACCTTTCCAAGACCCTTAAACATTTGCACCCTGTGTTTCATTCCAGTCTCTTAAAAAAAGACCCGGGACCAAATGCCTGGTGCCCCAAACAGCCCCCCCCCCCCCCGATGGTGAATGGCGAGCAACACTTTGAAGTCTGCCAGATCCTGGTTTTGAAGTGGAAGAGGGGTCATTTGTATTACCTTATTGAATGTGTGGAGTTTGGGCCCGAACATTGGGAGTGGGTGGTGGCCCATCATGTCAATGCCCCTCGCTTACTTCGAGCTTTCCATTCCACGCACCCTGATAAGGCAGGCGGGGAGGGGGGTCTTCGGGGGGCAGGATGTCAGCTAGCTGTCATGAATCGGAATGTGGGGGATGCTTGTTTTCTCTGCTCCTCTCTCGCTTTCCTGCTTATTGACCAGTGGCCTTGAAGTTCTGCTCTGCCTGTTCTTGCCTTCCCACTCATCTCTCCTGGGAATGTGAAACCGTTGTTTTGCCCGCACACCCAAGTGCCTGCCTATTGGCCTCAGTGTATGAGGGGGTCCTGCTTGAATGGGGTATTTCTTTTCTTGCTGTGTCTGAACCTGCCATTCCTGACACGAGAGCTCATGGTGTCTATTACAAACCTCAATAAACTGAACTTCATGAAGAATCGTTGTTGAGTGATTTGATTGGGACTCCTGACAGCGATACTCCCTGGAGAGAAATTTGCAGAGTCTGGGTGCCACGACTGAGCAGGCCCTCTCCTCCCGGTTTGCCCCTGGCCTAATCTCAGAAGGTGGGAGCACTTGCAAAGCAGGGCCTTGGAAGACAGTGTCGGGTAGCCCCGCCATGGAGTTTTGCTCCTTCTGTGGAATGTGTTTTTGTGTGCAGCTGTTTCTCTTTCTCTGTGTTTCTTATCTGACTGCTGGCCTTGAGCGCTGGACTCCTTCGGTGCGAAGCCTCCGCTTGTCTCCCACTCACCCCTGAACCATTAAACAGTTTTGCATGCTTTGCAGTAATTGCTTATTGGCCTCTAGGTGTCAGGGGTTTTGTATGAAACCACTATAACTGTTATGGTCATTTTGTATGCTCCATTCCTGACTCAAAAGTCCATGATGACTTCATCTATCTCTGATCAATAAAGCTGAACCTGTTTAAGGACCTGCTGTTGATACTGAGTTATTGGGGTACCTGAAAGATAGCGGTACTTGTGTGGGTTTGTAAGGGAAGAAGTGACCCACAGGGTCTAATCTGTTTAAGGATTTTTATACTACTTTTCTCCCAAGTGGGTACCCAAAGCATCTTACATACAAAAATGCAATGTAAAGAAGCAGATATGAGAAGTGGGCGGGAGGCTTTGGAGTGCAGGGCAGGCCTTCCTGTCTCTCACTCAGCCAGCAGATCTTTCTTCTAGCTCAAGGCCATGACCGTCGTGCTGAGACTCCCGCCTTGTGCCACAGGCCCAGCACTTTGGGGGCAGTTCAGGCTTAGAAGGCCTACTAGCAAGCAGGGGTGGACTGTAAGGGAGAACAGCCCTGGAAAAGCCCCCACACACACACATGAGGGAGGGAGAAGCATCGTGTCCACCTTGCCCTAGCCTGCCCCACCTCTGTCCACCCAAATGTGGGAGGAGCCGCCTGCCCAGTGGGCTGGGTGTGGCCTCCCCTACACCACATGAAGTTCAGATGGGTGCAGCCTCTCCATCACTGGGTGGGCTTGGGTGGGCTGGGCACTGCCCTTCTGCCAGAGGGCTGGCCTGGCCCAGGTCAGGTGGAGCCACAAACTGTCAGCTATGCTGCCATCGCAGGTGGGGGGGGGAGGATGAGGCTGTTACTGACCGTCTTAATTTGCTGGAATGTTACCTTTCACTTCTCTCACAGTGCCTTATCATGTAGCCTGCTCTAGTGACCTTGGCGTTTTCCCGTTTTCTCTGACTTGGTATGTGCACCTGTTATTTTCAGCACACTTGCCTTTATTCGCTGATTGGCCTGGATCCATCAGGAGGGCCCCTTTTGAACTCTGTATATCTTTCACCTCTCCCACCTTAAGATCAGTTCTGACACTGAATGTGTGTAACAGATGACCAGCTTTCCTGTCTCCTATAAAGCTTTACTCTTTGGAAAGAAAGTGTCAGAAAAAAGTCTATTTGATGATTCTCACTGAGTCCATTGTTATGTGTTCCCTATTCCGCTTTGCGCTTGCGTAGGTATGCAGGCAGTAACGTGGGAGCTTCTTCCCTGCCGCTTTTCCTTATCACGGTGGCCTTGAATGTAGGCTTTGGGCTATTCTTGTGTTGATGAGAATTTTCCAGTCCTGTGAAGGTGAAGGGAGGGGGAGAGTCGTCTCCTGCTCATGAAGTAATTCTCCCGCCGGGAGTTTCCCGCGTGTGCGCTTACAGTTCATTCGCTAGTCGCACTTATGCATCATACTATAACTCTGCTTGCATTGCTCTTGCCCCCCATTCCTGACAATGACCTTCTACTGTGGGTTTTAGCACTGTAATCCAATAAAGCCTTTCTTTTGATCAAGAATGCTTGGACCTACTTGCTTTTGAACCTGACAGAAAGTGTGGAGAACTGATTGCTGGGGGACTCTGACATCGGCCCACTGGGGAAATGGTCTGGTGGCCATAATGGCCACGGGGTGAGGCAGCACCGGCGTCTGCAAGGTCTTAGAGCAGATGGCTGGTCTTTCCAGTCCATTCCCTCCCTGTCCTTTTAAAAAGTAATGTGATACTGCTAACAGTTTTTGCTCGATCTGTGAGTGCCTCCTAAAATCACTGCTGTGTCAGGGCAGCATCAGGGAGCCTGCTGTGGTGTAGTTTTTAAATTTGTTGTATTGAGATACACTATTCTGGGTTTGGGATTTTTTGGAGGGGAGATGGAGTAGACCACCATTTGGGTTGACTTTTGAAAGGCTTCCAGTTTTAAAATGCAGTCCCTGCATCATGGTTTTTAAAAAAACCAAACAAAAACTATATGAGGTTCTGACGTTTCCACGGTTATCCTACTGAAGAGTCGGGTCTCCTCCCATTTAATATGTTAACATTTAAACTGTAAAATATGTTGCTTCTTCAGCATGTGATAGGCAGTATTTGCCCCCTTTCACTTCTGCTACTGGGGGGTGGGCAGGTCCTACCACGGGGCCAATTGGCCCAGGCCTCGCGTTTATGAAGGGCCTCCAAGTTAGACATTATCCCCAAATAAGTTTATGCATACAGGCCTGAAAGAAGGCGGCATCCATCACAGAACTTTACACTTTTGTCCCATTATGGGTCACACTACCTGCATCCTACTCTGGCACCAGGAACCCTCAAAAAATGGGCAGGGCGGCTTCTGCTATTACATTAGAGAGAGCGAAAGGCGTAGAATTTGGAGATAATCTTTTAGTCACCCAGGTTAGACTTTGACTCTTGGGGTTGGGGATTTTCTCAGTTTTTCAATGTGCTTTTAAAACTTGTTTTTCTGGTTCTAAAATGATGTAAATCCAAACCTGTCCATCTCGCTTCCCAGCCCTGCAGAATAAAAATCTGAATGCATCCAAAAATCCAAAGAATGTGACTGAGGGCCTGACTTGATAAAGGATGTGGGTTAAAATTGTCTCCAAAGATGTTTAAAATTTCAGGTTTTGTAATGCATTTGTTTCCCTACCCCCCCTTTCTCCACCGCTTGTTTTTGACAGTTCTGTCATGATGAACAAGGCGGATTCACTAGCACAGCCTCGGTTGTCAAGCGCAAATATTTAGGCTGAGATGTAGAAGCATGACGCTTTAATTTTTAGATTATTCTGAGAGAAGATACAAGAGAAGGGAAACTCGTGTGATCCTTGTTAGCGTGTGAGGGAGAGAAGACTACAGTCATAAGCTCTTCTAAGCACTTTTTCTCTTTGGTAATGTTTTAGTTACATTTTAAATCATGGACCAGGCTATATCAGCTGTGGATATCAGCTTTTACTTTTTTAAAATAACGGGTTAATAATTGTTGCCAGAATTCTATATATATAATCATCATGCTCCCTGTGGCCCAGCTACCGATCAGCTACGAAGGCTGGAGGGGACCATGGAGACTACCAAGGAAACGGGGGGTGGCTGTGCAGAAGAAGACAAGGGCCGACCACTTCGACTCACCTCTTGCCTCAACACCACCATGGTTCTGGGGTTGCCATGAGTCAGTTGCGACTTCTTGGCACATAAAAAAATCCCAAACCCAGAATAGTGTATCTCAATACAACAAATTAAAAAACTACACCACAGCAAGCTCCCTAGTGCTGCCCTGACACAGCAGTGATTTTAGGAGGCACTCACAGATTGATAAACTAGCAGATAAAAACTGTTAGCAGTATCACATTACATTGTTAGCCGTATCACACAGTATCGCCCATCCCCTCCTGTTGCTGTCTTCTGCCAGAGGGTGTTTCATTCGGGTTTTATTTGTTTGTAAGATGTTGTTTTATTACGTATGTTTTGTTAGCTGCTTTGGTGGTCCTTATGAGAGCAAAAGGGGGGGACGCAGGTGCCGGTGCAGCGAGAACAGTCGACGCAGGGAAGCTCTCCCGTGTGCCAGCTGGATCAACTGTTTTTTTAGAGCTCCCCAAAGAGGAGCACAGCACAGGGGCCTTGACTGGGATTCCCCACAAGCGGCAGCAAGCAAATGGGAGTTCTTTATTCGCCTCAAAGCAAGAACTGATCAAGAGCACCCAGGCCAGGCAGGAGTGCGGAACTGTGACCACCCGAGCGAGGGGGAGAAGCAGAAAACTTCAACTGAACTGCTTAAAAACATCATCACCATGAGTAAAAGTACAAGCAACAACATCAGAGACTCCCCATTGATTAAGCCCCATTGAAAACACAAAGGATTAGAGGGGTGAAGAATTTCTTCCCTTCCCCCCCTCTTTCTTCCAGCAGCTAAGAAAAGTTCTGAAAGCATTCTTTAAAATGGCTTGGGCAAGAGAAGAGAAGGTTGTGATCTGAGAACAAAACTGTCAACAAAAATATCTATCTTTCAATACTCTGTAGTGGACTACAAAATTTTGGAAATATTCATCTTATTTGGCTTTGACTTCCAGGGAAATAAGAGCTCCTCTGTTTGGAATTAGAAATAATTTTTTTGGAATTATATGAACTATATGAAGACCCTTTAAAGGATTACAAATAACTATATTTTAATAAGTATTACAATTAAAAAAGAAGAATCAATAAGAACTATCAGGAACTTAATTTGATTTTTATATGTTATATTCTCATAACATACTTTATCTTGGTTTGTTGAAATTATAAAAGTACATTCTGTTTTCTCTGTATTGTTAACAATTGATAAGAATGTTGGCCTTGGTTGAAACTGTCTCTGTTTTTAATATGAATATAAGGGCTATTGTTTTACAAATATAGAAGTGGTGTGATTGTAAGGTTTTTTACTGAAAGGCAATCTGAAAGATTCTTTGTATTCTAACTTGGGAATTCGCCTGCTTTGCTTTAATGGAACCATAACAAAACTTGCTGTGTAAATAGAGGTAGCTGTGTGAAGGTAGAGGTTGTACTGACAGAATTGGAGAGATTCCCTGTTGTCAAACTCGGGCCTTCATTGACGGGCAAATAGTTGGTACCTGATAATGTATTTTGCTTAAAACCTATATGACCTGCAACCTGTAAGCTTTTCTCATGATTTACCTGCTTCTGCCTGCTTGTATTTTCTTATTGTTGCCCTCGCCTGCATTCCTGAAGGGGGGAGTGTGTGCAAGTAGTGGAATAGGGAGGCTGCTTGGTAATCTTCCGAAGAGGCCCCAAAGACATTGTTCTCATGAGAAATGTCCTTGGAGGAAAGTCTGTGCCTGGCTAGATAGTGGTTGTATATCTTTTTGGTCCACTGTAGTAATGCTGACGTTGAATGCATGGAATTTGGGGTTGCAACTATACCTTGTGTTTCCCGCCTTGCAAATCAGTCCTAACAAAGAGTTTGAACCCACAGCATCCCATATTTCTAAATAAAACATTCACTGAAGAAAGTGTGTGTAGAGAGTGATTTGACTGGGAATCTGACAGACTGTTAGGACTGCCTCTTTCTCCTACCTGAATCCCCCTCTAAACCGGAAATGGGGAACAGTGATGGAGACAGCGGAGCAGGCACTAGCACTGGGTCCGAACCTGTCGCCTGAACCCCAGAAGAAGGCTAAGAACACAGGTGCACACTCCAAGAAGCAAGTCATTTTCCAGCCTCCTGATAGCTGGGATGATCCAGCCTGGTTGAGAGGCACCCCGGAGAGAACGTGAATGGTGCTACGTTTCACACACTTTTCAGGATGACCCAGAGCTGGGCAGAATATGAGAAGAATAGGAAGAAGATTCCTCTGCAGACAAGACTCACTCCAGTTTACGCTCTGAACTGAACGACCTAAAGGAAGGGTTCCAGTATGTCATGAAGAATCTACCCAAGTTGGTGAAAGAACTGATGGAGAAGGAAGGGTCTGAGTCCTCAGAAAAAGAGGAGGATGGGGGAGGTGATGAAACTGAACCACCGCCCCGGCCGGCCCCACTTCCCCACAAGGTCAGCATGGAGTGTGAGCGGCCCTGAGATGCCCTAGAGGCAACATTTGATGAGAGCCCTGCAAAGCTGGCATTCTGCATGATAGAGGTACAAAAGATGCGAGAGAGGGGCCACACCTTTGCATCGGTTGAGCAGAAAGTGGATTTTGTGGGCTCTCAACTGTGAGACAGAGCTGCAGACTGGTTCGTTGGTCTATACAGTGTGGCAGCACTGGAGCTGAGAGATGCCAATGCCTTCATGCAGGCCCTCCAACACCAGTTCAAGGACCCCCTAGAGTTGGAGAAGGCTCGGACCCAGCTTAAAGGGATCTGCCAAGGTGCCTGCTCAGTCCAAGAATATTTGGATGAGTTCAAAGCCACTGCTGCCAAACTCTTGGGGTGGCTGGAAGAAGTTCTGATCAACTTCTACCGAGCTGGGCTGAACACTCTCATCCTGGAGAAAGCTTTAGCTCAAGAAAAACCCCTTACCCTGGCCAGGTGGATACAGGTGGTGTGTGAAGCAGAGAACCACCACAACCTGGTGAAGCTTTACCATCACAAGACCCCGATCTGTGGGGGGGCACAAGAGGAGCGAAAGGTAGAGGATTCCCGACTGGCAGGGAATTAGAGCATCGCTTGAAGAAGGGCCTGTGTCTGAGATGTGGCAAGCCGGGTCACTTTGCAGCTGATTGTACCTGGACCCGGCCCACAGATCACGATGGGTGGGAGAAGCGGCATGAAGGTTATTGGGAGAAGAAAGGGAAGCTGCCAGGGAAGAGACCCAAATCCCCAAGAGCACTGTAGGCCACAAAATTCCTCTCATCGGGGACAATGTCCTCCAGTGACAGAGATGTGCCTCAGGTGCAGGGAAAAGGCCAGGACCTGCCATGAAAGGTGCCAACCAGCAGGTCTGTGATGCTTCGGCATGAGAATCAGTGAGAACCTGTGCATCATTTTTTGTGTGTGACCGTTACTCTTTTGCAGCCCCAAAGCCAGAACCCAGGGCTCTTATTGAGTCTGGGTGTTCTCGGGACTTAATAAGCCCAACCTTCGTTACGGGATTGTGGGCTGGGGTGATTAAATTAAAGGAACCGGTAGTTTTTACCCAGATGGATGGGACTACTATGCAGTCGAGTGAGTATCAGACTACTGCGTTGCCCATGGGAGTATCTGGACACTGAGAACAGAGGTCGTTTATAGCGCACCCTACAGCCCCATTTTCCCCATGGTGTTGGGAAACCCTCGGCTTGCAGCCAATGACCTGTATGCACAGTGGAGTCAGGAGACGGTGACCTTCTTAGAGCTGCAAAGAGCTGCAGTGGAGTCCAACATGGGGGGAGGAGCCCTGCCCCGCACCCAAGAGGATTTGCTTGGTGCGCAAAGAGCTAAATGCCATCCCGCCTGAAGACAGAGATTTGGTACTGGTGTTTGAGGAGAGGGAAATATTGTTGACTACAGACTTTAAACGATTATTACAGGAAGCAATTATAACAGCAGTAAGAACAGCTCTGGAAAAAACTATGAAGAAGGTGCAACCTAAGCCTGATTTACTCTTACAGCAGAGCACCAATCAGAAGGAAGAGCAAACTGACATGACACTTATTATTGTGGAATATATTGATACAGAAGATTCCGATGGGCCTTCCCAAGGGACCCGAAGTCCAGAGTGGTGACAGCTGAAGGTGGCCACCCACTAGGGGTCACGACACGGTGGCTTTTAGCAGTGGGATGTGCCAGGTGCTGACCTGGAGAGGCAAAGCATAACTGGTTTATTTTCTTTTTAAAAAAGCTTTTTTTTTCATCCTCCCCTTTGTCTGGCTTCAGGAAGCCACATTTTTTAAAAAAGGTGCTGGTAAGACCAAAGAAAAGGTCTAATAACAGTGTTGTAAAGGGGTTTTATTTATTTCTAACTGTCAGGTCAACTGGACAGAGAGGCTAGAGTTAGGCAGTGCATGTTCCTCTGTTCTGGGAGACAGAAGCCAGAGGACACACCGGTGCCTAGAAGCAAGACCAGAGCAGGGCTCCTAATCAGATGTCTCAGGAGAAAGCAGGTGGAGAGGTGGCAACCCCAAGTGAAGAGGTCCTGTGTCTCCACCTGCAAATTAAGCAGACGGAACTTGAGAAAGAGGAGAAGGCAGCCCAGAGAGAGCCGGAAAGGGAGAGAATGCTGAAGGAAGAGAAAGTGAGAGAGCTGGAAAGGGAGAGAATGCTGAAGGAAGAGAAAGTGAGAGACATGGCTGCCCAAATAGAGCTGGAGCAAATGAGAATGGCGCATGAGCTTGAAATGGCAAAGTTGGGAAAAGGCTCACCTTCACTTCCTCCAGATGCTGATGTACAAGGGGATGGAAGGAAATACCCTCTGTATAAGGAAGGGGATGACATTGAGGCCTTCCTTCAGAACTTTGAACAGGTCTGCATAGACTACAAGGTTCCCGAAGAACATTATATGGAAAAGCTGAGACCGCAGCTGTGTGGAGTCCTGGCTTCAGTGACTGGCCAGATGGAAGGCAAAGCGAGGACCAGTTATCTGCTCTTCAAACAAAGAGTGCGTGAGAGAGTGGGGTTCACCAAAGAAGGGGCCCGAAAGCACTTTAGGGAGATCAGGCTGGAAGGTAAAGAGCTCTACCCACAGCTGATGGACAGGCTGGGAAAAGCCTATGATTGCTGAGGCCAAGACCATGGCCCTGATGTGCATCGACAGGTCCCTGACTCTTCTTCCAGAGCATATTAGGTGCTCCTTTGTGGACAAGAGTCCTTCCACTCTCCAGGGAGCAGGACACTGGGCCGAGCGACTGGCTGAAGCCTACGGAGGGCAGAGGTACAGCACCCCTCGTGACTGGGGTAAGAGGGAATCTCCTAAGTCCCCGCCTCGGTCTGGTAAGCCATCAGAGGTGAAAGAAGGGCCGCCACAACAGCAGTGGAATGTTCCCCCAAATACCGGGGTGAAGTCACCACGCAAGGAGAGGAAAGTGCCCCAGTATTTTGCCTGCAACCAGCTAGGTCACATCCGGAAGCAGTGCCCTAAGGATGGAACCAGTGTGCACCCCCTGATGCTGGAAATCAACCAAGCTGTTCCTCCTGTATTCGATCCGGAGTATATTCCCCAGTGCCACCAGAAGAAGGTCTGGGTGAATGGCCAAGAAATAGCGGCCTGGCAAGATACTGGTTCCCTCCTAACTACAGTGCATCCCCAGCACCTCCTCCCAGGAGAAAAGAGGCGGGTAAGGCGTCTGCACGAAGCGGAAGGGATCGTGCTCCCTGTGGCCCAGCTACCGATCAGCTACGAAGGCTGGAGTGGATCATGGAAGGTAGCTGTGCACGATTATACCCCGGTAGCCATGTTTGTGGGGGAAGATTTAGTGGAGCATATGACCACGGAACCCAGAGTCCATGAACCTGAGCTGGCAGAAAGGAGGCCAATCCAGAGGAAGATATCTACCAGCAGTTCTTAAAGGACTTTGAAGATGTTCCTGAGGAACCCAGCCGGCAAACTGATGTCTACTTAGGAATGTTAACCTGTCCTCAGTCTGAGAAGCAGCAGCGGCAAGGTGAGCACACCCCAGCAACTTCTCCAGACCCTATTGCAGAGCCGACGGTGGTACAGTCTTCTCCAGTGACTCCGGCTGCATTCCAGAAGGATCAAGAGGAAGACGCCAGCCTGGAAGCAGTCCGTATCAACTTTGGTCCATGATTCCATCGGGTTTGGGTGACTCTCCACACAACTATGCTGCTCAAACCAGTGAACAACAGCATCAGCAACCACTCCTAGAACATAACACTACTGGGAAAACTGAATATATGGCATTTCCAGAGCCCTTTGAAAGTAGTCCCACTGCTGGAGCAGAAAAGCCAAGAGGTGTGAAGCAGCCTGAAGAGGAAGTGGAGAACAGGAGGCTGACTTGGGTAAAAGACCAACAGGATGGAGGAAAAGAGAGCCAGTCGCTCCTCAAGACGGAGTTTGCAGTGCCAGTACAAAGTTCCATTAGTGATAATCACAAAAGTCAACCTGACACCAGCAGGAGAAGAGAATTTGATGAAGAACCTCTGGAGAGCTTTAGTAGCATGCCAGATCCAGTGGATCCTACTACTGTGACAAAAACATTCAAACCTAGGAAAGCATCTGCACAGGCCGGTCTGACTTCCAAAGACAAAACGCCTAAGTCAAAGAATAAGAGAAGGAGTACTTCCCACTTTAAAAACAGGCCTAAAACTAAAGGTTATGAAAGTGCCAGTGTTTCTAGTATGTGTGGACCTTACAAGAGGAATAGGATCAGACACTCAACTCAGATGGAAGAAGTGGTCCAAGTGAAAGTATTCAATAAAAAGAATCAGGAACAACTAGAAAAAAATAATTAAATACGGTAGATCATCAGAAATGTCTGCAGCACGTGCTAGGAGAATACTGCAGCAGTGTAACAGAAATGCATTCACAGAAGCACCAGAAACAGGCAGTGATTTTTCTATGTTTGAAGCTTTGAGAGACACCATTTATTCTGAAGTAGCTACACTGATATCTCAAAATGAAGCTCGCCCTCATTTTCTAATTGAGCTTTTTCATGAACTTCAGATGCTAAATTCAGACTATTTGAGAAAAAGAGCACTGTATGTGTTACAGGATATAGTAGCCAGGCATACATCTGAAGACAACACAAAAGCAGAATGTCCAAAACCTCTGAACTCAACAGCGTGGTCAGGATCCAATTCAGAACTTACTCCCAGGGAAAGCCTTGCTGCTACTGATGATGAGACATTAGACAAGAACTTTGACCCAGGAGGACCTGCAATGAAAAGGAACCTGATGTATTCTCTTTAATGTTGATCAGAATATTGTTTTACTGTTTTATTATTGTGTGTATGGCAGGTAAATGGCAGAACCAGCACAGATCACTATTATGCACACAATAATAAAACAGTAAAACAATATTCTGATTGGGGGTGTCATGATCTGTGTAGGACTGGGAGACAAGGCCTAGAGGCCTAGGCCCAGGAGAAACCTGTGTGGGAGTGAAAAGCCTACACAGCCTACAATCCCCACAATGCTTAGTGACGGTTGCAACCAATTGGTATCCAGGGACTGTGTGAGGGGATTGTAACTTAAGCATTGTGGGCCGTGAAACTGTGTTCTTTTCTCTGCTGCTGTCTTCCCTCTCACAGAGTTAAACTGAGGGGACAGTCTGGTCTGAAAGATCTCTCACTTGGGACAGAGTGAGTACAGGCACAGGCCTGGTATAAAAAGGCTGAATAATAACCAGTTAAGAGAAATAAGTAGTCGCATTAGAATTGTTTATTTTTATCTTTAAATTGTTGGCTGATGCCGCCATGGGTGTTTTCGGTTCCCCTGTCTCTCTCTTGTTCAGCATTCCCCTCCCCCTGGTCTTGGTATGTGCGCTTGGTTCTTCCCTTGTCTCATTGTTGTCCTTGAAGCTCAGCTCTGCTGCGCCACTTTTTCCCACTGGGAGCCATGGGCAGTTTTCTTTTGGGCACACTCAGGTGCCCTCCTTATTGGTCCCTTTCCATCAGGGCCCCCGGTATGAACTGTGTATAACTATCTGGTTTCCCGCTTAACCCCCATTCCTGACACAGAGTGTGTCGAACGATGACCTAAGTACCTCTCTCAATAAACTGAATTTCCTTGAAGGACTGTTGTTGAAAAACAATTTTTGTGGTATTTAAATAAGTAATCTGATGAGGTAATGAAATCCCGTATTATTTAGATACCTATGTAAATGCTTGTACATGGTTTTAGATTTTGAAATGAAAACAGGTTGCTTACCCATAACTGATGACCTTCGAGTGGTCATTTGTGCATTCACACCTCTGGGATATAGTGTGCCACGCCAACCCCGATCAGTAACATAGAAAGCGAAAGGGATTTCCGCGCCCGCTCCTCAGTCACACACCGGCCCCACTGCACATGACCAAGGAAGGGGCACGACAAACCCGCCAGTTCCTTCTGACCATTGCCATCAGTTTCAGAATAATAAAGAGGAGAGGACCGAAAGCAGAGGGGAAGGAGGGCAGGTGGTGTGAATGCACAGATGACTGCTTAAAGATCATCAGTTACAGGTAAGCAACCTGTTTATCTTCTTCATGGTCTCTGTGCATCACACCTCTGGGAGATTAAGAAGCAAAAGACACCTACCTGGAGGAGGGAGCTGAAGGTCCTAGACCAGCACTGCCTGCAACACAGCTCGTCCCACCACAGAACGCTGATGAAGATGCACATCTAGGGTGTAATGCTTCACAAATGTGTGAGGAGTGGCCCAGGGGACATTGCTACATCCCAGGTGGAGTGCACCCGAAGCAGCCTGGGAGTGGTTTCTTGGCCAGCAGATAGCATAGCTTTATCGTCTCCACAATCCACTTGGACAGACAACTTCTTGCCCTGTTCAGGTAAGGCATGGGAGACAAAAAGGGCTGGGGACTTCTGAAAAGGCTGTGTCCTGTCCAAGTAAAAGAGCAAAGCCCTTTTTACATCCAGTGCGTGCAGATGACATTCAGTATCATTCTGTGGTGACGGGAAGAACATGGGAAGAACAATGTCCACCCCCAGATGGAATTCGGAGACAACCTTGGGCAGGAAAGAGACATCTGGAGCTAAGGTAACGCCATCGTGGTGAAAACTCAGGTAGGGCGAGTCACAACGAAGCGCGAACTGTTCACTCACCCTCTGAGCCAATGGGATGGCCACTAGAAAGGCTGTTTTCCAAGAGAGGAGTTGCAAGCTACATGTAGCCATGGGCTCAAAGGGTTTGCCCGTCAGCTTGGACAACCCCAAGGGTAAGTCCCAGGCAGGTGTAGGGCCCTAAGATGGGGGAAAGAAGCGATTAAGGCCCTTAAGGAACTGTTTGGTCTGTGGGTGAGAAAAACAGAGTAACTATCCACTGCGGGGTGGCTAGCGGAGATGGCAACCGAACAGAAATGCAACGAAGGGCAACTAAGGTCCAAATCCACATTGGACAAGAGGAAACCAAAAATTACAACCAAGTTCACAGGAGGTGGGGGTAGTCCCAATGAATTGAGGTAAGACAGAAACTTTTTCCATTTCCCATCATAGGAAGCTCACATAGAAGGTTTACGAGAGTTCAATAAAACATGTTCTATCCTGCTCTTAATCTGTGCTACAGGATCCTCCACGCTGTGAGTTTGAGATGTGGTACATCGTGATGCAGAACCTGACCCTTCTGCACAAGCAGAAGATCTGGTGCCACTGGAAAGTGGATGAAGGAGCCCTTGGACATGTGGAGAAGAGAGGGGAACCAATGCTGGCAGGGCCCCCATGGGGTCACGAGGATGCATCGAGGCTGTTCCCTCATTATCTTGTTGATCACC
The DNA here is from genome assembly GCA_029375565.1 of Gekko gecko. Taxonomy (NCBI): domain Eukaryota; kingdom Metazoa; phylum Chordata; class Lepidosauria; order Squamata; family Gekkonidae; genus Gekko; species Gekko gecko. Next base: position 67,382,628 of record JAPDNY010000014.1, on the reverse strand, counting down.
TTGGTGAGTAGAGGGAGTGGTGGAAAAAGGAACACGTGCCTTTGGGTCCATGGGTAAAGAAGCCTGTCTCCCAAGGGATAGAGGGTCCCTCCCTGCCCTGGAGCAGAACAAGTGACATTTTGCATTCTGATGGGGTACAAACACATCCACTTCCGGCTGGCTCCATCTGTTGATGACTGGCTGAAGGTTTGTCCAGTTGAGTTCCCACTCATTCAGTGAGGCTCGCCCTCTGCTTAGGAAGTCTGCTTGCATATTTAGGGACCTGGGCAGGTGGGCTGCCAGTACAGAGACATCCCACAATTGGCATTCCTCCCAAATGTCAAGGGCCAGTTGACATAGGCCCCTCGACACTGTCCCTCCTTGATGGTTTAGGTAGCACAGAGCCATAGTGTTGTTGGTCAAGACTGCTACTGTATGGTGTGCCACTAGGTGGCGAAAGGACCTGACTACATGGCTACTAGTTCCAAAACATTGAGATGTTTGTGGGCCACATGAGTCTCCCATCTGGAGCCCACACAGATCCCTCTGAGGTGTGCTCCCCATCCCCAGAGAGATGCGTCTATGGTGAGTGTCAGAGAGGGAGCAGGTAGGTGAAATGGAGCTCCTGCCAAAAGATTGCATGGATTCTCCCACTGGTCCACCAAGTTCAATATCTGAGTAGGGAGGATGAACCTCTGGGACTGAGGTTGACATTGCAGGTGAAACCTCTTGAGGAACCACAACTGGAGTGGCCTCATACATAGCTGGACAAAAACAATTACTGCTGTAGTGGCAGCCATCAGCCGGAAGAGATGCTGGATTTGTCTCGCTGAGGCATCCCCCTGCTGACGAAGAGCGATGATGTCAGCCACTCTTGGGGGGGGAAGAAACACCTTGCAGACCCTCGAGTCCAAGATTGCCCCGATGAACTGGACCCGCAAGGAAGGGAGGAGCATGGACTTTTTGAGATTTACTCTCAGTTTTAATGCTTCCAGGACCCCCAAAGTGAGATCTATGTGGTTCAGCAGGATAGTCCTTGAATCTGCTACCAACAACCAGTCATCAATGTACAGAAAGCTCCGTACACCATGGATGCGAAGGTGAGCAGCTATGACCACCATCATCTTTGTAAAGACTCGGGGAACCCAAAAGGGAGGGCCTTGTACTGAGAATGTCCCTCTCCTACAGTAAACGCAGTAACATCCTGTGAGCTAGATGGATTGTTACATGGAAATATGCACCTTGCAGATCCAGAGTCACCATCCATCCACCTTGTTTGAGGAGTGGGAGGATGCCCTTCAGAGTCATCATGTGGAATTTCTTGTAAACTATGAACCGATTGAGGTTTCTGAGGTCCATAAAGGACTATAAAAATAATGGGGACTGTAAAATAATGGGAATAAAACCCCTGGTAATGCTGGGATGCAGGGACTGGTTCTATAGCATCTTTTTGGAGAAGGTTTTGAATCTCTTCCAGGAGCATGCTGGACGGTTGAGTGTGCATGAAGCTGGAGGTTATTGGAGTTTGGATAAACTCAATAAGGTATCCCTCCTTGATGGCTGAAAGGACACACTGATCCAAAGTTATCTGGTGCCAGGCAGGGAGGTAAGGGGACAGGTGGGTGGGAGGCACAGGTGGATGACTGGAGTCAAAGGTTCTGTTTAGAGACTTTAGGGGCCTTAGCCCTAGACTGAGCGGGCGATGAAAACTGAGGTTTGATTCCATAAGGGCATGAGGAGACATTTGGAGATCTCTGCCACTAGTTTCTGGGGAAGTCGTGAGTCTGTGGGAAGTCTGCGGGACCAAGGTTTGTTCCAGGATTTTGCCCTGCTGCGTTTAGGGGTTGGGGAAACTCCTAAATTATGAGACATTTTGATACTCTTGTCGAGATCTTGCAAAACAGTATCCGTTGTAGAACTGAAAAGGCCTTCACCCTCAAAAGGAAGGTCCTCAACAAAGGATTTGGTATCCTGCTGCAGAGCTGTGGAGCGCAACCAAGCATGGCGCCTAAGGGTGACCGCTGAGGTGAGAGTCTTGGCTGCCACAACCAAAGTGTGTTTAGTGGCGTTAAGCTGATGCTTAGCTAAAAGCATACCTTCCTTTTGAATTTGCCTAGCTTGGCGATTAAGGTCCTCTGGGAGGGCTGTGATAAATTCAGACAACTGCTCCCAAAGAGCATATTGATATCTCCCCATACAGGCAATACAGTTGGAAGTCTTGATGCCCAGTGCTCCCGCAGAATAGAACTTCCTGCCGAAGGAGTCTAATTTTCTTCCTTCCTTGTCAAGGGGAGTGCAATGACTACCTCTGCCCTTCGAGGAGGAGGTGACAACCACCGAGTTCAGTTTAGGGTGAATGAACAAAAACTCAGCACCCGTTTCCTGCACCTTATACATGTGATCCATCCTCCTGCTAGAGATGGGGATGGAAGCTGGATGGGACCAGGGAGCTTTGGCCACTTGCAGCAGGACTGAAGTCATGGGCAATGCGTTGGCTGTGGAAGTGTCTATCTGGACAATATCGAATACTGAGTCTGTAACTGTAGGCAGAGGTTGAATAGCTGACAGGGCCAGCGTGTTCGCCATTCACTTAACAAAATCCCCATAAGACTTAAGGTCCTCAGAGGGGGATATCGGGAGATCCTCCCCTACTTGCTGCGGTGGAGATGGCTCCACTGAGGGGTCTGGGTTATCATCCCAGAACAAGATGAGGAATCCGAGGAGACAGAACTATCCGATGGTTCCGAAAATGACACCTGGAGAATTGACGTCGAGGGCCTTGGCTCCAATGGCTCTTTAAACAGCAATGATGCCGACGGCGGCTGCTTATCGCCTATCAGTTGCGATGGCTGTGGTTTGACAAACTCCGGTGTGGGGGGAGGGTCTCAATACTGGGAGAGTCGGGATGAGGTGGATTGATGACTCCATTGGCGCACGTGGGGGGAGCCACAGCATGCCACTAGGAAAGGGATAGGCCCCATACATATACTGCCACTGGTGCTCATCCCAGGAAGGCGGAGGGGGGTGGAACGGTCTGCTGGTCGATCTTGATCATCAGGTTGATGCGGAGAAGGATGCACAAAGGTGCTCGCTCCTCGATCCGAGTGAAGGCTCTCAACACTGGAGGATAGGGAGACGTGCTAAATCCGTATCCTGCTCTGAGTCCGTGAGCTGGATAGGACGCAGCAAAGGTGAAGGTGGTGCCCCTTGTAGCTGCCCACAGCCCAAGGAGTTAAGTGAAGTAGCCCCAACAGGAATCGCACCCACAGCCCGACATGGGGTCAATGGAGCCTTAGCAGGGGAGCTTTTCTTATGCTTCTTGTACTTGACAGGCGGGTCGTCCTTGCCCTCCCTATGTTTTTAGTGGGAGTATGGGCTTCAGACTGAGATGCTGGGACTGAGCGTTTCAGCACTGGTTGGTCAATATTGGAATGGGCCAGTGCCGGGGACATCCTGGCCGTCGACCCTGATGTAGGAGTAGACATTGCAGCATGTTGCGAGGTGTCCTGCGACAACGCCATCGGTGATAGCGCCAACTCCAGCAAGGCAACACGAAGTCAGGCAGCCCTATTCTTTCTTGTCTGCTTCGAGAATTGGGTGCAATGGGCCCAAGAGTCCACTCGGTGTGATTCCCCGAGGCACAGGAGGCAAAGGGAGTGTCTGTTAGGGGGAGCGATTTTGCTACCGCACTTCAGGCACCGTTTGAAGAAGCCCCACCATGTGGCCATAGGCCATAGGGTGGGGGTAGTCTGCCGAAACAGAACCAACAACAAAAAGAGTCCAATTCGCTAACACTATTTTGATTTCCCTAACTAAAAATCCGTTGAGAGAAAAAAAAAGACCTAAAGGCCAAAGAGAAAGTTACCGACCGAAGTGGAGAAGATCCTACCAGAATTTCCTAAGAACATAAGGCGGAACACGGAAAACAAATATGGTATGAAGTATTCAAGCATGTAAACGGAAGATGTAACCGAACCCGCCACATTTATGTATTCGCGTGTCGTGTACTTGCGCGTTTGGTCATTGTGATGTTTGACTTTCTAAAAAAAATCTTTATGGAGAGCAAAAGGGTGAGGTGTAAATTTTATAAATTAAATAGTACATCTGTATTTTGTGCAGAGTCCCTTTGTGCCCACTTGCTTCACACAGGAACCAAATGCTAGCCTGGCCTCTTCTTCCTTTCACTCTGTAGCATGTCCTACCAGTTGAAAATTAATGACAAACGCTTCCATGCAGGGGTCTTGTCCTCCGCTTATGCTACTGTGTAACACTCTATAAACATTTGGGCTCTATGAAATAATGACAAATGAAAAAATTAATTAGACTACAGCATGTTCAGAAAAAAATAACGGCATGTTCAGAATGCTATCATGAAGAAATACTACACACCGAGCTCCTGAAACAGCCTTATGTACAGATGTAATTCACATATACCTGCACACTGTGCTCTCATTCAACACCCCCTTATTTCTTGCTCCGTTAACCTGGCTGGTTTGGTCTCCCAGATTACCTGCAAACTCTTGTGTATGAAGCAGATAGATAAACAAATTGCATCACATAGGATATTTCATATTGTAGGATTAAATATCTGTCCGCAAAGATTTCAGGTGATCACCATATAAAGCACTGAAATAAGAAGATAAATGCCAGAAACAACTGTGTTTTTTGGCAATCTGGATAGGATGTTTCCCTTGTCTTCAGCCACTGCAGTTTAAAGGATCCCACTCCGCCTCTGTAAAATTCCCCTTAGGAAGTAAAATACCTCTCTGACATCTATCGTAATATCACATTGATAAAATCTGGCCAAGGAGTACGTTTAAATGTTTATAAAATTGACTTTAAATATTAGCTTCTAAACAGTTAAATGGAGTGTGTGTTTACACTGATCTTTGAAACATGCAGAGTTATTTTCTGCCAAAAAATTTATGGGATAAGGAGCTTGGAGAGGAGATTCACTGGGAGCAGCTAGTTTTGAAGCTGCTGTCCAAAACATTTAAGATTTATTACAGTAAAAACCTGTCAGTTGGTATTATTTTTATGTCCCAAAAAGAAATGCTTTTACAAGAACCTACCCTTGCTGCAGAAATCCCCAGGAAAATATGCCTCCAGGAGAAACTAGGGGACAAGGCAGAGTATGGACACACTATTACATTGCAGTGGCCTCATTTCACACACCAAGACTGGTCCTGATGAGTTCCCACAACTGTATATCGCCATGAGCTTTAAGGACTGTGGATACAACAGGGTAAGATCGGTAAGGAATGATTTGCGCCAGTCTCATAGGGGAGATGGACTCAGTGTGCCAAAGATTACTTTTTAATACGACCAAATCCACTACAAGCTAAAACTACAAACTGCAGAGGGACTGTTCAAAATTCAGAGGTTTTGTGTATTCTACTGGTTTTGCTGGCAACGAGAGTTGCAGGAGGCCTTCAGGGGAGTCCTCCGGCCTCTCTGCCACTGCTCTGCAGCCAGGATGGTCTTGCCCAGGAGGTCTTGGAGCCCACCAGTCACAGAATCCAAGGGAAACTTCCCACGGACCTCTCTGAGCAGGAGTTCCCAGGCTCCAAATGTGGCAACTCAGACCTTCGGAAAATTAGCACACTAACCGCCCCAGATTGTCTGCTGTCTTTGGTGTTCCGGGAAAAGGCTTTTTCCAATGGCCATACTGAGCACACTTCAGCACTGTTTTTTTAAATGCCTTGTGTGGCTCATCTGGCCTTGCACAGAAGGGAAGTCGAACTTTGCACTGGATAGCAGCAAATCTCGCTACCCCCGGGGAGCTCTCCAAGGTCCTGCAGCACCCAGACAGTCAGGTGCCCACGGGCTGCCCAGTTCCTGGTTGCCTTCTGTTTTGAGCCACATCCTCCTAGAAGTTGCCCAGGTTCAGCACAGACTCACCATAGGACTAGAACACAGCACGGGGAGGGGGGATTTTTCTGATTGTCCAAGTATATGTCTTATTATTTCTCTCAGTGCATTCCAGCATGCTGACATTTTTTTCTTCTGGATTATGCCTGTTAGAAGCCATTTGTGCTTGTCAGATCCTCCAAGCAAAGAAATGTCTTTATAGAAGCTGTGTTGTTTTCTCGCAGGCAAAAAGCCAAGCCATGGTAACACACTAGGGAACTGGGTACATTAATGTGGCTATTTAAAAGGCTTCCCACTTCTTGCAAATTTTAAAACGGATGCACTTCCTGACCAACCTTTACAAGGACTGAACTGGGAAACTCATAAAATATTTAAGGCCCTTCTGCTTGGAAAGCTCATTAGGCACTGAAAAGGTCTCCATTTAAATGGGGGGGGGCTCTTCAACAGATAATCTTTTGTTACAATCGTGCACCCAAAACAGATTCATTTTCGGATCAGTTTTTATTTCCCTTTCTGCAGTAGATGTAAAAATGTCTGTAAGTGTAATGAAACTTCACTTTGAGACCCAACAACCTAGATTTATCCCAGGATATGTCTACTTGCTCGAGTTGGGAGCCTTGGAAGCATCATTTTTCCCTGTTCTCTTTGTTCAGCTCCCGTATGTCTCCATGCTGGTGCCTCTAGACGCTGGGAAACAGCAGAAGCCCTTGGCTCCATTCCAGACAATTCCGCCTGCCCACTCGAACTTCACAGTCAAAACTTCTTCCTGGTAAACTAGCTTTGTAAGTGCAGATCATTCACGGGGAAGAGGCTTCTTTCTCTCAGCAAATGTAACCGCACCCTGGCCAACAGTCTGAGTGGTGCAGTCCAGAAACAGATACATGACACGGGGCTGCCAGTCTTGCACAATATCTTTGAAGGGGGGGAATGAAGACATAATTTTTTTATCAAAGAAATAAATAAAATCCTTACGATGGCTATAAGGCAGCACTTCTAAGACAGCTATATGGTTCAGAGACAATAATGACCTGAATATCAATCAAAAATGTGAAACAATAACGTAAAAGAAAGGAGGGATTTGGGGGTGTCCTTCACACACCTTATTAAAACGAACCAGAATTCCACAAGAGACTGCTCTTGACCGCCCCGACTTGTTTCAAATGGACGAGTGCAGAACAGTTCCCCAGTTCCATTGTTATTTCCTTTTGTATTCAGTAGCAAACAGAATTCTGAGATAAATCAAGGTGGGTAGCCGTGTTAGTCTGTCTGTTGCAGTAGAAAAGCATAAGAATTTTGAAAACAGAGGAACCTACAGTTCTTTTGATTTATCAGAATTACCAGCCGCTGTGAAAAGGAAAGAAACACCCAGAAGAATCAGAGCAGAAACAGAAACTCATTTAGGAGGAATGATAAATTCTTACAGGAAGTACAAATAGAAATGCCAAGTTAGGACTTGTAACTTATTTTTTCCTGTATTGTTTGTTTTCCAAGAAGCAACCTAGGGAGTCTGCTATACAATCACAATTCAATATAATATCCTCATCTTTGCCACCAGCTGCTGATATAACCAAATGGTTGGTAGTGTACAAAACAATTAACAGAAGAAAGCATAAGGATTTTGAATCATTATATTACATTGGCATTAGGAGGAAGGTCCGTTGTGGGAAGAAATACAACGAGCTCTAGAAAGAGGCTGCAGGTGAGAGTCCTGGCTGTGGCTGGTGGAAGGAAGGGGAAAAGAGGCAGTTCCATAGCCAGTTACAGGGTTGCCAACTCTGGGTTGGGAAATACCTGTAGATTTGAGCGGTAGAGCCTGGGGAGGGCAGGGTTTGGGGTGTGGAGGGACCTCAGCAGGGTATAATGCCACAAAGTCCACTGGCCAAAGCAGCCATCGTCTCCAGGAGAACTGATCTTGGTCATCTGGAGATCAGTTGTCATAGCTGGAGATCTCTGGGTGCCTCCTGGAGGTGGATTTATGTTGATTTGGGGCTATGCAGTGGCAGCAAAGGTAGAAAAGCACCTCATCCTATGCCACATTTTGTGGATCCCAAGGGTCTGGAAAGCAGTTCTGCAGCCAGTTATAGGGTTGCCAACTCTGGGTTGGGAAATACCTCTTGATCTGAGAGGTGGGCTCTGCCTTTTTTGGCATGGCATGTTTGTATTATGGGCTACCGTAGAGTATGTGTGTCAAGGCACCTGTTTTCTGTAGGGGAAATGATGTGCTGTGGCTGGGGAACATGGTGGTTTGTGGGAGATCTCCAGGCCCCAGAGGGAGACTAGAAACCCCAGTGAACGTTTAAGGGAAGATTGGGTGATGTATTTTCCCTCAGGACACATTCAATGACTCCCAACAGCAACAGCAAACTGTTTAGCATGTTGGAGGTGAGGGCCAATCAGACTGCATATGCAAACGACCTCTGTGTTCTGACTGGCTCTGAAGGGAGGAGAGAGGATGATGTGCGGAATGGAGCTAGGCCCAATCAGTCCGCATATGCAAATGACCTTGAAAGGCTGGCCCAATCAGGTAGAAGTTGAGTCATTGGGAACATGGCTAGCCTTTTATATCTCTCTAGATGAATGAACACGGGGGATGTCAAAGACTTCAGCACATGCTCCATTTGCCACAGCAAGACCTTCAACACCAAGTAAGTAGGATGCAAAAACTATCAATCAGCAAATCTTATCAACAAATTTAAAACAGCACAGCCAGGCCTCTCAGGAAACATTTTAGCCTCCACCAAATATGTCACAATCCTTCCTGAATGCAGGAAGGAGCAAAGGATCCTTCTGCACCACTTGGGAAAACAATTCCAGCTCATCAGTCCTGGCACAAAAAAGGCTGCGACCTGTTGGCAAACGAACAAGTTTGAGAGACAGGACCCAGAGGAACGGGCAGCTTGAAGAACGTGGCTGGTGCACAGGAGCATGCTGGGAGATCTGTCTTCATCAGTAGGAGGGCCCCAGGCCATAAAGGGCCTCAACAGTAGTGGCCGGCACCCTGACTTGGGCGGGAAGCAAAGAGGTAACTGTGCAATGAATGCAAAACTGGAGTTACAGGTTCTAAATGGCTGTCCCCAGGAGGGACTCTGAGACTGCATTCTGCACAAGCTGAAGCTTCTGAGAGCCTACTGCATTACAGCAGTCCAGTCTGGAGGACACAAAAGCACGGATCGGTATGGCAAACCTGGCAGAGTGTAAATAACAGGGCAGTTTACAAGCTAGATGTTACTGAAGAAAGGCATGGCTAGCAACAGTGCCAACCCATTGCCACTCTATGGACAAAGTCAGACCCAAGAGCATTCCAAACACTTATCTTCATCTACAAAAGAAAGCACGGCTCAGTTTAAGGCTGGGAAATCAGTAACTGCCTCCCTGGGTGGTTTTCTGCTTCTAATGTATTTGAAGAAATGTTTATTGTTGGCCTTTATGTTTTTTGCGATATGTTCCTCATCGCAGTCCCTTTTTGCCTGTCTGATCATCAACTTGCATTTTATTTGCCAGCGCCTGTAAACCCTTTTATTTACTTCCCGCAGACTAGCCTCCCACCGCTTAAAGGAATCCTTCTTACCTTTTACTGCTTTCCATGACTTTGTTCGTTAACCATGCAAGCCTTTTTTAATAACTATTCGTACTTTTCCTAGCATGCTATCTAAGCTTCCAATACTGTAGTTTTAATTAGTCTCCACGCTTCCCAAAGGGATTTGGCCCTCCTTACCTTTTGTTACCTCTTCTAAAGTTAAATGTGGTTGTGTTGGTCTTTTGGGGAACTTCTTAATTACATAAATGCTAAACTTAACAGCATTATGGCCACTGTTCCCAACTGGCGCTATCACATTTACATCTCTCACCAGGTCCTGAGCATTATTTTAGATCAAGTACAGGATTGTCTCCCCTTGGTAGGTTCTGTGACCATCTGCTCCATGGCAGAGTCACTGAAAGTCATGTAGAAACCCAGTCTCTTTCTCCTGACTTGAACACGTATTGACCCAATCGTTGTGTGAGGTAGTTAAAATCTTAAAACAACTCCTCACCCACAATACAACATCTAATTTGAACATGGACACTGGTACCAGAGCTTGCAATAAACCCGGATGCCAACTTTGCTGCCACAGACACACCCAGGCAACACAATCAGTGGACCCAACAGCATCAACCACACCATCTCAGGCTCATTCACTTGCTTATCTTCTAACATTGTAAATGCCATTAAATGCCAACAATGCCCTTCAGACCTGACAAACAGGTCAAACCCTATGCCAAAGGATAAATGGACACAAATCTGACATCATGAATCACAAAACTGAGAAAACTGTAGAAGAACATTTCAACCTCCCAGGACACTCAATGGGGGGATCTCAATGTAGCTGTTTTATTTCAAAGGAATTTCAGAAACAGACTTTAACAGGAGATTGTTAAATTACAAGTTATCACAACACAACAATGGAACCCCCAGGGCTTAACAGAGATATCAGGTTCTTATCTCAATGGAGGTGTGAGGGAAGGTATTTGTGAATTTCCTGCATTGTGCAGGGGGTTGGACTAGATGACCCTGGAGGTCCCTTCCAACTCTATGATTCTATATGCTAAGTCACTCATTTCTTGCATCTGTTTGTTAACTCTTTTGTTATCTGTATGCTTTTGTTGTTCAGTCGCACAGTCAAGTCCGACTCTTTGCGACCCCATGGACCAGATCACGCCAGGCCCTCCTGTCTTCCGCTGTCCGCTGAAGTTTGCATGCTAATCTGCTGCTATTCACAGGTTTTACCAACTGCTTTAATCCAATCTTACCTATACTTATCATTCAGTTACTTATGTATCTTGACTCCTTCCTGGCAACTAACCTTATATGTAATGGTTGGCAAAGTCTGTTTCAATGTATCTGAAGAAATGTGCATAGACACGAAAGCTTATACCTAGAATTAAACTCTGTTAGTCTTAAAGGTGCCACTGGACTCAAACATTGTTCTATTATGACACAGTTATTTCATCAAGCAGCTTCCCTTAATTCTTTTGCTGCTTTCAAATCAGCCTCTAACCTTTGATCTAGTGGACAATAAATTCCCCGAGTTAAGCTTCCTTCTGGGCCCACTATTTCTTCCCACAGTGTTTCTGTAAGCGAAACTATTTCTCTTAGATTTTCAACTTTACTGGACTGTACACCCTCTCTGACATACAGAGCCCCCCAACTCCAATCCTTCTCTCCTTATCCTTCTGATATAATTTAATTCTGACTCTCCTGCAGAAACGCTTTGTTTCCTGTCCCTGTGGAGTACGGCCACCAAGTTACGAGTTTCTGTACTCCTCTTGGTGGTTGTTAGAAATATGGTGAGGGTGCAGAAAACTGTAATACAACAAAGATAACCCACATAAGTAATTCACCATATTACAGATGGGATGGGACTCACTTCCCACAGAAAGACATTTCTATACCACTTCTCAGTAGTGTTAGGTCAAGGCACAAGGTGGTACATGTCAGCTAGGCCTCTGTCCAGCCCTGGCTGCCATGAGGTGACTCTGGAATGTCAAGTTTCTGTTCTGCTGTGTCTTCTGTGTTTCTATTATCTCTGCTTGACCTTCAGTGCCTGGTGTAGTACTTCTCCTGAGAACTGATGCCTGTTATTTCGGTGGGCTTCTACATGACTCCCGATTGGCCCTGGTCCATCAGGAGGCCTCCTTGAATAATGTATAACTGCTTGCTTCATGTGCTTTTATTCAATTCTAACACGAAATGGTTAAGATATCTGCATACTATCAATGGTCTCAATAAACTACTTCTTTGAAAGGAAGCTGTTGGGAACTGATTGCTGCAGGAGTCTGACGGTAGAAATCCCACTAAGGCTGCTTACAGTCAGATGGCTGGATTTTCACATGTTAGCATACAAAGGTTTACCACCCAACGAACGCATGACGGACAGCCATACCCAGTACTGGCTCCCAGGTTGTAAACATGTATTGATCATATCCTCATTTTAAAGTGTAAATTCTAAAAATATAATGTATAAAAGGAAAGTGTTGGTCCTTTCAGGCTACTGTAATTCATGCTTATTAAAAATTAGCTTTAAAAAAAACAAGTTATTTCCCAATTTCACACAGACAAGATCGTATTCTCCCAGGCTACGCGTACTAACCAGCAGTAAGCGCCATCCTCTAATTTTGCCTCTTCACAAGAGCAGATCAGGACCTTCTCTTTTCCCTCAGTGCTCTGCACTGAAAGGCCGGGGGGGAGGCGGGGGGGAGCCGTCTTTTGCTGCTCACTAAACATTCCCGGCACTTTGACTGCGGCCCCGTTTCCACGGCAAACCCTGCAGCACCAGACATCAGGAATGCAATGGAACTTCCATCCGGATTTGTAAATTCTTTTCTAAATCTGTAGTTAGCAGATCTTTTTTCTTCCTATAGAGGTTCTTTTCGTTCTAATAACCAGGAGCTGGAAATATGTCCCCAAAATACTACACAATTGACTTAAAATCAATTAGATGTATGCTTACCGTGACACCAAAAAAGTTTGTCTCATTCATTGCATCCAGAAAAATTTTCCCAAGCTCTTTGTTGGTGTAGTTGAAGTCCTCGATTTTTTGGTTTCTGTTGGTGGCATTGAGGTACTTCATCGCTCGCTGCAGAGTCTTGGCAATCACCCAGATTCCATCATAAGCAAAGCCATGGAACTTACTTGACTCAACAGTTCCCCGCCTTTCATTGTATTCGTTTTCATACTGCTGTGGAGTCTGCAGAGAAGAACGGAAACCTGGTTCATTGGTCGGCCTGTTAAACAACATCACTATTTACAATCTACCGTTTAAACCAGAAATCAGTGAACAGCTCTGACCCGAAGACTGTGAACATTTTTCAGTCTTTTAGTACTTCTTCCAGATATGCGTAGTTCAGCTCACAACATCTAATAGCTCCAACAAAGTACCTGCTTTCATTTATTAGGGGGCGACTGCAGTTCTAGGCTGCATTAACCCTTCTTTGCTGCCTCTGGCGCACTAGAGGCCATCCCTCCTGAGCGGCATCCAGACATTAACCGTGTCATCCCCAGAACACTGTCCCGGAAGGAAGCGCCCTCACGCCCTGGAGAGCTGCGGAGGATTCCAAGGAGACCCGCTTAGGAGGACTCTGCCTGTCAGCTGGAACAAAGGAACTACTTGGGGGGGGGTCTACTTGCAGGAGCAGCGCAAGAACAAAGCAGCAGCAATTTTGAGAGGAAGACATATCTGACCCCTGGCCTGCAGCCTGCCTTGGTCCTCAGTTCTGCTGCTCTGTCTCGTACAAGTATTCTTACCCCATATAATGGTGGTCACGTAACTACGCTGCTCCTATGAGCTCCTGGGCAGTAATTTTCACAAGTAAACACACTAGAGACTGGCTGAGGCACACGAAATACCCTTCTTTGGAAAAGCAGTGCCAGAGCATGAAGGCAAGGCCTGTGCATTGTGTTGTGATACCGACACTGTCTTACATGTACATATTAATCCACAGATAGACAAATCCCAGGTGCAATTTTGTCATGGTGCCTAGAAATGTCATCGTGGTGCCTGGTGTTTTCAGCCACTGTTTTATTTCGTGTCTCTCAGCAATTCTTAGTGGAAATACCAAGAGTTCGATATGACTAGCTTTTCCACTGGTGTGAAAGGGAGGAATATGTCCCCGTTGACGACCAAAAAGTCATGGTTTGGATTACGGGAGCTGCATGCCAAAAGGGCCACGTGGGATAAGAACTGGAATAAGGAGATCAATAACCTTCGCTGGATCCAACTCACAGCTGAGTTGCCATGCCACATCAGTACGCTGATGACACCCAGCTGCATTTGCTGGTGGATGGATGGCCTGACTCCGCCCCAGAAAATCTGGCCAGGGCTTTGGAGGCTGCAGCTGGTTGGCTGCAACAGAGTGGGCTGAAACTGAATCCAGTGAAGACAGAGGTCCTGTACCTGAGTTGTGGGGGGACAGGATCAGGAATCGGACTGCTAGCACTTGGGGGGGAGAGGGTGCCATTGACACTGACCCCAATGGTGAGGAGTCTGGGGTGATCCTTTCTATCGAGGCCCAGGTCACCAATGCAGCCAGATCAGCCTTTTACCATCTTTGGCTGGTCAGGCAGGTGGTTACTTATTCCCCCATGACCTTGCGACAGCAATCCATGCAATGCTCACTTCCAGGTTAGATTACTGCAACTCACTCTAAATGGGCCTACCCCTGATTTTGACCTGGAAGCTTCAGCTGGCACAAAATGCAGCAGCATGCCTGCTGACTGGGGTGACTATGCAGAGACATATTCATCCAGTGCTGTACCAGCGGCACTGGTTGCCAGTTTAACCTTTAAGGCCCTGTGCAGCCAGGAACCAGCATACCTGCGGGATTGTCTCTCCAGTCAGTTTGATGCAGTGGTTAAGTGGGCGGACTCTAATCTGGGAAAATCAGGTTTGAGTCCCCACTCCTTCACTTGCAGCTGCCGGCTGACCTTGGGCAAGCCATAGGTCTGTCAGAGGTGTTCTTGAAAAGAGCAGTTTCTGTCAGAGCTCTCTCACCTACCTCCCAGGGTGTTTGTTGTGGGGAGGGGAAGGGAAAGGAGTTTGTAAGCTGCTCTGAGACTCCGAGTGAAGGGCTGGGGGTATAAATCCAATCTCCTCCTCCTCCTCTTCTTCCTCTTATGTAGCCCAAAGGGCCTTGCGCTTAGCACCGCTTAGCAGTGCCAAGCCCGAAGGACGTCTGCCTTGCCTCAACCAGGGCATGGCCTTTTCAGCCCCAGTCCCTGCCCGGTGGGACATGTTCCTGGTTGAGATCAGGGCCCTGTGGAATTTATTACAATTCCGCAGGGCCTGCAAAATGGAGCTGTCCTGCCAGGCTTTTGGCTGAGGTGGCGGATGTCCAAATGGCACTGGCCTTCCCTCCTCAACTCAAACAATCAGCTCCATCTGCCTCATCTGTCTCAGGGCACACCTGACTACACCAACGGGCTGCCAGCACCAGCCGCTTCTGGTTTTCCTGAGGGGAATGTGCCCGCCCTGACATGGTTGCAACAGCCACTGTGATTAGAAACTAGTAAACTGCAATCAGGGATTATTTTAAATGATTTATTTAGATGAAACTGTCTGATGCTTTTATGAACCACTATTTATTGTTTTATCACATATTGTGAGCCGCTCAGAGCCCACTTGCAGGATAGGGTGTGAGATAAACTGCATAAATAAATAAATAAATAAAAATATTTTGTTGCACGACACAAAAATAAATGTACAAGACGTTCTTATTAGGGCTTGTTTGACTTAACTTTACCCCATTCAGTGGTGGTGAATGAATCAGCTCTTAACCAGTTGCTTTCTATATTGGCTGCAATATTCAATCAGTTGGGGCTTTTAAAATAATAGTAATAGTAATAATGGAATTATGAACTAGTGGTGACAAATCTGGCCAGTGACAGAGGTTAGCTTTTTGACAACCAGCGTTCAAAGTACCAGGGTTCAAAAGCTTAAATGTATTCTTTTTAAAGAAAAACGAGGACAGGAAACCGGGGTGAGCACCTCGAAACAGCTCCTGACCGGGGGGGGGGTTGTTGTGTGAGTGAATTGTTCATGTTGGCTGCATGGCTGGGGGGGGGCAGTGCGCGCGCACAGGGATGGTGCTCCCTTGGTGCTGGGCAGCATGTACTGAACCCCAGCTGTCATATGGATAGGTTGCTGTGGTGGTGGCGTTCAGTCGCACGGTTGAGTCTGACTCTTCGCATCCCTGCGGATTACATCATGCCAGGCCCTTCTGTCTGGCATAGGGGGGGAATGTTAAAAAATAAGGTTATTGGTAGCAAAAAAATTAATCCAAATCGTTTTCCAAACAACCAATCATTGAGGCATATTTTTTTCTAAGTTAAAATTGGAGGTCACTCCACTGGTGCACCTGAAACTGTTGATGTTTAATATATGTGAAAGAGAAACCAACCCTGTGTTCCTGCATGGGTTACTCTCTTGAGCTGGCTTCCTGACTGATAGAAAATAAAACCACCCACAGCAGTAATTCACACAGGTATGCCCTCCTTCTGCAGAGTCTCCACTTCAGGACAGAGTAAATGAATGATCTGATTACACCAGTGGTGCTCACTCTGTGACTCACAGAGAGCCACATCTGCAATTCCCATCAAGCAAAGGAGCCACATGACTACCAAATGCATGTCCAAGAGCCACATGTGGCTTCTGAGCCACTGAGTGAGTATCCGTGGATTACAGGAATCACAGAGAAGTGGCAGAATTACCCATTTGCAGTGGAAACACAGTGGAGGTGAGGTCAAAGCAATGGATCGTGGAGAGATACCACCCTGCTCTGTGTAGGAATGCTCTGGAATTATAGGAGACTGTATTTAATTAATTCATTCCCATTGAATGCAGCTTGGGAATTACCATTCCAAAATAAGATTTGTTCATTTAAATGTGAAGCAAAATCTTCATTGTTGTTTGGGAGCACTGTTACCATGGTGAAATTCATTCGCTAAATGAAGCTCAAAATCATTTTTCAACTTCACTAACAGGAAACCATCTGATAAAAAGGATCACAATCTCTAAGGTACAAACATGCATGCTTTTAAAGGGGTGTGTCAATATGGTTAATTCTTCAATAGGGTGAGCTGGGCTTAGGGATGGGCACAAACTGGCTAACAAACTGAAGTCTGTCATGAATTTTGGCCTGTTTGGACTTTGTGAAGTCCATGAGCTGAAGAACTGGGACAAACCAGCACCAATTTTGGCACAATTTGTGGTGGCTCACAATGGTTTATGAGAAAGCTGAACGCCTGGGAGCTCCCTGCTGCTCAGCTGTTTGGTTTAAATGGCTCCAAACAAACCAGCTATGAACCACAATCTGACATG
The DNA here is from genome assembly GCA_029375565.1 of Gekko gecko. Lineage (NCBI taxonomy): Eukaryota > Metazoa > Chordata > Lepidosauria > Squamata > Gekkonidae > Gekko > Gekko gecko. Next base: position 67,365,925 of record JAPDNY010000014.1, on the reverse strand, counting down.
AATGGCGTTTTCCCAATTCATGCCCATCCCTAGACAATTTGACAGTAAAATACAGTATACTTGGGAAATATTTGTAAATTTCCAAAGTGGTAAATAGTAAAACTGACTCACCTTTCCTGAAATGGTCTTTATTGCTTTGGAACTGAGAGGTTCAAAATCCACTCCAATGTAACCTTCCATGGCTTTGAGGAGGTCTCTACTGAGACAGTGTGATGTATTGAGCTTCGGAATAACTTGTTCCCACCAGTAGCTCTGATACCAACCAGGAATGATCCACTGATACTTACTGCCATACATATTTTCATTATATGCCTACAATACAAATACAAAACGGGGAACCAATATTATTGTTGGGGGAAAACATTCTACTTATTATCAAAAATTGCTGTATTTAAAAACAACCCTGTCTTACAAAATTTAAACCCTATCTTACACATTTAAAAATAGACCAATTTTAATAAATAAAATCTCCATTTCTATACATCTATGTATATGCAATTAAGAACCTTCGTGAATACCCAAGATGCAAGTTCTGCAGGAACATAAATATCTTTGTAATTATTGGGTTTAGCATAGAAGGAAAATTTCAGTAGATGGCATCTCCTGTAAGTAAGCACGACAGCCAAAAACTCGATTCACAAAGGAACAGGGGTCTTTGGGACCAAAGACATCATTCTGCTCCTTCCCTTTCATACAAGTTGTCAGGTCCTGGAGTAACCACTCTGTACACAATAGTCCTTAAGCAAGTTTATTGGTAACATATGGCTTCTGGTCAGGTGAACACCTTTGTCAGAACTGGCAATCAATAGTAAAAGCACAAAATTTGAAACATTGGGTCTGCCCAACAATCATACGTCACAATCATTCAGGCTACTACATGTCATGAAAGAGTATACGACCTAACTAGCTATATCTCAAGACTCCTGTCTCCCAAGGCCACGGATCCAGCTGGGACCTGTGAACCACATGGGGGTGGCTTAGGGAAAGTTATAAGCGGCACCTCGACTTCACACCATGCATGCATTCACACACTCCCCCCTTTTAGGAATGTCAGGGAGGGCAGATAAGAGAACAAACAGGACTGGCAAAGGAGGCTAAGCAAGCAAGGGTTACAAAAGCAGAAATAGTCCTTAACAGCACAGGGCATCGATACACACTTATTCATCATGATACAAAGACAAGCAGCACCAGGTAAGGGTCCAAACCTGACACATGTGAAGCAAAAGGCAGAACAACCCTCTTCCTTCTCATTGTGGTCTGGCCAGTTACCCCCAGCTGAGGCACTGCTGGACCATCATGGTTGAGCAGTGGAACAGACTGCCTCGGGAGGTGGTGGATGTTCCTTCGCCAGACGTTGTTGAGTGGAGGCTGGATTACCATCTTTCAGGTACGTTGTAGGGCTATCTTTTGGCTATGCTCCTGCAGAGTGCAGGGGGTTGGACTAGATGACCTGTAAGGTCCCTTCCAACTCTAACATTCTATGTTTCTATGATCATGTCTCACCCACCAGTACCCAGCATCCTCTCTTCCTCACACTCCTTATGCAAGCCAGGAGGACACTGACAGCTAAAAGTTTGTGGTGTCCAGAGGGAAAGACTGTCTGCTTAATTCTAGAAAGTAACACAAACAGACCAGTTTGGTGTAGTGGTTAAGTGCGCGGACTCTAATCTGGGAGAACCGGGTTTGATTCCCCACTCCTCCACTTGTACCTGCTGGATGACCTTGGGCAAGCCATAGTTCTGGCACAGCTGTTCTTGAAAAAGAGCAGTCCTCGAAAGAGCTCTCTCAGCCTCACCTACCTCACAAGGTGTCTGTTGTGGGGAGGGGAAGGGAAAGGAGTTTGTAAGCCACTCTGAGACTCCTTTGGGTAGTGAAAGGCGGGGTATAAATCCAATCTCTTCTTCTTCTAGATGGGCTTTCACTGGGAGTAAATGCACTAAAGTATATTGCAGCATTTTGGGTAAAGCTGTGGCATTCTGAGTGAAGAGAGTGCATATAATGCCACACATTGATGCTAACACGGCATCATGTTGTTTGTTGCTTTACAAATGGCTCTAACTTACTTGGATTAGGTCGTCATTTTATTCCTTGCTGTATGTTTGGTGAAGAATCATCCTCATAATTTAAAATCAAAACAAAACTTCAGAATTTAAAAATCCAGTCTATTGCCAAAAGACAAACATACAAAAAACAGGGTTGCACTTACCTGTAACTCTTGTTCATCCAGTGGTCCCTGTGCAGTCACACATGTGCAGGCCCACAACAGAAAATATTTTGAACCTCAAAAAATGCCAGAGAGTGCTCAGTCCCCCACACTTCTCCCCACCCCTTCCAGCATGATGGGGGGGGCATCTTTCCCTCAGTTCCTTTCTGCTGCTACCCAGAGTGATGTACAGTTGTCAGATGTAGTTAAGAACTCACGGCAGGGCAGGAGAGAGGAACGCGTGACTGCACAGATGACCACTCGATGAACAACAGTTACAGGTAAGTGCAACCCCGTTTTCGTCGTACTGGTACCTGTGCTGTCTCATATGGGAGAGTAGCAAGCTGGCTTGGAGGATGGTGTTGAGTTCACATTTTTTTCCAGAGCAGGGCCAGATAAAGCATTTTCCGAGAGTGCTGCTTTTAGGCAGAAAGCTCTATCATGCCTTGCCTTGGGAGTAAACTGGTGACAAACAGAGCAGTGAGACATTGTGCTCTTGGCCAAGGCATAAGATGCATTTCTCATGTTTCTCCATGTGGGGATTTTCGAACCACAGGCCCCTCATATTTTTTTAAGACCACTTTTTGGGCAGTGGGGTCTCTGGAGACAAAGTGGAAATTGTTGTGGCAGCAGAGAGATAACTGAGGGGAGAGTGCTCCATTGCCCCCCCCCCATCATGCTGGAAAAGACGTAAAACAGTGTTGGGGAGTGGGATGGGCACCCTCAAGCATTTTTTTATTTCCAAAAACCTCTCTGTGGTAAGCCTGAACATGTGCAGTATTCCATGTGGGACTCCACAGGTACCACAGCGATGAATCAACAGTCTAGTCCTACCCTTCATGAATAACAGAAACAGAATGGATCATTTAAAAATAAGACAGGTCGTGCCTATTTGCATAATATATGGTTTGGATCGAAAGGAGAGTTTCCTTTTGCATGTGGAGTGTGACCTTCCCCCCTCTCCCCTCCCAGTGCAGACTCCTTTGCACACACACACAAACACACACACAAACACAGTGCTGTTTCAGCAGGTTCCCTGTCCCTTGAGAGCAATGTTTTTGGGAGTCATTTGGGGATGCAGTGGGGGTGGGGAGGTGAGGAAGTCACACTCCATAGACAGAAGTCCTTTGTGCCCATGGAAATATGGCTCTGGGCCCAAGCCTGTACGTCTCACAGTTCCATTTTTCCTGCTGTCACAGAATTTGGATGACCTTGATGCACATCCTGTCCTTATTAATATTTGAATTTTGGTTCCGCAACATTCTATGTTTGCCATAATTGATTCAGCTCAAGAACTGGCAGTCAGAAGACACTGGCCAGGGCTGACTGGTTGCTTGGCGAAGTCCCGCCCACATCAGCCCCGGTCAGTGTCTTCGGCTCAGTCTGCTCCAGTCCTCCGACAGGAGAGGACTGTCTGGAGTGTGAGCGCAGGGACAGGCCCTCAAGGTCGAGGCAGGTGAGAGAAGCCCTTTTCCACCCTCACCCCACCATCCCCTGGGCCTTCTATGGGAGCAGCAGACCCAGATAAGCCCTTTTCCGCCCCCCACACCATCCCCTGGGCCTTCTATGGGGGCAGTAGGCCCAGAGAAGCCCTTTTCCTCCCCCCACACCATCCCCTGGGCCTTCTATGGGGGCAGTAGACCCAGAGAAGCCCTTTTCCACCACCACCCACACCATCCCCTGGGCCTTCTATGGGTACAGTAGGCCCAGACAAGCCCTTTTACGCCCCCCCCACACACCATCCCCTGGGCCTTCTATGGGTGTACTAGGCCCAGAAAAGCCCTTTTCCTCCCCCCCACACCATCCCCTGGGCCTTCTATGGGGGCAGTAGACCCAGAGAAGCCCTTTTCCGCCCCTCTTCCCTTCCTTTCCCCCCTTTCCTTTCTTCCTTTCTTCCTCTCTCCTCTCTTACACTCTTCCCCCTCTTCCTTCCCTCCTTCCTTCCTTCCTTCCTTTCTCCAACCCTCTCTCTCCCTTCCATCCCCCTCCCTTCCTTTCTAGGGCCCATTATCTTCTACCACAACGGGCTTTGCTCCCTAGTTTTTGATATTTTTATTTAGCAACAAGTACTCACAGCCTTGTCTATAAAGCATCTTGCTCTGGACTACAAGATAGCTATTAAGGATGCACTACATTTTAATTTAATGCTTTAAATTGTGCTGAAGTGCTCTCGTATATCAGTTTTCAGACAAAATATATTGAGTTCATCCAAACATATGTCAAAAATGCCACTCTGAGTCCAGCCAGCTTGATCACTATGAATGGTGGCAAGTAGTCCAGGACCAATGGAAGAATGTGATTTGGGGCCTCTCTGGAACTGGCTGCAATAGCTGGTTTCTGGGAAACTGATGATGAAATCACTGAATCTGCTATCTGTGTTTTTTTGTTTCCACTAAGCTCTGCTTGTAAATAAAGCAAATAGTACAATGATATCACAAGTCTCTCATTCACTCTCTCATTCAAAGAAAATTAAGCCCGGCAGCGCCACAACTAAAACATCTCACTGCTTGGGGAAGTACAGTGATCAAATAATACTATTTTCTTTTTTTAAAAAAACTTACACAGCAGAATACTTTTGCTGCCATTTCCTCGTTAAACTGTCCAAGGATAATTCGAACATCATTCCCCTGCAGAAATGAAAAATGACATATTAATGGAATCACAGTGCCAGAATGACCCATCTTCAAAATTCCCCCTCTCCCTTCTATAAACTGCACACATGCAAATCAGACATGCCTCCACATTTCAAGTTACTTTTAAAGTATTATATTATTCATACACTTCTCTACATTGGCACTTAGCACTGAAGCTCTGTGTACCAGTTTAGCCTCTAAACATGAGTCACAATGTACAAAAAAACCCTCATCAAATCGCAACATGCTCTGTAAGAGAACAGTAATGTTTAGCGGTAGCATTCCAAGGAAGGGACCCAAAGGCGCACCGGCACAGCCAGGACTGCCAGCTCTGGGCTGGGGAACGCCTGTAGATTTGGAGGGGTGGAGCCTGGGGAGGGCGGGGTTTGGGGAAGGGAACAATGCCATAGAGTCCACCCTCCAAAGCAGTCATTCTCTCCAGGGGAACTGATCTCTATTGCCTGGAGACCAGTTCCAGAAGATCTTCAGGTCCCACTTGGAGGCTGGCAACCCTAGGTATGGCCCAACAAGGTCAGGGACAGAGGGTGGTGCTGGAGGAGGTACCTAGGTACCCCTTGGTATATGGGTTCCTCAGGGGGCAATCCTCTCTCCACTCAGTGCTGAGCGAGGCAGCCGCAGTGAAAGGGCAACCACCTTTGCAATCACTTTGGGTGTTGTATTATCCCTCCCCCCCCACGCAGTTTCTCCTTCCTAACCACCTCTGTCTGGTCACCCCTGGCTTTTAAATTTCCCTCCAGCCTAATAATAATAATAGAACACACTGCCAACCGGGGCCCTTGCCTCTCTCTCTTGTCACTTAAAAAAAAACTTTTGCATGCCACAGCTCCGCCATGCCGAGCTGTCACCCTGCTCTGCCTGCTGGCACTTTCACCCCTCGCTCATCGCTTTTAAAACTTTTACTCTCTCGTCACTCCTGACACAGCTTGGGGGGCATGGGGGGGGAGCTCCTGATTTATTTAACTGCCCCTTTTAGTCAAAATTCCTGGCTATGGCCCTGCAACTCCCAGCTCTCAATAGTGTGCCCTTGAGATCAGCACCAACCATTAAGAGTCTGTGTGATTCTGGATGCCTCCCTAACAATGGAGGCCCAGACTGGCGTTCTTCCAACTGCACCAGGTCAGGCAACTGGCCCCCTACCTGCCTCACCCTGATCTGGCCACAGCAATCCATGCAATGGTGACCTCCAGACAGGATTACTGTAACTCACTCTATGTGGGCCTACCCTTGAAGCTGACCTGGAAACTCCACTGGTACAAAATGCAGTTGTGTGGGTCCTTATGGGGACTCCACATGCAGCACACATTTTTTCATGTGCACCACAGCATACATATATCCTGGCTTCCAGTGGAGTACCAGATCAGATTCAAGGTCTTGATGTTGACCTTCAAGGCCCTTAATGGTCTGGGACCTATGTATCTTCAGTACCACCTCTCCTGGTATATCCTGGCATTGCATTCAGTAGGTCAAAATCAGTTGGTGGTCCTTGCTGAAAGATATCCAGCTGTCCTCAACAACAGCCAGGGTATTTTCTGTCCCAGCTCCAATCTGGTGGACCTCTGCTGAATAACATCCATGCCCTGTGTTAGTCAAATTGCCTTATTTTATTAATAAGCTTGGGGAATTATGAATATTAAATGGCAGTAGGCATAAAATATAGGACCCATGTATACCAGAGTCAGGATTCCCAGAGCCCATGAATAGACAAGGAGGCCAGGTTACTAAAATAATTGATTTCTTTACTTAATGAATCTCAAACATACAAATAATAATCAAGAATTCACACTCACAATACAGGACTAAGAACACAGAGTTGAAAGGATAGTGACATTTGCATGAGCAAGAATATCGTTGGTGGGCAATATGTTACCTGTCCAACGAGATGAGTAGATCATACAGCAGAAAACAGACAAATAGGTGTGAGGGTGAACCATGAGTCGACCAATGACACACGTTGACTGATTCCAAAGGAACCAAAAAGGTAGGATAGGCAAAGAGAAGAAGAGAGTGAACACCTTAAATAGCTAAATTGTGACCTGAGGCAATGGCCATGTGGTCACTGGTTCCCAGGAAGTGTTAAGGGAAAAAAACTATACTCTGGATGGGGGACATAAAGGAATTGACAGATGGACAATTGAGAACTGGTGGTCGGTAGAAAGCGACACCTCTTGGGGAAAGGGATGAGACAAAGGAGAGGCTAGAGGGATCCAATCACATTGCTGGTCTGGTGCTTCACATTAATGATCCAATGCCTGGCAGAGATGTTATCCCGATGGGTGGCAGGAAGGCTTAATTACTTCTTTTGTCTTTGTTTGGGAATGGCTTGGGAAGGGGAGGAATGTACTGCGTGGTGAAGAGATTTCTTCATGGCTTCTGTGCAGGAACACAGGTCCTCTGACAGAACATGGATTCTCTTCTGGCCTGTGTTCTACTGTCTGTGTTCATGGAGGCCAGGACTGTTGGTCTGCATCGCAGTCCTTGTGTGGATGCAGAGGTGCGGGGGCAGAAGGCTTCTGTAGTCCTGGGTCTGCATCTGGCTTGGCATACTTCTTTGGCACAAGGCTTCCCTTGGCTGCAGTGTACAGTCCATAGTCCAGCATTGGGCACTTTACTTAGGATCACAGCTCTGTCCATTGCCCTGGCACACTCTCGTCACAGTCCAGCAGGGCAATGATATTAAAGAGTCTTTAATAATGCCATCTGAAGTGGCTTCATGGCAACACCAGAGGGGCTTGATGAAGTCATAAGCTCTGAGAGAACTTGAAACTGACCCATCACACCAGCAGCTGCATGTGGAGGAGTGGGGAATCAAACCCGGTTTTCCAGATTAGAGTCCGCTGCTCTTAACCACTTCTGGCGTCTGTGCTGGGCTATCCCAAAGGGTGTCCCCTGAGTTAGGTTGGAGAGGGACCCCCGCCAACTAAGCTGGCATATAATGTATCTGTATCTGGGCAACAAAAAACTCAGCCAAAGTGAATGGATGGTCGGCTGGTACATGCCCCAAAACCACAACTGCAGGGGTCTCCTATGAAGTCTCGCCAGAGGCAGAACCGCCATTGTGGCTCCCATGTATACCAGTAAACAGAGTATATTCTGCACTGACTGAAACTGGTCTCATAAGAAGTGACCCACCATAGCTTGCACTCTTTCCCCACATTGAGTCCAGCACTGCACCAGTGAATTGTGCCTTCTTCTGGGATGGCACTAATCTAGACTTTTCCCAGTTAACTAAAAATGAAATTCTGACATAAGTTCAAAACTCGGGCACAGTGTTTTTGTAGCTCTTCACTGGAATCTGCTACCACCAGCCAGTCATTGAGGAAGGGGAAAATATTACAGCCTTGTAGGTAGGAAAAAATATTACAGCCTTCCACCACCATGGCTATACACTTAGAAAACACCCTCGGGGCCATGACCAGACCAGTATTCCCGAAAGCAGGGTTATCTGTACTCCCTTTGGTAGGGGTGCCAAGGCTTTAAGTTCGATTACAATAAAACAAAATTAACCTTTAATAATTGTAAAACTGAAGCAACTGAAAGCATTCAGAGTTTGGTAATCCTGAGAAATCTAATATTGGCCGAAAGCCACCATCCTTCTTTTGGACTAGAAATAACCTGGAGTAAAAGTCTTCCTGATCAGGAGGCATTACCACCTCTCCAATGGCCCCCTTTTGCAGTAAGGCTCCTAAGACTGCCCTTAAATCCCCTGATTCCTGGTTGATAATGTCAGGGTTTAGGGTTTGTGTGTGGGGGGGAAGCTTCAAATTCCAGCTTATACCCAGAGCTTACAATAGCTAGTACCCACGAGTCTGTTGTGATAGTTTCCCAGGCATCATAGCAATGGGCTGGCCTTTCCCCAAACCTATCATCTCTTAGTCAGAACTGCTTAGGAGCCTGGGGGTTGTCCCTGGTGGGAGTCAACCACCCAGACACAAATGGGAAACTTTCTCAGTGGAGGGTGGTAAGCAGTGGGGTACCACAGGGATCGGTACTCGGTCCGATGCTTTTTAACTTGTTTATTAATGATTTGGAATTGGGAGTAAGCAGTGAAGTGGCTAAATTTGCAGATGACACAAAGTTGTTCCGGGTGGTGAAAACCAGGGAGGAGTGTGAGGCACTCCAAAGGGATCTGTCGAGGATGGGTGAGCGGGCGTCAACGTGGCAAATGAGGTTCAATGTGGCCAAGTGCAAAGTGATGCACATTGGAGCCAAAAATCCTAAATATAAATACACGTTGATGGGGTCTGAACTGGCAGAGACGGACCAAGAGAGAGATCTTGGAGTCGTAGTAGATAACTCAATGAAAATGTCTAGACAGTGTGTAGCTGCAATAAAGAAGGCCAACGCTATGCTGGGGATTATTAGGAAGGGAACTGAAAACAAATCAGCCAGTATCATCATGCCCCTGTATAAATCATTGGTGCGACCTTATTTGGAATACTGTGTACAGTTCTGGTCACCACATCTCAAAAAGGATATTATAGCATTGGAAAAAGTGCAGAGAAGGGCAACTAGAATGATAAAAGGGTTGGAACACCTTCCCTATGAAGAAAGGTTAAAATGATTGGGGCTCTTTAGCTTGGAGAAATGACGGCTGAGGGGTGACATGATTGAGGTTTATAAGATTATGAATGGGATTGAGCAGGTTGAGAAAGAAGTACTTTTCTCCCTTTCTCACAATACAAGAACTCGTGGGCACTCCATGAAATTGCTGAGCAGTCGGGCTAGAACAGATAAAAGGCAATACTTCTTCACCCAAAGAGTGATTAACATATGGAATTCACTGCCACAGGAGGTGGTGGCAGCTACAAGCATGGACAGTTTCAAGGGGGAATTAGATAAACATATGGAGCAGAAGTTCATCAGTGGCTATTAGCCACAGGGTATAGATGGGAACTCTCAGTCTGGGGCAGGTGATGCACTCTATTCTTGGTGCTGGAGGGGGCAGCAGTGGGAGGGCTTCTAGTGTCCTGGCCCCACTGCTGGACCTTCTGATGGCACCTGGTATATTTTGGCCGCTGTGTGACAGAGTGTTGGACTAGATGGGCCATTGGCCTGATTCAACATTGGCTTCTCTTATATTCTTATGACACTCAGGGCCTGTTAGGGACCTTGCATCTCCGGTAACTTTGCTGATGGGCAGAGGGTTTTAGGTGGAGGATACCAAGCTACCTGTAAGCTGGGACATCTGTACACCCTTTGGTAGGCTTGGCATTGGCAAGGCCTTTGTCTAAACTGCGAACTTCCAGGCTGGGTGTCCCACAGAAATTTAGCAGTCTGCTTGTTCCTTTTTAATGAAAGTCAAAGTCTCATCAGACTTAGAGGCAAACAACGTAGCTCTGTCAAAAGGCAAGTCTTCAACGTTCTGCCTGGTATCACCTGGGAGCACAACCAACTTGAGCCAGGTGCATCTTCACTGTTGCCATGGCTCAGTCCCTTGTCAGCTGAGGGGCCACCTGCATTTATCTGCCCTTCTGTCTGTGACACCTTGATGAGAGACCTCTTTTCCTCCGGAAGAAGCTCTATGAATGGCATCTTTCTTTCCCAAAGGAAGAGTTGGTACTCTGCCATTATTACTTCGTAGCTGGCAGTCTGAAAGTCCAAGGAGAACAAAGTGTAGGCCTTCCTGTCCATGCCCTCCAACTTGCAGCCCTCCTTGTCAGTCAGGACAGAATGGTAGGTCTGTCAACCCTTTGGCTGCATCTCCTTCGTTAGGAGGGATGGTGGGGGAGGGGTGAGTGGAGAAATAATTTACAGGGTTCCTTCTTCACTTGATAGAGGTGTTCCACCCTCTTTGCAGTTAGAGGCAGAGTAGATGAGTGTTGCCAATTCTCTTTGAGTAATATTGTCTAAAACTTCCAGAACTGGGAAGGCAACCATGCCACATGCATCTGAGTATAAGTGTGCCAGACAGTGTTCCCTCTAAGCTGAGTTAGTGTGAGCTAGCTCAGAGTTTTTTAGCCTCTGGCTCACCCATTTTTGTCTCAGCTCAGGAAAGATGGCTCCAGAGCAGACTAATTTATGCAGTAGCCAAATCCCTCGCTCACAACTTTAATGCCAGTAGCTCAGAAAGTGGAATTTTTGCTCACAAGACTCCACAGCTTAGAGGGAACATTGGTGCCAGGATCTAGTCTTGGGGCTTGTGCTCCAATGTGGCTATTTCAGTCTCCAAAAACTGGTCCATCCACTTCATTTGTTCACTACACATGTTTATATCCTTGTTGGGCGAGACACATGCTTGCTCCCCCACCAGCACATCTGGACTTGGCTCCAAAGCTGATCTTTCTGACACAATGGTCGTGTTGGCCTCCTTTTTGTCAGGCTTGGGCGAAAATTTTCTGTTCCAAACCAATGGAATGAAATGAAAATATGCACTTGGATCCATAAAATGGTGAGGGGCCTTGTCCCATTCTTCAACACATTCAAGCGACATGCCATAGTGGTGTGGCAGCCATCACATGGAATGGTGCTGGGACCAAGGTATCATCTGTTTGGTTTCATTCCCCAGGGGTGCCCCAGTTGACAGGATCTCAGGTTCCAACTCCCCTTCGGAAAGGGGTGGAGCCACCCATTTGGGTGTTTTCCATCCACTGTGTGGACCTAAAGGCGATTCCAGGGTGCGAACCAGAGACTGAGGATGGGGGCAGACCTGTGCCTGTCCTTCCCCTTGATCTTCTTTACCTTCTTGGAAGGCGGTTCAGAGCCAGAATGTCAGTCACTGGCCAATGGTGAGCCCACCCAGCTCCAGACTGAGGCGGTTCCAGGGGCTGGAGTGGAACTGGACAAGCCCAATGGGCTGGCCCCATTCGGTTTAGAGGTAGCAGGGGGCTCCAAGATTTTGAGAGCCTTTTCCCGTAAGGCTGCCTTGAGCTTAGGGGCTCTGTTGCCATGTGCCTTGGGAGTGAACTTCCGACACCTTGCAGACAGTCACCTTATGTTCCTCCCCTAAACAGAACAGACATAGATTATGGTTGTCTGTCAGTGTCATCTTGCTACTGCAGCAAGAACATTTCTTAAATAGGGCCTTCTGAGCCATACTCATCAACGAGGGCAGCAGCGTTGCTTCTTCTCCACAGACTCCTCTGAACATGACCTACTTCTAAGGCAGCCGAAAAGGAACTGAGGGTAGGGCGCTACCACATGGGGGCACATGTTCCTGGGCAGGACTTTGGTTCCTGCACGCAGCACCCCCTGGAGGCCCTTAGCTATAAAAACCTACCGAAAGGTAGGCCTGCACATGCGCAGTCCCCATGTGGGACTGCACAGAAAGTCAACAAGGTACAACAGGATTGCCTACACTGCAGTAGATGACTTTAAATATTCACTCTGCATGCATACTTAGAAATATGTATTTCTCCAAATTTATCCAAAGTATTAACTGAGCCAAGTAAGCCCATGCCTATTTTGCTGAGGAGCCGAGAGAATAAGAAAATTGTCAGATAGCATTAAGATTCATATGCCCTAGTTTTTATTTGCAGAAATTTGCACAGAAACATTGACGTGTCAGTCAGCTGCAGGAGCTCCCACATCCTAGTGGGGAACTTTTATTTCTTGATTCTTTGGGTCAGACCTTAAGGGCATAAACATAAAAACTATAATCCATAGCAAGACAACTAGGCATCAGATGCCATACTCTGATATAATGCTGGAGAAGTCGGTAAGGCAGACGATTAAGAAGCCAGAATTCTCACAGGGCAAAGAAGTTTTAATAAAAATAAGACATTCTCACACATGTGATGACTCTATGGATTTGCTATACAAAGTGGGATTTTCCTGTAGCCCGCTAAGGAAACAGGAGGACCCTTTATCTGCTTGCTTCATTTATACCACACCTTTCTTTCCAGTTGGTTACAACCTTCTCCCCTTCTCCCTTTTACCCTCAAAATAACCCCGTGAGGTAGGTTAGGCTGAGAGGGGGTGACTGGCCTGAGGCTTTGCAGAGTGGGGATCCATATTCTAAGTCCAGCACTCTAACCACTCTAACCACACTGGGGCTCCCTCTGCACATTCTTCAGCGTGCACAAAGGCTTTGCACAGTATAGCTGGCCGAGCAGAAAGTGGGGAAACCAGTGAGCAGCAGGTAAGTAAAATCCAGGTAAGTTTTGTTTCTCCTCTGCTCACAGGTACTTCAGGCCTCAGCATGCCCAGAAGTATTTCTGCCAGGGGAGGAAGCGGGGAGGACTCTGCCAGGTGGCCAGCAGCACTTGAGGCAGATGTGGATCCGTTTTGTTTCTCTGGTCCTTACAGGCACTTAAGGCCTGAGCATGCCAGGCTAGCAGCCGTACCCTGAAGGGCTATTTGTCTCAAGGCCACAGCCTAGAGCTTGAAGGAGGGAGATCTGCAAGGGGAAGGGGGGACCCTCTCTACATTCAGAAGCCCACCCCTTCCGCTCTTTGTATTTCATTTTTGTGTTGTAAGCCACTTTGGGTTCCTATGGTGGAGAAACACAGGATATAAACAAACAAACAAAATAGTAGCAGCCTTCAACAACAGATAGTAGCAGGACTGTAACAAAGTTGGGATTATGTTGCCCTGTGTGTGGACGTGACACCGAAAGGTGATGTTCGGGAGCTCTTCCAGGACAGGGGTGGCCAATCTGCAGCCCAGGAGCCGCATGCGGCTCTTTCATACAGTCTAATTCAATGTTAATAAAAAGCAAATTTGCATATTTTCCAGTAAAAACATGCAGGTAATATTTGTTCACATCTTGCGGCTCTCGAACATCTGACGTTTATTCTGTGTGGCTCTTACGTTAAGCAAGTGTGGCCACCTCTGTTCCAGTATGTGTACACTGGATACATGAAGCAAGCGTACATCCTAGAGCACTACCCAGAATCCTCTGCAATGCAGTGACCCTTTGGCAAGCATCTGGCAGTTCCTCTGCAGACAAGTCACTGTGAAAGCCACCGCTCTAGCGGTCAACATAATCTGTTGAATGGTTTACTTAATCTTGCATCATTCAAAAGCTAATTGCATGTGTCATAACTGCATTCACTTTTTCCAGACAGTACTACATGATTAATATAACAGCAAAACATAAAAAATCCTCAAAGGAAACTGTCAAATGGAGACTTGTCTGATATGCTGTTTTCGTTCAAGCCCTGCTTTAATGCCACTGGCAGTAACTTCTCTTGTCCCCTTTGCTCCTAGAATCTCATGAAGCGTTGCACCCACCTTGAGCTTCTTGACACTTGTGCAGGGGTCGTTAGAGAAGCTCTCCGTGTCTGAGATTTCAATGTCTTCCCCATACAGGACACCAGTCAGATCATTCCGTACCTATTGCAGAACGAAAGGAAGGAAGGAAGGAAGGAAGGAATTTGTCGTAGGGTTGAACGGTCTAGCTCTGCATCTGTTTGCATTTTGTACAATGGCATGACCGTGCATTACAAGAGTTATATTAAGGAATATCAAGAGTGGGAGTCGGGATTTCCCAACAAGTATTCCAGAAAACGGGACTGTGATTTAGCTGCTATGCCGCAAATAAGTGGTCCTGCCACTGCAGCCAGAGCCAGCCCAAACAAGCAGACGGCTCCTCTTCAATCTGCAAAGCGCTTGCTTGCTCCTAAACCCTATTCACCCTCAATCTCAAATCCTCAGTTCATTAACCACAATAGGGAAACTGGGTCTTCCCTTGTGATCATTCTTCATTCCACTAATTTCCCTTTTCTAACACTCTCATCGGAACTTATATCAATACCTGCCTTTCTATCATTTGTAAGTACAGTGACATGAACCACTTACATCGCACAGAAGGAACTACAGAAAGAACAGAAAATATAATGTAGTCCTTAAATAAATAAATATCTTCTAACATCACCATTCAAGCCTGCAGGGTCTCCGAGAACTGAGGCTCATCTCCAGACCACAGAGATCAGTTCTCCAGGGGAAAACGGATGCTTTGGAGGGTGGGCTCTCTAGGGCATGGTGCCCCCCACTGAGGAGGTCCCTGTGTCCTCCCCCAGGCTCTACCCTCCAAATCTCCAGGCGTTTCCCAACCTGGATCTGGCAAACCTACCCCCCCCCCAACTCTGCTGGTGGTCAGGGAAGACCCAGCAACCCTACAATTCAAGGCCTACTATGGATTTATTACCCATTTTTGTTATAAAGTATGCACCTGTAATACCAAATATGGAATTGTATAATTCAAAACTCTGCAACCAAATACCATCTTTCCTTCAGTCGATTTGATGCTCCTTCCATAGCTGCATAAAGCTTGCTAAACATATTAGCTGGTATCAAATAAAAATAACTCAGCAAGTCCCATTTGTCCAAGGGTTCTTTGGGGCTTGAGTTTTTGAGGAACAGTTGTCATCCATCACTACTCTGCAAATCAGTTTGGGAAAACCGGTGGGGCTTTCCAAAAAAGCATGGGCTTTGTCTGTTAAATAGCCAAAAAAGTAACTGGGGGCGCCCAACCCCTCGGGTGCACCTAAAGTAACTCTTTGGATCACAGCCAAGGGCAGCATCGCAGATTATATGGAATCATCCCATTATCAAAGGAGGACTGTTTGCCTTCCCGTGGCAGGCAGCCACTATTCCAGCAGCAATTACTAAACAAGTAATATAATTTCCCTGTCAGTTTTTGTTTTGTACTATTTTGGGCAAAAGGACTAACTATCGAATACCCAATTATCACTTCAGCATTACTTAAAACCAAGCCCCCAAACTGGGCTCATCCAAAAGCACAAATAAAATCCACAAGTTCAGAACAGCATTTTTAGCATGTAGTCAACATTTTATTTATTTATATTGTGGAATGTCCAAAAACTCCGAAATATATCACTTAATAATAATGATTTGGCTGTCAGAATTCATTCTGTATATCTGAAAAGTAGGGAAGCATAGACCTATCTAGGGACATTCACAAAATCCTTATGGGTTGTTTCCATTCACTTATCAATAATGACATTTACCTCATTACTGATATTCACTGTAATACACACATTTTTAAACGAGGCATGAGGTACCACTGACACTGATAATTCTCTGTGTAGTTTGTAAATATCAGCATCTGAATCACCGTGTGCAAACACTGTAATTGTGCCATGGGGGCATTTAAGGGCCTAGCTCCAGGGTCAACCCTTCATACCCTTCCCAAAAGCCCTTAAATGGGGCCACTCTGACCCGCATAACATTAGAAGGAAAAGTTCTGCCTTCCTCATGTGCTTTCCATACAATGCGTAGATGCTCTACCCTGCCCTTTAATTAATCCTTAATGTTCTCTTCGTATTGCAGTCCCTGAGCCACATTCTTTGTTACTTTTACATCCAACCTTCCTCCCTGAAGTTCAGAGTAGCATATTGTGAACACCACCCTCCTCACAGATATAAACTTGTCCAAGATCTCCTATTGACGGCTAAACTAGACATTCACACAGAAAATAGAAGCCTGTTCTTTAAATGAATTACTTTGTTCTGTCTCAGCTACATACAGCTTCTTAGTATAGTACAGTTGTAGTATTACAATCCAAAATCAGACAGTACAGTAGTATATGGCATGTGGAATAATTACATAAAGTATGGCTTCTCTAAGACCTTGGGACCATAAATTGGCTGCCTTTATACAGAGAGATTTTTTTGGATAGATGTAGGATGAATCTCAGTAAATGAACCACATGCATGGCTTAAAAGAGCTCATATCTGAAAGATATAAGCATATAAGGCAGAGGGAACCAAAGTAGTCTTCAAGGAAAATTCTTTCAATTCAAGAGATGTGATCATGCAGTAGTTTTCAAGTTCTTTAGTATAATATCAGGCTGGGGGGAGGCAGCGGTTAGATGCATGTCTTCTGAGAAAAATTTGAATCATAAATTCCGCCCCCCAAAAAATTAGAATTTTTTTCCAGTGCAAATTTAAATGAGTATTTAAATAATATCAGCAAAATTTAAGTAATGTTAGCAAAATAGGCAAATACACTGAAATTCATGTGTCCATCCACAGGGAGTGGCAAACATATTAGTTAAAGTGCACTAACACCGTAATGGGATTACAGTAATTCCACCATGTCCCCCTCCCCAGGACAGAATCAAAACTTAGCTTTAGGAGCAAAAGATAAACTAGTCAACCCTCTGAAACAGTAAAGATGTTATGAGATCTGAAAATAAGGACATGAAAACTGGGGAGTGTAAAGAGCAAGAAAAAGCAACTATCGCTTCGACAATCTGTGAAGATACCATATTTTGAAGCAAGGAAACAGGACAGGGAATTAGAAGCCATAAATCCATGTACCCTATTTTTTTATAGTTTTTTCTAGAAATATTTTAAGATAAAATGCCCCAGCCTAGCATCAGGTAGTGTGTGTGGGGGGGAGGTGCATTTCTCCCCAACATGTTATATTCCAATCACAGCTGCATAGTACACTGATTCCGGGGGGGGGGGAGGTGTCAGTTTACTTGACTACCATACCAATAATCCATACAAAATTCATTTCCCTTCTTCCAATCTGTTAAACACCACTATAATCTGGTCACCAGTTTGCACTGAACCTGAAAACCATACTCAGCAAGCACCAGCAGTTAGCACTCTGGCAAATTCGCCATCGTTTCTGCCCCCATTAAAAACCCGTGTGGGAAGCACTGCAGCATTGATGCTAAGAGCCACAATACGGAAACGAGAGCCCAAAACAGAAATACTTCTTTACTGATACTATTGCCAGTTTTGGCACTACTGTGTTCTTACTTAACTCATCTGAATGGATGGTTTGCACTCTGGATTAGCATACAGGTCACCCAACACAGCTTTACAACATCTGCAAATTACATACATCTGGAAGAGGCCGCAGTGCAAGAAAGCATGAGCATTATTTTGCTGATGCTGAACTGTCAGTTCAAATCTCACCACAGCTCTGGAAGTGCCCACCACCACGAGAGAGGGTATCCCAATTTAGCAGGGTCCGTAGTGTCCAGTTGGCCTAATTGTTCAGCAGCCTGTCCTCTTACTAACTATTATTTTTCTCTCATAATCATTCTGAACTATCTATCTCACTATGAACATCTCTACATTGCTAAGATGCCTTATCATTCACCCACAGTTAGTTAAGGTGGGAACTTTGCAGCTAAACAGCAGATCTGAGCACTGGTTCAGGCGGGTAGCCGAGTTGAGTCCAGCGGGGTACCTTGGAGACCAACCAAGTTTAACTCTGGGCGTCAGTTTTCGTGTGCAGGCCCACTTCTCTATCCCCCACGCTGCCTCAAACTAAGACTATTATACAAATCATCCTGACCAGTAATAAAATGTATATTTTTAAAAATTTAACAACTAATTCGCCTGTATTAGTTCTGACCATTATTCAGCTTGGAAGCCTAACCAGTTCCCTAACAAGTAAAGCTTGTATTGCCGGTCCTAAACTAAAAGGCACAATTATAATAACAATGCTGCTTTCATTCTATATTACCAGTAAGTCTCACCCACACAAAAATGCTGAATATAGGTACTGCTGGATAAATCCCTTGTTATTAGTCTGTTTGCGTGGTGTGTGTGTGTGGGGGGGGGAAGCAGAGGATGGGAGGCAGAGGATAATCCCACCAGATGTTGATCATCAGAGAGTAGCAATGAATGAGAAATGGACAGAACAGACGGTTCATACAACAAGCATTTTCTCCATTTTCCTCCATTAATAATAATAATAATAATAACAATAATAATTCATTTGGGATTCTCTCTCAGGAGGACAGGGAGTTAAGACAAGAGAGTTGCCCACCCAGATGAATCAGTTCCGTATACCAAAAAAAGCACCAACAAAAACATATTAAAAAGTAATTTCAGTAAGGGGAAGGGATTATATTTTCTAGGATTAATAAAGGATGCTTTCAATCTAAAATTATAGCAAACACACACAGTAATTTATCTTTTCATTAAAGAAACTTTTTTATCATTACAGTTCATGACAAAGGCCTAGTATAGCAGGCACTGGTTGCTTCCTTGCATGGAAAAAGGATTTTTTAAACTTATATATAAATTTTAAATGAAATACAAACAGAAATAACCGCCATTCTACAAATGAAACAAAGGCAGACATAAAAAGGAACCTTCTAAATTACATGAAGAACAAGATGATAAGGAAAATACATAAAATACAAACAAATATCATTGAATCAAAGTATTGTCAGAGGGCTTAATATTTAGCACATTTTGGAAATTTATATTAACAGTGATAGCTAAGAGAGAGAGAAAAAATATTGATGGTATTAAGGACTGTTATTTTTCTAAGAATGATACTTTATATGTTTTGTACTTAATTTTTTCTCACATTTTGAGGAAGGGCTTGAATTAATGTTGAGTGCCTGTTTGATTTGTATATAAGACGAAATCATGCCACATTTTGGCTTTACCTTTGGTTACTCTGAGTTGATAAACTTGTTTTTCTGCCATAGCTCTTTGCCATAGCTCGAGATATCAAAAGTATAATGTTAACAGTTCTGCAGATTTCCAACTTGTTGCTATTATCCTACGGGTTGCCATCAACATAAACACTATTAATTCTTTAAATGTCACTTTTTCATTTTGTTCCCCCCAAATTGTTAACAGAGTTAATGCTGGTGTGGCATAAGTAATTTGGTGCATGATACTTCCCATTTCTTAAAATATTTTCTCCCAAAACTGTGACACTGCAGGGCATAACCACATGTGAATATAATCATCTTGCTGATTACAGTTTCTCCAACATGTTTTAATTATTTGTATTACTTATTCTTGCATGACATGCCAGAGTAATCTACCATTGATGTAGTAGTTTCAAAGAATTCTCCCTAAGGACTATTGATACAGTTTTCCTTGTTTGAGTCCACCATAACGTATTCCATATATTTTTTCCTATTTTTATCCCAAGATCATTTCCCCATATTAGACCATTTAATATATTTGTATCTATGTCAACTAAATGAGAATATATTTTAGATATTATTCCCTTTGCACTATTCATATGCAGCATTAGAATTTGTTCAAATCACCGGAGGCATGCGCCTGTCTTTTGTTCGCGTCGGGTGTTTGCGAGTCTAGTTCTCCTTGAGCACACGAAATAATCTCTTGGTGGACCTGGGGTAGGGGAAAAAAGTTACTGGGGTCAGTGGGTGGGTGCATGGAAAAACCTGCTGGATCTCCTGGTGATAAAACAAACTGACTCTTCCCAGCACTTTTGGGGCTCCTGTCTCGGGGTCCCCCTCTCTCCCCTGCCTGCTGAATGTGGGGCTTTCTCCTCCCAAAAGCAACCCCCCCTTCTTCCTGGGTTGCTTGAGTCTCTGAAGTGGGGTCCCCCTCTCTCCCCTGCCTCCTGGTCGGGGAGCTTGCTGTTACTGCTCTTGACAGAAAACTCCTCCCCTTCTTCCTGGAATGCTTCAGTCTCTGAGGGGAAGCCCCCCTCTCTCCTCTGTCTGCTGGCAGTGGAGCTTGCCTTTACTGCTCCTGGCAAAAGCAATTCCTGTTCTTCCTGGGTTGCTTGAGTCTCTGAAGTGGTGCCCCCCCCTCTTTCCTCTGCTGACAAGGCACCCAACTTACTCACCACTTTCTAGGGGTTTCCCTTTTCCCTGCGGCTGTGGGATTTCCTTTATGCCCCTCCCAAAAGCACCACCTTTCTTCATGGGTTACTTGAGTCACTACCTTGATGGTCGCCTCTCTCCTCTGCTAACAAGAAATCCAACTTACCCACCATTGCTGCATTTCACCACGTCCTGAGCAACCACTGTCCCATCCCCACTACCTGGGTCTGATAAGGGGGCCCTAAAGGGGTCATGCTCATGGATGTGGGCAGATGGGAAGACTGGCCACACTGAACACAGGTGATGGGATATGACCACATTCTCCCACATCAGCGCCCTCCTCCCCAAGTATGTCATTGGTGGCCTCTGCATCAGCTTCCCCTGCATTGTCCACAGGGCTGGTCTTGGCCACCACTCAAGAGCTTCCACTGGTTCTGGATGGGCTGTGGGGGCAAAGTACAAGTGGGAGAGAGGAAACCATCATCACTAGTGCTGAGGGTGGTAACAATGGCCATAGCATGTCATCCTGTTCCGTGCCTGGGGATTCCTGGATACAATCCCGTCTGTCCCTTTCCCCTCAAGACGCCTCCCCCCATCAGTCCAGGGTCTGAGTCTGGGAAATGGTTGTGCCTGCAAAGTGCCTTACTGATGGGTGTGGGAGCACGGTTGCAGTCTGCTGCGTGAAAGTACTTCCACATCCCACCCAGTGATCCCTGCACAGTGGAGTGTCAGGTGTGCAGAGCGGTTGTTTGTAGGGGGGGATCCAGATCACTTAACCACCACTGTTCTACAGAGACACTTGTGCAGGTTGCACCCCAGTTTAACACTGCCAGAGGGTGGACCCCCGAGTCTGTTGCCAGGTGCACACTCCCAGTCTCTTTGCCAAGAGGCTGACTAGCTACAATTACAAAGGGAGGTTAAAGGCACCTGTATACCTTTAACCAGGTAGTGCTACTACTAGTCCTTTTATGTCCCTCCAGTCAAAAGCCAAAGGATAGACTCCTAACCTGCCGGGCTTAATTAGGAAATCCTCCTGCAAGGTTGGCTCACAGCAGAAGACACACAGGTTGTTCTAGAGGTAGTAACTGACAGTCTTAGGCACCAGATAACTTATCGTAGCAGTGGAGACAGGAACCAGAAGTTGGTAAATAAAATATATGTTTATTTAAGTGCCAATTATATTTATTATAAAGAGTGCAAATTACTTAAAATTATATTGTTGGGGGGGAACAAGAAAGCTAAAGATTAACAAACCAGCTAAACACTTATAGAACCTTGGTTCTCAAAGACAAGATGTTACCCATTCAGTTCTGGGTTCAAATGTGCTTCATCTCCAGAGTCCCAAAAGCCAGGCTGGTTGGCTTCAGCAGTCAGAGCTTCCAAGATGGCCGAAAGGTGAGCAAGACAGAGTTACATGTCAGCTTCACATGAAACACCATCATGCCCCCTGAACAGGAGTTAAGGTAATTTTTTATTGTCTGAACCCAAAGTGGTTCCTAGGCCTGGGTACCAATCAAGGTTCAAGCAATGTCTTCCAGATACAAGAAGGCCAATGGATGATTCCATTGATCTCTGATTCATCTCTGGTCATGTCAGAAGAGCAGGTGATGTGATCTGCAGTTTCATAGCACCAGTCCTTCCCACAGGACTTAACTGCTTTGGAAATGAGGAAATCCATAGCTAGAGAGAGAACATGTTATCTTGCAAGGGAAAAAAGTTTGCTCTCCCCCCAGCACGGCTGTGAGAGACTAAGAAGACTTAAAGACAACATTTTTAACAAGAGCAGGCCACAGCCAGACGGAACCAAACTTTTAAAGCAAACTCCATTTTGAGTGAACCAAAATTCTTGACAAAAGGCCTGTTGTGGAAATAAAAACAACAGGCTCTAGAAGGAGTCTCTGGGCAAGTGCACTGGCCTTTGGCACTCTGTGTCAATTTGCTGTGGTGACCTCAGCAAGGTATAATGACAAAGAGTCCACCATTTTCTCCAGGGGAACTGATCTTTGCCATCTGGAGAGCAGTTGTAATTCTGAGTGATCTCCAGCCCTCACCTGGAGATTGGCAGCAATGGTTACCCAGGAGGAAATGGCTGGTTAGGAGGGTGAAGTCTTTGGCATTGTACCTGTCTGAGGTCCCACCCCTCCTCAAACCCCACCATCTCCAGGCTCCACCCCTCAAATCTCCAGGAATTTCCCACCTGGAGGTGGCAACCCTATCTCCTACCCAGCCAACCATCAACCTATTTTTTAATCTGCCCCTCTGACTTCAGCTTTCCATCTCCCCCCTTACCTCCAGCCTCTATCTAGGAAAAGTACAGTCTTTCTCCACAGTGGAGATCCAAACAGGAGGGAAGCAACCTCAGCAGGGTATAATGACACAGAATCCACTCTGCAAAGCAGCCGTTTTCTACAAAGAACTGATCTCTGCCATCTGGAGAGCATTTTAATTCTGGGTGATCTCCAGCCTCACCCAGAAATTGACAGCAATGGTTCCCCAGGAGAAAAATAATTGCTTTGGAGGGTGGACTCTATGGCATTCTATTCATCTGAGTCCTCACCCCTCCACAAACTCTGGCTTCCATAGTCTCCACCACAAAATATCCAGAAATTTCCCAACCTGGAGCTGGCAACCCTAGTTAGGACTAGTCCCAATAAGTTCCCCACAAAGGCCAAAGTATTTATTTATTTATTCTGTTTATACCCTGCCCTCCCCGCAATGCAAGCTCAGGGCAGCTCACAGTGAATACATAAATACAATTAAAAACAACATAAAATCATCTAAAATAATATCATTATAACAATACAAGTTCATAAAGTGCTAAAGATGGCTAGCTATTCAAGATGCCTTACTTTCAAGTATGCTTACAAAGCTTAGATGACTTACTTGCAGAGTATGCTTACAAAGCTAACATGTCATTCTGCTCAAGATCTTCCTGCAGCACAGGCTAGTTGTCAAAGCCAAGGCTGGGTGTCGAAAACCAAGGGTCAGGGCTCTATAGTGGTGGTGGCACCCTAGCTGAAATCCTAGTGGAAGAGCTCCGTCTTGCAGGCCCAGCAGAACTGTAAAAGGTCCTGCAGGGCCCTGATCTCCTCCGGGAGCTCATTCCACCAGGATGGGGCCACCACTGAAAAATCCCAGGCCCTAGTAGTAGCAAGCCTGGCCTCCTTGGGGCCCGGGAGGGTCAGTCAACTTTGAGACCCTGACCGTAGTGCTCTCTGGGGTATATATGGGGAAAGGCGGTCCCACAAGTATGCCGGATCTTGGCCATATAGGACTTTAAAGGTAAGAACCAGCACCTTAAAGCAGATTCGGTATGCTATTGGCAGCCAGTGCAGTGTCCTCAGTGCAGGCTGGATGTGCTCCCACCTGGGGAGATCCATCAAAAGCCTGGCTGCGGCATTCTATACTAGCTGCAGCTTCCGAATCTGCAACAAGGGCAGCCCCATGTAGAGAGCGTCACAGTAGTCTAATCGCGAGGTGACCATCGCATGGATCACTTTTACTAGGTCGGTGCGGTCGAGGAAGGGAACCAACTGCCTAATCAGCCGAAGAAGGTAAAAGGCTGACCTGGCAGTGGTTGCTACCTGGGCCTCCATTGTTAAGGAGGCATCCAGGAGCACTCCCAGACTCCTAACCTCTGGCGCTGGCATCAACAGCACCCCGTCGAAGGTTGGGAGTGGGATCCCCACGTCCGAACCACCCCGACTCAAGCACAGGACCTCCGTCTTCATCGGATTCAGTTTCAGCCGGTTCAGCCTAAGCCAACCAGCTATGGCTTGTAACACCCGGTCCAGGTCTTCTGGTCTGGAGTCGGACCGGCTGCCCAGCATCAGATAGAGCTGGGTGTCATCAGCGTACTGGTAACATCCCAGCCCATGCCTCCGAGCTATCTGGGCAAGGGGGTGCATATAGATGTTAAATAACAACAGGGAAAGCACTGCCCCTTGAGGCACACCACAATCCAGTGGGTGTCTCTTGGCCTGCTGTTCCCCTAGTACCACCCTTTGTCCCCAACCTTGGAGAAAGGAAGTGAGCCATTGTAAGGCAAGTCCCTGAATTCCTATGTCAGTGAGGTGGTGGACCAGTAACTGGTGGTCAACCGTGTTGAACACTGCCAACAGGTCCAACAACATCAGCATCGCCGATCCACCTCGATCCAGATGACTTCAGAGGTTGTCTGTGAGGGTGACAAGTGCCATCTCCATCTCGTGACCAGGGCGAAAATTGGACTGGAAGGGATCTAAGATGGAAGCATCACCCAAAAAGCTCTGTAGCTGACTCGCTACCGCCCTCTCTATTAATTTGCCCAAGTAGGGCAAATTGGAAACCAGCTGATAGTTGGCCAATTCAGCTAGGCCCAAAGATGGGTTTTTTTTCAATAGAGGGCGGACCACTGCTTCCTTAAGCACCCCAGGCCTGTAAAATAGGCCTGGAAAAGGCCTCCTGCCTTTGCCTTTTTAATGACAGAACCAAGCTTGCTGGCTAGCAACAGCCACTACAGGGAAAGTTAGTCCCACAGCAGGAGAAGAGAATGGTTTGATGGTCAGTGGCTCACCTCAGTAGCCAGCCAGCCACAGAGGAGCCAAGCAAGAGAAGTGTCTTCATCAGGAGGGACAGCCATTGTGGCAGTTTATTCTGATAGGGAAGAATGGCCAAGCTGGCAGTGGGCGAGAGAGAGGAGCGGACCCAGCACCCAGCCAATGGCACATGAGTACTCTTGAGTGGCAATTGATGGGCCAATAGCTGATGGAGCACACAGCACCGCCAATGGGAGAGCTGGGAAGTGCCAATATGTTAGGGCTTTTATATATATACCAGATTGCCAAAAAATTTGTTTTCTTAAAGAGTCCAATAATAAAGTCCCATTCTAAATGATCAAATGTCTTCTGTGCATCAAAAGATTACAATAGCTAGCAGCAGCCTTTTTTTTACTTATATGAATAGCATTTAATATTCTATGTATTGGGTCTGTTATTTGCCTTTGGGAAATAAATCCCAACTGATCTGAAGAGACATAATCTTTTATTATAACACTCATCCTAGACGCGAGAACTGCAGTGACTAATTTTGTATCCTGGTTTAATAATGCTATTGGCCGGTAAGAATCTAACTGATCCATTTTTTAACCAGTTTTTAAAACCGCTGTAATTCCTGTGTCTTCCCATGAATGTGGTGACTGTTTATCTTTCATTATCTGATTGAATAATCTTGTCATATATGGTAGTAACAGGTCTTTAAATTGTTTATAAAATTCTGGACCACATCCATCCATGCCTGAAGATTTTCCATTTTTTAGTTGCTTTATCACCGCTTCTATTTCCTTATTTTCCACTGGCTTGTTTAAAATATTATTATGCTCACTCTTCAATCCAGGAATGTTCAATTTTTGTAAATATTCACCATTTTTTTCCAGATGGATTTTTTGAAAAGTATATTTTTAAAAAATATTTAGCAAACTGTTCTAATTGCTCTGTATTGTGTATTTTTGGTTACTACATTCTATCACTTCTATTTTTATGTTTATGTTTCTCAAAGTACTTGCTAGTTACTTAGAACTCTTGTTGCCAAATTCATAATAATTCTGTTTCAAATATTTTTTTAGTTATAGAGTCTATTACTATAATATCTATTTTCCCCCCTTTTATTTACCAAATCTGTAAAGATCTTTTTCGATCCTGTTTTTTTTAATTTATCACTTCTAATTCTCTTATTTCTGTCTGTAGCTTCAATTTTTCACAATTAGACTTCTTTAATCCAGCCATCTCTTGAATACATATTCCCCTTATTACCGGTTTTAATGCATCCCAAAAAATATGCATTCAGTTATATTTTCTGTAATGTAATTTTCTATACCTTCTTGTATTTTTTTCTTTGGATTCTAATTTAGTAAATAAAATAGTATTAAGTCTACATAGGTAGCTGACTGATCCCCAAGGATATTCAAAACTACAAATATTGTGGAATGATCAGATAGTTTTTAATACCAATTTCTGCTTTAACAATATTTTGCATTGTTTAATGATCTTAAAATCTATTCTAGAATATGTATCATGTCTATGTGAATAATATGTAAAATCCATTTTCTGTGGATTATTTACTCTCCAGGCATCTATAAGATTGAATTCCTGTAATTTTTTTTTGCTAGTTTGTTTTCCCCCATTTTCTTTATATTTTTCTTCCCTCTTTTACCACGTGCCCGCACAAGTGCCAGGAAAATACTTGATTTTCCAGGGGGCAGGAAAAACCAGAACAATTATGAGAGTAAGCCTGCTTCAGCACGGGAGGCGGATTGGCACATGTGAACGTGAAATTTACATGCGAGAGGGAACAGCGGTGAACCCCAGTTAAAAGGACCGTGTGCCCGCACCCTAGATGCTTTTGAATTATGGTGCTGGAGAAGAATCTTGGGAGTCCCTTGAACTGCAAGAAGATCAAATCAGTCAATCCTAAAGGAAATCAACTGTTCCCTGGAAGGCCAGATACTGAAACTGAAGCTCAAAGACTTTGACCACCAAATGAGAAGGGAGCACTCACTGGGGAAGACCCTGATGCTGGGAAAGATTGAAGGTCAAAGAAGAAGGAGACGACAAAGGATGAGATGGTTAGGCAGTGTTATCGATGCAATGAACATGAAATTAAGCAAACTCCGGAGGATGGCAAAAGACAGGAGGGCCTGGCATGATGTGATCCATGGGTTGCGAAGAGTCGGACTTGACTGTGCAACTGAACAACAACTATTATAAGTTCCCCCTCCTTAAATTTATCTAGTTTTTTAAAGTATATTCCTTAAAAACTTAATTTGCTTCTTATTTGGCATATAAATAGAGGCAAATGGAATTTGTTTTGCTTGTCTATTGCCCTTTTACAAAGCTGTAATAGCTTTGTGGATCACTTACTAATCCCCCCGCGGAATAAGAACACTGTCGAAAAAATAATTGCTACCCCTCTTGATTCACTATTCCCTGGTGCTGTCCATAACATTCAAATTTCAGGAATCTATCTTATTTTTTTACTACAATGTGTCCCCTGAACCATTATAACATCTGGATTCAATTCTCTCATATAATTTGCTACTCGCCTTCGTTTCATAGGATCACCCATTCCTCTAACATTAAGTGTATAAATGTTAACATCTCCTTTTATAGCCATATTCAACTGCTATAGTTATATACATTTACCCTCCCTGTATATAGTTATATATGTATATAGTTATATACATTTACCCTGCATTTCCCTCTCTCTACCTTGCTTTGAGCCCTCCATCCAAATATTTAAAGTGATTTTGAAATAAATAGGTGTCATATCCAAAGTCTCACCCAATTCTGAAGTGAGATCTATGCTGTGCTGTGGCACCTTCAGGGAATTCATCCTTTCTCACCTTCTCCCTCCCCATCCCCACGCCATAACCCCTCTTTCACTCGAAATGATCGATTAATAGCATTTTTGTAATTTCCTTCAATAAAATTGAAGGGAATATTTTAAATCCTTTTGTTTTAAGTCAGCTTGTCACTTTAAGTTAAAGTCAGCGGTTCACCCGTGCATCTCCATCATTGTTTCAGTTTTGCTAATCTTGGAAGTTTGGGACAGCTTTGTTTTGCCTTCACTGTATCTGCCATTCACTTAGGTCATTTCCCCCTTCATCATCATCTCCTCCTCCCTCTTCTTCTGAATCCTTATCTGTCACCTCATTACTCTCATTTGGAAGGTCCAGCTGTAACTGTTTCAAAATTTTCAGTGCCTCTTTTAATGAGGTAGCAACATAAATTTCACTTTCTCTTTGAATATTTAATTTGAAAGGGAATCCCCAGCAATGTTTTACCTTGGCCTCATGTAGGGTTTGTTTTTTTTGTTTTTTTGGGCGGGGGGTTGTAGCTGGTTGCAGAGTGCATCTTCTTCTAAGCGTTTCAGAGCTTAGGTCTTGCCTAAACACCGCTTGGCTTTCCTCATGATGTATGGATGGGAATATCCTGGGTCAGAGCAGGCTCAGCCAAGACCAAGGGGACGAGACAGAATCACTAACCGGAAGCGCAAAGTCGAGAGTTCACAGTCCATGAGTCGTACACCAGGGAAGCCGGCCGAGGGTCCAAGAAGCAGAGTCTGAGCAGGTCCAAGAGGTATAGACAAGCAGGTCAGGGGTCGAAGCCAAAGGTTCAGGAGTTGCAGAGAGAAACATGTCCGGGTGGTGTGGCTGCATGTCTCCAGAATATTGACAAGTTGCTCCCACACCTGCCCCCTCTGCAGTCCTGTCCTTTATGGGCAGCTCACAGCTGGGTCTTGCTGCCTGCAAGAGTGTCACAAAGGCCCAACCCTCTGGTCAGACATTTGGGTTACAAAAAACAGGCTGCACAGCACTTTACAAAGTTACTCAAGGGAATATAGCACACCCTTAAGCATTCAGTAGGCCGCCCCCGTGTCCTTTAGCCAGTCTCTCACAGTCCTGGAATAAAAGACCAAACTTCCAGACCAAAACTGAGACTTAAACACAAGGTCAGTTCTGCAGTGAGAGCTACAGACCGAGCTCATATATCAAAAGTATTTTTGGTAGTCGTGGTCCCAAGCCCAGGCAATTGGAATTAGCCTTTTGAGATTCACAGAGCACAAACTACAACAGGCTAAAAAAGAATATAGCTTTATTAAGGTGCAAAACAGATTTTAAAATGAGACAATCAAACAGTGAGGACACAAAATAGAAGAACCAAAGCTTAACCAGCTTTACTAAGAACTTACAATGCAGTTGCAAAGTTACCTTCAGGCTACAAGATGTAATAATCTGACCACAGCACAGTCAAACAAGCAAGCCCATCCAGGCAGACAGCATGAGATGCCAAAGTCCTGGATTGCTTAGAACCTATTGACCCACAAGGTCCGAACAGTTCCAGGCAGCCACACTTCTCCCAGAATGAGAACCTTATTTTATAGGAAATGGTAGCTGTTGATAAGTTCAGGCCTTCAACCAACCAAAAGCTAAGAGAGTGATGTCAACCTTTTCTGTTAACATGGCTTCATGACACCCCATAATAGACAATCTTGAAGGGAAAAGAAACTTACCCCATTAAGGGGCTGCTTGACTCCAACACACAGGTGGTAACAATTCCATCACTTAGGAATGTGCTTGATTGGGGCTGGTTTATTCCCAGGCAGTACCAGCTGAAACCACTTCTTATCAAGGCCACAGGGCTTCTGCATTATTATCTGTGTCTCTAGGGAAAGGATTCTAACGGGCCTTACAGCCTGAACCAAACTGTTCTGCTTAAAGCCACAAGCATTTGAAAATGGCTTCTCCGTGACAAAGAGAGCCATCCATTTGGCTCTTGATTTGACAGTTGCCAGGCAGTGAGGCACCCGCTCGGCCTCCTCTCGAGGAGCTCCAGGCGCACCCACCTCCTCCTGCTGCCTCTCTGGGTTGACTCTTCTGTGGCCCCAGTGCTCATGGGGCTGGAGCACATGGTGCCCTCCATTTTAATTTTAATACTCCTGATCTGGATGGCCCAGGCTAGTCCGATCTCATCAGATCTCAGAAGCCAAGAAGGATTGGCCCTGGTTAGTACTTGGACGGAGAGCACCGAGGAAGCACAGGGCTGGTACACAGAGGCAGGCAATTGCAAACCCACCTCTGACCATCTCCTGCCTTGAAAGCCCTACTTGGGGGGGGGGTCACCATAAGTTGGCTACGATTTAACAGCACTTTCCACCAAGAGGAAAGATATTGATGTATGCAGGATGGCAAAGCAGCAGCTAGAGACACAGGATGGCATTGGCCATGCAGGGCCAGCTTGAGGGTTTTTTGCACACTAGGCAAGGCTAGCTTGTGGTGCGCCCCCCCCCCAGTGAGGCTAGCTTGTGGTGCCCCCCTCAACGCAGTTCTATATTTCTCCAACCTACATTGCCATGCTTTTCAAGAGCCTTCCTTGTGGGCTGGCAAAGCACACTTCTTCAGATACAGTGAAACAGAATTTCCTTAACCATTATATATAGGAAGGGGGGATGAGTTGCCAGGAAAGGCCAGTTAGAGTGGAATGGAAATTACCAGTCCTTACATACAGATAGAGGGTGAGCAGTAAATTATCTTACAGTATAATGAAGATCTTAAACAGATATAAGGATCAAACAAGAATAATAAGCTTAGTTACCATTTGTTTGGGTTCAATTCTGGGGGGGAAACAGTGAAGGAAATAAATATGTCAGAACTGGAGATTGATGTTTCCTTAATTGTGGTGAAAGTAATAAATTGAGTCCCTGCCATCGTATTACAGACATGTTATTCATCCTTACTGTTCTTACATTTTTAAAAACTAAATTCCTAAGTACCAGAGTTTAAAACTGCCCAGTGATCTAAGATGCCCTGAAATCCCTGCTTCCAGATTTTCTGTGTGGGTCTGGCCTTAACTGAGTCTTAGAGAGCAACTCTGTACATTCCCAGAGACAACAGTAGCAAAAAAAAAATTACTTCCACTGTTCCAAAGCTAAACTCCAGCAATGGCGATGCGATTGGGAGTTTAATGCCATGACAAAAGCTACAAAGAGGACAAGACAAAAGGCAGCGGCGGGGGAACAACCGGTGAATTTGGGAGGCATCCCAGGCAGGAGGAGGCAAAAGAAAGTCTCGCAAATGCGGAAAGAGGCACCGACCACAGTCCAGACGCGCGTTTAAATGCAGAGCGGCAGGGAAGAGCGAAGCTTTTCTGCTCCCTGCACCGGCGACTGACTAAGGTGACTGAAGTCCACCCAGGCTTATATAGCACCACAGCGGCAAAGAATCCCTGCTGCTGTAAGAGTCCCTGGTCTCCGGGAAAGAGGGGGCAGTGCTGCTGGCTGGCTCAGAGGGTGGCGATGGGCGGCAAATACCCTCCCCTCCCTCCCCCCCACAACGAAAGCTCAGCAGCAGCACTTGCCTTCCCTGTGGGCTGGCTAGAGGCTGGCTGGGGTGGGCTGCTGCGACTGCGAGGGGAGGGAATCAGCAATGGGCGTGCCGCACGCAAGTTGGGGCGGGCAGGAGTGCCCTACCTGTCAGCGATAGCGACAGGCGCACGGCGCAGAGCAGCATGGGTGCCCCAGCACCCTACAACACGAGTTTTGTGAGCAGCTGCTTTGGGCGGGGTGGGGGCTTTTGGTGCGGGGGGGGAGAATGGCAGGGCAGCTTGCCGTCCTCCTTGGAGGCCTGCCCTAGAAGAAAGTATGGTTTGCCTGGTGGGTGAGTCAGCCCTGTGGCCATGGGAGACCGAGAGAGCTCCAAATGAACAGAACACAGCATGTAATAAGTAATATAATACAAAAATATTGGTGTAACAAATTTACATGCAAGTAGTACTCCCAACACAGAAGTAAAGCTAAAGCATTTAAAAAAAAGAAATGTGAAAAACTAAGCAAAATACTTGTTAACATGAGATAATGATATGCTATCAACAATGCACAAGACATTAAACAGAAGGAGATTTTTGAAGACTGCTCCAGTCCTGTACAGTGGCATATACAGGACCTAAATTAATGCTATACACTAAAAAATACCTTAGCCCATCATCAGTATCCATGCTGCAGAACAGACACACAAGTTCTCCAGAACAGAAATCTGTGATGAGCTTAGTATTTTTATTTTATCTGACTAGAAGTGTCTTTGAAGTTTTGTCTGATAGCCTCTTTGAAGTTCAGTGTTCTATTTAAAGAACAACCTGTAAACTAGACAGATGTGTTAAGACGTCATTAAAAATAATTTCAAATAGCAAGCCAGACATTATGTTTCTATTCAACAGAGTCCTTGCTTAAACTAAAGACCATGCCCTACCATACAACTGCATTTGTTCTGTTCTGAATAAAGGGATATATTTTATTTATTGACTCTATTTGTAGGCTTGCCTTTCTTGCAAAGACTCAAGGCGGCCAGTCAGACTCTAGCCTGGGAGGTTTGGATCTGGCGTTCCGTGCCGTGGCTGGCTGGATGAGACTGAGCCGGCTGAAATGGAATCCAACGAAGACGGAGGTCCTGTACCTAAGTCGGGCCGGGCCGGGGTTAGGGATCCCACTCCCGTCCTTCAATGGGGCTCCATTGGTGCCAGCGTCGAAGGTGGGGAGCTTGGGAGTGCTCCTGGATGCTTTCCTAATGATGGAGGCCCAGGTAGCAGCCACTGCTAAGTCAGTCTTGTACCATCTTCAGCTGATAAGGCAGTTGGTTCCCTTCCTCGAACGCAATTGACTTGGCGACAGTGATCCATGCTATGGTCACCTCGAGATTTGACTACTGTAACGCTCTCACACGAGGCTGCCATTGACCCAAATCCGGAAGCTTCAGCTGGTGCAGAATGTGGTGGCCAGGCTGTTGATGGGACTCCCCATGTGGGAGAACATCCAACCTGTGCCGAAAGCACTGCACTGGCTACCTATAGCGTACCAAATTCGCTTCAAGGTGCTGGTGCTTACCTTTGTGGTCAGGGACCTACCTACCTGAGGGATTGCCTTTCTTCATGTTCCCCAGAAAGCTCTACGATCGTCACAAAATCGTTTGGCCCTCCCTGGCCCTAGGGACGTCAGGCTGGTATCGACCAGGACAGGGCTTTTTCTGTGGCAGCTCCAACTTGGTGGAATGAGCTTCCAGAAAAGACCAGGGCCCTGTGGGACCTTTCACAGTTCTGCAAGGCCACGAAAACAGAGCTCTTCCACCAGGCATTT
The DNA here is from genome assembly GCA_029375565.1 of Gekko gecko. Taxonomy (NCBI): domain Eukaryota; kingdom Metazoa; phylum Chordata; class Lepidosauria; order Squamata; family Gekkonidae; genus Gekko; species Gekko gecko. The sequence continues at coordinate 67,332,939 of JAPDNY010000014.1, read as the reverse complement.
AGGTAAGGAGCTGCCCTTCATCATCTATGCCCTGTGCCAATTCCATTTCCAGCCTTGCTCCGCCGATAGTGGATCCTACCGCTGAAAGTATGTTTTCACATGCACTTTGTACCGCCATCGCTATGTTAGGGGTTTTAATAACTATGTTGTGTATTTTTATATTGACATTTATACTGTTGTTTTATCTATTGTTCTTATGTAAGCCGCCCTGAGCCTGCCTCAGTGGGGAGGATAAAAATCAAATAAATATAATAATATAAATAATAATAATAATAATAAAAATGCATTCAAATAGCCTGAGACATCAACAAAACAATGCAATCAGACAAGGATTTTTAAAAATTAGAAACAAAGCAAAAGTGCATTAAGAGGAAGATAACACACACAGCACATATCCCTAATGCATATAACAGGGCGTGTGACAGAATACAATCCTGGTCTCTTTATAAAAGTCCCCTCCCTGTTTCATTATGCTGCGGTCTCATAGTCCCTTTAGAGGAAGGGAAGCGTGGCTGGTCTGGGGGCCTGAGGCCATGAAGGGCTTTGTGGGTGACAACCAGAACCTGGATTAGAACCTGGATTAGGAATCGCTCTGACATTTGACTGCTTGTCTTTGCCCTCTGACAAGAAGCTAACAAGTAAAGTAGACTTTGTATGCGGATGTGTGTAATGCTATCCAGTGTCCCTTTTTAAATACTAAAGGCCACCTCTGGAGGGGGGGGATAAGAGAAGTGGCAGGGAGAACCTTTATTTACTTCATCTATACCTAGGGATGTCAGTCCCTGGGTGGGGGACCCCCAATTTTGGGGGGTCCCCCAGACACTAGCCAGCTGGCTGGTGAGGTTAAGCCCCACCCCCAACAGGCCTCCACAGCCCCACTTGAAGAGAGCGGGCACAGTGGGCACCTGCCCCACAAGCTGCAGAATGCTGTGATGAGACTCGCTGGCCGGGGCCAGTTATCGGGATCATGTGACACTCCCCCACACACATGTCAAAGAAACGGTACAAGATCTGAAAACACAGAGAGAGCCGGACCATAGAATTGCCAAAAAAACCCCAACCCATATACATACATATATGATTTTTTGGATAAAACATCCTCAGCTAAAACCAAAGATAAAATAGCAAGCCCCAAATCCCTTCTCCCCTAAAAGATGCCCGCCATTCAAACCCCTTCAGTGCCCTGGCAAACAGGCAGGCCTTGCAGCGCCTCCTGGAGGTCTCCAAGGACAGGCTCCCCCTCACCCCTTCAAAGGGCCCATATGCCCCATAGCTGGAGCCACCATCTAAAAGGATCGAGCTCTGGCTGATGCCTGACTGGCCACCCCAAGTGGTGGGGCAGCCAGTGACTTCAGCTGAGGTACGGGGACACAGGGAAGGAGACAGCCCTTCAAATATGTCAGTCCCAGGTCATGAAGGGCTGTAAAGGTCATGGCCAGTCCCTTGATTTGAGTTCAGAATCAGAATGGCAACCAATGTAGCCGTTTCAAAATGGACTGCATACATTCCTGGCGGCTAGCCCCTGACAGCAGTTGGGCTGCCACATTCTGGACCAGTTGTTGTTCCCAGGTTGCGCAGCACATGTAGAAGTAATCCAACCATGAGGTTACAGAAGCATGGATCAATATGGCCAGATCAGCTGAATCAGGAATGGGAAAGCTGGCAAATCAGATGCACCTGAGGGAAGGTGCTCCTGGCCACTATGCCAACCTGCTTTTCAAACAGCAAGGCAGGGCCCACACACCCCCAAGCTCTTCACCTGCTCTGAAACTGGTTTCAGCTTCAGTTTGTTCTGCCGTAGCCACCTGGCCACAGCCTCAAAGCACCACTTCAGAACCAAGACGGATGCATCTGGAGGTTTAGATAATGAAATATAGAGGTGGGTGTCATCTGCAGACTGATGACGCCTAACCTCAAAGCCCTGGACAATCTCATTCAGGGGCCTCGTACATAATTTAAAGAGCATGGGCGAGATAACAGAACCCTGTGGGACTCCACCAGATAAATTCCACACAGTTGATTCAGCATCTCCAGTGGAGGTTCTTTGTGTCTGTTCAGACAGAAAAGAGCAAAACCACCAAAGGGCTACACCCTTAATACCAACTACATACTCAAGCCGTTGGATAAAAACAGAGTGGTCAACTGTATCAAAGACTGCTGAGAGGTCCAGCTATATCAGCAGCCAAGACTGTCCCCTGTCTAACTTTAAACAAAGATTGTCTACCAATGCACCTCAGTCCCAAATCCAGGCCTGAAACCAGATTGAAAAGGGTCAAGGAGAGATGTGTCATTCAGTAAACTGTTGAGCTGCTCTGTTACCATACGCTCTATCATCTTCCCTAGGAAAGGTAAACTGAAGACTGGCCTGTAATTGGCCACCTCATCCCTAGCCATTGAAGGGTTGGTTTTTTTTAGCAGAGCTCTAATTAATGCCTCCTTCAACGGCCTAGGGAGAGCCCCCCGGTCAGGGAAGAGTTGGTGGTTTTCACTAATGGCTCCAATATCTTTTATTTATTTTTATATAAGCTGATAAGTACGAGACAACACACCGGAGGTAAGTTCAAAAAGTGATTTCAGCTTTATTTCAGCTCCAAGTTAGACCAGCTAAGGACTAGACCAGCTAGACAGTAAACAGTCCAAAACAGCGGTTTAAATACAATCCTGGCTGAGTAACCACGCCCACAATAACATTACTATCCAATGACAGTTGTGCATAACAACCAATCATAATTCTCAGTTAATGACCAATCATGTTTCATATTAATAGCCAATCAAAGATGTTCCCTCCATAAGCCCTTTGATTGGGCAATACAAGACAGTTTCTGAATCCGCATAATGAGCACCTGCTCAACTTATACTAGCCTTATGTCTATGAAGACATAACAACTCCTCCCCCCTTAGATGGAACACACTCGTAATCAGACAAGTGGGGAGGGGCCCTTCTGCTTCGCTGTGACCGCCTTAACTCTGGAGCTACAGATGGTTCAGGGTCTGCACTAGGCTCAGCGCCAGGCACTGCTGGGCTGACAGACTCGCCAGGGTCTGAGAGTCCAGGGTTCTGCCCTGACTCAGGTTCTTGCCGAGAACCAGCAGCACTCACCTCAACCGGAGGCAAGTGGGACTGCTCCCTGGGCCCATATGAATCTCCGGCTTCTTGCTCCTATTCCGCAGGAGCCCACCGTTGCCGGAGCTGATCTATGTGGCGGCGTATCTTTCGGCCATCAGATAGCCTCACCACATACATCCTGGACCCTAGACGGTGGGTGACTTCGGCGGGAAGCCACCGGTGCCCCTCGGAGTAGTTTCGGGCAAAGACCCAGTCCCCAGGCTGAAACTCTCTGGATGGCGTGGGCGGTTCGGCCCGTACAGCTCTGCTGCCATCCAGGTCCGGGTGCAGGCGGTCGAGGAGGGTTGACAGCTTCCTCCCCATGAGCAGCTCGGCCGGGCTTTTCCCTGTGGCAGAGCTCGGTGTGACATGCTGCCACAGGAGAAAATCGGCCACACGATGGTCCCAGTCCTCGCCAGGCAGTCGGGCGAGGGTCTCCTTTGCTGTCCGAACCATCCGCTCTGCCTGGCCGTTAGAAGCGGGATGGAACGGGGCTGTGGTGATGTGCCGGATGCCGTAGCCCTCTAGGAAGCCGGCGAACTCCCTAGAGGTCAGTTGAGGCCCGTTGTCACTGACAAGCACTTCAGGTAGCCCATGGGTGGCAAAAAGTTGGCGCGAAGCCTTTATTAGGTTTGCCAATGTTGTGGACCTCATGGGAACTACCTCCAGCCACTTCGAATAAGAGTCCACAACCACCAGGAGCATTTGGCCGTTGATTGGCCCCGCAAAGTCAAAGTGTAGCCTTGACCAAGGCTTTTCAGCTCTGTCCATGGGTGCTGGTGGTGTGTGCGGAGGGTCAGGCCGTGACTGCTGGCAGCGCACACAGCCTCAAACTTGCTCTTCGATGTTTGCATCGAGCCCAGGCCACCATAAGTACCCCCTCGCCAGGGCCTTCATGCGAACAATCCCTGGGTGCCCGGCATGCAGGGACTCAAGAACCCTTTCTCTTAGTTTGGGGGGAATCACGACTCTATTCCCCCATAATAAACAACCCTTAGAGATGGACAGTTCAGACCTTCTGTCCCAGTACGCCTTGAACTCAGGCTCTGAACAGACACTCGGCCACCCCCTCCACACCCAGTTTAAAACACGAGATAGTATTAAGTCCTTCTGGGTGAACGCGGCAATGTCCTCGGACCGAAGTGGAGACTGCGACAGTTCATCCAAGGCGCAAATGTCCGCTGTAGGAGCCGGATCGAAACCAGTCTCAGGTAGAGGACAGCGGCTCAGGGCATCAGCGTGCGCGATACATTTTCCAGGTCTGTGTTCCAAGTCGTATTCGTACGCCGCCAGGAACAGGGCCCATCTCAGCATTCTGGGCGACAGTATGTTGGGCGTGGGGCGGTCAGGGGCAAAGATTCCCAGTAGCGGCTTGTGGTCAGTCACCAGAATGAAATGGCGGCCGTACAAAAAGTCATGGAATTTCTTGACCGCACTTACAAGCGCCAAACTCTCTTTGTCTATTTGCGCGTAGTTTTTTTCTGCACCACTCAATGACCTCGAGTAATATGCAATCGGCGCCTCAGACCCGTCAGGCATTACATGGCTCAAAACTGCCCCAATACCGAATGGCGACGCATCAGCCGCCAAAACCAACATTTTACCCTCATCAAAATGAGTCAGCACGCTGTCAGAAGTCAGTAACGCTTTAACATTTTCAAATGCCTTTTCTTGTAGCCGTCCCCAAACCCATTTCGCGCCTTTATTTAACAATCGATGCAATGGCTCGGCTACCGAAGCTTTGTGGGGCAGAAATGAGTGGTAAAAATTGATTAGCCCTAAATAGGCTTGTAACTGCATTTTATTTTTAGGTCTGGGTGCATTGTGTATAGCTGCTACCTTTCCAGGGGTTGGGTGTACACCTTGTTCATCAATCTTGAACCCAAGGAACTCGACACTTGAGACCCCAATCGTACATTTTTCCCGTTTTACTCGCAACCCAGCCTTATTGAAGCACTTCAGAACACTCCGGACCCTTTCAAGCAATTCTTCATCACTCTTTCCCGCAATAAGTACGTCATCAAAATAGGGAATTACTCCCTTGATACCTCTGAGCAACCCCTCCATTAAACCCTGGAAGATCCCAGGTGCGACATTAACCCCGAATTGTAGGCGCTTAACTTTAAACGCACCTCTATGCGTAACGATGGTTTGTGCTTCTGCAGCATTGTTATCTACGGGCAACTGTTGATATGCCTGGGCAAGGTCTAATTTTGCAAACACCTTGCCTCCCCCAAGAGATGCAAGTACATGGCTTATTACCGGTACAGGATAGGAATGCTGTTGTAATGCCTTATTGATTGTACATTTATAATCTGCACAAATACGTATGGTTCCATCAGGTTTGACAGGAGTAACAATGGGCGTTTCCCATTTGCTGTACGGAACTGGCTCCAAGACCCCTTGCTCTAGGAGCTTGTCAATTTCCATTTCAATCTTGGGTTGCAATGCTAACGGCACCTTCCTATATTTTAGCCTGATAGGCCTAACATTTGGATCCAACTCAAATGAAACCGGGGGACCCGTATAAGTTCCCAGCCCTTTTGCAAAAACCTGAGGAAACTCGTCATACAAACAATTCCATTTATCACGACATACCGTATTAATACCAGAAATAGCAATGCCTAATGGCTCAAACCAATCAAGCCCCAACAGGCTTACCCTGTCCCCTTCAGCAACAATCAGGGACAGAGCCGCCTTACGCTCTTTGAAACGGATGTCAAATTCCGCCTCACCTGCCAATGGAATTCGGTGCCCTTGGAAATCTGCAAGACAGGCGTCAGTGGGCAGGAGGCGTCGGTGGCTTCGGCTCGGAAAAAGACGATCCAATGTGCACGTTGAAATGATTGTTCTAGCCGACCCAGAATCGACTTCAAAAGGGCAGGCAACTCCGTCGAGGAACAAGGTGACAAAAATCTTCTTCCTCCAGGGTGCTCCTGTGGTGAAGACGGATGATGAAAAGGGGTTGGACGACAGGGTCAGGTTTCAGGACAGGGTCGAAGAGCAGGTTGTGTTGACCTTGCTTCGGAATTGAGAGCGCTGCGGAGGCGACGTAGGCGGTGATCTTTTCGACTTGCAAACTCTGGCGATGTGGCCGCATTTTCCGCAAGCCCGACAAACCAATCCTTTGGCCCAACAGGTGTCGCGCTCGTGCTTCCCACCACAACCAAGGCACGGACGCGCTGGCGCAGTCTTCACTTGGGTTCGCAGCTGGCTGCTGGAACAAGGCTCTCGTACGTCATCCACGGCGGGCGCTGGCTCACGGTCCTCGACCTGTTGGTGAATGCTGGATTCGGCTGCCACAGGCTGCTGTCGCACTTCTCGTGTCGACCTTTCAGCAGCTTCAGCGGCGATGGCTTCCTCGAACGCGACCTTGAATGTCAGCGTCTTGAGGGCGAACAGGCGTTGTTGCAGCTTTGCATCACGGTGACCACAGACCAGCCGGTCTCGCAAGGCTGTCTCGAGATCGGCAAAGTTGCAAGCCCTTGCCAACTTCCTCAATGCCGCCACAAACTCGGCTACGGATTCGCTGGAGCCTTGCCGCCTTTCGTAGAACGCGTGCCGGGAAGCGATCTTTGAAGGCTGCGGTGCGAAATGAGCCTTCAACTTCTCCGTCAGCGTGGCGTACGGCACGGACTTGATGTCATCAGGCGTGACAAGTGAACGAGCGATGTCGAACACCTCTTTGCCACACGAGCTAAGCAGTGCAGCTCGTTTCTTTGCAGCATCCATCACCCCGCCGCTCTCGAGGTGAAACTCGAACCGGGTGAGGTACGCCTCCCAGTCCTCGGTCGCGGGCTCGAACGGCTCGAACCGGTGCTTGGAGCTCATCGCGGCGCTTCCTGGAGCGGACGGCCCCCTCGGAAACTCGCAGTCGATCGGAACTTCCTCCGTGGTGTCTCAGCGGGGCTGCCTACCCGCTATATCCCATCCTCGTCACCAGTTGATAAGTACGAGACAACACACCGGAGGTAAGTTCAAAAAGTGATTTCAGCTTTATTTCAGCTCCAAGTTAGACCAGCTAAGGACTAGACCAGCTAGACAGTAAACAGTCCAAAACAGCGGTTTAAATACAATCCTGGCTGAGTAACCACGCCCACAATAACATTACTATCCAATGACAGTTGTGCATAACAACCAATCATAATTCTCAGTTAATGACCAATCATGTTTCATATTAATAGCCAATCAAAGATGTTCCCTCCATAAGCCCTTTGATTGGGCAATACAAGACAGTTTCTGAATCCGCATAATGAGCACCTGCTCAACTTATGCTAGCCTTATGTCTATGAAGACATAACATAAGCAAGATTTTAACAGCCTGGTTGGCCATGGGTCCAGTACACAGGTGGTGACCCCACACTCCAAAGGACCCTGGCAGCATCCATAAGCAGGATCAATCTGAAACGATAACAAAAGGACAAGCAGGCGCTTCTAACACCTCAGGTACCAAATCTGCCCTCAACCTGCCCTCAACCAGGTCAGAAAGGATGAGAGAGATTTTTTTATCAACAAAGAACTCTGCGAAGGGAGGGGGGCTCACTCCTGGCCGGGTTGGACTTAGGTGTCTTCATGTCACAAATCACTTTAATAAACAGCTGAGCTGGACAAGATTCTTTTGATGCAATGGTGGCAGAGAAGAGAGTCTTCTTCACTACCACCACCGCCACCTCACAGGCCTGCAAATGGGTTTTGTGTTGTGCTCTGTCCCAATTAGCTCAGAATCTTCCACTAACATCCGCCGCTCTCCTAATCGTCCAGTCCGCTTCATACCACCCCACCCCCAATAAACCAAGGGGCTGGGGGCCTCAAAGAGGATGACAAGGAGCGATGTGGGGTTTATGACCCCAGTCAGCCCATCATTCTGCACACCTACAAGAATCCTCCCGCCCCTTCCACCACCTTGATCTGAGACGGAACGACACCGGTGCTGGAAGGCGGCCAAAGGCAAGTTCCCTTCCCACCTTCAGAACTACCACTTGCAACAGGTCCAACAAATGGTGGCTAATAAATGTTATAAATAAATAAATGAGTACATATTCAGGACATGATTTGAAGGAGCAAAATGGAAGGCAGAGGAAGCATTAAGCACACCCGCACCCTCACTGCTATCTCTGCTTCGATGGTAACTGCCCATCTGGAAGTCACTTTTTCTATTTTTTGAAAAGGAGAAGGATATATTTATGTCCAGGTATAATATTTCATTTTCCCCTTAGGCCCAGGTCCAATTCTTCAGCTCTGCCTTGTATTTCAGCAGCCTTTTATAAAGGAACACAAGATGCAAACCTGCACACCTACACATAAGTAGAATATATGCTAATTTACTTGCACCAGTGACTACAAGAGAACAAGCACTTTCTGGCTATTACCATAACAACTTCTTACGCACAGGATCCTTCAGCACGGAAGACAGACCCAAATACAAGCCACCTCGAAACCACATTGAATCGGTCAGCGTAGCGGGGGGGCAAGAGCACAAACTGCGGCACTCATTTTCACATTATAAGAGGAAAAAAACCCATTCGATCGAATGGTAGACTTCATGAGGCTTTTAGAGAATAGAGGAAAATCAGGATAAATGAAGACACTGAAACCATCATCAATCAGCAGATAAAATGATCCCTGGAAATTAACACTAGCTTGATATGCTAGCCAAGGGCTGATTCAGATGCGATCATGGATGACCAATCCTCTTGCAGGGTGGAGGAGCAGACCCCTCCCCACCATCACGCCTCTGAGTTCCTATGCGGTGATGTGATCACAGAGGCCTCAAAAAAGACAGCTGAGCATCAACCAGCCCCTCATGCGCGCCGGCCTCTCCGCAGAGAGTTCACATCATCACAGATTTCTTCGAATTCATCCCCAAAAGGGACCAAGTGGCCAGTAGGTGGCAATGAAGTTTGGGCCTTGGGTATTGTCCAAGGAATTTGGAGAACTTCATCTCAGAGAAGCTCCTGCATGAAAGCAGCAATTGGCGGCAGCCTTTCTGGACTGCTGCAGGACGAGGGCAACAGCCTTTGTGTGAAAGTGTGGGATGATGCCAGTTTCTGTTTTATTTGTGCTGTTTTCAGTTGAGTATTATTCAGAGAGACCCTTTGTATCCTAGAAATAGGGAGGGGGGGAGTGCACACATCAAGAAGAAGGAGCCGCTCCTGCCTTTTCTCTCAAGAAGGCAGAAAGTGCAAGCTTAGATTTTAAATCCACGGAGCAGTCTGTGCAATACAGAGTCTGCACTGGAACAAGAAGTTCCACAGAAAAGGAACATGAACCTGGGATGCTGACACATAAGAATTAAAAATGGTTCAAAGACACTTTTGTGTCAAGCACTGGATGGAAGCCAAGCATGAAGGACAAAGGCATGCTCCACGTATGCGGCTATAAAGAACACTTCAGAAATGCAAATCTATAATTAGATAAGTGGAGGGGGGGTCTGAGGAGCAGCTAACTAGATAAGAGGGGGAGGGGGAGGTAAAAGGCCTAAGAAGTCTGCAGTCGGGACTGAATCACGTGTTACCACATCAGTGTGGAATCCGGTTTTTAATGGCTGCATTCAATGCCACCCAGGGAATGTCTAAGTAATGCATAACTTGAGTGATGCACCGGGTTCCTCCCTACAGACATCACTGGACCGCACAGGAAACCACCACATGGCTCAGTCCCACATGCAGGAAAGCCTGAGAGTTGCCTAGTCACATTAGACACCATCAGGCGCTCTCTCCGAGTTAAAGAGGCTGACCCGTTAACACTGCCCCTGCAGCACGGTGTTCCTGTCTCATGAAACCTGAAGCAGCCATGTGCAGGCGGGATCCGTCTTGAAGTCAGATGGATTTGAGTCAACAGAAAAACCCGGGTATATGAAAGTTCTCCTGAGAGACAAGGAGCTGATAGCAGGAGTGCTTTTGGAGGTCCAAAGACCTTTGAGCGCTTTTTCTTGAAAAGTCACCATGTTCTGTAAATAAGAAGACTGTTTTGCTTTCCAGAAGACAAGATCATGTCACTAATGTAAATACTGCCCAAAAGAAGAATTTCCATATATTCTCTATTGTCCAGCATTCCGTAAGTGGACCTCCTTTGATATGCCAACAATGCCTTCTTCTGGATCTTGAAAAACAGTGTCCGGTTTCACAGCATTTAATTCTAGGAGGAAGAAATATGACTGATTTGAATTACAAGATAGGGGCTTTTTGGATTTTCAAATGCATTCTAAATGATGTTACAACCAAAGTTGTTAAAAATGAAAATGATCGTCATTGGACTAAGATAATAAAAGCATCTAAGTGACTTGCTAGTCTGTTTTTTGAAAAACAGAAGTTATGGACAATCGGCAGAAGAAAAAGGCAATAAAGCTGCAGTCATGTGCTAATACTCTGCCAAGGCTGTAAAAGAACACAAGTAGCTAGCAGTTTTCAGGGTCACTGTTAACTACTCAGGAGGACCCGTTAAGCCTTGTCTCGTGTTCCAGAATAGCTGGTACTTGTAGCTGGACTATGTAGACCATAACAGAAGGATCCTAGAACTGTACATAATGGTGTGGCGGGCGGGGGGGAAGACAAACATGGCGCACTCCCCGCAGGTGACTGGAAAGGGTCCATGAGCATTCATCATCTCTTCCCTAAGTGGATTCTTTCACCTAGAAATACCTTGGTGTGCCGATGTACCCTAAAGCTTAGAGAACTGACCAAATGGCTACCTGAGCCAAAAGGGGAAACGAGCACAACAATTATCTTAACTTCTTATGGGGTCCTCAGGCTAAGAGCCACAGGGCAACAGACCTTTAGCCCATGCCAAAGGCTGGCACCTCTGGCAAGGAGGAGCCTAATATCATGAAAGGCTCACCCAGCAGAAGGTGGGGCCAGCAGCCAGCCCCAGGCAAAACTGCTAAAAGCGGCCGTCAGCTACACCCAGGCAGAAGAGACAAGCCGAAACCACACTTCCTCAAACAAGCACCACAGGCCGTACACACCCACACACCCTCAAACACTGTTGTTGATTCTCCAGAAAATGGAGAGACCGGTGAGAAGGCCAGCCTCTTTCTTCATAGGAGGAGAAGTGGCAAATAACTCTGCACACAGCACTAACACCTGAGTAAAGGCGCACCGGGTAGTCATTAACTCAGGAGTGGATCTGAGAGCAGGTCGAGAGACCGGCTGGCCACATTATGAGGAGGACTCAGTGAGTGGACTGGGGGGGGGGGGATGACACATGCTGGGCCTTCCTGTCCAGTAGATTCACTTCTGCGGACGGGCACCGGCTTGCAGGGTGACGCAGAAGGCACAAGAAGCCTTCCCCACCTACAGATCTGCTTTGCAGGAGGGCTGATTACGTGGCTGCCCCCTTGCCCCAGAAGAAAAGAACTGCATCCTGCCCTGTGAAATTCACTCCTACCCATGAACAGGAATGTAGCCTGCTGCACTTTGCAAGAATATACCTTCATAAATCGATTTTGTTCAGGATGTCTATTCAGATACTTGAAAAATATTACAAAAGAAGTGAATGCTTTATCAAACCATCAAATTTTGATAAGAAATTTCTCCTCAGAGAGGCATTTACTTGGGGGGGGGTTTAATCCATTAGAATGAACAGTACTAGGATGATTTCCATTTACTGGAAAAAATTATCTTTAAACATCCTTTCCAAAGAAGCTTTGGCAATTTCACTCATACCCTCAGTTAAAAGAAAAAACAAGTGGGAGGCAGTCACTATTGTACTTGAGTAACATTGGGGAAAAATCTACAGGTTGGTATTTTGGAAATCATTACCTGTAGCCTTTCCTGTAAAGCAGCTATTGCTACAAGTCAAAGGAAGCTAGATTCGGTGAAACACCAGTTTTCCAGATACAATTTGGAAACATGGTTTCTTAGGTCCTACTCATTATTTCTAACATTTTGGATGATGGGCAGCTGATGTGTCTAGAAAAGAACAAGAGGTATGTTGTGTGCCGGGTTTTCATATTTTAATCACATCTAGTACCTTTCCATTTCCCATTCTGCCTGGCTTCATACTTAGCTCTCACACACAATTTTGTTGCAGTTCTGGATATTTACCATCTTTCTAAGGTTACCAAAACTTTGAAACTCCAGAAGAAGGAGGAGGAGGAGGAGATTGGATTTATACCCTGCCCTTCACTTGGAGTCTCAGAGCAGCTTACAAACTCCTTTCCCTTCCTCTCCCCACAACAGACACCCTGGGAGGTAGATGGAACTGAGAGAGCTCTTTCAAGAACTGCTCTTTCAAAGGCAGCTCTTGTCAGAACTATGTCTTGTCCAAGGTCATCCAGCAGCTGCAAGTGGAGGAGTGGAGAATCAAACCTGGTTCTCTCAGATTAGAGTCCGCGCACTTAACCAGCACACCAAACAGAAGATTTGTTGTTTTCTTCAACTAGGGGGTAAAGGTTTTTCTGTTTAGTCTGGCATACCCCCAAATAAATGTAATGGGCCTTTGTCTCTGCTTTTGGTGTTTTGTGTGGTTTTGTTTTAATGTTTTGATGTTCACTGCCTTGTGGGACCCTATCAGGGTGGAAAGGTGGCATAGAAACGCTTTAAGTAATTTTTTTAAAAAAGGACAAACACTGGTAATCCTGCAGAAGGTTTTTCAGTGAAGATGATGAGTGTTTGAGATTTCCCAGCCACGGTTTGAATGCTCTGGGGTCTCCTGACTTCTCCACAGAGTCATAGTCTGTAACTGTTTGGCACTTCCCTGAGTGGCATGAAATTCCCGGGGGACTGCCATTAATGGCTGTGAGGCCAGAAACTTGTGGAGGAAAGGAACCAGATGGGGAGCACTAGCGTTTAAAGCTCCAATTGCATTCGCCAAAACCAGCCAGGAGCAAAAGCAATCTTGTTGTTTTTCTTTCACTGATTATGTTGCAGCTGTCAAATTTCCTTCAAAACTCCCCCCCCTCTCCAATCCAGTCAAGTATGACGTCTCTAGAAGCTTGGAGCCTCCAGCAATAGAAAGCCCTTACTCCTTGTTTAAACTATCATTTTCTGTATCACCGTGCTAACTAAAAACGACTGCGCAAAAAGCTTATTAGGCTAGACAAAAGCTCAGGCAAAAAACCCCAACAGCCCCTCTTGTTTTGCATCCTGACAGGACTATGGCCACGTGCATTATAAAAGGAGGTGATCTGCAACAGCGGAGGGCCAATTTTATCATCCAGATAAAAGACCACGGCTAGCCGGGCTCTGAGGAGGGGCCGGAGAGGGAGCTGCTGCTCCTGGAGGGGTGACTGTTTTATTATTTGCCTTTCCTTAACTGCCGAGGAAAAGCAGCTGGGGTTACGACTGCGTGGGAGGCCTTATCAATCGCCTCTTCATTTTCTGAAGTAGAAACTTTACTATGAAGAAATGTGAGGCTCTGTTTATAAAGTGCCCAGGATACAAGAAACAAAGCAAAAATAACTGGCTGGCTCCCATTATAAAATGTCAAACAGGTTATTAATTCTTTCTCTTTCCTTTACTTGATCACTGTTGTACTCCATTTGGTTGTTCAACAACGTTGAAATCAATGAGACTTTGGCACCTCATTGTGCAATTAAAAATCATTACCTTCAGTAAAACTTAAACATGTTCCCCTTATAGTTTGTCCAATATGCTCCAACTCCACAGTTCTTATTTAGGAGACTGAATTCAGGAGTTATTGGAGGAAGTGATGCTTTACTGAAAGTCAGATAAAACCAAACAGGTCCTAACTTCTCCAAGGAAGTCACCTTGCTCAATACTGCATTTTGCTTTTGGACCACTTCAATCGACTCTCCTGGGAGGAAGTTGACAGGATCCTGGCAGCAGTGAGGCCTACAACCTGCCTCCTTCTTGGCGAGTGAAATCTTGCGGCCCCTCTGGGAGAAATTATCCACTTGTCCCTTTGCACTGGGTCTTTCCCGGAGGCTCTGAAGGAGATGGTATTTCGTCCACTCTTGAAAAAGCCATCACTGGACCCGATGGTTCTGACCAACTACCACCCAGTATCAGACCTATCATTCCTGGGCAACGTGGTTGAGAGAGCCATGGTCAAACAACTCCACGCTTTCCTGGATGATGCTTCCGTCCTTGATTCCTCCCAGTCCAGCTTCTGCCCTGGCCACGGGATAGAGAGAGTTCTGGTTGCCCTCACAGATGGATCGAGGTGGGTCAGCGCTGCTGTTGCTATCAGATCTAACGGCAGCCTTTGACACGGTCAACTATGATCTGTTGACCCACCGCCTCACCGACGTAGGAGTTCAGGGGACTACCTTGAAATTGTTTTCCTCCTTTTTCCATGGTTGGAGACAGAGGATGGTGCTTTGCAAGAGGGTCTCCCCGCAGTACCCACTAGAATGTGGGGTTCCACAGGGGGTGATTCTCTTACCAATGTTATTCAATATCTATATGTGCCCCCTCACCCAGTTAGTCCGGAGCTATGGCTGGATTGCCATCAGTGTGCTGATGACACCCATATCTATCTGTTAATGGACGGCCAGCCATCTTCCGTTCCTGGAAATCTGGCTGAAGCTTTGGATGCTGTGGTTGGATGGTTGCAGCACAGTCAGTTGAAGTTAAATCCATCAAAGATGGAGATCCTGTACCTGGGTTGAGGGGGTATGGATGTGGGTACCATGCTTCCCACACTGGAAGGGGTGTCTTTGGTGCTGGCCCAGACAGTGAGGAGCCTGGGAGTAACACTGGATGCCTCTCTTTCCATGGAGGAACAGGTTGTCACAGTTGCCAGATCTGCATTTTTCCATCTTAGGCAGATCAGGCTACTGAAACCCTATCTTTCCCCCCAAGACTTAGTTATGTTGACCCATGCAATGGTCACTTCCAGGCTTGATTACTGCAACTCGCTCTATGCAGGCTGACCCCTGAAGCTGACCCGGAAACTACAACTGGTTCAAAATGTGGTGGTGCGCCTGCTAACGTTGACACCTCTGCCGGCTCATGTTTGGCATGTGCTCTGCCAGTTGTGTTGGTTACCAGTTGAGTGATTTGCTTCAAGGTCTTGGTAACAACCTTCAAAGCCTTATATGGCCTAGGACCAACATATCTAAGGGACCGCCTCTTCCTGTACACGCCTCAAAAAGCCTTATGCTCGAACAGTCAACATCTCCTGGTGGTCCGTGGCCCAAAGGATGTCCATCTTGCCTCGAGCAGGGTCAGGCCTTTTTCTGCCCTGGCCTCTGCCTGGTAGAACATGCTCCCCATTGAGATCAGGGCCCCGTGGGATGTTCTTCAATTCCACAGGGACTGCAAGACAGAGCTGTTCTGCCAGGCCTTTGGCTGAGACAGTGGGCATCTACACATGGCATTCCCGAGGTTGCTGTCACCCACCCACTGATAACTGGCCATATCCATCTGTATCAACGGGCTGGAATTTCTCAACTGTAAGCTGTAACTACTGGCTTTAACTGTTTATATTGTGTTTTAAAATTTTTATTTGTATTTATTGAAATATGATGTTACCCGCCCTGTGCACGTTCGTGGGATGGGCAAGATATAAATAAACAAACACCTGGTGGAATGAGCTCCCAGAGGAGATCCGGGCCCTGCGGGACCTAGTGCAGTTCCACAGGGCCTGCAAGTCGGAGCTCTTCCGCCAGGCCTTTGAGGAGGAGCTGCCGCCGCTATCATGCCATCACTGAGAGCCTTTCATCCATCTGTCCCATTATCTGGAAAGATGGATGCCGCCCATGAGCTGGGATATACTACTCCTGGTGCCCATGCAATTAAGAAATCCGCCGCCAATGTGGGATACTGTGTATCGTGCATCTTGGATTTATATGAATTTTACTGCTGTATTGAATTTTTTATTGTATGTAATATTGTTATTGTTTTTAGTTCTGAAACTCGGCTTGGCCGCTTGTTAGCCACCCTGAGCTACCGGATAGGGCGAGGTATAAATCCCAAAATAAATAAATAAATAAAATAAATAAATCACAGAAGCTTGGCCAGCATCACCAGTTCTACTTTGGGTTCCCCCAGTACCTCTGTGGCCAGAGATCTGATCGTTTGCTGTCTCTCCTGTGAGATGAACACTTTGTCCCATAGGGTATCCAACTGGATTCCCAGGTGTACCAGAACTTGAGTAGGTTACAGATTGCTGTTCTCCATATTCACTACCAAACCATGTTCCTTGAGCATTTACAGTCAAATGGGATGCTTCCAGATTCTGATGAAAGGATAGTGCTTTGATCAAGATGTCATCTAGAGGTAAGGAAGGAAGGACACACCCTGTAACCTGATATGGGCTATCAGTGCCACCAGGACTTTGGTGAACACTCGCAGGGAAGATCTGAGGCCAAACAGTAAGGCCCTGTATTGGTAATGATTGTTGTAAGCAAAGCGAAGGTATCTGCGGTGTGACTCCCTTATGAGGATATGTAAATAGGTCTGCAATAGATAGATGAACGTCAGGAAATCCTTTTCCTGAGTGGCTGTGAGAATGGATTTCAGAGTTTCCATCTGAAACTTTTTTGTTCTGATGTGTTTGTTCAGCCATTTCAGGTCCAGGATGGCCGACATCCCCCTTCTTCTTTGGCACTATGAAAAACACTGAGTGCTTAAGACTCTGGGACTCTTCCTATGGCTTCTATGGCCAGGAGATGTTGGATGGCATTTTCCAGCAGTCTGTCCTTCTCTAACGATGGATTTCATGTGATCTTCAGGAGATGATTCTGAGGCATTGTATTGAATTCTAGCACGTATCTGTCAGACATCATATCCAGTACCCACTGACCACTCACCATCTCCCACCAATGATGTGCAAAGAGTTGCAATCACCCTCCTGCCCTCCAGGGCTCCTCTGTGGTAGCATAGTTGTGCTGTTGTTCCTTTCCTGTTGCTTTTTTGCACCTTTGTCACTCCTGTTGGGGAAGGAAAGCTTGTTGTCTCTACCGCTTGCTTTTTTGGAGTCACAAAAGGACTGAAACGTTTTCCTGGGTTTGAAATCCTTCTTTTTTGATGGTAGGACTTTCTTTTTGTCCTTATCCTCTATCAGGTATTTGTCTAAACCTTCTCCGGAAAGATTAATGCCTTTGAATGGGACAGCTGCCATCTTGGCCTGTGCTGAAGAGTCCACATCCCAGTTCCTGAGCCAGTTGTTCCTTCTGCTGCCACATTGCATATCATGGCATACTGACTGTTGTAAAGCATCGAGGGTGGCATCAGCCACAAATGCTGTAGTCAGAGTGAACTGTTTTAGTTCATCTTTGTGTTCTTTTGGAATATTACTCTGTGCCACAGGGGGTGATCCTCTTGCCAATGTTGTTGAACATATATATGAGCCTCCTTGCCCAGTTAGTCCAGAGTTATGGGCTGGGTTGACACCAATATGCCGATGACACTCAGCTCTGTTAGTGGACGGCCATCCGTCTTCTGTTCCCAGAAAGCTTGGTGAGGCATTGGAAGCTGTGGCTGGATGGTTGTGACAGAGTCGACTAAAGATAAATCCAACAAAGATGGAGGTCCTGTACCTGGGTCGAGGGGGGCATGGATGTGGGCACCAGGCTCCCCACACTGGAAGGGGCATCTTTGGTGCCAGCCCAGACAGTGAGGAGCCTGGGAGTAACACTGGATGCCTCTCTTTCCATGGAGGCCCAGGTTGCCGCAGTTGGCAGATCTGCATTCTTCCATCTTAGGCTGATCAGGCTACTGAAGCCTCACCTCTCCCCCCAAGACCTAGCTACAGTGATCCATGCAACGGTCACTTCCATGTGTGATTACTGCAACTCGCTATATGCAGGCTTACCCCGAAGGCTGATCCAGAAATTACAGCTGGTACAAAATACAGTGGCACGCCTGTTGACGTTGATGCCTGTGCAGGCTCACTTTCAGCATGTGCTTTGCCAGCTGCACTGGTTACCAGTTAAGTACCAGATTCGCTTCAAGGTGTTGGTAATAACCTTCAAAGCCTTATACGGCCCGGCACCAACATACCTAAGGAACTGTCTCTTCCCGTATATACCTCTCAAAGAGCTTTACACTCCAATAATTAACATCTCCTGGTGGTCCCTGGCCCAAAGGATGTCCATCTAGCCTCAACCAGGGCCAGGGCCTTTTCTGCCCTGGCCCCCACCTAGTGGAACATGCTCCCCATTGAGATCAGGGCCCTGTGGGATCTTACTCAGTTCCATAGGTCCTGCAAGATGGAGCTGTTCTGCCAGGTTTTTGGTTGAGGCAGCAGGTGTCTACATATGGCCTCCCTGAAGTTGCTATCTCCCACCTGCCGGCCATCCAATCATTGGCAACCGGCCATATCCATCAGTATTAATGGGTCGGAACTTCCTATAACCACTGTTTTTAAATGTTTATACTGTACTTTTAATCTTTATTGTAATTGTTGAAAGGTGATGTGACTCATCCTGAGCCCGTTTGTGGGATGGGCAGGATATGAATACGAAAAATAAATATAAATAAATACTCTCTGCAGAAGCCAGGTCTGAAGCCCATGCATATGTCACCTTGGCAAAGAGTGATCCAGCAGTGGATGCCCTCAGAAAGCAGGATGTGGCTTCAAAGTCCCCGCGAAGAGCTTGCTCTATACGTCTATTACAGTGGTCCATGGGGAAACTGTCCGCCTCCATGGGAAGAAGAAGAAGAGATTGGATTTATACCCCACCCTTCACTACCCAAAAGAGTCTCAGAGCGGCTTACAAACTCCTTTCCCTTCCCCTCCCCACAGCAGACACCCTGTAAGGTAGGCGGGGCTGAGAGAGCTCTGACAGAAACTGCTCTTTTTCAAGGATAGCTGTGCCAGAGCTTGTGACTGATCCAAGGTCACATCAGCAGGTGCAAGTGGAGGAGTGGGGAATCAAACGCGGTTCTCCCAGATTCGAGTCCGCACACTTAACCACTACACCAAACTGGCTCTCTACTCCAAACTGGAAGAACTGAGGTAGAGGCCAAGCTAGTAACTGGCTCATCTACCACCACTAACTTGATCCTTTTAGAAGCTTCTGGAATCAGAGAGTAAAATTTTGAGAAAACTTGGTGATTA
Organism: Gekko gecko; assembly: GCA_029375565.1. Lineage (NCBI taxonomy): Eukaryota > Metazoa > Chordata > Lepidosauria > Squamata > Gekkonidae > Gekko > Gekko gecko. The sequence goes on along the minus strand of JAPDNY010000014.1, from coordinate 67,313,864 downwards.
GCTTTTGGCTTCATGAGGTTTTCCCATTCAGATGTCATGACGCTGTAGAAAGCTGCTGGGAGTGGCATACCTGCCTGTGCCATAGACAGTTTAGGCATAAGTTTCCCTGATCCTGTTTGCAAGTCTGGAACTGAATCATGGGAGATCCCCGGTAGCTGTAGTTGGAATGACTAGGACGGTCACAGGGGATAGCCCCCTCCCTCAGCTGGATCAGTCAAAGAGACCAACCCTGCTTCAAGAGGAGGAGCCTAATCCCAAGAGTGATGACTGTCCGACTCCTAGACCACCAGAGAATACAATTCATTTTGTGGTGCATTGGTGAACCACAAACTCCATGATTCCAGTTGGCTCACATATAACCCAAACCAGGTTTGTGAGGTTCGTGTCCGAACGGTTGAGCCCTGGGGGCAGCCTGCAGAGCGTGGCTCAGCTGTTTCAAGGGGCAGCTCTCTACTCCGTTGCAGTTCAACTAGGTTAAAGAAAGGTTAAAATGCTTGGGGCTCTTTAGCTTGGAGAAACGATGGCTATGGGGTGACATGATCAAGGTTTATAAGATTATGCATGGGATTGAGCAGGTTGAGAAAGAAGTACTTTTCTCCCTTTCTCACAATACAAGAACTCATGAGCACTCCATGAAATTGCTGAGCAGTCAGGTTAGAACAGATAAAAGGAAGTACTTTTTCACCCAAAGAGTGACTAACACATGGAATTCACTGCATAGGAGGTGGTGGCAGCTACAAGCATGGACGGCTTCAAGAGGGAATTAGATAAGCATATGGAGCAGAAGTCCATCAGTGGCTATTAGCCACAAGGTATAGATAGGAACTCTTAGGCTGGGGCAAGGGATGCTCTGTATTCTTGGTGCTGGGGGGGGGGTCAACAGTGGGAGGGCTTCTAGTGTCCTGGCCCCATTGGTGGACCTCCTGATAGCACCTGGTATTTTTGGCCACTGTGTGACAGAGTGTTGGACTAGATGGGCCATTGGCCTGATTCAACATGGGCTTCTCTTATGTTCTTATGTTAACTAGGGCAGATAGCAGTATCAATAGTACCCAGGCACCAAGGGGCCAATGAGATTCCACTGGATCTCATCAAGCTGTTCGTTCTAGCATGACTCATCAGTCTGAGCAGTTTGCTGAACTGTACTTGCACTGCCCAACTCTGGTAACCAGTTTGTCTTCAGTGCCCCAAACTCTAGGCCCACCAAGGCTGGCGAAACAGAGCTGCTGAAGGAAGGCCTGTTCAGCACCTGAGCTGTACTGAAATCAAGGCTCATGTCAGGTATTCCTGTATGGAGAAGGGAGGGCGGATGGGACTGTAGGGTGTTGATCGATGCTTTGAGACTGGTGGGATGGAATGTGGGGAGCTGCCGATGTTGCCCGGGCAACCGGGTCATATCTCATCTCCCAGGCCAAGAGTGGCCTTGAATGCCAGGCTGAATGTCTCCTATCGCTTTCTAAAGACAACAGCTAGGCTGGGAAAGGTGGGATGGAGGGTGAACTATTATTTACTGCTTCTGGGGTTCCCGCGCGCGCGAGGTTTATTCATTGGTAGAATGGTGGGGGCCCTTTCCCCCCTTTAGGGTATATCTCAATGCTTCATGTATCCAAAGTATTCTTAACAATGCTTCTGTTCTAGTGACCTAGTCTTGCAGCTTAATAAATACTATTCTTGTTTCAATGAACAAGGCCTGGTGTTTGGCTGACTAACTAAGGACCCTGACAGCTCATCCAAACAACAGTGGGATTGGTCAGAGCTGAAAACACAGAATGCACTTATGAAAGCGCAAGACGGCTTGGGTCCAGTCTCTCTTTCCCAGCACACAAGTAATCACTAGCCAGTCAAAGCTGAGCAGCTGTCCCTCACCTACCATTCATCACACACAGGGGCCCAAATGACTATGATGATGTTTAAGAGACAGCATAGAAGACATTATAAAACTAGATAAAACTCTATGTTCTGTCCTACAGCTCCCAGTTTTAAATGGAGTAATAAATCTTAAAATGGCCAAACCACGAAGATAGCCGGTGGTACCAAGCAGAGAAGCTTTCATTAAAAAAAAGAAAAGAAAAGAAACACACATAGTCAGAAAGAAACGTCTGCAGTACATCATGGGGATTTCATAAGGGTTCATGAAATAAGAACAGAAAACACACTGAATATCAGAAGCACTTAGAATCTTCTATTGGTCTGTTCTTAAAAGAAAACAGCCCACCCATCTCAGCTGTGTAAATCTTGCAGTCCTCACTTATTTCCTATGCAGTCATGCTCAGAATGTGCTCTTGCTTGTCTGTGCTTTGGATGATGACCCTGACACAAGCTGTTCAGGTGCAGGAGTGACAATGGGCTACTGCCCACCATCCCCAGTCTCTCTTTCCCAGCACACGAGTAATCACCAGCCAGTCAAAGCTGAGCAGCTATCCCTCACCTTCCAATTCATCACACACAGCTCAATGCAGCACCCTTGGGACAGTGGCACAGCCTCCCCCCAATGACCCCTTCAGCAGCCCAACTTGCTTACTTGTGACCAAGTCAACTTTGTAAGCACTGGATTTCTCACAAAAGTTGCAAACTAAAACTGGTCAGTGCAGCTGCTCTGCCCCCCTCCAGAAGAGGAAGGCTGAAAATCACAATACTGTAAATAGTACTTTTAGCCTTTAATCCGCAAATAGTCACCACAGACACTGAATACTAAAAAAGACGAATAAAAAGTAATCATACCATGAGGGAAGCTAAACATCTCCCCCCAGTCCTGTGCCTCTTCTTAAGAACTGTTCAAGCCTTCTCAATCTACTCTAAGGTTAAAGACCCAGAGGCTTTGTTAATTTGCCTTCCTCTGGTGCCAGGCACAGTCATCCTGAAGTCTCTACAGAAATGAAACCAATGCTGACAGAATCCACCAGAGTGAAGGGTACTGTTACCAGCATAGTTTTCCTTTGGGCAGAGCAAGAAAACCGCAGGTCCTTCTTCTTTTCCATCCTTTGCACTTGTTAAATCTGCCTGAGACCGAAATATATATATATTTTTAATCTTGCAGGCAAATTAATAGGTTTTTTGATAGCACCCCAGGAGAAAAAACATGAAAATGAAAATTAATCCCCAAAATTCCCATAAAGGAAGCAATTGCATGAACAGCAGGACTGAAAACTACATTGTGACCAGATATTAAATGAAGTCTTACTGCACCTCAGTGCAGCTGCTGGTCTCAGGTCCGGATAAACAGGAGTACAGAGAGCGCAAAAGCTCACACTCCCTTGCCTTATAAAAACACCCCCAAGGAACCAGTGACTGAACTAAGCCACTGAATGTTTCCTGAACAGCAGAAGGTACTAAGCTGGCGTTTGTTTCTTCAGAGAACATTACAGAAGCCTTCCTGTCTTTCTGAGGCCTTCCAGTAAGACTCCCTGGGCAGTAGCAAGAAATCTACCCAACGGTGGCTGCTGCAAAATGTTTTGAAGGAAATTATCCCTTACAGATCATAAAGGGAGTGAGTTCCTATGGATTCAACAAAAGTTTGTAAATTTGCTCTGGTGGGTTGATAAGTATACCAAACAGCAGGGGTCATTTCGTAGAAAAAGAGGTGCAGGAGCTCATTAACATAACTCATTAGCATAACTTATTTGCATATGCCACACCCCCGACATCACCGGAAGTGTGTCAGAAGGCAACACCCACCGCTCAGGCTGCATCCCGAAAATCTCCAGGTATTTCCCAACTCAGAGCTGGCGAGCCTCCCTGGAGAAAGACGCCTTCAAAAGCACAAAAGCATAACTGTTTGAGAAATCCCTTCCCAAATCTCCCCAGTCAAGATCTAGATCCTTAGGTGTTCGGGCAGAGCAACCTCCCCTCTCAACGTCACCCCACATGCCAGGGCCATGACTGTGTTCCCTCATCAGCATGCGAGGAGGGGTGTCTTTTAACTTGCAAACTTAATATTTTCCTGTACATTTAAGAATCCTCAAGAATCAATTTAACCTGCTATTTCAGAACGTCTAAGCACCTAGTTTGAGAAGAGTCAGCCCGCCGCTATCTGCTCTCTCAAGGAGGAAGGGGCTCTTCCCTTTTCCCTCCATCCTAGTGTGCTGTCAAGCAAAACAGACACGGGTGGGTCAGGTTTCCTGACTATAAGCCTGTTTGCTCAGAGTTAAGCTCCACTTGACACAGTGGAGGAGAAGACTGAAGCCCTCCTGCTGGGACAGAGCAAGGTCCACCAGCTGTTCCCATCACCCTTCCCTGGAATACAGAGACTGGGCCAGTCTAATCTTGACAGGTCTCAGAAGCCAAGTAGGGTCAGCCCTGGTGGTTAGTCCTTGGGTGGGGGGAGGCCCTCCCCCGCAGAAGCCCAGGGTCCCTACACAAAGGCAGGCAATGGCAAACCCACCCCTGGACATCTCTTGCCTTGGAAACCCAATGAGGGGTCACCACAAGTTGGCTGCAACTTGACGGAACTTTCTCCTACCATCATGGCTAAGAGACACACAAAGGAGTTTATTTAACATGGATTTGTTTAGCTCATCCTTTAAGCTAGATGCCATCTTGTGGCAGTGAGTTCCATGTGCTTGGGATGACAGCCTGCACCTTGCACATGCTTCTTGCACTTAGGACCGCTACACCAAACTGTAACTCAAAACCTATCTCTTTTAGAAGCAAGTATGAGAAACATAGAACACTCTGTCCACCACATCAGAGCCTTAGGCAGATCATTTCCAAAATAGTCCTTTAAAGCCTAATTACATGAACTAAGCAGCAAGCAAGATACACTGTTTTGAAAAGTATTTCCCTCATAAATAGTCAGAGATCCTGTTGTCTCCTGTTGACATTCCCAAGCAACGGACAACTCAGAAAACTAAAGATGCATCAGAGTCCTCAACATGATGCTTAAGCAAGGGGAAGGGGGGAGAGAATGAGAAGGCACGTATGCAGGGCTATTCTGGGGCTGAAATGCACCGGAATGCTGTTCTGGCTGCCTTCCGAACTCGCCCCTCCCCTCCCTCGCCAAAAGCCCTGTGTCGCTCACCCCGCTGGCACCCCGTTCTGCCTTTGCAGGGGAGAGCAGCGGCTCCACCTCCTCCTCTGCCACCTTGGTGCCCCTCGTGCACACAAAGGAAGCCAAGCAGAAGGAGGAGAGCAGCAGCGGCACTTGGCACGCCTGCTTATGGAGCCGGCAGCAGCCTGCGGCGGGAAAGGGAAGTGTGGCTGTGTGGCTGTTGCTCCCTCAGCTGGCTGGCATTGCCACTCCAGCCATGCACCGAGGCTGGTCCAACGTTGGGAAGGCTGGTCACACCCCCTCCCATGAGCTGGAGGAGAGGGGAGGGACAGGCAGGCATTTCCCGTGCGGCTGCCTGAGGAGCTTTGCTGGTGCCTGTGGAACTTCTCACCTCAGGGCTGCCAGGTCCCTTATTGCCTGGATCTTTACAGCACTTGCAACGAAGAGATCTTACGTAACAGGGCAATTCACATCTTGGAATCAGCTGCTCTGAGGCAGGGACAAAGACACCTCTCCTTGCCAACATCCCCCCCCCCGGAATTCTCTTTCAAGTTTACTGACTAATAGGTGTGTTGTGTACAATGAAGGAGAGATAAAATAGTGTAAACAAGCTATTTCAAAATATGTATCTGTATCTTTGTACAATGAACAACAGGACAATGCCTCAACTTGCCTCTTGGCAGAAAGCATTAATCAAACTCCTATTGAAGTTGAGTGAATATTGGGTTGGAAAGTACCACAAAGCAGAAGGAAGCTTGCACAATGGGGGCTTCCTTCCTCTCCCTGCAGCCTGCTAAGCCTCCCAAATTCTGCTCCTGTTGTCCTGGGGACCCTTGGGGGGGGGCTGCAATGGGAGTCACATCAGCAAAAGTGGCTCCCCTCTCCCTCTGCTAACAGCAGTGCTGTTCCACTAATACCATCGTATTATGCTGGAGGAAGAGGATCTTTGGGTCTAATCTGTAATGAGTAGTCCCACATTTTTAAGTACACAGAATTTTCTTACAACATCTACTTGCTTTCTTAAACAGAGTCTAGAAATTCTTCGTGACAACAGTCTGCCAATGGCATCAACTGCTAATGTGTAGGTGCTGAGGTTCTGGAATAAGGCCTGTGGTTGGCGCCTGCTAATTTCTCAAAGGCAAGAAGGGCAAGGCTGCAGTTTCTGTGTGCCAATAAACTCAAGTTCTGTTTACTCATTTTGATTATTTGACTACTGTTTCCCAGGGGAGAAGGCAGGAGTTATGCACAGCAGGAAATGTTATCAGCCCCATGGTTGGAAGCCTTTGCCCAGCAGCCACCTGGCATATGAGCTGCATTTAAATCTACAAGAAAAATTCAAAATCAAAAGTCATGGAACACTTCTGATTAAAAAGAATCAGAGCTTTTTTCCTGGGGGAACATGCCAGAATGGAGTTCCAGAACCTCTTCGACAACATTGTTTTAAAAACGTTTAAAAGTCCATGAATTTACAACACAACAACCACCTTTAATGGCATATCAAGTTCATGAGTTTTCAGGACACAGATTGAAAACTTCATTTCCCTCTTGAGAGTTCCGGCATCTCTTTTTCCCAAAAAAGAAAAGAAAAGACCTGGGAAGAATCAAAACAGTATGCCAGCTTTTTTGCAGAATTTTCATCATGTTGGATATTGAAGTAATCCCTTTTTTTGGGGGGGGGGGGCAGGAGGAAAAAAGAGGCTGTAAAGACCCCGGTCTGTAGCTGACATAGAATACCTGGCAAGTTTGACTCAAGTAGTGCTTGGGTGGAGCTGGTATCAGTTTGCACATTTGGCCTTCTGTAATGAGGGAGATATAGTGGCAGCTCTCAATTAAAAATATAGTAGTTGATCAAATGACTCTCTAGCACTCAAAGGGAGGTGCTTGATCAACCACTGGGTGGTTGTGGGTTTTTCTGGTATTTTAAATTAGGGGCCTCTTTTCTACCTGTTTCCCAAAAGTTAAAGATGTAAACCAGTAGTTTTCATTGGTTGAACCATTATTTTATTTGTTGAACAGGAAATAAATATTAAGCAAGATATCAAAATGCATATTTATACACTATTATCCATGGCCACACTAGTATCTCTCACAGACCAGAAGGATTAGCGAGTGTTTGACTGGAATCAGTTGCTGGAGTCAAACCCTGGAATCTTTTCTTGAAGACACAAAGCTCTGCTTTCCAATATGAGGCTGGAAACATTCTCTCTCTCTCTCTCTCTCTCTCTCTCTCTCTCTCTCTCTCTCTCTCTCTCTCTCTCTCTCTCTCTCTCAGTACAAGCAGAGCGTCCTTTTCTTTCCACTGCATCAATCGAAACAGCCTCAGCAAGACTTCCAAGAAAAGAGTAAATCCCAGGTGCAAAAGTGATTTGATCACTTACTGTTGACAGCCCTCCCCAACAGCCCTTCCTCTCCCTCCTTCTTTCCCTCTTTCCCTCCTTCTTTCCTGCTCTTTCTCTTCATTCCTTCTCTCTCTCTCTCTCTCTCTCTCTCTCTCTCTCTCTCTCTCTCTTCCTTCCTTCCTTCCTTCACAGATCTGTGCGTCTCCCCCCCACATAGCTAGCAATCCAAAAGAGTCCAGTGGCACCTTTAAGACCAAGGTTTATTCAGGTACAAGCTCTCCCTCCTCCTCTTTGAGGGCAGATCGGTGACCACACTTCTGGTAACATGGGGGTGTGGCCTAATATGCTAATGAGTTCCTGCTGGGCTTTTTCTACAAAAAAGAACCAAAAACACTGGGACACACTTCAGCTTAGTAAGCTACCAAGCACATAAAAGATCAGACAGGTCATTTCACTTGTGGTCATTACTGGAAAAAGATGGTTTATCTGCAGCTTTTATGATCCCAAATACAGTTGCCAGCTCTGGGTTGGGAAATATCTGGAGATTTTGGAGGTGGAGCCTGGAAACAGTGCGGTTTGGAGAAGGAAGGGACCCCAGCGTGGTCTTAATTCCACAGAGTCCACCCTCCAAATTAGCCATTTTCTCCAGGGGAACCTATCTTTTGATCTTTGTAGTCTGGAGATCAGGTGTGTAAGCAGGAAGCCTCCAGGCCCCACCTGGAGAATGTCAGCCTTAATCCCAGACCTGGCATACTTTTCTCCTTGCTTGTTAAATTAAAAACAGCAGACCATGTGTAAATAGTGTTTTGTAAAAGGGACAAAACTTGAAAACTGGAAAGTATGCCCTTACTAGAGTTTAGTCTGCTATGCAATTCCAGCAGCATTGGAGGGAGAGAGAAAGTTGGCCCCACTGACTTCTCTAGAAGACTGGCCAAAGGAACGGTTGTAGCAAATGTTGATGGAGGAGGCTTGCACCCCCACTTCCATTGGTTGGCTCCACACTCAACACACACACACACACCGATGACAGCGCTGTCCACGGCAAGCCCAGGAGGAGCGCCAGGCTGTGGCTGCTGAAGAGAAGGACACATGCAGCCTCCCTCACACATCTCCACCCCCCAACGCTCCATGCATCCCCCAGGGCTCACACTCTTTGGGTGCGCACACACACAACAACTGTGTTAATGGAAACTCCCCATCGGCGGCTGCCAAAGGGGAGAAGCAGGACACATGCAGCCTTCCCCCCCCACCGCTCCAAGCATCCCCTTGGCGCTCTCTCTCTCTCTCTCACACACACACACACACACACAAACACCCGACAGCAGCAGCAGGTTTTGCTGGGTATGATGGGGGAAAGAGTCAAGTAACGGGAGTGAAGTCACCCTGCCTGGTGATGGCAAATGTAATCAAAGGGTAGTGGTTTGGGAAGGCTGGCACCTAGGAGCCTGGGACAAAAAGGGGGGGGGGTTGTCCTTGCTAAGATAGCATTGTGCTGGTGTGCAAGGAGGTCCCAGGCAGCATAAAGTGAAGGGCATCCCCCGCTGCCCGATCCTATTTCTTATTAGATGGTTCCGGTATGTCCCTGGCTCGTGATAATCAGGTGGGAGGGAGCACAGGAAGAGATACTTCCCCCTCCCTCCCCCATTCCCCCTTGCTCGCTCACTCTCTCTTACACACACACACTAGCCCAGGACAACTTCCCAACGGCTCCAGCGAGGAGGGGTCCGCATCCCCACAGACTGGTGAAAATGAAAATGAAGAGCTGTTTGGTGGGGGGAAGGATCAGTGCGCTAGCGCAGGCTAGAGGGAACCGCCCCAAACATGAGAACTGTGAGTCCTATAGCAGCTAAGACAGCTCTAGCCATCCAACTCTAGAGGATACCATAGAGAGGAAGTGCTAGAGCGTCACCCCAATGCCACCATTCCCCCGTGTGTGTGTGGGGGGGGCTGGCACTGACTCCCGGAGCAGCGGTCCCCCGCACTCCTGCTCCAAATGACCTCTGCCAACCAGCAACAGCACAAAAGCATGGGAAGATAAATAAACTTGTCTATGAAAAACCTTTAAAATTTAAAACTGTTGTTTGACTTTATGTTATTAGCTGCCTTACATGGAGATTGTGGGATATAAATGTGTGGAAGCAAACCCTTTTTAATATGGTAACCTCATGCCCAAGTTATCAACAAATATGAACACGTTTATCACAGAGTGAATACCATGTTTGGAAGGCCCAGCCTTTCTTTTTTATCTCTTTTACTTTTTTAAAAAAAAATCAGATATAAACAAAACCAGTACGAACATACTTACAAACCAAGCGAAGATAATCCCATTGTTAAATACAACAGGGTACAAAGAGTGCAAGCTGCAGATTTAACATTAAATCACTATACAGATCTAAAGAGAAATAATACACAAATATAACAACTTGTGTTTAGTTTTCTAGTTTAAGTAAGATATCAAAACCTACCATAACATAATCTAGAACATAATAACATAAAAGAGCAAGAAAACTATTATACTGATTATGCAGAAAATATTTTTTAAAAGGTGGTACTATTTGCCATAAATTCTAACACAGGAAGCCATTATTCCATAAATTTGTTTCATATGTTTGAGATTCCAATTGTGAAATTTTATCTGAGATTTTCTCCATAACAAAACAATCCCAGATACTTCTATACCATTATGAGATTGTTGGGAGATTTTTATCTTTCCATTTTATTTATTTATTTATTTTTCTGATTTATGTCCCGCCCTCCCTGCCAGTCATGACTTTAGCCACTGCTAAAAAAAATCACTATTAGAATCACTATTAGATCAGTTCCACAAGGGAGGAACTGATGGATCTAGCCAGCAATTTAATAAAGCTGGTCTTAGAGGGATTGAATATCCTGTAACTAGTTTTATCTGTTTTAATACTTTTTGCCAAAATCTTCTAATTATAATACAATTCCACCAACAGTGTATAAATGAACCAATTTCACCACATTATTTCCAACAAAAAGGTTGGATTTTGGAATCTATATGCTGCAGTTCTTTTTTGTTTTTGTTTTGCTCTCAGAAAGCTTCATTGAAATTGATAAACATATACAAGCTTAACACAGAAGTGATAACAACAATCAGTTACAAATAAACAATTGTAACAGTAATATATCCAAAAAAATAAACTACTTTGAGGGAAGAAGGATGTAACATGTATATAGTTAGAACTAACAAAGGCCAATCAAACTAATACACAACATTAATAGTTTCAAGAATAGGTTCAAATTCCTTTTGAGAAGCAAAGTATTCGCTTCTGGTTTTGGTAATTCGCTGGACGGGTGTGCTCCATCGTGCTCTGATGTGAGTGACCCGAAATTGTGGCAGATGGGAGGGGTCTCAGATGTTTCCAAGCCCCCCTAGAGCCCCTGTAGGGGGTTTGCAGCCTGGGGTGCTGAGGGATGCCTCTTCCAAGGTGACAGCCGAGGGATTGAGGCCCCCTTTACCCCGATAGGTCCCACTGCCACGAGACCCTCATGGACTTTAGAAGCGCACGCCAGATGAGGCGAGCAGGAGATCTTGCAATTCAGAGCCCTTCCTATGTCGGAAGAAAATCATTCAAGTAAACTGTGAGTTTAAGCAAAACCCAGATGAGCTAACTAAGCGTCAAAGCGGAGAACCGATCACAAGCCCCAAATTACCACAGAGGGAGGGGAGGAGCGGGGGAATCCCCCCCTTGAAAAGAAAAGTGGTTTTTAAGCGATAACCTGGAGGCAAGAGGCAGTTCAACTGTAAAAGCTGCAACATAGCTGAAGAGGGTACAAAGTAGTTCAAAGTGGAATAAAATAGACAGACTTACAGATCACTTACAGATCACTCAAATGGACTTTTTCTTATGTAAACAATGATGACCAGAGGGACAAAATGGCAAAAAAGTTAAGACCTTCTCCAGGAAATGGTGGTTCAGTGACCTCAGCTCTTAAACCAGAAGCAGTCACTGACTTCCCTTTGCTGCCCTTTGACTAATACCAATAATAAACTAGACAATAATAAACTGGATGGATACAGCAAAGACGACAGATGAAACTAATAAAGCACTGAAACAAGTTGATGATAAGACGAACGCTATTAAGCAGCAATTGGAGGTAGTGGAGAAAGAACAGATCTCTGATAAACAACAATTATTACAGCTACAAATGGAGAAATCATGACATATCCTAAGAATCCAGGGTATCCCAGAGCAACAAGGGGAGAATTTAAAAGAATTATTGAGAGAAGCACTGGCACCAATGATAGATCTAAAATCGGATTCATTACAAAGTGATATGGTTATGGTCTATCAAACCTATCCGGATTTTATCAGGAAAAATAATCTGCCTGGGGAAATATTTGTTAAATTCTCCAAAAGATCAACCAGAGATGCGATTTTAAAAGCGGCAAATGGGAAATCACTGAAAATCAAAGGTGAAGAAGCGTAGATTTTAAAAGACATTCCATTTGAAATACGCAAGAGGAGACGACAATATAAAAATTTAACTTCTTTTCTACACAAGAATTCCACACCCTTCAGATGGATATTCCCAGAAGGACTTATCTTCAACTATAATGGAAAGAAAGAAAAGATTGACTCTGCCAAAAAAGCAAAACTGTTCCTGGATCAGCAAAAATCATCGACTAAAGTCAAAGAGAAAACAGAGGACAATGCACAAGCAGAAGAAAAGAGTGATCATGACTCAGAAGCCAGTGAAAGTACTTACGGCAGTTCTGCAGAAGAGTCTGACTCTGAAAAAGGAGCAGCAGCTCCTAAAACTCTTAAAGTCCAACTGAGATTTGATAAGGCTAACCACAGGAAATAATGACTAGAATGAAATTCTGAAAGTCTATTTGTGTTTTAAGATACTATGATGTACTCAATAGGGCTAAATAAGCTTGAGTTAGCTGTAGTGATATAAGATATTCAGTATTATTCTATTATATGCTTTATTTTAATAATAGTAGGAATGGTATATCTCTTGTTTTATTAGTTTTAGTATCCCTTATGTCCCTTCCCCATGTAGTCTGTAGTAAAACAGCAATAAACGATTTAAAGAAAAAGAGAGAGAGAGAGAAGCAACATATTCAAGAACTGGAAACCAAATTTCAACAAAGTTTGAGGTATAGGGGTCAGATTCATCTGGTAACATGGAGTCTGCTAATTTGTCCATTATACAAAGTTCCTGAACTTTCAAAAACCAATTGGATATGGTAGGTCTTTTGTCATCTTTCCAAAACCTAGCAATGACTGCGTGAGCTGCTGCACAAAGTATTTCTATTAGACCAGAATTAGGCATACTATATGCTGCAGTTTTACAGAAGTCATATACCATCAAGCTAGAAGTTTAAATGACTGCATTCAAATGATGTTCATTACCTATATTTGCAATTGCCATATTAGGAAGGCCCAGTCTTGAGGTTACTTTTTCAGTGTTCAGTTTTAAAGGAGGAGGAGGAGGAGGAAATTGGATTTATACCCCGTCCTTCACTTGGAGTCTCAGAGTGGCTTACAAACTCCTTTCCCTTCCCCTCCCCACAACAGACACCCTGTGAGGTAGGTGGGGCTGAGAGCTCTTTCAAGCACTGCCCTTTCAAGGACAGGTCTTGTCGGAACTATGGCTTACCCAAGGTCATCCAGCAGCTGCAAGTGGAGGAGTGGGGAATCAAACCCGGTTCTCCCAGATTAGAGTCCGCACTTAACCACTACACCAAACTGGCAGTAACTGTAGAATGGAAAGAGAAAAGAAGCAAATACTCTTCAAAGGGTGAAACAAGTCTGGAAGTACACTTAGAACTGCTCTTGAAAACACAGCATTTCTTCTTAAAATAAATACATTCCGAGAAGAACTTTCAGTTTAAAACTGCTCATGTGTTCCAGATTACTCAGATCAGGCCTGATTCAGATGTAAGGATGCAATTAAGATACCCTAGGCATTTAGTTTGATTTCCAGATCATTTAGCTCCTAGCCAGAGTTACATCTCAGTAATATTATAGGTTAGTTCTGAACATAGCACACAAGTAAACATGTTCAGAGAATCTCTGCTTCCATTTTAAGCTTTTTATAAAAACACAAATATTCTGTTCTTAATTTAGGTGGGCAAAGCAATCCTCTGCCAAGCCTGCACCACGGCGGGTAGCCACCATATGACTATAGCTGCGCTAGTCTATCCCCTAAAAGCTTAAGTTATGCAGCAGCCAGCAGATAGTCAGTTAGTTTGCAATGTTTTCTGTTCATAACTGGGCTAGCATCTATAGCAACCATGCTGCGGTGGTCAGTGGAGGTGTTGCATGGAGGCAGAGGCACTTTGATGGACAGGACTGCCAAAACCAATCAGGGGCCATGTGGCAAGGGGGAACACAAGTCCAGGATCTACAATATGATTTTAAAGGCACCTTTGGTGTCACATTTTATTGAACATGGACATATTGAACCTGAGAACATACGCTTTTGCATAATATTTAGATTTTTACCACATCCCTATAACCAGATTGATACATTAAAGACATTGTGATGTTAAGAAACACCTTTTTGGATATATAAGTTGAAAACTTATGTGCCATAAGGTCTTAATCAGAATTTGGATTTTTCATGTTTTATTAAATGCCAGAATAATACCTAAACAATGGGTGTGAACAATCCTGATTCAGGGCATTGCACCTTTAATTCTCTAGAGAATGTAAACACAACTTCAAGAAATTAACTCTAGGAAAAGGTTTTTAAGGATGAAACAGTTTCAAATTGTTGAGAACTTTTTAACCAACTGTTTGAAACAGGAGGACAGAGGTTCTAATGGAAAGTTTCCGGATTGGTTTGTCATAATATGAATGCATAAATGTGGGGATAAGGTAAGTTTTTCATGATACAATTTTGGCTGAATATATATGATTCTTGCAGTTGTGTGGTATTGTTATACAAGCTTGTCATTAGTTCCAGAATAAGTCAGAACACATCGGAGAAGCTTATAGAGTCTGAACACATTGGAAAAGCTTGCAATTTCTGAGGAAGAATTTTGAAATGGGCTTTAACCAGGTGCTCATTAGGTCATAGCTACAAATTGGTCTGCAACTATTAGACAAGTATTTTAATATGGGCAATGCCTTATACACTATTCAATGTTTGGTTGATTGTAATTATTGACAAATGAGATTAATATAACTTTTTAGAGTGTTCATTGGATATATAGAGTAGTTGATCATTTGCATAGTGTTTTTCGCGAAAGTGAAAGGGTGAAGGGTATGGGGGTGCAGATTACAATAAGCAGGTTGGTAATGCCACAGGTACAGAGTACAAAGGAAAAGGCGAACCCGAGTCTGACAACCACTTGATAAGGGTGCATAATCTTGGCTAAATCATTATCTTATAATTTCAAACACTACACAAGGTTATCTATATTTGAAATATCTTCTTAGAATATCTAAAAATGTTAGTTCATTCTTGCTACTTTTTATCTTTAAAAAGTCTATTCAAAAATAGCGATTACAAGTTTCTCATTCATATGCATATCTTTTGGCCCTCAACCAGCACTCCCATCTTTGAACCATATCTTCATTTCTGTGAAGGTGGACATTCTTGTGATTCTCAGATGCTGCTGCACCTGGGCCTCAACAAATTTTATATACTGAAAATTTTTTTTTATATATATATAAATAATTAGGTTACTACTATGTCTTCTTCTTACTTCTCTTCAAGACTTCTATTCTGGGACTCTAGACTCCCTCCTTGGCATGCTTTCCTGAAAGGCCAGGTTTGTTCCATTTATGTAGGCCAAAACTTCCTCTATGATCTATTTGGTTATTAATTGCCAAAAGACTAAAATCATGTCTTTTGGTAAGAGACCTAAAGTTAGGACTTGGAGCATTGTTGTTGTTCAGTCGCACAGTCGAGTCCAACTCTTCGCGACCCCATGGACCAGATTACGCCAGGCCCTCCTGTCTGCCGCTGTCCGCTGAAGTTTGCTCAATTTCATGTTCATTGCATTGATGACACTCTCTAACCATCTCATCCTTTGCCGTCCCCTTCTTCTTTGACCTTCAATCTTTCCCAGCATCAGGGTCTTCTACAGTGAGTGCTCCCTTCTCATTTGGTGGCCAAAGTATTTGAGCTTCAGCTTCAGGATCTGGCCTTCCAGGGAACAGTCAGCATTGATTTCTTTTAGGATTGACTGATTTGATCTCCTTGCAGTCCAAGGGACTCTCAAGAGTCTTCTCCAGCACCATAGTTCAAAAAAATCTAATCTTCGGCGCTCGGCCTTCCTTATAGTCCAACTCTTGCAGCCATACATTGCTACGGGGAATACCATTGCTTTGACCATGTGGACTTTTGTTGGCAGGGTGATGTCTCTGCTTTTTATCATGCTGTTTAGATTTGCCATCACTTTCCTCCCAAGGAGCAGGCGTCTTTTAATCTCATGGCTGCAGTCACCATCTGCCATGATCTGGGATCCCAGGAACGTGAAGTCTGTCACTACTTCTACTACTTCCTCTTCTATTTGCCAAGGAGTGATGGGGCCAGATGCCATGATCTTAGTTTTTTTGATGTTGAGCTTCAAGCCCACTTTTGCGCTCTCCTCTTTCATCCTGAGCAAGAGGCTCTTTAGGTCCTCTTCACTTTCTGCCATCAGAGTGGTATCATCTGCATATCTGAGGTTATTGATCTTTTCCCCAGCAATCTTAACTCCAGCTTGTGATTCATCCAGGCCAGCATTTCGCATGATGTACTCTGCATATAAATTAAATAAGCAAGGTGACAATATACATCCTTGTCGTACTCCTTTTCCTATGCTAAACCAATCAGTTGTTCCATATCCGGTTCTAACTGTTGCTTCTTGACCCTTATACAGGTTTCTCAGGAGACATGTGAGGTGGTCTGGTACTCCCATGTCTTTAAGAACCTGCCATAGTTTATTGTGATCCACACAATCAAAGGCTTTAGCATAGTCAATGAAGCAGAAGTAGATGTTTTTCTGGTACTCTCTTGCTTTCTCCATAATCCAGCGAATATTGGCAATTTGATCTCTAGTTCCTCTACCTCTTCAAAACCCAGCTTGTACTTCTGGCAGTTCTCTATCCACATACCGTTGGAGCCTAGCTTGTAGGATCTTGAGCATGACCTTGCTAGTGTGTGAAATGAGTGCAATTGTGCGATAGTTTGAACATTCCTTGACATTGCCCTTCTTTGGGATTGGAATGTAAACTGACCTTTTCCAATCCTGTTGCCACTGTTGTGTTTTCCAAATTTGTTGGCAGATTGAGTACAGCACTTTAACAGCATCTTCTTTTAAGACTTTGAATAACTCAGCTGGGATACAATCACCTCCACTAGCTTTGTTGTTAGTAATGCTTTCTAAGGCCCATTTAACTTCGCTTTCCAGAATGTCTGGCTCAAGGTCACTGATTATACCGTCGTGGTTGTCAAGGACATCGAGGTCCTTCTTGTATAGTTCTTCTGTGTATTCTTGCCATCTTTTCCTAATCTCTTCTGCTTCTCTACTTGGAGCATTAATGGCCATAAAATCAAGCCGGTAACGAATTGTAAATATTTGGGTGTGATGATCCAATTTTCTGGGGTGAGGAAGGCCCATCATGATTATGTGGCTAATATAGGTCAAAAGTCAGTACAGCCTATTCTAAGATTTTTCTGTATAAATAGTGGGCAACATATTTCAGCGGCCCTCAAATTATATCAATCCAAAACGGTCTCCGGGACCGTTATGCCCACCCTCTTCGAGTTTTCCCCCATTAGAAAGAACTCAATCAAAAATTTTAAGAGCAGTATTTTGATTCCCCAGATGTGTATCGAATGGTATGATTAGATTAGAGGCTAAGGTAAATCTATGGATTCAGCTAAACCATTCCTCCCAAGATTTTACATTGTTAATGCTCCAAAATGGTTTTTGATCTACTTGGTTAAAGGTAATCTGTCACAAATTGAATATGTTAGGACTCTCCCCCAAGTTTCTCTTAAAAATGGCCTTAGATCAAGCAAAGCCCCTGGTCAAGCAAAGGACATTAAAAGGCAAGGAGACATCAACAGAGTTTCAAATTTCCTGGCATCAAAGAACACTAGATATGTTGTAATTCCAGCAGCTTATTTATCACTGTTAGAGATCCCATCCCACCACAGGGCTTATTCTATGGCTAGATGCTCTGTGGTAGTGGAGGGCCATTATAGAAAGATCCCATTAGCAGAGAGGGTTTGCCCGTTTGGAGCGGGGAAGGTCAAGACAAATGAGCATATTTTGCTTCGCAGCCATTTCTACCAGGAAATTTCTGCAGAGATTATTGCACCCTTGCTTGGGAGGTTTTCCACCTGCTCTGAATCTGAAATTACAAGGAAGTTCCTTCCAGACACAGATCCTCAGCTACACTCCCTTGTGCCAGACGTCTTGCAGCGTCATGCAGAATTCGCAGGGAATTAACACAGACTGTGGCTGAACCATAAAATATACATGTTTTGTTCAATCTGTTCTGTGATTTTAAGAACGCACAGGCCATTCAGTAATTTTAATATTATACATTTCCTAACATTTATTTATAAGACTCGTGTACATTGTTGTAACTGATCTTTTGCTGGCCACAAATCATATTAATACATCTGATTTGATTTGATCTGTTTGGTTGAGTCCAGCAACTGTTCCACTGTATTTCTGGCCATATCCATGGCACATGTATCACGCAACGTCCAGCTTTCCATCCATTCAAGACTAAAACAGAAGTCATGAAAAGAAGTAAGGCCTTTACCAGCTGTCGATGATCATCAATGGATGTTGTTTTTATATTTCCAAAATAAAAGTGAGATAACTGAAATCTATATAAAGTTGTAGGCATTTAAGCCTTTACTAGTAAATACATATCCAATATAATATTTCTTAAACAATGCATTTCATCCTGACCATCAACCCACAAAAGCATATACCTGCGGAGTGTCTTACAAAAGAGTGATATTCACAAAGCAGCCACGGCTAATCGCAGCTGGCTGAGAAGTACATTTGTAACATACATGTGTCTTCAAACACTTGCAGTTGTGCTTTATATTTTTAAATATCCAGTTTTAGATTTAACCGCACACTTAAAAGAGTAACGTATGAAGATCTTAAACCCAAGACGATCAATCAGACCAAGAACATTGGTAGCAATACTGCCACAAACACTGTTTATACTGGAAAAAATAATTTGTTTCTCCAGCCATTTTTCACTATGAAGCTCACTGCAGCAAATACACTGAGATCGTTTTGAAACCCCTATTTCCAGCTGCCGGTCCTTCCTCCAACCAGCTTGGGATCTAAGTCAAGTCTTGCTTCCCTCCTTCACACAGATGATTGCTGGGAATAAATTAGGCCCTCAGTGAGAAACATGAGCTTTCTCACTGACTTCAAATTAAGCCCTCAGGAGTACACTAGAAGGCCAATTAGCCACGGCAAAAATGCCCATGTTGGAACCATAGTTGACTAAGTTGGTAAACAACATTGTGAGACACAGAGACACAACCCTATCTCACCAAGACATATGCAAGGGGACTAACAATGCAATCCTCAAACACTTTGCAGGGGGCGGGCTCCACCAAGGATTGTGCTGACCGTCTTTATTTATTTCACTTATTTTTGAGATTTCTATCCCACCCTTCCTCACAAGTGGTTTCTAAGCACTGTCAAATACTATCCGGACCATTTCACAGATTATACTGGGCATACCACCCAGTGTGCCCTGGACAGGAAACGCCAGCCCTCCCCAACTCTGTGAAAATCTACCAAGAAATAAAGCCTACAACATTCACGTTTTAGGTTTACTTAACTTCAAAAATGTAACAGATTAGTAGGTCTTCTAGCATTTTAATTTGCAAAGTGTTTTACATCTTCTTTTGCACATGGCAAATAACCTTGTGAGGCAGAGGTCATTATTTTCATTATAAAAATAATAAGTGAGGCTAAAGACCTAAAGGCCTGACACAAACTCTTCCTAGTCCATGAAACAGAGAGGATTAGAGCCAGACTACACATTACACTTCTAATTGCTCTATTTTAAAAGTAATGTAAAAAAACCAAATCTCCCTTTATATCACGGAGACAATTTAGTATACAATTCTGCTTCATATCAATGGTGGAACCTTACTGAAATCAAACAATAGCCAGGTATAAAGAATATTAACTAACATTAATAGGCAGATGTCCAATTGAACACTTATCTTATTTGGGTGTATCTTAAAATAGACTCTTTTACATGTTCTTGCCCTTAGTGCCCCTCCCATATAACGTTCTTAAATAGTATTTGAATTTGAGAAGGGAGAATGTTTAATTACCAAAAGGAGTGTCATTATGACAAAAAGAAACTTGGGCAGGATTTCCATTTTGAGTACCAATATACTGCCTAACCAGGATATTTTTTATTTAGTCCAGTTGTTCAAATCCTTTTCAGCCTTTTTTATTAATGAAACAAGATTTTGCTGCATCAGAATCTGGGCAGCTGCAATTCTGGGCGGCTACAATCCCCCTCCGGCCCTTTCGGGGGCCCCGGTTCTCTTCCTCTGCTGGCTGGGAGGGTGGAGCACTGGGCAGGAGGTCTGCAACAGGTGAAACAGACGGCACCTCAAAAATACTGACAATAAGTGCCCGCTGAATGCGGGGGGGTGGGGGGGGCTTAAACCAGTAAGGGAAATTGCAGCTGCCTCGGCCTACGTTGAAACGGAGCATGAAATGTCAGTGTGCACAGCATTGAGCAAGACTTCGCACATCAGAGAGGGTACAGCACAGCAGCCATAATTTATCTTTCCCGTGGGTTTTTGAAGCATGAATGAAGATTTCTCTTCAACTTTTCTTTAAGTGGAAGTTTATTTTATATTGGAATTATTGTAAATGCACTTTATTTTTTATTTTTTGAAGCCGTTAAGAAATGTTGAAGGAATATGCTATTATGTATTACAGCCACTGTCCTAAACCAGTAGGTCAGGGGTTCTCCAATGTGGTGCTGGTGTCTGCCACTGGAGCGTGCCCGCCGACATCTTTCCTGGTGCCCCCAAGTTGTTACAGAAAGTGGGCTGGGCCCTGTGGCATTTTAAAGAGTTGCTTCAGCAGCACCTGCCGCCCACCACACCACAACTGTAAAAGGTATCCTGTTGGACAGAGCCTCTGCCAGAAATACTGAAGAGCTACTACTGGAATTAGGCATAACCTCACCCCCTAAATATTTTGCGGTTGGCTCCGCCTCCTGTGGCAGCCATGTTGTGGTTGCCCCCACCAGCCTGTGTCAGAATGCCAAAGGTGCCTGCCAGCTCTAAAAGGCTGGGGATCCCTGCAACAGAGTGTGACTAGAAGCCATTCAATTAAATAGTTCGGTCATTAATGATTAAATTAAGAGTCTGCTGCTTCAGTACAAATCCCTAGGTCTTAATAATCCAGTGCCACTTAAATAGCTTTGATCCTTCTCCCTGGTTTTACAAATGCCATGCTCTGCATTATAAAGTTTTGCGGTCAAAGATCTGACAGTGTAATTCATATGAGAGATGAGCTACTCCGTTTTTCACCAGTGATTTCACTAGCATCTTAAAATGTCTCCCTTCTTTGGCACACCTTGAGAAAGGCAGTTTCTCATCCATTTCCACTGCCCTCCCTTGCCCTCTATGTTGTCATCAGAGAGCAAAACCTGAACGGCTACCTAGAGTCATGGCATTATCCCATTCACTGCGTGGCCATGACTGCCTGGGATGTCACATGTGACTAACCCAAGAAAGAGGAAGCAGCAGCCGCAGGAGGAGGAGAAAACTTTTTGAGCCTGCAGGTTCCTTTGGAATTATGACAGAGGGTGGTGGGCAATGCTCCCTCTATGCTGCGGAGTCTTGTGAGCAAAAATTCTACTTCGTGAGCTGCTGACATTAAAGTTGTGAGCGAGCGATTTGGCTACTCCATAAATTAATTTGCTCTGGAGCCCTCCTTCCTGAGCTAAGGGGAAAATGTCTGAGCTGGAGGCTAAAAAACTGTGAGCTAGCTCACACTAACTCAGCTTAGAGTTGGTGGTGGGTGCAACCACAAAATGGTTACTGCAGAAGGTAAGGAAAAAGCCACATGAGACAGAGTCAAGCACAAGATGTCAGGGAGTGAGGCCAGGCACAACTCCAACAGCAGCCCTTCAACGTTTCAGGCAGAAACTCTGCTTAACAAGGTGCCTTTGATATGAACGTGCTGTTTTAAAATACTTTCTTGAATTACCTTCAGTCATGCAATGACTATCACTGTGCTGTGGTGGTGGATGCTGACAAATCAATCTTTTTTAAAATAAAAAAAAACCTGGACAGTCCATCAGAAGCCTTGCTGGGCAAATGCCCCACCTCGCCTCACCGGCTTCCTAAAAACGTCTGGTGGGAACCAGCCCCCACAACCCCCGCTACAGAGGCAGGTATCAGTTCTGCCGTGCACACCAGAAGAAGGAACAAAATGACAGAAGGGTGATAAAAATGTTTGTTATTTTTCATAGGTCTCCATTTATCCGCATCCATATCCACCCTTTCCATTTTAAGTAGTATTCCCAGGATACTGTATCAAATGTGGCACCCAGTACAGATGCTTTACTGAAATCCAAAACAGACTCAAGGGGAATAGATTGTCCACTGAAGCAATGGCTATTCTCTCCAAAAAACCTGTATACAAACAGTCTGATCTGGGTTAGGGAATCAAAAGTGAATTTTAATAGCTTCCTTATAGATACAAGACTGGGTGCCGGGTGTTTTTTATTCAGTCTGGGGAAGCCAAACAACACAGGAAATCGGGGATGGGCCTCCAGAGACATCAAAATAATGGACTGGGGGGGGAGACACGAACTAAAATTGGAGCTAGCCTTTGAGAACGATTTTTTATATTTTATTTATTAATTTAATTTATACCCCGCCCTCCCCGCCCCAAGCGATGCTTTAAATCAGTCGTTTCCTCCCCGGTGAAGGATTTTAAAAAAGAAATGAAGTTCTGGAGGACCTTAAAATGAAAAACCAATCATTCTTGGAAGAATTTCTCTATATGTATCCTGGAGAGAAAGACTAAAACAGGAATTAAAGCAATCCCCCATGTTTCTTTGTTTGTTTGAAAAAGGGAAGACGGTGTTCCTCACTTGGGGCCGATTCACATATTCTTTTCTAGAGCTCATTTTACTCTCTCCCTCATAAAAGTTAACTGAAACAAAGCTTGATGGAATACAGCAACGCCTGTAATTTGGGAGGCAGATTTCAGCTTCTGTAATCAGAGTTTTGTGCTGCTTTCTCTTGCGTGTCCCCAGGTGTAGCTTATGAGGTACCACTTGAAAGAGGGCAGAAAGGGAAGCCTGTCAGTTTGAGTCCGGGGCACCTTTAAGTCCAACAGAGTTGTATTCAAAGCGTAAGCTTTCATGTGCAAAGCACACTTCATCAGACAAAACCTTGCACTTTGAAAAAAACTTTGTTGGTTTTAAAGGTGCCCTGCCCTGCCCCCCCACCCCGGACTCAGACTTTCTTCTGCTGCTTCAGACCAACCCAGCCGCCCACCTGAAGTTCTCTTGTTACTTCTTAAAGACAGAGAAACACCAGGAGGGCAATTTCCTCGGTTGCAGCCTCTTTACTGGTTGACGATTGAGTCAAGGAATAGAAACTATGTCTAGGCAAACTATCATCTGGTAACAGGACATTCTGTTCAGCCCCCCTTAGAGTCCAGACAAATACAGATTTGCTATAAGTTTGGTTAAAAGAAGCAACATTCGGCCAAGGTATAGACAGCTTCAAAATATTGAGGTTTTTTTTGGGGGGGAACATAACTTCAGTCATTTGCATCTGTATCAAACTGGTAATTTTACTTTCCACACTTCTTTTTAAAAGATACAGACCGGGGGGGGACGGACGGGGGGACACACTACTCATTAACTTCCTTTTTGGCTACTTTGATCTCCTATAGGTGCCTGGCTAAGGCTTCTTTCTTTTTTTAACTCAGATTTTAACTGTGAGGCTCCATCTTTTTAAACTGTTTTTATGTTCAGCTTCTGGCCTGAGGACTGTTTTATGAACATCATTTTATACTGAATGTTGTTTTATGGCTTGATTATAATGAGTAATTTGACGCTGTTGTTGTTGTTGTTGTTATTTTACTTCATGAGTCATCTCAAGCAGGTTTCTGGAGAGGGAAGCATACAAATTTTATAAATAAATAAAATCTAAATAAATAAATATTTGTGCAACAAGAATTGACCATCACTGATGTGGGGCTGGATTTTGCAACTTTTCTTAGTTGATGACTACCAATCCAGAACACCGAACCAAACTTCTGAATAGTACTAACCTGGGCTCCTGCCTTACCATCGGAAACAGGGCCCACCTGTTCGGCAAATACCTCGGGATCCCTTCCTTTCTGTCTCTCATCATCTCTGGACACCAGTAATAGTGCAAATAACATTTCAATTAAATCTTTTCCTTCCAATTTGTGACATACCTGCATACCGATTTGATTATATATAAGCTACACTGAAAAAAAACCTGTAAAACAGATCAATGGGTATTCTTTTAAGGAAGTACAGACGTATTAAAACATGTCAAGACCAGTCATAGAAATGGAATAATTCTATGTTCCTTAGCTCCTTGAAAGAAGGGCAGCAGGACAATATAGTAACTAAACATCTACTCAAAAGTAAATCCCAACAGAATCAATAAGGTTTACTCATGAACAAACACATGCAGTCTAGGGAGTCTAGTGTTTTGCCATGGCTTATACCATAAGATAAGCCAATGTATCAGACAGAATCTTTTCACTATTTATAAATGATATTTTATATAGAAGAAGAAGAAGAAGAGGAGATTGGATTTATACCCCGCCCTTCACTACCCAAAGGAGTCTCAGAGCAGCTTACAAACTCCTTTCCCTTCCCCTCCCCACAACAGGCAACCTGTGAGGTAGGTGACAGAGCTGACAGAAACGGCTCTTTTTCGAGGACAGCTCTTATCAGAACTACAGCTTGCCCAAGGTCATCCAGCAGGTGCAAGCGGAGGAGTGGGGAATCAAACCCGGTTCTCCCAGATTGGAGTCCGTGCACTTAACCACTATACCAAACTGGCTCACAATACCTAAATTCATGTTCTATTTTCCTAAATATATTTCACTTTTGATTAATAGTTCTTTGTTTTGCCTTGGGTGTTCAGAAGCTCTTGCCAAATCCCTACTGAGTCTCTAGCTGCCTGAAACAAATTAAAGCGCAAAGAAAAGATAAATGAGAGGGTGGAAAAACAGTTTGAGTTAAACGGGAGAGATATGCACGGACCTACATCCGTTTCACTTCTGTCAGATCTTATGCTTTTTAAAATTACTGTTGTACAGTCATTACTGATGAACAGTGCCTAGTATCATTAAGTAATTTCTAAATAAAATTACATCCCCAGAACCCTTCACTGTGTTTGATTTTTAAAAGGAATTGGAACTGTAACAAGTATTGTGCTGGTAAGAAATCTGTGAATACCTCACAATAGTTCTGAGTGGAGCAAGTATGTGGGTCAACCACAGCAGTCTCCAGAATGATGACACTCATTACACAGCACACAATCACCTTAAAATCAAAAGCTCTTTTAATTCCATTAAGTATCTCTGTGGCAAAAGAAAGCCAACACGGGAAGTCGCAGAGGCAGCTGTCCCCAGAGCACGAAAACCCTGCTGTCTGACCGACTGGACGTAACCACCATAAGGATCCTGATGCTTTTGGGATGACAGACACAAACAATCCCCAAATGCCAAAAGGTGGGGGTGGAACTGACGCAAAGGGACCCTTTAGTCCTCTGATTTTGCCAGGTCTGCTGCGTATGCCTTCCTTTTCTTTGGTTTGTGAAGACACATGATTTTGTTACTATCTCATTCCCACTATATGTGTCAGGCCCTTGAGTCAATCCACTCTCAGTCTAATAGTCTTTTATGAAAGCTTTATTAGAAACAGAGATTCAGATGTGCACAAGAGAGATCTCTTGTTCAGACTAAAGAACAGATCAAGGGCTAGGTATCGTCTAGGCAATAGGTTAGTATCCCACAATGGAATGGTCATGCAGTGGGCATTCACTCTCTTCTCCTCTTTCACTCCCCCCCTTCAAACTACCCAGCACAACAAAAGTTTATTATCCAGCAACCAATGTTTCTCCAAGGATGAGAGGCTTTCAAGGGCCAGACGTCTCGGGCCCGTTCTCATGGGAAAGTTGTTACTATCAAAGCTAACCTAAGGTCCACAGAGATATAAGGCAATCACACCTACTCCTCTCATCCCTCGGAATTTATGGCAGAGAAGGCTAGAAAGGGATGAGACCAAATGGTTGTAAGGACCTAAAAGTGAAAATACACTACAAGGACGGAAACAAATGGAAACATTAATCAACACAACAGTCAGCAGAGCCCAATTTTGACAATATGTCATAACAAGGGACCCTTGGAAAGTTGGTGGAAAATGCAAAAGTGCCAGGACAGTCAGGCCAGGAATCACAGAAATGAAAAGTAATGGGTAATATAAAAATAACAGTATACTTTTAACGGCAAGTCTAGTTAACAGCATATGTATAGTCTCCCAAAATTTGGAAACATAATTGACTAGAGTGGGGATCAAAGTAACTGTGCTCATAAAGACAGACAGACAGATAGATAGATAGATCTGAGCTATATTATTTATTCCTGGAATTTCACTCTAGAGGAAAAGAATCCCTCAAGATGATGTATACAAGCTTTATCAGAAAGACCTACAAAACACCTAAGGCCAGAGGACATCAGCCTCTTAACAGACCCACCTTTACTATAATGTCTCAGTTACTCCCTTCACACAAATGCAGGCCTTTGTTCTAGAGCTGTGAATCCAGAAAGCAACATTAACTGTAAAACCAGGGCTTTTTTTCTGGGGTACCTTTTAAAGCTGTTTATTCCTGTGGCCATCACTACATCCTCTGGCAGCTAATTCCACATTTTAATCACTCTCTGTGTAAAGTGGTATTCTTTTTGCCCGTACTGAACCTACTGCCCATCAGCTTCATTGGATTCCCTCATGTTCTAGTATTTTGGGAGAAGGAAAAGAATTCTCTTTATCAACTCTCTCCAGTTCATGCATAATTTTATAAACTATCATGTCCTCCCCAGTGTTCCCTCTAAGCTGAGTTAGTGTGAGCTAGCTTACAGTTTTTTAGCCTCTGGCTCACACATTTTTGTCTTTGCTCAGGAAGGACAGCTCCAGAGCAAACGAACGTATGCAGCAGCCAAATCACTCGCTCACAACTTTAATGCCAGGAGCTCACAAAGTAGACTGTTTGCTCTCAGGACTCCACCACAGCTTGGAGGGGGCCTTGCAGTCCCTCCCCCTTAGTCATCTCTTTTCTAAACTGAAAAGTCCCAGAGACTCCTCAGCCTTTCCTCCAAGGGAAGTTGCTCCAGTCCCCAAATCACCTTGGTTGCCCTCTTCTGTACTTTTCCCAGCTCTGCAGTGTCCTTTTTGAGATACGGGGGCCAGAACTGCACACAGGACTCCAAATGAGGCCACACCACAGATCTCTACAGGGGCATCGCAATAGCAGGCCTTTTATTTATCCCTTTCTTAATGAGCCCTAACACAGAGTTTGCCTTTTTCACTGGGTTGGCACTTTCATTGAGCTATCTACTTCTACGACCAAGATCTTTTCCCTCTCGGTCTCAGCAAGTTCAGGCCCCGTTAGCCTACACTTGAAGTTTTTAATTAATTTATTTATTCATTAAATGTATACCCCGCCCTCCCAGCCACAGCCACTCAGGGAGGCTTACAACAAGATAAAAACAGCAATAGTATAATAATCATAAAACCATATAACAATTACAACATTAAAAGGTGCTAACAAATAATAATCTAAATACCATTAAACAGATAACAGTTTAGCATTACGTTTGGGATTGCGCTCGACTTCAGTGCCTTCATAGTGGTCGATCTCGATCTAGTATTGTGCGGCTGGCTCAGGCTGCTTTGAAGATTACAGGGGGGAGGGTGTTTCCCCCAGGGCGGATCCTAGTTGAACGCCTGGTGGAACAGCTCCATCTTGCAGGCCCTGCAGAACTGCATAAGGTCCTATAGGGCCCTGATCTCCTCCGGGAGCTCATTCCACCAGAGAGGAGCCGCCACCGAGAAAGCCCTCACCCTGGTCGTAGCTAGCCTGGCTTCCTGTGGTCCGGGAAGGGTGAGTCGATGTTGAGACCCCGACTGCAGTGCTCTCTGGGGGACGCGTGAGGAAAGGCGGTCCCTCGGGTATGTAAGTCCCTGACCATAAAGGGCTTTAAAGGTAAGGACCAGCACCTTAAAGCGAATTCGGTATGCTATCCGTAGTCAGTGCAATGCCTTCGGCACCGGCTGGATGTGCTCCCGTATTGGGAAGCTCAGCAGCAGCCTCACTGCAGCATTTTGCACCAGCTGTAGCTTCTGAATTTGCAATAAGGGCAGCCCCATGTAGAGAGCATTACAGTAGTCCAATCTCGAGGCGACCATCGCATGGATCACCATTGCCAAGTCATTGCGTTCAAGGAAGGGAACCAACTGCTTAATCAGCCAAAGATGATAAAAGACTGACTTGGCAGTGGCTGCTACCTAGGCCTCCACTGTTAAGGAGGGATCCAGGAGCACTCCCAAACTCTTAACCTCCCTCACTGGCACCAATGGAATCCCATTGAAGGTCAGGAGTGGGATCCCTGCCCCTGGTCCGCCCTGACTCTGGCACAGGACCTCCATCTTCATCGGATCCAATTTCAGCCAGCTCAGCCTAAGCCAACCAGCCACGTCAAGATCTTTCAGTTTGGAGTTGGACCAGCTGCCCAACAACAGATAAAGCTGGGTGTCATCCGCATACTGGTGACATCCCAATGCATGTCTCCGTGCAATCTTGGCAAGGGGGCACATGTAGATGTTAAATAACATTGGGGACAGCACCACCCCCTGATGCACTCCACACTCAAGGGGGTTCCTTTGGGAAAGCTGTTCCCCCAGTGCCACCCTTTGTCCCTGGCCCTGGAGAAAGGAGATGAGCCATTGCAGGGCAGGCCCCTGAATTCCAGTGTCGGCGAGGCGATGGGCCAGTAGTTGATGGTTAACCATGTTGAACACTGCCGACAGGTCCAACAGCAGCAGCACCGCCGATCCGCTTTGATCCAGATGCCTCCGAAGACTGTCCGTGAGGGCGACCAGTGCCATCTCCGTTCTGTGACCTGGGCAAAAGCTGGACTGGAAGGAGTCTAAAATGGATTGGGATTTTTTTTGCCCCAATGTGCCTCGCCTGACACTGACCAACACTGAGCTTCCTTTGCCCCACACTGCCGCCCCCTCACCCAGTTGGTGGGGGTCCTCTTGGAGCTCTTCGCCGACAGCCTTGGTTTCCACCGTCCTGACTGATTTTGTGTCCTCTGCAAACTTGGCCACTACACTACTCAGCCCGGGTCCCATATCAATTAAATGGTACCAGCCCCAACACCAGTCCTCATGGGGCACTCGCTCCATTGTGAAAACTGTCCATTGACACCTGTTCTTTGCCTCTGAACAAAGGAAGATTCTGCCTTTTAAGCCTTCCTGCTTGCTTGGGTGAGCACCTTCCCCAATCCACATTGAAAGCTCCGGCCCCCAAACACTTCCCCCCATCAGAGATCAGTTCTCCATACTACAGATCACGCTTTACAACAGTCATCCTTCCTCCCCCCTTTGGCAGTTAAGCCAAATGGCTCCCTCTGGCTTTGGCGTATTTTGTTGCCCTTCCCTTGTGGAAATAAACAGTTTCTTCAATGCACTCTAAAGCACTGAATTCACAACAGATGAAAGTTACAGGAGCAGAGGGGCTTGAACCAGGAATCAGAGCCCCCAAGCCTGATGGCATTCTAAGCTGCCAACCGGGTATTCCAGAACTTGGCTCAGGACAGCCACGGCACCGGATTCCCCCCCCCGGCTCTCCCCACAGCCCACTAGATCCAGCCACACTGCTGTTTTTCATAACAACCCTGCTTAGTTCTCATTACGGCTCTGTGTGAGTGCTGCTAATTGATCCTCGTTCGGACCCCCGGACAGCTAAGGCTCACTTACGAGAACCGGAGCTCGGCCGCACCCCCCACCCCCAGGAACCGGCAATGAGGACTAAGTATAGGAAATCTCACTGGGTCATTTGTCAGCAACAACAGCTTCCCTGCTAAAGGCCAACTCAACAAGCAGAAAACAACAAGGGATACCATCTTCCCTGGATTCCATTACTTTAAACTAAAGGCAGGAAAAGCTTGTTTGGACTCTCACCGGTGTAAATAATAATAAAAAAGACTTCCTGGGTGACGAGGCTGAGGTTGGTTTCTTACTCCCGGTTTCTGATTCCTTCCTTATTCACAAATTACTCATTAATTCAACCAAAAACACTGAGGAGAGTTTGAAAGCTCTGGACTCCAAAAGAAGGTCTGGATCACCACACACCACACACACCCAGGTTCACAGGACAATCCCCTTCAAGAGGATGTATCCTGTTTCCTGATCCAAAGTGCAGCTCCTGTGCCAGCTGCTCCAAAGCGGGGTGCCCCCTAAGACGATCACACAGGCAGGCATTTGGGCCACCATACACCCCAAAACACGCTTTGGACCACCCCAAATGACACATCCCCACACTCTGGAGACTGTCCACTGCAAGATGGCATGCAGTGGTGCCCAATCGAAATACTGGCTCTAGAGCCACAGGCTTCTATTTAAGTCACCCCCAAGAAGCCTGTATTTCAAAGGTGAGTTGAATAAAGAACTGCCTGTGTGATTGTCCGAGGGGTACCGCACTTTGGAGCAGCTGGCACATGAACTGCGCTTTGGACAAGGAAGCAGCATTTGTCTCCTTGAAGGGGAGTGTCTGCTGAACATAGGGGTGTATGATATGTGGCGATCCAAACCTTATCCTGGGATGCAAAGGGCAAGTAGTCAAACCATTTCCGTATTCTGGACTGTGAGGAATTATTTCAATCAGTCCAACATACAACCCCTGATGCCTACTTCTGCCTCCAGGTGCCTCAACAAGGTGGCACAGTCTGCTGTGTTACAGGTAGCAGATAAATCCAATAAGAGCAACAAAGAGGCCTGGCCTTTGTCTACCTTTAGATGGAGGTCGTGAGCGTACAAGAGTCAGCCGAGTGGAGCTGTGTGCCCAGTCAATCCATCCTGGCCTGAGGAGTTCCCGCTTGCGGGCGGGTTTGGCTTGCAACTACCATCGCTCCTGCTGCGACCGCTGCTGGGATGTGGGGGGGGCACTTCAGATGGGGGGTGTGTGCCAGGGAGCTGTAGGAGCCCCCCAAAATGAATGCAGACCCAATGGACAGCTCCAGGCAGTGCGACGGGAGCAGCGCCCCACCTCCCCTGCGAACGGAGTCTGTGGCAATAGATGCTAAAAACAACAAAGCCCCTTGGCTGGGCACGAGCATATCGGGGAGCTTCAGGAGCCCCCAAATCAAACTTGGGTCCATTGGATGGCAGCAGGTAGCACAACCGAGCAGCGCCCCACCCTTTTGCAAATGGAGCCCACGGCAACAAACTTGCAAAACAACGGAGTCACCCAGACCCAAGAGACTGACGATATCAGAAGTACTGGCCGGGAGAGTCAGGGTGAGGTGACAGACACTTCAACGGCTCAGGAGAAAGGGATCAGAATAATCTGGCCCAAATAGTCATCAAGGACCCAGCAGTAGGTGGCAGACACTGGCGATTAACTATAATAAATTATTAGATTTAATTAATGAATTGGGTTAGAACATAGGAATTAAAAATTGTTTGTTTACCTACTTTTATTGTTACTTCCCCCAATTAACTACGGGATTGATTGACTGATTGTTGCAGATTTGATTATTTGTATGCCCTGTAAATGCTGAATTAATTTTAATTAATTGATTTCATATTTGAACCAAATTCATGAATTGATTAATAAGAGGTTCCTAGCTGCTTAATAGGAAATTTACTGCTGATTTACTAGCACCCAGCTGGAAAGCTCTAGAGCTGGGCTATTTTGATTGGACCATATAGAAAAAATTAAAGAAAAACAGTATTAATAGGTCACTAGAGCAAATTGTCAGGGCTTCACTAAAACTGGAGCAAATGAGCACCAGCGTGCGCTGCTAAGGCTCACCCCGGTGGGTGTTGTTCTAGTTGATCTGAGGCCAACAGCAGGGTTGCAGCTGGCGAAGACTAGCTGGCCTGATGACAACCAGGTATAACATTCCAGTGCTCCTGGGGAGGGGAAAGCTTCGCGGTGGGCAGTGTTCCCTCTAAGCTGAGTTAGTGTGAGCTAGCTCACAGTTTTTTAGCCTCGGGCTCACACATTTTTGTCTTCGCTCAGGAAGGATGGCTCCGAGCAAACTAATTCATGCAGTAGCCAAATCACTTGCTCACAGCTGTAATGCCAGGAGCTCACAAAATAGAATTTTTGCTCACAAGACTCTGCAGCTTAGAGGGAGCATTGGCGGTGGGACTAGGCAGGGAAGTAAAGGAAGGGGACATACAAGCGGTTTAGCTCAGCCCCCTTCCAGCCTATGTCCCATCCCAAAGGTTGTTGGCAGTGGGGCTAGGAATATTAACCCCCCTCCAACACTGACGCTGTACAATGCCAGGTCTATAAACAATAAGACCATGGTCCCGTGAGACTTTGTGCAGGAGCAGAATGTAGACCTGGCGTGCCTGACTGAGACCGGGGTGCGAGACGGAGAGACAGTATCTCTCTCCCAAGCAGCCCCACCCGTATACTCGGTCCTCCACCGATTGCAGACTAGGCGGCAGGGGGAGGAGTGGCTTTATTCAGTCAGGAGGCTTACTCCTTCAGGGCACTCCTGCCACCAAGGATCACGGGCATGGAGCGTGCTGGCCGACCTGGTATGGGAGGCCAGGGAGAGTTTGTTGATTTGGCCAATAGCCTGCCGTCCCTGATGGAGGCTGTATCAGGCTGGGCATTGGAACACCCTAGACTGATAGTCCTGGGTGATTTCAGTGTCCGTGCTGATGATGTGACCTCCATTC
This sequence comes from Gekko gecko, assembly GCA_029375565.1. Lineage (NCBI taxonomy): Eukaryota > Metazoa > Chordata > Lepidosauria > Squamata > Gekkonidae > Gekko > Gekko gecko. The sequence goes on along the minus strand of JAPDNY010000014.1, from coordinate 67,281,552 downwards.
AGGCTGTGGACCTGGTGCAAGTGGAGGAGCGGGGAATCAAACCCCGTTCTCCCAGATTAGAGTCCACACACTTAACTTTCAGCAGTTAGAAAGGAATAGATAAGAAAGGAATAACTATAACTGTGTACATTCTCTTCCTTCCTTTTTAATTGTGAACTGGACATGTTAGTTCTGTCTACTGGTTCTGATTACATGCCACAGAATCTAAATGCTTATAAGCCCGGCTAGAAAAGCATTCCCTTTTGCCCGGATTCCGACTGTCCTACTGACCGCCGGCAGTCATTCTGTTTTACAGCCATGCTGGAAATCCGGGCATGCAGAAGCCCCTCTGGCTTCTTCCGGGAGGCAGCCCCACAAGTGGCAGGGGGCAGCCAGTGGAAGAAGCCAAAGGGGCTCGGAGCGTGGAGGGGAACACGCCGCGGACAACGGGGTCACAGATGACAGACCTCGCTGGGAAGAGTACATCTGATCTTACCTCGGAAAATCTCCGTATGTCTTGAGTCAGGGTTCCCACTCTTTTCCACTGATAATGTTTAAGCAACTTCAAAATTGCAGGGTTCACAGCATTATCGGATGGCACAGTCCGGAAGAAATAAGGATACTTTTTCTTATCGGCTAACTCTGGTGTAGTTGCTGCAAAGGAGAGCTGTGAAACAGGAAACAATTAAAAATTAATTCATTTAACATAGCCATGGACTTTACATAATAATTGTGCTACTTTTTAAAAAATGAATGGACATTTCCCTGTCACTTCAGACACACCCTGACCCCAAACAAGGATTTGAATGAGGCCAATAGGATCCTAAAATAGCCCCTTTTGAGAGTTAAATCTGATGAGTGCTAGCACTTACTAACTGATAAGAATGTACGAACATTAAAAGAGCAGACTTGTGGTTCATGTAGTCCAGCACTCTGTTTCATACAGTGGCTACCCAGGCAACCTGGAGAACTAACAAACAGGGTACAGAGACCAAGGCCTTCACCTGATGTCATCTCCAACCACCGGTATTTAGAGTTTATCCACAAAATAATCTCATTGCCACTGATAGGGAGGGGCTGTGGCTCAGTGGTAGAGCATCTGCTTGGCGTGCAGAAGGTCCCAGGTTCAAACCCCAGTATTTCCAGCTAAAAGATCTGGGAGTAGGTGATGTGAATATTAAATGAATTGGAATATTAGGATGAGGGGTATAATTTATTAAACTTATTGAGGAGTATAACTTATTTAAAAACGATAGATAAATAAGGAAGGGTGGAAGAGTCCTTTATATGTAAAGGAGGTATATACTTGTGAGGAAATATGTGAATCTGAGCATGAAATCCAGTTGAGAGTCTCTGGATAAAAATAAAAAGAGTAAGAAATAATACTGATATTATTGTGGGGGTCTGCTATAGACCACCAAGCCCGGCAGAGGATGTGGATGAGTGTTAAAAAGTGGGGGTTCCCTGGGTGAACAGACTCCCAGTCTAGTGATCAGTTCTACTGTATTCAGTGATTTCAGCCAGAACCAGACTGTAGACCAGAGACTCAGCTCGGTTATATTGCCTGCAATGGCCACACCCCAACACACCCCACTCCCAAGGAGATGCTATTTACAAAACTTTTAAGTGGTTCCTGCCAGAATCCTGATGGTCTATTGTTATTCGGTTCCAAGCTCACCCTGTCTCTGGCAGCATAGTCCTGCGATGTTTCAGTCCCAATACATAACACCCCCCTAAGTTCCAAAGCAGGCATAGTCCTCAAGGTACGCTGGATTGCATCGCTCTCTCTGAGAACACTGTGGTTCCTGCGGTGGTGGAGATGGTGCCGGAGCTGGGTTTGGTGAGGCAGAGACCTCTCTGGAGTCCTGTGAGGCTGGAACAGAGCCCAGAAGGTCCGTCGCAGCCTGTATGGGGCTTCCTTCTTCTCGGCATTCAGGCTGCCCACTGTTGTGAGGGGGGGACTCACTCTCAATTGGTGGCAATGACGTTTCCGGGCCACAATCATCCTCCTCGGCTGAGGACAAGTCTGGCTCCTTGGGCAGCAGGCGGTGGCACAGCTGGTCTATGTGTCTGCGTAGAAGCTGGACCTCATCTGTTGATACCTCGTATGAAAGGGGTCCGATGACTTGGGTCATCCTTGCCAGAAGCCACGCAGGACCACTGGAATAGTTCTGCACGAAGACAGGGTCACCTGGAAAGACCCTGCGGGTGGCCTCCTGACTCACCGGAGATTGGCACACGTCCAGAGCACAGTCTGGGTGCAAGCGGTCCAATCGCATCTTGAGGCGGCAGCCCATCAAGAGCTCAGCAGGGCTGCTGCCAGTGGATGCACTTGGGGTCACTCAGTGCCCAAACAGGAAGACAGCAAGCTGGAGGTTCCAGTCTCCATGGGTGAGCCATTTTAGAGCGTCCTTAGTTGTCGCACCATCCTCTCAGCTTGTCTGTTGGTCACCAGGTGAAAGGGAGCAGACTGCACTTGCCAGATGAGGTTCTGTTCCAAGAACTCCTGGAACTCCCTTGAAGTGAAATTTGTGCCATTGTCTGTCACAACCGTGTCCAGTAGGCCGTGGGTGCTAAAGATATGTCTTTATGGTTACATGGGATGAGGTGGATGCGACTGGCACGACTTCTAGCCACTTGCTGTATGAGTCCACTAGGAGAAAGAACAGCTGTCCCTGGAACAGGCTGGCAAAGTCCAAATGTAACTGTGCCCACGGCGTGTGGGTGGACTCCCATGGGTGAACGGGGGCCTTTCAGGGCATGTCTCCTGGCAGGCCCAGCAATACTGTACCCAGGCCTTGATTTCGCTGTCCATTCCTGGCCACCTCATGTAGCTCCTGGCCAGTGCTTTCATCTTCACAATTCCCGGGTGGGTCTCGTGCAGAGCTCCCAAAACTTGTTTATACAGTGGTGGGGAAATCACTACTCGGCTTCCCCATAGGAGGCACCCCTTGTGAGCTGAGAGCTCATCTTTGTGGGATGTAAACACTGTGAACTCTGGGCTCAACCAGCCAGTGGGCCATCCCCTCCCCACCCAGTCTGAGCATGGGAGAGGATGCGGTCCCTGGAGGTGTGGCAGAAAACAGCAGCATGCAGGGACCAGTTCGGTAGGTCCTCCACCATCAAAATTTGGTGTGCTGAGAGGGAGGTCACTAAGGGCATCCACGTGACTCATAACCTTCCCAGGGCAGTGTGGGACCAGTGCAGGACCCTGGGCAACAGCATCTGTGGCGTCTGGCAGTCCGAGGTGAGGAGTCCGAGCAGGGGCTTGTGGTCAGTAGCAATGGTGAAGAGGCAGCTGTACAGGTAATCGTAGAACTTTTTCACTACTGCCACGATCACAAGGGCCTCTTTGTCGATCTGGGCATAGTTCCGTTCAGCTGACAACAGGGTCCTTAAGTAGTAGGCCACTGGCACATCTCTACCGTCAGGCAACCAATGGCCCAGGACTGCACCAACGCCGTAGGGAGAGGCAGCGCATGCCAAGATGACTGGCAGCATCTCATCGAAATGGGTGAGGACGTCATTCGAGGTTAGCAGCTCCTTCACGGGATGGAAAGCGGTGGCCTGCTGCTGGCCCCACACCCACGGGGCTTTCTTGTCAAGCAGATGGTGGAGCAGCTCCGCAAGCGCAGCTTTATGGGGCAGGAATGAGTGGTAAAATTTCAGAAGCCCCAAGAAAGCTTGCAGTTCAGCCTTTGAGGTGGCAACAGGTGCATTTGCAATGGCGCGAACCTTGTTTGGAGCTGGAGGGATGCTGTCTGCGTCCACGGCAAACCCTAGGAACTTGATGCGGGGGACCCCCAGGAGGCATTTCTCCCACTTCACCTTCAGCCCGGTGGAGTGGAATCATTGCAGCACGGCGTGGAGGTGGGTGGCGAAGTCTTCTTCCATGAGGGCAGTGATCAATACATCATCAAAGAAGGGCTGGACTCCTACACCTTGATTGGTTACTTCCAGGATCCTGTTGGTCTATTGTTATTAGGCTCCAAGCTCACCCTGTCTCTGGCAGCACAGTCCTGCAATGTTTCAGTTCCAATACATAACAATGAGACACTTCTACAACAGATTACAAAGTTCTCAAAGAGACGGAATACCGTGGTCATGGGAGATTTCAATTACCCAGAAGTCCAACTCTGCTAAAAATGAATTAAATTATTGACTTGTCTTGCTGACAATGTCATTTCCCAGAAAGTGGAGAGGATCTGCTATCTTGGACTTGATTCTTTCCAACACAGAAGAACTGGTTGACAAGGTGAAGCTACTGGGCACCCTGGGTTGTAGTGACCATGTAATTTTGGAATTTACAGTCTTGGGGAACATAAAAGCTGTATGTAGTCAGACTTCATATAGTTTGGACTTCAGACTATAGGTTGGACTTCAGGAAAACAAATTTTGAGAAACTTAAAGTTATGCTGGGTAGAATCCCATGGTCAGAAATACTTTAGGAGAAGGGAGTTCAAGAGGGGTGAGAGTTTCTTAAAAGTGAACTACTGAAGGCACAATCACAAATGATTCCTATGAGAAAGAAAAATGGGAGGCGCCTAAAGAGGCCAAGGTGGCTCCAGAAACAGCTTCCTAAAGACTTCAGAAATAAAAAAGACTCATTTGGACAGTGGAAGAAGGGCCTTATAACCAAGGATGAATATAAACAAATAACCAGTGCTTGCAGATAGAGAGTTAGGAAAGCTAAAGTTCAGTATGAGCTTAGGCTAGCGAGGGATGCTAAAAACAACAAAAAGGGTTCTTTTCTTACGTTCAAAGTAAGAAAAAGAGCAAGGACATGGTAGGCCCATTGCAGGGACAGGAAAGTGAAATTGTAACAGGTGATGAAGAGAGGGCAGAACCCACTCAATTCCTACTTTTCTTCAGTCTTCTCTTGCGAGGGAAACAGTGCTCAATATGGAAAAAATGGAACACGTGATGAGGGAAAGGAGTTGCAGCCTAGGATCAACATAGGGGTAGTACATAAACACCTAGTTTCTTTAAATGAAACAAAGCCCTCAGGGCCAGATGAACTACATCCAAGGGTACTAAAAGAACTTGCAGATGTAACTTCTGAACCTCTGTCCATTATTTTTGGGAATTCCTGGAGAACAGATGAGGTGCCAGAAGATTGGAGGTGGGCAAATGTCATCCCCATCTTCAAGAAGGGGGGAAAGGAGGATCCAGGTAACTACCAACCTGTCAGGTTGACATCTATACCTGGGAAAGTTTTAGAACAAATCATCAAACAGACAGTCCTTGAGCATTTAGGAAGGCCGGCTGTGATTACTAAGAGCCAGCATTGGTTTATCAAGAACAAGTCATGTCAGACTACCCTTATCTTATTTTTTGAGAAAGTTACTACCTTGCTGGATCAGGGGGATGCTGTAGACATAGTTTAACTTGATTTCAGTAAGGCTTTTGATAAGGTTCCACATAATATTCTTGTTGACAAATTGGAAAAATGTGGTTTGGATCCTATGACTGTTAGGTGGATCTGTAACTGGTTGACAGATCACACTCAAAGAGTGCTTGTGAATGGTTCCTAATCTTCTTGGAGAGGAGTGACAAGTGGAGTGCCTCAAAGATCTGTCCTGGGATCTGTTTTGTTCAGCACCTTTATCAATGATTTGGATGAAGGGATAGAGGGAATGCTTATTAAATTTGCAGGTGATACTAAATTGGGAGGGGTAGCAAATACAGTAGAAGACAGAGTCAGGATACAGGATGATCTTGACAGGCTGGAAAACTGGGCTAAAACAAATACAATGAATTTCAGCGGGGATAAATGTAAACTTCTGCATTTAGGTAGGAAAAACCAAACACATCATTATAGGATGGGGGAGACTTGTCTTGGCAGTAGCCAAGCATTTGGTTTTTCCTACTTAAATGTGTGAAAAGGATCTAGGGGTCTTAGTAGACCATACACTGAACTTGAGTCAGCAGCGTGAGGCGGTTGCTAAAAAGGCAAATGCAGTTTTGGGCTGTATCAACAGAAGTATAGTGTCCAGACCATGCAAAATGATGGTACTGCTTTACTCTGCTCTAGTTAGACCTCATCTAGAGTGCTGTGTTCAGTTTTGGGCACCACAATTTAAGAAAGATATAGACAAGCTGGAATGTGTCCAGAGGAGGGCAACAAAGATGGTGAAGGATCTGGAGACCAAGTCCTATGAAGAAAGGTTGAAGGAGCTGGGTATGTTTAACCTGGAGAGGAGACGATTAAGAGGTGATATGATAACCATCTTCAAGAGTTTTTGGCTCAACATTGGGAAGAACTTCCTATCAGAGCAGTTCCTCAGTGAAACAGGCTTCCTCAGGAAGTGGTGGGCTCTCCTTTGGAGGTTTTCAAACAGAGGCCATGTGACAGTCATGCTGATTCTGTGAACTTACGCGGACCATGAGAGGGAGGGCAGGAAGGGTGGCCTCCGTGCTTAGTTCTTGTGGCCCTTTCTTACACACCCAGGGAAATGTTGATTGCCACTTTGGGATCATGAAACAATTTTTCTCCAGGCCAGGGATCCTTAAGGTTCTTTGTCATCTTCTGGGTGTGGAACAGTGGCCACTGTGGGTATGGAAGGGGAGGTATTGTGAATTTCCTGCACGGGGCAGGGGGTTGGACTAGATGAACCTGGAGGTCCCTTCCAACAGACCTCTGCCCGAGACCCTGGAGAGCCACTGCCAGTTTGAGTACACAATACTGACTTTGATGGATTAAGGGTCTGATTCAGTTTAAGGCAGCATCATGTGTTCATGTAATAGGTACTGTACTCTGTAACAAGAAAATAAAAATCTGTGAAATCCAGGGTATGTTCACGGTTAGTTGCAAAACACATGAGACCCCTGGCTGAAATCACTATGAGGGGAACAAAATATGTATATAAAATATTATTTAATGCCAAGTTCACTAACACAATAACCATATAACTATGTGAAGCCAAGGTAATCTTACAAAAACCAACAGTAGTACAAAAAAGCAAAGATGCAGAGGTACAGAGAAGTAAAGTCCCAAAAATTCCAATGTGTCTCACTCCTATTGTATTATAATTCCATAGCCCAACTTGACATGCATTCACCACAGAGTGGACTCATATACTTCCAGAAGGATCCATATAATCTTGAAATCCAAAAAGCTCAATTACTAGGATATATGTTTCTTCAAAGTGTTGCATAAAAAGGTTAGCAAGTGAAAGTGCAGCTGGATTTCCCACTGCAATATCACATTTTTGAACATAAAATTTTGTTCAAAATGAAAATAATTATTTTCCAGTATTAAATCCAAAATTTCAACCAAAAAATAGGTGGGAACTGGGATATTATGTTGCTCTAACACCTCTGCAATAACCTGTCTTATTTCTCCATGGGGTATATTTGGATATAAAGCCCTTACGTCAAGGGTCACCAGGTAGCAGCTGTCAGAAACCTGTATATCCTCCACCTGTTGGATAAAATGTGTGGTGTTCTTAAGGTATGATTTCATCTGAATTACTAAGGGCTGCAGAATATGAGCCAAAAATTGTGATACAGGTTCAAAAACAGATCCTATCCCTGATATAGTAGGCTGTCTTGGGGGTGGGTTTCCTTTTTTATGGATTTTAGGCAATGCATATATAACCGGTATCCTAGGGTAAGGAACCTGAAAAAAACTTAAATAAGGATTCTGAAATGATATTTAAAGCAAAAGCTTCCATAATGGTATTCTTGATTAGATTTTCAGTGTGTGTAGTAGGGCCATATGTAATGGATGTATAATGTTGAGTATTATTAAGGAGGGTATAAACCATTGTTAAATAGTCCTCCTTATTTATGATCACAATGCCACCCCCTTTATCAGCCTCCTTTATTACAATCTGTTCATCTTTTCCAAGATTAGTAAGGGCTAGTCTTTCTCTGTCAGTTATATTTGATCTAATGTTCCTACTAGTTTTTTCAGCAGACTGACTCAATATCCTGTAAGACTAGTCTCTCAGAAACAGCTATAGATGGATCAGTAACTGCAGGATTAAATTTAGAATTGGGTCTAAACCTGTCATTCTTCATTTCTGTTTCTCCAGAAAAACCTTTTAGTTTAAATTGTCTTAATAATAGGAACAAATCCTTAAGTGTAGAAAAAGAATCGTATTTAGCTGTAGGATCACAATTGAGCCCCTTGTTCAAAACTGATACCTCAGCATCACTAAGTACCCTCGTTGACAAATTAATTACTAAGTTGGATGCTTCCTCTGAGGGTGTGGGTAATACTGTTTGTGACCTCTGCTTCTGAGACTATAATCCCTTGTAAAAAAATCCTTGTTACTATTGGATCTGTTCCCTCTAAACCTAACAGTCTCGACATCATTATCAGAAAAATTCTCAGCCTCAGAATCTGCAGAACTCGAGTCAGACCATGAAGATTACATCATGTTGTTCCATTTGTAAACCCTACCAGTATCATAACCCTGGGAGTCCCTGTGTAATTTTTAGTTTTTGTCTCTCTTATTTTCTTTTCTAGATCCTTAATGTTGTTTTTAAGAGATCCCAGTTTCTGATCAAAAGCCTCTATGTTTTGCATACTGTCCTTCATTTTCTGTTCCAAGGTATTAATTTCAGAATCCAGCCTACCTGTATGCTTTAGCAAATGTGCCCATCGTACAATAAGTGGGTTTCAGCTACCTTCTCACAGAATCTCAAATCAGTATGTTGCTCTCAAAGACAACATTAGGACTCAAGAAAGTTCACAGCTTCTGGGTTATAGTCCCAGCCAGACCTGTAGCTATGGTGGGGCTTTGGGGGGCTTTGCTCCCTTTCTTAAAGGCACAGGCCCACAAGAATTTATCCTGTAATTTATCCTGTAAAATGCTTTTTTCAATCATTGTTAAACATTTTTTTAAAGGCATGCACTCCTTTAAGCAGAGTGGGGGGCTGTAGTTGACTAATTGCTGCACTGAGCAAGGGGGTTGGAGTAGGTGACCTCTATGATCCCTTCTAACTCTGTGTCCAGAAACTGGTCTCCTTTAAGAGAGTTTTTCTGCCTAAGTGTTAGCTTTCTTGACTACAGAAGTCATCACCCTCACCAGCCAGCTTGTTACCAGAATCATTGCTTAGGCTGGCAGAAGGAATTAACTGAGAACTGCTGATTGCTGTGGGAGTCTGACAGAGTGCTGAAACTGATGGGGAAAGCGCAGGATGGGAATGTCATCTAAAATGGTTGACAGCTTGCAATTCAGAGATCTATCCTGGTAACAGCTTTCTGTTGGCCAAACGGCTTTTCTTTCTGCACTGAGAGCTTCAGCCCTGTCAGGAAAAAAACTGCCCCATGAGCCACAAAATGCTGGCTACAGGCCTGGTCCCAGCACCGATAAAAATGGCCACTCCTCACAGAACTGTTCTGATAATGTGCATTGTCCGCATAGAATGCCTATCAGGCTATCGTGGGAAAAGGCTAGCTGAACGCACCCTTGGTCATTGTCTTCTACATGCAGACCCTGGGATACCTGACAAAGCCCTCTGAACGGCAGGGATCAAGAACAAGTCTCAAAAGCATACATTCTTGAGAGGGCAATACACACTGCGTAACATGTAAGGCAGAAAGTTGTACATATGACACACCTTGCCCAATGCACAGACAAGACTGAGAGAAACTGAATAAAAATGGTTTCTTTTTTAACAACTTACATTTTGCTTTATGACAAAAGTCTCCATTTAAATGTGAGAAATTCCTGCTTCCGTTATGAGTGACACGTATTGTTGATCACACACCTTCGCAGGAAGAACAGAAGCTGCCAGGAGAGGAGCCTAAGGCTCTGCACCAAAATGGGAGAAAATCACGTTTCTGGCTCAGGTTCACCATGTTTCATCTCTTGCTTACACTGGAGGTGCCTGCACTAAAGCACCCATGCTCATTAGCCCATCCTTTTCCTACCTGGATCTAAATCACGCATCCATGCCTCAATGTCTGAAATAACCATCAATGCTACAGCAAAACTGCACTCTTCTGTCATTGCCTGGGCTGCTATTCCTGCTAGGGTCAAAAGGACAGCGCACATCAGGAAAGAGAAACTGTATAGAAGCTAATATATATATATATATATATATATATATATATATATATATATACACACACACACACACACACACGTATGGGTGTGTGTATAACGTATATCCTCTGGCTACAAAGGTGCCTCGCCAGCCATAGGGAGCTGGATTCCTGACCTCAACGCCCCCCCCCACGCCTCAGGTACAGGACCTCCATTTTTGTTGGATTTCATCTCAGCTGGCTCATCTCAGCTGGCCATCCAGCCGCATCTTAATGCCCTGCAGGTCCATAGCCAGGATTTTGTGGCTTGTGGGGCAATTTTTTTTTTCTGGAGGGGCTGAAGTTCTCAGTGCAGAAAGAAAAGCCATTTAGCCAATCGAAAGCTGTTCCCAGGATAGGTCTCTAGATTGCAAGCTGTCAACCATTTCAGACGACATTCCCATCCCGCACTTTTCCCATCAGGTTCAGCACTCTGTCAGGCTCCCACAGCAATCAGCACCAACAACTCGCTTCTTTGGGAAAAGGAAGTTTATTGATCAGTATTGGTAGGGCTGTGGTGGCTCAAGTGGTTAAGACGCTGAACTGCAGGCTGTGGAAGGTCAGTAGTTCAGCAGTTCGAGACCCGAGAGTGCCGCATGACGGAGTGAGCTCCCGTCTCTAGTTCCAGCTCCTGCCAGCCTAGCAGTTCGAAAGCAAGAAATTGCAAATAGATAAATAGGTACCACTTCGGTGGGAAGGGAACAGCATTCCATGCGCCTTGGTGTTTAGTCATGCCGGCCACATGACCACGGAAATATCTTTGGACAGCGCTGGCTCTTCAGCTTTGAAACGGAGATGAGCACCGCAACCCAAGAGTCAGATTCAACTGGCTTTCCAGCAAAGGAACCTTTACCTTTACCTATTGGGTAGGGCATCTGTACTTCAGGTTCTGTGCTGAAACTGAGGGGGAAAGCGCGGGGTGGGAGTGATACACTGGATTCCAAGCAGGCCAGGGGGTGGGAGAGAGCCAGGGAAGGTAGCTAGCGGGACCCCGCCAGAATCATGATGGTTTCAGTGTAACCAGAGAAGATGCTACCAAGGTCAGGCTCATAAACTACAGATAAGAGCCTGGGCACAGACAGCAGGAAAACGAAAGTAACATCCCAAGGGATTCATTCCCCGTCTCCGCCCCTCCCCCCGGCCTCCTCCATCACCCTCCACAATACACGGCCGTGAGCTGGCCCTCAGCTGCTGCAAGTTAATCACTTCTGCCAGCCTAAGCAACAGTTCTGGCAACAAGCTGGCAGGTGGGGGTGATGACTTCTGTAGTCAAGAAAGCTAACAGGCAGAAAAACTCTCTTAAAGAAGACCAGTTTCTGGACAGAGTTAGATGGGATCATAGAGGTCACCTACTCCAACCCCCTTGCTCAGTGCAGCAATTAGCCAACTACAGCCCCCCACTCTGCTTAAAGGAGTGCATGCCTTTAAAAAAATGTTTAACAATGACTGAAAAAAGTATTTGCTGGATAAATTCTTGTGGGGCCTGTGCCTTTAAGAAAGGGGACAGAGCCCCCAAAAGCCACACCGCAGCTATGGGCCTGATGCCCTGTCCAAATTATCTGGGGCAGAGTCCAGCCAGCCAGCCAGCCAGCCAGCCATCAACAGATAGCGCTGGGTGTCACTAGCATACTGGTGACAACCCAGCCCAAATCCCTGGAACAACTGGTGACGGGATGCATATAAAGTTAACATTGGAGAAAGATTGCCCCCTGTAGCACTCTGCATCCCAGCGGGTATCACTGGACACCTTTTCCCCGAGCGACATCCTCTGTCCCCAACCATGAAGAAAGAAGGAAAACCATTGTAGAGCAGTACCCCATATTCCTATGTCGGCAGAGCAGTGGGTCAGAAGATCGTAATCAACCATGTTGAATGCTGCTGTCAAATCCAAAAGCAACCGCAGTGCCGACCCACCTCGATCCAGGTGTCTGCAGAGGTCATCCACGGGGCGACCAGGACGGTCTCCGTTTCACGGCCAGGGCGGAAGCGGGACCAGGAGGGATCCAGGGTGGAAGCCTCCTCCAGGAAGGCCTGGAGCTGCTCAGCCCCTGCTCTCTCAACCACCTTACCCAGAAATGGCAAATGGGAGGCCGGGCGGTAGTTGGCAAGGACTGCGGGGTCCAGAGATGGCTTTTGAAAGAGCAGACCTATCACTGCCTCTTTCAGCCCGACTGGGAATATCCCTGAAGACTGGGATATTCCCAACCAGCAGTCAGCATCTAGTTGAGGGCCAATCCACGTCCACGCTAGTGTTGGCATCACCCTTGTTCTTGGGCCCTCTTGGTGGGAAAACTAGCAGGCGCTGAGACTGGAGCGCCACCCAGTCCAAATGGAGACCAGTGGACCACCACATTCTGGCCAGCACGAGTCGCCACAACCTCCGGAGCCCCCGCGATTCATGGTTCTCCTGGCTCAGCCATGACTGCCCCCACCCCCCCAGCCCTCTGGCTCCCTCCTGTAACTCTGGTGAATCGTTTGCCCAGGGGTCGTATGAGGAATTTGGCAGAGTGTCAAAGAGTTATTTAGGACAATTTGAAAAGGTTTCTTTGGACCGAAAGGAGGGTGAAGGTGCTCTGGCAAAACCTCGGCTTTCCCCTGCTTTGTGAGAGAATCGGCAAAAGGTGCTTTCTGTTCCTTGAATGAAAAGCGGCACCCACCAAAACGGATCCTGTCAACATTCCTTATTAGAAACATACAAAGTGTGGCCCTCCTTTCCATCCGGTCACTGAATTATCTCTCTTTGGCATTCCAGTGTAAGCCCAGGAAGGCTTGTATGTGTGTGTGTGTTAAAAATAAGTAAAAAACATTATAAATTGTTTTGCGTGATGATAAAAGAGATGCTAATGGATGCCCTACAGCTTTAGAACTTGCAAATAGGCATGAATGAATCATTCAGTTGCTATGATACTGTTTGTTTATTTCTCTCCTACCACTTCTTATGCACAGGACATCTCACAATACACAAAATCTTCAAATTAATGCACTGCATGTAATGCGGAGATCACCACGACTATCCAGCAATCATTTTAAGTAAAATCATACTATACTGAGCCCTCAAAGCAATTGCTTTCATTGTGCTTTTCATTTCCCCCCCCAAAGGTTAAATTAACTCATAGACGAAGCATTGCCAGGGCCACAGAGCCAGGTGGGTCGCCCTGGTTGGTCTGAAGCAGCAGAACAAAGTCTGAGTCCAGTGGGGGGGGGGGCACGCCTTTGAGACCAACGAAGCTTAAATCTGGGTTGTGTGCAAGCACACTTTTCCAGATAAACTGAAACAGACTTCCTCGAGCCTTACATATACGCAGGGCTCTTCTTGTAGCAGGGACTCCTTTGCATATTAGGCGACACACCCGCAATGTAGCAAATCCTCCAAGAGCTAACAGAGCTCTTCTTACAGGGGCTACTGCAAGCTCTTGGAGGATTGGCTACATTAGACACCTAATATGCAAAGGAGTTCCTGCTGCAAAAAGAGCCCTGCATTTAGGTAAAGGGGGGGTGTTAGTTGCCAGGAAGGGCTAATTAGAGTAAAGACGCATCAGTAACTGAGTGATAAGTATAGCTAAGATTGGATTAATGCAGTTGGTAAGACCTGTGGATAACAGCAAATTAGCATACAGATAATAAAAGAGTTAACAGATGTGAGAATTAAGTTTGAGTCCAGTGATACCTTTAAAGACCAACAAAGTTTAATTCTGGGTATAAGTGAGAATGTACAGTGAGATAAGAACCCGTTATCGTTATTAAGTCCTGGGGGTTCCATTATTGTCCTTCCTGGCAACTAACACCCCCCACCCTCTCTCTACCTATATGTTTGAGGAAGTCTGTTTTAATGTATCTGTAGAAGAGTGCATCTACACACGCTAAGTCACTCAGTTCTCACATATGTTCTCTCTGCCTTTACATAATGGTTGACGACATCTTATTTCACTGTATTCTGTCTTCATCTGAAGAAGTGTGCACGCACGCGTCAGCTGATACCCAGAATTAAACTTAGTTGGTCACTGGGCTCAAACTTTGTTCTGCTGCAGCCACAGTCACCCATACTGCCTGCAATTTCAGTGGACATCTAAACCATTGTGTCTGGCCACAGTCAGGAGGTCGCTGACTCTTGTGGTTATCTGCTACAGGCCCAAATGGACTCCAGGGCCTTCAGGTCAGGGCTTTCTTATGCGGTCTGTGGTGTCCTCTGAAGCACCAGGTATCTGGGCCGCAGCCACGGGAATGGCCCACATTTCAGAGACTCTCCGCGTTTCCCCAGAGGAGCTATAACCAGCATCACAGCCACATCAGGATAACTCTGAAGACAGCGGTGAGAGTCCTGAAGGCAAGGCAGATCACCCGCTTGGACTTGGAGGAGGACGCCACGGCTGGTGCTCTGGGTGCCTGCAGCATCCTGCGTAGCGTCCGTGAGGGCAGAGGAGCCAGCTTGTCCAGTCAAAACCCGCTGCTATCGAACGCCTCCCTTTAGCCAGCCAGGCAGCAGTGGGCGTTGTGGCCAGAGCTCTCCCGTGAAGGGGCCTGGGAGGAGAGCAGCTTCTTCCACCAGGTCCCCAGGCGAAGGTGACAAGCAGAACAGGGCGTGTGCAGGAGAGCGGGTCCCACGCCAGCCCCCATGGGCCCTGATGGGAACCCACGCTCTGAGCAAGCATGGACGCTGCTGGGATATTTGCTGGCCCAGGTGCTTTCCCTTTTTTTAAATCCTGGGCACCTGCACAGTCCAGACAAGTGTCTCTTGCTCTTGGCTTCTGTGTTAGTGCTCCACTGTTGCCTTAGTGAACCCCACATCTGCCAGTTTGGTGTAGTGGGGAGGAGCGCAGACTCTAGTCTGGGAGAACCGGGTTTGATTCCCCACTCCTCCTCCTCCACATGGAGCTGCTGATGTGAGCTTGGGTCAGTCACGGCTTTCTCAGAGCTGTTCTCTCATGAACAGTTCTTGAAACAGCTCTCTCAGCCCCTCCGACCTCACAGGGGAGGGGAAGGGAAAGGCTGCCCTGAGACTCCTTCAGGTAGGGAAGGACGGGGCATAAATCCAGTCTCTTCTCTCTCCTCTTCATCACTGAGACTCGTAAGGAGGAGGGAGGTCCCTGGGGCAGCCTGAGGCTTAACTCCTAAGTGGCGGGGGGGGGAGGCACCCAGAGGGGGGAAAGAGGACTTTGCTACTGGCTGCGTAGGAAAGATTGGCAGACGGGGGATGCGTGCACGAGGAGGGGGACGGTCTGGAAGGGGAGGTGCCTTGCTGAGAATAAGAAGCTCCTCCTCCAGAAGATCTGAGATGCCCTCAGCGTCTATGGTGTGCCAAGAGAGGTGGCGCACGCGGTCGGTCGGGCTCCCACGTGGCAACCCGAGCTTCGCAGCCACAACAACAGAAGCAGAGGATCCTAGAACTCGCCAGTCAGCCAGTTCGGATCCTAAAGGGAACCAATGAGGGACAGGGGCAATGTAAATAAACGGGAGTGGGGGGTGTTGGGTGTGATTGGAACGGGAATATATGCAGACCTTCGGGTCCCGCAAGTATCTCAAGTTCTCCATTTAACTAATAAAGTATGAGCTGAAACCGCTCCTCCGCGCATCAGTCTCAGTACTTTATACTGTCAGTCACCCTTTCCCAAAGCATTCCCACACCACAAGCAAGGGACGCTTGTAGCTATGAGTTTCCCTTCCAAACACACATGTTCATGTACTGAGAGACTGAGCTAGCAAGTATTCTCTGAAGCACTGATTTTATTTCTCTGAGAAAACCAAGCATGGTGGGAGAATTAATAAGGAAGAAGACTGCACTTGTTTTCAAAGATTATTTTG
Organism: Gekko gecko; assembly: GCA_029375565.1. Classification (NCBI taxonomy): domain Eukaryota; kingdom Metazoa; phylum Chordata; class Lepidosauria; order Squamata; family Gekkonidae; genus Gekko; species Gekko gecko. The sequence goes on along the minus strand of JAPDNY010000014.1, from coordinate 67,265,735 downwards.
GGAAGCAGCTAAACTTAGACCATTTCTGCAGTAGTGAAATTTACTGCATTGACATTTTTAAAACTGTGCATTAAGTGAAATTTTCCACAGTGGATTTTTCCTCACCAGGAGCAAACCCGAAGTTTCCTCCTTCTTACCCCGCATTTTCAGAATTTGTTAAAACTGGGGATTCCAAAAATGTGGGGTAAGAAGGAGAAAACTTCAGGTTTGCACCTGGTGAGGAAAAATCTACTGCAGAAAATGTCACATAACACACAGTTTCAAAAACATCAATGCGGGGAATATTACTTCTGCAGAAATGGTCAGAGATGGTGAGAAAGGTGGCAGCTGACATTTGGCTTAGCTGAGAGCAGCCAGAAAACCTCTGAAGAGGCTCTGGGCTTCAGCGCCCCTTCCCACCCCTCACCTGACCGCCGGCAAATGGGCTGCTCACCCAGTGACAATCCCAAACCAGAGGAAAGGCATGCAAGAGGGCTCTTGGGAAAGCATGCAGGGGTCCTACTCAGCAGCAGGAAAGTAAACAAGCAGCAGACAAAAACCAGTTTGTTTTGGTCACCTCCTGTACTAACCTGGGTTTATTTGACAAACTTTGATTTAAACAAATCCCTGTTTACCATGCCACCTGAATGCAACCAGTCTTTCTCCTAACTGCATAACTGAGCAACAGAATGGCAGATAAGATTCAGTGCTTTCACTACCAGATGCATGAAGCGGCTGAGGTTAAATATGTAATCTTTCTTTAAAATCTGCCTCCATTCCTGAGGATTGGAAGGTAGCTAATGTCACTCCCATCTTTAAAAAGGGCTCCAGGGGAGATCCAGGAAATTACAGGCCAGTCAGTCTGACATCGATACCGGGTAAGTTGGTGGAAGCTGTTATTAAGGAAAGAATTAGTAGGCACATTGATGAACAAAAACTATTGAGGCAGACTCAGCATGGGTTCTGTAAGGGAAGATCTTGTCTCACTAACCTGTTAGTGTTTTTTGAGGGAGTGAACAAACATGTGGACAAGGGGGACCCAATAGATATTATTTACCTTGACTTCCGGAAAGCTTTTGATACAGTTCCTCATCAAAGGCTCCTAAGTAAGCTCAATAGTCATGGGATAAAAGGACAAGTCCTCTTGTGGATCAAAAACTGGCTTATAAATAGGAAACAGAGAGTTGAGTATAAATGGGAAACTTTCTCAGTGGAGGGTGGTAAGCAGTGGGGTACCACAGGGATCAGTACTCGGTCCCATGCTTTTTAACTTGTTTATTAACGATTTGGAATTGGGAGTAAGCAGTGATGTGGCTAAATTTGCAGATGACACGAAGTTGTTCAGGGTGGTGAAAACCAGGGAGGATTGTGAGGCACTCCAAAGGGATCTGTTGAGGATGGGTGAGTGGGCGTCAATGTGGCAAATGGGGTTCAATGTGGCCAAGTGCAAAGTGATGCACATTGGAGCCAAAAATCCTAAATATAAATACACGTTGATGGGGTCTGATCTGGCAGAGACTGACCAAGAGAGAGATCTTGGAGTCGTAGTGCATAACTCGCTGAAAATGTCTACACAATGTGTAGCTGCAATAAAGAAGGCCAACGCTATGCTGGAGATTATTAGGAAGGGAATTGATAACAAATCAGCCAGTATCATCATGCCCCTGTATAAATCATTGGTGCGACCTCATTTGGAATACTGTGTACAGTTCTGGTCGCCACATCTCAAAAAGGATATTATAGCATTGGAAAAAGTGCAGAGAAGGGCAACTAGAATGATAAAAGGGTTGGAACACCTTCCCTATGAAGAAAGGTTAAAATGCTTGGGGCTCTTTAGCTTGGAGAAACGACGGCTGAGGGGTGACATGATTGAGGTTTATAAGATTATGAATGGGATTGAGCAGGTTGAGAAAGAAGTACTTTTCTCCCTTTCTCACAATACAAGAACTCGTGGGCACTCTATGAAATTGCTGAGCAGTCGGGTTAGAACAGATAAAAGGAAATACTTCTTCACCCAAAGAGTGATTAACATATGGAATTCACTGCCACAGGAGGTCGTGGCAGCTGCAAGCATGGACAGTTTCAAGAGGAAATTAGATAAACATATGGAGCAGAAGTCCACCAGTGGCTATTAGCCACAGGGTATAGAATGAGAACTCTCAGTCTGGGGCAGGTGATGCACTCTATTCTTGGTGCTGGAGGGGGCAGCAGTGGGAGGGCTTCTGGTGCCCTGGCCCCACTGCTGGACCTCCTGATGGCACCTGGTATATTTTGGCCGCTGTGTGACAGAGTGTTGGACTAGATGGGCCATTGGCCTGATTCAACATTGGCTTCTCTTATGTTCTTATGTTCTTAAATCCAACGAAGACGGAGGCTCGGAGGCTCTGTATCTGAGCCATGGGGGGGATGGGAATCAGGCTCCCAACCCTGGGCGGGGCACCGTTGTCGCCAGTGCCGAGGGTGAAGAGCCTGGGGGCGGTCCTGGATGCCTTGCTTGCAATGGTGGCCCAGGTAACCATGGCCTCTAGATCGGCCTTTTACCATCTTCAACTGGTCAGGCAGCCAGTTCCTTGTTTCTCCTCCTAGGACTTTGCTACAGGGATCCAAGCAATGGTCACTTCCAGGTTAGATTACTGTAACACACTCTATGCGGGGCTGCCCTTGAACCTGACCCGGAAATTGCAGCTAGTGCAAAATGCAGTGGCACGCCTGCTGACTGTATTTTCCTCCTGGGGAAACATTGTTGCCAATTTCCAGGTGAGGAATAAATAAATGGAAGTACAGCAAAGAGGATTGTGCATATAACAACACAGTCAAAAACTGTAACACTGTACACCCCAAAATTCTTGACACTTGATTCAAAGCGTTCTTATATTAACAGTGTAGTACTCCAAATAACATTCAGAGCCATTCCAAAGACACCAATGTAAATAGTCCAATACAGCTCAACAGATTCCTAACAGTTAGTAAATGTCCACAAAACTAAGAGGAGTAACAGTTGATAGATGTCCACAAAACATAGTTGCTAAGAGGTGCGGTGACGGACCGCCTAGGTTCCCATCCATTTCTTTTCAGGATTCTGTCAGGCCACCTCCAGCAATGGAGCACCAAGATCTACATATTTCTCTACAACAGTCTATATCTATTCCAACCGGCTAGAATAACAGAGAGACATAGACTGCTGAATAGGAATCTGTTGAACTGTATTGGACTATTTACATTGGTGTCTTTGGTATGGATCTGAAAGATAATTTAGAATACTACACTATTAATATAAGAATGTTTTGAATCAAGTGTCAAGAATTTTGGGGGACAGTGTTATAGTTTTTGACTATGTTGTTATATGCACAATCTCCAGGTGACGGCTGGAGATCACTCAGAATTACAACTGCTCTCCTGACAGCAGAGATCAGTTCCCCTGGAGAAAATGGTGGAACTCTGTGTCATTATACCCTGCAGAGGTGGCCCTCCTGTGACAGCCAGTGTGACGCTTCAGAGCTGCTTTGGTCCCCATTGTGGAGAAAGACTGTACTTTTCCTAGGTAGAAGCTGCAGGGTGGGGGAGGAGATAGAAATCTGAAGTCAGAGGGGCAGATAACAGTACATTGAGGGTTGGCTGGGAAGGAGACAGGGCTGCCAATTCCAGGATGGGAAATTCCTGGAGATTTCAGCGATGGAGCCTGGAGAGGGTGGGGCTTGAGGAGGGGTGGGACCTCAGACAGGTACAAAACCATAGACTCCACCCTCCAAGCCAGCCATTTCCTCCTGAGTAACCACTGTTGCCAATCTCCAGGTGAGGGCTGGAGATCACTCAGAATTACAGCTGTTCTTCAGATAGTATAGGTCAGTTCCCCTGGAGAAAATGGTGGACACTGTGTCATACCCTGCTGAGGTCACCACAACAAACTGAAGTTGAGTGTTCAAGGTTGGGGCACCCACCCAGAGCCTCTGTCTAGAGCTTGTATTTATTTCCACAACAGGTCTTATTCCTAGTTTAGTATATGAACAGATATTCCACCGACCCTCTGCAGGTGATACAAGTGGGAAGTTTAATTACCCCTAAATTCTCTCTTTCACTCTCAGTTGTTCTTAACACTCATACTTAATGTTACACATGGCTATCAGCTGACATCTTTAGATCTGAGAGCTTGCAAGTGTGAAAACAGCTGCGACAGTAACTGCTTTGTAATCACAACTATCAAGCTGTCATGTCAGCTTTCTACCTCTAATTTGTCTTAAGAGTGTATGGAATGCAGATAACAAAAGGCTACATTCAGAAATGAGTAATAAATGCAAGATTGCAAGATTTCACAAAACAATCAATGAAAACAGGGTTTTTTGGTTGTTTTTTAAAGATGTGGCATATACTCAGTGTCTCTACCTGGAATAAAGTGGGTCAAGTACAGATTCTATTGCCTTTTATTACAAGTATATGATGATGTGTAGGCAGTGCTATTCGTAATTACTAGAAAGGAGAAAAAGCAAGCATATGCTAGAAAACAGCATACCTGTTAGCTCTACTTGCGTTACTACCAGCAATCTTGTATGATGGGCAGAAATTCAAAAGCTGAAGCTTTTCCCAACGATGATGCACTGGAAAGGAACGCTTCCCCCCATTTCTTTTCTCTTGTGCTCCAGTTACTCAGGATTCCTACGGGGGGAGCCAAAGGGGAACATCCCTTTCCCCGCTTGTTGTTTTTGTCTGTGTGTGTGTGTGTGTTTATTCCTTCCTGTGCCCTACTGCTTCTCTCTCTGTGTGTGTTGCTCCTCTTTGTGCTGCTGCTTCTGTGTGTGCGCGTGTGTGTATTTCCCCACCCCTCCTCCAGCGGGCGGGCGTGTGCCTGGCTCCATCGCCTGCGGCAGCCATTCTGTGTTTGGATCCACCTTCTGTGAGAGCCAAAGATGCACACAGGCTCAACAAGATTGGGGACTCCTGTTGCAGCCGCAAACCACACGGTACAAAAACCAGAGGGAGCAAATGCAAAGGAAGGCAAGTACAGCTTTTCTCACCTCTAGATGACAAGCCACACTCACTGACATTCCCTCTTCTATGCAACTGCTGGAAGTAGACCAGGGACATCATGACATTATGCCTTCATTTCACTAGAACAGACTCCTTTGATAATGTTCAGAAGTGCACCAGCTCACACAGTAAGCCAAGGAAGACATTACAAGGCAGGTAGTTACCAGATCCCTTTGCTTCCTTTCTACCCCCTTCTTCCACCTTACGGCTCCATATTCCAACTCATGAATTCGGGGGGGGGTGAATGGTAGCTGTGATCACCTCCCTCTGGGCTCATCCTCCCCCTGCAGCAGGTATCCAAACACACGGAGAGGCTTCCAGCCAGCCGCCTCCCTGACTCCCTCAGCCACAGAAGTCCCGGCCAAACAAGGGCAAAGACTGACCCCCCTCCCCAGGTGCCCATTCCCCCCCCCCGGGGCACAGGGGCAGACTTCCCAGGGGTGCTGAGACAAAAATGCACACCCCCTCACACAACCACAGCTGGTCCCTCGCACAACTCAGTTTGTGCCTTTTAAAGCCATAAAGGGCCACTTGCTCTTTTAAGTTAGAAAAGAGAGCAAAGAATTAGAGAACATCGTATCATTTGCCACACAGCTGCTTGCATCTGAACAGATGAACGGCAAGGTCCAAGGCCAATAACTGGTGCCCAGAACAGGAAGTCTGAGCACAAAACGATTTAACAACTATACATCGCAGTGCCAGCCTGGAACTTTCAGAGCAGCCTAAGTAAAACTCTGCTTGGGGTAGAGACCCTAGCATTCACCGAAAAATAAGGCCATTCTACAAAACATTAAGCCCTCAGGATGTGACAAGCTAGAAACCAAATAAAATATCTCAGCAAAACATCATGGTTAAGGGACAGAAGTCTACACTGTGAACGATATCACATATTTATAATGCCTCTTTCAAGGCAGTGTAGCGTAGTCCCTGAATACCGACTGCCACAGAATCGACACTCACCATGAATCTATGCAAAGCTGATACCAATGCCAGGGCCACTGCCAGCATGCCTGATGGTGAGGCAGCTGCCAAGGTCTTGGGGCCGACCTGCTGCTGCCCCCTACCCGCTCGCCTGCCCAGCTGACCACGGGCTTCTTGTGAGCTCTCCCACCACCCACCCACCCACCCTTCCAGCCACACGCACTGCCCATCACAGTGTCAGAGCATACTGGAAGAACTGGACGGGTAGGCAGTGGGTGTGAAGAACGCAGGCAGGTGGGCAGGGAGCTGTGAGCCAGGAAGTCACAGTGGCAAGCAGAGGAGGGGAGGGGAGCCCAGGCACACTCTGCCCAGGGACCACCAAGACCTGGAATCAGCCCTGATCGTCACTAACCCAGTGTTCAAAGAGTCATGAAATACAGTAAGGCAAACCATCTCATCAGAACATCAACAACCAATCTTAACACAGCACTGCCCAATTTGATTCCCCAAACCAACAGATCAGCATATCACAAAAAGGGGGGTAATGGTCTAATCTGAAAATGTGACGTGAAGTTGCGCCTCCTTACACACAGTGCAGTCCTAAACAGAGTTCCACCATTCTAAGGCAATGGGGTTAGGAGGGTACACATCTGCTTAGTCTTGCTCCTGTAGCTTCCTAAACCTCAGAAGTAAAGTTGCTTTGTTTAGGAGAGCAGTGCTTTAATCCCTTCTGAAGAGAGCATGTGGAATATTAAAATATCGATAAGCGATAAGAGACTTCTCGTACTCATAAGAAAGCTATATTCTTCTGCTACCTGCAAAATCCTGTGTGTTAAAACAGGGCTGCATCTTAGCTCCTATTTCATTTGTTTCTTAATGATCTTGCTCCCTTTAGCTGAAGTTAACTGTCATTATCAGGAATGGGCCCCGTTCATGTTGCAGTGTTGCTCTAGGCCAGGGGTAGCCAAACTTGCTCAATGTAAGAGACACATAGAAAAAACATCAGATGTTTGAGAGCTGCAAGACATGAACAAATATTACACATGCATTTTTATTTTAAAATATGCAAATTTGCTTTTTATTAACATCAAATGAGACTGACAGAAATAAAAACAGAAGGGGTCAAAACAGATATTGATAATTATGGTATTTGTCTGCTAATGGTATTTGTCTAAGAGAGAGGGGAAAAGAGAGAAAGGTGGAAAGAAGGAATGGGAGGTGGGAAGAGAGAAAGAGAGAGAGAAAGAACCAAGAAAGAGAAATAGATGGGAGAGAGGGGGAGGAAGGGTGGGAGGGTGAAAAAGTGTGCCTTCCCTTTGGTTCCCCAGCTGCCCCGCCGGGAGCCACACAATGAGCGTGAAAGAGCCAGATGTGGCGCCTGAGCCACAGTTTGGCCAGCCCTGTTCTATGCGGATGATGCTGTATTATTGTCTTGCTCCAGAATTGGCCTTAAACGCTTATTGAATAGATGTCTTCTTTTTTCCTCAATCAACAAAATACATTTGAATTTTGAGAAATTTGCTACATCGTGGAAAATGCATAAATGGGCAATTGGAGGGAAAGAAACAGAACAAGTTAAATGCCTTAGGTATTTGGGCTTGCAATTTCAGTATAATGCATCAGTCAACTCAATGCAGATCAGCGGCCAATGCAGCCAACATTAGTGCTTCAGCTGTATCACACTTTTTGTTTAGCAAAGGGAATCAATTCATCCCAGCTGCACTAAAAGTTTTTGTAGGCAAAGTGATTTCCCAACTATTGTATGGAATTCCAGTCTGGATAAGGGCCTTCAAGGTGTGCAACCTAAGCTCTTATGGGAAACCACAGGTATTCCATTGCTGCGTTCCTAACCCTCACCCTAAACCCTTTGCTTAGAAACTGGTCTAAATTTAGTAGAAAGAAGAGAGCGGCTCATGGCGATTAAGTTCTGGTTGTGTTTGCATTATTACGTGGACACTGGGAGTTTCGTTTAGCAAATGTTCACCGAGCCCAATATCTCTAACTGGTCAGCTTTATATTGAGGGGGGGAAATCCTGGCCTTTGTCATTTCCCTAGATTTGCTGGCCATGCTCCCTTTCGCAAGTGCGTACTTGTTAAGCAAATGCAGAATCCTCAGCGCTGAAGCTCAAAAGCTTTATAGTTTGACTAACGAGTCCTGTTCCCCTCTCAGTTTTGAGGTTCCTCTTACTGCAGGTTGGATGGCTTCTTACTTCATCCCTTTTACAAGTCCCCCAAACTCGGAGAACCTCCTCCCTAGCAAGACTCAATGCTACGCCATCAGCAGTTCTATATGGTAGATTTAATGAGACTGCATACCTAGCTAGGAATCATAGAATGTTAGAGCTGGAAGGGACCTTGCAGGTCATCTAGTCCAACCCCCTGCACTCTGCAGGAGCATAGTCGAAAGATAGCCCTACAACATACCCGAAAGATGGCTGTCCAGCCTCCACTTGAAAACATCCAGTGAAGGAACATCCACCACCTCCCAAGGCAGTCTGTTCCACTGCTCAACCACTCTTACAGTTAGGAAGTTTCTCCTGATATTTAGCCGGTAACGACTCCCTTGTAAGTTCCACCCATTAGATCTAGTCTTGCAGTCTGGAACAAGAGAGAATAGATCTGCTCCATCTTCTACATGACAGCCCTTCAAATATTTGAAGACTGCAATCATGTCCCCTCTAAGCCTCATCTTTCCCAGGCTATACATACCCAACTCTTTCAGCCTTTCCTCATAAGACTTGGATTCCAATCCTCTCACCATTCTGGTTGCACTCCTTTGGACACGCTTGAGCTTGTCAACAGATAAACAGATAAAAGGAAATACTTTTTCACCCAAAGAGTGATTAACATATGGAATTCACTGCCACAGGAGGTGGTGGCAGCTACAAGCATGGACAGTTTCAAGAGGGAATTAGATAAGCATATGGAGCAGAAGTCCATCAGTGGCTATTAGCCACAGGGTATAGATGGGAACTCTCAGTCTGGGGCAGGTGATGCACTCTATTCTTGGTGCTGGAGGGGGCAGCAGTGGGAGGGCTTCTAGTGTCCTGGTCCCACTGCTGGACCTCCTGATGGCACCTGGTATATTTTGGCCGCTGTGTGACAGAGTGTTGGACTAGATGGGCCATTGGCCTGATTCAACATTGGCTTCTCTTATGTTCTTATGTTCTTAACATCCTTCCGAAAATGTGGTGCCCAAAACTGGACACAGTACTCCAGGTGAGGCCTGACCATAGCAGAATAGAGCGGGACTACTACCTCCCGTGATCTGGACACAATGCTTTTCTATTAATGCACCCTAAGGACTTGTCTCTGTAATTCCAGCTGCGTCAAATCGATGCCACACATACTCCTCCACCGCTAGTTATATGCAGACTTGCGTGCTAAACATTTAAACTTGTTTTAGCTGGAATCCTGGGCTCTTCTAATCACATTAAGGTTTATCATCTCCTGAATGATCGCTTACCTGAAATTACTGAGAAGGGAGCCCTGTTTTTAGAGTCTGCAATAAGAGTCCATCAGGAAATGTTACAGTATTAATTTTCTCTTTTAAATACTTTTATATAGTTGGCTATAAGGAAGGCCGAGCACCGAAGAATAGATCGTTTTGAACTAAGGTGCTGGAGAAGACTCTTGAGAGTCCCCTGGACTGCAAGGAGATCAAATCAGTCAATCCTAAAAGAAATCAACCCCGACTGTTCCCTGGAAGCCCAGATACTGAAGCTGAAGCTCAAATACTTTGGCCACCCAATGAGAAGGGAGCACTCACTGGAGAAGAAGACCCTGATGCTGGGAATGACTGAAGGTCAAAGAAGGGGACGGTAAAGGATGAGATGGCTAGACAGTGTTATCAAGGCAGCAAACATGAAGCTGAGCAAACTCCGGAGGACAGCGGAAGACAGGAGGGCCTGGCGTGATGCAAGGGCGTAGACTTTGCAATTTCCCGGGGGGGGCTGGGGCTGGGCCAGAGGCATTGCTAAGTCATTAAAAGAACTGGGACCCAGTGTCATCATAGGGAGGAGCCAGTGACACCACAGGCCATTATCTATGGAGGTGGAACTATGTGGCATTTAGGGAGGGGCTCCCCAGAAAATTAGGGTGGCCTGGGAACCCCTGGGAACCCCCATAGCAATGCCCCTGGGTTGGGCTAACCCCAGGAACAGGTGCCTTCTTAGCACACTGCTTAGAAACTCCACCTTAAAATGCAGCACAGATTCTATTGCTAGGGACTGTTTTTCCACTCTGGGAACTGTCATTACAGTCCTAGAATAGCCTATCTGGACCCAAAAACCTTATTGGAAAAACCATTCTGCATTTTCTTTGCAACTTTTTTGGGCTGCAGTGTATTTCAGCAGAGCCCATGCAAGTCAACTGGCATTCCTGGCTCCCATTACCTCCAATGGGCCTTCAAGCCTCTCCCATTATTTCCAATGGGCAATCCTGTCATTCCTTTTAGTACATGCAGTTGGTTGCCCCTTTGAAACTACCACAGCATTTTAAGTAACAGCAAAACGAAGAGCATGAACATAGAGTGCACATCCCTTACCAATGCTCTCTCTAGGCTGCACACAGACCAAAAGGAAATTTTAAAAGGCCTCTGATCTGCATGCCCCCCATCTTGTTCATGCAGGTGGGCTTACAATTTAAAAATGAAACGGAGATTGAAAGAAAAGCAGCCCACCCCCCACTACCATGAAAAAAAACAACTGTTCTCAATCAAGGCTATATAGACCTAAGTTAAATACACCCCTCCCCTGCTCCACCTGGCTGTTGTGCATCCTACATGAAGCAGGGTGATTCAGCAGATGCAAGCCAATGTCAGTGGTCTGCATCCACCATACAGAAGAACCAGAGCTTCCAGTTTCAGCACTGGAGCTGGGGGTGCCAGCCTCCAGGTGGGACCTGGGGACCCCCTGGAATTACAGTTCATTTTCAGACTACAAAAATTAGTTTCCCTGAAGAAAATGGATGTTCTGGAGGGTGGACTCTATGGCATTGTACCCCATTGAGGTCCCAGTCCTCCCCAGGCTCCATCCCCAAATCTCCAGGAGTTACCCAATCTGTATTGGGCCACCCCTCACCCGCCATCCCCCAGAGGTGGACAGGGAGAACCTGGCAACCCTAACTAGGGATGTTTTAACAAGGGATGGAGGGAGGCGAGAGGTGGAAAGAAAGCAAATAGATGGGAAGAGAGGAAGGAAGGAAGGAAAGAAGGGGGGAGGGAGGGGAGCAATGAAAAGAAAGAAAATAGAAATCCCTCTCCATAATTTATCCAGGAGTTCAGGGGAGAGTTGGTCTTGAATGTATGCATTTAAACTCTTCGAGGTTTCACCTGCCCTCCCCCCTCTCCCTTCATGGGCTGTGTGTGCGATTTCAGTGATTGTAAACTGCTGATTCCTGGCTTTCCTAATATCCTCTCTCTGTCAAGGGAAGGGGTGGAGCTCAACAAAGAACTCAGTAGAGTCTCCTCTTGGAGGAAATAAAAGGCTCTGGTGGCACAAGGCCGCAGGAAAGGTGCCCGGGCACCCAGCTGCCCAGAGATCCTCCATGGATGCTGGCCTCCCCCCCTCCTGACCTCCCTGCGTGGCTCTGCAAGGCAAGCCTTGTGTGTGTGGGGAAACAGAAGAACAAGTGCACAGGGCGCCCAGCCGTCCCAAGGCTGGCAATCCTCCATGGATGCTGGCCTCCCCCCAACCTCCTCACATGGTTCTCTGCAAGGCAAACCTTGCAAGGAGTGGAAAAACAACAGCAGCAGCACGAGGCTGCAGGAAAGGTGCCCAAGAGTCCAGCCGCCCCAAGGCAGGCAAACCTCCATGGATGCTGGCCTCCCCCCCCACTTCCCCCACCTCCTGACCTCCTGCAAGCCTTGCAGGGAGAGAGGGGAAAAAGGGTGCAGGGTGCCCAGCCTCCCCGAGGCCAGCAATCCTCCAAGGATACCAGCCTCTCCCCCAACCTCCTCGCATGGCTCTCTGCAAGGCAAGCCTTGCAGGGAGCAGGAAAACAAGAGCAGCGGCACAAGGCCACAGGAAAGGTGCTTGGGCACCCAGCCACCCCGAGGCTTGCCTCAGCCAGCCAGCCTGGGCACTCTCTGCCTAGTGCCCACCACCCCACCCCTGAAAACATCACCCCCTCGCTGGAGCCCCAGGACAGCTTCTTACCTTTCTGCGCGGGAAAGCTGAAAGCACTGAAAACATGTGCAGCCCCCAGCTCCACCAGGCCCAACTGAGGGTTTCTAGGAGTTGGGGCTTAGCTTTCAGGAAGCAAGCCCTGAGTTTCCTGCCATCCCACCTGAAGTCTCAGAAAGCGGAGGGGAAAAACCCCTCCGCTTTCAAAATGGGTTGGGGGTGGCGTGGGGTGGTAGTGGCAAGGCTTGTGAGCCTGGTTGCCCGGGGGGGGGCTCAGTCACCCCTGGAAAATTTCGGAGGTAGCCTCAGCCCTCAAGCCCCCCTGAAGTTGACACCTATGGCGTGATGTGGTCCATGGGATTGTGAAGAACTGAAGTCCATGGTCCATGGTATTGTGAAGTGGCTGAACAACAACAACAGCATGTGGCTATGTACCACCCACCCCCCATTCAACTGCTGTTTGTAGTATTTGTACCTTCTAAGTGAACTTGCTTTGCCCACATCATCACCACAGAATAAGCACACTAATGCCTCATGCCGATGCTGATGTTTCTTCTGTAAGTCAGTATATGCTTTGCAAAGTTATGCTCCTCCCCCTTTTAAAAAATCCACACTGATGAAGGGCTCTGAGGGTCTGAGAAGTCTGCGTCACTTTCAGGGTTTTCAGTGATTTTCTGCTTGGATTTCCCTTGGGATCTGTGGCAGCTACCTAAAACTTCTGTTTCTACCTTTTGTAATATTTTACAGCTAGAATAACATCCATTTATTTGTGAACCATCATGAAGAGGCAAAGTTTTAAACACAAGATTAAGCATACAGACATTATATTTTGATGACTATCCAAAAATGTATCTAGATTTTAGTAGACCTAAAGTCCTTAGTAATACAAATTGCTAATTTCAAGCAGGAATTTTAAGAAATTAAATACAGAAAGGGACAGGAGCACAGCTAGGAACTGCGGTACTTTAGAGGGTCATCCAAAAGCTTCCGCTCTCCCTGTGTGGCACTGACAACCAACTATGCCATGTGTTTCCAACAGGAAAATACTGGAGAATTTGTTCATTTGGAACTTCTTCAGACACCCAAATAGGAACAGGAAGCAATCCGGGATTACAGTAAAAGAATATGAGGACAATCAAGGGAGGAATAAGCAGCTGTCACACTCAGATTCAAACTAGTCGCTGGCATTTTTCCTAGAACTTGTGAAGTCCTGGTAGTGCAGATTTTACACAAAAGAAGCAGAGCTGGCAACAGCACCAGGTCCTTTTGTTACTTAATTTATGGCTATTCCTTCTTTCTCCAGATCTTCAGTTCCCCCTAGAACACAGTTAGATTCAGCCCACTCAAGTAAACTAAAGAGGATGAACTGGCTGATTTATTTCATGCAACAAAACCAGTTAGTCCTTTTCACTACTTCCCTAGCTCCACACTCTAGGATGAGGTAGCCTGTCCAGTATGAACAGTGGCCTAAAGACTGTGCCAGCTCTGGGGTGCTGCTCACTTCTCATGAGTCCCGAGGCAATAAAACTAGAGCTACAGACCCAGGTTACAGATGTGATTCTCTGCTTCAAGGGGACTAACAGACCAATGTTTCCTGGATGTGCTCCACCTAGTAATGCACTTGGAAATGAACAACTGTGTGAAACCACCAGGGGTAACAGATATTTCTAGGCCTTGAATCTTAGCAGTCTGAATAGGGCAGAAGTGTAAACTCAAGATCAAAAACCCTGGGTTAAAGTACCGCCTCAGCCATCAGAGTTCAGAAGGGGTCCCTGAGACAAGCCACCATTCCCCTCCCCCCCTCTCTCTCTCTCTCACACACACACACAAACAGAGAAAACATGCATCCAAAGTGTTTTGAACATTCCGGATTGCTATATAAATGCTATCCTACTTGCATTTTGGGGGAAGTTAAGCCTGAGTTGCTCCCAGTTAAGTGTGAATAAAGATTACAGCTCACAGTTATGATTATGCTTATTATTAGCAAGATAATTATTACCAAGATAATCTGCTAGATACCAGGGCCATGATCACACACACTAAATAATCCACTTTCAATGCACTTTCCAACTGGATGTTACTGTGTAAACTGGCAAAATCCAGTTGGAAAGAGCACTGAAAGTGGATTGAACAGAAGATCTGACTTCACTTACCATGAAGCTTCCTTCTCAGTGGTCTAGGAGTTGGACATTCCTTACTCCTGGGATTAGGCTCCTCCTCCTGAAGCAGGGTCAGTCTTGCTGACTGATCCAGATGGGGGAGGGGCCTATCCCCTGGAGACACCTCAGTCGTCTCCAAGCCATGAAGTTCCCCCTCAGTCTGTTCCACTGGAAGATACACTTCTCAACTGTAATCAACATGGTTGCAACTCAGCATTAACCTATAACCCTTAACTGTGTAGAATCCATACGGATACAATCACACCCTGTCCACCTCAAAGCCAGACACTTCAACTGGGTGGGTAGGAATGTCCCACTCCTTGACCACTGAGAAGGAAGCGTCATGGTAAGTGAAGTCAAATCTTCCATTCTCCAGTAGTCCAGGACTGGGACATTCCTTACTCCTGGGACATAAAAGAGCAGTCTTTCCCCCGGGGGAGGGCCGTTCAGCCTCTAGGTCCACAGGGTATGCTGTGGCACATGGAACCCGGACCACTAGCCCACCTCTTGACCACCATGCCCAGTAGCCTGGCCAGCACCAGCACCTCCGTTTTGGTTTTCAGCAGCACCTCTGTCATCAGAGACCTAATTTTCATTTGTTTCTCCACAGATATGAACACTTTGGCCAGAAGTGTGTCAATCTATACTTTCAGATGTATGAGAACCTGGGTTGGTTGTAAATTGCTCTTTGTCATATTTACTACAAAGTAAATACTCCCCTAGCATTTCTACTGTTAGATTGGAGGCTTCCAAACTGTGTTGGAAGGATGGCGCCTTGACCAGAATGTCGTCGAGATAAGGAAACTGGGCCACCCCCTGCAGATGGAGGTGAGCAGTCAGGGCCACCAATACTTCGGTGAACAGATTGACTCTCATGTAGAGAATGTTTATGCATCTTAGCCAAAAGGCCGAGAAGCTTCTCCAATGATGGATGGTTTTATTATATATAATTCCCCCACTATTAAGATCCATGAGAAGGGGAAAGGCTGCAGGGGCCTTGCCGTTGCCATTAAGAGCAGCCTCCATGTAGGGGCTGAAATGTTGCCACACAAGTGTGAAAATCTCACACGGGCATTGTTCCTGAAAGCCCCCCCGCTTGGGAATTCTGCTTTGTATCAATGTCTACTTTCCATCTAAAGGCAATTCTAGGAAAAATAATGATTCAAGCTGGGACAAATTATCTGCATTATTGCAAAGGTTAATGGTTCAGTTCCCAAAAGTGCATGTTATTCTAGGAGGAGATTTTAATGCCAGAACTGGTTTAGGAAACAACGATCTAAACGATGGAGGAGAGAACAGGAATGAGGGCTTGACAGTGGAAGAAAGGGCACAACAGGATCTGGTGATCAATAAAGCTGGCAGGAAGTTTTTGGCGTTACTGTCAACGTTCAACTTATATTTGTTGAATGGCTCAGGTATTGACGTCTCAGGAGGAGCCTCCACATATGTCTCTGCCTCTCGGGCTAGTCTGACAGATTATCCGGCAGTCTCTATGGAACTTGCAAAGGAAATATACTCTTTTGAGGTGTCAGACACAGCCTACAGTGATCATAATCCATTAAGAATCACTTTTGGCTGTCAGGGGGAATCACCCAAAATACATAGGAGACCCATCTGGTCTGCCCGAATCCAAAATCTAATCGTCCCAGTCTTGAATAGTGAGGGATATATACAGGAAATCATGGACTCTAGCCAAAATGACTTTGATGTAATTGATTGTTATGAACAAATCACACATCGTTCAAAATCCTTATGGGCAGCCAATGCAGTGTCCTCAGCACACGCTGGATGTGGTCCCGTATAGAGAGACCCATCAACAGCCTGGCCGCAGCATTCTGCACTAGCTGCAGCTTCCGGACCTGAGACAAGGGCAGCCCCATGTAGAGAGCGCTGCAGTAGTCTAACCTCGAGGTGATCATTGCGTGGATCACTGTTGCCAGGTCATTGTGTTCGAGGAAGGGAACCAACTGCCTAATCAACTGTAGGTGGTAAAAGGCCGCCTTGGCAGTGGCTGCTACCTGGGCCTCCATTGTTAAGGAGGCATCCAGGAGCACTCCCAAACTCCTGACCCTCGGCACTGGCATCAGCGGTGCCCCACCGAAGGTCAGTAGTGGGATCCCTACTCCCGACCCGCTCCGACTCAAGCACAGGACCTCCGTCTTTGTTGGATTCAATTTCAATCGTCTCAGTCTAAGCCAGCCCACCACTTCCTGTAGCACCCGCTCCAGGTCATCTGGGGTGGAGTCGGACCGGCCGCCCAACAACAGATATAGTTGGGTGTCATCAGCATACTGGTGACAACCCACCCTGTGCCTCCGGGCAATCTGGGTGAGGGGGTGCCTCTGGGACGTCTGATCCCCTAACGCCACCCTCTGTCCCCACCTTGGAGAAAGGAAACAAGCCATTGTAAGGTAAGCCCTTGGATTCCAGTGTCGGCGAGGCGGTGGATCAGTAACTGGTGGTTACTGACGGCAGCAAACGCCGTTGACAGATCCAACAGCACCAGTACCATGCTTCCTTGATCCAGATGCCTTCAGAGGTCATCTGTGAGGGCGACCAGTGCCATCTCCGCCCCATGACCCGGCCGGAAGCCAGACTGGAACAGGTCCATTATGGAAGTGTCATCCATAAAGTTCTGCAACTGAATCACTGCCACCCTCTCCAGTACTTTGCCCAAATAGGGCAAGCTGGAAACTGGCCGATAGTTGGCCAATTCAGCTGAATCCAGTGATGGTTTTTTCAAGAGAGGGCGGACCATCGCTTCCTTGAGTGCCCCCAGGAACAGCCCCTCATCAAAGGACTTGTTGATAATATCCCTGAGGGGACCTCGCAACCCCTCATGGCCAGCTGCACGTGGTTGGGCATACTGTTGAGAGCAATCTGTCAACTTCCTCAAGACTGAGTGGACTGAAATAATCCAGAATAGAACCAGAAGACGTGTACTCAAGTTTACTCACTGTCTCAACTGTGGACGGGAGATCATGGTGAAGCAGCAGGACTTTATCTGCAAAATAGCTCGCAAAAGCCTCACAGCTGATATCCAATTCCCTAACATTTGGTCTGCCCTGTGGCAGCTCTGTTAATGACTGAATAGTTCTAAATAATTGTGCCGGGCATGAGCTAGCAGACGCAACCATGGCTGCGTAGAAATGTCTCTTCACGGCTTTGACTGCCATCTCATAGGATCTCATAAACGTCCTATAGGATGCTCTTGATGCCACATCACGGGTGCACCGCCACCATCTCTCTAGTCAACTGAGCCCTCGTTTCATTTGTCACAGCTCCTCAGTAAACCAAGGAGCCCGCTTAGAGCAAGGGCGCAGAGGACGTCGGGGGCGATCTCTTCGATGGCTGCCGAAAGCCAGCCATACCAGTCCTTGACAAGCTCATCTAATGATCCACCAGGGGGCATGGGATCCCACAGAGCCATCTGGAATCACTGAGGGCCCATTTGGCTTCACAGGCGAGCCAAAATACTCTCGCTGCCTAAATGGGATCAGAGTGACACTTTCACACAGGCCTTCTGGGCATGGTGGTTCCGACCATGGCACTGCCGAGGCAGTAATCCAGTCCAGTGTAACCCCCACCATGAAGATCAAGTTGAGCGTATGCCCGGCCTGGTGAGTAGGGGCCGTTACATATTGGGTGAGCCCTAGTGCTGCCATGGATGACACCAGGTCCATCGCCGGTGCAGAGGCTGCATCATTGGCATGGACACTGAAGTCACCCAAGACTATCAGCCTAGGGTACTCCACTGCCCAGCCAGACATGGCCTCAACCAGAGATGGCAGGCTATTGGCTGGTGTGTTACGTGGCCGGTACACCAACCAAATAGCCAAACTCTCCCCAGCTTCCCACACCGTGCCCGAGCACTCAATGACCGCAAGCTTCAATGGCAAGAGAGCCCTGTAGGAGTAAGCCTCCCGAATGACCAGCACCATGCCTCTCCCCTGCCCCTCGGTCCTTGATTGGTGAAGGACCGCAAACCCGGGTGGAGCCAACTGGGAAAGAGCTACTGTCTCCCCGTCTTGCACCCAGGTTTCGGTCACACATGCCAGATCCATGCCCTGCTCTAGCAGGTAATCCCAAAGGATTGTGGTCTTATTATTTATGGACCTGGCATTGCACAGCACCAATGTTGGATGGGGGTCCATAATCCCAGCCCCTCTGTCTGCCACTCTCGGGATGGGACTCAGGCTGGAAGGGGGCTGAGCTCCTCTGTTTCTCCGCCTCCTTCCTTGATTTCTTGCCTGCTCCCACCACTATACCTTCCCTGCTCCATGAGCACTGGTATCCCTGGTCCAGTTGTCATCCTTGCAGGTGGCCTTCACAGTGCCTTCACAGTGCCACAGGCCAACCCTAGGATTAGCTGGTAGATAAAATACACCACTGGGATGCCACAGATGGTGTTCAATTGTTTCCCTACCAATAACCCAATCAGCTAACCTCACTAAACATCAAACAAGCAGCCTATAACCAAATTTCAATAGGTAACTCATTAACCAGATCAAAACTCTAACATTAAGTTTCTAGGCATAAATACCTGGCTACTAAAACTACCTAACTAAGCCCTACCCACCCTGACCCGCCCTTCTTGGTACCTCCTCTACAAAAGAACTGCTCTACAAAGCTAGTGGGGGCAACAGTGAAATTTTTCTTTTCCAAGGATGGTGGCATGGTTGACCCTGTGATCAAGTTGTTTGACAGCAAGGTGATCCCCAGCTTACTGTATGGGATTGAAATATGGGGCTGGGGAGAGCAGATTCTGGATCCATTGGAAACAATTCAAAATAATTTTATGAGACAGATCCTGGTGTTGCCTAAGGGCTCTCCTATGGTTTTAATGAGGGCTGAGCTCAGTATCCTGTCCTTGAAAGCCAGGGCTAATCTGAGAGTCCTGTCTTATTGGAAGAAAGGCCTAGAACGCTCTCAGGACTCACTAGGAAGTAAAAGTCTTTACTTTGTCTTAAAACTTGTCAAGACCTATAATGAATATCTGGGCCTTATACAATCAAAGTACGTTATCCCAAATGATCTGTTAACAGCTAACAGTTCAAGGCAGGAGTTGACGGAATGGGTATTTAACATGGATGGGAAATTAGATAGTAATGCAATCAATCTAGAGTGGCCCCTTTCTTCAAATTATTTTAAAAAGACCATACCAGGTCATCTTACCTAAAGACTTTAACAACAATAAAATTAAAGGTTGGCGTTTACCAACTTAAGATTTCAAGCCATGCCCTCTATGGTTCGCACCAGCTATTTCCTAAGGGTCCCTGCCCCCTTATGACTTTGTAGGTGTGGCATGGGAGAAGTAGATGATTTGACCCATTACATTTTGAGATGCCCTCTTCTTTTGCTCCCCCAAAATAAATTTATCACTAGTATCTTATCTCTGCAGGAAGGAGTTTCAGATATGGAAAAAGTTATGGTTTTGCTTGCAGGTAAAGATCCGTATGTTTCTAATAGAATTGCTTTAGTGGCTAGATCAATTAGATCAAACTGTATGGAAATGACCACGAACTTATTTGGCTCTGTATTTATATGACCTTGTTGGATATTAATTTAATTTGTATTTACTTTGGAGTTTCATTATGTGGGATTTTATGCACTGTTTTCTGTATTGTTATGACCAATGGTCAACACCATAAATGATTATTACTACACTCTCGGAGAAGATTTTAAACCAAAAGGCAGAGCTCAGTATTGATAATGACGCTTGTTATAAGCAAAATGGAGGAATCTGCAGTGTGATTCCCTTATGGAGATATGTAGATAGGCCTCTATATGGAGATATGTCAGGAAATCCTTTTCCTGAATGGCTGAGAGAACAGATTTCAGCATCTCCATCTGAAACTTCTTTGTTTTTATATGTTCATTCAGCCATTTCAGGTCCAGGATTGCCCTGACATCCCCATCCTTCTTCAGCACTCTTTGGTTCCTTTGGAGCTCTGAAACCCTGTTTTATGGTCCCTATGTTCAATAGATGCTGAATGGCACTTCCCAGTAACAGATGCTTCTCTATTGACAGATTTTGAGGGATTCAAAGAATGTGATCTCTGGGAAAGATGCAGAACTCCAGGGCATACCTTTGGAATATGGTGTATAGCACCCATTGGTCCGTCACCATCTCCTTCCAGTGTTGTGCAAAGAACTGTTAGCAACCTCCTATCTCCTGGGATTCCTCTGCATCAGCATAGCCATACTGTTGATCCCTTCTTGGTGCTTTTGGCACCTTGGTCACCTTTACTGAGTGTTATGTCTGCTGACCGCCAGTAGGCACCAGCAACCCTTACCAGAGCTTGACTCTCAGAGACAATAGGGACTAGGGTCCTGAAACCTCAAGAGGGCACCAATAGGAACCTTGGAGGGAAGTTTAAACCCACCAATGGGACCTGGGGGTGGTCCACGGGGACTGTATATAGTTGGCCATCTGGCCGGTATTCGCTGTTCTGTTGTGTGTACTAGTAAACTATGAGCTAACAATCACACTGTGTCCTGGTTCTTCATGTGTCAAACCCACTACACAACAATGGTGATGAGGATGGGATCCTGCTGAGCTGGCCGGGCTGCTAAGCATCCGAGGAAGACCAGGAACCGCCGCTGCTTCAACCGATGAACACCGAAGGCGAGCAATCTGCTTCCCCACAACATCCACGCAGCACGATGGCAGTCGCTCCGGGATCAGGACTGGTCCCTCTGTTTGACCCCACCAAGCCGCAGCACTGGGAAGCCTGGGTCAAGGGACTCAAGTCCATTTTGATATTTTATGAGGTCACTGATGAAGGAAGAAAGAGGGGCCTCCTTGCCGGCTCCTGTGGGCCCGCGACCGTGGAGCTGGCTCGCAACTTGCTCTCCCCCACCAAGCTATCGGAGGGAACATTTGAGCAGATCACCAAGGTGCTCCAGGACCAATTTGTTCCCCGACCATCGGAGATTGCGTGTCACGTGGTTTTCCACTCCCAGCAACAGCAACCACGGGAGTCGGTCACTGCGTACTTGGCTGAGCTCTGCCGGCTCGCCTCAGACTGCACCTTTGGGGCCCAACTGGACACAGCCCTCCACGACCAATTAGTTTGAAGGCTGAGTGATGAGAAGTTCCAGCGGCAGATCCTCGAGGATGAAAAGTGTTCCCTGGCATCTGTCCTCTCCACTGCCACCGCCTGGGAGAGGAACCATCCCTCCACAATGACCGCCACGTACCAGGCAAACCTCGACCACATCAACCCCAACCAGGAGGAAGTCCACCGCATGCAGCAATCCATCCAATGCCAAGATCCAGCGCCAGCAACTCGCTCCATTCCCCTCCACTACCAGGGTCGCCAGGAATGCGTGAGTTGTGGGGATAAGCATGACCAGAAAACCTGCCGGTTCTGGGACACCAACTGCCACAATTGAGGCCGCTTAGGGCACATCTCTCGGGCCTGCCGTTCCTGGGGGTCCAGAGCCCAGCAGGCACAAACACAGCCCCATCAGAAAGCGGATGCCCACTACAAGGACAAAGAAGCCAAGGAGGAGCTCTACCTACTCGCAGTCGATCCAGCTGAACAGATACTGAGGCTTCCGAGCCAGTCCTCTGCACTATAGAGCTCGATTCCAGTTCCGCGGCCTCCATTATCTCGGAGGCAACACTTAAGAGACTCTGCCCCTGAGGGAGGCCCCGCCTGCGCCCCTCTGTCCTTACCCTGACAGACTTTCAAAGGAACTGCATTCCGATAAAGGGTGTGGGAAGCTTCCATGTCCAGGACAAAGGCCACCTGGACTTAATTGTGGTCGCAGAGGACCTGGTCAGCCTCCTAGGGTGTGCATAGTTTGCCCCCTTGGGAATATCAATTGAAGGGGTACAGCTGTGCGCCTTGCAGGATTTCCGCGAGGTCTGCGACAAGTTCCTGTCTGTTTTCGATGATACCTTGGGTCGTTATACGGGGCCACCGGTGTTGCTGCAACTCGACCCAAACATGGCCCCCATCCACATGCATTCCAGGACAGTTCCATTCACGTTGCGACCAAAAATTAATGCAGAACTGGACCGTCTCATTGGGCAGGGAGTCCTGGAACCAGTCTCCCACGCCGCGTGGGAGACCCCCATCGTCATCCCAGTTAAGCCAAATGGGGACATTTTTCGACCAGCACTGATCGCTGCAGCAACGCCTGCTGAATTTGCCACCCAGCTGCGCACTGTCCTCCACCGTTTCCATGAAGTGGGCCTAAAAGTGAAGCAGGAGAAGTGCCTCCTAGGGGTTCCATCCATGGACTTTTTGGGCTTCATGGTCGATGCAGACGGCCTCCATCCAGCTAGGGACAAGATAAAGGCCCTCCCACATCCAAGGCGAAACTCCAGGCGTTCCTCAATCTATTGAACTTCTACCACACCTTCCTCCCCCACAAGGTGGCGGTAGAGAAGCCCTTGCATCGCCTCCTGGACAAGCATGTCCCTTGGTCATGGCGCCCCTGTGAGGCTGCCACCTTCAAGGGGGTCAAAGCACTGCTGATTTCTAATAAAGTTCTGGCGCATTTTGATGAGTCCCTGCCAGTGGGTCTGGCCTGTGACGCATCCCCCTATGGCGTCGGCGCAGTGTTGGCCCACCACCTCCTAGACAGCCAGGAGATGCCTGTCACCTACTACTCGAGGACGCTGTCTGCAGCAGAGTGGAACTATGCCCAGATTGACTGGGAGGGCCTGGCGACAGTGGCCGGGTAAAAAAATTTCATGACTTTGTGTAAGGCCAGCCTTTCACCATTGTCATGGATCATCGCCCCCTCCTCGGCATCTGATCACTGGACTCTGCAGGTCCTTTCCCCGATGGTCCTGTGGTGGTTCATTTTCTTGTCCGGCTACTCCTACACCCTGCTGCATCGCCTGGGCAAGGCTATGGGCCATGCCAACGCCCTTAGCCACCTGCCCTTGCCATACGTGGAGGCTGACCTGGCTCCAGCCCACCATGTTCTACAGATAGAGGATCTTCCTGATTTGCTCCTCCAGGCGGCGGACATCGCCCACTGCTTAGCCAGGGACCCCATCATCTCCCAGGTTCTGGGCTGGGTGGTGAGGGGGTGGCCTGTGGTGGCCGAAGGACCCAAGCTCACAGCCTTTGCCACTCGCCGAGACGAATTGTCCATGTACAAGGGCTGTCTACTGTGGGGAGATAGGGTGGTCGTCCCCAGCGTACTATGTCACAGGGTCCTGCAAGCTCTACATGAGGTCCATCCTGGCATCATCCGGATGAAGGCACTGGCCCGCAGCTATGTATGGTGGCCAAGGATAGATGTGGAGGCGGAGGCTTGGATAAAGTGCTGCCAGACATGCCAGGCCATCAGACATCTGCCGAGCGCACCCATCCAAGAGGTGAAGAGACTGCAGTTTGCATCCAAGCCTGGGAATCCACCTGGACGCCATGGTCAATGCTCCATGTGGATTTCACTGGGCCATTCCACAGGCTATTGTTTTTAGTAATGGTGTACTCTTATTCATAATGATTGGAAATCAGCCTGGTCTCCACCACCTCCTCCAAAGCCAGTATCCGGGTACTCCGCAAAATCTTTGCCACCCACGTGTTGCCGGACACCATTGTATCAAACAATGGAATGGTGTTCACCTTGGAGGAATTCTAGGAGTTCCTCCGCAGCAATCTAATCAATCATGTAAGGTCTGCCCTGTTTCACCCCGCTACCAATGGCCAGGTGGAACTAATGGTGCGCACTGTCAAGGAAGCCCTCAGCCAGCTGATGGAGGGGAACTGGGAATTCTGTCCGGCGTGCTTCCTCCGGGTGCAACGGATCACCCCGGACCTGGTTAGCGGCCGCTACCCCGTGGAACTCCTCATGGGTCGGTGGCCTGCAATCCTCTTGAGCAGACTGCACCTGGACAGGGCCCCAGAATTGTGTAATCAGTGCAAGCAAAGGACGGCGCTGCGGGGATTCTTCCCAGATGACCCTGTCTACATCAGGAACTATGGCAGGGCCCCCGAATGGATTCCTGGCCAGGTCATCCAACCATGGGCCCTGTGTCCTACGAGGTCTCGAAAGATGGTGGACAGGTCCTGCGGAAGCATGTTGACCAGCTGCGCATGTGCATGCTCCCAGCTCCGGCAGAAGTCCCGGCCCCAAGGGACACAGAGGGGTGCTGCCAGACAGTCCAGAATAAGAAACTCCCAACAAGGGTTTGCAGGAGCAAGCCCCCGTTGCTGCAGCCGCCCCTGATGACAGAGGACCTGTCTCTGCCCTGGAACCAGTCAAGGCTCCACTGCCTCATCCTCCTAGTACTCCGGGGCACGGGGCAGGACAGGCCTCCCGACGTTCCAGTTCCACTGACCGCCACTAGGCACCAGCAACCTTTACCAGAGCTTGACTCTCAGAGACAATAGGGACTAGGATCCTGAAACCTCAAGAGGGCACCAATAGGAATGTTGGCAGGAAGTTTAAACCCGCCAACGGGACCTGGGGGTGGTCCACGGGGACTGTATATAGTTGGCCATCTGGCCAGTATTCGCTGTTCTGTTGTGTGTACTAGTAAACTATGAGCTAACAATCACCCTATGTCCTGGTTTTAAATCTGTCAAACCTACTACACAACACTGGGGAAGGAGGACTTATGGTCGTGGGCCCTGTGTTGCCATCTGCCTCTGAATGCCTTGGAGAAACCTGGCCTGTATGTCTTTTTGGCATCACGAAAGGACTGAAACCTCTTCCAGGGTTTAAAGTCCTTCTTTTTTGATGGTAGTGCCTTCTTTTTGTCTTTGTCTTCCACCAAATTTTTATCTAGAGCTTCTCCAAAGAGGTTAATGCTTTAAATGGGACTGCAGCGACTGTTGCTTGGGCCGATGAACCCACATCCCAGTTCCTGAGCCACTTGTTCCTTCTGGCTGCCACGCTGCGCATGCCACGGCTCTTGCGGCCTGCTGTAAAGCCTCAAGAGTGGCGTCAGCCGTGAATGCCGAAGCCAGGGCAATCTTTTTGAGTTCGTCTTTGAACTCCTTCGAGACCGCACTCGGAGCAGAGTCCAGGTCGGGTGCCCACGCATAAGCTGCTCTCGCAAACAGGGAACCAGCTGTGGACGCCCTCAACGAGCCAGAAGAGGCTTCAAAATCCCTGCGAAGAGCCTGCTCTAATCTTCTGTCACAGTGATCTCTGGGAAGCCCGTCTGCATCCATGGGAAGCACTGAATCTGAGGCCAGGCTGGTAATTGGTTCATCTACCTCTGGAGGCTTAACTCTCTTGGCAGCCTCTGGAGTCAGAGAATAAAATTTTGGGGGAACCTGATGATTAGCCTTTGGTCCAGTAGGATGTTCCCATTCAGCTGACATGATGCTGTGGAATGATAGAGGGGGTGGTATGCCTGATGGTGTTGCTGAGAACTTTGGCTTTAACTTCTCTGAACCTGCCTGAAAGTCTGGGTCAGCTTCCATTTTCTCTTTAGGTTTAGAGGCCATCTCTAGAGTTCTCAGCACCTTAAGGAGGAGCCAGGCATACAGCTCCTGGGGAAAGAGGTGAGACTGCACTGTGGGCACCTCTTCTCCTCTTCAGAAAGCTCTCCTTCCGCCTTATCTGATTCAGAGTCACCCTCCGGAACATCCAGCACAGGGCTGTGTTTTCCCAAGAAGGAAAATTCTTGTCTGCTCTTTTTTGTCCTGGTGGGTGAGCCAGAAGTACTTCTAGGTGTTCTCCCCCTCTTAGAGTGGGTCTGTTTAGGTTGCCTGCCCCATCCAAGGGCACCCCCATTTCATCAGGACCTTGCCTGACTTCCTAAATCATCCCTCTGAATTCTTTCCTCATTTCCAGCTTCAGCCACTGCAGAAGGTTGGATTTTGCCTTTTCCTCAGTTAAGCCCATATCCTGTGACTCTGAGGATTCCTGGGTGGACAGGGAAACTGTATATCTGGGCAAGACAAATCTGCTGATCGGACTCCCTTTCTTCTGGGAATCAGATGGACCACCTTCGTCCACCATTTCATAGACTCAGTACCCGTGGCAAAGTGAAAGTAGCTTGACATCAAGGAAGGGTCAAACAAAATGGCTGTTTCCACCTTTGCCCCGCCCACTCCAGAGCTTTCCCTCCTGTTCCTTTCCTCAGCAGCCCTCCCTGAAGACTGTCTGAGGAGGAAGCTTCTTTATTTTACTGAATTTTCTCCACAGCCCTGTGGAAAGAGAGAAGCCTTCTTTCAGGGGTAAAAAAGGAGGGTGGAGGATTTCCTCCCCCCACCACAGCCATGGGATCCAACTCCAAGGGGCTGCCAGGCATATGGGTCTACTCCACCGACACCTCAGGCTGCCCCAACGCTCCGTTTAATCCCCAGTTGCCTACCGGGGTTCAGAAGAGTGAGGCCCCCAGCAGGTATCTTCTTCTCGTCGTCTGTGCCAGGGGTTCTGACGCACAGGGAATATGCTGGATCACTCGGCAATGCCCTGGCACCTCTGCAGGTTCAACCGCATCCCTGTTGGAGCTCAGGGGAAAGAAACTCTCCAGCCAAGGGGGAGAGCCTGCGAGAGTCTGTGGCATAGCCGTGGCTGCTGGGGATCTCCCAGGGTCATCAGATCACCACCAGGGCTGGCTTGCTCACTAGGCGAACTAGGCATTCATCTAGAGTGTGCCAGCCCTCAGGGGCGCCAAAAGTCCCCCGCCAAAAAAACCGCCCCTTCCCAGGCTTGCCGCCGCGCCCCGCAGCTGCAGGGCACACAGGCAAGCCGGCGCTCAGATGGAAGAGACGGGTTTAAACCCCCGCCCCTTCCCTGGCTTACCAGTGCGCCCCGCAGCTGTGGGGCGCCTGCCAAGCCAGTGCTCAGATGGAAGGGAAGGGGGTTTAAACTTCCTTCCCTTCCTTGGCCCTTGCCAAGGAAAGAGCGCGGGGGGGGGGTGCAGAAGGTGTCCTTGCCTAGTGTGCAAAAACACCTGGGGCCGGCCCTGCTCACCTCATTCCCTGCCGCCGATTGCAGCGTGAAAAGAACCTCTGGGCCCTTAAACCCGCCGAATGTGGCATGAGTGGGCCCAGCCTCCAACTCTCCCGGTGGTTCTGGATCAGCTGCTCTATGCAGAGTGCCTCCAGCAAGGGGGCCGGGAAAACTGAGGCGGCTCCAGGGGACAGGCCCCTCCCCCATCTGGATCCATCAGCAAGACTGACCCTGCTTCGGGAGGAGGAGCCTAATCCCAGGACTAAGGAATGTCCCACTCCCGGACCACCGGAGAAAGTGGATCATTTAGCATGCATGATCGCAGCCCAGGAGAGCTTTATAATTTACCAAAAGAGGGCATGGATTTTTTCATGTTATGCTTCACTGGGGTGATTTCAGTAAAATTAATCATGTTCTGACTGAGTGTGTGTGTTGCATTCCTGACCAGGGAGGAAAAAACAGAAACCTGCACATCTTTGCAAGAAGGTATTTTTAAAAAAACAGAATCTGCATAATCTTCCCCCTTCCCTGTCAAGTGCGTTACTTTTATACTGCCTATTATGGCATATCGGTTATTTATAATATTATCTCACTACCAACACACTTTTACAAATAGGCACCAAATATTTTATAACACTTCACAGAAATACATTTAATTCCTGAAAGGTTATTTTCATCATTCAACCAAATGGCAACCATATCAACAAATAATTACAACACAGGCTGCTTGGAGAAGAGAGGAGGAGGAGGATGCATCCACCAACTTACCCCCCCGGCTGCTATCCCCCTGCAGCAGCACAGCCCTCTGCTCGCCGGAGGCCCCCCCAAGAGTTTTTGGGCTCACAGGGGGCTGATGGGGGAGATCATCCCGCTTGAGCTCCTTCTATTAGCACATCTGTGGGATCCAGTCCAGAACAGATGATTTCCCAACATCCTTTTTAGAGGTGTCAATTTAAAAATCACAATATCCCATCTGTGGTCCGCTGGTTGCTTTATGCTGATCTAACATTTCCGTCCAAGTGCAGACTTTGCATTAAAAAATCAGCCGTAGTGGTCTTCAGAGGCATCTGCAAGACCCCCCCCCCAGCTGATTTTTTAAATGCAGAGGTGAATTAGGCGGCTTTCCAGGCGGGTGCTTCCTAGGCCTTTTCTGGATCCCAGTTCACAGGGGGGGGGCGCAGGTGACTGAATGTGAGCCAGCCAACCAGGTCAACTGACAAAAATAAGCAGCCATTGAGGCCCAGGGTACCAAGATGCTGGGGGCCACGACAAGCTCTTTCCATCTTGGGGGGGCAGGGTCACAGCAAGGTCATCATGCCCAACACAGCTTGGGAATGCACCCAAGTTGCCTACAAACCACAAACATAATTCTCATTATTAATAAGAAAATACAGAAAGCATATTATAAAGCCTAAGGAAAGAGTATTGGGAGGAAGCAAAGAATTACAGTTATTCCATGATTACCTCAAAGTGAAGATCCTACCCTCCCAAATTAAACCCCACAGGGACTATGGTTTCTTGTCCAAGAAGGAAATGCCTTAAGTTAAAGTGATACTGGATACACAATTCAGTTAAGACCACCAAAAAGAACAGTGTGCATGCAATCATTTACATCCACTGGCAAGTTCTGTGCATGGAAAAGATTTCCATCTATGTAGCATAACTTCCTCAAGTCCCTATTCCTGATCTACCCAAAATGCTGTTCCTGGAGACACAAGATTACAGGAACAGCAAGGGAGGGGGGAGATGGTGGACTGCAGCAGTTGGGGACTCACCCCCCTTCATGAAAATCCTCTGGATCTAAGCCAACATATGATTCCAATACAGATTGTGAAATGCCCACTTTTTCATTTGAATGCTATGAATGCATGATGTGAGTAAGCAGAAAGAAGAGTTTCAAACAAAGAGTTTCAAAAAAAGCCCTTTGTCAGGAGCAAAATCTTTAGTATTACTCTTAGAGGATGAATGGATCCATGTTCTGCTACAGATAACTCCTCTGGTCATTGTGCAAATGTAATAATACAGGTCCTGCCCATGACAAAAGCATGGTCTGAAAAGCAAAGGACACCTGCAGATTTATTCAATACTAGCCTGATACCCGTGCTTCGCGACAGTATTTAAGTTCCGTAAATCCAGTTATAATACTGGTGATGTGAAGTCTGAAATGTAACGTTTGCTGTAGGATTCTAATGGAGAAGACTGTAGTGTCAAAAATGAAGTGAGACATATGTCCTTTTTTCCTCTCTGTAGACCACACTGGTGGTTCTGCCCTCAGGTGCCAGGATCACCAGGCTGCTTGGTGAGCTCACTCTGGAGCAGGCCACATAGAACTGTCCATTTAAGAAGCAGTCGTCTGTTAAGTCAACTCCTGCCACCTTCACGAAAGTGATGGCCTCTCTACTTGTCTTCCTGGATTGTTTTGCTCCTATGGAGACTGTGTTGTTCTGAGCACCTCAAGGTGATCTCGCTGGTACTTGGCCTGCGCAGCTCAGTGCCTTACAGGAGTACTATGTGCAAATGTCTTTGCCACATTCCTAAGTTGCCTCCTCCTTGTAGCGTTGGTGTATCTGGCTTGATGTTTGCCAGGAGCTTTCTTGGGGACAGGAAGAGCCCAAGCCCTATGAGGAAAGGCTGAGGGACTTGGGATTGTTCAGTCTGGAGAAGGGGAGGTTGCGGGGGGGACAGGATGGCTCTCCTTAAGTATTTGAAGGGCTGCGTCACTTGGAGCAGGGCAGGGAGCTGTTCCTGTTGGGAGCAGAGGATTCGCAATCATGGGTTTAAATTAATAGCAGGAAGGTACCAGCAAAATATGAGGAAAAACTTTTCTACAGTAAGAGTTGTGCAAGAGTGGAATCAGCTGCCTAGGGAGTTGGTGAGCTCCCCCTCACTGCTGCCAGTGGCTTTTAGCAGCGGCTAGACAAACACTGGACTGCGGTGGCTCAAGTGGTTAAGACGCTGAACTGCTGGCTGGGGAAGGTCAGTAGTTCAGCAGTTCGAGACCCAAGAGTGCTGCATGACGGAGTGAGCTCCCGTCTCTGGTTCCAGCTCCTGCCAACCTAGCAGTTCGAAAGCAAGAAATTGCAAGTAGATAAATAGGTACCACTTCGGTGGGAAGGTAACAGCGTTCCGTGCGCCTTGGTGTTTAGTCATGCCGGCCACAGGACCACGGAAACGTCTTCAGACAGTGCTGGCTCTTTGGCTTTGAAACGGAGATGAGCACCACAGCCCTAGAGTTGGATCCGACTGGCTTTTGAGCAAGGGAACCTTTACCTTTACCTTTACCTTTACAGGGATGCTCTAGATTGATCCTGCATTGAGCAGGGGGGTTGGACTAGATGGCCTGTTGGGTCCCTTCCAACTCTTTGATTCTATTCTGTGTGGATTCCTGCTGCTGCACGTATCTCAGAAATTGCCATGGTTGTTGACTGCCATGTATGCAGCATCACTTCCTAAAGGACCTCAAGACCAGCATATGTTGGTTAGAGGCAACTCCTAAGAGCAACATCCTGGCATCCTCTCTATGGCACCATCCAACTCAGTGTGAGAGGAGAAGGTTCAGGCAAAAAAGATCCATGACAGAATCACAACCACAAGCCCCATGGCGCAAGGGCCTTGCCCACTTTCCAGAAACACCGGGTGGATGCCCAGTTAGGACATGGTGCTCAGAAGTCATGGAAAAGAGCCACATGCAGGTCCCAAGCAAGTAAGCTGATATCTCTAATGTAGAGCTCTTCCAGCAATGGCAGCAGGGCTATTTTTGGGCTGAACTGCACCGGAACGGTGTTCCAGCTGCGTTCCAGCTTGGCCACAACCCCTGCTCCCAACAGCCTTCCAGTGGCCTGACTGAGCAGTCCTTGATCGGGCCACCAGAGCAAGAAGAAATATGGTAAGCCACGGGGGGGGGGGGCCTTGATCAGGGGTGGCTGGGCCATGGGGGTGGCTGGGGCTTGATTGGGGGTGGGCCACAGGGTGGGCTGCTGGAAGGCCCTGCATGCCTGATCTCCGGTCAGATATTGGGCACACGGAGCCCTTTCCCGCTGGCTCCCAGCACTTAAAGGGAGCTGGCTCCTAGCACTTAAAGGGAGCCAGAAGACCTCACATGCCCAATCTCCAAGCGGACTCGTTGAGTGAGACCATTTCCCCCTTTAAGTGAAGGGAGCCGGAGGCCCCTGCCCACTCGATCCTCTCTCCCTCTTCTCTCAGGAGGGGTGGGTGGGTAAATTGCAGGGGGGGGTGGCACCTTGATGGGGGGACTGCCCATCCCTTTGCCCTCTTTCCCTCCTTCTTTCCTTCTCTCTTTCTTTCTTTCCCTTCTTTCCTCCTCTCTTTCTTTCCCTCCTCTTTTCCTGCTCTCTTTCTCTTTCTCTTTCTTTCCCTCTTTCCTTCTCTCTTTCTGTCTTTCCTTCATTTTGCTCTCTCCTTCTTTCCATCCTTCTTTCTTTCCCCCTTTTTTACTTCTCTCCGTCTTTCCCTCCTTCTTCCCTTCTCTTTCTTTCCCTCTTTCCCTCCATTCTTTCTTTCTGTCCCCAGTTTCAATCTCTCTGCGTTTATTTGAAGACCAAAATGCAGTTTATACATGTACAAATGCACAGATGTAGGACCTTTTCCACACAACAGGACCAACTGGCACAGAGAGAACCCTTCATCTGTACAGTAATGCAAACTACTGTGCATTTCAAATACACATGTGGGTATTGAAAATGGAAACAGTGTACACAGTCCAATCCTGTCCCCTTTGAATTTTAATAGAATATCTGAGATCACCCATTTCTGGAAAATTCCTGAATGTTTGTTTGTTATTAAAAGGGTACATTTGAGGTCTTTTGCATTTCCTAATACTCTTCTTCTATTGTTCAGTAATTTTACATTTATCAAAGGTGCATCATTGTTTTTGGGGTCCTGGCCCTGATAAACTGTCCCACTTAACTCGATGGCATTAATCAAACTTGCCTTACGTTCGATAGATGGCAGCAGGCCATCTTCACAAACATCCCATTGGTATGTTTCCTGGCAGTAGCTCTCCAGAATGAAAGGGGGGTTGCATATTGGTGGAGAGTGTGGCACTGCAGATGAATGTGTCTGGTCTACTGCATTTGGGTAGGACCAGTTCTGTCACAAGGTAGAACAAGATAGTCACTTCCAGTGACACACTGCAGTGCCATTAACCATCTGGCAAAGAGAAAGACACTTTAACCAATTTATTTTACTAGCTGGACAGCAAGCTAGCTTTTGGGAGGACATTTGAGTTCGTCTGTTTCAGAGCCAAAGTGTTTTAGACCAGTGTGCAATTTGAGAACAGTATTGCATAAAAGAATCATAGTTTGGCTCTCCATGACCTCTACCACAACAGTCCACCCTATACCATGATGTTTAGTCTCCTAGTTTGCAGGGAACACATACAGAACACATGAAACTCTCTTATACTGAGTCAGACCATTGGACTATGAAAGTCAGCACTGTATACTCTGACAGGCAGTGACTCTCCAGGGTCTTTCAAATAACCTCCTACTTGAGTCTCTCTCTCTCTCTCTCTCCCTCCTTCTTTCCTTTAAAGAGTCTTCTTCTGAATGAGGTGGGGGCTGCAGCATGTGGGGCTGATTTCCCCCTCTCCCTCCCCTCCTGCTTGATTTAAAGGGCCCTCCAGTTGGTCAGCAGGCCACATGGTCCCCGCTGATCAGCTGAAGCCCTTTAAATTGGGCAGGAGGGGAGGGAGAGGGTGGCCAGGCGGGTTATTGCTCTTGAGGGTAAGGCTTGAGACTAGGGTTTCCCCAGCTGGCCAGGTAACCAGGGACAGACTGAAGCCCCCAGAAGCAGGGGAACCCTCACCCAGACTTGATGGTGGCAACCCTCACCAGCTGGGATTTTCAGCAAGTTCATTTTTCTGACCAAGATCAGACGGTGCTTTTTTCCTGTATTCCCCTGGATTCATAGAACATGCAAGTATTAATTTAGGACCTGTGCACATGCCCACTTCCACAACCCTTTTGTGTATTGTCTGAGTAGGAAATCCTAAGCATCAAGTATTAAGCAGCAAACTTCCACCCAGCGAAACAGAATCCTGGGACTTAAAGAAGGCTGAGCAGATGCGTCTTTGGTGCGCATCCTAAACCTTTTTGGAGCCACCATAAGCAGTTTACTGCACATTAATCCTGTCGCTATGTACATGTCCTGCTGTTAAGATTCTACCTGAAAGATCTGCAAACCTTGCCTGGCATCTTAATCCAAATATAGATTCAATTATATTTTGTTGTGACATGTTAGTTTCTTTCAATGAACTACAACCGGATTCTGTTTCAATTAACAGTTAGAGATACCTACATGCTAATTAAAAAACTACCTAGACATGGCAATTTCCGAAATCAGGATTTCAGATTTTAAAAAGGAGGAGGGCATCAGGTCTTGAAGGAACTCACTCTCAACAATAATCTCTTGGCAGTGATTCGTTTATTGAGAGATAAAGAGGTTTCAAGCATAGACGAATCTGTCAGAACTGACTCCCTTGGAGCCAGTTCTCAGTTATACACAATTCAAACAATCTCCCCCCAGTGGCCAAACCAATCACATCCCTACATCCAACCTGCCAAAATCTACGGTGCACTGTTAGCCCTCCTACAGCACCTGCAAATCTACGGTTAAATTATCTGCCAGACACTATCTAGCCATGTCTGGTGCTCAAGGTCAAGCACGCATACTTCCTACCAAGGGGAGGCCCCGCATGGACGCAGTCACAAGCCAGCATGACTCTCGGCAAAGCAACTTCACACACACACACACACACACAGTTCCCAGCCAGAGGGAAACAAGGCAGTGAGTTTACAGACAGGCAGGCAAGAAATATATGGCAAACGAGGTCCAAGTTTGACAGAGGGAGAGGAAACTGTTCATTCTTAACCTCAGTTTCCCTCCCCAAATTCTTAAAGACAGCTCCAAGATTATTCTAGTTCCCTTCACAGTTCTACCAAAATAGTGGAAAGGGGTGGGTGAAATTTGATTTGATTCTGTTTTCTCTTATGATGTTTAAATTATTCTTAACATATAGTTTAAATTTATTCTGAGATTTTTACAAGGTTATGGAAATAATCTTCCTAAAACTAATTTATATGATAGTCAAATGTAGATTTGCTCACAACTTTAATGTTAGTAGTTTTTTTCACTCACAAGGTAGAACTTCTGCTCACAACACTGTGGAGCTTATTTATTTTTATTTATTTATTCAATTTGTGCCCTGCCCTCCCTGCAAGGCAGGCTCAGGGCTGCTCACACTGATTAACAATTAAAATCCACATAAAATCATTTAAAGCACATCAATTATAAAGAGATCATAAATCATAAAGTGCTGGTGATGTTTCATTAGAGGGAACATTCCTAAAATCATTAGTTGCTGTAGATTTTCTGGGTTGTGTGGCCGTGGTCTTGGCATTGTAGGACCTGACATTTCACCAGTAGCTGTGACTGGCATCCTCAGAGGTATACTGGTAAAACCCAGAAAATCTACAGCAGCTAATGAACTCCAGCTGTGAAAGCCTTCGACAACATATTCCTAAGATCACTCTAGCAACTGCAAAATTTGTCTCAGTATTTTTAGCCCTTGCATCTAAAAAATACGAAATAAGTGTATTCTGCTGCTCAAGATTTGTGAATCAATGAACTTCTAAGGGTACAAAAAGAAAGAAAAAGGAAGCAAAGACATGATGCTGTTCAGAGTGCCGTGTGGACTAACAGGGACCAGCAAGAGTCAATGGGTTAAAGCCCTGTGCTTCTGTTCTTGCTTCTACACCTTTGGAGTTTGTTGGATAATGTAAAAATAAATAGAAACACTTCACTTTAAAGACAAGTTTGTGGCTATAAAGCATGCAAAGAATTAATGCTTTTGATACTCCAGTCTGAAACGCTGGTGTTGAAAATGACATGTAAATGACCATGATGTCATTTTGAGAAAGGTTTTGAAAGTCTTGGTACAACAAAAGGCTTATTTTTTTCTTCTTACTCTGAATAATTCTATATTAACAGGTACTTGCATCAAAATGACACAAATTACAGCATTTCATAGAATCACAGATTCACAGAATCATAAAGTTGGAAGGGATCATCTAGTCCAACCCTCTGCTGCACAAGGCAGGAAATTCACAACTACCCCCCCACACGCCCAGTGACCCCCTGCTCCATGCCCAGAAGATGGCAAAAACCGCTCCAGGACCTCTGGCCAAACTGGCCTTGGAGAAAATTGCTTCCTGGCCCCAAAGTAGTGATCAGGGTGGACCCCTGCTGCTTCTTTTTCTGTGAGGCAGATGTTCCCACCAAAATGCTAAACAGCTGTTCCTCACTCTGTGTGAGCAGCCCTTTGATAACATGTGGTAATAACCAGTTTATGACTTTCAGAGTGTCCCACCCCCTGTGATAGAGAAGATGTTTGGATTCTGCCCAGGCCAGAGATTTATTATAGACTAGGAACAAGGCCCATTGTGGAAATAAATACCAAAAGGCTCTAGAAAGAGGCTCTGGGTGGGTGCCCTGGCTTTGGGCACTCCGCGTCAATTTATTGTTGTCGGGTTGTGCCACCATGGTGTTTCGTTTTGCTTTTGGAATGTGCTCAGTGTATAGCTGCTGTGCTGCTTTGCCTATCTTATCGGCTCGCTGGCCTTGAACATTTCTTTCTCTCGGCACAAAGCCTCTGCTATCTCCCGCACACTTCTGAACCATTAAACACATCCCCGCGCTTATTACTGAGTGCTTATTGGCCTCCAGACATCAGGGGTTACTGTATGAACCCACTATAATTGTTCAAGCCATTTTGTATGCCTTATTCCTGACTCTGACATTCCTAGTAACTTCATATCGACTGATCAATAAACCTGAATCTTCTAAAGAACCTGGTGTTGATGCTGTGTTTTTGAAGTGCCTGACAGAGAGTCAGGAAACAATTATCCTCTACCTGTATTGTTGAAAAAATGAGCGGATCTGAAGAGAAACTACTGGTGCCGGTAACCACCACTACAGTTACCACCACTCCAGCGACTACAGTTACTCCAGTGACTATGGAGACGCCGGTGACTTCGCCCCCACCCTGCCGCTGCAGGTACCAGTATCCCTAGGCTTGGAGCTGGGAGCAGGAGGAGTAACATTTGAGAGACGTGTGGGATTCGAGCGGTCAACGTTTGATACAACAACTCAAGAGTCGTGGTCTTTGACTCCTGGGCCATCCAGGGAAAGCCACTACGAATATCGGCCACCCCATGAGACGGGAACATGCCCGAAACAGAGGGAAGAGAAAATGGATTGGGAGGATCACCTTGCCTGCATCGAACAGGCGCAAGACCAGATGGTTCAGGTGGTGGAGGAAGCCTTGATGAGCATCCCGGGAATGGTAGCACAACTGGTACAAGCCGAATTGCGCCTGCAGCAACAACAACCACAGCCCCGCGGCAGTTGCCTCCTCTGGCTGCCCCAGCTGATCAACAGATACTGGTGCCAGCCTCGGTCTCGGCCCCAGTCGTGCCAGTGCCGAGACCTCGAGTACCAGAGATCCTACCAAAGGGATTGCTAGATGCCAAGTTTGATGGCAATCCCGAGAAACTGGCCTTTTTCGTGGTGCAGGTGGAAAAGTTTATCCAGACATGGGGCCATCTGTTTCCGACCAAAGCCAGACAAGTTGGCCACATTACGGTGCAACTCAGAGGCGTGGCTGCAGATTGGTATGTGAGCCTACAGAACACG
Source organism: Gekko gecko (assembly GCA_029375565.1). NCBI lineage: Eukaryota > Metazoa > Chordata > Lepidosauria > Squamata > Gekkonidae > Gekko > Gekko gecko. The sequence goes on along the minus strand of JAPDNY010000014.1, from coordinate 67,228,930 downwards.
TGGTCCCCCAGCTGCAAGAGGTGGCCGCATTTCTGTGGGCTCTCTAAGCCAAGTACGAGGACCCACTGGAAAGTGACCATGCACAAAACTACCTACGCACCCTGAAGCAAGGCCAGCACATGGTCTGTGAGTACACGGATGAATTTGAGAGGTACACCTCCAAGGTCCAAGGCCGGCAGAACAGTACCTAGTGGGGCTACACCCCAAGGTTTGTGAAACCATCCTGTGCTGCATAAAGCCTATTACGTTCACTGCATGGGTGCAGGAAGCTGTGGATGCTGAAGCCCATCTCCAGATGATAAAGACAGACGGGTCTGCTCCAGCACTGCACACAGCCAGCGGGGTGAAACCAAAGCCCCCGAAACCGAAAGACGATACTCGGGAGATGTGCATGAAGCAGGGCCTTTGCCTGCATTGCAGAGAAGCCGGACATTTCATTGCAGATTGTTTCGGAGCCGTGGGAGCACTAGCTCTGGTTAAGACCAAGGGAAGAAGAAACCGGACACCACATTTAAGAAAGGAACCGCAAAGCTGAGAGTGCAGCGAGCCCCTCAATTTGGAATCGTGGATAAATGTTCAAGCTCATCCAGCAGTGAAGAAGAGGAGCCAGCGGGAAAAGGCTAGGAGCTGCTGTAAACGGCGCACAGCAGCAGGTCCAACCACCTCCAGCGCCACACACATTGAGCAATTACCCCTCCCTCTTCTTTGTTACAGTGACTGTGATGAACCTGGATTTAGGCACTCATGTGCGAGTACAAGCCCTAATCGACTCGGGGTCTGCGAGAGACTTGATCAACCCTTCCCTCGTCATGAGGTTGGGGGCTCTGGTAGTAAAACTGTCTGAGCCCATAGTGTTCACACAGATGGACAGTTCCTCTATGAAAGAACCCTGTAAATACCAGACTGGGGCCCTGAGGATGGGAGCTGGGGAGCATTGGGATTGCCCCTTTTTCATTACTCCGACAGCGTGGTTCCCCTTGGAACTGGGGAGCCCCTGGTTACACAATCACAATCCGTATATTTTATGGGATGAAGGGAGGGTGTGTTTTATCTCCCCCAAGTGCGCTGCTCATGGGTGGGATCCAAACTGGGGAGCAGCTCCTCCTGAAGAACCACTGAGGGCTTGCCTGGCAACGGAGGAGCTACAGACCATTCCCCCCCTACCGTGACTTATCCTGGGTATTTGAAGACGAAGAAGCAGACGAATTGCCTCCTCACCGTAACATGGATTGTGCCATTGAACTGTTACCAGGACATAAACTGCCCAAAGGTAAACTTTATGCCATGAGCCCAGCTGAGAAGGAGGAACTAAAGCGGTTCATTGACAAAAATTTAACCCAAGGGTTTATCCGCCCCACCACCTCTCCATTTGCTGCCCTGGTTTTATTCAGAAAAAAAAGGACGGGGTTCTCTGCCTCTGTGTGGATTACCAGGGGCTCAATGGCATATCATCCACTAATGCTTACACCCTCCCTCTCATCAAAGACTTGCTTGCAGAGGCGGCTAAGGGGAAAATCTTCTCTAAACTGGATTTGAGGGATGTGTATTTTCAAAGGAGAGTCACGGAGGGGGACGAATACAAGACTGCTTTTAATACCCCCTTGCGGCAGTAATGCCATTCGGTCTTCAGGGTGCGCCGAGGTTTTTCATGAATCTTATCAATGAAGTATTGCAGAAGCACTTTTTTAAGGGGGCCCTTGTTTACTTGGATGATGTCTTGCTGTACTCCTCTGATGAACAATCTCACATTCGCTTTGTGCGAAAAGTCCTACAAACTCTATACAAACATAAGCTTTTTGCTAAGCTGTTGAAATGTGACTTTCACAATTCAAAATTGACTTCTTGGGCAACTGCATTTCACAGAAGGGACTGGAAATGGACCCTGCCAAAGTGTGGGATGTCCTGGGGTGGGAAGTCCCTCGCAACAGACAGCAACTCCAATCATTCCTTGGTTTTTCGAATTTTTATAGAAATTTCATCACCAATTTCGACCAGGTCAGCCTCCCCCTCACAGATTTATTGAAAACTAAAGGGAAGGGCCCAAATAGCACAAAACCCAGTGCTAGGTTAGCATGGACTGATGAATGCCATTTGGCCTTTGACAAACTCAAGGAACTGTTTACATCTGAGCCTGTGTTAGCCCACCCTGATGAAAACAAAAAAATTGCGGTCCAAGTGGATGCCTCAGACATTGCTATACGCGGGGCCATTCTGCAAGAGGGGCCCGATGGCAAATTGCATCCCCTTGCATATGTCTCGAAAAAATTCAACTCCACAGAGAGCAATTGGGCGGTTTGGGATAAGGAAGCAGGTGCCAACCGACTAGCCCTCTCCACATGGAGACATTGTTTGGAGGGGGTGCGGATTCCTTTCAAGGTATGGACTGATCAAAAAACCCTGAGGTCCTCCGTACCCCCAGGAACCTAAACGCTAAACAATTGCAGAGGGCTGATTTCTTTTCCAAGTTGCAATTCACTTTACACCATTTCCTGGGGAAATCAAATTCCTTGGCTGACACACTCTCGCACCTCCCTCAACATGACAGCCAAAGGGAAGGTGTGGTTGACTCTAGGTTCACTCCCTCCCACTTGGGAGGGGCAGTTGTAACACACAGTATGACAAGGGTGAGAAGAGTTGCTGGAGGGCGGGACTGGTCTATGGAATTCACGTCTACCTTCTCTGACTCTGACTGTGCCGAGATTGAGGTGGATGGGGGACTGGAGCAGCGACACAATGGCTGTTGGTATAAAGACCATCACTTGTTTGTACCTGGAACATTGCGGAGTAAGGTGATGGAGTCAGCACATGGGTCGAAACTGGAGGAGCATCTGGGATATCTTAAGACTCTGAATCTGCTGCAACGTCAGTTTTGGTGGGCGGGCATGAGAAAAGACATTTCTTTATTTGTGCAATCCTGCCTCATCTGCCTTATGTGTAAACCCCGTCCAGGAAAGCCCCCTACACTGTTGCAACCATTCCCAACCCCCTGGGAAGTGATTTCTATGGACCTGATTACAGACTTACCCCCAAGTGGTGGGAAAATCGTAATTGGGGGGGAGGGTGGATATGTTTTCCAAACAAGCGCATTTCTTCCCCCTTAAGCAACTCCCCACGGCCAAGCATCTGGCTAAATTGTTCATGCATAACATTGTAAAGATCTATTCGCTCCCAAGGAAGGTGGAGTTGGATCAGGGGCCCCAATTTGTTGCTAAGTTTTGGGGGGAATTGATGAGCTCCTTGGGCATTGAATGAGCCCTGAGCACTTCCTACCTCTGAAACTGACGGAATGTCAGCTAGCTGCCATACTTTCTTTGTTTTCCTTCGTCCCCGACCTATACGCATGCGCACATGCTTGCTTTGCTTGGCTACCATGGGTAACAGAAGGGAGGCACTTCTCCGGCCGTGCGAACTGGCTTAGCCAGTTAGGGAGGTTATCAGTGTAACCTTGACGAGAAGGGAGGGCTTGAGTTCCATTATCGGTGTGAATGTTTCTGCTCTCAGGGGGTTGGGGAGAGTCTCCTGTTTATGATGTAATGTCCCGCCAGGAGGATTCCCGCACACACACTTGAATTTCATTTGCTTACCTAGAGGGAGCATCAGAGTATATGTATTGAGTCCCTTGCAATAAGCACTATTCCTGACAATGTACCTGTACTACTTGGCAATGGAACAGTATTCCAATAAAGCATAACTTTCCTTGGAGAGTGTGTGTGGACCTGCTTGCTGTTGACCCTGACACATAAGAACATAAGAGAAACCAATCTCGAATCAGGCCAATGGCCCATCTAGTCCAACACTCTGTCACACAACGGACAAAAATACCACGTACCATCAGGAGGTCCAGCAGTGGGGCCAGGACACTAGAAGCCCTCCCACTGCTGCCCCCTCCAGCACCAAGAATAGAGTGCATCACCTGCCCCAGACTGAGAGTTCCCATCTATACCCTGTGGCTAATAGCCACTGATGGACTTCTGCTCCATATGGTTATCTAATTCCCTCTTGAAACTGTCCATGCTTGTAGCTGCCACCACCTCCTGTGGCAGTGAATTCCATGTGTTAATCACTCTTTGGGTGAAGAAGTATTTCCTTTTATCTGTTCTAACCCGACTGCTCAGCAATTTCATGGAGTGTCCACGAGTTCTTGTATTGTGAGAAAGGGAGAAAAGTACTTCTATCTCAACCTGCTCAATCCCATTCATAATCTTATCAACCTCAATCATGTCACCCCTCAGTCGTCGTTTCTCCAAGCTAAAGAGCCCCAAGCGTTTCTTCATAGGGAAGGTGTTCCAACCCTTTTATCATTCTAGTTGCCCTTCTCTGCACTTTTTCCAACGCTATAATATCCTTTTTGAGATGTGGTGACCAGAACTCTGCACAGTATTCCAAATGAGGTCGCACCAATGATTTATACAGGGGCATTATGATACTGGCTGATTTGTTTTCAGTTTCCTTCCTAATAATCCCCAGCATAGCGTTGGCCTTCTTTATTGCAGCTACACACTGTCTAGACATTTTCAGCGAGTTATCCACTACGACTCCAAGATCTCTCTCTTGGTCCATCTCTGCCAGTTCAGACCCCATCAACGTGTATTTATATTTAGGAATTTTGGCTCCAATGTGCATCACTTTGCACTTGGCCACACTGAACCCCATTTGCCACGTTGACGCCCACTCACCCATCCTCGACAGATCCCTTTGGAGTGCCTCACAATCCTCCCTGGTTTTCACCACCCTGAACAACTTCGTGTCATCTGCAAATTTAGCCACTTCACTGTTTACTCCCAATTCCAAATCATTAATAAACAAGTTAAAAAGCATCGGACCGAGTACTGATCCCTGTGGTACCCCACTGCTTACCACCCTCCACTGAGAAAGTTTCCCATTTATACTCACTCTCTGTTTCCTATTTATAAGCCAGTTTTTGATCCACAAGAGGACTTGTCCTTTTATCCCATGACTATTGAGCTTACTTAGGAGCCTTTGATGAGGAACTGTATCAAAAGCTTTCCGGAAGTCAAGGTAAATAATATCTATTGGGTCCCCCTTGTCCACATGTTTGTTCACTCCCTCAAAAAACACTAACAGGTTAGTGAGACAAGATCTTCCCTTACAGAACCCATGTTGAGTCTGCCTCAATAGTTTTTGTTCATCAATGTGCCTACTAATTCTTTCCTTAATAACAGTTTCCACCAACTTACCCGGTATTGATGTCAGACTGACTGGCCTGTAATTTCCCGGATCTCCCCTGGAGCCCTTTTTAAAGATGGGAGTGACATTAGCTACCTTCCAGTCCTCAGGAATGGAGGCAGATTTTAAAGAAAGATTACATATTTTTGTCAGGAGATCCACAAGTTCACATTTGAGTTCTTTCAGAACTCTCGGATGAATGCCATCCGGGCCTGGTGATTTATTAGTTTTTAAATTGTCCATCAGTCGGAGGACTTCCTCTCTTGCCACTGCAATCTGATTCACGTCTTTCAAACCCCCTCCCGAAATTGGTGCTTCTGCAGTGGGCAAGCACTTCTCCTCTTCCATAGTGAAGACAGAGGCAAAAAATGCATTCAGCTTCTCAGCCATTTCCCTATCATCCTTCACTACTCCTTTTACCGCTTGGTCATCCAAGGGCCCCACTGCCTCCCTGGCTGGCTTCCTACTTCTAATGTATTTGAAGAAAGTTTTATTGTTGGCCTTTATGTTTTTTGCAATATGCTCCTCATATTCCCTTTTTGCTTGCCTGATCACAGACTTGCATTTTATTTGCCACAGTCTGTGTTCCCTTTTAGCAACCTCACTAAGACTAGCTTTCCACCGCTTAAATGAATCCTTCTTACCTTTTACAGCTTCCATTACTTTATTTGTTAACCATGCAGGCTTTTTTCTATACCAATTTGTACCTTTCCTAACCTGCGGTATATATTTTTTTCTGAGCTTCTAGGATTGTATTTTTAAATAGTCTCCAAGCTTCCCCAATGGTTTTGACCTTCTCCACTCTTCCTTTCAATATCTTCCTCACATGTCCCCTCATACCAGAGAAGTTACCCCTTTTAAAGTTAAAAGTGGTTGCGTCAGTCTTATTGGGCAACTCCCTATCTGTACAAATGTTAAACTCAATGACATTACGGTCACTGTTCCCAAATGGTGCAATCACTTTTACATCTCTCACCAGGTCTTGGGTGTTACTTAGGACCAAATCCAGGATCGCCCCCCTCCCGATGGTGGATGGACAACTACACTTTGAGGTGTCACAAATTTTGAACTCCCGCTTGAAATGCAATCACTTGTACTATTTGACTGAGTGGGTGGATTTTGGTCCTGAGCACAGGGAATGGGTGGAGACCTCCGATGTCAACACCCCCCGACTGGTGCATGCGTTTCACTCTAATTTCCCGGACAGGCCGGGGGGGGGGCCTTGGAGGGGCGGGATGTTGGGTAGTGCCGCCATGGTGTTTCTTTTTGCTTTTGGAATGTGCTCAGTGTATAACTGCTGTGCTGCTTTGCCTGTCTTATCAGCTCACTGGCCCTGAACGCTTCTTTCTCTCGGCGAAAAGCCTCTGCTATCTCCCGCACACCTTTAAACTGTTAGACACATCCCTGCACTTATTACTGACTGCTTACTGATCTCCAGGCATCAGGGGTTACTGTATGAACCCACTATAATTGTTTGAGCCATTCTGTACACCTTATTCCTGACTCTGACATTCCTAGTAACTTCATATCACCTGATCAATAAACCTGAATCTTCTAAACAACCTGGTGTTGATGCTATATTTTTGAACTGCCTGACAGCTGTGGCGACCTCAGCAGGGTATAATGACACAAAGCTTACCATTTTCTCCAAGGGGACTGATCTTTGCCATCTGAAGAGCAGTTGTAATTCTGAGTGATCTCCAGCCCTCCCCCGGAGATTGGCAACAATGGTTCCACAGGAGGAAATGGCTGGTTTGGAGAATGGAGTCTATGGTTTTGTACCTGTCTGAGGTCCCACCCCTCCTGAAACCCCACTGTCTCCGGTCTCCACCCCTCAAATCTCCAGGAATTTCCCAAACCCAGAGGTCACAACCTTATTTCCTTCCCAGCCAACCATCAACATACCATTGTCTGCCCCTCTGACTTCAGGTTTCCATCTCCTCCCCCCTCCCTGCAGCCTCTACCTAAGAAAACTATAGTCTTTCTCCACACTGGGGACACAGAGTCTGCTCTGCAAAGCAGCTGTTTTTTCCAGGGGAGCTGATCTCTGCCATCTGGAGAGCAGTTTTAATGCTGAGAGATCTCCAGCCCTCTCCTGGAGATTGGCAGCAATGGTTCCCCAGGAGGAAAAGTACAGTCCTTCTGTGCAGTGGAGACCAAAGCAACTTACATCATTCTCCTCTCCTCTTTTTGATCTATACAAAAACCCTGTGAGGTAGGTTAGGCTGAAAGTCTGTGACTTGTCTGAAATCATCCACTCAACTTCCACAGCAAGGACCTGTGTCTGGCAGACCCTGCTCTGAAGCACTAAGTGCTACACGTATGATAGCTAACCTCCAGGTGGAGCCTGAAGATCATCAGGAATCACAACTGAACGCTGGACAACAGATCTTTCTCCCCTGGAGAAAATAACTGCTTTGGAGGGTGAGGCCTCTCCCCTCCCAAAAGTCTGGCTTCTGTAGACTCCACTACAGAATATCCAGGAATTTCCCAACCTGGAGCTAGCAACCCTAGTTAGGACTGGCCCAATGAGTTTCCCACAAATGCCTGGAAAGCGACCCCTGCATTTGCCTTTTTTCTGACAGAACCAAACATGGTTGCCTAGCAACAGCCACTGAGGGAAAAGTTAGTCCCACACGAGGCAAGCAGGAGAAGTCAGGATGTGGTTCATGGGGTCCCGAAGAGTTAGACTCAACTGTGCGACTGGACAACAACAACAAAAAGCCAGCCAGCAAGCAAGCTGGGCAGCACTGAATGATCTCTCTGAGCTCAACTACTACAGCCAAGCCATTGTGAGATGGGGGTCTGGCTTTGTTTTATTTAGACTTTTATAGAAGCACAGATTAATATATAACTTTGTATAAAAGCAGATTAGAAATATTACAAATATATCACGAACAAGAGAACCACCATCAATTTCAGACAGCAGGTCTATAATGAAACAGTCCTACAAAGTTATCCAAAAGTGACCAATATTGCTACTATTTACTTTGCACCCCCCATGTGCTAAGCAACTCAAGCTCTCTGAACCTCATTGCTCAACAGCAAGGGCAACAAACTTTGAGTGATGGTTATGGGAAACTGAACAATTTTGGATCAGCCTGCAAGACAAGACACCTGCATTCACGTGACTAGCAGGGATGACATAATCCTGATGCAGAACTCAGGGGAGGGTTCTAAGAAAAGAAAACAAACTCTTGACACAGTTTGGTAGCTGAGACTGGCAGCTGGTTTTAGTCAGTTGATTCTGTGCCAGGGGACTGAGAAGTCTGGCGGAACATTGCTGAGTCCGAGGAGCAAATGAGCCTTCTCTATAGATCCCAAATATTAAGGGAACCTGAAAAGAGCCAAACGTAGTTATATACTACAGTGACGACTAAGGAGTCTTAAACGAAAAATAAACCCTCTGTGGTGAAACAAAAGATACACATTCATCTCACTAAGAATTTATACCCTGCTGGAGAGGGAGTCCGGTTTAGTGGATTTTAGTGTGTGCCAGAAGTGTTTATTGGACTAGTGGTTGTCCAAAATCTAAACTAAGGCACAGCAGAGGGGTTTCTCTGTGAAGGGGAGAATACCTGAGGAATCCACCCAAAAACTGGCCATCTAAAACAGCACAGGGGTTGAGTTCAGAGTGAAAGTGTGTTTTGTACTATGACATCTGAACTGACTGTTTATAAAGGAACTAATCAAAAGCTGAAATATACCATCTGCAACTACATATCCACAAATATCAAACTTTTCCCGCATACATTCCCTGCCTACCTGCCCGCCTGCCTGCCTTTGTAAATAAAATCTTCAGTTGGTTTTATTGTTCCAAATTGCATGTGCCTCAGTGTCTGACAGGATCTGATTAAGTTAAACATCAAGTTCTATCCTTAAGACAGTGTCCATGAAAAGCCCCAGACAATAAGTGGCTTCGTCTGTGGCAGAAGAGCGAGCTGTGTGTGTTCCTGGGAGAACAGAGGCTGGCAGTCAGTGTCAGTGGAAAATAAGACCACTCCAGCCTGTGAAAGGCTAAAGAAACCAAACCCCACAGACTCAGGAATACAGGAGTTCTTCACAGTGGCCAAAGGGAACTGATGCGGACAAAAGTAGCCCAGACAAAAAGTATTCCAGAGTTGCAGATTTTTCCCAGCTCAATTCTTCTCCTTGGCATAGCATGACAGGAGGCAGGCACTATCTTAGCTTCACCTCCCCCACAGGATAAAATGGAGGGGGAGGGGGAGGAATGAGAGGTCCGTAAATAAATCCTGCAGTGAACCTGTGACTGCCAAAGCATGGGTGATGCCTGCATAGGCAAATGAGTACAAAAGTAGTTATTTACTTTATTTGTGCGCCGCTGTTTTTCCCACTGGGGACCCAAAGCAGTTTACGCAATTCTTTTCTTCTCCACAACTAATCCGTGAGGTAGTTTAGGCTACAGGGATGCATCTGGCCCAATGTCACCCAGCAAGTTTCCATGGCAGAGTGGGGGTTTGAACCTGGGTCTTCTACATCCTAGTCCAATATTCTAACCCCCTACACCATACTGCTCTAAACCAATATATGGCTATAGACCCATGTATCCTCCCTGTCATGTGAAGGCTAATCATCACAAGATGTCGGAAGCAATTGTGACCATGAAGGCAGCGGCCATTCCTGACTTCACATTAAAAACACAACAAGAGTGGATCCATGCATCCAGGTCACCTGTTTTGATAGATGCCATTTTAAAAAAGACTGCTTTGGATGTTATGGACACCCATAATCCAAGCTGCCTTTCTGTGTGGTGGAACTTTTTCTCAAGGGGCAGTCCAAAAATATACCCAGATGCCAAGCATTTAACCAAACATCACATCAACATAATTTAGCCAAAATGAATGATAACTGTGGCTCCAGCAGCTATACCAATCTGCTGTATTAGGGTGGGGTAGTTCAGCAACTTAGAAATCATTCCAGTGTTTTCACACTCATTTAACAGATAACTGGAAGCCAATTGAAGAACTGGGTAGAATTCTGCTGAATTTTTTTGTCTCCCACACCCAGAGACAAAGGAAAGGAAACAGAACATTCAGGGGAGGGTCAAGAATATGCCGACAAAGTAGAGCAGCCAGTGATATTTCCTGCCATGGCCAAAGTTATCAATATGTTTCCCAAACATGCATTATCACTCCCTGATACTGTTGCCTTCATTCAGTTTCTTTCCTGCGAATGAATATTCTTCCTAGCAAAAACCTTCCATGAAGCTGCTGTGCCTGCCAGCCATTCACTACTGCCTGCACAAAGATCTGCCAATAATATATTGCAACTTAAATTCTAATTTAAAAAAAAGATTAATGAAGTAGAAGCTTGGCAAATAAGCAGGATTTGTCCTTCATCTGCTTATCATGTAGAAATGTACTGAGGCACAATTAAGGCTGCATTGCTATGGTAATATCACCGTCACATCGCCTGACAAATTTAAGCTATATTCGCTGTTGCCACATCAACCACTAAGAAACTTCTGCTTCAGTTCTCTTTTATGGTTATTCATAACATGATCTGACAGTATGTAAATCCTGGCCTGAAAGAGGGTTCTGCCATTTGTGTGGGGTTTTAAGGAAAGCCTCCAGGACATCCTGCAATGGCCACCAGGGCTATTTGTCTACATACTGGGATATTCTGATTAAGCTGAAGGCAAGGTAGTCCTATATAGGGGTATGCGGGGGGGGGAATCGATATTTTTCAGATTCAGGTACAATGAAGCTGATTTTTTTCAGTATTCCTAAAAATGCCCAAATACCAATACCAGTATTGTACTGGTATCCAAAAACATTTGGTATCCCCAAAAATATTTGGCTCCATTATATCCTATGGGGCCATTGTAGTCAATGGCAAAATCTTCAAAGGAGTATTAACTGGGCTGGGGGGCGGTTTGAGGTAGAGGCACCAAATTTGTTCTGTAGCTGCTGGAGCCTCTCCCCAAAAGAACCTCCCATGTCTCAAAAAGTTTGGACCAGGGGGTCCAATTCTAGGGGCATCCAAAGAGGGTGCCCCCAATCCTCCATTGCTTCCTATGGAAGGGGGGAAAGGCAGGCAGATAAAACCAGCAGCCCAGCAGTAAAAAATAAAAATTTTAAACTGCAACAGGCAACCACTAACCAAAAGAACCAAAAATGGAAGAAACTTGAAAGCCTAGGCTACAGACAGAAGGCCTAGTCAGTTAGCCCCCTCCCCCCCAAAAAAACCCCAAGCCCAGATATCAATCATTGTAAAAAAAAAATAGAACTTTAAACTGCAAAAGGCAGGCAACCACAAAACAGAAGAACAACAAAAACAACAACCCTGGAAGAGCCTTAGAGGCCCTCGGGCCCAGAAACCTAGTCACCCACCACCACCATCCTCAGGCACCAACCCACAACAAAATTGAGAAAAGTTTTTAAAAACTGGCCCTAATCAGTCAAACCAGTGGATGTCTTCAGTCTTCTGTTCTCTAGCAGACAGGATCTTGATCCAAAGTAATCCAAGTTAGTCTCTCAGCAAGCAGGAAAGTCAGGCTCAGAACAGTAGCTGAAGCCAGCCACACAATCTCCAAAGCTCTCCCAGCAGGAATGGAATCAGCCAGCCAGAGACCCCTGCTTTTATGGTCTCTGGCCATGCACAGAAGCATTGCAAAAAAGAAAAAAACTTCTGTGATTGGCCAAAGAGCAGAGTGCCCACCCTTACCTGTAACCCTACTGGCCAGTGCTCCTCCCCCCTCCTGTCCCTGGGAAAGCAAGCTAGTAGTTGGGCTTCCAGTTTGAAGCCAGCAGCAACAACAGCCTTGCAAGCTGCAATGGCATTTGCAAATGCATTGCAGTGACTGGCTGAATCTAAGGTCCCTCTTCCCCCTCCCTCCTGGAAAGCAGAACGAAGGGTGGGAAAGAGACAGAAACAGTGAGAAAGAGAAGGTAAGTACAGCCCTTTAAAATTTAAACTGCCCCAGAGCCTGTGTTCGGTAATGTTGAAAAATGCTGAATAATTTTCAGTGTTTATTCGGCATTCTGTATTCAGCAGCCAAATCAGATCAGAGATTCTGATTAGGCTTGCTGAATACCCAAAAAATGCCGAAAAGGCATTTTTCGGGGGGGGGGCTGTTTGGATTCACCGAATACACATCCCTAGTCCTATATGTTTGATTTGCACTGCATCCACAGCCCAAACAGAAGGCTGAGCAGTGCACTCACACCGCAGCTGGTGGAAATTTTTTTGCAGAGGAAGATGCCTCTGGACTAGCAATTCTGACCATCACTACAGTCACCCGCAGAGAGTCCCTCCAGCTCTCTCTCATTCTCCCTCTCATCAAGTTGCTTTGCCTGGAGCTTAGGAGCAATGAAATTGCAGCTCAAGGCTTATATCTGCAGATTAAGCAATGTTGTTAAAACACAATACAAATATATTAAGTCCCAGACAAAGGTGATATGCAAAGTATATTAAAAGGGAAGAAACTGACTACTGTATGAAAACACTGTCCAGGGAATTATAAAACATTTGAATGAAGATACATTATGCCCTCAGAATGCCACGATGATCATTTCAGCTGGGGATGGCCATGTTAGGCTGCGATCATAGGCACAATTAGACCCGACATAGGTGCGAATGCCGGGCGGATTTAAAGGGCGACGACATCTGGGACATGATCAGACAATATCTGGGAAGCGCTCCACAGCCGGCAGCAACCCATTCTGCTCTGCTGCAGAAGCGGAGTTAAAAGACACCAGGGAAAACCTGGTAGTAAACGGGTTGCGATGGGCCACAGACAGACTTTCCCATGTGCGATCACTCCAGCGCGCTCTCATGGCGTTGGGATGGTCTGATTTGGCCATCCTGACTCCATGCCATTGTCCCCCCCCCCTTCACAGTATGCGCATCATCACAAACTCCATAGGGAGCCCTCGGTGTGGAGGTGCAATTCATTAATTAAGCACGTGGGGGGGGGACAGCACAAAAAACCCGACTCAACCGCAGTTGCATCTGATCAGACACTGAGGGACTGCGCCCGCAGCTTCACAGGGAGGAGTGATCATAGAACTGCGGGTCAAATTCCTCCAGAGGAAATAGCCTCGCTTCCCCCCCTTTTCTGGCGCGTGTGACCGCAACCTTAGTCTGCAGCAGAAGACTCAGATTCAAGTCCGGGAGCACCTCAGGGACCAACAAGATTTTCCCGTGTAGAAGCTTTCAAGAGCCAAAGTCTCTGATGAAGGGAGCTCTGACTCACAAAAGTTCATACACCAAAGATCCTGTTGGCCCCTAAAGTGTTGGTGGACTTGAATCTAGCTCAGAACTCTAAATGCCTAATAAACGGAGGCTCTGAACGGAGGCACCATCTACTACCCCTACCCCAAGATCCTGATTCAAACTGAGTTAAAGGGATTTAATTTATCGATGCCCAATGCCTTGGATGGCCCAGGCTAGGCCCAGTTACATCAGATCTCCGAAGCTAAACAGGGTCAGCCCCAGTTAGCACTTGGATGGCACACCCCTGGGCTCTTGACAAACAGGGCAGGAGTGGCAGCCAGGAGCCCCTTGCCCCCACACCGTGGTCCAAAGCAGGATTGGGCCTCCACAGCATTTTTAAAGCAACAGACATCCTGAGGTAAAATGGCTGTGGCATCCCCTGGTTGTATCTGGAGACACTGTATCATCTAGTTGTGCCCTTAGACCAGGAGTATATAAAATTTGGCACTTCTGTATATGTTGTGGACATCCCACAAGAATTTTGATATTCCTGTTACTCCATGACTCAGTGGGATAAAAGCATGTATGTAACCTTCTACATTGCCAAGGGTTTTGTAGACAGAGTGCTCCAATTTTAAATCAAGCAAAGTGTTCTGCAATCCTGTAACATTCTTGCCATCTTTCATGGCAGAATGTTTAAGCACTAGCACAGCAAAGGAGAGAAATCACAGCCATCAGCTTGCAGGTCAGATGACTCACAGAAGTAGAAGGGACGCAGCTTGGCAAAAGAATAAAAATTACCATCTTGCTCAGACAAGCAAGCTCTGCCCTTGCGCTCTGTAAGGCTCTCCCACCCCTGAGATGGCCTCCCTGATGTCCACCTTCCCACCACCAAAGAGGGCAACTGGCCTACCAGCCACAGAGAGGAAGTTCCAGCACCCAGATCCAATTCCTTCCCCAGACTGGCTCAGCTTGGCTCTCCTCCCGCCCCCTGGTTTCAGCTCAGTCCGTTGCTTCCCCCACCCCCGGCCAGGTGTGGTGCCTTCCCTTTCACGGGATTCCCCAGCCCCACCAGACCTGGATCCAATCCACTTCCCCCTGCTCCACCTGAGAGATTATAAAAGGGAAGGGAAGCCTCCTTCACTGCCTCGTCCCCCCGCTGCCGGTCTCCCTGCCCTCCTCCTTCCAGGAAACTACAGGCCAGTCTGTCTGACCTCTGTCCCAGGGAAGATACTGGAGCAGATTTTAAAGGGATCGATCTGTGAGCATCTAAAGGACAACATGGTGATCCAGTGAAGTCAGCATGGATTTGTCCCCAACAGGTCCTGCCAGACCAACCCATTTCCTTCTCTGATGGAGTGGCGAGCTTACCGGATTCAGGGAATGTTGTTGATGTTATTTACCTGGATTTCAGTAAAGCTTTTGACAGGGCTCCCCATAATGTTCTGATGGGTAAAATAAAGGACTGTGGACTGGACTGTAGGACAGTTAGGTGGACGGGGAACTGGTTGGAGAGCCGCACTCAGAGAGTGGTTGTCAGTGGCATTTCATCTGAGTGGAAGGAGGTGTCGAGTGGGGTGCCACAGGGCTCGGTTCTGGGCCTGGTACATTTCAATATTTTTATAAATGATCTGGATGAGGGTGTGGAGGGACATGAAATTTGCAGATGACACCAAATTGGGAAGAGCAGCAAACACACCAAAAGATATAGAATTCAACAAGGTCTGAACAAGCTGGAAAAGTGGGTGGATGTGAACCAGATGTGATTTAACAAGGATAAGTGCTGAGTTCTACATCTGGGTAACAAAAATGAGGAACACACATACTAGGTGGAGGATACACTTCTGAGTAACAGTGTGTGTGTGAACAAAATCTTGGGGTACAGGTGCACCTAAAGTTAAATATGAGCAGCTAGTGTGATGCGGCAAAAAAAAGCCTAATGCAATCTTGGGGTGTATCAACAGAGGCATAACATCCCAGTCGCAAGATGTCCTAGTCCGACTGTACTCTGCATTGGTCAGGCTGCCCCTCAGGTATTGTGTGCAGTTCTGGATGCCTTACTTCAAAAAGGGCATGGAAGGGATGACTGGGGGCCTGGAGACCAAGAAACCCTACAAGGAAAGGCTGAGAGGAATGTTTAGTCTGGAGAAGAGGTGGTTGAGGGGGGACATGATGGCTCTCTTTAAGTATTTGAAGGGCTGCGTCACTCGGAGGAGGGCAGGGAGCTGCTCCTGTTGGCAGCAGAGGAGAGGACTCACAATCATGGGTTTAAATTAAAGGTGGGAAGGTACCGGCTGGGTATCAGGAAAAACTTTTTGACAGTAAGAGTTGTGCCACAGTGGAATCTGCTGCCTGGGGAGGTGGTGAGCTCCCCTTTGCTGGCAGCGTTTAAGCAGCAGCTGGACAAGCCCATGCCAGGGATGCTTTAGGCCAGAGATGGCCAGACTGTGGCTCGGGAGTCGCATGCGGCTCTTCCACACGTATTGTGCAGCTCCCAGCAGGGCAGTCGGGGAAGCTAAATTTCATTAGCAAACAAATATCATTGGACAAATAAATATCATAATCAATATCTGCTTTTACCATTTTTATTATTATCGGCAGTCTCATTTAATGTTAATAAAAAGCAAATTTGCATGTTTCCCAGTAAAAACGTGTAACATTTCTTCATGTCTTCCGGCTCTCACACATCTGACGTTTATTCTATGTGGCTCTTTGGTTAAGCACGTCTGGCCACCCCCTGCTCTAGGCTGGTCCTGCCCTGAGGGGGGGCTCAGACTAGACGGCCTGCATGGCCCCTTCGAGTGCTGTGGTCCTATATGAAGCACCCAGCATTTGTAGGCGTTAACAACCAGCACAAACCACACAAAACTGTTGACAGAACGCGGCATTACACCTCAGACTTGTGCCTTGGCATGGCAAGGAGACCCCAGTGAACTCTGTGCCCCCAGGTCAACCATAACCGGAGGGATTCCAGAATCATTGACCTACTCCCCTTTCTGTGAATTGGCAGGACTAAAGGCCCCAGGGCAAACTCCAAGCACGACCACTCAGCAGCAACCACGTTGCCACACACAGAAGAGTCCAGGAGAGTAGCCAAGTTGGCCTGAAGCAGCCGGCGTCCACGGAGGCCGCCCACCCCTAATCCCACCGGCCACCTGACCCCCTTTCAGCTCTGCCCCTGCACCTCAGCTCTGAGCGGCCCCTCCTAATATGGCTGTCCCCACAATTTCTTCCCTGTAAGTAGCCCGAGGAGATTTTATTCCAATTTGTCTAAAGGAGTGTGCTTTGCACACGAAAGCTTCCATTTTGAATAAAACTTTGTTAGTCTTAAAGGTTCGACTGAACTCAGACTTTGTCCTCTTGACGCACCAAGTTACGTGCGCATAACCTCCAGAGTCGAGATGCAGTGAGGAATCACCCAGTAAAACCCAGGACTTAAAATTAACCTCACAGAGCTTAGAGTTAACCTCGCAGTACTTAGAATTAACCTCACTGAAATCAATCCAACCCTTCTATTTCTAGATCATGCTACCGAATAATGTAAACTTCAAGTTAATTTTCTAAAGAATATCAGAACAATTTTAAGGCATTCACCAATCCAATATATAAATAATTGTTCCTTACCTGGACCAAATTCCATCCTATTAGAGATTCCGCAATGATGGATGTTACCGTTGTACATACTCCACCAAAAACCATGAGGTGTGTAGGTCCGTATTTTATTGCATCATAGAAGGCTTTGAGCCCCTTTGCATTGTCACACTGTGGGGGAAAAACATTTCATCACTAAATGCATTGGATATTGACCAGATGTTTTAAAAATACAGTCAATATTAAGTATTAGCATAACTTAACATGGGAGAAGCTGCACAATATTCAACAGTCAACAAACTTTAAACTGGCCCTGGATGGCCCAGGCAACCCCAATCGCATCAGAACTCAGAAGCTAAGTTGGGCCGACCCCGGCAAGTACTTGGATGGGAGACCTCCTTGGAATACCAGCAGTCAGGAGGCGGGGGCAGGCTTTGTTCAGCCACCTCTCTGAATAGCCCCCAGGCCCCCACTAGGGGTCAGTCACCAGAGGTCGCCCTTGACTTCCAGGTGCGCACATGCACATATGAAAAATGCAAACCCCCCACAAACTTTAAATTGTTGCTAAAAAGAGTAGACAAAACTCAACAAATACTTTGTATCCTTTGCTTTGAGAAATGTATCTGACATTCTAAAGAACAATTGTAATTTCGAATTGTACTGATCCCAATGGTTACAGCCTGCCTCCATGTATTAAAACAGAAGTCACCTGAAATCACAGGAAAAGACAATGACCATGAAAAATGTTGATTCAGGTGGATAGCCATGTTGGTCTGAAGCAACAAAACAAAATTCAAGTTAGGTGGCACCTTTAAGACCAACAGTTCTATTCAAGGTATAAACTTCATGTGCACACACACTTCTTCAGATACAGTGAAATGGAAATTACGTAGAGGTGGAGGATGAGCAGCAAATTAGAATACAATATAATGAAGATGTTTAAGAGATGCAAGGACCAAATAGGTTTACTTTATATGATCACCATTTGTCTGGATTTAACTTGGGGGGGGGGGGATAGTGAAGCAAATAAATTCAACATTGGAGAGTGATGTGTGAATGTACCCTTCTTAATTGTGGGATGCTGAGAGTAACCAGCCGAGACCCTGCTGCTACGCTCCGTTTGTCTCCTCTCAAGCATGGAGGCAGCTAATGGCATTTTTTCCTTTAAGGTGGGGTGAGAGGTTGTGCAGGGTCATGTCTCCTCTGTCACCAGACCAGAGAAATACGTTCCATCGGTGGTGGTGGTGGCGGCCGTGGCAGCTCCTAATCAAAGGCCTCGTGGAATGAGCTCCCGGAGTAGACCAGGGCCCTGCAGGACCTTGTACAGTTCCACAGGGCCTGTAAGACGGAGCTCTTCCACCAGGCCTTTGATTAGGAGCTGCCACTGCCGCCACCACCAATGGAGCAGTCTTACAACGACTGCACCCCAGTGGCATGGCGGACCAGTACCAGGGTACGGGGATGGAGGCAACATCTATTGGACACCATCTTGTTTTAATCTAAGAGTAACAGCACGAGCACCTTATGTAATTTGTGGTATTTATCCTGTTTTATCTGGTTCTTATGCATTGGCACGTTGTGCCCCTGTTTGTCAGCCGCCCTGAGCCTGCTTGCGAGGAGGGTGGGGTAGAAATCCAAAATAAATAAATAAATAAATATATAAAATAAAATCTACCATTCCAAATTATATTACATTCTACCATTACATTCTACTATTTATTGAATCATAATCACTATTCCAATCTACTATTCCAAACGCAGTGCAGTTTGCCTGAACTGCGTAATTAAAATTCATCAAAACATTTGTCATTTTCACTTAGTATCCCTCCTTCATTGCCAGAGTTCCCTCTAAGTTGCACTAGGGGGTGCTGTGCTGGCACACAAAATTTTAGCTGCCAGCTCAGGGATTTTTGCATCAGCTCACAAGTGAACTGAGAAGGCATTTTTCCCTCCATCTGGGGCCCACAGAATTGGACCCCCTAGTCCAATCTTTTTGAAACTTGGGGGAAGGGATTTGAGGAGAGGCACCAGCAACTATGCTGCAAATCTGGTGCCTCTGCTTCAAAAAACAGCCTCCCCTAGAGCCCCAGATATCCCCAGATCAATTCTTCATTATAGCCTATGGATCCCACATAGCCTATAATGGAGCTGGAAAAAAAATCAAAAAATTTTTGCACACCCCTGCTTTTCAGTATTATTTGTAAGCTGCCTGGAATCACAGGGAAACGTGGGCTATAAATACTTGGATAAATAAATAATTTGGCCAGGTTGATAACATTTAAGCAGTTTCCTGTTTGTTAGGTTCAGCAAGGTTCTGACAGTGATTGTTCCACCTCTGTTATACTTGACCTGTAATGCTGGTTGTCATATATCACTAAAAAAAAACAAAGTAGACTGCAAGAGTCGTCCGTCCCCCCCAAAGTGCTGGTATGTTTTCTAAGGCTCAGCACAGAGTGATGGTCTGAGGCCAGATCTACCAATATAGTGGAAAGGGGCAGGTAGACTTAGTATCCCTCCTCTATTGCCAGAGTTCCCTGTAAGTTGCACTAGGGGGTGCTGGCACACATTCTCTGGAGGCCAGGTCTACCAATATAGTGGAAAGGGGCAGGGAGACCTATTCTCCAGAGGCCAGGTCTACCAATACAGTGGAAAGGGGTGGGTAGACCTGTTCTCCGGTGGCCTGATCAACCCCCATACAGGACATTTTTTGTAATGAAATTTGACTTGATTCTGTTTTCTCTTATATTGTTTAAATTATTCTTAAAATATAGTTTAAATATAGTTTTAAAAAAATCATTCTGAGATTTTACAAGGTCATGGAAATAATCATCTAAAAACTAATTTATGCAAAAGGCAAATATAGACTTGCTCACAAATTTAATGCTACTAAGCTTTTTCGCTCACAAGGTAGAATTTTTGCTCACAACACCGTGGAGCTTAGAGGGAACACTGATAATGACCCTCACTCTGTAGGCCTTCAGGGCTGAAGTTAAGATTTTGTTGACGCACACGCCCTCCAGAGCATTGCTTTAATAGATGTGTTGTTGTGCTGCTAGTTGGATACACCAATGGTTGCTACGCAGAGTTTTCTTTTTGCATGCTGTTTAGAAGAGATGGGATGAAATGCAGGAAGATTGTATATTATTGCCAACTTCCCCCCAAACACTAAACATGCTCAATGGTACGCTGAACAGTGGTGGTGCCCAGAAAAAAAAAAACAGCAACAAATAAAAGTTGTCACCAGTATTCCTTGCAGGTTCCACTTGCATCAGACCTAGAATTCCGCAAAGGCGTTAGCAACTCATTAACAAGTTACTAGTTTTTTCAGAAGCTGAGCTCTAATTAGGTTCATGTGTTTTTATTGAATTCTTTTATCATTTTAATTTTTTTTAATTGTTCGACTGTTTTAATGTTTTCCTGTTCGGGGCCCTTGGGACTCTGATTGGGTGGAAACGCAGCATAGAAACATTTTAAATAAAAGAGATAAACAAATAGTGGCACTGCTCAAGAGCTGTAGCTGGTTCTAGCATTTCGGAATACTTCCAGGACCCTGTCACAGAAAAATAGCTGGAGCAGCTGAGTGAGGGCAGGGGACAGGGACACAGGGAGTGAGAGAGGCCGCCAGCACTCCCCCCTCTGCTGCGGGGCCCTGGAGCAGCAGCTCCTTAGCACAGGAAGCCCCACTCCAGCTTTGGGATTGTTGACAATAGAGAGGTATTGCGTTGATCTGTGTTATTATCATTCTCATTGTTTTCCGTGAAGAGATTGGGGGCAAACATCTACAGAAAGACTGAATTGAGAAAGATACTCAAAACCGCTTCCTTATTCTGGAAGGGCCTGTCCTCTCTTTATCTCTTACATTCCTTGGCTTCTTATGTATTTTTCACAGGTATTGCTCTCTTCCATGTCATGGAAGGTTTTTTTTCCCCCCTTGTGTTTTCAACGGATGACAGTGGGCAGAGTTAGATGCTCCAGAGCTTTGGACAGCAAAGGCTTTCCCGTCCACTCCCCCCCCCCATTACCGCTCCATCAAGACGCCTTAAAGTGATAACGTTACAAAAGGAATCCAGGAACGTAGCCAGGACTGTGTCAAGATTCTGAATTGTATTAGCACCATTTTCTATAGCCTTCAACCACGAACCTATATATTTATCTATACCCATGAAATGTATTTTATACAATGAATGTTGTTCATGATAGAAATCTGCATTATAAAAAGTATAATAGAGTGCACTAAAATTAATAGAACAGTGGTTTCTCTTTGGTGAGTTTCATTTTTTCTTTCCGTAAACTGGAGAAGAGCACAATTAATGAAGAAATCTAAGTCAGCCACATTCAATTACTGTAACAGCTCTACAGGATCAGTGCATGAGATTTTTCACGCATTACTTGGTTAGGTGTGTAACTAGTATTTAAACAGGACTATAACAGACATTTCAAAAACATTTAATATCCTTTAGGTATCATGCAAAATGTATGTCAGGACTGGCTGCTATTTGGGTGTTCATTTGGGTGTAAACCCAAGTTTGCTGCTATCGATTGTGTGAACAGAAGAAAGCCCCAGTTAAAAGAGAGGGTTATGCACCACAAGAAGATGACATACAGAAGACAACACATAGAAGATGTTAAGCTGTAAAGGTCAGAGTGGGGGAAAACTGCAGGCAACTCTCTGAACACAGATCTGTGCTAAAAGGGCATGTCCGATTGTGTATGTGGTCAGCTGAATGTTTCCTGTCATTTTGATTGTTATCTGGCACAGCTGTGCTTGCCAGTCCCAAATACAGATAAGTGAATGATCCAACACTTAATTGTCCACTGTTTAATTTTGTTGTGCTGTTGAAGTTTCCTTTTTATTATAATTATCAGCACATGCTTTCATGAACATATGAAGCTGCATCATATCAAGTCAAACCGCTGGTTCTCCTAACCCAGGATTCTCAACCCCAGCTGGCAACATCTACCCAAGGCTTCAGACACGCACCTTTCCCAGCACAGCAGCCCCCCCCCCAAAAAAAAAATCTATTCACTCTGTAGCTCAGGAGCTACATGTGGCTCTTTGACATTCCACCAGTGACTTTTCTGGGCACTATTCCTCAATATGGCACCTGCCCCATGTTCCAGGAAAGTGGGCCTGGTGAGGCTTGTGCTGAGAGGTGGTTCCTATCTTGAAACAACCCCTGCCAGAGGGACTGAAGAATGGCTGAGCTGCAGGCATTGTGCTAGGCATAAAAGCAAAAGTCCCAGAAAATCCTGTGGATGCAGCTATGGTTGTAGTGACACATTTAATAGTTTTATCTTATATCATTGTATTGCATATTTGGTAGGGTGGCGCACAAGGCATACAGTAGTATTGTGGCTCTTTTGGCTGATGTTAATTGTAAATAGAGCTCTCTGCAAACCATGGACTGCACCACTGCTTTTACAGCACTGAAATAACATGATCTTCCACCAAAGAATCATAGTGTTTTCAGTTCTAATTGTGATTCAGAATGCCTAGCTGCATACCACAGTTGGACACTTTCCTCAGAAGTTCAGCATTCTCAGCCACAGGGAAGGAGCCCACAGGTGAGGAACCAACACTCAAACTCCAGTGAACGTACACAAGCAGGCAGTGGGGCCAGCAGCACACTTCCCTTCTGCGTGTGTTGAATTCCAACATGCAAGTGTCATCCGAGGAAGGCTACAATAAACAGCATCTAAGCTTCAAATGAGGGCATTATCTTCCCATTTTAGGGGTATGCACTCGGTATATACCAAGCCAAATAAATACCCAGAAAATACCTTATTGGTATTATTCAGGTATTTATTCAGCGGAATCAGATTTTCTAATCTGATCTGGCTATCTATCTAGCTGAGCCCGAATAAAAGCTGATATTATTCAGCTTTTACTCGGGCTCAGCTTCACTCATCAAGTAAAATAAAGTCAGAAGGCACTTAAACTTCAAATGCCTTCTGAGTTCACTTGCAGAGTCACGCTGCCACTGCGGTGCAACTTGGCAAAAGAACTGAACTCAGAAGGCATATAAAGCTTAAATGCCTTCTGAGGTCACTTGCCTATACCGTTGCCACGGCGGCAGCATTAAGAAGGCATTTAAAGTTAAATGACTTTTGCAAAGCCAAGCTGCACTCCAGTGAACCTGGAAGCGGCATGAGTTCACCCACCCCTTCTCCATTATACCCCATGGGCAGTGTTCCCTCTAAGCTGAGTTAGTGTGAGCTAGCTCACAGTTTTTTAGCCTCCAGCTCACACACTTTTGTCTTTGCTCAGGTTTGGTTTTCGTCAAATGACAAAATGATACAAAAAATGTATAATTTCCTATTGACCAATTTCCTGCAAGATGAAGTAATTAAAGAAACCATGATAAGATGGATGCAAGACATAGGATATAATATCCATTTAGATGACTGGACTAAGACCTGGAAATCAATAATGTTTCTTAAAGCTACATCTTATAAAGAAAATGTAATTAAAATGTTCTATAGGTGGTACAGGTCCCCAGATAGAATGTCTAAATGTTCAATAAAGATATCCAAGAACTGTTGGAAGTGTAAATCGAATGTAGGGACCTTCTTCCACATGTGGTGGAACTGTGAAAGAATATCCAAATTCTGGAAACAGGTTAAAAAATTTATAATAGAGATGTTAGGAATTAATTTGGATTTATTACCCGAGATCTTCTTGTTAAACATTATACCAGAGGGTTTTGTTAAAAACGATATATATCTGCTAACCTACATTGTAATTGCGGCAAGAATTATTTTGGCAATGTATTGGAAATCTGATAAAATTCCTTTAATAGAAGAACTAATTACTAAACTGTTAAATTTGGCAGAAATGGAAAAGCTGACAATGTTGTTACATGGCAAAGAAGAAAATGAATTTCAAAAACGTTGGCCGAGAGTTATATGTATATTTAAAGAACGAAAATTTTCAATAGACTTCATTCTTATGTTATGTATAAATATTTATATGGCTGTAATCATGAAAAGTTTATAAATAAAATTATTTTTTAAAAAAGGAAGGATGGCTCCAGAGCAAACTAATTTACACAGTAGCCAAATCACTTGCTCACAACTTTAATGCCAGTAGCTCACAAAGTAGAATTTTTGCTCACAAGACTCCACAGCTTAGAGGCAGCATTGCCTATGGGGACTGTCCCCATAGTGTATAATGGAGCCAAATAAATGTTGCAGTCCTAATTATTTTCCAAATCCCAATATCATACCAATATTGGGATTCAGGAATATTGAGAAATATCTCTCTGCTGTGATTTCACAGACAATATAATTACAAAAGAGCACTTCTGTGTTCCTCTTCATACACCCTTCCCACGTTTAGCTTAAGAGAAGCTAGCAGGCCAGGGTGGACATGTCCTGTTCACAGTTACACTAATTGTCCGGGTTGGAACAGATCCACTCACAAAAACAGAGAATACATATTTATCAGATCATTCAAATGAAACAGACAAATTAGTAGTGACTTTTCTTTCTTTTAAATTCAAAGTCTTTGCCACATTAGATTCTACAACAACCATATTAACAAGGTCAAAGCAGACACATGGGGGGGAGTGTTTCCTGCGCCACTTGTGAAAAATGCCTGAAGTATATTAACAGACAGTTTCAGCTTACTGTTCTTAATTGAGACAGCACTTCATCTAGATTTCAAGATGCCTGTGAACACAGTATGGCTAAAATTTCTTCCAGGCAAAGTAGCTAAATAGAAAAAAAATAGTCCCTTTCAACTACGCACTTCTGCGGACAGGTGCACAGTTAACATAATCCATCCTTAAACCATAGTTTAAAAAACAGATCAGGAAAGCACCATGGGGTCACATGCTTATTCCTCCAGGCCTCTCCCTTCTTGAGAATTATCCGCATGTTGTCAGCCACGATTATGCCAACAACAACATTAATCATCAGCAACACAACCAGGATGTGCTCTTAATCATGGTTAACGCTCTTTAATGAACATATAAATCATGGTTAAAGCTGGCATCACATATATTATCCTGGAAAGGATGAGGTTAAGGGGACTTCACATGGGAAAGGAGCCGATTCCCAATCCCTTTAATAACAGATCAAGCATTATGGTTGTGGTAGCCATGGAACAATTCCTTTACCCTCTCTGAATTTCAAGTTCCTCTTTTTTCTTCCCACATACTAATCCCTGTTGTGCTCAGAACGGAAGCAGCAGTCATCTTGAATCTTGAAAAGATAACCAAGGTTACAGATGCCTTATCTGTGTTCACCATGTATTCTAAAGCTGAATGTTCATGAAATAATTATGTTATTTCATACCTGTTACCAGAAATGTTTGCTGGCAGGTTCCTATTGATAAAGTAAGGATAGGAGCATCATAAGTCAATGCAAAGGAAAAAAGCAAAAAAATAAAAGTTAAAATTGTGTTCCTTAGTGTTTAAATGGCATTAATATTTAAAAAAATAAGGATCAAGGGTCCACCAAATTATCCCCAAGCCAAGGAGCACCCACCATTTTCACCCATGGAAATGAATTGAAAAGGCAGAAGCTGTGGCCAACAGAAACAAAAAATCAGGTAAATCATGTCTGTTTGTTTTAAATGGTTGCTATAATGCAATTAAAGAAAACAAAGCCCACTATCTGTGAGATGGTAGACTATATTTTAATTGACTAATAAACAGATGTTCAAATGCCAGATGTTTAAGTTGGACTTAGAAAATGAAGAGGCACTAGAGATCATATTGCAAATTTACATTGCTTACTGGCACACACAAGCGAATTTCAGAAGAAAATCAGCTTTTGTTCCATAGATTACAGCAAAGCTTTTGACTGTGTGGATCCTAAAAAGCTGTGGTTGGTTTTAAATGAAATGGGTATGCCCCAGCATCTGACTGGTTGGATGTGCAACCTGTACACCAGACAAGAGACAACTGTAAGGACAGAATATGGACAAACAGAATGGTTTCCAATTGGAAAAGGTGTCAGACAAGGATGTATTTTATCTCTCTGTCTCTTCAATCTATATGCAGAACCTATCATAAGCAAAAGCTGGCACAGATTCAGATGAAGGTGGAGTGAAAATTAGTGGAAGGAATATTAACAATTTGAAATATGCAAAAGACACCACATCACTGGCAGAAAACAGTGAAGACTTGAAACAACTACTGATGAAGGTTAAAGCAGCTAGTGCCAAAGCAGTATTACAGCTGAACATGAAGAAATTGAAATTGTTCAAGATTTTCTATTCCTTGGCTCCATCATCAACCAAAACGGAACCTCGGATACTCAGCGTGAGGGTTCTTTCTGCTCTGAGTAAGGCATCTTGGAAGGTGATTCCCACCAACTGCTCAGGGAGACAGGACCAAACTCTTCAACTCCCTGTCTCCCAGGAGTGCTTTCAAGAGCCACCTTGGCTCAGTTTGGTTACTTTACCAGAGAATGATCCCTGAAACAGGAAGGAACAGAACAGAGATAAAACAACAACCAGAACAGGTAAGTCACCATTAGAAGCATAACAGTTGATAACCAGAGAAGACATGCGAGTGGAGTTAAAGAAGGATTAGAGCCAGCAGGCATCTTCCCCTGCAAACTGATCACATAGGTTTGGTCAGACTCAGGATCCTGCTTTTGTAGACATTCCTCTGTTCTTTCTGAGACTTTTGTTTGTTTTGTCTCCTAGCCTCAGAGCAGAAGGAATGCTCATGGTGAGTATCCAAGGTTCCATTCTCGCTCATAGGAGGATGGTGTCTTGGAATGGGTCTTTCAATAGCAGTGTCCCCATGACAGGTGGAAATGGATGATCTTCCACCATATCCTGCAGCACTGTATGCCTGAAGGCAGCATCAGCTGAGGAGAAGGAGTTAAGTTTCTAGTGTCTGACAAAGGTCAAAACTGAAGACCATGTTGCCACCTTGCATATTTCCTCCACCAAGGCTTGATGATTGAAAGCTTCAGTATGGCTGCACTTCTCACTGAGTGGACTGTGATCCCTGCTGGAACTGGAATGCTGCTTGCCTTGTAGGCATGGGAGATGTACTGTCAAATGGCGTAGCTGATGGCCAATCTGAACATCATCTTCCCTGATTTGGGGCTTTTAACAAAATGAAAAGAGAGTCCATCTTTCTGATGCATTCTGTATGTTGGGGGTAGATTCTGAGGTCTGAGGTGCTGCTCTCTCTCCTTGGGGTGGCAGGAATGTGGGCAGAAGAAAGGGAGATGAATCTCCCGACTCCAGTGAAAGGTTGAGATCACCAGGGAGATAAAGGTAGATCAGGGCTGATCACCACCTTGTCCTTGTGGAAGAAACATAGGCCTCTTCTGACTGACAAGGCTCACATTTTTGACACTATTCTAGCTGAAATTGCTGCCATGAGAAAGAAGGTTTGTGTGTGCAGCCATTTTAGGGGGAACCTCCCTTAAGAACTCGAAAAGAAGAGCTGAAAGAACAATATACAGTTTCCATGAAGTCAGTCCGTGGACCACAACAGGGTTGATCTGCACGACCCCTTGGAGAAATCAGAAGATATGAGGATGTTTAGTTAAGGGATGCCAGCTACATAAGGTAGGATTGTGGTGATAGCTGCTACCTGGCAAGGAAGGGTGGACGTTTATAGCTTTTGACGAATGCCCTCTGAAGAAGGGCCAGCCAAAGGCCCAGGTGTTTGCATTGGCACCACCTCAAGAAGGTTCTTTCCTGTGTAGTATTGTAGAGGTATCTTGCAGAGGCCCTCCTGGAAGCCATGATGGTCTTGGCACTCCCTGAGGAGTGGCCAGAGTTCAGGAGCCCATTTCTTTCAAGAGCCACATGGTCAGATGGAGCCACACTGGATCTGGATGCCAAACTGGCCCCCGCTGCAACATGTCTGGGCTCATGGAAATCTCCCAGGGGCCTGACCCAATTATTCCACCAAGGATAGAAACCCTTGGTGGATAGTGGAGTTGCTGATGTCGCTTTTAAAATTGTTTGTCTTCTTGAAAATCTGACTGATATTTCCCCAGGTAGGCTATTCTTTTTGGTATAATTAGAATACACCCTAAACACTGCTTCCATATCGTGCATTATTTCTTCTGCTTTCAAGCCTACTACTGGTGCGATGAGATCACTAAGGAGTTTCTTCAAATCTTCCTTCGGAGATTCAGGAACTCCCTGGAATCTGAGGATCATGTTAGCTTTTTCCATTTGCAAGGACAACAGCCTAGTTTCCTGATGATTTCGCTTATTTGTCACTTGATCTACTTTTTTCTTCAATGTCTTGTGTTCAGAGTGCACCTCTTTCACAACTGCCATTGTCTGCTCCGTCTGTTTGACAGTCTCGGTCACCGAAAGCTGTTGCGCTGCCAAAGTTTGATTTAAAACGGTTAACTGCTAGTTAATACCAGCGAGTTGATCCATAACAGGCTTGAGCGTATCCGCTAGTAGTCTCATGACATCCGATCCCTTGTCTTCCGACCTCGGACTTTGACCACCCAAGACTTTCGGTTTCGCTCCTTTCCTCCCCGCGCCCGACATCTTGGATGTTTGTTTACAAAAGCCAGCTGCTTTTTCACCACCTCTGAAAATCGCTTATGCTTAAAATCCGCTCTGGTAAGTCTCGCAAAACAAGCTAAACTTCCCCTGCCCCCTCTCTTTTCCTGCTACTTTCTGTCACTCGTGGGGGGGAGATCCCTCCTTACCGATGTGAAGGGGGGCAAGGGATTTGCCGGTTCTTTAGCAATTCGATCACCTCCAACTCATGTTCATCGTCAGCAACTTTCAGCCTCACAGAAATCAACGCTGCTCACACAATCTCCTTCATTTGTTCCGGTTAACCTAGCTAAAGCCATGCGGCCACACAGCGGTAGGACCGTCAGGGCAAAGGAGTGCCTCAACTCCCCGGCATTCCGGCATTGAAGAGGCTACTCTTTCAAAGTCCTATGGCTTGGAACCCTACCCAAGGATTCTATGGGGGGGCCGCATCAGTAGCCCCCCTCCAAACCGCTCTCCCAAGCTTTGGGGAGAGTGACTGCCATCGCCACGCCATGAGCCAGAAGCTCGATTTGATTTGATTTTTCAACTGCTCTCCCCTGGTAAATTGAGCGCAGAGCAATGTACAACTTAATCATAAAACATCAATTAAATCATGTTAAAACCAATAACAAACAGAGATGGTGCAAAGACCCAGTAGCTCTGCTATCTCACAGGAGGGAAGGGGGCTGAGAGCGCCAGGATGGATGAACACCTGGCAGAACATCTCTGTCTTGCAGGCCCTGCATAACTATCCCACAGGGCATGGATATTATTTAGCAGAGAGCTGAGGACAGAAAATGCCCTGGCTCTCGTTTAGGACAGCTGGATACCTCTTGGGCCAGGGACCGCCAATAGATTTTGATCAGCAGAGTGCAGTGCTCTTCTGGGGGTATACCAGGAGAGGTGGTCCTGAAGGTACAGGGGTCCCTGATCATTAAAGGGCCTTGAAGGTCAATACTAGCACCTTGAACCTGATCCAGTACTCCACCAGAAGCCAATGCAGTTCATGTAGCACAGGATATATGCTGTGCGCAGTGTCCCTGTGAGGACCTGTGCTGCCACATTCTGTACCAGCTGGAATTTCTGTGGCAGCCTCAAGGCTAGGCCCACGTACAGCGAGCTACAGAAATCTAGCCTGGAGATGTCTGTTGCATAGATTACAGTGGCCAGGTCAGGACGAGACAGATATGGGGCTGGTTGCCTGACCTGGTGCAATGGAAAAAATGCCAGTGTGGCAGCGTTTGTGACCTGGGCCTTCATTACCAGAGAGGCATCCAAGATCACACACAGGCTACTAACAGTAGGTGCCAATCTCAAGGGCACACCATCAAGACCCAGGAGCTGGCATCCCACATCAGAATCCCCCTGCCCCAGCCACAAAACCTCCATCTGAAAAGGATTCAGTCTCAGACAGCTCTGTTTTCACCATCCCACCACAGCCTCCAACCCCTCTGCCAGATTTTCTGGAGCAGTATCCAGCCAGCTGCCCATGAACATATAAATCTGGGTATAGTGCGGCTGAACCTCTCCACCAGGCGGGTGAGGGGGTGCATGCAGATGTTAAATAACATTGCGGAGAAGACTGCCCCTTGAGGGACCCCACATAATGAGGGGTACATGGGTGATACCCTCTCTCTTACCACACCCTCTGTCCCTGACCTTGGAGAAATAAGGTGAGTCAATTCAGGACTATCCCATGAACAGTAGGTCAAAAGATCATGATAGAAAGTGTCAGACACTGCTGTGAGATCTAACTACACCAGCAGCACCAACCCACCTCAACTGTCAAGGTCTGGGACGCATGCAGAGGGAAGTCCAAGTTCAGTCTGAGGTCTTGAGCCAAAAGGAGTGGAGCAGGAACCGAGAGCAAAAGTCCAAATCACAAACCAGGAGCAAGGTCGTTCAAGCCAGAGTCAAAAGCCGGAGGAGGGTAGCAGTAACGAGGTCTTGGAACCAAGAGATGGAGTAAACCCAAGGCATCACGGAGTTTTGACGAGTTTGCTTCCACACAGGAGCCAGCTTAGAGCCTGAAGCTAAATAGCCCTCTGCTGCTGTTTCCAATTAGCGCAGTGGCACCAGCAGCCAAGTGTCTGTCAAAACTCAGTCTAACAGATTGTCTGCTCCACAGCTGAGATATACGTCGCCTCGTTGCTAAGTCCTGCCGGAGTCAGTCTCGTAAGCGAGCAACTCTTGGGGGCGAGTCGGGAAGGCTTTCCATCTGTGTCTGCTTCTCGTCAGCCATCTCTTAGTCAGGTGCCAGTGCAGGTGGTGATGGCAAATTGCCAATCTCTGCAGCTGTGGCTTCTGCTGGAGCTGGCAACTTCCCTTCCTCAGCACAGATCCAGCTGCCTGCGGAGCTCATCTGTGAGGGCGACTGGAGCTGTCCCCATCCCATGCCAGGGAGGAAGCCAGACTGGAATGGGTCCAGGGCCGAAGTGTCATCCAGGAAGCCCTGGAGCTGCTCTGCCACTACCCTCTCAATTACCTTGCCCAGAATTTATTTATTTATTTATTTGTCTCATTTATACCCTGCCCTCCCCGCAAAGCAGGCTCAGGGTGGCTGCCACGCAACATAAATACAGTTAAAACATCATAATAATCATATAAAAAACCCAACAGTTAAAACAGATACAGATTCACAAAGTGCTGATAGCAATTAATTAATTATCCAAGATGGCTCGCTTTCAGAATAGATATCAGCTTCCCAGATGTTGTTTTGCTCATGATTTCCTGCTATGGTTGCTAAGTCCTACCTTTGAAACAGTGGGGGGAGTCCCAGACATCCCCGGGAGACTTCTGGCACATGCACAAAGTGTGCACACTGCGATCGCATCACCCAGAAGTGACGTAATTGCATCGGGCACATTGGGGGCAGGGCCACAGTCATTCAAGGGAAAACCATAGATTCAAGGGAAACGCTTTGGGGGTGGAGTCCCCCCCAGTGGCCCGATCTGTGCTGGCAAGGAATGGGCCTCTCGGGTGGGGGTTCCCCCGCCCCCTGGGGGGACTTGGCAACCCTATTTCCTGTGGTGCTGGCTCGATGTCAAGAAATGAAAGATTCAAGACTGGGCAGTAATTGGCAGGATCCGAAGGATCCACAGTTGGCTTCTTTAAGAGTGGAACCAGAACAGCCTCTTTCAAACCCTCCAGATAGACCCCCAAATCTGGGGAAAGATTGATAATGTCCACCAGGGGGTCCCATATCTTCTCATCACTGGCTTTCACCAGCCAAGAGGGACACGGGTCCAAGAGGCATGTGGGTGGCCTAAAAGCACCCAGGATCCTGAAAACATTAACCCAGGAGAGCTGGTTAAAGCTGTTAAAGCTGTCAAAGACCAAATCCAAAGACGACCAAGTTCTCTTATTGTTTCAATGCTGGCCGGGAGGTTGCTGTGATGGAACAAGACTTCTTTACAAAAAAGCTCACAAAACCCTCACAGCTGACAGCCAAATTCCTAGTATTTTGAGCTCTCAGTGAGAGATGTTAAGGACCTAATTACCCTAAACAATTGTGCTGGGCGAGAGCTAGCAGATGTGATAGAGGCTGTATGGAAAGTCTTCTAAGCAGCCTTTACTGTCACCTCACAGGATTTCATAAAAGTCCTATAAGATGTTCTTGTAGCTTCGTCATCACCAGACTCGCTCTGGTTGTCTAAGCTCCCGTTTCATCCCCCTGAGATCTGAAGTACACCAGGGGGACAATATAGGCCGGGAGCATAGAGGACATTGGGGGGCAATTTCATCAATGGCTTCAGAGAGACATGAGTTCTAGCATCATTTCATCTAATGAATCACTGGGGGGCATCAGGTCCCGTAGAGCATTCTGGAACCCAATGGGGCCAACAGTCTTCGCAGGTGAGCATAAGCCACTTGCTACCTAGACAGGAAGGGGCTGGGAGGGGGCCCTCAGAGCAAAAAGATCTGACCACAGCACTTCAGCCTTAACTATCAGATCAATATCTATCCCCGTGCCAAAGATCAAATCTAGTATGTGGCCTGCTTTAATGTAGGACTGAACAACGGGAAAGTCCTAGTGCTGCCACGGAGGACGCCAGGTCCACAGCCTGCAAGGAGGAGGCAGCAGCAGCAGCAGCAGCAGCATGGACGCTGAAGTCTCCCAGACTCTTGGGAACTCTGAGGCCTGGCCTGCTACCTCCACCAGCAGGCTCAGTTGGCTGTCTGCTGGGGCACTAAGCGGTCAGTACACCAGACAGACAGCCCAATTCTCCTCA
The DNA here is from genome assembly GCA_029375565.1 of Gekko gecko. Taxonomy (NCBI): domain Eukaryota; kingdom Metazoa; phylum Chordata; class Lepidosauria; order Squamata; family Gekkonidae; genus Gekko; species Gekko gecko. The sequence continues at coordinate 67,196,257 of JAPDNY010000014.1, read as the reverse complement.
GCAACCCACACCAAGCTTACAGAGCCAATACTTGCGATCTTTGGGACAGGGAGTCCCCTGAAGGAGAAACCCTCTCGGATGAGTATGACCACCACCACCAATCATCCTTCAGTTCGAGACTGATAGAGGACCAAGAGACCCGGTGGGGTCAGCTCTTTCAAGGCAACCCTCTCGCCCTCCCAGGTCCAGGTCTCAGTCACGCATGCCCAGGTCGCTTGATCGTACTAATAAACTTGACTTGACTTGCCCAGGTCCACATCATGCGCTACAAAACAGTTCTGTGTCACGGGTTTGGATGCAGGTGGGGCTGGGATGCAGGTGGGGCTGGGATGCAGGCAGGGGGAGAGAGAGAGAGTCCAAGTCCAGTCTGAAGTCAGAGCCAAGGGGCAGCAAAACAGGAGCCAAGTATCAGGAGTCCAAAACATGAACCAAGAGCATAGTCATTCCAAGCCGGGGTCGAGAAGTCAGGGATTCAGAGCACAGATCAGGAATTGGGAGTACAGGCGAGGTAGGTGCAGAGCGTCGTCAAGTTGACTAGTTGCTGGCTCACGGAATCAACATTGGGTGAGGAGCTAAATAATTAGCTCCGCTGTTAATTAGCGCTCAGTGTGTGCATCCCAGCTCCTGCTAGAACTCAGAGCTGAGGGACTGCCAGCTATGCAGGCGCGCCTCCCTTCACCAGGTCCTGGCAGAGCTGGCTCCGTAAGCGTGCCACCTGTGGAGGCGAATCAGGGGGGCTGTCTGCCAGGAGTTGTTCTTCCTCAGCTGTTGCTGAGACGGGCAGCAAGAATACACTGACAGGCACAGGGGCTTCATCCAGGTCAGGTGTGGGCTCTGCTGGGGCTGGGAGCTCATCCTCAGCAGTACTCATGACCTTCTGCAGCACTGAGGTCTTATTATTGATCTGGCATTGCCCACCATCAGTGTTGAAGGAGGGTTTGATTTCCTAGCTCTCTCACTGATGTATCTCAGGATGTGACGAAGGTTGGAAAGTGGCTTTCATTTTGGGCCCCAGCAGTCTTCCCAGGCAGCTCTGGGCTAGACTTGCAAGAGATGGAAGGAAGCAGAGAGTCTCCATTGTTTTTCAGGGGTAAATTTGTCTCTTTCACATCCTGTCAAGCTCGGGCTTCGCTTGCCATGTATTTCCGTATGGATTCACATGTATTTCTACAATTCACATGTAACCTTGTTCCTTTCTATTCCTGTTTATTTTCTCTGCTGAAGACGGGGGTGGGAGGGTGGGGGGATTGACTGTGTATGGCTGTCTGCTTTGCTTGGTTAATGCTATTTTGTAACAGTTCTCATATAGGGTCCCCCCAAGTGTGCTGTTAACATCTTGGGCTGCGTATCATCTCAACGTTCAGTGTGACCTTATAGTTTGTGGAGCTTCTAGAAAATGTAACCATTAGCTTGGAGGTGCTAGGGGTGGTCGTAGGGGCAGAGGCAGACGTGTGGCTGGCTGAATGAGAGGAGTAATTGGTCATTTGGCATATGTGAGGTTTCCTGCTTTTACTATGTTGGGAGGACTGGCATCTGGGACCCAGTTCCGACACAGAAGCTGTCCATGCTTGGAACCTCTCTGTCTCCTAATAAACAAATCTTGCTGCTACAAGAGTGTTTGTGGGAGTGATTGCATCCAGGACTTGACACATCTCTCCAGAGCCTCTGAGGCTTAACACTGGGCCATTCTCTTCCACGTTCCTCCAAGGAAGGAAGAGGATCAGAGAAAAATAATAAAGACAAAAGAAGAAGCAGAGCCAAGAGAAGGTATGAAAGGTGACACAGAAGAGAAAGAGGGACAGGCTGGAGGGGTTAGGAAACTCTCCCTCAGGTCTGAAATCACTCCAGGAGAAGAGCAAGTAAAAAAGAGTAAAGACCTTTGCTCCAAAGTTGCAGTCCCTAAGGAGGCCAGAAGCAAACTGAGCCAGGGCAATGCCCACCCAGGAGACAGGGAGTTGAAGAGTTTAGTCCTGCCTCCCTGAGCAATTGGTGGGAATCACATTCCAAGATGCCCTCCTAACCTCAGAATGAGCAGGGAAACTGCACCCAAGAAATCAGGAGACTGAGGCTGGGAAGGGCACAGCCATGAAGGAGCTAGAAAAGAGTCCTAAGTGTAGGGATGAGTTGCTGGTGACCAAGATCAAGTTAATTCATGCTATAATATTCCTCAAAATTATGTACAGGTGTGAAAGGTGACGAAAGTTGATTCCTTTGAAGTGTGGTGGTGGAGCAAAGTCTTACAAATACTGTGGACTGCCAAAAAGACAAATCAGTGGGTTCTAGAACAAATCAAGCTGAACTCTCCCTAGAACCTCAAATGACTAAACTGAGGCTATCGTACTTTGGTTACATTGTGAGAAAACAAGAGTCACTGGAAAAGCCAATAATGCTAGGAAAAGTCGAAGGCAGCAGGAAATGAGGAAGGCCCAACCTGGGATGGATATGGGCTCCCATCAAGGAAGCCACGAGGGCCCCTCCGTTGGCAAGACCGGAGCCAGGCTGTCAATGATAGGATGCCTTGGAGGCCATTAATTCATTGGGTGGCCATGAGTTGGAAGTGACAAGACAGCACTTAACACATTCGACAAACACATAATAAACAAATTCTATTCCTTGCTTGCAGATCATTCCATTCATTGAACACAACATTGGAAGGCAAAAAGTTCACTTCTTAGTGAAGAATTTTGTACAGCATTGCCTTTATGTATATTTTATATCTCTGTAAGGAAAAAGGACTGGATACACAGCAGAGATGGCTTTGCGCATTATTTAAAACAAAAGTACAGGAAACAGAGTCCGGATGCCCCTCCATCACAGAGCAGTCGCAAAAGTCAAAATGACATAGAAAGAGTCTCACCTTTCTTCACACCTGAAAATGTCACCCGGGCAATCTTCACAAATATATCATTACAATACAAAGCTCTGGAATCTACCCCTGGATACCTGTCCAAATACTTTTGTCTAAACAATATGCAAAATTGGCATATAGCTACAAGACTCTTGCCTCCCTCTGCCTGATGGCTCGGCAGCCACAGGGAAGAAACAAGCTGCTAGTTCAGGGCGAGGGAATCTGGCAGGCCCCATTTCAATCTTGCCGACATTAATTTCACGTCATGCAACATTTGTGACTTTACAGGGCTTGGCAGAGAATATAGCAAAGGATTCCCTTATCAAACATTCTCACACTGTTCTCCCCTTGTTTTGTACTTTTGATTGTTTCTGATAACACACATAATTTTTCCTGGTTCATATGAAACTGAATTTTGATCTGAGCGCTGCCAGTGTCATCCTAAGCAAAGTTACACCCTTTTAAGCCCATAAACTCTGTTTAGGACTGGACTGCAAACCACTTTGCAGAAGTAAAAGAAAGGTCTACTGATCTGATTCTGCAAAACTTGGAAGAACCACAAAGAACGCTCCCATCTGCTTAGCAGATGAAAGCTATACTGAAAACTATTCATGTAATGCAACTGAATATTCTTATAGAGTCAGATGGGTCGCAAGGTTGGTCTGAAGCAGATGAACAAAGTTTGAGTCTAGTGGCACCTTTAAGACCAACAAAGTTTTATTCAAGGGATAATCACACAAAAGTTTATACCTTTAATAAAACTTTGTTGGTCTTAAAGGTGCCCCAGGACTCAAACTTTGTTCTGAATATTTTTATACCAGAGATTTCCTTATTCTTTAAGGGATCCCAGTACCAGCGCAATCCTAAGAACACCTTCATAGGAGTCAGCCCCCATTGAATACATCTTAGTAGGATACTGAGTAAACCTTCTTAGGCCTGTGAATTTAATAACAGTTTTATTACTCTCTTATTTATGTATTATTACAAAAATTTTAATTCCCGTCATATCTGCCTCACTTGTCCACAAGATTTTGCCTTATAAAACCAATCTCCCCAATATACTATCAAGTCCTGAGGGGTTCTTTCATATTTCAGAATAAGAATAGATTGGAACAAGAACAATGTAACCAAAAACATTATTATTTATGAAGATAATGTGTGCTACTGATATCATGACTACATCACACAGATAAACTGTAGCTTTACAGCTCATTTTTGTTTGTAAGTTTGTTTTAGTTTTAAAAGCATCTTTCCTTATTATATAAAAGCAATTTGGTATGGCAACATTCTATGCCCTCCAAAATGAATTGACTCCGTGATGTGTCAATCACAAAGTGTATCTATCCACTGGTTGTGTTGCCTGAGTTCTCTCCCACCCACTGCAGCCTAAGCCATTCTTCTCTGATTGGGCCAGTGTTTCAAGGTCATTTGCATATGGAAGCTGATTGGACTTCACTCCATTCCGCACCTCAAATCCCCCCCCCGATACAGTTGGAACTGTCAGTTGCATATGCAACCTGGTGTATTTTGAGGTAAAATATGTTCTCACTCACAACACATCACTTCCCCTTCAAAAAAAACAAACCCAATAACACAACCATGCCACACCACAAAAAAGACAGATCACACCACAAGCAGAATACCACAAGGCAAAAAATGATAGGAAAAGGTACCAGCAGTCCCGCAATTACTGCCACAGATATGTACCTGAGAGCACTTCAGAGGATGGTGTGCAGGTCCCAGGGTCATGTTATAAAAGCTGCCTGAGGGATTATGGACTATTCATGTACTTTCAACATTAACATACTTCACAGGGTTGTTGTGCGGATCATACGAGAGAGAGGAGAATGATGTCAGCTGCTTTGGTTCCTACTGCAGGGAAAGACAGCCCTTTCCCTAGGCAGAGGCGGTTGGGGATGTAAACCTGAAGAAAGACAGGCAGATCAAGGTAGGCTGATGGTTGCCTGGAAAGGACATAGGGTTGCTAGCTCCAGGTTGGAAACTTCGAGGATATTTTAGGGATGAAACCTGCTGAGGGTGGGGGTCTGAGGCGGAGGAAGAGGGGGACCTCAGACAGATACAATGCCACAGTCCCCACCCTCCAAACAATCCATTTCTTCCATGGAATACCAGGTGACAGCTGGAGAGCTCTTAAAGCTCTAGTGCTAATTCAAAGTGCTAGGGATGTGTTGCATTCTGTCAGGGGACAGTGGTGGAGCCTGGAGAGGGTGGGGTTTGAGGAGGGGTGGGACCTCAGACAGGTACAATGCCATAACTCCACCCTCCAAACCAGCCATTTCCTCCTGGGGAACCATTTCCTCCTGGGGAGGGCTGGAGATCACTCAGAATTACAACTGTTTTTCAGATGGTAGAGATCAGTTCCCCTGGAGAAAATGGTGAGCTCTGTGTCATTATACCCTGCTGAGGTCACCACAGCAAATTGACACTGAATGCCCAAGGCCAGGGCACCAGCCCAGAGCTTCTTTCTAGAACTCATTGTATTTATTTGCACAACGGGCCTTATTCCTAGTTTATCATAAAGCCCAGGATAGGCAATCTAGATGCCCCAGCCCGTGATGCCAGACACAGCTTCTGCAGGTGCAGGCTGCCAGAAATCTCCCCCTAGAGATTTATGGATCACAAGCAGGCCCATGATCTCTGGGAGGACCCTCTGCAAGCCACCAGAGGGAAAGGGCTTGGTATTCAGCCATGCTACCCAGGCGAGGGGCTGAGTTTCTTCAGAAGCAAAGAACCACAATCAACCGCTTCACTATGTGACCGACCAACCATGGTCCCACTGAGCAGAGCAATATCCAAGTGTAAGCTCTGCCTCTACCCTTTTCATTGTTGCTAGAGCTCAATGGCATGCATTACTGTTTAAATGTTCAATTGAGATGCTTTCTCCTTGGAAACAGACTGATGAAGCCCCATTCAAGCCTTGTTCAGCAGCCCGGAGATTCTCAGCCCAATCAGGCCAGGACATGTGGGAGTTCAGCACAGCTACAACAACCTCCTATTTTGTTCCTGCAGTATAAAAATATCCACTTTTTAAATTCAGATCCACAATAGCTTGTTTTGTCCTAATTAACTCCGAGTTCGGCATTTTCCTGTTTTCAATCATTTCAGAATCAATTCCTTTTAAAACCTCTGTGTTGTATATTTGGCCAGTAACAATGATAAGACCTCTGGTTATCATCAAATAAAAATCAAGGGGTATCTGAAGAAAAACATTTGGCTGCTGTGCAGATAATCTGAATAGAACTGTCTCTGAGCAAAGTCAGTGTCTTCTTATTCCAGTGAAGAGAAATGTTTTTAATAAAGGCTACCTTGAAAATAAGAAAGCTGGGTCAAGAAATTTGGCGGGGGGGTCCTCTGCCACAACAGTTTATTCAAAGCTTTCGTAATGTGTGAATCACAGAAGAAGAAGAGGAACCCAGTCAATATTTTTGAGTTTTTTCAAAGTACAGAGAGTCAAAAGCCACCAATGCACCAGATGCCACCTGCAAAGCAATTCTAGTTGTTAGCAGCCTTTCCAATTTTGTTTTAAATACTTTTATTGCATTTCCTTTTAACATAAAGAGTAAATCTAAACAGAGTTACACCCTTCTAAATCCATTTGCTTCAATGGGCTTAGAAGGGTTATATTTTGCTTAGAACTACACTAATAGTCTGCCAGTCAGTTATCCTCCTACAGTTATGACTTGTGCCAAACAGCAGTAGAAAATGGTCCCAGTGATATATATGCACAGTTGCATCTCTTTCATTCACACACACCATAAACGGTGTTGCCAAGTAGCCACTTCAAATGGCATTAATTCAGACTCTTAAATATGACTGCCTTGCTGAACTGTAAAGAAAGTGTGTCAGGGCAATGGACAACGCTGTAGCCCAAAGACAGTGCCAAAGACAGGGATATGCTTCAGCCAAGGGAAGCCTTGTGCCTAAGCAGCATCCCAAAACCAGACATGGACTCCTGGGCTACAAGGAGCCTCTTGCTCCTGCATCTCTACAGCCATGCCAGCAGCAGAATGCAGACCAGCAGCCGTGACCTCCATGAACACAGAACCATCAGCAGGTCACAGAGGGAAGCCATGCTACACCCTCACGTATTAACATCACCAAAAGAAGCATGCATTCATCTCCAGACTAAAACAAAAGGATGTACCCGATGACGACAGCAGCAAGATATCGTCTTCCTGCCGCCCATCAAGCTGTCAAGCATCTGATCGTTAATCCAAAGCACCAGTCCTGTCCCCTGAATAGTTCTCTTCCTTTCTTCCTTTGTCTTTCCCATTCTCCTAAGAGGAATCACCCGCAATTGCCCAACCATTAATCCCTTTTCTGCCCTGTTCATAGTTTAAGCTGCCAGTTAGTATTTCCTGTGATGCCATGTGATGACAGGCAACTGCCTCAGGTCACGATTCGGGTGTAAAAAGAGAGCAGCCAGTCTTGCTTTTTCCTCTCCTAACCCCACCCTACCTTGCTGGTTCCAATCCTTGTGCAGTTTGGGACCTCTCCACGTGTGCTGCTGGTCAACCCTTCCCTCATTTTGTTCCTTTCTCGCTGCAGAGTCAACTTACCAATCAATTCTTTATTCGGCCAATGACCAGTACAAATCAAGAATAAAAGCTTTACAATAATGTCATTAGAAAGTAAAATTGGTCCGCCCTATTGGCAATAATTAGTTAAAATCTGTACATAAATTATCTCCACAAATTCTATTGGCTACTGAAAATAATTTGGCACAGCTCAAGGTAACCTGTTGATTAGCACCCATTAAAAGTTTCTGTCAGGCCCTGTAGTAACCACTCAATACTCAATAGTCCTTAGGCAGGTTTATTGGCAAAGTATGGCTTCTGGTCAGGTATACACCTTTGCCAGAACTGACAATCATTAGAATAGGAACAGGGGATGAAGGGCAGGGGGTAGGGTCCCAGGGTCCCACCCCAAGCGTACGTCACAGACATTCACCTAGGCAACTATGGGTCATGAGAGAATATGTGACCTGACTGGCTATCTTAACGTTCTTGTCTCCCATGGCCATGGATCCAGCTGGACTCCTGGGCTCCTGTGGGGGCTGCATAGGGAATGTTACCAGCGAAGCCGCTACAACACTCCTCTCATTCATTCACACGCTCCCCTTAGGAATGTCAGGGAGGACTGATAAGGTGCTAGGCAGATGTGCAAAAGCGAAAGTAATAGCATTAACAGCATAAGACATTGGGTTACAGTCATGGAGAGATTGATCATACTAATACAATACAAGCATCACTTCATAGAAGAAAGGTCTGAACCTGACAGTTTCTTTAAAATATAAACATCGGAACATCCAGGAAAATTGATAAGTAAAGGAGAAGTTATATTAGAACGAGCTTCCTGATAGAAGCGACAGTGGAATAATACATGCTCAACTGACTCCACCTCTTCAGTGCCACACAGACAAATCCTTTCCTTTACGGGAGTCTTTTTATATCTCCCCTCTAAAACTGCAGAGGGGAGGACTCGCCATCATGCCAAAGTAAAAGTTCTCCATTGACTGGATACCTCCAGGACAGAGAGATAAGGTGCCGGGGCAACAACATATTTAAGCTTCTCTGGTATTAGGAAAACTTACCTCGCTGGACAGGTAAAGTATCACCCCACCAACGATACTTCCTGCTAATGCAAATGTCTCTGTACTTTTCTCCCTGAATTCTTAATCCTGTATTGTGTGTGTATGCTTGACTTTATTTCTCCATGTGTGAGAATCCTTCAGTAAAGAAATCACTGCTTTAATAATCTAGCCTCAGCTGTTATTCCTGGGGACTGGGAAATCAAACTCCCATATACACAGGTTCTGATCCTATATTTAATGCCTATTGCCATTTAATGCTCAATTCCCCACATGTATTAATAAATTAAGGCAATTTGGCTAATACCAGCAGGATTTTCCATATCTTAACCAAAGCTAGAACTTCACTTGTAAACAAGATTAAAAAACAAACAAACCTTGGAATAGTTGTGAGAGGCAGATGATTAGCCCTTTTAATGGTATCTCCTAATGGGGGGTTACATGTAAAGACTGAATCAGTAACTATTTGAAGATTTTTACTTTACATCCTACAGTGGAAGGGGCTCGGTTGTGTGGCAAAACAGCACTGTGTCAAGCTCGTGCCTTGCTTGCCATAGAATGCTGTCCAGGTAAACTCCTGGTCTGTTGCATTAAGGGTTAACTACTTTCTTAAACGGGCTTCTTTCACTGTTTTTATCTCCCATGCCATTTATCTTCTCTGCCAGGATGGGGGGGGGAGTGAATGCTGGGGTGAATGTGTACTTGAGCTTGTGTAGTACATATGGGACCCTGGGAAGCACATGATCTCAGCTTCTCACCTGGCCTTGGGATGTAACGGTTTGCAGGTGTTGGGCCAGGTGGGAGGGTAGGCCTAGAGCTTTGGCAGCTGATTGTGAACACTGATTGGGTGGTTTGTGTAGAGGGGCTGTCCTGTTTTTTGTACAGGGTCGGACCTGGCATCCAGTGGCCAGTTCTGACACAGAATCGGTCTATGCTTGGCATCTCTTTACCTCCCAATAAACAAATCTTGCTGCCACAAGAGTGCCATGAGAGTGACTGAGTCCGGGACCTGACACACAGCTGAGAGAACAGAAGTTGATTGTCTCCCCTCTCAAGTATGGATTTGATTCTGATTTCATTCTTCCCCTCAGAAGCTCAGGGTGGCATACGAGCTCCACCTGTCATTTTATCCTACCAACCACCCTGTAAAATAGATTAGGCTGAGAAAGAAGGTGACTATTCCATAGTCACAAAATAATGGGCCTCATGTCAGAGTAAAGATTTGGATCTGGGTTCCCAGATCCTAGTCAAGCATTTTCATTGCCAGCCCACAGTGGTTCCCATGCAAATTGCGCATGAGTCCCTTGGGTGCAGAAGAGAAGCACAGACATCAAGTTATTGCTCAGAAGAATTCTCATTCAAACCTGTCAGGATCCAAACAATTTATAAATGGCATTCTTGATCTCTGCATATCTCCCAGGATCCAAACTAGTAGCAATGACTCTTTTCCACACAGTCCATCCTCAAATTTGCTGTGATACAAAATACTACAGTCTGTGGGCAACATTACGCTGAACAGGCTGCAACCATTTTTATATGTGTCTACAATCTGCAGAAGAGCAAAGTTTGAGTCCAGTGGCAACTTTAAAACCAACGAAGTTTTATTCAAGGTATGAGCTTTTGTCTACAGGCACACTTTCTCAGATACAATGATATAATCTGCAGACTTAGTGACAGGTTCCCAGTCAAATCACTCTCCACATGCACTTTTGCAGTGAATGTTTTATTTAAGGATATGAGATGCTATGGGTTCAAACTCTTTGCTAGGACTGAGGTGCAAAGGCGGGAAAGCAGGATATAGGTACAACACCAAGATTCCATTTGCATCCACGTCAGCATTGCTGCAATGACTATGAGAGATATACAGCTGTTATCTAGCCAGGCGCAGACTTTACTTCAAGGACATTTCTCATGTGAAAGATGTCTTGAGGCCTCGTAGGAATGTTACCAAAGCTAGCCTCACTAATTTACTACAAACACTCAGACACACACCCAGGAATGCACTGGCAGGCGAAGGCAGCAATAATGGATACATAGAGCAAGTAAAATATATCAGATTGAAATACAGCAGGTACGGCTAGTCAAATGCCTGAATCTGACACTTAGCCACTAATGATGAGAAAACAGGTGTTGAGAATTTTAAAAGAACACAGCACAAGTTGCTGGACAGCTCCACACCACTCCACATTCTACCACAAATGCTACCCAGCAGTTATCTCTGACACACAAATACAGGGCCTGCCATTTTCCAGGCATAATAGTACAACACAAAACTCAAGAGGGGAGCATGCAAAAGGTGTTGAGGTATCTGTAGAAAAAACATTTTAAAGGAAGTCTTATAAGCCTTAAGTAAACTGAATATCAAGTTTATTATAAGCAGTATTAATTTCAAGTACCTGACAGATTCTGAGGAAAACTAACAGGAAAGCTACCCAGCTTACACTGACAAAAGAGAGAGGAAGGAAGGAAGGAAGGAAGGAAGGAAGATTTATGGGTAGTGTGCCATGTTTGTCTTCCTCCCTGAGGACAAGATGGACTACACTTGTCAGAAGTGCAAGTTGATAGGACTCTTAGAGGAGACGTTTCTGAGCCTGGAGGAAAGGACTGCTACTCTCCATGAGATCAAAGAAGGGGAGGAGTTCATTAACAGAAGCCTTGATGTCCTGCATAGGGAAGGAGAGACCAGTCAAAGGGATAATAGTGTGGTGGACTGCCCTAACAAGGCTCCTCAGAGTGCTACAGCAGGACCCCAAAGGTGTCGAGTGAGACGGCACTCCATGCCATTAGAACCGAGGTATCAATAAGGTATCAAGGCCCTTGCGCTGTAGGCAGACATGGAAACGCTGCCAGCAGAAGTATCACAAACGCAAGGAAGATGGAGGGAGGAGGACAGGAAGATATAAAGAAATGGCGCTGGAAGGAAAAGGAAGGTGTTGGTCATAGGTGACTCCCTGCTGAGGGGTATGGAATGTCATGTGTCCAGGCCTGACCCCCTGGCCCGAGAGGTGTGTTGCTTGCCAGGGGTGAAAATTAAAGATATCACAGAGAGGATTCCTAAATTCGTCAAACCTACAGAGCCTTAGGCATTTGTGATGGTCCATGTGGGAACCAATGACACAGCCATGAACAACACTGAAAGCATTAAGGCTGACTGTGAAGCTCTTGGGAGGAAGCTGAAGGGAATGGGAGCACAGGCGGTGTTCTCTTCAATCCTCCCTGTCATAGGAAGGGAAATATGATGGGAACAAACAATAATGGAGGTGAACCACTGGCTGCATTGGTGGTGCCAGCAGGAGCGATTTGGATTCTAGGACCACATACTATGTTTTCTGGATGACAACCTACTAGCACGGGATGGAGTTTACCTGTCAAGGTCAGGGAAGAACGTGTTTGGTGGATACCTAGGGAGATTCATCAAGAGGGCATTAAACTGACATCACAAGAGGAAGGAGATGACCAACACAGGGATTTAAATATATTTATTTTTATTTATTTATTTATTTTGAGATTTATACCCCGCCCTATCCGGTAGCTCAGGGCAGCTAGAGAAAGTGAATGAGAGTTCCCCCTCACTAGCAGCCTTTAAGCAGTGGATGGAGAAACACTTGTCAGGGATGCTGTAGGCTGATCCTGCATTGAGCAGGGTGTTGGACTAGATGGCCTGTACGGCCCCTTCCAACTCTGTGATTCTATGGATGGATGGATGGATGGATGGATGGATGGATGGATGGGAGTAAATATATGTGGGAGTAACTCCTGCCACCCTTTGGATTCCACAGTGGGGACCATAACTTGTTTCCTACCTCCCCCTCTTGTAGGTACTATGCTCTGTATGTTCTAAGCTCAGAGGAAATTTCCCCATTGGAGATGTCCTCCACCTCAGAGGGAAAAGGGCAACTAGAATGATAAAAGGGGTGGAACGCTTTCCCTATGAAGACAGGTTAAAGCGCTTGGGGCTCAAAATGCCTGAAGCTGGGAAAGAATCAGTGCCTGGTTACGGAGGGATTGTGCTTAGAGGTTCCATGTTATTTACATTGGAACTGATAACAAACTTCTTAACTCACGGGAGCGGTGTGCTGTGCCCCTTATCTATCATTGCTTAATGTATTGCAGTGCACCATCCCGGATGGGAGACCAGGAGGTTAGCATCAAGGTTACTCCTGAGGGAGACTGAAAAAGCTTTTGCATTGTTTCATTCAATACAGAAGTATTTTTTCTGCAATAGGTGAGTTAGTACACTCCAGAGTGTTTTGATTTTAAATTTTGTAAGCATGAGCAGGATTGCCCACTGTGTTCCACTTTATGTTTTGCCTTTATTTTGTTGTTTCACAGCGACTGAGGAAGAACGCTTAAGAAACAAGGGAGTTATACCGGGAACTTTTATCGCTGTTACTGGCTACTATTTATGTATCTCTCCATGGTGTTGTTGTTTTTTCCTGCTTCCTGTGCTTGTTATGTCTGTATGCACTATCTGGTCTGTTGGCAACTAGAATCTTGTTGCCTTTGTGTGATACTTACATGTATTTACTACAGTGCTGTGCTGCTCATAATATAGTTCCGTTGTTAAATGAATACCGTGTCCTTGCATATTAGTTGGGAGTCTTTGGAAGGCAGACCACTTTCGGAGCTTTATATAATTGGCTGCAGTAGCTCTCTTACTTGGTTGTCCTTTGTTGTTTATGTAATTTAGATACCTGGCAAAAAAGTGGGGAGCAGGCTGAGAAAGAAAGGCCAGTTCAAAACAAGACCCAGCCCAAGGAAGCAGTTGGAGAAGTTCCTCACCAAGAAAAAAACAATAACAAGGAGCACGTGGGCTCCTCTGACCGCTCGGAAGCCTGGCTTTTCAGACAGTGAGGACAAATCTTTTCAACTGTAAAAATGAAATGCATTGCCATTTTAATTCAGAAAAAATGCACACATCAGCTATCAGAGTCTTCAGCAAGGTACAAAACAGACGAAACTAATTTCCTTCAGACTATTAAATAGGTCTTTGAAGATGAGCTGGAAATCTTTATTTCTTTATATCCTGCTTTTCTACTGAATAAAACTATAGCTAAAAACTCCCCTCAGTTTGATGTAGTGGTTCTGAGTGTGGACTCTAATCTAGGAGAGCCGGGTTTGATTCCCCACTCCTACACATGCAGCTACTGGTGTGACCATGGGTCAGTCACAAGTTCTCTCAGAGCCGTTCTCTCATGGGCCATCCTCGAGAGAGCTCTCTCAGACCCACCTATCTCACAGGGTGTCTGTTGTGGGGAGGGGTAGGGGAAGGAGATTGTAAACTGCCCTGAGAGAGACTCCTTCGGGTAGTGAAGGGCAGGGTATAAATACAATCTCCTCCCCCTCCTCTTCTTCTTCTTCTTCCATTTTCTTCTTGTGAGGTAGACAAGGCTGAGAGAGTGACTGACCCAAGGTCACCTGGTGGGCACAGTGGGAATTTGAACCTGAGCCTTCCAAATCCCAGTCAGACCCTCTCACCACTAGAACACCCTGGCTCTTGGTGAGTGTACAAACACACAGTAGACATTTTTAATTATAATGACCACCACAGATCCAATGCACCAAGGCAGAGACCAAAGACCAACAAGGAAGAGGGAAAGTAGTGGATCCTTAAAATTCTAGGTACCACTTCCAGTTCAGGTAGGCCAACATTAAGCTAATAACCCACTGACATGATTAGATTGAGAACTTGAACAATTCTGCCACTACCCTAATTGCAAATATATTTTGTGGTACGAACAATGATGAACTCTAGAAAAAGCAAAGTGACAAATTTTTGACAAAGAAACTGATTTCCCCCCTGAATAGAAGACTGTAGTCGTTTAAATTGACGCTTGGGCTTAAAACTGATTTGTCCCTGTGACCTATTCAAATATGCTTCTAATTGCTTCATGGTTCATATAATTCGTTATCTGATTACTAAGGTCAAAGATGCCCACCATTTCCTCAACAATTCTGATTACATTTTAAGTCATTCATAGTCCATGTTCATAGAGAAGCAGTGAGATGTAAGGCTCTCTTTTTAAAAACCCTACTGAATTAAAAGACAATTTACATGGCACTAAGTCGATCGTTGTCAGACTTGTCTACTCTGACTGGCAGTGACGCTCCAGGGTCCCAGGAAGAGGTCTTTCACATCACCTTTTGATACAGTTCCTCATCAAAGGCTCCTAAGTAAGCTCAATAGTCACAGGATAAAAGGACAAGTCCTCTTGTGGATCAAAAACTGGCTTATAAATAGGAAACAGAGAGTGCGTATAAATGGGAAACTTTCTCAGTGGAGGGTGGTAAGCAGTTGGGTACCACAGGGATCAGTACTCGGTCCAATGCTTTTTAACTTGTTTATTAACGATTTGGAATTGGGAGTAAGCAGTGAAGTGGCTAAATTTGCAGATGACACGAAGTTGTTCAGGGTGGTGAAAACCAGGGAGGATTGTGAGGCACTCCAAAGGGATCTGTTGAGGATGGGTGAGTGGGCGTCAAGGTGGCAAATGGGGTTCAATGTGGCCAAGTGCAAAGTGATGCACATTGGAGCCAAAAATCCTAAATATAAATACACGTTGATGGGGTCTGAACTGGCAGAGACTGGCCAAGAGAGAGATCTTGGAGTCATAGTAGGTAACTCAATGAAAATGTCTAGACAGTGTGTAACTGCAATCAATAAGGCCAACGCTATGCTGGGGATTATTAGGAAGGGAATTGAAAACAAATCAGCCAGTATCATCATGCCCCTGTATAAATCATTGGTGCGACCTTATTTGGAATTCTGTGTACAGTTCTGGTCGCCACATCTCAAAAAGGATATTATAGCATTGGAAAAAGTGCAGAGAAGGGCAACTAGAATGATAAAAGGGTTGGAACACCTTCCCTATGAAGAAAGGTTAAAACACTTGGGGCTCTTTAGCTTGGAGAAACGACGGCTGAGGGGTGACATGATCGAGGTTTATAAGATTATGAATGGGATTGAGCAGGATGAGAAAGAAGTACTTTTCTCTCTTTCTCACAATACAAGAACTTGTGGGCACTCCATGAAATTGCTGAGCAGTCGGGTTAGAACAGATAAAAGGAAATACTTCTTCACCCAAAGAGTGATTAACATATGGAATTCACTGCCACAGGAGGTGGTGGCAGCTACAAGCATGGACAGTTTCAAGAGGGAATTAGATAAACATATGGAGCAGAAGTCCATCAGTGGCTATTAGCCACAGGGTATAGATGGGAACTGTCAGGCTGGGGCAGGTGATGCACTCTATTCTTGGTGCTGGGGGGGGGCAGCAGTGGGAGGGGGCTTCTGGTGTCCTGGCCCCACTGCTGGACCTCCTGATGGCACCTGGTATTTTTTGGCCGCTGTGTGACAGAGTGTTGGACTGGATGGGCCATTGGCCTGATTCAACATTGGCTTCTCTTATGTTCTTAATGCCAAGCCACAGACCTCTTAAGTGTCCTGCATGGGTGGTCCACCTTTCTCCAAACAGGCCTGCATAGATGCATGACGGTGTTCTAGAAGCATCTCTTATAAACACAAAGGACTTGAGCACAAGGAAACCCAAACCTTATGCTGTCAGGGGGCAGGATGAAATATAGCCAGATTTCGGCAATTCTATGTCCAGGAAAGTTTAGACCAGACAGAACATAAGAGAAGCCAATGTTGTTTCTGAGATCAAGTCGATCTCGACGTCAGAGGGCGATACCGAAGGAGGCTTCTTTGGGAGGCGTCTGACATCTAGCACTGGAGGGTCCAGCTGCCGTGGAGGAGAATCGAAAATCTCGAAAGGAGGCTCTGGATGGATCTTCAGCAGCTCTGGTGTGGTACGGTGCATCTGGAGGGATCGCGACCGTGTGTCGACTTGCAGCGCAGAGCCCTTGGGAGGTGCTACACCGCTCACATTGTGAGACTTAAGCAAGTCTCCTGACTTATGGGCAGTATGCCCCTTGGATTTATCCCTTTTGGCCTTTTTGATCGGTGTAGAGACCGAAGAGGCTGATTTGGAAGTTCCCTTTTTCTTAAAGGCAAGTCCCGTATTGGAGGCCGACTTGCCTGCTCGTGGTGGCTTTGGCGTGGAGAGCATCGCTCGGTCCTTTGGCACCGATGCCAACGATGTCGAAGATCTCGAGGTGGAATGATCGACATCCATGGTCGATGACGGAGGGGCGAGAGCTGACTCCCACAGGGCAACTTTAAGTCTCGCAGCCCTGTTCTTCCGAGTCTGGTTTGAAAACCGGGCACAGAAAATGCAAGCGTCCAGCTGGTGGCTCTCGCCAAAGCAGAGGATACAAAAAGAGTGCTCGTCTCGGGGGGCTAGCTTGCTGCCACAAGAAGAGCACCTCTTAAAACACCCCCGCTTCTTCTCCATAAACCGGCTACTGCCTGAGGCAGATGGTGGGGGGGGAGGGACAGGGTCCAAAGACCGCGGAGAGCTCAGAGAAGACACCCCGAAACGTTCCTTCACAGAAAAGTCCACAAAAACTAAAAAGATAAAAGAAAACTGAAGAGGGAAAGTATTTTGAAGATTCCTGCTGTGAGGCAAAAATTCTCAGTCACCGACCGACAGAAAGCTGCGAGCAGGGCGGTGGTCAGAAGAGAACTGGCGGGATGTCCGTGCCCCGCCCCCTTGGGCATGCGCGGCAGGGGTTCCCACGCAGGCCAGGGCGGAGGCACAAAAATCCCGTTGTGAGCTTTGTACAACACTGATCAGATCAGCACAGGCGCACTGGATCCCATAGGTGTGAATGCACAGATGACCACAAAGAAGATTGTTTAAATTTCACCCCAAGTTTAAAAATGTTAAAAATTAGTCATAGCACCTATTTACCTCACAGCAGGCCAATGTTAACGTTGGCTTATTAATGTTTTGGAACTGTGTTCAGGGTACAGGGAAAAACCTAAATGCGAAGGTTTGTTCTATTGATCCCACTGTACAACAGGACACTACATCAGACTAGGCAGAAAAGGGTACGGGTTTCTTCATCACTGGAGAAGCTGAAGGATCCTTTCAGCTCTCCTTCTGAAGAGTTATCTGTTTATTTATTTAAAATTATATACCATCTTTATACTACAATAGCCTGGGCTAGCCCCATATCATCAAATCTCAGAAACGAGGCAGCCCCAACTGCTACTCTTGGCGGGAGACCAGCAAGGAAATCCGGGGTCGCCACGCAGAGGCTGCCAATGGCCAGCCACCCCTGCTGCTCGCTCGCCTTGAAAACTCAACAGGATCATTACAAGTCAGCTGCAATCTGGCAGGACTTTCCACCACCCAAGGCTCCCTTGCCTACCTTTGGTGTAAGTAAGAAAAATATATTTTGAAGGGATAAGAATTGGATTATGGTTCACCATTGCATAGGAAAAATTATGTATAGCACTTTAGATTTTATGTGGTTTTAAACTGTTTCAAGAATTTTATGCAAGCCGCCCTGAGCCTGCCTCGGTGGGGAGGGCAGGGTATAAATCTAGCAAATAAATAAACAACTAAAAGATGTCTGGATGTGACCTCCTTCCTTACTTCCCTCCACAGCTCGGGAGGTGGAGGTGCACAGGGGAAATGGTGGCTCCCTGGTGGTGACAGACACAAGAAAAGAGATCTCCCATTGCCAGATAAGACCATGGGGGTAAGTGGCCCAGAGTAAAGCAAAGGGGTGGGAACAAGGAGCGGTGCCATCGGAGACGGGGGCCTTACTGGAGGGGGGAGGGAGAAGTCTGCAAATGGAAAGGGAGGAAGGGTGGGAACTGGAGAGTTCGGAGCACTCTAGCCATTGGGAGGGGGATTTAAACAGGAGGCAGATGGTGGCCTGGGGAGGAAGAATGCTCTGAGACATGAAGCCAGCGCGGAGTGGACCTTCTGCTGGGAGGAGGACCTTGGGTGATTGCAAAAACCCCTCCCCTGGCATATTCTGAGGCCCAGCCCAGTCAAGCAGGACAGATGGCACCCTGGAGGGCTCTACTGCTCAGAACCCTGACTGCAAGATGCGACAAGAGAGTGTTATGTTAACTGTAACTGAAAGTAGTCTACTAAATACAAAGTTTGGCAAACCTGAGCACACTTAATGGCTCCAACACAACTACTTCATTGCATCCTCAAAAGGTAAGATTGTAACAGCAAAATGAACACTATCCATTTCAACAACTTTTGCATGTACCAGTAGAATGAACTGGTTAACTATCTCTGCTTGTGCTAGTCTGTTCTCTTTCTGATGTTGTGGACAGAATTTTCAACCAGAAAATCTAATATAGTCAGGGGTCTTTTTGTAGAAAAACAGCTGCAGGAGCTCATTATGGTATGCTAATGAGCTATTACGCTATTAGCATATGCCACGCCCCCTGACATCACCGGAAGTGATGTCAGAAGGGGAAGCAAAAGGGGGGGAGGCATCTTCAAAAGCCTCCCCTTCCCTTCCCCAGCTGGTCTGGGTGGGGGAGCTAAGAGAGAAGGGGTTTAAAGTTTAAACTCCTTCTCATGAGAGTTGGGCCACAGAAGGAGGAAAGAGGGAAGGAAAGAGAGAGAGTAGAGAGAAGGAAAGAAGGAAGGAAAGAGGGAAAGAAAGAGAAGGAAAGTGGAGGGAAAGAAAGAGAGGGAAGAAGGAGGGAAACAGGGAAAGGAGAAAAAAAGAGAGGAGAAGAAGGTGGGGAAGAAAGAAAGAGAGAAGAGAAGAAGGAGGAAAAGAGGAAAAAGAGAGAAGGAAAGGAGGGAATGAAAGAAATTCGGTGGCAATTCAGCCCCATTATATCCTATGGGCCATTGAAGTCAATGGTGAAAACATAGGGTATATTCTGGTGGCTGGAGGAGGGGTTTGAGGGAGAGGCTCCAAACTCACAGGGTAGCTGATGGAGCCTCTCCCCAAGATACCCACCAAATGTCAAGAATATTGGACCAGGGGGTTCAATTCTATGGGCCCCCAAACAGGTTGCCCCTATTCCTCCATTGTTCTCTATGGTGGGAAAAAAAGTTACTTTTTTCCCACCATAGAGAACAATGGAGGGAATAGGGGCAACCTGTTTAGCGGCCCATAGAATTGGACCCCCTGATCCAAAGTTCTTGAAACTTGGTGGGTATCATGGGGAGAGGCTCCATCAGCTACCCTGCGAGTTTGAAGCCTCTCCCTCAAACCCTCCCTCCAGCCCCCAGAATATACCCTATGTTTTCACCATTGACTTCAATGGCCCATAGGATATAATGGAGCTGAAATTGACATTCGGCTGCCTGAAAGACTCCCCCGGACGCTGGCTGGGGGCGGGGCTTGGCTCCTGAGCTCCCGGAGCTGCGCTCAGGTGCGCTCCCCCCCCCAAAAGACCCCTGAATATAGTGATCCTCACTCAGTGACGCAGGAGCAACAGATGTGACTCTTTGACATGTCCTCCATGGCTCTTCTGAGCACTGTTTCTCAATGGGGCACCTGTTCCATGTTTCAGAAAAGGTGGGCTACTTTGAAACAGCTGCAGGTAGAAGAACAGGTAAGTTGCAAGTCTCCCTGAGATGCAGGCCAGGGATGAAAGCAACTCAGCTCCTCTGGTTGATATTAATTGTGAATTAATTCTCTGCAAGCTGAAGAGTGTGTACCACTGATCTAATACAACCTTGGAAGTGAATGTGGAATGTCACTGTTGAAATGTCATTAGCAAATGAGGAAGAGACATGTGAGAGTTGTTGTTCATACCTGAAGCCTACCTCCTCCTGTGGCCGTCCTTGTCCCCTGGACTCACATCAGAATCTTCTTGTGGGGGGAGGGAGTGGGTGTTTTCGAGCAAGAAAGTGGTTGGTGGGCGGCACATCCGTGTCGCTGGCCCCGATGCCACCCAGATTTGCCAGATGGTTGGCGGGGAATCCAGGAGAGCAGCGACTAACAGTGGCTGGGGAGGCAGGCTGCCCTTCCCCCGGCTCCTCCCCACCTCTCCTTGTGTGTCGACATGTCTATTCTAAGCACACTAAGTAGGCTTAGTAATAGATACGTTTAACTTACATGAACTCAGGCTGAACTAAACAGCTCTGTTGAATCTGTACTGCTCAGAGGTCAGATTTCCTAACAGAAGAGGTATACATAGCTAAAGGTATACATACCGACTGTCCAAGTGTTACTGTATTAAGTTAACCAAAGGGAGAGGCATGTTTTGTTTTTAAAAAGCGTGACCTACCTATTGTTTTTAAAATACTGTAACGTTACACATTGATCATGGGTATTTGCTAGAAATTTCTGCAATATTTACAGTGCAATCCTAAGCAGCGGTACACCCTGGTAAGCACATTGACTTCAGTGGACTTAGATGGATGTCACTCTGTTTAGAAGGGTACTGCTGTTAAGACGAAACAGGGTTTTACAGACTGGCCATGAAAACTAACATGCCTGGCCTGGATCTTGAAGCACAGCTTGATTTACAGAGATCCGGGGGTGAAATTTTTCATTGGCTCCAAGAAATGTCACCTGCTAATTGCTGCAGTTCAAAGGATGGTTAAAAGCACACTTAAAGGATAATTCAAAAGCTGGGCATCCTATATTGGTTGATAGCATTTCTATTAATAACTGGATTTGCCGTAGGAAATGAAAACACTGTGAAGATTAATGAGGAATCTCACATCTTATTTACAACCTCAGAAAATACATGATGTGTTTATATACTTCTATACCACTTTTCCTTAAAAGCTCAAAGTGATTTTCAGACACAAAAACTGCATACCAAATAAATAATTCAAACGTAATCGGTTCCTGAAAGAACCCGTTTAAAAGCAACATTCAGCCAAAGACGCTTCTGCCTCACAAGCTCCGCCTTGCACTTTCCCCCGGAAGCAGAAAGGAAGAAACGCCCTCATAGCCCACCCCAGGCGAGGGCAGCCGCCACTCTTAGCGAGAGAGGCCTTTGGGAGAAAACTGTGGGGCCCGCCTGGGCTCCAACGGGGAAAGGGGGTCCTTCTAGCAAGGGGGTCCCTGGACACAGCAGGCCTTAAAGGGTCAACACCATCCCCTCAAAGTGGAACTGGAAGCAAACTGATAACCAGCACAATTGATCACAGAATCATAGAACCTCCCGGATCATCGAGTCCAACCCCCCGCACAATGCAGGAAATGCACAAATACCTCGTGCCCCGGTGACCGCTGTTCCATGCCCAGAAGATGACAAAAAAGCTCCAGGATCTCTGGCCAAACTGGCCTGGAGAAAAACTGCTTCCTGATCCCAAAGTGGCAATCAGCATTCCCCTGGGTGTGTAAGAAAGGGCCACGAGAACTAAGCACTGAGGCAGCCCTTCCTGCCCTCCCGCTCATGATCTGCCTAAGTCCACAGAAACAGCATTGCTGTCAGATGGCCACCTAGCCTCCATTTGGAAACCTCCAAAGGAGAGCCCACCACCTTCTGAGGAAGGCTGTTCCACTGAGGAATTGCTCTAACTGTCAGGAAGTTCTTCCTAAAGTTTTGCCGAAAGTTCTTCTAATTTAATTTCAACCTGTTGGTTCTGGTTCAGCCTTCTGGGTGTCAGAATTGGGCTCTGCTGATTGTCATGGTGACTCAGGTTTTCATTTCCTTTTGTAGTTTCCCTTTCACTTCCAAGCCATCACGACCATTTGGCCTCGCCCCTCTCTAGCCCTCTCTGCCATAAAATTCCGAGGGATGGGAGGAGCAAGTGCGAATGCCATATATTTGTATGTATGTGCGAAGGAGTAGGTTAACTTTGCTTGCAACAATTTTCCCATGAGAATGAGCCCCAAGATGTGCGGCCAGCGGAGCCTTTCCTCCTTGGAGAAACATCTGGCACTGGATAATAAACTTTTGTAGTGCTGGATAGTAATTAAGGGGGGGAGTGAAAGAGGGGGAGAGAGTGAATGCCCACTGCAGGACCATTGCATGATGGGATACTGACCTACTGCTTACACAGTACCTACTCCTTGATCTGTTCCTTAGTCTGAACAAGAGATCTCTCTTGTGCACATCTCAGTCTCTGTTTCTAATGAAGCTTTCATAAAAGACTATTGGACTGAGAGTGGGTTAGCTCAAGGGCCTGACGCTGGGGCAACAGAAAACAACTCCACACCATCCTCTAGATGACAGCCCTTCACATACTTGAAGATGGTGATCATATCACCTCTCCGTCGTCTCCTCTCCAGGCTAAGCATACCCAGCTCCTTCAACCTTTCCTCATGGGATTTGGTCTCCAGAACCCTCAACATCTTTGTTGTCCTCCTCGGGACATGTTCTAGCCTGTCTGCATCCTTCTTAAATTGTGGTGCCCAAAGCTAAACACTCTAGGTGAGGTCTAACCAGAGCAGAGCAAAGTGATACCTTCACTTCACTTCATGTGATCTGGACACAATACTTCCGTTGATAAAGCCCCAAATGGCATTTGCCTTTTAGCTATTGCATCACACTATATGGTCTACGAAGACCCCTAGATCCTTTTCACACATACTACCTATATTCCTGTAATATAAGTGATCCAACACTGCTGCATTCTGAACCAACTGCAATTTCCAGACCCATCTTCAAGTGTTGCCCTACATGGAATGCTTCGCACTAATCTAATCTTAAAGTTTCAGCAGCATGGATCTGTGTGGCCAGGTTAGCTGTATCCAAAAAAGGAGGGCACCACTTTCCAGACAGGCTGCTGTGGGGAAAGGCGCTTCTAGCAACCACTCCACTGTATGGTCTTCCGTCACGCCACTGGCAGGAGTTTCACCTGTGGAATGTGCTGTTCACAGAGCAACCACAGGCAAATGGGCCCTGTCCTGGAAGATGCTGGCTTCTTATTGACTGACACAGACATCCAGAACTTGTCTGTCTGAAGACCTATCACGGTAGTAGCATCATCCATGTGGAGGACTCTGGCAGCACCTTAAGAACGAACATTCACTGTGCTGCAAACGGTCAGGAATCAGAGCCCCTTTGATCGGGACGGCTCGGAAGGTGCCCAGCTCAGATGTCTGCGGTTCCGTCCAAGCAGCAGAAACTCAAAAAGAGAAAAGACAACAATTCAGCAGCACTACCTGTTAATTAAAATTAGGAACAATCACACAAGCACTGCTCCTTTACGAATGTGTTAGTCTATAATTACGTGGAAATGAATGCAGGATACTTTGGGCTTCGCCTGCTCAATGACCAAGCGAATAAGAAAGGCACCACAGCCGACCTGACTCACTTGTTCTAATCCCTGCCTCGCAATTCACCATCTGTACGGACTTGAGATTTTTAAACCGATCAGAGGCACCATTATGTGGGAAGTTAACACTAGGAACAGCAAAGTTGTTCTACTGAGAAAAGAATCCCAGTTTATTTTGCAGGGCTTTGTTAACATATTGGCCAGGTTAACCACCAGTATTTCTTGCACTGCGTTGTATCTTGGCATCTCCTGCACAAGCTGCAACTGGTAAAACAAACGTAAAGCCTTAAAACAGATTTTTTTAAAACCTTCTATGTTTATATGACCACCCTTGGGGGGGTGTCAAGTCACAGCCGACTTACGGCAAGAGACCTCCAAAGGTGGTTGTTTGCCATGGCCTGCCTCTGTACAGCGACCCTGGAATTCCTTGGTGGTCTCCCATCCATGCAATGGTCACTTCCAGGCTTGACTACTGTAATTCGCTCTATGCAGGCTTACCGTTGAGGCTGACCCGGAAATCACAGCTGGTGCAAAAGGCAGCAGCGCGCCTGCTAACAGCTCGTGTTTGGCAGGTGCTCCGCCAATTGCACTGGTTACCAGTAGAGTCCTGGGTCCACTTCAAAGTGTTGGTAATAACCTTTAAAGCCTTACATGGGACCAACATATCTGAGGGACCACCTCTTCCCATATATGCCCTGAAGAGCACTACGCTCAATGGATCAACACCTCCTGGTAGTCCCTGGCCCGAAAGACGTCCGACTTGCCTTGACCAGGGCCAGGGTTTCTTCTGCCCTGGCCCCAGCCTAGTGGAACATGCTCCCCATTCAGATCGGGGCCCTGCAGGATCTGCTCCAATTCCACAGGGCCTGCAAGATGGAGCTGTTCTGCCAGGTCTTTGGCTGAGGCCGCGGGTGCCCATACATGGCCTCCCTGAGGTTGCTGCTGCCCTGTTATTCTTTCAGCCATGTAACAACCACTGGCTATGGCCAGGAGCCTCCCACAACCAAAAATTTCTATGCTATCAGCTGTGACTACCATTTGAACATTTTAATATTTTGATATTTATGATGATGTTTCAAATTCCAAGTTTTATTGTACTAATATATTTGTATAAATGAAATGTTGTTACCCACCCTGAGCCCGTTTCTGGGAAGGGCGGGCTATAAATGTGAAGAAACAAATGAATAAAATCCTGGCACTCACTCAGGGCTGACCCTACTTAGCTTCTGACACCCGGACAAGACTAGGCTAGCCTGGGCCACCCAGGCCACGGCCACTGCTGACTCCACATACCACGAATTAAAGCAGAAAGATGAAGCGGGGGGGGGGGAACCACCTCAAGGGAGACAGAGGGCGCACTCTCCAAAGAAATCGACCAGTAGAGCACAGGGAGTAATGAAATATGAAAGATAAGATCATAAGAATAAAGGTTTGAAATGAAAACAGATTCTGTAGTAATTCAAGAAACAGAGTATGCAACAGACTGTAAATGTGAGCAGAAGAACAGCAATGCATGGTGAGACAGATAAAGACGATGTGATCCAGGGAAGAGCATTTTAGAGAGGCCAAGGAGGCAACGCACTCAAATCTCAAGAGCAGAATGGTTTGAAATTTGGCAGCTGTGCTGCTGAAGCCAAGCAGGTCTGACCCAGGCTAAACTGGAGACCATCCAGGGGTCATATCTGGAGAAAGAGTACTTAGTCATTGAATGGACACAGACATTAGTCAGGTCCCTCAGCTTAATTTTTCACTTTTACAGCGAAAAAAAATAGCCTTTTTGAGTAGCAGTTGCACAATGAAAAGGAATAAAAAGCAGTCATTTGTAAAGCAAGAAACTAAAAGCCCTACAGAAATCACATCTACATAGCTACTCCTTACATACGTATGGTGGCACACATGCATGAAGACAGAGCTGCGTGCTGACCATTTTGCAAAGAAATCAGGAGCCCGTGTAGTGTAGTGGTCAGAGTGCTGGATTAAGATGCAGGAGACCAGGGTTCAAATCCCTGCCCTGACGCTTGTTGGGTGGTCTTGGGTCAGTCAAGCTCACTCAGCCGATGCAGCTTCCCAAGATTGTGGTGGGAACTGAGTGGGGAAAGGAGAATTCAGTACAGAGCCCTGAGCTTCTTGTGGGAAGGGCAGAATAAAAATATATAAATCTTTATAGGGACCAACAGAAAAATTCAAAACCTCCAGAATTATCTAACAAGATTATTTAAACCATTAAAGGAATTACTGAATAATGAGCAAATTTCAGAAGAATTGGTAATTAGATGTAATTGTGTTTAAAAACATTTGATTCAGCTTCAGTGAATACAAATCTAAGAGTAAATTTTGTGTTTCCAGAATGGTGTATCAACAGAGGCATAACATCCAGATCACAGGAGGTCGTCGTCCTGCTATACACGGCATGGGTCAGGCCGCACGTGGAGTCTTGTGTGCCGTTCGGGAGGCCTCACTTCAGAAAGGATGCAGACAGAATGGAGCGGGGGCAGAGGAGAGTGACAAGGAGGATCCGGGGCCGGGAGACCAAGAAGCCCTGTGAGGAAAGGCTGAGGGACTTCTTGGGGATGTTCAGTCGGGAGAAGAGGAGGTCGAGGGGGGACATGATGGCTCTCTCTTAAGTCTTTGAAGGGCTGTGTCACTTAGAGGAGGGCAGAGCAGCAGAGGAGAGGACTCGCAATCATGGGTTCAAATTAAGGGCAGGAAGGTACCGGCTGGGTATTAGGGAAAAATACCCTACACAGCCCACTGTGGCTGACCCCTCCCAATGTTCCCTGCTGCCTCTGCTCCAGGCATCCGGCTTGAGGCAATCAGGCCAAGTGCAGCCCCTCCACCAGCGGTGAGTACAGGGTGAGTACAGGGTCAGAGATGTCGCCCCCAGGCATGCAGATACTTAAATGCCTGCCTGTAATCCCTAAACCAGTTTTGATGATCACAGCAAGTGCCTCTGCCACATGTACGCCAGAGTTCTCCACAGTAAAGACCTTTAAAGCAAGAATCTGAGGCATTCAAACATGGCATAAATCAGGCAGCTTAAGACATCTACGAAGCCCTCGTGTGCCCACAAACACACTTGCTTCTGGTCACATTTACCTCTAAGATGCCCCCTCACAATTATTTTTTTCCTCTGGCTGCCCATCCTCTTCCAGGCACAATTCAACTAGCCTGTTGTTACTCTTATTGTCTCAATGGTCTAGGCCCACATACTTGGAGGATCACTTGCTCACATATCATCTAACTTCTTCTGTGCTATCAGAATCGATGTAGGTGACAACCAAACAGAAGGCTTTATTAGTGGGGGCCTCTGGACTGATCCCCTCCAGTGATGTGCCTGGCTCCTGGTCTTCTGCGCTTTAGGCACCAGGTACCCTCATTCCGCTCTTCCCAGCCTTGTAGCCAATAGTTCCATTGTGTTAACCACACTTTTGATGTTACTCATTTATGTCTTTTCAGTTATACTTAATTGTTCTTAAGCAGCACTTATTTTACATTTGGGTTACTGAATCTTGCTCCTCTCCCCCCCCAAAAAAAAAAAAAAAATCTCCAGCCTCAGAATCTGAAAACAGCACACATCCCCTTTTGAAAACAAGAAGCAGGATTTCACCAATTGCAGATTTTCTTAGGCTGGGGGCAAAGCTGAGCAGCAAATGCTTGCATGCATAAAGTGCAAAGCTCAGTCACTGCCATGACCAGTTAAAAGTTAGCAATTGGTCTCGAAAACCTGTCACACTTTACAACCACTATATGCACTGATAGTTTGACTCAATATAAGAAAACTTCAAGGATATTGCCCAAACTGTACTGGTCAAAATGCTCTTCCTCCACGCACCACACCTCTTCATCTCCATTTTGGTAACCCTAAGACACCACTGCCCCAAAACAGGCTAGATAAGGGCAGGGAACCAAGGAAGGGGGAAGAAATTAAGGCAGTGTTCAGCTGCCTTGTTACACAGTTCAGTTGCCTTCTGCACGGGGGAACTGAAAACACATTAAGCTGCTCAAGAGGATTTAGAAACAACACGTAATTGCAATGCTTTACTCAAATGCACCAGCATTTACCTGAGTGTCCTTTAGTGATACTTGGAGTCGGTAGTTCTTCAGGATCCAGGCGTGCCTGTGTAAATGCTGCAAGGCTATGTGAATCGCAG
Source organism: Gekko gecko (assembly GCA_029375565.1). Lineage (NCBI taxonomy): Eukaryota > Metazoa > Chordata > Lepidosauria > Squamata > Gekkonidae > Gekko > Gekko gecko. Next base: position 67,168,570 of record JAPDNY010000014.1, on the reverse strand, counting down.
GCAGCACTCCTGCCGACAGGTTACCGTGCTCCATAGAGTGATTGATAGGTAAGAGCCCAAGAATGGATAGGAGAGCTCGGGGCCGCTCCTCAGAATGCCTGATCATTAGCAGCACGCCAATTCCCAGAATGCCCACCCTCCACTTCCACGCAAACATCTTCCTGAGACTTTCCCTCTGACTTCCTTTCTGCCCCCTTGGCGCTTTCATCTCTCGAGCCAACAAGCCTTGGCCTGCCCGTCAGTCTGGCACTCCATGGTCTGGCGTGTCCCTCTAAGAACACAGCTAATTGCTATTAAAGGATAAAGCGCTCTCCAAGGCCGGCTTTTCCAACTTGGACAATAATCCTGCCCACAGCAGTGCTGCTGTGAATCAATTCCTCACAAAAATAACTCTTCAGGCAAATTGTTCTGCCAAGTCTAATTTTAAAATATTTGTCATTTTTGGACACTTTGTGACCAGAAATTATCACCCCACAATTTACAAATTGACAAATAAATCAGAATTACAGATCTGTCTCTTCAATGTAAGTACTAATATATGATTTAGAGTGTTTCTACCTATTGTCAGGTACAAAGTTGCTATATGGCATTTTTGTTAATATGATCTGACTCCCTATTTGCTGTGTTTAAGGGCTCTGTTTGTGGCTGGCATATTTATGCAGTTGCCAGAGGGCAACCCAGAGACCTACACTGTGCCTCTAAATTACCTGTGACTTTAAAGATGAGATAGTTCTTTCTTCTCCTATCCCTTTTAGCATCTTCAGCTGGCCTGGCAGTTGGTCCCCTTCCTTGACTGTGATGACCTGGCCACAGTGATCCATGCGACGGTCATCTCGAGGCTAGACTCCTGTAACACTCTCTGCATGGGGCTGCCTTTGGCGCAGATCCGGAAGCTGCAGCTAGTGCAGAATGCTGCAGCCAGGCTGTTGATGGGTCTCCCTAGGTGGGAGCACATCCAACCTGTGCTGAAAGCGCTGCGCCGGCTGCCAATGGCATACCGGATTCACTTCAAGGTGCTGGTTCTTACCTTTAAAGCCCTATATGGCCAGGGTCCAGCTTACCTGAGGGACCGCCTTTCCCCACACGTTCCCCCAAGAGCACTACGGTCAGGGAGTCAAAACCTCCTGGAAATTCCAGGCCCCAGAAATATCAAACTTGCTGCTACCAGGGCCAGGGTGTTTTCAGTGGGTTAGCATATAGCACTGTATTGTTTTATTGCATTGTTTTATTCTGTTTTTATCAGTTTTAACATTGGCATGTATGCCCCTGAGACTTCTAAGTCTTGGAACAACTCTTTTACTACTTTGTACCTTTCCTTGTCATCTAAGGTTATTCAACAAGCACTTGATATGCAGTTGCCCCCAAAGACTTGCAAGATCTCAGAAGGAGGGGCTTCTATCAATTTAACCTCATCAAATTCAGAGGACATGGCTCCTAGGCCAACTGAGCAGGAAACTCAAGAAATCTCCCAGAGAACATTTCCTCAAGCATGATGGTATCAATCCACAGGGACTCAGAAAGAGACTGCGACCCTTGTACTTCTATCCTGGAATGTGGCCGGATGGACACGATGCATCTCTCAGTACCCGGATATTCCTTTCTTCCGCTGGAACTATGATATTATTCTTGTACAGGAGACTTGGTCAGATGCTGATTTAGTTTAGAAGGTTTTAAAGGGCAACTGAAAAGGGGGCTGGGTATTTTAATGTTGACATCTTTAAAAGTAAAATGTATAGCAAAATCTCCTTTGGAGCAATTGGCAAAGGCTGTGAATTTATCTTGGGGAAGGAAAAATCTGATAATTATAAACAGCTGTTTACCCCCTCTAAGTAAAAAATCTGAGATAAAAGAAACTTGGAAGTCCCTAGAAAATTATGTAAGGGCCCTAATGCTGGAGCATCCTGAGGCCACGTTACTTTTAGGTGGTGACTTGAATGCATGTTTGGGACCAGGCAATGCTTTCCTGGCAACCCAATTTAAGCTGCAGATCAGCTCGTCAGGTGAATCTTTGGGGTTTCTGAGTCAAGAGAAAGTGTATAAAGATCAGCAAGCAAACTATGCAGGGGCTTGGCTTTTTAAGTTTGCCTCTAGGTTAGGACTCTTTATTTTAAATAGGTCTACTGTCAATGATTCCCCTGGTGAATTCACTTTCACGGCAGGTGCCAAAGTGAGTACAATTAACTACATTTTGACTTGTAGAACTCCAGTTTCCCTGATGGAGAAATTTCAAGCACTTCCATCCTTGGAGGGTGACCATTTCCCGCTATTTTTACGGGTCTTTTTAGATCCTGAGGACACTCATCTGACCTCCAGATACTCTATCATGGTTCACCCTGCAGAAAGGTTTGGCTGCAGAGTGAGGTGGGCCCCCACTCTAGGTCAATGCTTAAAAGAATTTCTGAATTCAAGTAGCCTCCTGAACTCCTGACAAGCACTAGGGTATTCAACGGCAGTTCAAGACCCCATAGAAGTATATGAAAATCTCATACAAAATATAAATCCCTTTCTTTTTCACTCCTCTCCAGCCAAGGGTGCTAAACCCTTCAATTTATCTAAACCATGGTTTAATCAAAAATGTATTGCGGCCAAAACTGCTTTGAATAGGGTCTGTCTCCAATACCAAAGTGCTGATGAGGGAGCCAAGCAAGAAACTCTTTTCCAACTATTGTCCCAAAAAAGGAGTACAAATTATTGATAAAACATAGAAAGAAAGAGTACTCCAGAGAACTGTGGCGAGAGCTTATCAATGCAGCCAAAAGTAAAAATGCATCCCTTTTCTGGAAGTTAGTCACTTGTACAGAGGCAGGTGCTAAGTCACCAATAACTGCCTGTGTTCCTGCAGATAGATGGGTCTCCTTTTTTAGATAAATGTACAACTATGCTGTTCATTCTCCATTGGTGGTAACATTAGAAAATACCATGAAATGGTCCCCCGTAACAGTTGGTGAAATTGAATCACTTATTGGGCGGCTGAAAAATGCTAAGGCCCCAGGATCAGATGGCATTCCACCAGAACTTTTAAAAGAGATTAAGGATTGGTGGGCCTCTTTCTTAGCTCCCCTCTTTACACACATTGATAACACAGGTCATGTCCTCAAGTCTTGGGGGTTAGCTATAGTTTTCCCTTTTTATAAAAAGGGTAAGAAGGAGGACCCATCCAACTATAGACCAATCAGTTTGCTAAACATCATAAGTAAACTTTATGCAGGACATTTATTAAATAAATGTTTAGATTGGCTAGAACAAGAAAACATTTTGCTTATTGAACAGGGAGGCTTCAGACCAGGTAGGTCTACACTTGATCACTGACTGACATTACAGCACCTTTTCGAGAAATACTCAGCCAGGGGAGCAACATCGCTACATGCTGCATTTGTCGATCTCAAATCTGCCTTTGATTCTGTTTCTAGACCTCAGCTCTGGAACAAGCTTTTAAATTCAAATATCGATAAAAGACTTTCGTTTCTACTACAGGCCCTGCACGATCATACTTTTCTAAGAGTATGGCCATCTTAGTGATCCTATTAAAACCTTCATAGGTGTCAGGCAAGGATGTCTATTAGCCACAGCTTTGTTTATTTTTTATATTAATGATATAGTAAATTGGCTTAACACTTCTGATCTTCATCCCCCTAAACTAGCTAACCAGCATATATCTATTTTACTGTATGCCGATGATGCTGTGATATTATCTCGAACCCCAGTTGGTCTTAGGCGAGCCCTAAGGAAGTTCAGCATGTTTCGTGAAGATGAGCTTCTCACAATTAACTATCAAAAAACTAAAACTGTAGCTTTTGGAGTAGATCAAAACCCAGGAATTGGGCAATAAATGGCCATCAGATAGAACAAGTTGATAGTCTTAAATACCTGGACATAGTTTTACAGGCCTCTGGTTCTCGGGTTAAGCATAGCAAATATGTTGCCGATCTAGGGGAAAGATCCGCAAATGCCATACTGAAAATTTTTCGAACTCATGGTGGACACAAAACATTGGCACAGCTGCTCTATGGAACATTATTAGGACCGCCTTCCTCATGCTTTATGCCGCAAGGAAGAGTTCAGTCCAAATTTTTAAGAGCTGTTCTGCAAGTTCCTAACTGTGTATCTAAAGCTTGGATACGACTGGAGTCTGGGAATCTTAGACATGAAGCTAGGGTATGTATTCTGAACATCTATATGTGGCTGAAAGGTCATTTCAATCCACAGTGTTTGCTTCCCCCGATATTCCAGGATGATTTCCAATTCAGTTCGATCACAGCAGTTCACTATCATATTCATAGAAAAATTGGCTTCTCACCTCAGCTACTTTTATCCTATGGATCTGAACAAGCCAAAGGGCTAATTAAACAAAGAGTTGAGGATATCGAGCGACAATCTCTCATCTCTAAGGCTTCCAAACTCGGGGTGTTGTTAAATATCAAAAGCACCATTGAGCTGGCATTATATTTGACTTCAGTGGAGGGAAAGACTTCTAGAAGGGCATTTGCCCTAGCTAGATGTTCTGCCCTTCCATCTGCGGTTATTCAAGGCAGGTACAATAAAAACCCCTACTCTGAAAGGCTATGCCCATGCCTTTTAAGTGAGATTGGACTGGTAGAGGATATGTTCTTCAGCTGTCCATTTTACAGGGAGGCTTGTCTTAAAATTATTACCTCATTAGTCAATAGGACACCTGGGCACATTAATACAAACAAAGCAAGACTTCACTGGCTCCTATCAGATAAGAATGCAGAGATTACACATTCTGTCACTGAATTTTGTGTATTAATTCTTAGATTGCAGGAAGCGCATTTTAAAAGTTCTTAAATTTAGATTTCTATTTTTGTATATTATTACTGTTTTTTTCTCTCCCTCACATATTATGCTTACTCTGTATGTAGGTCTTAAGACCATAATAATAAACTATACTATACTATACCACCCCCCACACCAGGCTCCCCCCACCTGAAACAAGCCCCCCCCGACCCATACACCCCCAGGACCCCACCAACTTACCTTGCCTTCTGGCTGGTGGTGGTGGCGGCTGAAAGCGTAAGTGGCACATGCTGCTTTCCCGCTCCTCTGGCCCGACTGAGGGCTGCTGGGGCGGGGCTTGCTGCATGTGCCTGCCCCTGGGCTCGTTACTGCCAGAACACCATCCCGGGACGTTCTGGCTGGAAATGAGCCCTAATCGTGTGGACTGTAGAAAGTACAGCTGCCTGCCTTTAGGGCCACTCTCTCCAGGGTATTCTGTACATAAGCTAACCAGTAACCATTTTCGTGCCTTTTTCCTAAATAAACTCTAACAGCACCATGGTTTCTACTCCTGTTTTCACTGACTGCAGTCCACCCTGGCTAGGGATGTCTTTATGGGACCAAACAGCTCTTTATGTGGTTTTCCACAGCTTATTTTCTCAGCCACATGACATTACCAAAAGAAGACCCAAACCACTGAGTCCAAGTCCCACTAGCACAAAGCAGCCATTTTGGGTTGCTGCCAGGCCTGGGAAAGGTAAAACTATCTGAAAACTTATGAGGTTTTAAACCAGCACATAGTTTCCACAAGAACAGAAGATACATCCAAATGCAAGTCTAATCTGGACAGAAAGCAGATTTCTTGTAAATAAGAAGCACCATTTAATTTTTTTTCAAATAGCTAACATTTGATGAGTCCTGGTTCTGGAGCCAGGCACCCCAGAAAAAGAAGCTGCACCATCTGCTTCCATATCGCTTCCATAACTCTGGAACGTGCCTTAACCAGGAGCCACAACACAAACAACAGGCTCAAACTGCATTCTGCAAATTCGCTCCCTTGGATTCAGGGTTCTAGGATTGCTAGGTGGCCACCCAGGTGGCCTTCCACAGTAATTCTTGCCCGGTTCATTGCCAAATCACTGCTGCTTACCCACCTACCCACCCACCCCTTGCTGCAGTGGATCCAACAACGACAGCAGTGCTAACCCGCCTTGATCCAGCTGGCTGCGGATATAATCTGTGAGGGTGATCAACATCGTCTCCGTCCCACGGCCAGGGTGGAAACTGGACTAGAACAGGCCAGGTGCCAGTGTGTCATCCAGGAAACTCTGGGACTGCTCCGCAGCCGCTCTCTCAATTACCTTACCCAGAAACAACAAAATCAAAACTGGGTGGAAGGCTCTAAAGAAACCAGAGATGGCTTTTTCAAGAGCGGTATTACCACAACCTCTTTCAGATCCTCCAGGCTGACCCTTGAACCCAGGAACAGGTTGATAATTCAGCAGACAAATATTATGGCCTTAGGATGTGCTTTTCCTTTTTGTTTACAGTAGTTTAACTGTGGCTAATATGTTGTCCATCTAATAAGCATGTCAGGCTCACTAATGGGGGAATTTTTCGTCACATGTGCTCTTCATTCACTCTGACCTATTTTTCCCACTGTCGACAAAAGTACAGGGAATCTCAAGCCTAGTTTCAAAGAAGGATGGGCTGAAAAGGCACTAAAATATATACAAATGCAAAATGGAATGCTGGAGTCACACTAGTAAACCAGTAGTTTGACCAAGTCTGAGGTCTTTACTTGCTCATACGAATGTAATTCCACTCCTTCTGCACACTTCCTGATAGGCTACACACTATTTTCCCCATCAGGATACCTTCCCCAATAGAGAGGAGAATTAAAGTTGCCTGGGAAACTCTACATTTGGCAGATACACACTTCGGTCTGCCTGATTTCACACTCAGTCTTTTCTTAGTACCCAATATTAAATACACTCAGTACGAACTCCTGAAATAATACTTGGTACTGAGACATGACTGAAAAGTGATGACGGGCAGGGAAAATAAAATTCTGTGCCAGGTTCCGTTTGGGCAGCAGATCAGCAGGGATGGGGGAAGAGAGGCTTCATTTATGAACTAACTAGCACTTAAAAATCTAAAATCAAACTAATTCAATGCTCACATTTAAAACAGATATTAGAACCTCTGCTGCATCAAAGGAAATCAAGCAACTTTTCACCAACTCCTATGCAGGAAAAGAGTGCAAATTCCTCCAAAAGCTCAGTGCCTGGGAGGCTGTAAGCAGTTCTGGCTTCATACTTCAAAGAACAGATAAATAATTCTGATTTGAAGCATGTTTGGTAATCAGAGGCATTTCTCACTGCAGATTTCTAGCAAGGGGAATGCAGAAATGCGAGATGAGAGTGGAACTATACAGAAGGGCAGATAATAAGCAAATGACCTACAGCCGGCCACAGCCATTCACGGGGGAGCTGGTCAAAAACCAAACTGCACAACAACGACAAGGAACAGATTGAATTACGAGTTCCAGCCTCTCAGGGCTCTTTGAGGAAGCCAAGGTGACAGAGGCAGCTGCAGAATCGTTTGGGGAGGCTGCATCAAAAGAAGAGGACTAAAAGACTCCTTTTGTGACACGAGTGTCCCCAAACAGTTGCAGAGAAAAAAGAACTGCAAACAGCCGGGTGGGGAGGCTGAGAAATGCCGGGCAGTACAAGCTGTGACGCTGGCATGTAAAATAGTATATTCAAAATAAACAACACCAACCATCCAAGTACAGCAGTAATTGATAATATCAAAGTCTCCCAAGGTTTGCAAAGTTAACACTTGTAGTGGGTGAGAAATGCCTTTATTCAAGTTTTGGAATTGCATGGCAAGTATTAATTCAGCAACAGGGTGAATTAAAATGTACAAGTGAATCTGAGTGTGTTTCCCACACCTGTGGATGCCAGCTGATGGTGGGCATCCCATGCGCCTGACAGTGAACACCAGAGAGCCAAAAGATTATGCCTTGAAGTTGTTGTAAGACATCTTTTTCCTTTTGCTGCCACAGACCAACATCAGTTCTCCTCTCTTCACTGTTTCTCTGAACTTCTGCATGCTCACGTGGAAGCCCATCCCACTAGATTTGGAAGCACTTCCAGAAAGTGTCACAGGACCAGAGAGCGCCTGGTAACCTGACAGCTTAATCAGCTTATCAATTTTTTTCTTTATTTATGTCATTTCTATGTCATTTTTCTCCCAAAAGGACCCAAGGATCTTACAGACATTTCCAAAATAATATTATTGAAATAAACAAGACAAACCAAGAAACCAAACATATTCTGGGCTGGCTTATTTTAGGCCCATGGCTGCAAGCTAAGGGTCAACAGCCCTTTGGCTCTAGGCCAGGGGTCCTCAAACTACGGCCCGCGGGCCACATGCGGCCCCCCCCGGATGGGCAGCGACCCAGCCGAGCCAGCAACAAGCGGTGGCCGAGAAGCTCCAGCCCAGCTCGCAGGGTCCGCGCACAGCCAGCCTGGCGCACGCCTGCAGGGTCCGCCCCCCACGCCATGCTCTTGCCGCCCCCCGCCCAGCCCAATCTTCATCCAGCGCCCCTCCGGGTGGCTATCTTCCTTTGTGTGCACCCTGTCAGCCAGCGACAAGCGGTGGCAGCCAAGGAGGCTCCAGCCCTGCTCGCAGGGTCTGCACACAGCGAGCACGGTGCACGCCCGCAGGGTCCGCCCCCCCATGCCGTGCTCTTGCCGCCCCCAGCCCGCAACAGGCCAAGCCTCGTCCGGCGTCCTTCCGGGTTCCTCCTTGGGCAGGAGGGCTTGAAAAGTAACTCCCACCGCCCCGCCTCAGCCTCTGCCGCACCTCCTCGGCCAGCCAGACTCCCGCCGGGCCCGCTCCTCACTCCCCCCCGGCCCTTCACAGGTGCCCTCTCGCCTGCCCCTGCACACCGCGCCGCGTCCCTCTCCCCGGAGCCAGTCCTAGGTGGGCAAGGCGGAGCTGGACGCATTGGCCGCCGGTCACCGCCATTCCCCACCCCTCGGGTGGCCAGGGGGAGGCAACTCCGGGTCGGCTGCTTGGTTGTGGGAGTCCGGCCGCTCGGGCTCCTGCGGCTGCCTTCACCTCACCTTGCCTCGCCTGCCCCCTCCCTCCTGCCTTCCCTCCCTGGCCCGCCCGCCGCCGCCGCGAGTCCTGCAAACAGTTTTGGAGCTGGGACGACGAGGAGGCCAGGCAAGGGTCAGTGGGGGCTGCAGGGTGCCAGGCAGGACCCCTTCCCCCCCTCCCCTAGGTGCAGATAGGGCCCGCCCACCACTGACCCTCCTCCTCCTCCTCCTCCTGGCAGGCAGGCAGGAAGTAGGCACACTCGGCCATATCTTCCTCTCTCCAGGCCCTGCCTGGAGGTTGGCAACCCCGTAATTGGTGGCGCACGGGAGGGGGGTGCCAGAAAGTAGCCCTGCCTAGGGCACAAAAAAACCTGGAGCCGGCCCTGCTCCTCCCGAGTAGCCCCATTGGGAGAGGAGCCTTCGAGGGTGCGACGGAGAGCAGCCCGAGCGGAGCTCCTCCCGGCGTGGTGGGCGCCTCCCCCCCTCCCTCCCCAGCCTGGGCAGGGTTCAGCCAGAGTGTCCGGGATGGGGAGGGGGAGCTGCGGAGAAGAAGCTGCGTGGAGCAGCCGGGCAGGGCAGCAGCGGCGAAGGGGAAGGGTCCCGGGAAGGGAGTCGCTCGCGGGGGGGGGCAGCTGCTGGGAGGTCCTGGGAGGGAGGGAGGGAGGGAGGCGGGGGACACGCTCGGCCACGGTTGCCGACTCCAGGGTGGAGAATTCCTGCACAGTTGGGGGGAAGGTGCATTCTGGGAAAGGTCTGTTTGGGAGAGGAGAGAGAACCCCCCCGTGGGAGCAATGCCGGCGAGCCCCCCCCCTCCAGTGCCACAAGGGCCCCCTGGGGGACTGATCCCTTTCAGCCGGAGGGGGGATGTCATCCTGGGGGCGGGGGCTAAGGAAGTCCCATTGAAATACTGGTAAGTTTGTTGATTTAACTTTACTTCATTTTAAATATTGTATTTGTTCCCGTTTTGTTTCTTCACTTCAAAATAAGATATATGCAGTGTGCATAGGAATTTGTTCATAGTTTTTGTTTTTACTATAGTCCGGCCCTCCAACGGTCTGAGGGACAGTGAACTGGCCCCCTGTTTAAAAAGTTTGAGGACCCCTGCTCTAGGCCAAGGGCTTTTGCTTCTAGCTACACCAAGGCTTAAATACCTGCAGGGAGAGGAAGAGATAAAGTCAGCCCAGATGGCATTCAGCTACTACTAGCAACATACGAGGCTCTTCCCAATTTCCCAAATATTAGCTATGGCAACCAAATAACACTTCCATGTATGGAGGACACATAAAACCTCCATGCATGGAAGACACATAAAACTTCCACGTATCCAAAGGCCAGAAATAGGTACAGGATTGAATTTCATGTCCCAAGGCATAAGAACATAAGAACATAAGAGAAGCCAATGTTGAATCAGGCCAATGGCCCATCTAGTCCAACACTCTGTCACACAGCGGCCAAAAAATACCAGGTGCCATCAGGAGGTCCAGCAGTGGGGCCAGGGCACCAGAAGCCCTCCCACTGCTGCCCCCTCCAGCACCAAGAATAGAGTGCATCACCTGCCCCAGACTGAGAGTTCCCATCTATACCTTGTGGCTAATAGCCACTGATGGACTTCTGCTCCATATCCTTATTCTAATAGCCAAAAAGTGCGGATACCTATTCCCTCCAACAGGGGCCTCACTCTCCCCCAACAGCTTTTCCTGCATAGTCAGTAGACTTCCTGGGTTTGTAGAAAAATCTCAAAAGTAAGGAAATCCCTTCAGGAACGGTTGAATTCCCCCAAAAACCGTTTGAAATGGCCTCTGCAGGGACCTGACTCCAGGCATCAACGGTGAGAGATTAGAACGTTGGGGGGGGGGAGAGGCTTCTGACTGGCTCTGTCAGTCAAAGGGTGGGGGAGGGCCCTTTCCAGGCCTATTTCGGCCTTTCAGTGAGGGAGGGAAGAAGCCTTGGGGCCAGGCCTCACAAGAGTTGCCAGTGCCAGGCTGGGGGATTTCTAGAGATTTTGTGGTGGACTCTAAGGAGGAGGGCTGGGTTTGGGAAGGGAGAGGCCTCAGCTGGGTATAATGCCACAGAGTCCAAAGCAGCCATTTTCTGCAGGGAGACAGACCTCTGCTGTCTAGAGTCCAGTTGTGATTCTGGGGGTCTCCAGGTCCCATTTGGAGGTTGGCCACCCTAGGCCTGGCAGTAGTCTAGGGTTGCCAGGTCCCCCCTGATTTGCATGACTCACCTAGCCTTGGCTGCTTGCTACCATTCATCAGCAGCCACCCTATGAAAGCCAGTGAGGTGCAGCAGTTAGAGCTTCAAAGTAGGGTCTGCAGGACCCAGGTTCAGATCCCCATCTTGCAGTGGAAGCTGACTGTGTGATTTTGGACCATTCCCATATTTCAGCCTAACCAACCTCACAGGGTTGTTGTGCAGCTAAAAAGGAGGAGGGAATAATGAAAGCTGCTTTGGTCCCCACTGTGGAGAAAGACTGTAATTTTCCTAGGTAGAGGCTGGAGGGTTGAGATGGAAAACAAGAGACAGAGAGGCAGATAAAGGTAGGTTGACTGTTGGTTGGGAAGGAAATAGGGTTGCCAACTCCAGGGTGGGAAATCCCTGGACATTTGAGGGGTGAAGCCTGGAGAGGGTGGGATTTGAGGAGGGGAGGAACTTTGGACTGGTGTAATGCCATAGACTCCACCCTCCAGCCATTTCTTCCACGAGAACCACCATTGCCAGCCTCTGGGTGAGGACTGGAGATCACCCAGAATTACAACTGTTGTCCAGGAGACAGAGATCAGTTCCCCAGGATAAAATGGCTGTTTTGGAGGGTTGAGTCTATGGCGTCATACCCTGCTGAGGCTGCTTGCCTCCCCAAGCCTCACTGTCTCAAGGCTCCACCCCCAAATCTCCAGGAATTTCCCAACCTGGAGCTGGCAGCCCTAAGGTGAATTGATCTCTGTAGCTGGGAGATCCGTTGTGATTCCCAGAGTGCTGCCACTGCTGCTGTGGGGGGAGAGGAAGCAGGTGGGTGGCTGAGAGCACTGCCACCACCGCTGCTGCTGCTGTGCGGAATGGGGGAGGAAGCAGGCAGGAGGCTGGGAGAGTGATGGGGGCAGAAAGAAAGAATGATGGGGTGGGGGGCAGAAAGAGAGAAGAAAGAGTGATGAAGTGGGGAGGCAGAAAAACAAAGAGAAAGATGACAGGTTAGAAAGAGAGAGGAAGTCACATGCATGGAGCAGAAATAGAGAGTAAGAAAAGGGGGGCAGAGGGGAGAAATAGTGTGAGAGAGGTAGGGGGCGAGGAGAGGAAGCAAAGGTGTGACGAATGAGATAACCATCCCGCAAGTTTCTTGCGGGTCTCCACTTGTGTTTATCTAATTCCCTCTTATTTATTTATTTCTTCAGCTTATATCCCGCTCGAACCCCCAAAGGGGTCTCTGAGCGGCTTACAGTTACTCTCTTAGATCCTATCTATGGCCACATAGCTGATTGGGGGAGGGACTGCCTTGCCGGCACCCCGTGGAGAGATGTTCTTGGTTGTTTTTTTCCGTCCTGGGTCAGCTTGGCGTCAGCAGGTTCCTCCGGCACGTGGTTCCTGCGTCAGTGCGGCTCCAGCTCTGTCCTCCGACTCCGCCGTGCCTGCGCCTCTACGCTCCCCTCGCGCCGTCCTGGTTCCGCCTTCCACCGTCCGGAGAGTTCGCCATCTTGCCGCCCGCTTTTTATTGCTGCCGGTGCTCCACTATCCCCACAAGGTGGGAGGAGGGTGCTCCCTGCCATCTAAGACAGGTACCCATTTTATCTACTCGCTTTCTTGATGTTAATTTACAGCTTTCGAACCGCTGGGTAGACGGGAGCTGGGACTTGGGCCAGGTGCTCACCCTGGCCGCGGTGGGATTCGAACAGCCGTAATGGCTGTTCGTAGATGTTAACAGCAGGCTATTAGTTGCCTGTGCCACCGCTCCCAGTTGAAACTGTCCATGCTTGCAGCTGCCACCACCTCCTGTGGCAGTGAATTCCATATGTTAATCACTCTTTGGGTGAAGAAGTATTTCCTTTTATCTGTTCTAACCCGACTGCTCAGCAATTTCATGGAGTGCCCACGAGTTCTTGTATTGTGAGAAAGGGAGAAAAGTACTTCTTTCTCAACCTGCTCAATCCCATTCATAATCTTATAAACCTCGATCATGTCACCCCTCAGCCGTCGTTTCTCCAAGCTAAAGAGCCCCAAGCATTTTAACCTTTCTTCATAGGGAAGGTGTTCCAACCCTTTTATCATTCTAGTTGCCCTTCTCTGCACTTTTTCCAATGCTATAATATCCTTTTTGAGATGTGGTGACCAGAACTGTACACAGTATTCCAAATGAGGTCGCACCAATGATTTATACAGGGGCATGATGATACTGGCTGATTTGTTTTCAATTCCCTTCCTAATAATCCCCAGCATAGCGTTGGCCTTCTTTATTGCAGCTACACACTGTCTAGACATTTTCATCGAGTTATCCACTACGACTTCAAGATCTCTCTCTTGGTCAGTCTCTGCCAGTTCAGACCCCATCAATGTGTATTTATATTTAGGATTTTTGGCTCCAATGTGCATCACTTTGCACTTGGCCACATTGAACCCCATTTGCCACGTTGACGCCCACTCACCCATCCTCAACAGATCCCTTTGGAGTGCCTCACAATCCTCCCTGGTCTTCACCACCCGGAACAACTTCATGTCATCTGCAAATTTAGCCACTTCACTGCTTACTCCCAATTCCAAATCGTTAATAAACAAGTTAAAAAGCATCGGACCATGTACTGATCCCTGTGGTACCCCACTGCTTACCACCCTCCACTGAGAAAGTTTCTGTCACACAGCGGCCAAAATATACCAGGTGCCATCAGGAGGTCCAGCAGTGGGGCCAGGGCACCAGAAGCCCTCCCACTGCTGCCCCCTCCAGCACCAAGAATAGAGTGCATCACCTGCCCCAGACTGAGAGTTCCCATCTATACCCTGTGGCTAATAGCCACTGCTGGACTTCTGCTCCATATGTTTATCTAATTTCCTCTTGAAACTGTCCATGCTTGCAGCTGCCACCACCTCCTGTGGCAGTGAATTCCATGTGTTAATCACTCTTTGGGTGAAGAAGGACTTCCTTTTATCTGTTTTATCAGCAATTTCATGGAGTGCCCACGAGTTCTTGCATTGTGAGAAAGGGAGAAAAGTACTTCTTTTTGCTGAAATGCTTTCCAAATTAGGTTTTCTTTCAGTCACCAGACCTGAAAGGGGAATAACAGGTGCTTCAGGAGTGACAATTCACCCACAAATTCAATGGAGAAAATTGTGGGGGTGCAGGAGAGACAAACGTTGAGAACAGGAAGTTAGGCTGTTTACTATAAGCAAGACATTACGCTGGAAGGAAGGTTTTGTGAAATAGGGCAGACAAAAGCATTTGAAGAAAACAAAACACTGCTAGCCCTTAGAGAAACAGAAACTACCAGTGAGTGGGACTGAGCGGACAACACAGCAAGAGACACATTGCCCAACAGGCTCTTCCACACTGCACTGCACAAGTGCATATTGCTCTTAGGAACCATCTCCTGTCCAGCACAGAAAGTGAAATGCTGAGCAGCACCTGGAGGTAAGCATGGAGTGGCTAGCAAGGAAAACAATTATACTACCAGCAGCTGCCCTGCTACTACTGCATAGGTCAACAGCTCTGGCCAGCAATCAGGGATTAAAAACAACATTTGCATGAGTAAACAATTCAAAACTATATCTGGTCAGCAGTCCAAAGAATATATGGCTTGCAGAATTACCTTGCATAAGGAAAAAACATGCTTTCGGATTCTGTCTCCCTACCAACAGGAAAATTCTTTGAGAGTCCATGGGGAAACTTAGTATAGAAATGGGATGTGAACACTTGAAGCCAGGGTTCTTATGTAAAATATACATCACTGCCAGCTGATATATTCTATGAAGTCTCATTCTCTCTGCCATCAACAAGGTTACCAACTTTTGAATCACCTCCTGCGGCATTTAATAGCAGACTGATCTGCCATGATTAGTAGGTGACTATATATCTGGGCAGCAGATTCTGGTGCTCCTGGGGAGGGGAAAGTTTAGCGATGGGTCCAGGCAGAGAGTTAAGGGAAGGACACGGAGAAACAAAAGGGCTCAGCGCCCTTCCAGCCTGTGACCCATCCCAAAGGTTGCCAGCAGTGGGGCTAGGATGGATAACCCCCCTCTGACATTGGTGTTGTGTAATGCCAGGACTATAAATAATAAGACCATGATCCTTCGGGACTTTCTATTGGAACAGAAGGTAGACCTGGCATATGTGACCAAGACCTGGGTACGGGATGGGGAGACAGTAGCCCTCTCCCTGCTTGCCCCTCCTGGGTTCTTGGTCCTACACCAATCCTGGACTAGGGGGCAGGAAGGAGGAGTGGCTATTTTCATTTGGGAGGCTTACTCCTTCAGGGCATTCCCATTGCTGGAGATCACAGGCGTTGAGTGTGTTGGTCTGGTGTGGGAGGCCGAGGAGAGTTTGGCAATTTGGCTGGTGTCCTGACCACCTAACACACTGCCTGATAGAGGCCGTATCAGGCTGGGCACCAGAACACCCTAGGCTTTTAATCTTGGGTGATTTCAACGTCCAAGCTGATGACGCGGCCTCCAGTCAGGCAGCGGACCTAGTGTCAACCATGGTGATGCTGGGACTCTCCCAATATGTAACAACCCCCACTCATCGGACTCAGCACATGCTCGATTTGATCTTCGCAGCTAGGGTAACAGTGGACTGGATTACTGCTTTGGCAACACCATGGTCGGACCACCAGGCCCTGAGGGCCTGTCTGAATGTTCCACCCTGACTCTGTTTAGGTGGCGAGCATATTTTAGCTCGCCCACGAAGCCAGATGGACCCAGTGTGGCTCCAAATGGCTCTGCAGGATCCGATGCCCCACGGCGGCTCGTTGGATGAGCTTGTGGAGGACTGGCATGGCCAGCTCTCTGCAGCCATCAACGAGATCGCTCCCCTGCACCCTCTGCATTCTCACTCTAGGCTTGCTCCCTGGTTTACCCAGGAATTGCGGCTTATGAAGTGACAGCTGAAACGGCTAGAGAGACAGTGGCACCGTGCTCGAGATGAAGTGACAACAGCATCTTATAGGACGTTTATGAGATCCTATGAGATGGCAGTCAAAGCCGCTAAGAGAGGGCTTCCGGTCTGGGATTCATGGCGTCCTAACGTGTTCTGGCTTGCTCGTAGAGCTCCCAGAGCAAACGGAGGGTCTTGACGACAGGGTGGGCTTCAAATAGCCCACTGCAGATCCCCCCAGGCAGGGGGGTGACTGGCAGAGAGCCTGGCCCGAGAGAGGAGTTGAGATCGGCTGATAGCGGGGCTTTAAAGAGCGCCGCGACCAGCCTTGATCCCCTCCCCCAGAGAAGGCACTTCGGAAAATCTCTACAAGACCCCACCGAGTTGGATTCTCAACATAAGAACGCATGACCCAGACCTCCAAGACATTCTACGGAAACTGATATCAAGGAAACACTGCTATAACAAGACACGGACTTTGAAGGTAACTTTTTAAAATTGCTCACCGGAGACGCGTTTCGGCCGAAAATAAACAACATCCGATGAAGCGTATGATCGTGCTGTATCTGTCGTACTAACATTGGAGCGGAAAAAGTGCAGTTAAACAGCTAAAAAAGGCCAAAAAGCCGAATTGTTGATCATTCCTGCGGTTAGATTATTGACTTTAAAATAGAAACTAACAGTAACTCCGCGAGAACTGCAGTGGAAAAGTACTGTAGCTGCTGCAGCAGAAATCGGCAAAACAGGAAGTGACTTCAGAACAGACAAGTAATCATCCTAGAGAAGACCAAGGAGGCCGGAAGAAGGGAAGAAATCAGGAACAAGGGGGACCATCAAGACTGCCGGACAGGAAGTGAGTACCCGGAAGAACCATTTACCATAGAGAAATTGCGCCCGCCATTTTGGGAAGGTCAGAAAAATTTTCTTTGATTTTAAACGAAAGACTTAATATAAAAAAGTGAAACTAGTGCGATTTAGGTGGGCACAAGAAGGACTTTGATTTAAAGTGAGTTGGAGGGAAAACTTTGAACAACGGCTTACGACCTGCGGCAACGACAGAGGGCAAATACTTGGTCCTCCCCGAAAATGGCTGGGAAAGAGGAAAAAAAGCTACAGGGCATGATGGAAGCTATGGAGAAACGAGTGATGGACGCGATTCTGAAGTTGGAAAAGACTGTAATAACAGAAGTAACAGAGTTGAAAAAAGAAATGTCTGGAATTACAAAAGAGATACAGACGCTGACCAAAAGAGCAGATGAGATGGATGTAAGGGTGAAGGGAGTAGCATCCAATATAGCTGAGGTCACTTTAGAAACAGATAAAGTGAATGTGATGGTCCAATATAATGCAATGATTAACCACATGAGATTCAGGGGGATCCCTGAAGACAAGAATGAGGACATCCATTCAGTTATGGTAGATGCTGTTGCAGACTTTTTGAAAATGGAAGAGGAGAGAGTGGCGGCACAAATTGATGTGGTATACAGAGTCAATTCTGCGATTGCGCAAAGGAAAAAACTACCTAGAGATGTAATTGTCCAGTTTATATCTAAGAAGCTGAAGGAGGATTTGTTTAAGCAACAATTTCAAGACGACTTCACAATTGACAACAAGAAAATCATGGTCCTAAAGGAACTACCCAGAGCGATGCTTCAGGACAGACGACTTTTTAAAGACCTGATTGACAAGCTGAAAACAGAGGGCATAAGATATAGATGGGAAATTCCTAAAGGTGTCAGTTTTTCGTTCAAGCAGAAGAGAGTCACCATCAAGTCAGTTGACCAAATGACCAGATTCATCAATGATAATTTTAAAGACTCTGATAAATAATTATAGAATCAACATGGAGAGTCAAATAATTTCATGGAATGTTAATGGACTGAATTCACCCCAAAAAAGGAAAAATGTCAGACTCTGGTTGGAAAAACAGAAATGTGATATTGTTTGCTTGCAAGAAACACATATTAAAAAATCAGATGCCAAATTTTTGATTCAAAAAAGATTAGGAGAGGAATTTTATTCACTCTCCTCTCAAAAGAAAAAAGGAGTTGTTACATATATTAAAAAGGAGTTGGAACCAAAAGAAATTTTTAAAGACAATGAAGGGAAATTTTTGGCGGTAGAAGTGGTGTTGCAGAATAAAAAGACATTAATTGTTAATCTCTATGCTCCTAATGGGGCAAAGGAAAACTTTTTTCAGGATTTGTGGGAACAACTACGACAGTTGACCTATGAGCAAACGATTTTAATGGGCGATTTTAATGGTACTGTTGACAATGTTGTTGATAGAAAATCAAAAAAAGGAATTGAGGCCATGGGCAAACTTCCTAAAGTCTTTTTTCAATTGACTAAACATGAACACTTGGCAGACGTTTGGAGAATTAAAAATCCCAGAGATAGAGAGTACTCTTTTTATTCATCAAGACACGAATCTTTTTCAAGGATAGATATGATGTGGATGACAGAGAATTTAATCTTGCAAACACGCAAAATTGAGATATTGCCTAGGACTCTTTCTGACCACAGTCCGATAAAATGGTCAACGTATGTTAAGAGGAAAAAATTTCGATGGCGACTTAATGAAGATTTGCTGGACAAGCAAAATATTGTGGATAAAATAAGGACAGAAACCCAAACATACTTTCAATTGAACTTAAATAAAAGTGTACAGACGCAAACGGTATGGGAAGCCTACAAGGCTGTGATGAGAGGACATCTGATTGCAATCAATAATAATGAAAGGAAACAACAAATGAAGATAGACAAAGAAATTATGGAAAATATTCGGAAAAAAGAAACAGAACTTAAGAAAAGGCCTGGTAAAAAGAAGATTTTGAGAGAATTGAGGATTCTAAGGGAGCAATATGAGGCAAGGTTGAACAAAGAAGTATTTTGGAACTTGAAAAAATTGCAACAGAAATCCTTTGAAGGTGCAAACAAACCTGGCAAATATTTAGCATGGCAATTAAAGAAAAGAAGAGAGAATAAAACAATCACTTGTTTGAAAGATGGAAATAAAGAGATTTTAGACCCAGGAGGAATTAAGAGGGAATTTTTTAAATACTACGCGACTCTCTTTCAATCGAAGCAAGCGGATCCTCAAAAAATGTTGGATTACCTATCCAAAGCTAACTTGATACAATCAAATCCTGAAATGAAAACATTTTTAAATGCTGCAATAACTAAAGATGAAATTAGTAAAGCAATAGCTGAGGCAAAAATCTCTAAAGTTCCAGGCCCGGATGGCT
Organism: Gekko gecko; assembly: GCA_029375565.1. Lineage (NCBI taxonomy): Eukaryota > Metazoa > Chordata > Lepidosauria > Squamata > Gekkonidae > Gekko > Gekko gecko. Next base: position 67,149,404 of record JAPDNY010000014.1, on the reverse strand, counting down.
TTTCAGCTAAATTTTATAAAAAATTTCATGAAGATTTGGTCCCGGTGTTGGAGATTCTTTTAAATGAAATTAGAAAGACAGGAAAGATCCCAGACTCCTGGAATGAAGCTGCAATCACCTTAATCCCTAAAGAAATGCAAGATTTAACAAATGTTAAAAACTACCGGCCCATTTCATTATTGAACAACGATTATAAAATATTTGCAAAAATATTGGCAGAGCGCCTTAAAAAGTTTTTAAAAGACACTATTGTTGAGGATCAAGCTGGTTTTTTACCAAATAGACAAATTAAAGACAATATGAGGGTTGTTTTGGACGCAATTGAGTATTATGATAAACACCCTGAAAAAGAAGTTGCTTTTTTATTTTTGGATGCAGAGAAGGCCTTTGATAATTTGAATTGGGAATTTATGTTTAAAGTGCTTGAGAAATCTTTGATGGGCGTAGAATTTACAAGAATGGTTCAATCGATATATAAAGAACAAAAAGCTTCGGTGATTGTCAATGCAGAACCAACAGATATGTTCCGGGTAAGAAAAGGTACTAGACAAGGTTGACCCCTGTCACCATTGTTATTCATCTGGATTTTGGAGATTTTGCTACAAGCGGTTAGAGATGATGATAATATAAAAGGTTTGAATATTGGAGGTTTTTCATTTAAATTAAGAGCATTTGCGGATGATATCATGTTTATTGTTGAAGATCCTGTTAATAATATGCCTAAGGTATTTGAAAAAGTAAGAGAGTTTGGCGATCTTGCAGGGTTTTATGTCAACAAAAATAAATCTAAGATATTGTGTAAAAATATGACTGGTACAAAGCAACAAACGTTACAAAATGTGACAGAATGTGAAGTGGTTAAAAGGGTTAAGTATTTGGGAGTTGAAATTACAATGAAAAACATAGATTTGTTTAAGAATAATTATGAAAAACTGTGGGGTTCGATAAAGAGTGATTTAGAAAAATGGGAAAAACTAAGGTTATCTCTTCTTGGAAAAATTGCCGTTATTAAAATGAATGTACTGCCCAGGTTAATGTTTCTGTTTCAGACAATACCAATTGTGAAAGATGGGAAAGTGTTGGTAAAATGGCAAAGAGAAATCTTTAAGTTTATCTGGGCAGGGAAGAAGCCAAGAATTAAAATGAAGATAATGTATGATACTAAAGACAGAGGTGGCTTCCAAGTCCCGAATTTGCGTTTGTATCATGAAGCAGTATGTATGTCTTGGTTATCTGAATGGGTAAATTTGGAAAATAGAAAACTTTTAGCTCTTGAGGGGCACGATTGCAGATTTGGCTGGCATGCCTATCTTTGGTATGGGAAAAACAAAGTTGACTCTATGTTTAAGCATCATTATGTAAGGAGGACATTGTTTGATGCATGGACCAGGTATAAGGATACAATTTCGGATGAAAGGCCTCTGTGGATTGTTCCAGCTGCAGTTATACATCTGTTTTCAGAATATAAAGGTAATGACTGATTGAAGTATCAGGAATTGTTGCAAAAAGAAGGGAAAAAATATGTTTTAAAACCAAATAATGAATTAGAATTTGAGTATGGTTGGCTACAATATTGTCAAATAAGGGACATCTATAAAAAAGACTGTAAAGAGTTTGGTTTTAGAGCTATGAATGATGATTTTGAGAATATATGGTTGAAAAAAGAACGGAAAATGATATCAAAAATGTATAAAACTTTGTTGACTGTATATACTTTGGATGAAACCGTTAAAGAACAAATGATAAAGTGGGCCATAAATATGAACAAAGAAATTTCTATGGAATCATGGGAATTTTTGTGGAAAAGATCTTTTAAAACGTCTACTTGTATCAATGTAAAAGAAAATTGTTATAAGATGATGTATAGATGGTACATGACACCAAAAAAGATTGCCAATATTAGTATGGATAAGAACTTGAGTAATAAATGTTGGAAATGTAAAAAAGTAGAGGGTTCTTTTTACCATATGTGGTGGTCATGTGATAAAGTGAAAGCATACTGGTCTAATATACATTGTGTGATGCAGAAAATATTGAAAATCCCAATTGAAAGAAAGCCAGAACTTCTTCTCCTCGGTTTGACAATGGAAAAAATTCCACAAGAAAAAAGGACACTGTTATGGTACATGATTACGTCGGCGAGAATGGCCTTTGCTCAGCAGTGGAAAATGGAGAAGGTGCCAGATATACATGACTGGTTGAGAAAATTGTTATTTTTAGCGGAAATGGACAAAATGACAAAGAAATTAAATGGACAAATGGCAGAACAGTACCTAAAAGACTGGGAAGGATTGAAACTGTATCTAGAAACTGAATATAGAATGAAGGGGAAAATATATAATTTGGATACGTATGGATATTGAACGAGAAGTGAAATGAATTTTGAACTGTATGTACTGTTATATATAATATGCTGAAATTGTAGAGGTTATATACAATTTAAATGTGTTACCTGGTTTGTCGATGTATTTAAGTCTAAGCTTGATTGCCTTATAATTTTTTTGTTTGTTATTAGCAGTGTTGGAAGCCTATTAGGGGGGGTGGGGGGATTAGGACGGGGATCTTCTTTTTTGAAACTGTATTGGTAACGTGATTGGAAATGTTGAATATATCCCAATAAAAATTTTGTTTCAGAAAAAAAAAAAAAAAAGCCGCTAAGAGAGAGTTCTATGTGGCTGCAGTTGCGTCCACGAGCTCACACCCAGCCCAATTGTTTAGAACAATTCGATCCTTAACAGCTCTGCCACAGAGCAGACCAAATGCTTGGGAACTGGACATTGGCTGTGAGGCATCTGCAAGCTATTTTGTGGATAAAGTCTTGGTGCTCCACCGCAAACTTCCCAACACAGTTGACACAGTAAGTGAACTCGAGGCCCCTTGCACGTCTTTGATTCCAGTTTTGGGACATTTCGGCCCCCTCAGCCTGGAAGAAGTCGACAGATTGCTCATGACTGTGCGCCCAACCACATGCAACCTTGATCTGTGCCCTCATGAAAATGGGCCATGAGGGGTTTCAAGATGACCTAAGGGAGATTACCAACAAGTCCCTCTCCGAGGGGCAGTTCCTGAGGGCACTCAAGGAAGCGATGGTCCACCCTCTCCTGAAAAAACCAACTCTGGCCAACTATCAGCCGGTTTCCAATTTGCCCTATTTGGGCAAACTAATTGAGAGGGTGGTGGCGATACAGTTACATTTTAGGAATTTTAGGAAATATACAAAATTTAAGTTACTAAATGGCTTATGCATTCTTAAAATCACAGAACAGATTGAACAAAACATCTGCCAAAGGGCAAAGAGCAGTGGGCGCCTTCACAAAATGGCTGCCACCGAAGTTGGAGCCAATCACAAAATGGCTGCTGTAGGAGGTGGGGCCAACCACAAAATGCCAGGAATATAATTGTATAAACAACTGTAATAGTAACTCTTCGACATTTCAGGCAGAAACCTTTTAATCTGGACAGCCAATCAGATGCCCTGCTGGGAGAAAACCACACCTAGCCCTGACAGCTTTCTAAAAGCACGCGGTGGGTATCAGGAAAGGTGTCAGCCCACACCATAGCTCCCATGGGTATCACACTGGTGACTATTATACTAAACAAATAAAATGAATTTCAATGTGGATAAATGTAAAGTTCTGCATTTAGGTAGGAAAAATCAAATGCATGATTATAGGATTGGGGGGGAGACTTCTCTTGGCAATAGTATACACGAAAAGGATCAAGGGGTCTTAGTAGACCATACACTGAACATGAGTCAGCAGTGCGGTAGCTAAAAAGGCAAATGCAGTTTTGGGCTGTATCAACAGAAGTATGGTGTCCAGATCATGCGAAATGATGATATTGCTTTACTCTGTGCTAGTTAGAGCTCACCTAGAGCACTGTGTTCAGTTCTGGGCACCACAGTTTAAGGAAGATATAGACAAGCTAGAACACGTCCAGAGGAGGGCAATGAAGATGCTCAAGTCTGGAGACCAAGTCCTATGAGGAAAGATTGAAGGAGCTGGGTATGTTTAGCCTGGAGAGGAGACAACTGAGAGGTGATATGATCACCATCTTCAAGTACCTGAAGGGCTGTCATATAGAGGACAGTGCAGAGTTGTTTTCTGTTGCCCCAGAAGGAAGGACCAGAACCAATGGGTTGGAATTAAATCAAAAACTAAACATTAAGAAGAACTTCCTGACAATGTGGTTCCTCAGTGGAACAGGCTTCCACGACGGGTGGTACCCTCTCCTTCTTTGGAGGTTTTCAAACAGGCTAGATGGCCATCTGTCAGCAGTGCTGACTGTGTGAACTCAGGCAGATCATGAGAGGGAGGGCAGGAGGGGTTGCCTCAGTGCTTAGTTCTTGTGGCCCTTCTTACATGCCCAGGGAAATGCTGATCACCACTTCAGAGTCAGGAAGCAATTTTTCTCCAGGCCAGTTTGGCTGGAGATCCTGGAGGTTTTTTTGTCATCTTCTGGGCATGAAACAGCAGTCACTGGGGGCATGGGGGGGAGGTATTTGTGAATTTCCTGCATTGTGCAGGGGGTTGGACTAGATGACACTAGATGTCCCTTCCAACTCTATGATTCTATGTCAGAGGTGTTGAACTTATTGTTATAAGGGCCAAATCTGACATAAATGTCACTTTGTCGGGCTGGGCCATGTGTGCCATAAAATGTGACACGAGATACTGGATATATAAACTTTATAAAGATGGTTTCAGATGCTGAATGGCAGTAGCCAGCTTGATCGGATTGGGTGTGATATGCAGAGGAGTAGCAGGCCTGGAGATATAAGCATTGGGATTGAGACAGGAAACCTAGGTCTCAGTTTGGTCCAGGAGGATTCAGTCCAGGAGGATGAAAAGAATAAATGAAAATAACTCTGAAGTGAGCAGTGACTTATGAAAGCACACACCCTACCACAAATCTTGTTAGTCTTTAAAGGTGCTACTGGACTCTTACTTTTTCTACGGCTATTAGAAACCACAACATTCAAAAACCAGTAGTGGAATATTTTAACGTTCCAGGACATTCAGTTGCTGACATATGAGTAGCAGTTCTCTTACAAAGGAGTTTCAAAGGGAGATTAGAAAGAGAGACTGCTGAACTGCAATTGATCATGAAGCTCAATGCAAACTCCTGGACTGAACTGAGACCTAAGTGGTTTCTCTCATTACCAGTGCCTGCTACTGTCATTTGGCATTTGAAATCACTGCACTCTCCAAGATATAAGGAAAGACAGACTCTCATTCTAGCTGTATCTGAACAAGTGAGCAGTGAATCATCAAAGCTCCTCCCCTGAGAGAAACTTTGTTAGTCTTTAAGGTGCTGCTAGACTCTTGCTCCCTCCCACTAATAAGGAATGCAAGCTGTACAGTTAGGTTTCTCCCCTCCCCTGCCATCTGTTAGAAATGGAAAGGGGGATCCATCTCGCCTCTCGTCTCTCTCTCTCTCTCTCTCTCTCTCTCTCTCTCTCTCTCTCTCTCTCTCTCTCTCTCTCTCTCTCTCTCTCTCTCATGCTCTCTCTAGCTTTCCCCCTTCCACTCCCCTCCCTGAAAAAGTGTGCAGGCTAACAAAAGCTTATACTTGGAATAAAACGTTGTTGGTCTTACACAGGACTCTCTTTCTCTGTGGCATGATCTCTCTAGCTTTCCCCTCCCCTCTCTCAAGACGTGTGCAAGCAAATAAAAACTTGTAGCTGGAATAAAATGTTGCTGGTCTTACACAGGACCCATGCACCGCAGGAAATATTTTTGGGCCGTATCAGTTTTATGTTAAAGTGGAATTTTTAAAAGCGTGGTGTTCCCTCATTCTCTCATTTGGACAGAATTTGATGCTCGACCATTCTTTAAATCAGTGGGTTTACCATGCAGGAATTACCTATCGATTTACCGTGCCGGGGACAGGGGGAGTTTTAAACGACTTCAGAGCTAAAACTCCCTTAAAAGATCTTGGGTGAGGAAACATTGTCTTCTGTGCAGAGACACACTGGGACTGCACCTGTGCAGGCTGGCCACGGACATTTTCTTTCTAGCTTCAGGGGAAGTGACCGTGTCCTGCTAGAATTCCTTTTGCTGTGGGGAGCAAAGGAAGTTTGTAGCCACGTGTGTATGTTAGATTTCAGTAGGGCAGACTTTAATAAAATCAGGGGCAGGATGAGAATCATTCCATGGGCCAGACTGCTGGAAGGGAAGGGAAAGGAGCCAGCGAAGGGTGGGCTCTCCTAAAACAAGAGCTCTTCTTGCAAGCTCAAGCGGTCGCTATTCCAACAGGAAGGAAACAAGGTAGGGGATCCAAGAAGCCAGTGTGGATGGACAGAGAACTCCATGATGTGCTACGGGAGAAAAGGGAACTGTTCAAGAAAGGGAGGCAAGGACATACCTCTGAAGAAGAGCGTCTGCGGGTTGCCGGGCACTGCCGGCCAGCCATCAGGGAGGCCAAAGCTCACAGTGAGCTAAAGATGGGCAGGGAGACCCGTGACAACAAGAAAATCTTTCTTCAGATATGTGAGGAGCAAAGGCAAGATAAAAGAGGCGATGGGTCCACTGTTGGGTGAAAATGGAGAAACTCTGACAGAGGACAGAGGGAAGGCAGAAAGGCTTGATGCCCACTTTCCCTCAGTTTTTTCCCTGAAGAAGAGAACAGGCTCATCTAGAGATGGTGGCAGTCAAGGCACAGCGTCCGGGCTGCTGGTTGACATGGGCAGAGAGGAAGCTGGGAAGCACCTGACTCCACTGAATGAGTACAAATCCCCCGGGCTAGATGGTAGGCACCCAAGAGTGCTCAAAGGACTTTCTAGAGAGCTTGCAGAGCCTTTGTCCATCATCTTCCAGACCTCTGGAGGACGGGAGAGGTGCCACGGGACTGGAGAAGGGCAGATGTTAGCCCAATTTTCAAAAAAGGGAGGAGGGATGACCCAGGAAACTACAGGCCAGTCCGTCTGACCTCTGTCCCAGGGAAGATACTGGAGCAGATTTTAAAGGGATCGATCTGTGAGCATCTAAAGGACAACATGGTGATCCAGTGAAGTCAGCATGGATTTGTCCCCAACAGGTCCTGCCAGACCAACCCCATTTCCTTCTTTGATGGAGTGTCGAGCTTACCGGATTCAGGGAATGTTGTTGATGCTGTTTACCTGGATTTCAGTAAAGCTTTTGACAGGGCTCCCCATGGTGTTCTGATGGGTAAACTAGAGAACTGTGGACTGGACTGTGGGATAGTTAGGTGGATAGGGAACTGGTTGGAGAACCACACTCAGAGAGTAGTTGTCAATGGAGGGAGGTGTCCAGTGGAGTGGCACAAGGCTCGGTTCTGGGTCTGGTACTTTTCAATATTTTTACTATCAATCATTCAACATCTAATATTCTTTGTTTTAGAACTGATCTAGTCTAAGCATATTCCAAAGACAGTGTAAACTGATTAGAAAAACCATAATGAACCAGTTTATCCTCTATCTTTTTTCACCATGAATGAACAAAGTTATCTTGCATCATAGAATGAGTAAAGCCAGTGGGTGAAAATCAATTTTAACCAATAATGAAAAGCAGCAATCCAGAGTCTTGCCTCCACCAAAATCAGGCCAGCCTCTAAATGGATTGCAGCATTTGAAACACTGGTTGGAACTTGAAAAATAGCTCTTAAAAATTTCAATTGCATTCTTCCAAGTAAGGTCAGATTTGTTTGGAGGGACAAAGGTGCTCCATATAATAATTGGGGCAATACTTTTATAGGGATTAACTTAATGGCAGCTTCTCAGTTACAACCTCCTTTGGACCAAAAAAGCTTCTGAATAGCACCAACACTTTTCTGCACATTAGCTGACAGGTAATTAACATGGCCATTCATATGGGCAGACAACTGAAATACCACTCCAATGTATCTATAACAACAAACTTGCTCAATGGGACAAGAGTCAATAAACCAATTAAACATCCTAGGCTTGTTGGCAAAAGCCATTATTTTGGTCTTAGTGTAATTTATCTCCAAGCAGTTTTGACCACCGTATTGTGAGAGAGCACACAAAGCTTTCTTAAGGCCCATTGGGGCCCTTGAAAGCAAAACTGCATCATCTGCTTAAAGTAATATCGGAATATGTCTGTCTGCAAGCTTCAGAAGATGGAATTTAAGTTTATGTAAAAACTGGACCATGTCATTGATATAAATATTTTTAAAAAGTGGTGCCAAAATACAACCTTGTTTTACTCTCTATCTGAACTAATCATCTTTGTTAGATGACCTTGTGGATTACATCATACCATGATAGAAGTACTTTTATGGAAAGCTCTCAATAGAAACAATAGGCACCTATCTATTATAGAGGAGTTCAACTTTTCCCATAGAGTAGTTGTCATGACCCCAGCAGGTCGCCACCTTCTGCCGCCACCACCCTGGGCTTAACGGTCCCTTGAGAAGGCCCCGGGTACCCTCTCAAGCCCATCCAAAATGCCCCTTTTACAGCCGAGAAAACACAGGCATGATGACCAGGCAGAGAATAGAAAACAATGGTTTATTAAAAGCAATACTGAGGCAAGGCAAATAAGGCAAGGTGCTTTAAAAAGGTATGACAGTGCTTAAAGGAAAATAATTAAACCTAACACGACTAACCACTTTAACTGTTACTACTTCAGGCCTACAGCCCTCTACAAACCAGGCTTGTCCTGTACTCACTCTCCCAGTAAGGGAACTTTTTCCCAGACCAGTCTCCTCAGTTCACTCCTGTGTGAGGCAAGACCACAGAGAAAAGAACGTCAGTTAAAGAACACATCTCCTCAGAGACTTCCAGTACCCCCATTGGTTGTAGCTGGCTCTAGGCATTGTGGGAATTGTAGGCAGCTTGCTTTCTACTACCACATAGACCTCTCCTGGGCCCTAGGCCTCAGGCTTTTCACCCAGTCATGCACAGATCTCCAGAGGCCTACACAGATCATGACAGTAGTTCTTGAAACAGAATCAAACAGAGATTTAAAATCTAATACAGCTGCATACAAGAAGGTTAAAGAGTTTGAAAAGTATATGGAAATTAAATGGTTCAGTATCACACATTGAACTAAAGATGATCATCCCTCTCTAAAACCTGCTTGCTCCATCCAATCTTTTAGCTTCCACTGTAAATGTTTTGAATGGAGCTTACTTATTATGCTCAGCAGACTAATTGGCCCATAATTGCCAGGGTCCTCTCTATTCCCTTTCTTGTAAATAGGCACAATTATTGCCACCCCCCAATCCTTAGGTATTCCACCTGTTCTATCAATCGTTGTAAATAAAGTAGTAAGAACCAGAACCCACCACTCAAGGTTCTTCTTAATCAGATCCGCCAATATAAGATTAGAGCCTGGAGCTTTGTTAGATCTCAATGTCTGTAGAAGGTTCTTAATTTCTTGAGGATGCACAGGGGGCCAAGAAGGTAAAGTATCTATATCCAGATCCTCCGTAGCAGCCTCATCCTGACCTCGAAAGAGCTGCTCAAAATAATTTACCCAAATTTCAGGAAGAATTGTATTACTGCACACTGAGGGAGGTCTAGTAGTACAATTAGAGACCATATTTCAGAATAAATGGAGATTTTTACCTCTGATTGCTGAGCTTAGCTGCTCACATGCAAGGGCTATGGCTTCTTTCTTTTTCCGCTGTATCAAGGCCTTATATTGCTTTTTAAAGTTTTTCATCTCCCCTAGACTGTTGTTATCCTCATTGCACCTATATTTGATGTCCACAGCATTAAGAGCATTTTTCATAGTTCTACACTCCTTATCAAACCAAGGCTTTGAATTACCATTGATTAATCTGTTTTGATTAAGACAGGGCTTACCCATTACCTTTTGTATTTCTTTTATAATTTGGGCTTAGGCATCCGGATGTAAGTTATCATGACCTTCAATTCCCAACTCAGTTAAAAACTCATCGACACCCGAACTCAAAAGTTCTGCAATTTCTTTCTCGCTCCTTTCATTCCAAGGTACCCTAGAATATTCATTTCCTTCCTCATTACCTTCCAGGTGCAAATCCATAATTTGAAGGTCACAGTTTGACACCACAAATCTCAGAATTGGTATTTCCTGAGACAATAATATAATCAATAATACTCCTCCTCTCACCAGAGCAATAAGTAAATTCTGCAGGATAATCCATAGGGCATGAGCCATTTAAGATATGGCAGTTAATTCCATTTACCACTTGCAAAGAAACTATAAGCAGCAGAACTAAGCTTTTGATCTTTTGAACATCTCACAAGTGGGGGAATATTTTCGTAAACGCTCTGGATGAGGGTGTGGAGGGGCTGCACATTAAATTTGCAGATGACACCAAATTGGGAGGAGCAGCAAACACACCAGAAGATATTGAATTCTACTGGATCTGAACACGCTGGAAAAGTGGGCAGATGTGAACAAGATGTGATCTAACAAGGATAAGTGCCAAGTTCTACATCTGGGTAACAAAAATGAGGAACACACATAATAGATGGAGGATACACTTCTGAGTAACAGTGTGTGTGAACAAGGTCTTGGGGTAAGGGTGGACTGAAAGTTAAATATGAGCAGCCAGTGTGGTACAGCAACAAAAAAGGCTAATGCAATCTTGGGGTGTATCGACAGAGGCATAACATCCAAATCGCAAGATGTCAGAGTCCCACCGGAGCACTGTGTGCAGTTCTGGAGGCCTTTCTTCAAAGAGGATGTGGACAGAATGGAGTGGGTGCAGAGGAGAGCAATGAGGATGATCAGGGGCCTGGAGACCAAGCCCTGTGAGGAAAAGCTGTGGGACTTGGGAATGTTCAGTCTGGAGAAGAGGAGGTGGGGGGGGGACATGATGGCTCTATTAAAGTATTTGAAGGGCTGTCGCTTAGAGGAGGGCAGGGAGCTGTCCCTGTGGGCAGCAGAGGAGAGGACTTGCAATCGTGGGTTTAAATTAAGGGCGGGAAGGTACCGGCTGGATTTTAGGAAAACCTTTTTTACAGTAAGGTTTGCACAACAGTGGAGTCAGCTGCCTCGGGAGGTGGTGAGCTCCCCTTCACTGACTGTCTTTAAGCAGTGGCTGGACAAACCCTTGTCAGGGATGCTGTAGGCTGATCCCGCATTGAGCAGGGGGTTGGACTAGATGGCCTGTGTGGCCCCTTCGAACTGTGTGGTTCTATGATTTCTGGAGAGAAGAGTCCAGAAAATGATTCTGGGAGACCATTTTTGCTCCCCTTGGAAATGATCCTCTGGGCTCCTCAACCGTATTTCACCTACCATTTATCATACATGTCTGAGTGAGTACATTTGGAGCTACAGAATATGCAGATGGCAATCTGTTTCACCTTTTCATCTTCTGCTTGTCCATGGTAATGTGAGTCATGAACCTGTGCTTCAGCACTCCAATGGACTGACTTAGGACGAATAAACTTAAACTCAATCCAGTCAAAAAGTATCATCATGCCCCCGTATAAAACAATGGTGCGACCTCATTTGGAATACTGTGTACAGTTCTGGTCACACCTCAAAAAGAATATTATAGTTTTGGAAAAAGTGCAGAGAAGGGCAACTAGAATGATAAAAGGGTTGGAACCCCTTCCCCTATGAAGAAAGGTTAAAATGCTTGGGGCTCTTGAGCTTGGAGAAACGATGGCTGAGGAGTGACATGGTCAAGGTTTATAAGATTATGCATGGGATAGAGCAGGTTGAGAAAGAAGTACTTTTTTCCCTTTCTCACAATACAAGAACTCGTGGGCACTCCATGAAATTGCTGAGCAATCGGGTTAGAATGGATAAAAGGAAGTCCTTCTTCACCCAAAGAGTGATGAACACATGGAATTCACGGCCGCATGAGGTGGTGGCAGCTACAAGCATGGACGGCTTCCAAGAGGGAACTAGATAAGCATACGGAGCAAAGGTCCATCAGTGGTTATAAGCCACAAGGTATAGATAGGGACTCTGGGGCAAGGGATGCTCTGTATTCTTGGTGCTTGGGGGGGGGGTCAACAGTGGGAGGGCTTCTAGTGTCCTGGCCCCACTGCTGGACCTCCTGATGGCACCTGGCGTTTTTGGCCACTGTGTGACAGTGTTGGACTGGAGGGGCCATTGCCCTGATCCAGCATTGGCTTCTCTTATGTTCTTAAAAGGAAGTAATGGTAGTAGGAAAATCTATGGGTTTGGTAGAAGGGGAGAAGTCTGTGACGTAGACGTTATGTAGACATTAAACCTGCAGACTGGGATTGCTGCAGGAACCAGCCTTTCTCCTGGATTCTCAGGTGCAGCTGTGGTCCAGGACATTTTTATCCAGTTTCAACAGATTGGCCAGCTTCAGCTTCTACTGCAAGGCAGAGACGTGACCATTATCGTCCATATCCTAGTGACTTCTAGATTAACTAGGGCTGCCCATGAAGAGTCTACGGCTGGTACACAAGTTTGGCTGCTAGACAGAATTCATACACAGCATCACATTGAACAGTGCAAAACAACTGTTTAGGCTATCAATATGTTTCTGGTCCCCATTCAAGGCACTGGTTTTGTCCTAAAAGCTCTAAAAACAGTTCTGGCTCACTGTAGGACAGGGAATGAAAGCTCCCATATTAGTCTTCCTGGAGTCAAAGATTCGGAGGAGAGGCACTGCTATAGGTTCGGGGGTGGTATGGTTGGCCTTTACGAGAAACAGAGCTTTCTTGGTACCTACCTCAGAACTTCAACATTTCCTCCGTACAGAAATTGGCTCAACACCGTCTCTGCTAATATTTCATAGGTTGGTGGAAAATGTATTATTTATTTGTTTCAGGTTGCTTTTGTTAGGTGAAAATGATCCACTATATGGATTTTGCTGACTGATTTGAAATTCTGACAAAATAAATTGTAAAGACACACCCACATCTGCTGCCTGGAAAGATATAACAACCATTAATTCTAACTTGCACCAGGGAGACTGATTGCTTTTTTGTTTAAAAATCCTCCTTGATTCTCAAATAGCCCTCAGTCAAACCATCCCTCTTCTCTAGAAAGCCCAAATCAGAACTTGTTCCTGATAGCCCAATCCAATCCTAGGGATGTTTACTCAAAAGTATCAGCGTATTCCATCAGCCTCACTGACAGGTGGGTGTGCACAGACTTCGGCCTTACAGCCTAACCCTATTGCAGGTACATGGAAATAAAGTCCCACTGAGTTCAGTGGGATTTACTCCCAAGTAAATCTGCGTAAGAGCGTAGTATTCATACAACCAAAGGAGGCTTGCAATACTTTACAGCCAGCTAGGAACTAGGTTCTGAAGGCTCCTTCAGGAGCTTGTCTAAGGCCTACTTTCATTTCATGCATTTGCTTAAGACATTTTCCCCTATGGCTGGAAGAACAATGCCATCAGGCATGTACAGAGTGTACTTCATTAACCACGACTTCCAAGGAGACATGAGCTACAATGTGAACATCAATCACTCCCTAATGTGTGAGGAAAAAAAGCTGTAGTCATTTATGCAAAACTATACTCATGAAGCTACATGTATTTTCATATCCATGGTACAGTCACAGGAACAAATCCTTGATTTGTTGTTCTCCTCAAACTGCATTGAGAATTTCCATAAAGCAAAGTAAGTCCTGATCATGCCTTGCATAAAAATTAAAGCAACAGCAGTGGATTAAGACCTTGATTTAGCAACGCAGCCTCATTATTTTCAATATTCTTCTGAATGCTATTGATTAAGAGAAACGGGATTATATGAGTGCTTTGACTAAGCAAACACTTAAATATTTTGCCTACCAAAGGAAGGGTGATGCACGGTTTCCTGTGTGCTGTTAAATCTGCCCTCTGCCATTAATTCATCCTTCTGGACATATAGCCGAGCTCATTCCAAAGGCTCAAAGTAGATAACAATTTTTTTCTATGTTTAGCATCTCACAAATTATTCCCCCCTCAAAAATCACATTAATTCATTTCAGAAGTTTCCTGCATAAGATGGCCACAATTCTGCACCCAGGCTTTTAAAATTCCATTGAAATTAATAAGAGTTAAGCAGTCTAAATGTGATGCATTGAAGGTTTGCAGATTTCACATTCAACTGCCAGTACAAACCGTTCTGCAGTACAGCATATTACTTCTGTCTGCCACCGGGAAGAAAAGGAAGCCAGCCATGTCCTTCCCTCTTATCTCCCCCTCCCCTCCCATCTGTCTGCCCTTTCCTGGAAGGCAGCTGATGTAGCTACCATTTTTCCTGAGCAAGGACCTCACGCCGCAAGCTGCGTCTTGCCCCTCAACGGAGCTGGAACTGATAAGAGCACCGTGATGCCGTGCTTCGCGACAGGAGTTGCCCAATCCCGTGCAAACAAGGTCCACGCGGATGCAGCAGTGCCCCCCAACATGGTCCTGTGCAGTGACTATCTCGTAGCCTCCTAACAGTGATGTTCCCTTTGGCCCGATGACTCATTAACCAAGCGGGGCGGGGGTATTGCTAATCATGCATTCTTGTCATCAGACCAGTTTCGAAATCTGTGGACTGTAATGCCAAAATCTGTCAAGCTAAAAGTTGGCTCACTGAAGGATCTTGTTATAAAATCTCAGAAACTAAGCTTCCATTTACAGAAGGGAGAAGGGAAAAGAGAATTCCAGAGAAGAGAAAAACTGTAACCTCCACAGAGCTGCCTGTTGCCTTCACAGCACTCTCCCCCCCACACACACGCACTTTCACTCTCTAGATGTACGGAGAAAAGGATCGTTTCCCCTGGAGGACCCCCAGATACTGGAAGCAAGCTGCTTCCATAAACTCCTGCTAATCTTCTGTGATAGTGGTTATTATTGGACACCTGACTAGTCCGTAAACCACATAATACATATTACAGTATACGTAAGACTGCAGTATTAAGCACATTTACAAATAGGTGAGTTCCAGTTAACTCCATGGGGCTAAATCATGTGCAGATGTGCTCAAAGCAACATTGCACAGGAAGACAGCAGTCATGCCTTGCCACTGCAGGCTTGTGCTCCAGCTGAGGACTCTGCGGCGCATACAGAGGCCCAGGAGAGTCAGCACCATGGCTAGCTCAACGGCAGACCTCTCCTTTCACGCTATCAGGCGGTGATTCCCAGCAGAACAGTGGCTGCTTCCGCACTGAACAGCGGGTCTCCAGACAAGTGACCCACCTTGAACCCCACCCTGCAGAAAGACTCTCATTTAAAATTTTAGCATGTGGCCCCCCCCTCACCTCCCCCTTCAGGGAGAGGAGTAAACCAAGTCCGCAGGGGGCTGCGCACTTGCCCCATGCTGGGGTGGTTAAACTGCAAAGGACCCGCTGTACTTTCCCAGCAACTGTTGTGATGTGTATACATCTTTTAAAACTCAGAACAACTAGGGAAACATTAGCAACATTTCTATATTACCACCTACGCATTCTGTGACATTCTATATATTCTGCATTAGCAAATGTGTCTCTTATGTGCCACCCTTGCTTACAGGCTCATTGCCCTGCTCAGAGTAAACGCTCCTCAGCATGTGCTTTCACACCAGTGTGGTGTGGTGCTGGACGAGGATCCAGGAGGCCCGGGTTCAAATCCCCCCTTTGCCCTGGCAGCTCGCCGGGTGACCTTGGTCCAGTCTCACTCTCCCAGCCTAAACCTACCACGCAGGATTGTTGTGAGTGTAAAATGGAGGCGAGAGGAACACTGTAAGCCACTCTGGGCTGAGGAGAAAGGGCAGGTGACAAGAGAAGTAAATAAATAAACTTACACCACGCTTTCTCTGCACATGCACCTGAGGTGATGGTTTCACACAAATGGGGTCACAGCCTGAAGAGCAGAGTGGCACAGAAGATGTGCTGCATACAGGCTGAGCATCACAGCTTCCAAAATCACAAGTACATCAAGTTCATCATACATCATCACACATGACAGTATACACAAAAATCACACAAAACATCAAAACATCAAAATTAGATCTTTGCAGCATATTTTTTGCGTACAAAGCAGCTTAAAGATACGAATTTATATGCTTTTTTAACAAATTCAAGGCCTTCTCACCATCTATACAGCACAACCTGTACATTTTTCTTATTAATTATGTCAAGTTTAGCATCAGTAAATGGGTAACCTATATGCTAACGAGATGAGTCCGAAGATCAAAGTCTGCATTGGTTTATATTATTTCTTACTTCTCAAGAGTACTAAAGAGTGAAAGTACACATATTTAAAGTACTTTTATTCAATCCATATGCCTCGACCGCCAGAAGATGTGCTCACGAAAGCATCTCCTACGTGTAGATTCCCCACTCTAGATCAAGAATAGCGGGTGATGTCCTCCATCCACACTGCACTGCTGTTGGATATACACAACCAAAACCAGATCACAGTGGCAATTAAGTATTTCCCTAACTATGCAACTATGGCAGAAAGAGTTTCCGTTTATCTAAAAGGTCATAAGAGCTCGATGCCTACTGTTAACCTGCATGATTTCCAGCCTGTGTTTAGGGATGTTGTAACTCTGATGCAGGGAATCGCGCTTCCAGGAAAAAGGGCCTTAAACACCAGGTTCTATGATCTTATGGGATTTTATTGGCATGCAAGCTTTAACAAGTGTTCTCCCTTCCTTTAATTGCAACAGAAATTTTCCAGAAATTCCCCAGCACAGAGAAATTCCCAGAGGATACAGCTCTGAAGAAGTCTGCCTGCACACCAAAGCTCACAGCTTGAATAAAACTTTGTTGGTCTTAAAGGTGCCCCCACCAGAGACTCAGACTTTCTTCTGCTGCTTCAGACCAACCCAGCCGCCCACTTAGCGTAAAACAGTAATGGCAAACGGAAGTAATCTTATGAATCTACCAGAAGAGGACAGCAAAGCGCACGCAAAAATGTTAGTTGTTTGGAAAGACCCTTTTCCTTCAGCAAGTGTGGTACTTTCAGTGGGTGCCTGAAAGACAGAGAATGAGGGGGGGAGGGCTGTATCCTCTCTCACTGATTCCCTGCTGGAGACCCCTCATTTCTGTACTTTATTCAGCTTAACTGCCGATTCTTCTAAACCAATCAGAATTCTCCAACCCACCCTGGATTTTTACCCATTTGCTGACAGGGTCTTTCCACAAATGTCTGGCAAAAATTCTCATATGGTCATCCAAAATTTATGAAAAGCCACATATGCCCTTTTCTGGGTTTTCAGTGATCAGAAAGGCCCAACAACATTGCTGGGTCAGTCCATCCTAAACAGTCACAGCCCCAAGATCACTTCTGCATCTGCCTCAACACTGCTGGCTTGGCCTGTTTCCTGACAGAATCCATCTTAGACCCCAACCTTCAGCAACAGTCACACCCTCTGTACATTCACAGTTTCCCCCAAAAGCCATTCCTTTCAGGGGTTTCAGGCTACTACCGGTAATGGATAGAGTAATGTATACATGGCACAAGTCTGTACAGACACATGACATGAATTTGTATAGCAAAGCAAAGCCTCATGGTTACATACAACCATAACATTAAAACGTCCAGTAGAAAATAAAGATTTCAAATGGATAAAAAGGATGGTGTCTGAGTGTTTGCCCATACTTCAACCGTTCAACAAAACATCCAGCCGAGTCAGAATGGCCTGGAAACCCCTATGAGATTCTCCCAGTTCCTGTTTGGACTTTAGCACCAGCTGTTGGACCACTGGGCCTCCAAGGAGGACACGAGCAAAACCTTTTCTCACAAACTGGATTTTTATTCTATTATGCTTTCCTTATGGAACTTTCACTGGATCAGATCCATCTCTCCCCTGGCAGAATCCCTTCTGGCTTGGCCGGACTTCCTGAAGCTTGAGGTAAGTTGGCATTTCTCCCCCCCCCTTTCTGGGACTTCCACTCAGTGCAGCTTCATTGATTATTAACCAGCTCTGTCTTCTCAAAGATCTGTCTATCCGGCTTGCCAGGTCAGGAAACCCTGGTGTGAGATCCTCCTGCCTCCCCCCTCCTTCTCAACCATCTGCTCAGGGTTTTTATTAAAGGCTGAAGTATCTTAGAAGTACAGAAGTTAAAACGTGTGTCTCACACCGTCCAGTGGGCGTTTTCTCTGGCAGCAACTTCATGGGTTTCTCTCCCCCACCCCCCATTCTGTCTACCCTGGCCTGGCGGCTTATTTGCAGGAACTTAAATGCTGGACTTGTCAGGTCTCCATGCCCCAGAGCACCCTGCTCAATGTGTTCAACATGAAGCAGCAAAATTGCACGTTTATTTCCAGGCCTGCCTGGGCCTCTGGGTCTTTGGTTTCAGGCTACTACAAATGGCTTCTCTCAGGCTCAGTTTGTCTTAGGCGTTCCTCGTCTAACAGTACAATAATCCAGAGTGTTAGAGGGCTGTCAATAACAACAAAAAAAGCATCTTGTAGTACTTCAGAGACTAACAAATCTGCTGTGGCATAAGCTTTTGCAAGCAGGACCCACCTCTCTGGTTCATACATGCACACATATTATTTCGCTACACTTGACTAATGTATGCTGACGGCATGACTGACAGTTGAAATTGTTCATACTGACTCCCTGAAAAGCACTATGTTTGAGCCAATACAAGGAGACACATTCTGTGCTTCTTAATGTATTTTCACATGCAACTAATCACATGCAGCGTCGCAGTTGTCACATGGTAAATACGCATGTGGGAACCAGCCATTCTAATTTTTCAGATTCTCAGCCAGACCCCATGCAGTCCCGGGGAAACAATCTTATCCTTTCCTTTTCTATATCTGACTTTCACCTCATTCCAAATGTTCAACCTGCCTGAAAGGTTGCTCCAAGAAATGAGGCTCTTCTATTCCTGAACCTAAGTTTTCTGGAACACAGAATCTTCCTGCTATGTTAATGGTCCCAGGATTTCCTGACATACATTTTTCGTACAGGTACAACAATGACAGGCTGGGCTGGATCCCCCGCGGCGCCCTTCCGCACTGGCCGCCTCGCCCTCTTTTGCCGCCTCGAGCGACGGGGAGGCCGTCCCGCTCCCCACCGCCTCCCAGGAGGCCCGCGGGGCTCCCGCGCTCCAGAGGCTCCCGCCGGCCCGCTGCAGGGGCGCCGCCCAGGCCGAGGGGAGTCACGGGCGCGTCGGGGGAGGGAGGGAGGGAGGGAGGACGCCTCCTCCTCCGCCTCCGCCTCCCTCCTCCTCCTCGTGGGCCGGGGCGCGCTGGGCCGCGGGCACGGCCGGAGAAATGCTGCCACCTTCAGGGAAGGGCCGGCGCGCCGAGGCAGCGCCTTGTGCCGCCGCCGCCAACACGCCTGCCCGAGCCGGGACCCGGAGCCGGAGCCCCGCGCGCCGCCCGCCCGGAACTTGCCTGACGCAGGAGGCCCCCTCGCCGCCGGCAACACCCGCGCGCCCGCCCAGCGCCCCCTCCCCCCCCGGCGGACGGCGGGGCGCAGCGGAGGGGCCACTCCTGGCGGGCGGGCGGGCGGGCGGGCGGGAGAAAGCTGCAGAATTAACTCTTTCCCGGCCACCTGCCGCCAGCTCTCGCCCTCGCCCTCGCCGCCGACAGGGGCCGGGGCGGGCCGGCGGGACACCCCGCGGCAAACACCCCCCGCCCGCCCGCCCTCCACCCAGGCGCAGCCCCGCGACGCACCTGCGGGCTCCGCCGGCCCGCTCCCACCCAGCCCTGGCCTCCGGCTGCCCCCCCCCCGAGACCCCCCCTCCCGGCCCGGCCCGGCCCGGCCCGGCGCCGGCTCACCTCGGTGTCGTAGTAGCGGAGGTCGAGGGCGTAGGGGCTGAGGAGCGCCTCGCGGAGGATCTGCTCGAGGGCCAGCTGCATGGCGGGCAGGACCCCGCGGCCCACGCGGCCCTTCTCCACGGCGTCGCTCAGCGGCATCAGGCCCATGATGGCCAGCGGGGTGCTGGAGGCGGCGGCCGGGCTCCCCCCCCGAGGGCTGCCCCGCGCCCCGCCGGCCGAGGGCCCCGCCAGCAGCCCCAGCCCTAGCAGCAGCAGCCCCAGCAGCGGCGGCAGGAGGCGGAGGCGGGCGGGCATGCTGCCGGCGGCGGCTCGGGGGGGCGCCCGCTGCCCTCCGCCAGGCACCGGCCCCGGCGGGCGAGGGGGCGCGCGGGCGGCGGCGGCGGCGTCCCCCGGCCGGGCCCCTCCTGGGAATGCCGCCGGGCCCCCGGGCCGCCGCCGCCTCCGCCTCCTGCTCCTCCTGCTCCTCCTCGCGGCGAGAAGGACGGGCGGGCGCTCCTCTCCGCTCCGCTCCGCTCACTCGGCCCCGGCGGCGCCCGCTGCCCTCCGGAGGCCGGGCATCCGCGGGGCGGGCGGCGCGCTCGGGGCTTCCAGCCGGCTGGGCGCGCTATTGCCGCATTCCCTCGGAGCCTGCCCGCCCGCTCGCCGCCGCCGCCGCCGCCGCGCTGCTCCCCCGCTCGTGCCGCAAACGGGCGCCGCGCCACACACCCGCCGCGGCGGCAGCAGCAGCCCAGGCGAGAGGCGA
This sequence comes from Gekko gecko, assembly GCA_029375565.1. NCBI lineage: Eukaryota > Metazoa > Chordata > Lepidosauria > Squamata > Gekkonidae > Gekko > Gekko gecko. Next base: position 67,129,056 of record JAPDNY010000014.1, on the reverse strand, counting down.
GGCAGGCGGCGGCGGCGGCGGCGTCTCCGGACTGCAGCAGCAGCAGCAGCAGGCGAGAGAGGGAGCCCCGCGCAGCGCCTCGCCTGGCCTCGCCTCGGGTGCCTCCGGCTTCGGCGCGGCTGCCGGGGAGGGAGGGAGGGAGGGAGGGAGTCCTCCTCCTCCTCCTCCTCCTCCTCCTCCTCCTCCTCCTCCTCCTCGCTCGACGACGCAGGCTGCGGGCACGTCCGACCCACCGCCCGCCCGCCCGCCCGCCCGCCCGCGGGAAGAGGAGGGCCGCCTCCGGGGGCGGGGCGGAGGGCTGTGGGGGGGGGGGGCGCGGCGGGAGTGGCGGGGCGCCCCGCTGCCGCCGCCGAGGGGACGGGAAGCGAGGCGGGCGCGCCGGCAGAGGAGCCGCCGGGAGGGCGCGGCGCACGTCCCCTCGGGTAGGGCCGCCAGCAGTGGGGCGGGGGGGCAGGCCCCGGTCCCCGGGGGCTGCCCCTCTGCACGCCTCACCCTACGGTCTCCTCTCCATTCTCACCACCGTGGAGCGAACTCCCTGGGCCTGCCAGAGGCCTGAGGGCGTTTGAGGCAGGCAGATCCAGCACGCCGCTGGTGGTGGACCCCCCCCCTCCCCTCCCCTCCGGCGCTGACCGGGCGGGCGCTCTGCTTGCTGGGCCAGCAGTCGGGCTGGACTGGGTTCCTGCTGCGACGGAGAGCAGCGGCCCTCCAGACTCCATTGCCTGAGGCGAAGGCTCCTCTCTTAAAACACCAGCCTGTCCTTTCCCCTCCCAAGTACACGCGCTGTAGCGAAGCCCCCAGATGTGCCTGGACAAGCAGGCCTTTAGAAGCCACGAGCTGAAATAGCAAGGAAGAGGGAGCGGGGCTGGGGGGGGGAGACGCCCCTGTGCTCTTCCGCTGCTGTGGGGAGTGCCAGCCTCAAGGGCCTCGGTCTGGGGGGGGGTGATCCTTTAGAGGGGACCTCTGCCTTGGGTGGCAGACAGACTGATATCCTCTCCTACTGAGAGTCAAGCTCAGGCTGTGTTAACTTTCAGTTTCTTTAAACTGTGTTTCTTGTTACCTTTGCTTGTCATTTTGAATTCCAGGGGCGGGGGGGGGGTGTTGTTAGAGGGCTTGGGAGCAGATGCTGTACTTTTCCTGAAGAAGCGCCCCAAGTGAGTTTCCCATGAGACTGACCTTGGAGTACCTTTCTCTGCCAGCCTAGCCTAGATAGGGCACCATATAGCTGTCTGTGTTGCCATAGTAACACAGGGGTAGAGATGACATGTATGGATGTGGAATTTTACATTTTTACCTATATCTTGTTATTTCCCAAAAGCTCTGGAACCTACAGCATCATATCTCTAATAATCATATGTGTGGAGAGTGAATTAACTGGGGACCTGACAGATTGTTAGGACTCCCATTGATCTCTCCCCCGCCCCAACTGATGGCAGCATGGGGAACGGAGATGGAGATGGGCGAGCACAAGTACCGGGTCTGAACGTGAGATTCCTGCGTAAGACCCCGCAAAGAAGAAAGACAGCAAGGCCACTGGCGCTAGGCCTAAAAAGCACGTCCTCTTCCACCATCCTAAGAGACGTGACAGCCCCGATCGCTGGGATGATCCGGCCTGGTTGGCAAGTACCCCAGGGTTCCATGGTACTCAGGGGAAGGCTGATTGCAAGAAATGGCATGTCTCCCATACCTTCCGTGATGACCTGGCAAGATGCAAGAGGAATGGGAAGACAAACCAGCAATGGAGAGAGGCCTGTCCACCCTCCAAGCCGATGTGAAAGAGCTTAAGGAAGGCCTCCAGTACTTGGTGAGGAACCTCTCCAAGATAGTCAAGGAGCTGATGAAGAAGGAAGAATCAGAAGGGTCCAAAGATGAGGAGAAGAGTGAGAGCGAACTGGAGAGCCCCCCCCCAAGACCCGAGGGAGAGCAAGACTGGCCCCAGGATGCTTTGGAAGCACGTTTGACAGCAGCCCAGGAAAGCTAACATTCTTTGCTATCCAGGTGCAAAAATGTTGTGTAAGTGGGGGCATACCTTCGCCTCCAATCAGCAACGTGTGGATTACATAGGCTCCTGGCTGGCCAACTGGTTCGTGGGGCTTTACAGTGTGGTGGCCCTGGAGCTCTGGGATGTGGATGACTTCATGCAAGCACTACGGCACCAGTTTGAGGACCTGCTAGAGCTGGAGAAGGCCTGTATGCGTCTACGGGGGCTGCACCAAGGAGCTTGGTCTGTGCAAGACTACTCCGATGGGTTTAGAGTTACTGCAGGCAAACTCCAGGGCTGGCCGGAGGAGGTCTGGATCGAATTCTACCGGGCTGGCCTGAACACCATCATCTTGGAGAAGGCACCGGCCCAGGTCAACCCCTTAACCTTAGCAGGTTGGATCCAGGTGGCCTGCGAGGCTGAGAACCAGCATAACCTGGTGAAGCTTTACCAACACAAGATGCCCACAAGCGGCGGGGCTGCCGAAAGGATGCTGTGGGGTAAAGGACTGCTACCCAGAGGGAATTGAGAACATCGGCTGAAGAAGGGGCTGTGCCTCCGCTGTGGGAAAGCCAGGCACTTTGCCACAGAATGTGACCGGTCTCGGAGTGAAGAGAGGGAACGCCACGAGGAGCAATGTGACAAAAAACCCAAGCCGCTAGGGAAAAGACCCAAGTCGCTGAAAGCCATGCAAGCAGCGAGTACACCTCTTCGGAGGGGACTTCCTCCAGCGATGCTGAGAAGCCTCAGATGCTGAGGAAAGACTGGGACCTGCTGTGAAGGGCGCCAACCAGCAGATCTGCAAAACCCCAGCATGAGAACTTGTTCTTCCCTCTTTTTTGTGACTGTTACTATCCTGAACCCCACAGCAGGGACCCAAGTTAGAGTCAGAGCCCTCATAGAGCTACGTAAGAACATAAGAGAAGCCAATGTTGAATCAGGCCAATGCTGCATCTAGTCCAACACTCTGTCACACAGTGTCCAAAAATACCAGGTGCCCTCAGGAGGTCCACCAGTGGGGCCAGGACACTAGAAGCCCTCCCACTGCTGCCCACTCCAGCACCAAGAATAGAGTGCATCACCTGCCCCAGGCTAAGAGTTCCTATCTATACCTTGTGGCTAATAGCCACTGATGGACTTCTGCTCCATATGTTTATCTAATTCCCTCTTGAAACAGTCTATGCTTGTAGCTGCCACCACCTCCTGTGGCAGTGAATTCCATGTGTTAATCACTCTTCGGGTGAAGAAGGACTTCCTTTTATCTGTTCTAACTCGACTGTTCAGCAATTTCATGGAGTGTCCACGAGTTCTTGTGCTGTGAGAAAGGGAGAAAAGTACTTCTTTCTCAACCTGCTCTATCCCATGCATAATCTTATAAACCTCAATCACGTCACCCCTCAGCCATTGTTTCTCCAAGCAAAAGAGCCCCAAGCGTTTTAAGGGAAAGTGTTCCAACCCTTTTATCATTCTAGTTGCCCTTCTGTGCACTTTTTCCAATGCTATAATATCCTTTTTGAGGTGTGGCGACCAGAACTGTACACAGTATTCCAAATGAGGTCGCACCAATGATTTATACAGGGGCATTATGATACTGGCTGATTTGTTTTCAGTTCCCTTCCTAATAATCCCCAGCATAGCGTTAGCCTTCTTTATTGCAGTTACACACTGTCTAGACATTTTCATTGAGTTATCTACTACGACTCCAAAATCTCTCTCTTCGTCAGTTTCTGCAAGTTCAGACCCATCAACGTGTATTTATATTTAGGATTTTTGGCTCCAATGTGCATCACTTTGCACTTGGCCACATTGAACCCCATTTGCCTCACTGAAGCCCACTCACCCATCCTCGACAGATCCCTTTGGAGTGCCTCACAGTCCTCCCTGGTTGTCACCACCCTGAACAACTTCATGTCATCTGGAAATTTAGCCACTTCACTGCTTACTCCCAATTCCAAATCATTAATAAACAAGTTAAAAAGCATCGAGCCGAGTACCGATCCCTATGGTACCCTTCTGCTTACCACCCTCCACTGAGAAAGTTTCTCATTTATACTCACTCTCTGTTTCCGATTAATTAGCCAGTTTTTGATCCACAAGAGGACTTGTCCTTTTATCCCATGACTATTGAGCTTACTTAGGAGCCTTTGATGAGAACTGTATCAAAAGCTTTCCGGAAGTCAAGGTAAACAACATCTATTGGGTCCCCTTTGTCCACATGTTTGTTCACTCCCTCAGAAAACACTAAAAGGTTAGTGAGACAAGATCTTCCCTTACAGAACCCATGCTGAGTCTGCCTCAATAGTTTTTGTTCATCAATGTGCCTACTAATTCTTTCCTTAAGAATTAAGACTCAGGGTGCTCCCGAGACCCGCTGAGCCCCACATTGGTCACGGGATTGGGGGCAGGGGTGTTGAAACTGAAGGACCCTGTAGTGTTTACCTACATGGGCAGCACTACTATGCAATCATACCAGTATTGCACAGTTATGTTACCCATGGGAGTTTTGGGCTACTGGGAGCAAAGATCCTTCATAGTGCATCCCACAGTACAGTTCCCCATGGTCGTTGGCAGCTCACAACCCCTATGTGCAGTGGAGTTTAGGAATGCTGACTTTTCTAGACCCCCGATGCAAGGAGCATCAGTGGAGCCTGGAATGGGGGGAGGAACTATGCCCGGTGAGGGAGGAACTGAATGCCATTCTGCTAGAGTATAGAGACTTGGGTTGGGTGTTTGAGAAGTGAGAGGCTAATGAACTGCCCCCTCACTGCAAAACCGATTGTGCCATGGAAATATTGCTGGGGCACAAAATGCCTAAGGGGAAATTTTACGGCATGAGTCCGGCTGAAAGGGAAGAACTACGGTGGTTCATAGACAAGAACTTAGAGTGGGGTTTTATCCACCCTGCCACCTCCCCTTTTGTGGCGCCTGTGTTGTTTAGGAAAAAGAAAGATCGGGGACTTAGACTGCGTATGTGATTATAGAGGGCTGAATGCCGTCTCCATGTCCAATGCATACCCCCTGCCTCTGATCAAAGACCTGTTGGCGGAAGCGTCCAAGGGGAAAACCTTCACAAAGTTGGATTTGAGAGATGCTTATTTCAGGGTGCACATAAGGGAAGGAGATGAGCACAAGACTGCATTTAACCCTCCCCTGGGGTAGTTCGAATTTACAGTCATGCCTTTTTGGGTTAGCAGGAGCTCTGGGGGAATTAATGAATTTAATCAATGAAGTGTTGCACAAGCACCTATTCAAGGGAGTTGTCGTTTATTTGGATGAAGTGTTGGTGTATTCACAAGACATGGAAACACACGTGAAACTGGTGAGGGAAGTGCTGACTGCACTCTGTGATAATCACCTCTGTGCTAAGCTGTCCAAATATGAATTTCATAAGTCAGAGATAGACTTTCTGGGCTACCGCATTACCCAGCAGGGTTTGGTAATGGACCCCCAGAAAGTGCAAGATGTGGTGGGGTGGGGTGGGGTGGGGTGCGAGGGGCCCCCCCACACACACAGGCAATTACAATCCTTCCTCTGGTTTGCAAATTTCTATAGAAATTCCCCACTTCACACAAATGACCCTTCGCTTCACTGATTTGTTGAAAACTAAGGGGTTGGGGCTGGAAAACAAGAAGCGGGGGAGCAAGCTACAATGGACTCCTGAATGCCAGCAAGCATTTGACAATTTAAAGGCCTTGTTCACCTCTGAGCCCATTCTCTACCACCCAGATGAAACAAAAGCTTTAATTGTTCAGGTGGATGCCTTGGATGTAGCCATGGGGGGGCGATCCTACAAAGGGGCCCCAATGGGAAGTTACACCCCCTCACATATGTGTCTGAGAAGTTCTTTGGGGCTGCGAGGAACTGGGCGGTGTCGGACAAAGAGGCAGTGGCTATAAAGTTAGCATTGACAACATGGCGGCACTGGCTGGAGGGGGTGAGGGTTCCTTTTGAGGTTTGGACTGACCATAAAAACCTAGAAGCCCTAAAAAAAACCCTGCCGCCTTAATGCCAAACAACTATGGTGAGCGGAGTTCTTCTCAAAATTTCAATTTACTCTGAAGCACCTCCCAAGGAAATCTAACTCCCTTGCCGACGCCCTGTTGCCAAATTTTGGAAGGAGCTCATGAGCCTGTTGGCCTGAGTAGTAGTCACCACTCGGAAACTGATGGACAAACTGAATGGACTAATCAAGTTTTGGAGTAATTTCTCAGATGTTACATTAACCACCAACAAGGCGACAGGGTTCAATTACTGCCATTTGCTGAGTACAGTTATAATAACTCTATACATAGTTCAGTTGGGATGTCCCCATTCAAGGCAGTCCATGGGTATGAGGGAGGACCTCTGCCCATGGTAGACACGTGTGAACCTGTAAAGGGAGATGCCCAGCTTTGGTGGTCTACAGTCACAAAAAATTGGGACATACTTCAAAAAACTTTGACCAAAGGCAAAAGAGGACTATAAACGCTTTCCTGATAAAACCCAGAGTCTGGAATGGGACCTGTCTCCTGGGGACTCCATGTCCATCTCTACCAAACACTTGAGGGGACTGCAACCAGGGCAAAAGTTGGGGTGGAAGTACATTGGCCCTTTTAAGGTTATGAGGCAGGAAGTTAAAGGCCAGGACCTCAATGGGTGACATTCTCAGAAGTGCTACCAGTTCCACGCACAGGGCCAGCTAGGCAGGAGCAGATTAGCAGTCTCGGTGCATGGATAAGAAAGTGGTGCTGGGAGGAAGGGTTTAGGCTTGTTAGGCACTGGAGTGCTTCCTGGGAGAAGCCAAATGTTCACAAAAGAGACAGGCTTCACTTGAACCGAAAGGGAGTCAGGCTGTTGGCGATGAATCTCAAAAAGGTGGCAGAGCAGCTTTTAAACTAATCCCCCCGGGGTGGGGGAAGAGCCAACAGGAGGAACTGGTGAGTCAATTCAAAGGAAAAATTGTGTAAACACTCAGGGTAATATTAATAGGTGTATAATACAACTTGTGAGTGAGGGTAGAATGGCAAAGGAGGTCCATATGTGGCAACAAAGGGGCTGAGGGAGGTGAGGGTTGCTGGAGAGGGAAATGTTATAGGTGTCTATATGCCAATGCTAGAAGTCCCCGAGCCAAGATGGGGGAGCTGAAATGCTTGGTGCTCAGTGACTATTTGGATTTAGTAGGTATCTCAGGAACATGGTGGAGTGGGGAAAATCTTATGGGATAAGGGCAGTTCTGGGTATAAACTCTGTAGGGAGGGAAAGGTTGGGGGAGGGGTTGCATTGTAAATCAAAGACAGCATAGAATCAAATAAGTTAGAAAACATTAGGGGAATTAATTCCCCAAGAGAAGCAGTGTGGGTGGAAATACTGGTCCCTAAGAGTTACTTAAAAGTTACCCCTAAAGACCGCAAATGTAACATTTGAGGAGGGAAGAGGGAACTTTAAAAAAATTAGAACAGATAGAAGGAAGCTGAAAAGGAAACAAGAGTGCCAAGTCCCTACAGGATGTTTAAAATCACACTGCTTGGAGCCCAGATAGAATGCATTTCCCAGGTTAGGAATTGGTTGTTGTTCAGTCGCACAGTTGAGTCCGACTCTTCGCAACCCCATGGACTACATCACGCCAGGCCCTCCTGTCTTCCACCATCCAGAGTCTGTTCAATTTCATGTTCGTTGCATCAATAACACTGTCTAACCATCTGTCCCCTCCTTCTTTGACCTTCAATCTTTCCCAGCATCAGGGTCTTCTCCACTGAGTGCTCCCTTCTCATTTAGTGGCCAAAGTATTTGAGCTTCAGTTTCAGTATCTGGCCTTCCAGTGAACTGTCAGGGCTGATTTCTTTTAGGGTTGACTGATTTGATCTCCTTGCAGTCCAAGGGACTCTCAAGAGTTTTCTCCAGCACTATAATTCAAAAGCATCTATTCTTTGGCGCTCGGCCTTCCTTATAGTCCAACTCTTGCAGCCATACAGTACTACTGGGAATACCATTGCTTTGACCATATGGGCTTTTGTCAGCAGGGTGATGTCTCTACTTTTTATTATGCTGTCTAGGTTTGCCATCACTTTCCTCAGTTGTTGATGTGAATAGTTGCAAAAAAAAAAGTCCAAAGGTGTTCAATACATATAATAGGGACATGGAATATGAGAAGTATGAATCAAGGTGTGCTTGATATCACAAAATGAGAAATGGAATGTTTAAACATTGCAATCTTGGGAGTGAATGAATTAAAGTAGACTGGATCAGGACATTTCCAGTCAGAAAATTACAAAGTGTTTTACTCAGCAAATGACAAACACTGAGAAAATGGATCCATGGAAGGCACCACATTAAGCCACTTGGGATGGAAATCCATCAACCTCACGACAAAGCTTGCACAGATATAGAGTAATATTTCCTCTTACAAAATGCAAAAACCTGGACATTATACCCAAGGGTCTGAGAATTCGGAATCCTCTATAATCTACTTATCCCACAAACTATGCAGAAAATCATTTTCCAAGAAGCTACTCAAACATCTGATTGGTATCCTGTACTACAAACAGAAGCTGATCAAGGAGAAACTTTCTGGATATTTCTGTAAAGAATGAACCTACTTGGCAAAATTTCCACAAGAAAAGACAAACCATCTACCACTTTCAATAGGAAGAGGAAAAAAAACCTTTCTAACCTGCACACTACTAACCAAAGCAACAAAAACTGCAATATTGTCAGCCTTTCACTGCACAGACTCAGCCCAGCAGAGGAATCAGTTCTTTCACGTGGACCGTCATTCTGCTTTACCAAATCCACACAGGTTATCCATACCTGCTGAGACCCAGAAGTCTTTTTCCGCCATCTACACCTAAAGGAGTACTTTCAACATACCCAGAAGTAGGACAAGAAAGAACAGACAACATCTTCACAACACACCATCACACTATCTACTGGAGAACAGCTACCTTCCCTCCAACCAATGAACAAGATACTGACCACCAACTGCCCTCAAAACAACACTAAAAAAACCAGACTGCACATGGACCCATCCTGATGGCTGCAATACCACACTGGATCTCTACATCGAATGCTTTCGCCATAGAGTCCAAACCATAGATCAATAAACACCATCACATATAACAGAATCTCAGCCATGCTGAAAGGAAGGCCATAGACAGTCTCAGGAACAATCCAGATACTATAATTAAAGAAGCAGACAAAGGCAGAGCTGTTGCCATCATGGACAGATTGGACTACATCTGGGAGGCTCAAAGACAACTTACAAGTACTACTTTTTACAAACAACTATCCTCAGATCCCACACAGAAATACAAAAAAAGAACTAAACAAGATCACGAAGGAATTACCCCTACACATACAGGGGGGGGAATCATTTCAGACACACCACAGGAACCTTGGCCAGGTATCTTTTACCTTCTACTGAAAATATACAACCTGGCAACCCAGGATGCACTAGTGTCTCAGGCATGGGGGCATCTGGATATACGGACTCTATTCTAAGACCCTATGCCATTAATGTCCCTAGTTATGTGCACAACACAACAGATTTCCTGAGGAAAACAGTCTTTGAATAGCCTTTGAGAGAATACTACTTTGGCCAACATCCCACCAACATCCCACGTAATGATGGATTGCAAGCCATAAAAACATGATTTCTAACAAAACCACAACTGACCTTGCCACCAAACTCTGCCATTTTGTTCTCACTCATAACCACTTCAAATTTGGTAACAATTTGTACCTTCAGATTCATGGCACACCCTTGGGCACCCGCATGGCACCACAGTATACTAACATCTTCATGGCCAACTTGGAGCAACGCTTCCTAAACTCCTGCCCAATCACACCTCTCCTATACCTATTACATTGATGACATCTTTATTGTCTGGATATATGGTAAAGAAGCCCTGGACAAATTCCATCAGGTGTTCAACAACTTTCACCCCACCATCAACCTGACAATGAACCAAACTAGGCAAGAAATATATTTTCTGGACACAACTGTACAAATACATGACACATAGACATCATCTTACACCAGAAACCTATTGATCGACAAAATATTTACATGCACCCAACTACCATCCTAAACATACCAAACAATCTATTCTCTATAGCCGGGCTCTACACTACAACCACATCTGTTCCAATTCTACAGACAGAGATTCTCACCTGAGGGATCTACAGCAAAAGTTCTTAGAACTAAAATATCCATCAGATGAAGTCACAAAACAGATCCACAAAGCCAGAACAATACCCAGAGAAAGCTTATTACAAGACAGGCCCAAAAGAGACAATAAAAGAATACCACGAATAGTCTCATACAGCTCTCAAAACAGTTCAATGCATCATAAACAATTTACAATCTCTACTGAATAATTATAGTTCTCATTCACAAGCACTGAAGGCAGACCTTTTCTTGCACACAGACAGCCCCCCAATTTTAAAACTCCTCCTCATCTACAATAATACAACATCTAAATTGAACATGAACTCTGGTACCAGAGCTTGCAATAAACCCAGGTGCCAACATTGCTGCCACAGACACCCAGACAACACAGTTACTGGACCCAACAACATCAAATATGCCATCTCCGGCTCATTCACTTGCTTATCTTCTAATGTTGTCTATGCCATTAAATGCCAACAATGCCCTTTGGTTCTCTACATAGGGCAAACAGGTCAAACCCTGCCTAGGCCAAAGGATAAATGGACACAAATCTGATATCAAGAATCACACGACCGAGAAACCTGTAGGAGAACAGTTCAGCCTTCCAGGATACCTCTGTATTCTCACCAAGAAGGGTTATACATCCCCTTTATTTTATTTTGAATAGTAGATTGAAATAGTAATTATAATGTAGTATAATGAATAGTAGAATGTAATGTAATTTGGAATGGTAGATTGGAATATATTTCTCAGATCTGGGGACAGAGGAGACACAACGCTGCACAACCCGTCACCCCCACCTCAAAGAAAAGGATGCTGTAAAGTTACCTCCATGCTTGAGAGGAGATAGATGGAGCGTAATAACAGGATCTTGGTTAATTACCCTTAGCATTCCACAATTAAAAAGGATAGATCTGCCCATCTCTCTCTCTGATTTTGAGATATTTATTTCTTTCATTATGTTTCCCTGGGAGTTCAACCCAAACAAATGCTGATTGCATAAACCAAGCTTGTTATTCCAGTTTGGTCCTTGCCTCTCTTAAACATCATTTATTATGCTTATGTTAATCTGCTGCTTAACCTCTCCATATATGTATGGATTGGTAACTTTCATTTCAATGCATCTGAAGAAGTGTGCATGCACACAAAAGCTTAGGCCTTGAATAAAACTTTGTTGGTCTTAAAGGTGCCACTCAAACTTTGTTCATGAGAAACGAAGTAACTCTAAATAGTGAGGCAGCACAAGTAGTCAGGTGTTATAATGACCAAATAATCTTTACAGATTTTACAGAAAGTCTGTAAACAGACTTTACAGAAAGCCTATCAACGTAACCCTCATTTAAGTTTATGTCCAGCAACAGATTAGGCATGTGCAATTTGGGTTTACTAATCCAAAAAAACCCTATCGGTTTTTTTCTGGGTTTTCAGGATTCCAAAACAGCCTCCCAGAGCTGTTTCAGAAAGCGGGGGGGGGAAACCAAAATTGGGTTTTTTTTGCTTTTTTTGGAATCCCGAAAAACGGCTGGGGGGGTTTAAACTTTAAAGGGTGTCAGAAAACCTCGTTTTCCTGCTGTTTTCCCCTCTTTTCCACCTCTTGCTCCTCTTTTCCAGGAGGGAAGGGGAAAGAGGGACCTTTCAGACAGCCAATCACTGTCAGTCAATTTCAAAACGCATTGCAGCTTGCAACTTTTTGCAAGGCTGTTGTTGCTGCTGGCTTCAGTTCTTGAAGCCCAACTACTAGCTTGCTCCTTTCCCAGGGAAAGGAGCACTGGTGGCCAATAGGATTTTGGCATCTGCTCTCTGGCCAATCACAGAAGATTGTTCCTTTTTTGAAATCCTTCTGTGTATGCCCAGACAGCATAAAAGCAGACTGTTCCTGGTTCCTGTTGCTGCTGGTGAGAGAGAGAGCTTGGCTTGGAGACTGTGCCTGGCTGGCTGTCTTCTGCTAGAACCAGCCCCTGCTCCTTGAGCCTGCTTTCCTCCCAGTGCGGCCTGCCTTGTGGACGACGTCAGGTCCTTCAATCAAGACTGAAGGCATCATACTGGTTTGAATTGTATTATGGCACTTAAAAAAATTATTTATTTATTGTGGGTTGGTGGGTTGGGGGCTGGGGTTGGTGTGGTGGTGGTGGTGGTGGGGTCAGTAGGCCTAGGGCCTCTCAGGCCTCTTCCTGGGGTTTTTTTTTTTTTCGTTTTTTTTGGGGGGGGGGGTTTCTTCTAGTTTTTGTCAGTCTGTTGTTTGTTTTTGCAGTTTATTTCCCCCCTGCTTCATTTTTATTTATTAGCTTGGGGCTTTTTCTGGGGGGGGGTGTTGACTGGGCCTTCTTCCTGGGGCCTAGGGTCTCTGTTTTTGGTTCTTGTGTTTTGTGGTTCTTTCTGTTGCTTGCCTTTCTGCAATTTTTAAGTTTGTTAAGTTTTTGTATTGCATTTTTTGGGCTTGTTGGGTTTTTTTTTGGGGGGGGGTTACTGACCAGGCCTTCTGCCTGGGGCCTAGGTTCTCTGGTCTGCTTTTGGTTCTTGTTTGTTCTATTCTATTGTTTTTGCAGTTTCAATTTTTAAGTTCCTTGTATTGTGTGTTTGCTGGGCTTGTTGGTTATTTTTTTTGGGGGGGTTACTAGGCCTTCTGCTTGGGGCCTAGGTAGGCTCTGTCTTTTTTTTAAATAATTTTTTATTGAATTTCTAATGAGACAAAACAAACAAAACCACAAATAACAGAATACAAACATAAACAGGTTTCCATCCCACAATCGTTCAGCTTATTTGGAGTTTCTTCTCCTATTTCTTTGCACCTGGCATTATTATACGGGTTAATCTTATTATTTCATTATGATCAAGATTTAATACAGTTCTCAATCCATTTGTAGAATCTTGATCAAATGTCTTTAAAAATGTTATCTCTTCTTCCTTGAAGTAATATGTTTAATTTGTCCATTTCAGCTGTTTCCATTAATTTGTAGCTCATATCTTCTTCAGATGGTATGTCTTCTTTTTTCCACATATTGGCGTATAGAATTCTGGCTGCTGTTGCAATATGAATAATCATATAACAATCTAACTTTTTAAATTGTTCTGGTACTACATTTAGCAAAAAAAGTTCTGGTTGAAAAGGTATGTTAACTCCTATTATTTGCTGTAGCATTCCATGTCTCTCAACCCAATATTTTTTGCTTTTATCGCATGTCCACCAAATGTGATAAAAAGATCCAACTTTTCGTTTGCACTTCCAACATAGATTTGACATGCTGGGATAATATCTAGCCAATCTATCAGGTGTTATATACCATCTATAAAACATCTTGTAAAGGTTTTATTTGAAGGAAACAGCTTTAGTATATTTTATGTTAATTTTCCAGACTCTAGACCGTTGATCTAGATCAATGTTATATCCTAAATTTTGTGCCCAAGAAATCATTGAGAGCTTAACTACTTCGTCTTGCATCTTGAAATCTAATATCATATATAGTTTTTTTATAAGTTTTTCTTCCGTATTTAATAGTATTTTATCTAAGTCTGTCTGTTTTTTATAGAAACCTATATGCTTGTCTTTGCCAAAGCTGGATTCTAATTGGATTCTTTCCCACCAAGTTAGGGTCATTTCTTGTTTCTGCAGCATCTCTTGTGTTTTTAACTCATTCTTACTATCTAATAATTCTTCATATCTCCCCATTAAATTGTTTGGAATTAAATTAGGGTTTGTAAATTCTTCTAGGAGGGCATTTGGTATGTTTTGGCATGTTTATATAAAACAATCTTTTTATCTCTTGAGTGTGAATTTTGCTTGTTATACCATAGAAAGACATGCCAGCCTAATAATAAGTCATATCCTTCTAGTTTCAGAAGTCTTGAGTTTTGTAAAATAATCCACTCTCTAATCCATGTCAAAGTTGTGGCCTGGTAATATAAATGGGTAGTGCAAAGCCTCCTCGTCCTTTCCTGTCCTGAAGTGCTTTTAACTTAATTTGAGGTCTTTTTTGTTGCCAAATAAATTGTCAAACAAGTTTTCCTAGTTCTCTGGGGGGAAAAAGCTTCCAGTTTATGATGTGACACCTTCAGTCGGATGTGGAGGACACTCCGCTCAACCACCGAATCTTCAGGTCAGAGAGGGGGTCTCCAAGGGGGTCCATGACTGCCAGGGACCCCACTGAGTCATCTTGCAGGGAGACTCAGGTAGGGAGCTGAAGTCAGGAGCTGCCATGGGTGGCAACTCACAAGCAAAGCCCGAATTGCTCTGGAACAAGGACATGGAAGAACAACTCAAAGAGAGCTTTGAAGCGATGTTGGAGTCAACTGGAGAAGGGTCCCACCCCAATCTGAAAATTAGCAGCAACGTGAGCTAAGATTTGACCATTTATGTTGTTTCTTTTTCTCCCTCTCTTCCTTTCTTTTGGTGCCTGGTTCTAATTGGCTATAATTGGCTATGAAGATACAACCTGTAATAAGTCCTGGAACTGTATGAGTAGGTATCAGCAGATAAGAAGAAAAGAAGAAGAAGCTTTTTCCTTCTCTTTTTCCTTTCTTTTCTTTTTTTGAAAAGGATTTTTGTAAATTTTCTGTAATCTTTTTTTCTTTTTGTTTTTGCTTGCAAGGCTTTCAAGAAACTGTTATGTCTGTAACTTTGCTGTATGTACGTAATAAGTTGAGACACAATAGGGAGGGTTGCCAGGAGAAATATTTAGATTCTACAAAATTACACAGGTTTAGGATTTAGTAAGTGTAGTATAATGTTAGAATAGATATTAGAGTTAGGCAATAAATTGCTAGGTTAGATAGTCATAAGCAAGTAAGTATAGGCAAGTAAGATAGACATAGATAAGTAAGATAGATAGACAAAAGATAGGCACCATAAGATAGATATAAGTTACAAGATAGTAGAGTTGATAGAAGATAAGGGGGGAAAGGGACATAACTTATTAGGCTTGCTAAGCCACCAAAATGGCTAGTGGTGTGAGGAAACTTTCTCTGACTTCACCAGGGCAACCTAACTTGGTCCAGGTAAATGTAAAGGACCTGCAAAATTTAATTCAGGAGACTGTCTCCTCAGCAGTAAACCTAGTGGTTGAAGCAGCTTTGCCCTCAGTAGTGGGTAAAGCACTAGAACTAATTCAAATGAAGCTAGATAACCTTACACAGCAACTTCCACTGCAAACAGAAGAAATTAAAAAACAAGCTTTGGAAAACAAACAAGAGATTGCATGTTTAATGGCTACAATAAAAAAGTTAGAAACTAAATCTGAGGATTAGGAACAACAAATATGAACATTAAACACAAAGCATGAAGAGATAGAAGACACTCTGATAAAAATGGAAACAGAAAAAGCAGCTTACATTTTAAGGTTCCAAAATATACCTGAAAAGAAAGATGAAGACCCCAAAGAAGATATGGCACAAATTTTAGTGGAGTTTGTTGAATTAGAAAATATAAAAGAAGTATATGATGAAATTGAGATGGCCTTTAGGATGAATTTGGCTTATGCAAAAAGAAATAAGCTACCTAGAGAGATCCACGTCAAATTTATAAGAAACATTTGTGAGGAAAGATTTTAAAAGCCTCAAGTGAAAAACCTCTACAACTGCAAGAAACAGAAATTAGAATATTGAAAGAAGTCCCTTGGAAGGTGACGGGGAAAAAGCAAAAATATACAAATCTGATGAAGTATCTAAAGTCAAATGATATTCCTTATAGATGGTTATTGCCGGAAGAGGTTTTCTTCATGTATGATAGCAAAAGACAGAAAATTAACTCAATTTTCAAACTGGAGGATTTTCTTAAAACATATGGAGAAGAACTAAAAGTACAAGAAGAAGATACAAATGAGACTGAAGAAGAAGAAAACCAGGAACAGGGTGCATCAGCTACAGTAAAAAGTAATAAAAAAGGAAGAGCAAAAGGGAAACTCATTCCATTGCAAGTACACATGAGATTCCAAGTACACATGAAAGAAGTAAAAATGAGAGTCAAAAAGAAAGGAAGGATGGAGAGTAGCAAATTTAAAATAATTTCAATAAATGTAAATGGTCTTAATGCCCCTAAAAAATGAAGACATTTTTTTCACCAAATAAAAAAGATGAAGTTGGACGTCGTATGTTTGCAAGACACAAATTAAGCACTCAGAGCAAAAACTTCTAGAGAATAAAAAATTGGGCAAAACTTTCATCTCAGCAGTTAAGCAGAAAAAGAAAAAAGTTGTGGCAATTTACGTTAAAGACTCTCTCCACCCAGAATTGGTCTATGACACAGGAGATGGAAGGATTATACTAGTAAAAATCCAGCGACAAGCTAAAACTATGTTGATTGCTAATATATACGCCCTAAACCAGGATCTTTTTTTTTTTAATCATTAAGGAACATCATAATGCAACAAAGTTTTGAAGAGCTATGTGTAATTGGAGATTATAATGCTGTTTTTGACAGAGAGATGGATAGGAAAAAACAATTAGGGAAACAAAAACGGAAATGAATTACCAAATGCCTTTCTAAGAATGACCAAAGAATTTAATCTGATAGATGCTTGGAGGATCAGAAATCTTAATAAAGGGACTTCCGGTGGCGGGAAAAGGAAATGGCAGCTTAATCTTTCTCCTCCGCCTCTCTCACCCTCTTTTCACCCTCGGAACATGATACCGAAGCAACTTCGATATATACTTTATGGAGAAAGAAATGCAAGTATCTCAACACCCAAATCTCAAAAAGCAAAAGAAAATCCAGACGCTACTGAAACCGCTAGACCCACCACAAAAACTGTCTCCTTTGCAACCGTCCGCAAACAAAATGGCGTCCAGAGCACATAGTAAAGAGAAAGAACTAACCCCAGTAATGTTGGCGGATTTAGCTACAGCCCTATCTAATATGGAAAAAACATTCCTGGATCATATGTCCAATATGTTCAAACCTCTGTACGACCAAATGGACACAATACAAAAGAGTCTGAGCGACACCAAACAATTAGCCGAAGGAGCCATGCAAAACAGCATTGTAAACCATGACAACATAAGACAAATGCAGGTAGCAGAAGACCTCTTAGCAGAAAAAACTATGTGTCTGGACTTTTCCCTCAGGCAAAATAATCTCAAATTGAGGGGGATGGGCAAACATGTTGAAGAACAAGGAGACCTGGCATTTCATATCTCGTCATGGCTGTGTCAGGTTTAAAATCAAGTAGATCCAGTCATTCTTGCACAAAGAAAGGTTTTATTAGGATTATCTTGCTAAAACCCACAGTAGGAGGTCATTGTCAGGAATGGGGGCAAAGCAGAGCAAGCTAACTTATAGTGTGATGCAATGAAGCGCCTAGCGAATAAAACTTGAGCACTCGCGCGGGAACTCCCGGCGGGAGAAATACTTCATGAGCGGGAGACTACTCCCCCTCCCCTTGCCTTCCCAGGACTGGAAAATTCTCAGCTAAACAAGAATAGTCCAAAGCCTACATTCAAGGCCACCGTGATAAGGTAAGGAAAAGCGGCAGGGAAGAAGCTCCCACGTTTCTGCCTGCATAGCTACGCAAGCGCAAAGCAGGGTAGGGAACATAAAACAATGGATTCAGTGAGAAACATCAAAGACATCTTTTCTGACATTCTGCCCTTCCCAAAATACCACCCACCCACCACTCAGGAAGGAGAGAACAAGGGCCCCCCAGGTTTGTTAGGGTATCGTGAGTGAAAGTCTTTCAGGTGATCAGGTGCATTGATATCAGAGACTTTCACCCATTCCCTGTATTGGGGCCCAAAGTGTACCCATTGAACAAGGTACAGGAGTTGTCCACGAAGAATCTTAGAGTCCAAAATATCAGCAATTTCGTAGTGTTCCTCATCGCCAACCATCAAAGGGGGGAGGAGCCGACATCTCAGGTTGCCATTTAGTCGGGGGTAACGCAGGTTTGAGGAGGCTGTAATGGAAAATTGGATGTATTGCTTTAAGAGATTTAGGTAAGTCTAGTTGTACAGTTACTTGATTTACACATCTCAACACCTTGAAAGGACCAGCAATATATTTCCAAGCAAGTTTCCTGGATTGCTGCGCTAGCCTTAGGTTCTTAGTTGACAGATAGACAGTGTCTCCCGGTTGCAGTTTCCATCCACCGATCCTTTTTTTATCTGCCTGTTTTTTGTACTGTGCCTTGGCCTCATTCAAAGTTTCAACAATCAGGGGCCAAGAATTGCGGAAAGTTTTACACCATGCTGAGGCTGTTCCCCCATTTCCAACAGGCTTTAAGAAGGGAAGAGGGGGCTATCATAGCCCATGGCCGCTTTGAATGGTGACATTTTTGTTGAAGCGTGCCATGAGTTGTTGTACGCAAACTCCGCCAATGGCAGTAGATCTACCCAATTGTCTTGTTGATAGTTAGAAAAACATCTCAGGTATTGTTCCAACGTCTGGTTTACTCTCTCCGTTTGCCCATCAGTTTCAGGGTGATAGGCAGTACTGAGAGCACGTTCAATACCCATTAGAGTCATTAACTCAGACCATAACTTGGAAACAAATGGAACCCCCTGTCGGAGACTATCTTGAGCGGTAACATCATATGTAACTTGACAATGTGTTGAAGGAATGCTTTGGCCAAGACTTTGGCTGTTGGCAAACTGGGGAATGGTATAAAGTGAGCTTGCTTGGAGAATAAATCCACTACCACCCAAATGACTGTCATCTGTTTAGAGGGGGGAAGATCAGTAATAAAGTCCATAGAGATCACTTCCCAGGGTCTGCTTGGGGTGGGTAGAGGTTGCAGGAGACCTGGAGGTTTACCTGGTCTGGCTTTGCAACGATTGCATGTTGGACAGGATTGTATATAGAGGGATAACTCCTGCTTCATTCGGGGCCACCAGAAGCTACGTTGCAGAAGTCTTAAGGACTTTACATATCCAAAGTGCCCCGCAGCTTTTGAGTCATGCACTGTCTGCAAGATTTGGGATCGGGTAGCTTCTGGGACAAACATTTTATTTCCCCTGTACCAACAGCCATTCGGACCACAATTCACATCGTCTCTGGCTTGTAAATCATTTGTTTCTTGTGGGGTGATGTCAGATAGAAATTGTTTTCCCAGGTCAATGTCTGATGCTGGATGGGGTTCGTTTGTGCTTGCTTGGCTTTCCGGGTTACAACTGCCCCAACTAACTGTTCCGGGGTGAACATAGACTCCGTACTTCGACCCTCTTAGAAAAATGTTGGGGAAGGCGGGAGAGAGCGTCCGCCAGATGATTGGCTTTCCCAGGGAAATGGTGAAGGGTAAATTGAAATTTGGAAAAAAATTCAGCCCACCTGAATTGTTTAGCATTCAGATTCCGCGGTTTTCGCAATACCTCAAGATTTTTGTGATCAGTCCAGATTTCAAAAGGTATTTGGGACCCTTCTAACCAGTGTCTCCATGTGATCAATGCTAAACGTACAGACGCAGCTTCCTTATCCCAAATGGGCCAAAATCTTTCTGTATCGTTAAATTTTCTTGACACATAAGCAAGGGGTTGTAGCTGTTTCTGAGCATTCTCTTGCAAAATCACCCCACCCATAGCAGTGTCCGATGCGTCTACTTGGACTACAAATTTCTTTGTTTCATCAGGGTGTGCAAGTATGGGTTCAGACGTGAACAACCACAACCGTTTTAGTTGTTCAAACGCTTGCTGACACTGCGAGGTCCAATTCAAAGGGGCCCCTGGCGCTGAAGCCTTAGATCCCTTCCCCTTAGTCTTTAGCAGTTCCGTGAGGGGAAGGGCTACTTGGGCAAAGTGTGGCAAGAATTGACGGTAAAAGTTGGCGAAGCCGAGGAAACTTTGGAGCTGTCGCCTGGTTTTGGGGGCTCCCACATTAATACATCCTGGACTTTTTTGGGTCCATCTCTAACCCCGCAGAGGATATGCGGTATCCCAAAAAGTCAATGCACTCTTGGTGAAATTCACATTTTGACAGTTTAACAAACAGTTTGTGCTCTAAGAGCTTTTCCAGTACTTTACGCATAAGGTTAGTGTGGGATTCCTGATCCGGGGTATAGACCAAGATATCATCTAAATAAACAACCACCCCCTTGAATAGATAGGGGTGTAACACTTCATTGATTAAGTTCATGAAGACCCCTGGTGCCCCCTGTAACCCGAAGGGCATCACCCTGTATTCAAATTGCCCCAGCGGGCATGTATTAAATGCAGTCTTGTATTCATCCCCTCTCTGATGCGAACCCGAAAGTAGGCATCTCTTAAATCCAGTTTCGAAAACACTTTCCCTTTAGCCACCTCTGCCAGTAAGTCTTTGATGAGGGGCATTGGGTAGGCATTAGTTGCAGACACTGCGTTAAGTCCCCGGTAATCCGTGCAGAGTCTGAGCCCCCCATCCTTCTTTTGCAAAACAATACAGGTGCTGCAAAAGGAGATGATGCTGGTCTAATGAATCCACGGGCCAGATTTTTATCAATGAAACGGCGCAGTTCTTCCTTTTCACTTGGGCTCATGGCATAAATTTTCCCTTTTGGTAACTTCTGGCCCGGAAGAATCTCAATGGCACAGTCAGAGTTACGATGGGGGGTAATTCATCAGCTTCCTCCTCCTCAAAAACCCTTGTTATATACTGGTAATCCTCAGGGATGCGGTTAAGATCCTCCGTTGCTAAACAAGCTCGAGGAGGTTCATTGCATGGGGGATTTTCCCACCCTGGGTCCCATTTGTGTCCCGTACATTTCATTTTGGGGAGATAAATTGTACATCCCCTTCTTCCCATAGAATGTAAGGGTTATGTCCATGTAACCAGGGACTACCCAACACTAAGGGAAACTGGGCTTGCGGGGCTATCACGAACGAGCGTAGCTCCCAGTGGTCACCAATGCCTATTCTTAAAGGAACAGTCTCAAATCGGCATGGTTCTTTCATTGGAGACCCATCCATCTGCGTGAAAGTTATTGGGTCTTTCAAGTGGACCACGGCTGCCTCCACCCCCATAACCATAGACGGGTTTATGAGATCCCTCCCGCACCCTGAGTCAATGAGGGCCCGAACCCGAATGTGGGTCATCATTGCGGGATTCATCACCAGAACAGTCACAAAGAAGAGAGAGGGTAATTGCTCACCAGTTTAGGCGCCTCAGGTGCTGGGTCCTGCTGCATGAGGGGTGCTGGAGCAGGGGGTTGAGGCGGAGGTAAAACTGGCGGCTGGATAGGTCCTGGTTGCCCTGGCCCAGGTCCTGGCGCTGGGACGACCAATGGAGGTGGGGCTGGTGCTGGCTGGGCTGGGCTGGCGGCGCCTGGCCCTGGGGGAGCTGGCTGGCCCGGCCCTGGACCCGGTGGTACTGGTTGGCCCGGCCCCGGGCCCGGAGGAGCAGGAGGTGGCCGTCCCGGTATCAATGGTGGTGCCGCGGCTGGTGCCGGTCTAGGTTGTGTCAGCGGATGGGCCCGAATGGCTTGGTCCATCATCTGGGGTAGGGACTGCATTAGTTTGCTCATATCCCTTACCAGCCGTCGGGTATCTTCTTGAATAGAGTCCATGCGGGCATCAGTATCTTGGCTGGACCCCGTTCTGGGGATCCCCGAGACACCCTCCCTTGGGGAAGACCAAAACTACCTCTGGGATCCAAAAGACTGTCCCGGCTCTGGCTTCCCGGCATAGTCCAGGTGGTCTGGGTAGTGTCCAACAAGTTTTTAGTCCAATCGCGTGATCTGCGATAAGTCACCCCTTTATCCCAGGGTGTTGGGACTCCTGGCACATAGGTTCGTGGAACCGCACCTCCCTGACTTTGTATAGGCCCGGCCAGGCTGTAGATCGGGGCGTGTCGAGTGTGTACGCGGCTCCAATTGTGCCAATCGATGGTGGGGTAGCCAACCCGGCTGCTGAGTAGACTGCTGGTGCTGCCAAAACTGTAGTTGTAGTCACCGGAACAACGGTGGTGGTCGGGATAGTGACCACTGGAGCTGCCACAGTAGTGACGGGAACCGTGGCTCCTGACGCAGTAGTCACTGGAACGGCGCCCGTGGCTCCCGCAGTAGTGATAGCTGGAGCTGCGCCGGAGGCTCCCGAAGTAGTAATCAACGGGGCTGTGCCCGTGGCTCCCTTCCCCGCTCCGCTCATCGTGGTAGACGGCGGAAATTGACGGTGAGGGAATGATGGTGATTCCTGACAATTTCTGTCAGGTTTAAAATCAAGTAGATCCAGTCATTCTTGCACAAAGAAAGGTTTTATTAGGATTATCTTGCTAAAACCCACAGTAGGAGGTCATTGTCAGGAATGGGGGGCAAAGCAGAGCAAGCTAACTTATAGTGTGATGCAATGAAGCGCCTAGCGAATAAAACTTGAGCACTCGACGCGCGGGAACTCCCGGCGGGAGAAATACTTCATGAGCGGGAGACTACTCCCCCCTCCCCTTGCCTTCCCAGGACTGGAAAATTCTCAGCTAAACAAGAATAGTCCAAAGCCTACATTCAAGGCCACCGTGATAAGGAAAAGCGGCAGGGAAGAAGCTCCCACGTTTCTGCCTGCATAGCTACGCAAGCGCAAAGCAGGGTAGGGAACATAAAACAATGGATTCAGTGAGAAACATCAAAGACATCTTTTCTGACAGGCTGGCACAGTCAGTTGGGACCGAAGGCAATCAATCTCCGCTCATCACCAAAGCATATCGACTGGGTCCTACCTCTCTTTTAAAATCAAGGTCTGAGCTACATTCCTAGACACCAGGTTCCGGAAGCGTGTCCTCAATATAGCAAGAAAAAATGGACATTTGATTTACCAAGAAAACAGAGTGGAAGTCTTCCCAGACCTGCCTCAGGAGGTTATGCAAAAACGCTGTGAAATTAAACCATTTACAAGTCGTCTGCAAGAAGCCGCTATCAGGTACAGCTGGATCTCACCTCTCATTCTACAAATCAATCGTGGAGATAAACAATACAAAATCTCCTCTCTTTAAGAAGGTCATGATCTACTGCAAAACTGGAACTTAGAAATACCCATGGAACTTTCAAGACAATCTTCCAAGAGGCGTCACTCCTCCAAATCATCGCAATCTCCAGAACAACGAGACTCCAATTAATATACTTGAACGAAGACGTAAATATGCTTTCATATTGTCCATACTTATCAACAACAGTCAAGTTTATTAATCTTAGATCAGTGGTTGATAATGTTGGGGGGGTCTTTTCAAGTTAAGTTTCTTACTTCACTAATCGTAAATGTACCAAACAAACTTCTAAGTAACAGTTCATTACTCCTAATTGAATGCTTATATAAATCGTTTTGGAAATGGGCTAACAGTATTGTAACCACAAGCTACCACTTTTTCTCACAATTGTCTACTAAATTGCACATTGCGTTCCTTCACTGCTATTTTCAAGACACGTTATGCATTGTTAATTAAATATTTTCTGTGTTTCTGGGGGGGGAGAGGGGGGAATGGGATTTTTTGGTGTTCAGTTATTAGTTCATATTAGATAGTGAAGTTTCTTAGGCTCTCAATTCTAAGTGCTAGGTGTATGTGTGACCAGAAGTTCAACCTAGCCTTCCGTCATTTTTCTCTCATAGACGGAAGCCTTGAGGGACCTAGAGTTAAGGAAACGTGTATAATTCTACTCTTTTTATTGCAGGTTGTGCATTATACACAATTATCTTGTTCATTTTATTAAATAATTATTACTACATTTTTAATATAGTTGAGAATTTTTATCGTTTCAAATTAATCGGATTGGTATTCTATTTGATTCAGAAACCACACTGTGTATGTACTTTATTATATTTGTTGTTCAGTCGCACAGTCGACTCCGATTCTTCGCGACCCCATGGACCAGATTACGCCAGGCCCTCCTGTCTTCCACTGTCCGCTGAAGTTTGCTCAATTTCATGTTCGTTGCATCGATGACACTGTCTAACCATCTCATCCTTTGCCGTCCCCTTCTTCTTTGACCTTCAGTCTTTCCCAGCATCAGGGTCTTCTCCAGTGAATGCTCCCTTCTCATTTGGTGGCCAAAGTATTTGAGCTTCAGCTTCAGGATCTGGCCTTCCAGGGAACAGTCAGGGTTGATTTCTTTTAGGATTGACTGATTTGATCTCCTTTATTATATATTTTATTATTAACTGAACAATTAATTTACTGCTTTTAAAACATCTTAATATTTTTATTGAGCAAAATCCTTTTAAGCAATTACCTACTTCTGACTCACAGTACTTTACTCCACATACCCTTCTTATTCTGTCAATTTTAAAGGCACATCACCTCCTTCTTTATTAATTCACTCTGTTCACTTAGCTCACAAAAGACAGGGTGTTCTGCTTAATTGAATTAGTGATCAATCAGACTTCCCACTCAACTTATATCAATCAAACCTATAATTAATTAATTAATTAGTGATTCCACCCTATTGCACATTTCACTTTATTACCCACATAACACTTTATCTTCTCATCTCCCCCAACAAACTTATTTTTTCATGTTTGTCTCTTACAACATTCATACTTGGTTACGCTACTAATTTTTCTTTATATTTTCCCTAGTCAATATATCCTACTTAACTAAATACTAGTAGTATTGGAAATCTCATAGACCCCTTTGCACTGAATTTATAAAAACAAATGGAACCACAATTTAAAATTATATCTTCTAATGTTTGAGGTCTGAATAATCCCATTAAGAAGTGTAGAGTGTTAGACAATCTAACAAAATTGAGACCGGATATTGTGTTGCTTCAAGAGACGTATCTCAGAAAAACGGAACATCAAGTTTTTAACACTAAGAAATTTCAGACACAATTTCTGGCATCAGGAAATTCAAAAGCAAGAGGAGTGGCCATTTTGCTGACATGAAACTTACCTTTCACGCTCACTGCACAATGCAAAGACCCTTTAGGTAGGTTTTTATTCATAAAGGGAAACCTTGATAACAGGCAGGTAACTATTGCCACGATCTACACCCCAAACACAGGCCAAATAGACTTCCTCAGGTCTACCCTAACAACACTTAAAAACTTCGCTGAAGGGGATATAATATTAGGAAGAGATTTCAATTACATAGTAGACAATTATTTAGACAAATCTTACCATACCCCAACATCCAAAAGGCCCAAGAATTGATTCACGCAACTGGATGCCATTTTCCAAGAACATGATCTCACAGATATTTGGCGTCTAACTCACATAGGGGAAAAAGATTACACGTATTTCTCAGCAAGACACAATGTACACACAAGAATTTACTTTATTTTATTGTCCACTTCCCTGCTAAATAATGTCATTTCATCAGCCGTAGAACCTGATAGGTGGTCTGACCATGCTTGGTTGGACTGCACCCTTACATGTTTTGAGGACAATACACCACACAAACAATAGATGTTAAACATATCTTTATTGAACAATCAACCCATCAGAGAACAAATAGAACAAGAATTAAAAAATTATTTGGAAATTAATACTCAAGGAGAAACTTCTCCTGTTATGGTCTGGGACGCGTTGAAACCAGTAACAAGAGGTGTCATAATATCCAAATCTTCGAATCTGAAAAAACAAAGACAATATTTAGAGTCAATGACTATGCAACAAATCAAACTTCTAGATCAACAACATATGCAAACTGGGTCTTTACAAATTCTGAAATCACTCAATGCAGAACGCAAAAAACTGGCCTTATTAGAGATGACCAGAATTAACAAACAATTACTCTTTACCAAACAAAAATACTGGATTAAATTCCCCCGTACATTAAAATTGCTTGCATACAAAGTTAAAGAACAGAAACTATCCAGGGCCATCACAGCGATCAAACATCACAAGGCAAAATTGTCACCAAAACACAGGAAATATTACATAGTTTTGTGGAATATTACACAAAACTATATTCAGCTTCCCCACCCAATCCGGAACTCTATCAGGAAGAAATTTTGAAATTCCCCATCCACACTGTATTGAAAGACACTCATAAATCTTACTTTGATAACCCAATTACTGAACGAGAGGTTTTGGACGTCATCAAAAGACTCAAAACTAATAAGACCCCTGGCCTGGATGGATTTCCTTCAGAATTTTATAGGACTTTTCCCCCAATCTTGATTAACCCATTTACATGGCCTACAATTATATTTTTGATAATGATACCATTCCTCCTTCATGGCATCAATCGCATACAATACTCATTCCTAAAAGTGGCAGAGATTCCTTACAACCTAGTTCATTCAGGCCTATTTCTCTTTTGAACCAAGACCAAAAAATATTCACAGCTATTCTTGCCAAACGACTAAATACTTTTATTCTGGAATACATTCATACTAACCAGGTGGGATTTATACCCCAAAGAGACCTAGCTGACAACACATTCAAAACTTTACAACTCTTAAACTTCTGTAAACGTACTAAACTTCCAACAGCTTTTTTCACTCTAGATGTGGAAAAAGCTTTTGATACTATTGAATTCCCTTATCTGTTTGATACTCTACACAGGATGAGTTTTGGCAACAAATTTACAAAAGCTTTAGAAAATTTATACGTTCATGCGAATTCTAAGATAAGAACCAATTGTTCTATATCAGATACTATTAATCTGTGTAAATGAACTAGACAGGGGTGCCCACTCTCCCCTCTTTTGTTCGCTATAGCGATCGAGCCCTTGGCAAACGTAATTAGAAAATGTGAATCAATCTCGGGGATCAAGTTAAATACAACTGAATACAAATTGTCGTTGTTTGCTGACGACATGCTATTATACATAACCAATCCTCTAACATCTATTCCTTCGCTCTTAAACATACTAGACTCATTTAAACTGGTATCCGGCTTGAGGATTAATGACTCTAAATCGCAGATTCTCCCAGTAAATTTGAGTAACGACATCCAGTACATTCTGAAAGGAAAATTTAAATTTAGTTGGCTAACTTCACACCTACACTACTTAGGCATAAATATTCCTTTAGATCCTTCAACTCTGATTAAATTTAACCATCAACTCATTCACAATAACATCAAGAAAGAAATTCTCAATTGGAACAAACTAAATTTGTCCTGGACTGACAGATTCCACATAAAATCATTTCTCCTTCCTAAATTTTTGTTCTTATTTTTAACATTGCTTTATATGAACTGAAAAAATGGCAGGCAACTTTCAGGTGTTTTTTATGGAACCGGAAAAAGCCGAGAATAACCTATTAAACAAGGTGGCTTTGGCCTCCCTGACCTTTCCATTTATTATAAAGCTACTCTATTGGCTAATATAATTAAACTGACACATTCTGGTCCTTTACCGGAATCGGCCCAGATTAATGCAGACCAACTCGGTGTATCTCTGTTAGATGATTTTATATGGAACAAGGCCTCTCTCTCAAATATAGATAAGTATAACAATATCTTTCTGTACCCTTCTTTACGTTACTGGAAATCTATGAGTAAAAAACTATTTCCAGAATTTTCTAGGTATTCCTCCTCTATAACCTTGGTTTTCTAACTCAGTTAACCAGACGATCTAATTAAATGGAAATCAGCTAAGTTGTCGCGATATTGTGACATAGTCAACAATAAGGGCATTAAAACAAAAATAGGATTGGAAAACACACTAGGGCTTCCCATCCCCTGGTACCTATACCTACAACTGCAACACATAGTTCACCAAAAGAGAATCAAACACTCCTTTTCTCTACTGCAAACAGAACTGGAAGTGCTCTTAAAACTTTTTACTGAGCAAAATAAAGGCATGATCTCTGCCTTATACAAATTGTTACTGAAGGACAGTAATCCTAAAACTGTATCTTACCAGAAAGCATGGCAGAAGGAATAAGAACATAAGAGAAGCCAAAGTTGGGGGGCGTGGCGTCGGAGCGGATGGTAATGGACGCCTGAGCACTTAGCTCTCCGATACCTTTCCCCTTTCTATCATCTAAACCAACCTTCCTCGAATCTCTACGTTTCCTAAAAAGGATCACCCGCTATGGGAAAAAATTACGGACCGAAAACTAGAAACACGGCTACCGTAAGTAACGGAGTCTCTTCATATTTTCGGTCGTCTGACAAGTCGGGGCCCACAGAGAAAATCGCGCCTACAACTCCTAAAATGGCGGACGGCCGCGACGAACAGCAACAGGAAGGCCTTATGGTCTCCAAACAAGAGTTTCATGACTCTTTACAATTGCTTGAAAAAAATATGTCAGCCACCATTACTGAACTTTTAAAACCGCTGACATCACAATTAAATGATCTAAAGCAATCCCTGGAGCAAGTAGCACAAACTGCCGACCTAGCCATGGATCATAGCCTAGTCCTTCAAGATGACGCATGCTACTTTTATAAGAAGAATGAATGGGCTACTGATAAAATCATATCCCTGGAGAACCAGTTAAAAGCTAATAATATTAAATTTAGAGGGATTCCAGAAGATGCTGAGAAAACTACCGAATTAAAAATCTTTATTGCGTCATGACTGGCGGGAATTCTAGAATTAGAAGGGGGAGTGGCTCCAATGATTGACTATGCATATAGAGCGGGCTCACAGCGTACCCACCAGAACAATGTGCCTAGGGATGTGATAATCAAGTTTATGGACTCTCGTACTAAAGTCAAAGTCCTTGCTATGGCTAGGCCAGCTGGCTTTTTACGACTGGGAGATTCTAGAATCCAGATCCTGCAGGACTTATCCGCAGAGACGTTGCAGCGCCGAAAAACCTTGAAACCAATAACCACAGCTCTCATCAATGCAAAAATCCGCTACAAGTGGTTCGCTTTTTACAAACTCCAAGTCATACACAGCGGCACCGTTCTCCAAGCATCGGATCAAGAATCAGGTCTTAAACTTCTGCAAGATCTCAACCTCCAAATCCCTCCGGACCTTCCTTCGGACGACGTACCCCAGCAGCACGAATCTATGACAGCTCGATGGCAAACAGCTCGTTCTCGACGCGAACGCAAGACCAGACATTTCTGAGATGTGATAGCTCTGGCTGTGGTTTGCTCTGTTATTTTATTCTTCCATATAGTCATGCTATGTTCCATACAGTTTAGATCTCTTACTGCATATGATCCTGTTCTTATCAAACCATTTTTGCATATAGATGCAGTTTCGTATCCTTCTAGTGTATGGAATACTTGTGAATACGTTAAGTGTTACTACTGGAAAAGTGGTTGGTTTAGAAATGTCCCAATAATTATCCATTACTTACTTTTAAATCTTTCATTTATCAATAATCAAAGGGGAAAGGTGAAAGGGGGGACAATAGCTGAGCCCTTCCTTATTTTTGATTTTACCCTCTATAATAATATTGATGTTACTGTCCTTAATGGGAAAGGACTTCGGAGCCCAAGTGTTTTGTTTCTTGTTAATGTTTTTACTGTAATCAGGAATGTTTTAGTACACCTATACACAACTTTGAAATCCTATCTTCATTTCTCTTTTGAGCTTTTCATGAGCTCTGGTATTTTAACCCAGAATTTGCCTGCAACACTGTTATTGCCTGAAATGTATAACTCTGATTATGACAAGCATTTGGTTTTAGGTATTAATGGTCCCTAATGCTCAGATTAAATTTCTCTCATTCAACTGCAGAGGATTGAATTCTCCTGTAAAAAGACGTAGAGTCATGAATGCAGTTATGAAACAAAATCCTGCAGTAATTTTTTTGCAAGAAACCCATCTCAAAGGTAACAGTGATATTGTCCTCCCCTCCTATAAACTTTCTCAACAATTTCAGGCTCAAGGGTCCTCTAAATCACGTGGCGTGGCGATACTGATTAGCAAGAATGTGAGATTTCAATCAGATAAACTTGAACAAGACCCCAATGGCAGATATGTTTTTTGAGTGGTTCTTTAAATGGTTTCCCTGTTACTTTTGCTTCTATCTATGCGCCTAATGAAGGCCAAATCGACTTTATTAAAACCACTCTCTGCAAATTAGAGTCTTTTAGTCCAAACCCATGTGTAATCGGTGGAGATCTTAATTATGTTGCAAACTATAATTTAGACAAGTCCAATTTTAAGATCTCAAATAAAGGAAATGGGAAATTGAGAAACTCTTCTTCAGCCCAATCAGAATTAGCCTCAATACTACATCAGTTCAACCTCGTAGACGTTTGGCGCCTAAGAAATCCTTCTGTAAAGGATTTCACTTACTTTTCTCCTAGATTTCAGACACACTCACGAATCGACTTCATCCTAGCATCATCAACCATCTCTAATTCCTTTATTGATGCACATATCGGAGCTAGAATTTGGTCAGATCACTCTTGGATTGAATCTACGATGGAACTTGGTGAAAGTACAAACAAATCTTACACATGGAGACTGGATTCAAACATTTTATTTCTCAAATCAGTTACTGATTCCATAGAAACCGTGATTAAAGACTATTTACAACATAATACTTCATGTGGTGTGTCTCAGCATATGGTATCGGATGCTTTAAAAGCTGTTGTTCGCGGCAGACTCATCGCTATAACTTCCACCTATAGAAAGGAGAAAAATAAATTAATACAGGAAATGATATCAAAAATCAAAGCCCTAGAAGATGAATATAAGCTTTATGGCAGAAAACGTACATATAAAAAACTATTATTGGAGAGAAAGAAACTAGAATCCATAGAAGTTTCCCAAATTCAAAAATGAATAGCCTTCATTAAACAGAAATATTGGTTTAAGACCCCTCAATCTCTCAAATTGTTATCATGGAAATTCAAGAAAAGACTGTCAGACAACACAATCCTCTCCATTAGAAATAAAAACGGTCTTTTGAAGCACAGTAACAAAGATATCTCTGAAGTTTTCTTTCAATACTACAAATCCCTATATCAGTCTGATTCACCCTCGCAAGCAGAAATAGATGGCTTTTTATCTAAATTTCCCCTTCCTAAAAATTTATTGTCTGAACACAGACAATGGCTTGAAGAGCCAATTTCACCCCAAGAAATTCAAGCTGTTATCAAAACACTGAAGCTCAATAAATCTCCCGGTAGAGACGGGTTCACTGCTGAATTTTATAAAACGTTTAGTCACCTTCTAGTTGGGCCTCTAGCGCTTACTTGCAATCAAGTATTAGAAGAAGGACTTATGCCGCCATCCTGGAACCAAGCCAAAATAGTGCTCATACCCAAGCCTGACAGAGACCTGACGTTAACCAGCTCTTATAGACCTATCTCTCTGTTAAATCAGGATTATAAGATCTGCACGGCAGTAATGACATCTCGCCTCAACCATATCATCGAGCACTATATTAATAGTGACCAAACTGGTTTCATCCCACATAGGGAAATAACAGACAATACACGGAAAGTATTAAACGTCATTCAATACTGCCGCAAACACAATATTCAGTCTTCCTTTATTTTATCGGTTGATTTTGAAAAGGCCTTTGATAGGGTAGAAACTCATTATTTAAACTCTTTATTAACAAATATGAATTTTGGACCAAAATTTTTAAGTCTCATCAAAACAATATACCAATCTCCATCTGCCTGTATTCAAACAAATGGAATTTGTTCAAAAGACTTTACCTTGTCGAGGGGCACCCGTCAAGGATGCCCTATATCCCCATTATTGTTTGCGATTGCTATAGAACCGTTGGCCCATGCAATCCGTTCTAATCAAGGAATCTCTGGCTTTTTGTTGGATAATCACCATTTTAAGTTAAGTCTTTTTGCGGATGACTTGACACTTTTTTTGACAAATCCCGAGAGATCTTTACCTACTTTGCATTTATTACTGGACTCATTTGGGCTTGTAGCAGGCTTAAGGATTAATCATTCTAAAACTATACTTTATCCTATTTTATTGTCAGACACACATAAAGACTTCATCATGCGGAACTATAGCTTTAGTTGGGTTAAAAATTTTTGGAAATACTTGGGAATTCTTATTCCCCTTAATTTATCAGATCTGCTGAAATGTAATTATTCTGCTCTGGCTAACTCTAGAAACTCTACCCAACTCACCCTCGTCGCCTCTTTTGACATGGATTGAAAAAATACAAACCATCAAATCCTTTATATTCCCTAAATTTTTATACCTTTTCAGAGCTCTTCCAATTTTAATTCCACATCACACTTTAAAAACTTGGCAGACCAGTATTCTGAAATATGTATGGAACAACTCCCTACACAGAATTAGTTTTTCGACACTACGTAGACAACCGAAGAATGGAGGTATGTCCTTGCCAGACCTCTCCTTATACTACGAAGCCTCTACTCTCTTAGGTATTATAAAGCAATACAGCATAAACTACCACGCCCAGTGGAAACTGTTGGAACTTTCATATCTTAGCTCTAGATCGTTTCAAGAGATCCTTTGGGAAAAGCCTACTCATCGTCCTGTATCTCTCCAAGACAACATATTTTTACATAACTCCATGAAAGTTTGGGACAAATGGAAAGCTATACTGATCCCCCCTCCCTCGTTACTTACCTTTTTTGTAGGCCAATCCTGGTTTGCGCCTGGATACACCGGCATGTCTTACAAAACCTGGAGAGAAAACAATATTTTAAGATTTAAAGATATTTGCGACAAATCTACCCTTTTAACCAAATCTGCAATAGAACTTCGGTATAACTGCAAGATCAACTGGTTTGAATATCTTCAAGTCAGAGATCTCTGGAAGTCAATCTTCAGCAATGTAGAATCTAGACCACTCACCTTAGTAGAAAAATTTTTATCGTCAGATGTTACATCCTGTACCGGCATGATCTCAACTCTTTATGAGACATTACTTCTCTACTCTTCCAGAGCACCAACTACATATCAAATTGCATGGAATTTGGATTGTTCAATTTCACTAGATGACTTAGCCTGGCATAAAATTTGGTCTTCTCCCAGCATGACCTCTAAATCACTGAATGTAAGGGCTCAAACCCTCAAACTGATTCTTAGGTGGTATCATAACGCAGCTAAACTTCACCGCATTAATGTATCATACTCTCCTACCTGTTGGAGACTAAGTGGAGATACAGCCACATACTTCCACTGTTGGTGGACTTGCAATAAAATTAGATCTTTTTGGTCCTCCATTCTGCAAGCTATTAAGACAATAACTAACATAGACTTACCTCTCTCACCTTCTCTTGTGTTACTTGATTCCTGGGAGGACATCGATATCCCCAATATAAGCAAAAGTTTAATTTCTATGTTGTTGTCAGCTGCCAAATCTGTTATTTCTAAGAACTGGAAGAGCACCAATTCATTAACATTACACCAATGGTACATGCAAATATGGGAATACTATACAATGGGAAAAATAGCGACTTCTCTACCCTCTTCTAGCACTTATAAATCTCAATCTTTTTTCCTAGCTAAATGGATGCCATTTCTAGAGGCGGCCTTTGCTAATAATACTGTTCCTGTAAACGCTATTCCACAAAAATATTTGGAAATTATTTCAGCTCTCTGATACCTTTTAATCTAACACCTCGGCAATTTTTTCTTGATTGTCTGGTTACTATTCTTATGTAACTATACCATTATATTGAAATATAAGGTGTACTTTAGTATTTAGTATTTTGTTATTGTTACCATCATGTTTTTACTTGCCTGTTTTAGTTTATTGACTTGAATCGATATTTATCTTCTCCTCTCATATTTTGAATGTTTTACATGATGTTATGTATTTGTTAGAATTTTTGAAATAAAAAAAGTTGGAAAATGAAAAAAAAGAAGAAGCCAAAGTTGAATCAGGCCAATGGCCCATCTAGTCCAACACTCTGTCACACAGTGGCCAAAAATACCAGGTGCCATCAGGAGGTCCAGCAGTGGGGCCAGAAAACTAGAAGCCCTCCCACTGCTGCCCCCTCCAGCACCAAGAACAGAGTGCATCACCTGTCCCAGACGGAGAGTTCCCATCTATACCTTGTGGCTAATAGCCACTAATGGACCTCTGCTCCATATGTTTATCTAATTCCCTCTTGAAACTGTCTATGCTTGTAGCTGCCACCACCTCCTGTGGCAGTGAATTCCATATGTTAATCACTCTTTGGGTGAAGAAGTGCTTAGCAATTTCATGGAGTGCCCTCAATCATGTCACCCCTCAACCATCGTTTCTCCAAGCTAAAGGGCCCCAAGCAATTTAACCTTTCCTCAGAGGGAAAGTTCTCCAACCCTTTTATCATTCTAGTTGCCCTTCTCTGCACTTTTTCCAATGCTATAATATCCTTTTTGAGGTGTGGCGACCAGTATTGTACACAGTATTCCAAATGAAGTTGCACCAATGATTTATATAGGGTCATTATAATACTGGCTGATT
The DNA here is from genome assembly GCA_029375565.1 of Gekko gecko. Taxonomy (NCBI): domain Eukaryota; kingdom Metazoa; phylum Chordata; class Lepidosauria; order Squamata; family Gekkonidae; genus Gekko; species Gekko gecko. The sequence goes on along the minus strand of JAPDNY010000014.1, from coordinate 67,094,786 downwards.
GTAATACTTACCTGGACAATGAGGATTGGTCCAAAATTTGGTCTTCAGCGAAAACACACCTCACTCTTTACCTGTGAACCTACATCACTTCAAAATACTGACACGTTGGTACCTGACACCTCAGAACCTATCTCAAATTTCTAATACTCATTCTCCGCTTTGTTGGAAAGGTTGCAAGCAAATAGGATCTTTTGCCCATTGCTGGTGGCTCTGCAAAAAATTTTAAAAATTCTGGTCAGACATTATAAGTCACATCAAAATGATATTAAATATAGAAATATCACCAACGCCTGAACAATTATTATTGGTTTTATGGCCCAATAATACATCATCATTACATAAATACTTTAGATGCGATGCTCTATGTGGCACGAGTAGCTATAGCGTCTAATTGGAAATCCAAGACTGTACCTAATATTCAGACATGGTTCAGAAAATTATGGGACCAACTCATATTGGAAAATATCACAGATAGAATTAACTCCTCCTCTAGAGCTCCTTATACACCCTCATTCAGTGCAAATTGGTTCCCAATTTTAGAATTCTTAGCTAACAAAGAATATATACCACCATCCTGGAAAGACTACTCTAAGTGGTTATAATTTTATGATTTACATCGTACCGTGGGGTAAATCACATATTTTGTATTCTTTATATTTTACATTTTCTACTTTATGTCTTATCATTTCTTCATTACCAATCTTTAATCTACACTTCCATGTGGTTTTTCTGACATTACGCCTAATTTTTGATTCCAAAGTACCAAGTTTCTCTGTATGATCATTACATTGTAATTGTTATAAGGCTTGTATATTTGTTTTCTATTGTGCCTGTTCATGACTTCTTGATATTTTACTGTATATCGAATCAGATATTCTCACCAACTGTTTATCTTTTACCTAATGTATTACATATTATTACTCAATTCTTGGATTTTGTTACTGATTGAATAATGCTTACTTAAATAAACTTTAAATAAAAAAAGAAATCTTAATAAAATGGATTTTATTTTCTACTCTGCAAGACATAAATTGTGGGTGAGGCTAGATATGGCATGGATTACGGCATCGGTGATCAATGATCTCTGGGAATCCGAGATTTTGCCAGCAACCCTTTCAGATTACAATCCTTTATTGCTTATCTTACCAGATACTCCAAAAAGATTTAGATGGTCTATGAACATATGGCTATTAAAAAATGAAAAATTTATAACGGAGACCAAAAAAGAGTTTCAAGAATTTTTTAAACAACATTCAGATGGATATGAATATGGATATAGTATGGGATACTTTTAAGGCGTTTGCAAGGGGAAGTCAAAATGCCTGGGTGAAGAAACAAAATTAAAAAAAATTACAGATTGGAAAGCAAATCAAGGAGCAAGAGGAAAAGCTGAAAAGACAAGTGTCGTCTAAACAGATAAGGTTAAAGATAAAAAATCTACAACATCAAATGAGCTGTCTTTTAACCCAGGAAATAGCAAAAAAAAAAAAAATCACCTATACAAAATATTTTTTTCCCGAAAATGCAAATAAACAGTTGAGGTGGTTAGCTTATAGATTAAGACAGGAAAAGGAGAAAAACACATAAAAATTTTGAGAGATGAACAGGGAGAAGAAAAAAAGTATCTAAAGATTTGAAAAAGATTATAGGTAGGCTCTGTCTGTCGCCTTTTTGTTCTGTGCCTTTTAGCAGGTTTTGTTTGGGCTTTCTTAGGCGTGGGGGTCACTGTTCTGTGTGTGCTTCTGGTTTAGGTGCTGCACCACTGTTAAATAGGCTTTTAATAAAGGTTTCAGGTTTATTTTTAACTAATTTTTTAAACAAATCTCAGTATAAGGCTTTAGCTGTTCTACCTTTAACTAGGCCAGTGCTAGGAGAACAAAAAGAGGCCAGGTTTGTCTTCACAGAAAAGAGAGGTTTAAGTAGCGTATAACTTTTTAAAAAGTAGTGTGCTGTGTTGTTTGTGCTCTAACTGAACTTTGGTGAAGCCAGGCAGCCCCCCCCCCCTTTAGCTTGTGTGTTTCAATTAGGGAGTTCCTCCTGCATTCCACAGGGAAACAGGCAGGTTCCAGTAGAATCTAGATAGGAGTAGTTTAAAACCCTAACACTTTTAAAAAGGTTTTCAAACCACATCTCAAGGATAGTCTTTAAACCACAGTCAGGGTCACTGTAGGAATTCACTAGTTCAAAAAAGAAAAACAACCCAAGAAAAAAAGAGAAAACCCAAACTGAAGCAAGGCTAGGTTAAGCTCTACAGAAAGAAACAAAAACCTAGTTTTTGGGTGGGAGGGTTTATAAAAAGGTGTGAGGCTGTTTTAGGGCCAGGTGATAGTGCAGGTAAGTTAGGTGCCTAATACCCTCCCCACAAGTTAGGCTGAGTTTGGTCAGGGGCATCATGAGCAACAGGAAGGGAATGCAGAGGGGCCCAGGGGGCAAGGCTAAGCAAAAAACTAGAGGGGGAGGGGAGGGGGAGAGCCACGGTTCCCCACCACCTCAGTGCTGGACCACAACAGGGCATCCTGGCACCACTCTGACCTCTGGCCAGAGTGGTGCTGTGAAGAGTGGTGCTGGTTCTTTTCCCGGTTGAGAAGGATGCTCCTAGGGTAGTCCCAGCAAAGCTGCCTGCAGGTGCTGGCACTGGGCAGGGGTATGCTGCTCAGGAAGTCCCTCCTCAAGCTGTTGCTGCTGAGTCTTAGCAGCAGGAGGAGGGGCAGCAAGAGCTGCCTCTGCGGTTGAGCTTTGGAGGCACTCTGTTTTCAGGGCTCACTTCAAGGACTAAGAGGGTTCTAGGGAAACTTGAGGAGGAGCTGGCTGGCCAGCCAACTCCTCCAGTTACTCTAGGCTCCAGCAGGCCTCCTGAGGGACAGGAGGAGAGGCTGGGAGAGGAGGAAGAGATGGAGGTGGTGCGCCCCAAGCAACGGCCATCTCAACCCCTTCCTCCCGCTCAGCCATCTCTTCCTGCCCCCCAAAGACACGGTGTGTCTGGCCTGAGCTCCTCACAGGAGGCAGCTCTGGGGATGCCCATGGCTGCTGGTCAGCATGGGTGCCCCTTTACCTCTGGTGTGTGGATCCACTTCCAGGTGACAGAGGATCCCCACTTTGCACAGTACCAGCTGTGTAGGGCCTGCGTAAGTCAAGGGAAGGACATCGCCCATTTCTCGATCTCCGGGCTGTGGAACCTTCTGAAGAAGCACCACCAGGTGGTGCTTATTCAGAAGGAAAGACAGGCTGCTGCTGGGGTGCCCAAGCGGCCATTGCCAGCCAGCCAGGAGGTGAGTCATCCTGTGACCACTTCCAGTGCTCTCTCTGCGCGTTCTGCAATAGGGACGGAGCAGGGGTGCCAAGCATCTCTGATGGAGATCTTTGGTGACGTCAGCACTAGAGTGCCTAAGGGGGGGAAGCAGCAAGCTAGCAAGAGGGTCACTTGCCTCATTACTGAGATGCTTGCTCTAGACGGGCACCCCTTCTCCAAAGTTGAAGACATCAGTTTCCGCAGGCTGCTCCAGGATGCCCATCCCTGGTAAATGCCCCCTGCTTGAACCATGCTGAGCAGGACTGTGATGCCCTCATTGTACAGGGCTGCCAGGGACCACGTGAAGGAACACTTCTCATGCGCTCATGGGAGATATGTGCACTTCATGCCCAACATCTGGACCTCTTGTCAGGTGCACGATTCATACCTTTCGTTGACTGCACACTGGTGGCAACCAAGTGACATTTTGGGTGGGGGAGGGGAAACTAGTGTTAGGCAGGTTCAGGGCTGCCAGGCCGGCTATTACCAAGCTCTGCTCACAGCGGACAACATCAAGTCCACCATTGAGAGACAGGCAGGGACATCACCAGAGGTTTCATGGTGACCGATGGTGGCTTGAACATTAGGGCAGCAGTAGGGCGACTGGGCCTGACACGCATTTACTGTGCGGCCCACCTTCTCCACCTCGGGGTGAGGGGTGCTCTGGGGTTGGGTTCTGCAGAGAATCCCAATATGGACTTGTGATTTCCAGCATTTCCTCCAGAAATGCCGGCACATCATGAGTCACTTCTTTTGCAGTACGAAGGACATCTATCTGCTGCACGAGAAGCAGGTGCTGACAGGCGTGCTGGAGCACTACCTGCTTTGCAATGTCTCCACTCACTGGAACTCCACCTGTGGCCAGATATGAGAAAAGATATTTCCAAATATGTGGCTACATGCCAAACTTATTTGATGAGCAAGCAGAGGGGAGGCAATGTGCCTGGCCAGCTCCACCCATTGGAAACCCCCGAACGTCCGTGGGCCGTGATATCAATGGACTTTATAACTGATCTACCCAAGAGTCAGGGGAAATCCGTCATATGGGTAGTAGTTGATTTATTTTCCAAGCAAGCCCACTTTGTTCCATGTAAGCAAATACCCACCGCTAAGCAACTCCCTGTCATGTTTTTGTAGCGTGTGATACGGTTACATAGTTTGCCAAGAAAGGTCATATCTGACCACGGAACTCAGTTCGTTGCCAAAATTTGGAAGGAACTAATGGTGCTATTGGGGGTGGAACGAGGGCTTTGCAGTAGCCACCACCCTGAGATGGATGGCCAAACTGAGCATGCCAATCAGATCCTCAAGCAGTTTTTAAGATACTATGTAAATCACCAACAGGATAATTGGGTGCAGCTGCTACCTTTCGCGGAATGTAGCTACAATAATTCCCTCCATTCCTCCATCAGAATGTCTCCTTTATGGCGGTGCATAGTTATGAGGGAGCCCCCCTCCCAACCCTAGACTTGAACGAACCAGTTAAAGGGGATGCACCAATATGGTAGTCTATCACGACAAGGAATTGAGATGTACTGCAAAAGACTTTGCATAAAGCCAAAGAGGGCTATAAACATTACGCAGATTGCAAGTGAAGTCCTGAGTGGGACTTGGCTCCTGGGGACTCTGCATATATCTCCACAAAGCACATTAAGGGGCTTCAACCCAGGAGGAAACTGCGGTGGAAATACATAAGACCTTTTAAGGTTTCATGAGTTATAAATAAGGTGGAGCTGCGGTGGCTCAAGTGGTTAAGACACTGAACTGCAGGCTGTGGAAGGTCAGTAGTTCAGCAGTTCAAGACCCGTGAGTGCCGCATGACGGGGTGAGCTCCCGTCTCCAGTTCCAGCTCCTGCCAACCTAGCAGTTCGAAAGCAAGAAATTGCAAGTAGATAAATAGGTACCACTTCAGTGGGAAGGTAACAGCGTTCCGTGCACCTTGGTGTTTAGTCATGCCGGCCACATGACCACGGAAATGTCTTTGGACAGCGCTGGCTCTTCGGCTTTGAAACGGAGATGAGCACCGCAACCCTAGAGTCGGATTCGACTGGCTTTCGAGCAAGGGAACCTTTACCTTTACCTTTTTAAATAAGGTGGCTTTTGAGGTAGAATTGCCTAAATCTCTTCGTTCTTTGCACCCTGTGTTTCATTATAGCCTCCTGAAAAGAGACTCTGGACCCTCGCCCTGGACTTCTCATCCTCCAGCCCCACCACCTCTTCTCACCAAGTGGTGGAGACCATCCTTGATTCCTGGATCAAGAGAGGCCAAATGCCGTATCTTGTCAAGTGGAGAGACTTTGGGCCAGAACACAATGAGTGGGTCCTCTCCAAACATATTAGGGCTGCCCGCCTGATTAAAGAATTCCATTGTTGCCATCCTCACAAGCCAGGGGGGACTCGGGCTGTCACCTGATGGTTTACCTGTTTATGTCTTGTATCCCCTCCCCATAATTCACCTGCTGCAGTCCTGTATCCCTTACCCTTATTGGTGAGAAGCTTGAACAAGAACTTGAGGTCAGGTCAAATTTTAAAAACAGCCCGATAGGATGTTAATAAATCAAATGACGCCTATGCCAACTTTTATTCAGATACTTGCCAGAGCCTTATGTCACAGCTTTCTAATGAGCCTTCATTTATTAAACAAACAGTGATTTTGGAGCAAGTGTTTCACCTTTTTGACCATTTGTTGATTAAAAGGGTAACACAATTAAAATCACAACCTCTTTTTAAGAAAAAAAATTGGTTCGACAAAGATTGCTATCATGCTTGTAAAGAAATACGTAGAATTTACAGAACCTATAGGCGTACAAACTCTGAGAGTTTATTGGCTACTTTGATTAATTGTAAGAGGCAGCTAAAGCATCTGATTAGGTTTTTAAAAAGAAGACCTTTGAAAGAAAGTTGGTATATATTGATTACGGCTCTAAACAGCCATGATGCTCCAACTTTTTGGTCCTTGTTGAATAAGGGCTTTGATCACGGCTCTAGATCATGCTGTCATATTTCTCCTAGTGTATGAGAGAACTATTTTGGAGAGATTTTCGGCTCTACTACTTTACCTGTGGATACTAGTGTACATAGTTTATCAGATAAATTCCCTTTCTGGCCTCCAATAACGGAGGAAGAAATAGCTAACCTTATTACCAAGCTTAATACTGGCAAAGCACCTGGTCCTAATTATATAGTAAATGAACTCTTTAAGAGTAATATTCCAGGCTGGAATATTAAGGACTTGCCATAGTTTTTTGTGGTCTACACAATCAAAGGCTTTAGCGTAGTCAATGAAGCAGAAGCAGATCTTTTTCTGGTACTCTCTTGCTTTCTCCATAATCCAGCGAATGTTGGCAATTTAATCTCTAGTTCCTCTACCTCTTCGAAACCCAGCTTGTACTTCTGGCAATTCTCTATCCACATACTGCTGAAGCCTAGCTTGTAAGATCTTTAGCATGACCTTGCTAGCATTTTTCAGAACGACTTTGCTAGCATTTTTCAGAATGACTTTGCAATTGTAATTCAGGTGATTTGGATACAATTTGGCATTTTTTCATTGATTACAGAAAATACAATATGGCTTGTGAGAGATGGATCTCAGCATATATGGCAATCTTGCTGATTGTCCAAGATGGTGACGAACTAGGAGCTTGGTGCTAGGAGCTCCTGCTTGAAACTGACCAACAGCTTGGCTACCCTGCAGACCGAGAACCTAATACCAGGTCGGAAATAGCCATGCGAGACACCTCCCGCGTGGTGCCTACGCAGCCTCAATTACAGTTCATGCTGAATGCTCGAAGCCAGCCCAACTCAAGCAAGGATGCCTAATGGAACTGTGGCCTCACCTGAAAGATAAAGCGGTGGTGGACGCGGCAGCAGCAAATGAGTGCAGAGCAGAGCGGTAGTGGGGATTGTCTATCGCGCTCCCTCTGACACAGCCGCCATCTTAGAGCCACCAAGTGGGCACCTGAGTGCTGCCCCCCACAAACTTTGGGAATGCGGCAGCAACTTTGAGTGGTAGAGTGGGGACTGGGGCACCTGAAGGAGACTTCCAACCCCTCTGGGGTTGGCATGGCTGCGCCCAGCTATATTTAACGGACAACAGGCTTCCACCCCCACCCCAGCAGCTGCTTATACAACAGCAGCTATACTCTTAGCGTCCACCATCTGCTCTGGCAAGAGTTTCTTACTCCAGCAACATACTGCCCTACACCTACAATGCCTGGAGCCGAGAGCTGGATTGTCAGGAGTGGAGAAAGTGACGATCACGATGAGGACTTGTCGAGGCAACAGAAGTTGAGGCTTAGGAAATTGACTATCGCAGGTACGAGATCAGAGTGAGAGACTTTCCACCAGCACTACCAGCTGGTCCAGAGAAGGCTGCAGGATATTTACTGGCTGGCAAGCAGCTTCACTGTTATACTGCTAATCCAAGGAACAAATCATTAGACCAATTGATTAAGTTAGGACCAGTAGACGAGTACTATCTGATTAGTAATTAATTGGGATTTAACTGGATGATTAATTGTAGGATAAAATTAATGAATCAATTAAGGGCTTACTTATTACTAGTTAATTAGTTATTTATTTATTGCCTACAAAGTACCCTATCAGAAGCGATTATAGGAAAATGAATGTAAATTGTATTAAATTGATTGCTAGGGATTGTTATATTGTTTAATTTGACTTTTCACTGGCCAGTTGACTGGGGTTATTATACAGCAATCAAACGAGGATAGATTGAGAAGACAGGGTGGGATGGGAACCAGGGCTATCTATTAGGATAGGGTAAGATTAAGGATCAGCAGTTGGGAATAGCAGGAGAACTATTGACCATCGCGAGTGGCACTCCAACGGTATACTCCATCTATAAGCCAATCTATGGTTGGTCTGAGGCACTGCGAAGGCACTGCAAAGGCCACCATTAATGGCGGTGGCTGGGCAAGGAATACCAGTGCTCCTGGGGAGGGGAAAGTATAGCGGTGAGACCAGGCCGGAAGCCAAGGGAAGGAGGCAGAGAAGCAGAGGAGCTTGGCCACCTTCCAGCCTGCATCCCATCCCGATAGTAGCAGGCAGAGGGGCTAAGAGTAATGACCCCCCTCCGACATTGGTGCTATGCAATGCCAGGTCCATAAATAATAAGACCTCAATGCTGCGGGATTTCTTATTAGAGCAGGGAGCGGACCTGGCATGCGTGACCGACACCTGGGTGCAAGATGGGGAGACGGTAGCTCTCTCCCAGTTGGCTCCACCCGGATTCTCAGTCCTTCACCAATCGCAGACTGAGGGGTGGGGGGGAGGAGTGGCTCTATTCGTTTGGAAGGCTTACTCCTTCAGGGTGCTCCCGCCGTTGAAGCTCTCGAGTGTTGAGTGCTCGGGCCTGGTGTTGGGAGCTGGGTTGAGTTTGGCTATTTGGCTAGTGTACTGGCCACCCAATACACTGACCAATAGCCTGCCATCCCTGATTGAGGCTGTGTCAGGCTGGGCATTGGAGTTCCCTCGGCTGATAGTCTTGGGTGACTTCAATGTCCATGGCCAATGATGCGGCCTTGGCTCAGGTGATGGACCTGGTGTCATCCATGGCGGCACTAGGACTCACCCAACATATAATGGCCCCCACCCATTGGGCCGGGCACACGTTCGACCTGATCTTCATGGCGGGGGTTACAGTGGACCAGATCACTGCTTTGGCAGTGCCATGGTTGGACCACCATGCCTTGAATGCCCAAGTGAATATCTCGCCCCGACCCTGTTTGGGCGGCGAGTGCATTTTGGCTCACCCACAGAGCCTGATGGATCCTCAGCAGCTTCAGATGGTTTTGCAGGATCCTATGCCCCCTGGCAGCTCATTAGATGAGCTAGTTGAGGACTGGCATGGCCGGCTCTTGGCAGCCATCGACGAGATTGCTCCCCGACACCCTCTGCGCCCCTATTCTAAGCGGGCTCTGTGGTTTACCCAGGAGCAATGTTCCCTCTAAGCTGTGGAGTCTTGTGAGCAAAAATTCTACTTTGTGAGCGACTGGCATTAAAGTTGTGAGCAAGTGATTTGGCTGCTGCATAAATTAGTTTGCTCTGGAGCCATCCTTCCTGAGCAAAGACGAAAAGGTGTGAGCCAGAGGATAAAGAACTGTGAGCTAGCTCACACTAACTCAGCTTAGAGGGAACACTGCCCAGGAGCTGTGGCTGATGAAATGAGAGTTCGGACAGCTAGAGAGATGGTGGCAGCGCACTCAGGATGAAGCAACAAGAGTATCTTATAGCCTGTTTATGAGATCCTATGAGATGGCAGTCAAAGCCACGAACAGAGAGTTCTACACGGCTGTGGTTGTGTCTGCTAGCTCATGCCTGGCACAATTGTTTAGAACTATTTGGTCATTAACAGAGCTGCCACAGGGCAGACCAAATGTTAGGGAATTGGACATTGGCTGTGAGGCTTTTGCAAGCTATTTTGCAGACAAAGTCTTGTCACTTCGCCGCAACCTCCCCGCCACAGTTGAGACAGTGAGCGAACTCAAGGCTCCATGCACATCTTCTGGTTCTATTCTGGATTATTTCAGTCCACTCAGTCTTGTGGATGTCAACAGATTGCTCGCAACAGTATGCCCAACCACATGTAGCCTTGAAACAAAATTTTTATTGGAATATATTCAACATTGTTAAACACCATTACCAATTCAGTTTAAAGATTATATCCCATCCCCCTTCCCCCCCAATAGGCTTCCAACACTGCTAATAACAAAAAAAGATTAAAAGGTAATCAAATTTAGACTTGTAACAATCAACAAACCAGGTAACACAATTCTAATACATAGGAACCTGACTCTTTCTAACATAATTTCCAATAAAAGTACAGTACAATCAAATATTCATTTCATTTCTCATTCAATTTCAATAAGAATCAAGATTGTACATTCTCCCTTTCATTTTATATTCAGTTTCCATATACAATTTCAGGTCTTCCCAGTCTTTTAGATATTGTTCTGCCATTTGTCCATTTAGTTTTTTCGTCATTTTGTCCATTTCGGCTAAAAACAGCAATTTCCTTAACCAGTCCTGTATATCTGGCACCTTCTCCGCTTTCCACTGTTGTGCAAAAGCCATTCTCGCCGATGTGATCATATACCATAGTAATGTCCTCTTTTCTTGTGGAATTTTTTCCATTGTCAAACCTAAGAGAAGAAGCTCTGGGCTTTTCCTAATAGGAATTTTTAATATCTTCTGCATCTCACAATAGACATTTGACCAGTATACTTTTGCTTTATCACATGTCCACCACATATGGTAAAAAGAACCCTCTATTTTTTTACATTTCCAACACTTATTATGCAAGTTCTTATCCATACTAATATTAGCAATCTTTTTTGGTGTCATATACCACCTGTACATCATCTTATAGCAATTTTCTTTTATATTGACACAGGTTGACATTTTAAAAGCTTTTCTCCACAAAAATTCCCAAGATTCCATTGAAATTTCCTTATTCATATTAATGGCCCATTTTATCATTTGCTCTTTAGCAGTTTCATCCAAAGTATATACAGTTAACAGGGTTTTATACAACTTAGAAATCATTTTTCGCCCTTTTTTCAACCAAATATCTTCAAACTCATCGTTCTTAGCTCTAAAACCAACCTCTTTACAGTCTTTTTTTGTAAATGTCCCGTATTTGGCAATATTGTAACCAACCATACTCAAATGCTAATTCATTATTTGGTTTTAAAACATATTTCTTCCCTTCCTTTTGAAGCAACTCTTGGTATTTCAACCAATCATTACCTTTATGTTCTGAAAAAGGATGAATAATTGCAGCAGGAACGATCCATAAAGGCCTCTCATCGGGAACTGTATTTTTTTTTTTTTAATAAACATTTTATTGGCAAATTTTGTAACAGGAACAAAAATCATAATACATATACATCGAAATAACTGTATAAATGGTCTTAATACAATAAATGTTCAGTTGAATAGTTGTGATAAATTGTACTGAATACATAACGGTGTAAACTCATAGAATCTTTTTAGAGGTTGTGCTGCCCCATGGGTTAAATAGACTATTTCAACACTTGATATTTTGGAACGTGTATTTTGACTTTAGCCAAACAATAGTAGCTCAAATCTAGGAGATTTAAAGGATTCCCAATCAAACTTATCTACATTCATCTTTTCTATGATAGGATACCATTTTTCTAGAGGGTTAAGAAGTTGATTTTCAGGATCTTCCTTATTGGTCCAAATTTGTATCTTTTCTTGAAGAAAAAAGTCCCAAACTTTGTGGAGCCATTGTTGCATGGTTGGGAGAGTGTTGGATTTCCATTTATTTGCCAATGACACCTTTGCTGCTATCAGCAGAATATTAATGAGTTGTTTTGTGTTTACAGGTACGTTAACAGAAGGCCAGAGATGAAGAAGAATGATCTTCGGATCATAAGGTAAGTTGTAGTCTGTGAGAGAATGGATATGTTTGATGATTTGTTTCCAGTATTTAGATACTTGTGGACAACTCCACCAAGTATGATAAAAAGTGGCTTTTAGACCACATTGTTTCCAACAGAGTGGCGAACTCTTGGCGTAGATATGTGCTAATCTGACCGGTGTGAGATACCACCTGTGTAACACTTTAAAAGCAGCTTCTTGAATATTAATTGATTTCGAGATTTTAGTATGGGTCTTCCATATTTGGGACCATTGGTCATCGGTGAGTTGTTGTTTGAGGTCTGTATGCCATGCAATTTGATAGCTGGATTGGAAGGCGGATTTTTTCTCAAGGAGTTGTTTGTATATTATTGAGAGTAAACCTTTTTTTTCCCCTTGCTTCCATAGTAGTTTCTCAAATGAAGTGAGTGGTTGTCTCGGGTTGAGTTGGGGTTGATGGCTGTCAATTAGATGTTGGATTTGAAGGTATTCAAACCATGCAATTTTATGATCTATTTTTTCTTCCAATTCTTTTTTAGTTAATAAATCGGGAACTGTATTTCTGTATCTGGTCCATGCATCAAACGACGTTCTCCTTATATAGTGATGCTTAAACATTGAATCTACTTTATTTTTTCCATACCAAAGATAGGCATGCCAGCCAAATCTGTAATCGTGACCCTCAAGGGCCAATAGTTTTCTGTTTTCCAAATTAACCCAATCAGTTAACCAAGACATACATACAGCTTCATGATACAAATGCAAATTCGGGACTTGGAAGCCACCTCTGTCTTTAACATCATACATTATTTTCATTTTAATTCTCGGCTTCTTTCCTGCCCAGATAAATTTAAAGATTTCTCTTTGCCATTTCACCAACACTTTCACGTCTTTCACAATTGGTATTGTCTGAAACAAAAACATTAACCTGGGCAGTACATTCATTTTGACAACGGCAATTCTTCCAAGAAGAGATAATCTGACTTTTTCCCATTTTTCCAAATCACGTCTTATCGAAACCCACAATTTTTCATAATTATTCTTAAACAAACCGATATTTTTCATTGTAATATCAACTCCCAAATACTTAACCTTTTTTAACCACTTCACATTCTGTCATTTTTTGTAAACATTGTTGCTTTGTAACAATCATATTTTTGCACAGTATTTTCGATTTATTTTTATTTACATAGAACCCTGCGAGATCACCAAACTCTTTTACTTTTTCAAATACCAATGGCATATTATTGACAGGATCTTCAACAATAAACATAATATCGTCAGCAAATGCTCTTAATTTATATGAGAAACCTCTAATACTAAGACCTTTTATATTATTGTCATCTCTAATCGCTTGCAGCAATATTTCCAAAATCCAGATAAATAACAATGGCGATAAAGGACAGCCCTGCCTAGTTCCCTTTCTGACCCGGAATGCTTCCGTTGATTCTGCATTTACAATCACCGTGGCCTTTTGTTCTTTATATATTGATTTAATCATTCTTGTAAATTCTACGCCCATCTGCAATTTTTCAATCACTTTAAACATAAATTCCCAGTTCAAATTATCAAATGCCTTCTCCGCATCTAAAAATAAAAAGCCGACCTCCTTTTCTGGGTGTTTATCATAATATTCTATTGTGTCCAAAACAACCCTTATATTATCTTTTATTTGCCTGTCCAGCAAAAAACCAGCCTGATCCTCGGCAATAGTACCTTTCAAATACTCTTTAAGGCATTCTGCTAGAATTTTTGCAAAAATTTTGTAATCATTATTCAAAAGTGAAATTGGTCGATAATTTTTAACATTAGTTAAGTCTTGGGCCTCTTTCGGTATCAGGGTGATTGCTGCTTCGTTCCAGGAATCTGGAACATTCCCACTTTCTCTAATTTCATTTAGAAGAATCTCTAGAACCGGTACCAGGTCTTCTTGAAGTTTCTTATAGAATTTGGCTGAAAATCCGTCTGGTCCTGGAACTTTGGAAATTTTTGCTTCTCCTATTGCTTTGCTGATTTCTTCTTTAGTTATTACAGCATTTAACAATCCTTTTGTTTTTGAACTTGGTTGCGCCAAATTCACCTTGCATAAGTAATCCTGGATTTTTTGTGGATCCATCTGTTTTGCTTGAAAAAGGGTAGCATAGTATTTATAAAATTCTCTCCGGATTCCTCCTGGGTCTATAATTTCTCTATTCCCATATTTCAATTTGATTATTGTTTTATTTTCTCTTCATTTCTTCAGTTGCCATGCCAAATATATCCCTGGTTTATTCGCTCCTTCAAAGGACTTCTGTTGCAATTTTTTCAAGTTCCAATAGACTTCTTTATTTCACCTCGCATCATATTGTTCCCTTAGGATCCTCAGTTCTCTCAAAATTTTCTTTTTGCCAGGTCTCTTCTTAAGTTCTGCTTCTTTCTTTTGAATATTTTCCAAAATTTCTTTATCCGTTTTAAGTTGTTGTTTTCTTTCATTGTTGTTAATTGCAATAAGATGTCCTCTCATCACAACCTTATATGCCTCCCATACCGTTTGCGTCTGTACTTCTTTATTTAAGTTTAGTTGAAAATACGTTTTGGTTTCCATCCTTATTTTATCCACAATATTTTGTTTGTCCAGTAAATCCTCATTGAGTCTCCATCGAAATTTCTTTCTCTTGACATAGGTTGACCACTTTATCGGACTGTGGTCGGAAAGAGTTCTAGGTAATATTTCAATTTTGTGTGTTTGCGTAATTAAGTTATCAGTCATCCACATCATATCAATTCTTGAGAAAGATTCATGTCTTGATGAATAAAAAGAATAGTATTTATCTTTTGGATTTTTAACTCTCCATGCATCTTCCAGGTGTTCATGTTTCGCCATTTGAAAGAACACTTTCGGGAGTTTATCTAGACCTTCATTTCCTTTTTTTGATTTTCTGTCAATTGCATTGTTAACAGTGTCATTAAAGTCCCCCATCAATATCATTTGTTCATAGGTTAATTGTTGTAGTTGTTCCCACAAATCTTGAAAATTTTTTTCCTTGGCTCCATTCGGGGCATAGAGATTTAGAATTAGAGTCTTTTTATTCTGAAGCATGACTTCCACTGCCAAATATCTTCCTTCTTTGTCTTTGAAAATTTCTTTTGGTTCCAACTCTTTTTTTACATATGTAACAACTCCTTTTTTCTTTTGCGAGGAGAGAGAATAAAATTCTTCTCCCAATCTATTTTGGATCAAAAATTTAGCATCAGTCTTTTTGATATGCATTTCTTGCAAACAAAAAATTTCACATTTTTGTTTTTCCAACCATAGTCTAACATTTTTCCTTTTTGGGGGCGAGTTAAGTCCATTAACATTCCACGAAATGATTTGACTCTCCATGTTAATTTTGTATTTATTTATCAGAGTCTTTAAAATTGTCTTTAATAAACTTGGTCATTTGCTCTACTGACTTGATGGTGACTCTCTTCTGTTTAAATGTGAAACTGACACCTTTTGGAATTTCCCATCTGTATCTAATGCCCTCTGTTTTCAATTTGTCAATCAGGTCTTTAAAAAGTCGTCTGTCCTGAAGAACCATTCTGGGTAATTCCTTTAGTATCATAATTTTCTTCTGGTCAATTATGAAGTCTTCCTGAAATTGTTGTTTAAACAAGTCTTCTTTCAGTCTTTTAGATATAAACTGGACAATCACATCCCTGGGTAATTTCTTCTTTTGGACAATCGTAGAGTTGACTCTGTATACCAAATCAATGTGAACCGCCACCTTCTCCTCTTCTATTTTTAGGAAATCTGCAACAGATTCCACCATGACTGAGTGGATATTCTCATTTTTGTCTTCAGGGATTCCCCTGAATCACAGATGGTTAAGCATTCCATTGTATTCCACCATTACATTGGCCTTTGATGCTTCTTTATAAACCTCAGCTACGCCAGTTTCCACTCCTCTCACTCTCTCCTCCACCTCAGTCGTTCTTTTGTTCAACGTCTGTATTTCTGTTGTGATTCCAGCCAAATCTTTTTTCAGATCAGTTACTTCTTCAGCCACTTTACCTAGAGTTTTTTCCATTTTTTGCATAACATCCATCATCCGTTTTTCCATAGCTTCCATCATGCCCTGTAATTTTTTTCTCCTCTTTAGCAGTCATTTTCGGGGAGGACCAAGAGTTTGCCCTCTGTCTTTGCCGGAGGTCGTAAGCCGTTGTTTACAATAATTATAAAACTTACATCAAATTAAAGCTCTTCTTATGTCCAGTTGGACCGCTCTATTTTCGCTTTTTTCCATTTAGGCTTCCATTTATAGCCATAATCTAAATAAATCGTTTCGACCTTCCCAAAATGGCGGGCACAATTTCTCTATGGTAAGTGGCTTTTCCTGTTCCTTACTTCCTGTCCGGCAGTCTTAATCGTCCCCTTGTCTTCTGGTTCCTCCCGTTTCGACTGCAAAACTCAGCACATTTCTTCCGGCGTCCTCGGTCGTCTCTAGGAAGCGCTGCTCATCTGGTCTGAAATCACTTCCTGTTCTGGTGTTTTCTGTCGCAGCCTAAATAGCTTTCCACATTGTTTCTCGCGGGAATTGGTGTTAGTTTCTATTTTAGAGTCAATATCCTGACCGCAGGAATGATCAACAAACCGGCTTTTTGGCTTTTTTTAGCTTTTCAGCCACGTGTTCCGGAATTGGTGTTAGTACACAATATGCCGCACGATCATGCGCTTCAATGGGTGTTGCTTATTTTTGGAATCAGCGCGTCTCCAGTGAGCAGTTTTAAAAAGTTACCTTCAAAGTCCGTGTTTTGTTATAGCAGTGTTTCCTTGGAATCAGTTTCCGTAGAATGTCTTGGAGGTCTGGGTCATGCGTTCTTATGTTGAGAATCCCACTCGGTGGGGTCTTTTAGAGAAATTCCGAAGTGCCCGCTTGGGGGGAGGGGATCAAGGCTGGTCGCAGCGCTCTTTAAAGCCCCGCTATCAGCCGATCTCAACTCCCACTTGGGCCGATGCTCGTTGCTAGTCACTCCCCTACCTGGGGAGATCTGCAGCAGGCTGGATAGCCCGCCCTGTCATAAAGACCCTCTGTATGCTCTGGGAGCAAAGCCAGAGCATGTTAGGACACCATGAATCCCAGACCGGAAGCTGCCAACCACGTGTAGCCTTGATCCGTGCCCTTCTTGGCTCATAAAAGCAGGCCATGAGGGGTTTCAAGGTGCCCTCAGGGATACTATGAACAAGTTCCTCCTGGAGGGATTGTTCCCTGAGGTGCTCAAGGAAGCAATGGTCCGCCCTCTCTTGAAAAAAAATCTCTGGACCCAGCCAAATTGGCCAACTATCGGCCGGTGTCCAATTTGCCCTATTTGGGCAAATTACTCGAGAGGGCAGTGGTGATCCAGCTGTAGAGCTTTATGGATGACACTTCCATGCTAGACCCGTTCCAGTGCAGCTTTTGGCCAGGTCATGGGACAGAGATGGCATTGGTTGCCCTCACAGATGACCTCCGGAGGCATCTGGATCGAGGCGGTACAGCGGTACTGATGTTGTTGGACCTGTCGGTGGCATTCGACACAGTCGACCATCAGTTGCTGTCCCACCATCTCACTGACTCTGGGATTCAGGGGCTTGCCCTGCAATGGCTTGTCTCCTTTCTCCAGGTTCGGGGACAGAGGGTGGCGCTAGGGGAACAGGTGTCCCAGAGGCACCCACTGGTCTGTGGGGTCCCTCAATGGGCGGTGTTATCCCCAAAGTTATTTAACATCTATATGTGCCTCCTTGCCCAGATTGCCCGGAGGCATCAATACGCAGAAGACACCCAGCTATATCTGTTGTTGGGCATCCAATCCGACTCTACCCCAAATGATCTGGAGTGGGCACTTCAAGATGTGGCAGCCTGGCTTAGGCTGAGCCGATTGAAATTGAATTCAATGAAGACAGAGGTCCTGTGCATGAGTCGGAGTGGGTCGGGGTTAGGAACCCACTACTGGCCTTCGGTGGGGCACCATTGGTTCCAGCGCTGAAGGTCAGGAGTTTGGGAGTGCTCCTGGATGCCGCCTTAACAATGGAGGCCCAGGTAGCAGCTACTGCCAAGGCAGCCTTTTACCATCTACAGCTGATTAGGCAACTGGTTCCCTTCCTCGAATGCAATGACCTGGCAACAGTGATCCACGCTATGGTCACCTCGAGATTGGACTACTGCAATGCTCTCTACATGGGGCTGCCCTTGTCCTAAATCTGGAAGCTGCAGCTAGTGCAGAATGCAGCAGCCAGGCTGTTGATGGGTCTCTCTACACGAGATCACATCCATCCTGTGTTGAAGGCGCTGCACTGGCTGCCAATAGCATACCGGATTTGTTTCAAGGTGCCGTTTTTGACCTTTAAAGCCCTATATGGTCAGGGGCCTGTCTACCTGAGGGACTGCCTATCCCCACATATTCCCCAGAGAGCACTGAGGTCAGGATCACAGAACTGCCTGACTGTCCCGGGCCCGAGGGACACCAGATTAGCAATAACCAGAGCTAGGGCCTTCTCGATGGCAGCTCCATACTGGTGGAACGAGCTCCTGGAAGATCTCAGGGCCCTGCAGGACCTTTTACAGGGCCTGTACAGGGCCTGCAGGGCCTGTAAAACAGAGCTCTTCCACCAGGCCTTTGATTAGGGGCCGCCACTAAGGAAAGAGGTACTGAAAATGGAACCTCTTATGGACCTGGTTACAATGTTGGAATTGCTGCCCGCATGACACTGGGAATATAGCATAGGAATCGCCTTCTGTTCACACTAGCACTTTATGTAATCTGTTGTTAATGAACTTTACTGTATGTATTGTATTTATTGTTCTATGGTATTTTAACCACTGTATGCCGCCTTGAGCCAGTTTCCTGGCTAGGCGGGATATAAATCGAAAGTAATAAATAAATAAATAATATATTCAAAAATGGAGCCCTGCTACTAATCAGGAACTTGTAGCTAGTCTCCTAGTTGATACTGATCCAAATGTGACGTTGGCAGTGGAAAAGTTTTTATCTGTAACCCTGGGTGGTATTAAATGAATTGACTCTTAGGCAGTTAATATATATTTGGTAACCAAATTGCTTAATTTTGTGAAATTGTAACTGTAATTGTAATGTACTGTATGTATGCTGTATTTTGTATTATACCCTGTCTATTTGCTTATGACTTATGGGTCTATGAGCAATAAAAATGAATGGAATGGAATCACTGCCCTCGCATGCCATTGCTTTCCGGGGTGGGAATATGTGTGCATAGTGAATTAGGGAGACTGGCTTGGTAATCTTCCGAAGAGGCCCCAGAGACATTATTCTCACAAGAAATGTCCTTGGAGTAAAGTCTGTGCCTGACTAGATAGTGGTTGTATATCTGTCAGGAACACTGTAGTAATACTGATGTTGAATGCATGGGATTTGGGGGTTGTAACTATACCTTGCGTTTCCCATCTTGCAAACCAGTCCTAACAAAGAGTTTGAACCCATAGCATCTCACATCTCTAAATAAAACATTCACTAAAGAACATGTGTGTGTAGAGTGATTTGACTGGGAACCTGACAGACTCTCTCCCTTCTGGCTAATAACTTCATTCCTGTCAGAATCTTCCAGTTGTTTGTCCTGCATCTGCATTTCCCCTTCTTTATTCCAGGCTATCAAGGAAAACATTAACTATCGGGTTCAAATGAATAATCACCATCTAGCTTCATTTTCACACCTATTAGGAAACATCTCACCTTTTGTGATGTACTTGGGAAACTCCAAACACTTCTTTTCTCCAGCAACATAAATCCCATCACACCATTGTTACACTTGCTCATCTATGTCATCATACCCTCAGGATACATTTTGGGGTATGAATATACCCAGTCCACTACCACCAATGTGATTGAGTTTGGGCACCCAGAGAAGCTATCACCTCTGACACATATCAGGTCTTTGTGCATGGCACGCTGGTCACTGTCACGTACCTCCTTTTACAGAACCTCAGGCTTTAGGCAGCTCTCCAAGATTGGTAACATATCACCCCAAAAACTCCCTATTTCCTCCTATTTGTCCGCTACCTCCTTTTCCCCCCAATATCTTGTGTGTATACTCTTCAGATTGTGTGCATATATTTAAATTCTGCTATTTTTCTAAAATAAATTTATTTTCTTTTAATATTGGCCTGGTTCTTGGCTCTAAAAAAGGGTTTAAAGCAGGGGTGTTGAACTAATTTGTTACAAGGATCTGACATAAATGGGACTCTCTGGGGCCAGGCCATGCATGTCATAAAATGTAATGCCAGGTAGCAGGGATATAAACTTTATAAAAGATACAAACACAATTAAAGATACTATTTTTTTACTTAAAATACAAATATGCTTAAAACTCTTGTGATACTTTGTTTAACAGTCTGATAACTGACAGCTCCCAAATCGCCCCCCAAAAAGATGCTTGCCTAAAATGGAAAGGTTGGGGAACAGTGGGGTTTGGCAATGCAATTTTTAAAATAAAGCAGCAAGAAAAACACAAGGATCAAAGCAGAAACTAAAAATATAAAATGCTCTGAGCCTAGGAACATAAAATGGCTGGGCATTGCAAGCTTCTCTCCCCCCCCCAGTCTACTCAGAGTGGCAGTGGCTCTCCAGTGTAATGTCCCCCTTTGGCTGTGGGTTCCCCAGATAGAGTACTCATTCAGACACTCATTCTCAGGTCTATTCAACAGAGACAAGCTGGCTCAAAACTTCAACCCTGAATTTGCAAGGAGACAACTCCACAAGAAACAGCTTCAGCTATACAAACACTGGAAAGTGAAACTACTTGAGCACCACTCCACTGAAATACATGGCAGCACAGACAAAGTTGCAAAGAAAATGCAGAATGGATTTCCCACTAAGGTCTCTGGGCCCAGATAGAATACTCTGGCACTGGAATGACAGCCTCCAGAGTGAAATGACTGGGAGTAGCAGAAACATTCTGGAATTGGAATGAGGGCCCCCAGAGTGGAATTCCATTCCCAGAATGCTGCTGCTTACTCCCAGGGGCTGACATTCCACTCTGCACCATACCATTCCAATTCCAGAACACATATTCTATTGCTAAGGACCATCATTCTACTCTGGGGGCTATCATTGCAGTCCCAAAACACTGTTTCTATTACTGGAAACAATCCCAGAATAGTCTATGTGGGTGCAGAGACCTTAATGGAAAATCCATTCCTTATTTGCAAGCCCAGAAGAGCTTCCTGCTGAAGCAGGCAAACACAAGACAAGGGAGCTGGGAACTTCAGCAGCCCCAAGCTTCAAAGGGTGAGGATAGGAGAGGGAGGAGGGGAGGAAGAAAAGAGCCGTGGGCCTGATTAAAGAAGAAGAAGAAGAAGAGATTGGATTTATACCCCGCCCTTCACTGCCCAAAGGCGTCTCAGAGCGGCTTACAAACTCCTTTCCCTTCCCCTCCCCACAACAGACAGCCTGTGAAGTAGGTGGGGCTGAGAGAACTCTAACACAAACTGTCCTTGAGAGAACAGCTGTGCCAGAGCTTGTTACTGACCCAAGGTCACATCAGCAGGTGCAAGTGGAGGAGTGGGGAATCAAACCCGGTTCTCCCAGATTAGAGTCCACGCACTTAACCACAAACACCAAACCACTACTTCTGGCCCATGAGCCTTAAGTTTGACAAGCCTAGTTTAAAGGGATCGATCTCCATAAACACTGGTAGCCAGATCTCGCTTAATACCCCACCTCTTGCTGAGGCCTGCGATTTAACTAAATTCGCCCAAGAAACTGAAGATAGCAATTCAGCTTCTTAAATCTATGCTGGTAGGTGTAACACAGACAAGATACTTTTATTGATCTCTCTATATTAATAATTGAGTTTTCGTGTGACTCTTTCCTGAACGTTCCACATGCTCCCTCAGCATTTGGCTCCCTGATCTGTCACTCAGAGGGTGTCCCTAGCCACTGGCTGCATTGCCTGAGTCCCACCCAGCCGCCACTCAAAAGTACTCGCATGCCACTGGCCAGGTGCTGGGTTTATTCCTCTTTCCCACCCACTCCTTCAGCCACTGTGACCTTCAGAATTTCTGGCAAACGGCTTTCTCTCTTGATGAAGACGGTTGCCTCCTGTGTAGGACTAATTTTTCCCTCAGTAGCTGTTGGTAGGTGTAACAAAATGGCAGTTACCTGTGTCTGTGAGATGGCTGCTGTCTGTGTGTTTATAAAGTTCCCCCATAAGGCTTAATTGAGCTGTAGTTCCAGAGAGGGGCCTGCAAGGGTATCACTCACTGGGTTGAATGGGGCTTTCTTATCTGCTGGTCTACAGTTCCCAGCTGCCCCAAGGCCAAAAAGTGCAGGAAAAGAGGGACCGTCCCAAGGGGCGGGACAGCATCAATATAGACCCCAGCTATGCCACAAGCCAGAAACGTGGGGAACCCTGGGAGACAGCAGAAATTCAGCCACTCCACAGTCGGCTGGACTGGGGAATGAATGGAAGTTTCCCTGCTCTCTTGGGCAGGAGAGAGAGGCTAAAGCAGAGCCGCAGGCCGGTCCAAGGAGAGATCCTATCCTAAGCCCACAACTTCCAGAGGTAGAGAGTACTGTGTGTAGGGTAAGAGGATTGTGTTTAATCCCTGTTGTTTTATGCCCTGTTGGTTCATAGCGTGTGCTTACTCCTACTGTTTTGCCTTATTCATTTTGTGTGTGTGTGCTCCATAATTGTGTAAATAGTTAAATAAATTCTTTTATTTGGGTTTATAATCTGTGTTGTGCTCTGACCACATAGTCACCCCCATTCTGCACAATACCAAAGGGAGGGGGTAGCCCAGGGGAGCAAGGAAAGGTCAGACCCATGGGTTGCCAACTTTCCAGGGATCCCCCAAAGATTGGGGATTCCATCACCAAATAGGGAGATTCAGCCAGAGGGGTCTCACTGTCCCTCTAAAAAGGCAGTGACAATTCAGTGAGTGGTGGCAGTGAATTTCAGGAGTGAGATATGCCCATGGGACGAGGGTGGGAGGCAAACAACTGAATTGTAAACTGGAGCCCGTTTTGCCATAGTACACAACCAAGCTTGGTTCAGACAAAGGAAGGAAACCCTTCGCAGGCCTTTGTGAGGAACTTATTGGGGCCAGGCCTGACTAGGGTTGCCAGCTCCAGGTAGGAAGATCCCTGGAGATTTCCTGGTAGAGTCTATGGAAGCCAGGGTTTGGGGAGGGGAGAGGTCTCAGCTGAATACCATAAAGCCCATCTTCCAAAGCAGTATTTTTCTCCGGGGGAGAGATCTGTTGTCTGGAGTTCAGTTGTGACACTTGGTGATCTTCAGGCTCCCCCTGGAGGTTGGCTACCCTAGGCATAGCAGTCAGTGCTTCAGAGCAGGGTCTGCTAGATCCAGGTTATTGCTGTAGAATCTGAGTGGGTGATTTTGGACCAGTCACAGATTTTCAGCCTAATCTGCCTCACAGGGTTGTTGTGCAAGTCAAAAGGGGGATAGGAGAATGATGCAAGCTGTTTTGGCCTCCATTGCAGAGAAAGACTACTTTTCCTCCTGGGAAACCATTGTTGCCAATCTCTAGGTAAGGCCTGGAGATAACTCAGAACTACAACTGCTCTCCAGATGGCAGAGATCAGTTCCCCTGGAGAACATGGTGGATTCTGTGTCCTTATACCCTGCTGAGATGGCCCCCCCATGATAGCCAATGTGATGTGGAAGTCAGGGTGTCAGTGCGCCATGGAGGCTGCAGTTGGGGGGTGAGATGGAAAGTTGAAGTGGGGGCAATAAAGATAGGTTGATGATTGGCTGGGAAGGAGATAGGGTTGCCAACTCCAGGTGGGAAATACCTGGAGATTTGAGAGATGGAACCTGGAGAGGGTGAGATTTGAGGAAGGGTGGGGCCTCAGACAGGTACAATGCCACCCTCCCAACCAACCATTCCCTCCTGGGGAACCACTGTTGCCAATCTCCAGGTAAGGGGTAGAGATCACTCAGAATTACAACTGATCGCCAGGAGGGAGGGTAGAAGTCAGCTGCAGTAGAAGGAGTGGATAACGGTAGGTTGATGGTTAGCTGGGAAGGAGATGGGGTTGCCAACTCCAGATTGGGAAATTCCTGGGGATTTGAGGGGTGGAGCCTGGAGAGGGTGGGGTTTGAGGAGGGGTTGGACCTTTGACAGGTACAATGCCATAGACCCCACCCTCCAAATCAGCCATTTCCTCCTGGGTAGCAATTGTTGCTGCAAGGAGATCAAATCATTCAATTCTAAAAGAAATCAATCCTGACTGTTCCCTGGAAGGCCAGATCCTGAAGTTGAAGCTCAAATACTTTGGCCACCAAATGAGAAGGGAGCACTCATTGGAGAAGACCCTGATGCTGGGAAAGACTGAAGGTCAAAGAAGAAGGGGATAACAAAGGATGAGATGGTTAGGCAGTGTCATTGATGCAACAAACATGAAATTGAGCAAACTTCAGAGGACAGCAGAAGACAGGAGGGCCTGGCGTGTTCTGGTCCATGGGGTCGTGAAGAGTAGGACTTGACTGCGCGACTGAACAACAACAACAAAGCAATTGTTGCCAATCACCAGGTGAGGGCTGGAGTTCACTCAAAATTCCAACTGCTCTTCAGGTAACAGAGATGAGTTCCTCTGGAGAGAATGATGGACTCTGTGTCATTATACCCTGATGAGGTTACCACAGCAAATTGATGCTGAGTGTCCAAGGCCTTGGCACTCTCCCAGAGCCTCTTTCTAGAGCTCGTTGTATTTATTTCCACAACGGGCCTTATTCCTAGTGCATACATGATCTCATTCAGTGCATAGCGTTGTCATCTGAACCAGACTTGTACCCTTCTAAGTCCATTATAGTCAGTGGGTTTAGAAGGGTGTAATTCTCTTTAGGATGGCTCTGTACTATGATGTTGAATGCTCACATTACATACAGGAAAAAAACTCAATAAACTATTATTTTTTGCTAGTTGCTAACCTCCAATTATGTTCCTGAGTACTTGCATGGCAGACCAGATTATCATGGGAATTAGCAGACAACCTCAAACAACATGGTTAAACACTTGTTCCCCCGGTAACATCTGCTAAACTTTCAGTTGAGCTGTGCGAAGGCATGAAGAGGACTGTTCTGTAAACGTTTCTTCACTGCCAGAGGATGTAGTGATGGCCACAGAAATAGCTGTAAAAGGGGATTAGATCGATTCATGGAGGATAGGTCCATCAGTAGCTACTAGCCATAGTGACTGAGGGGAACCTCCATGTTTACAGGCAATCAGCCTCTGAATCCCTGTGCCAGGAGGCAGCACTGGGGAAGCTCTTGGCCTCTGTGCCCTGTTGTTGGCCCTCCGGAGGAACTGGCTGGTCTCTATGTGAGACAGGACACTGGACTAGAGGGACCACTGGCCTGATCCAGCAGGGTTCTTCTTATGTTCTTAAAGATTAATGATTTATGTTCTTAAAGATTAATTAGTGAAGTGAAATGAAGCCTTTATTTAAAATTTTGCATATTGCTCACATTCTCTGTATCTGGAAACAGGTACTGGATAAATCCAGATTGAAAAGAAAGTTCAGTAGTAAAAAGATAGTGTTACTAATGGCTGACAGGAGGAACTTTAAAAAAATTAAAGATTTTCTGATGTTTGAAAATCATAATGTTTTGGAACATGAGAGTGAGGTCAGTAAAATATGTTTGCAGCCAAGGCTGTGTTGAAGATCAGACCAGATGGTCATAATAATCCCTTCTGGCTTCTGAAGATGTCAAATGGAGTCACTGTCAGTTCAAGAATCCAGACTTCTCATGTCCTAGAGGCTTAACCTTTTGCTGTCCCTGTCATAAGAATTCCCAGAACACCTTGGTAGTCCGAAATCTTTTTTTAAGTAGCCCTAGGTTTGCAAATTGCAATATATCATATTTGTCCAGTAGCATGCACTGAGATGTCAACATGTTGATGTTCTGAACTGCATAGTGGAGGAAGTTCAGTCAACAGTGTGAAACAGTTTGTTTTACATGTTATTTATTTAGAGAATATATCCTTCCCTTTCCCCAAAATAGGATCTAAGAGGGATAATGGTAATTTATATGATACAAAAGAATAATCTGTTAACATAATTAAAACACACAATTAAAACAGGTAATTCAAAGCTTTCAAGCTGCCCTGCCAGCACTCTTCAATGGTGTGGTTTTACAGCCTGAGCGGGCAGGCCTCCAAGGGTATTGCTTGCCTCGCCCTTTCCAGGAGACCCTTCCGCAGCGACAGAAAGAGCCCAGGCCTGTTCTGTATCAGATCATACTCAAGAGAATGATGGGACTGCTAGGAGAACGTGTTGTCGCTATGTGGGTCTATATTGGTAATGACAGCACTCTACGTCTGTGGGCCCTCAGCCAGGAAGGGTTTAAAAGCAAGCATCAGCACCTGAAGGTGGACCTGAAAGCAAACAGGCAGCCAGTGAAAAGACCTCCAAAGAGGGCCATTTAAGCCAGGCTCTTTGTCCACACACCTCCGCAGAGGGGGAATAGGCCTCCATCAGGCTGCTGGGCACACAGGCAACCTCTGAAGAGGGCCATTTAAGCCAGGCTCTTTTTCCACCCCTCCTCACCCTACCTTTGAAGAGAGCTCTTCTGAGTCCAGCTCTTTCCCTATATGCCTTCAGGGGAAACTGGTGACAGCCAAGAGCAGGCAGCTCTGCTGTGTGAACCCCTAGGCAGCCAAGGCACAGAGAATGGCTGTTTATCAGCACCATTTTTAATCATAATGACACAGTGGAAATCCACACAAAAAATCTTCTTTAGATGTATTTCATTGTTCACTAGAATAAAAACTTTTGAGAGAGAAAAATCTCCTCAGCCTTAAAACTGAGGTGAGGAAAAACACAGAGAACAGCAGTGGAGATCCTCTCTCTGCGGTGGCAAAAATAGAACTGAGGGAGTAGCGCCCGTCCTTCCTCCTGGTCATGTGAGCGTTTTGGTGGGAAAGTTCCAGAGGGAGGAGGGGCACTCCTAGTCTATTAGAAAGCTTGGAAATCTTTTCCATGGCCGGCCTGCAACCGCACAGTTCCCATGTGGGACTGCACAGAAGCCACGATGATGAACCGGGTTTGATTCCCCACTTCTCCACATGCAGCCAGTTGGGTGACCTTGAGCCAGTCACAATTCTCTCAGAGCTGTTCTCTCAAGAGCAGCTCTCAAAGCTCTCTCAGCCCCACCTACCTCACAAAGTGTATTTTCTTCTTTCCTGAACATTTAAGGCTGTCCCACCCCATCACATTATTGTATTTTTATGCTGGCTGAGCCCAGGAACTTGAGGGAAGAGACAAGATCACCCTCTGAACTTAAACTTCTGAAATGGCATACAAGAGGCTTTAGAACATTCAAAAATAAACAAGATATTTTATTCAACATAGAGGGGAAAAGGTCAGGTGAAATCGGATAAAATGTCTATGGTAAATCAATAAGAATTCTATAGTAACTTAATATTTTCACAAACAACAGTTAATATGTTTCCAGCAATTGAGAGTTTTAAACTTTTCATACAGAATCTTTGAGATGAGAGACTTTTGTTTCAGTGTTTCCTAAACACTCCAGTATACTTTCTTCAGTTCAATCGGCTTTTCAGGTTTAAGAAGGCAGGGATACACTAACAAGTACCCAAATCACTTCTCTGAGCACACCAAGGATCACTTCACTCTTTAGTGCTCTCTCCCTTTCAACTGGGCAGGAAATCTCTTCCCTCTAACTAGAAAATCTATCCCTTTTCCTGGTCCAAATGGGGGTCTTCACCGATCCCCCCACTCCTCCTTGCCAACCTCCATAGTCCTCAGTCAGTATGAAACTGTTCTCAGTCAGAGTTAAACTTTCCACAGTCAGGGCTAAACTCAGACTCAATCAGTACTAAACTGAATTAACCTCAGCAGTCAGTTCCCAAATCTTTCTGCTCAACTGATGCTAACCAATCAAAACCCTTCACAGTCCTTCACATGTTTATAAAGCTTTATGAGCTTTTAAAGTTCAGTCTGTCACACATGTTATTCTGAAAGTTGCAGCAAGAGTAGATTGATATTTTAAAAACAAACATGTCTACTGATTAGGGTTGCCAGCCTCCAGGCAGAACCTTGAGATCTCCCAGAATGATACCTGATCTCCAGATGACAGAAATTAGTTTCCCTGGAGAAAATGTCTGCTTTGGAGGTGTCACGGAAAGCCATTTTTTCATGCTTGTGGCTTTAGTTTGGTTCAGGTTTTGAGGCCTGGAAAAATCCTTTCCCTAGAGACACAGATAATACAGAAGCCTGTATCCTTGATAAGAAGTGGTTTCAGCTGGTATGAGGCTTGTTAGAGGCCTGGGAACAGGCTAGCCCTAATCAAGCACATTCCAAACTGATGGAATTATTAGCACCTGTGCGTTGGAGTCAAGCAGCCCCTTAATAAGATAAGTTTGGTTTCTCCAGCAAAATGACTATTATGGGGTGTCATGAAGCCATAGTAACCAAAGGAGGTTGACATCACTCTCCTGGCTGCTGGTTGGCTGAAGGCCTGAACTGACCAACAGCTACCATTTTCTATAAAAATAGGTTTTCCACTCTAAAAGGTGGTGGCTGCAGCAGACCTTGTGGGTTATTAGGTTGGAGCAACCCAGGATTCTGGCATCTTGTTCTATCTGCCAGGATTGGCTTGTTGTTAACCCAGATGGGCTTGTGACTTTGATTGCCAGGTGGTTGGATTACTACACCTTGTAACCAGGAGGTACCTGTACTACTGCATTGTAAGTTCTTAGCAAAAGCTGGTTAAGCTTAGTTCTTTTATGTCCCTTTTGTTTGATTGTCGTGTTTTAAAATTTGTTTGCACCCTAATAAACTTAAAAAAATTTTTAGCCTGTTGTTGTCTGTGCTCTGTGAATCTCTAAGGCTAAATCTATTTGCCTGGTATTGGGACCGCTACTACCATATAGAATTCTTTTGCATTTAAGTTCAGTCTGTGGGTTTACCTATAGAACTGACCTTGTATTTAAGTCTCATTTAGTCTGGAGCTTTGATCTTTTACTCCAAGACTGGGAGAGACTCTGAAAAGACCTGGTGGTGGCCTACTGTAATCTTGAGGGATTGTTAGAACCCCTTAAGAATTTTTATAAAAGTGCTGTGCAGCCTGGTTTAGCAACCTGAATGTCTGACTGGAGGGTTGGGCGCTCGTGACAGGAGGGCGGAGCCTATGGCATTCAATTCCACTGACACCTCCCCCATCCTGAAATTCCACCCTCCTCAAGGCTTCACCTCCACATCTCCAGGAATTTCCCAACTGTTTGCTAGTGCTTTAGCATCCCTCAACTTTTTAAAAAAAAAATTGTTTTAAATAATGAATAATTTTTACAAATTATTTCTAATAAAAATGTTAACAATTAAAATTGAAAAGTCATCCATAATGGAAACTGATATAGCACGATTCAGATTAACAGTGCAACTAAATAGGTTTGCTTCAATCTGTTCCATGAGGCTTGGTCCCAAGAAAGTGTTTTTAGGATTTGACTGTATATCTACTAGTACAAAGAATAAAAAATAAATAAATACATGTATTTATTTAGAGCAATAGTGTAAGAAGTTTAGACTCTATCAAGAGTTACTAAAGGTATTCCGCCTTTAGTGACTCTTGATAGAGTCTAAACTTCTTCTTTTGTTTTTTTTTGGCCCCCCGAAGGGGATTTTTGTATTGCATTTTCTAAATATCTACAGAAAGGGGGAGGGGTATTAACAAACGCAACTACAAGAAAGGGATGATAGAAAAGAAAGTCCAAGATGTGGTGATTGTATACAATGCTTACAAATGTGGCATTAACAAGTAAAAACTTTCAGTTGTTAACCTTGAAGGTGACAGTTGACAGTTGAGTACATTGCTTATGAAGCTCTAGCTCAGGGGTCCTCAAACTTTTTAAACAGGGGGCCAGTTCACTGTCCCTCAGACCGCTGGAGGGCCGGACTATAGTAAAAACAAAAACTATGAACAAATTCCTATGCATACTGCATATATCTTATTTTGAAGTGAAGAAACAAAATGGGAACAAATACAATATTTAAAATGAAGTACAGTTAAATCAACAAACTTACCAGTATTTCAATGGGACTTCCTTAGCCCCCTCCCCCAGGATGACATCCCCCCTCCGGCTGAAAGGGATCAGTCCCCCGGGGGCCCTTGTGGCACTGGAGGGGGGGCTCACCGGCATTGCTCCCACGGGGGGTTCTCTCCCCCCCAAACAGACCTTTCCCGGAATGCACCTTCCCCCCAAATGTGCAGGAATTCTCCACCCCGGAGTCGGCAACCGTGGCCGAGCATGTCCCCCGCCTCCCTCCTTCCCTCCCTCCCAGGACCTCCCGGCAGCTGCCCCCCCCACGAGCGACTCCCTTCCCAGGACCCTTCCCCTTCACCGCTGCTGCCCTGCTCAGCTGCTCCACGCAGCTTCTTCTCCGCAGCCCCCCCCCCGTACCCAGACACTCCGGCTGAACCCCACCTGGGCTGGGGAGGGAGGGGGAGGTGCCCGCCCCGCCGGGAGGAGCTCCGCCCGGGTTGCTCTCCACCACGCCCTCGAAGGCACCTCTCCCAATGGGGCTACTCGGGTGGGGGCGCTGCTGCTGCGCTCCCCGAGGAGGAGGCTCCGGGCGGGGGGGGGCGGGCATAAACACCCGGCGGGCCATATAAATGTCCTCGGTGGGCCGCATGTGGCCCGCGGGCTGTAGTTTGAGGACCCCTGCTCTAGCTCATGCAGACTGTTTGGAGTATACTTCTACAATACACTAAAATTTCTTTTATGCAAACATCAGGCATTCTCATCATCTAGTTACAGTCATTTCTGCCTATCTGTCTATTACTTTCTGCCCATTTAACTCTTTAAAGTTTTTATTAGTCATTACATGCAATCCCACCCTCATGGATCACTGCCTTGTCGTGGCGAGGGGGCTTGTGTGGTTCTATGAGGCTGTGGGCTATGCCGTGGAGGGCCACCCAGGATGGACAGGCCACAGCAGAGAACTCAGACCAAGCGTGATCCCCTGGAGAAGGAAATGGCAACCCACTCCAGTATCTTTGCCAAGAAAACCCCATGGACAGTAACAAAAGGCTAAAAGATATGACGCCGGAAGATGAGCCCCTCAGGTTGGAAGGTGTACAATATGCTACTGGGGAAGAGCAGAGGGCAAGTACGAGTAACCCCAGAAAGAGTGAAGCGGCTGGGCCAAAGCCGAAAGGACGCTCAGTTGTGGATGTGTCTGACGGTGAAAGGAAAGTTCGATGCTGCAAAGAACAATACTGCATAGGAACCTGGAATGTAAGATCTATGAATCAAGGTAAGCTTGACGTGGTCAAAAATGAGATGGCAAGAATGAACATCGACATCTTGGGAATCAGTGAACTAAAGTGGATGGGAATGGGCGAATTTAACTCAGAAGACCATTATATCTACTACTGTGGCCAGGAATCCCGTAGAAAAAATGGTGTGGCCTTTATAGTCAACAAGAGAGTGAGAAAGGCAGTATTGGGATACAATCTCAAAAATGACAGAATGATCTCGGTCCGAATCCGAGGCAAACCATTCAATATCACAGTAATCCAAGTCTATGCCCCAACTACTGCTGCAGAAGAGGCTGAAGTGGACCAGTTCTATGAAGACCTACAACAGCTCATAGAACTAACACCAAAAAATGATGTCCTCATCATCATAGGGGACTGGAATGCTAAAGTAGGAAATCAAAAGGTAACCGGAATAACAGACAAGTTTGGCCTTGGAGAACAAAATGAAGCAGGGCAAAGGCTAACAGAGTTTTGTCAAGAGAACACGCTGGTCATAGCGAACACCCTTTTCCAACAACCTAAGAGGCGTCTCTACACTTGGACATCACCAGATGGGCAACACCGAAATCAGATTGATTATATAATTTGCAGTCAAAGATGGAGAAGCTCTATCCAGTCAGTAAAAACAAGACCTGGAGCTGACTGTGGCTCAGATCATGAGCTACTCATTGCAAAATTCAGACTTAAATTGAAGAAAGTTGGGAAAAACACAAGGCCCTTCAGATTTGACCTAGATCGCATCCCCGATGAATATACAGTAGAGGTGAAGAATAGGTTTAAGGGACTAGATTTGATAGACAGAGTGCCTGAAGAACTATGGACAGAGGTCCGTGACATTGTAAAGGAGGCAGCAATCACTGCCATCCCAAAGAAAAAGAAATGCAAAAAAGCAAAGTGGCTGTCTGATGAGGCTTTACACATAGCAGAGGAAAGAAGGAAAGCTAAAGGCAACGGTGAAAAGGAAAAATTTGCCCAACTGAATGCAGATTTCCAGAGAACAGCAAGGAGAGATAAGGAGGCTTTCCTGAATGAACAATGCAAAGTAATAGAGGAAAACAATAGATTGGGAAGGACTAGAGATCTCTTCAAGAAAATTGGAGAAATCAAGGGAACGTTCCATGCAAAGCTGGCCATGATAAAGGACAAAAATGGTAGGGACCAAACAGAAGCAGGAGAGATTAGGAAAAGATGGCAAGAATACACAGAAGAACTGTACAAGAAGGACCTCGATGTCCTTGACAACCACGATGGTATAATCACTGACCTCGAGCCAGACATCCTGGAAAGCGAAGTTAAATGGGCCTTAGAAAGCATTACTAACAACAAAGCTAGTGGAGGTGATGGTATCCCAGTTGAGTTATTCAAAGTCTTAAAAGAAGATGCTGTTAAAGTGCTGCACTCAATTTGCCAACAAATTTGGAAAACACAACAGTGGCCACAGGATTGGAAAAGGTCAGTGTACATTACAATCCCAAAGAAGGGCAATGTCAAGGAGTGTTCAAACCATCGCACAATTGCACTCATTTCACACGCTAGCAAGGTCATGCTCAAAATCCTACAAGCTAGGCTCCAACAGTACGTGGATAGAGAACTGCCAGAAGTACAAGCTGGGTTTCGAAGAGGTAGAGGAACTAGAGATCAAATTGCCAACATTCGCTGGATTATGGAGAAAGCAAGAGAGTACCAGAAAAACATCTACTTCTGCTTCATTGACTATGCTAAAGCCTTTGATTGTGTGGATCACAATAAATTATGGCAGGTTCTTAAAGAGATGGGAGTACCGGACCACCTCACATGTCTCCTGAGAAACCTGTATAAGGGTCAAGAAGCAACAGTTAGAACCGGATATGGAACAACTGATTGGTTTAGCATAGGGAAAGGAGTACGGCAAGGATGTATATTGTCACCTTGCTTATTTAACTTATATGCAGAATACATCATGCGAAATGCTGGCCTGGATGAATCACAAGCCGGAGTTAAGATTGCTGGGGAAAAGATCAATAACCTCAGATATGCAGACGATACCACTCTGATGGCAGAAAATGAAGTGGACTTAAAGAGCCTCTTGCTCAGGATGAAAGAGGAGAGCGCAAAAGTGGGCTTGAAGCTCAACATCAAAAAAACTAAGATCATGGCATCTGGGCCCATCACTCCTTGGCAAATAGAAGGGGAAGTTGTAGAAGTAGTGACAGACTTCACGTTCCTAGGATCCCAGATCACTGCAGATGGTGACTGCAGCCATGAAATTAAAAGACGCCTGCTCCTTGGGAGGAAAGCGATGGCAAACTTAAACAGCATGATAAAAAGCAGAGACATCACCTTGCCAACAAAAGTCCGCATGGTCAAAGCAATGGTATTCCCCGTAGTAATGTATGGCTGCGAGAGTTGGACTATAAGGAAGGCCGAGCACCGAAGAATAGATTCTTTTGAACTATGGTGCTGGAGAAGACTCTTGAGAGTCCCTTGGACTGCCAGGAGATCAAATCAGTCAATCCTAAAAGAAATCAACCCTGATTGCTCCCTGGAAGGCCAGATCCTGAAGCTGAAGCTCAAATACTTTGGCCACCAAATGAGAAGGGAGCATTCACTGGAGAAGACCCTGATGCTGGGAAAGATTGAAGGTCAAAGAAGAAGGGGACGGCAAAGGATGAGATGGTTAGACAGTGTCATCGATGCAACGAACATGAAATTGAGCAAACTTCAGCAGACAGCGGAAGACAGGAGGGCCTGGCGTAAACTGGTCCATGGGGTCGCGAAGAGTCGGACTCGACTGTGTGACTGAACAACAACAACACATGCAATCCAGCAATATTTTTAAGTACAGTTGTTAAAAACATCCAAGTTAGGCTTAAGTATGCTTCTCTTAAAAACTCTATTTACCCTCTTATTAAAAAAGAAAAAAAAACAGGCAAAAAGGAACCTCAATATGCATCAAATAGCACCCCTTTCCCCTCTTCCTTTTATGGAATTAGTCTAAATTAAGAAAATGCATTTAAATTTAATTTAAACATTCATTATCAATTTCTGTATAAACCCTTCCCCTTAATTTTTCCCAACATCCCCCCCTCAGCCAAAAATCTTATCTCTGGAAAGGGTCTTCACTGTAGAATCTTCTCCTCAATCTTCTTTAGCTCACAGTCCATATTGTTAACACATAACCACCTTTCACCCAACATTCCATTAGCTTTGTCCCCCCATCAAAATATATAATAACTTTATTTTTTAGGAGGAGAGTTTCCCCTCCCCCCCGCTCGTCGTAGAACATAGCTGCTTTGCTGTCCCATCAATCTTTCTCAGTATAGTTTATTGCTCAGTTACTTTCGAATTCCTGAAGAAGACTCAGTTTCATTTTAATTCTTTCTATGCAACAGACGCCATTTCCAAAGATGCCATTCCCAGATCCAGAGGGTCTGTTTATCTTCTTTTTATTACCAGATCACCAGGGTCCCATAAATCCATCAAGTCATTCTGCTGCCTCTAAAAGTTCTCTAAATCTGTCGATCTTATTTCCAGCTCATTCCAAATTATTTCATTTTTAATTTTTAAGAGGGGGGGAAACTCCCCCCCCATTCAACATTTCACAGCCACCACTCACAGAAATGCTTAGAGTTTCTTTAAGAAGGAAGAGGATTCTTCAATGCCTAAAAAGATTGCTTTCAGATGTTTACACTGTCACTTTGTCTTTCGAGAGGGGGGATTTCCCACCCTCTGCCTGCTAAAGGAGGGTTCTACATCGTTTCCAGCCAATATTCAGAAAACACTTCAAACGATTGTAAGTTTCCCATTCGTTACTTTCTCTCTTTTCTGGTGTTCTCTTCACTCCCCCTACCCCCTGAAAGCTTTATTTTTATATTGTTATATTGTTATGTGGGAGGAGGGAACTCCCTTCCCCCCCCACTTCTTTTTTGAGGGGGAAGGGGAGGACTTTGTTCCACTCAGTCTCTTACTGTGATGTTAACAGTCTTTAAAGAAGAAGATTCTAATTCTTCCTTCTAGCCATTTCAAGCTAACTATATAAAGCGTTTTCAATTACTGTTTTTAAAGTCCCAAATGTTTGCTTGTGTGTTACTCGGTTCTTAAATCTCAGTGTTCCTCCGTCACAGTCCCTTCATGTTCCATTTATCCAGTATTAGTTTCCTTTGTCTAGTCATCCGGGGGGGAGGGGGTCTGCAGTTGTCTCCCCCACCCATGCTTGCAGGGATATACTCTTCCCTCTAGTGCTTCATTAACTCGTACTCACACTTCTTCGGTCGCTTCATCCATTCAGCCAGTCGCTTGGTTAAAACTTAATCACCACCCGCTTGGTTTTCTGGTACGCAAAGCCTCGGCCATTACTGGAACACAGCGGAGAGACTGTCAGGGCAAAGGATGCCCCCACCCCCAGGCTAGAAGCCGGGGGGGGTGGCGAACCTCAGCGCCCCCTGACTCAGGGCTCATCCTGAACCCTGGGGAGAAGCGTACAATCGCCCCCCCCTCTACCCGCTGGTCTGCAGTCCATTTCCCCAGGAGAAGGGGAAGATGGCTGCCATCAGCTTGCCAACCCGGAAGTCGAGCAATAGAGTCTAAACTTCTTACACTATTCCTCACAGCTGAAACACCAGCCTGAGGAATTCATCCCCTCCAGGAATCCAGCAGGGATGTTGAACTTGTTTGTTATGAGGGCTAGATCTGACATAAATGAGACTTTGTCGGGCCCAGCCATCTGTGTCATAAAATGTAATGCCAGGTAATGGAGATATAAACTTTATCAAGGGCACAGACAAAAACAATTAAAGATTTTTAAAAACTTAAAATAAAACATGCTTAAAACATTAGCACTCTTGCAATATATTGTTTATTTAACAATCTCTGATACCTGACATCTCTTGCTCTGAATTATTGCATCAAAATCTGTAGGCAATGTGCTGTAGCAATCTTGAGTATGCTGTTCAGGTGTTGTTCAGATGTGTGTCTCTCTTTCTCTCCCTTCCTCCCTCCCCGAGGGGGGAAGAGCCTCAGCCAATGGAAGGAAGAGAGGCCTTGCTCTGTAGCTCTTGTGTGATTGAGAGCTTGGCAAAGCAAGCTATGATGCAGAGGGTAGTAGAAGAGTGGGAAAAGGAAGCAGATGGGAACTATGATGGAATTAAAGGCTTGTGGACAGCAGCAAGGTAAACAAAGGAACTGCTGAGTCATGTGACTGAGAGAGGTGGGGGCCAGAGAGCTTGGAATTCTCAGTGAGTGACAGATAACTGTGAGCAGCTGACAGTTGAGAGCTGACAGTTGGCAGAGTGGATTGGAAGAAAGTTAACAGAGTTAACTGGAGAGCTCTGAAGAAGACAGAAGCCTTTGGGCTCAGTGGAATCAGCCAGATAACAGTTTAAGTGGAAAATGTGGCTGAATAGCACTCTGCACTGGTACTCTCTAATACAAAGAGGAGAGTGACAAGAGAGTGGAAAGTATAAGACCTCAGAGTGGAAAGTATAAGACCTCAGTGGTCGCAAACACCAGATACACTGCTCCACAGGAACTTATAAGGTGGCTAAGGAAAGGGAAAGGGACTGGAGGAGTCTGGAGAGTTGGGGTTGGCGCACCAGTAGACTCAAGAGGCCAGGCAAATAAAGCCCAAAGGTTAACCACAAAACAGTTACTGGGGAGTGGGATCATAAATTGGTTTTGTGTACTGAAGAACATCTGTGTCATACTGAGAGTGATAAGCCTACAGCGTCCAGGCAAAATAAAGTGTCTATTCATCAAAGAAACAAAATAGTCTGTGTAAATATATCCCATCCCCCTGTTGAGTTTTCTTTATAATAAAGAACTGTGCTGTTTGACTTTTACAAGCACTGGTGTCTGACTTTCTGGTAAAGAATTATACTGGGCAGTTGTCCTCAATACATCCAGAAGTTATATCAGTCCCTGAAGAGACTACTGATTAGTGTGAACTGGTCAGTCGACAGAAAGTAGAACTGATCAGTCCCTTCATAGAAAAAAAAAAACCTGAATCCAGTACAAATATAAGCATATACAGGCAGAGATGCCTGCCAGATACCAGCCCTGTGGCGGTCGGATCCAGCTTACAGGCCACATGTTTGATACCCCACCTTAAGGGATCAATGGCAACATCAGCAAACGAGGACAGTTCCAATGGTGCAGAGGAATCCTCGAAAGGTAGCCACCGGGCAACGCAGTAGTGGAAAGCGACAATGGTGGAGGATCTTTCATAGACAATGGCACTACCACTTCAGCTAACCCTGGTTAGTGCTGAGCAGAAGGCGGCAATGGTAAATCCCTTCTGACCAACTCTTACCTCAAAAAATCTACGAAGAGACAATCCAAAATGAAAAAAAAGTATAATGCTGGATGATGGAACCTCCAAGTCAAATGGCACTCAGTTTCTGGGGAAGAGCTGAGGACAAGTACAAGCAGTGTCTGTCTGTCTGTCTGTCTGTCCTTTATTTTTATAAATTTCAAATAATATAACGTTTCAAACTGTCACATAATTTTACTGTGATGTATTACATTTTAACGTTCTACTCTTAACAAATAAATAAGCTTCTAAACATAATTTTTTTAACAAAATACAAAGTCAACATATTTTGCAGGTAAGGCACTAACATTATCATTTGTTTTAGCAATATATTCAAAAAATACCAACCTTTTTTTTACAAAGCATTTCTTCTTTGTAGGGTTTTCTGCTGCTAGTAATTGTGAGGCCAGCTTATCCATGGCTACCATATCCCAAAGTTTTAGGAACCATTGTTTAGCACAGGGGATTTTTTCTGTTTTCCACATCTGCGCTAATAGTGTTTTTGCAGCTATTAGCATTAAGGCCATAAGATCCCTTTTGGTAACTGAAAATCGATTGTCATCCCAATAATTCAAAATAATTCAATAGAATACTTTCTGGCATTTTAAGAATTTGTATCCCCAAGATACTTTCCATTTTTGAAATTATCAATCAATCAATAAACCTTTAATGGCATATAAATATTAAACATTAAACAAAAAAAACAAGGACAGTAAATGACACAATCAGCTAGAAGTCTGAGTTAATTTATAAAATCATTGAACATAGCTTCCCAAATTTTTCACTCTTATCACGTCAACTAGAAAATTAGCCACTGCCACGGTAATCTCTGCTGATATATCATTCAGTAGAAATTGGCATTTTATTTCATTGGAAAGGTGATGTTTACCATGCAACCAAGTGTTTAACCATTTTTCCCTGGCAGATACATGCCATGAACAATCCAACAGTATGTGATCAATTGAATCAAGAGAATTAGAACCGCAGTCACATCTCCGTTCGTGCTTGGGAATATTTTTAAACCTACCATACAATAGTTTTGAAGGAAAAGCATTTACTCAAGCAAGGGAGAAGGCTCTTCGGTGGCTAGGACTATCAAGATTATACAAATACAGGGGGATACATCCCACAACATTCTTAAGATTTAATGTAGCTGAAGAACAGACAGGGGGATAAAGAGGTTGCAGTTTTTGAAGTTCGATATCTAGCAGCCTCTGTTTGATTGCTTGGAAGATATACACTTCAGAGGAAAAAGCTAGCTCCTCCAAAGAAAGGCCCAAAGATCTTATTTTGGTTCGAATATTGTAGTCCCAAGAGGTGCTATGAATTTCTTTTAACAGAAAAGAAATAAGCAAACCGTCTTCGATGTTAAAATACAATTTAAGCCAGTAACGAACCGTTAACACCCATATCTTGGTTTCAATCAAATTAAGTCCTAATTCAGAGCACAATGCATGGTAAGAGACACAGTTTGGGAAACCCATAATTTGTCTAAAAAAAGATGATTGTAATGATTCAACTTCACAGTTAAACGCATTAAACCATATAGGAACACCATAGAGAACTTGGGATAAAATTTTAGTATTAAAAACTTTAATGGCGGCAGGCACAAATTGGTTTCCTTTGGAGAAAAAGAAAGATTTTAATTGATTGGAAGATAACTTCCCCAAACTAATTGAAATTATAGTAGACTAATATTCTTGAAATCTTCGGCAGAATCACCAACAATGGAACAAAGTTCCTGTTTGACCGCAACTTTTCCAGCACCTTGGATCTTTCAAGACTTTTGAGTGGTATAATTTAAGAGGTGTCATATACCATCTAGAGAAGAGCTTATAGTTTTGAAGCCTTATATTCAAAGACTTAGTAATATAAAGGCCCGAGGACCAAATTTTTACCCATTGTTCTTGGGATAGTGATATTTCGCAATCCTTATGCCAGGCTTGTTGCTGTGCAGAGAGTGTAGAGCATTATTTATAAGCTAAAGATTTATATAATTTTGAAATAATTCCTTTTTGGTCCAATCTGCCTTTTTCTATCATTAATTCAAAGGCTGTAAAGAGGCAATTTGTACTTTCTACTATATCATTGCTTGCCAACATATGGGTAAGCTGTTGAGCCTGAAACCATGATATTTTTGTATTATGCTTGAGCTCTAATTGTTCTATTGATCATTTCTGGCCTTTATAACAAAGGTCACTTAGTTTGAACTTTCCAGCCATCCTCCAGTACTTGTAAGATTGTACCTCTTCCCCAGCTGGGAACCAGGCTTGTCCTGAAAAGGCTGCTGCCGGTGACATACCAGGTGCGAATATGTCCCTATTCCTATCCCATATTTCTAGAGTGTTTTTTGAGAAAGGGATTCCTTAGAACAGATTTAGGTCTTTTGTTAGGTGTTGCCCAGAGAACTTCATGTAGTATTGTAGGAAAAACATGATTTTTTTCAGTCTGCAACCATGGTTTATATGTTTCAGGGGATGTGTAGAGCATTGCATGTTTGATTTGCGAGGCTTCATAATAGAGTCGTAAATTAGGTAGTCCCTGACCCCCTTCTTTTAAAGGGTAAATTAATAACATGAAATTAATGCATGGTTTTTTACCATTCCATAGAAATTTGGACAACATCATTTCCCATGAATGGTTTGAATTTTTAAGCTGATTGGGAGGTTTTGAAATAGAAAAAGGAATTTAGGGGAAATTATTTTCACCAGTTCTATTTTTTCTAGAAGAGACAGATTCAATTTTGACCATGATTTTAAAGAATTGTTTACTGAATTTACTATTGGTTTATAATTGTAATAAAATAAGTCATCCAGACTTAAAGGAATATGAATACTTAGGTGTCTCCATGCTTTGAGAACCCATTTAAAAGGAAATTTGGTAGATATATCCTGTTTTTCAACCTTAGTAAGATACATGGGGTATAATTTAGACTAATTAATCGTGAATCTTGAGATAACATGAAATCTATGTAAAGTGTCCATAATACGTCCTAATGATGTCACGGGGTTACTGAAGTAAATCACTGTGTCATCTGTAAGCAGTGCTATTCTTAAGGGTGCAACTGGACTGAAGCCAAAAGGACACACGGAACATGAGAAGGATGAATCAAGGCAAGCTCGAAATCGTCAAATGAGAAATGGAACGTTTAAACATTATAATCCTGGGAGTGAACCCAAGTGGCCTGAATTAGGATATTTCCAGTCCTTGGCAGGGCCCAGCCCGGTAGGAGCCCCAGCAGTTTCCTTTCCTGTGCTTTACCTCCCCAGAGGCAGCAGGCACCATTTTGTGGTGAAGAGGGAGCAGGCACCTGCAGTTTGTTCAGGGTCTGTGCTGGTTCAGAGGGGCACAGTCAGATCCTCACTGCCTTCCTCCCCACGTCTACCTTTCGGACGGCAGTTAAACTCTCACACACACACACCCCACTCAGGGCAAAAGTTCAACTCCCTCCTCAGGCCAGAATGTGAAGGGGGCCGGAGAACTCCTTTGCAAGCCTCGTGACCCCTGGAGATGGTGGCCGCCCTTCTGTCAAGGCTGCTTCTCCCTTTAGTTCTCCTTCCTGGGCTCGCCCTGCCCCACTGAAATGGTGTGCTTGTGTGTGTGTGTGTGTGTGTAGAATAAAATTTCTGAACCACTCCTCCTCAGCTCATCAAGGAGGTGCCATTTTATTTTCTTGATTAGATTTTGTTGTTAGTTTACATTTTGTGGTTGCATCCCATTTTTATTTCTCCACTCACGGGCTGTGCCACCAAAGACAAGCACCACAGCAGCCAAGGGGCCAACCTTTGTAGGCTGATGGGAAGACCTCCCGTCCTAAGGCCACACAGGTGGCTGCCCCAGCCAACAAGAGGCAGCCTGGGACTTTGCAGGCCACTAAATTTCCACCAAAGCAGCATGCTCCTGTCCCCCCACCCCCCCAGCCCTCAACTGGGCACTCACCTTTGGCATCACACAGGGGCACCATTCTGGAGGGCACGTTCCAGGCATTGCCCCACCTCTCAGAGCAGGTAGAGCAGGTTGACTACCATCCATTGGCTCCTGGGTCCCTGGCTAGTGCGGCACCCGTGGACAAGCCCTCTCACTCCGAGACTTGCTCTGCTAAATCTATGTGGCCAGTCAGGAGGCAGTGGTGGGCGAGTCCTCCAGCTCCTCTGAAGATGCACCTAGGAGCCCCAGGCCTCCCAAGTGGCATAAGGCATGAAGGAAAGTGGGGACCCCAAGGTGTCCAACAGCAAACGGTCATCAGGTGGATCAGAAGGAATCTTCTCACGCTTCCAGGGATCCTTGGGTTGTGGCCACCCACATTCCGGGCCTGCCTGCGTGGGTCATTAAGTCGGAAGCAACTTGAGAGCCCTTCACACACACAGGCATACCAGCATTGTTCTGTAGTGAGTTATAAACGCTAAATCAAATTTGGAAAGACTTCATTTCAAGTAAGTCTACAGAATGATAGCCCTCCGATTTTATTCTGGTACAGTGTTTTGGCAAATTACAGTGAAGTCTGCTCAAGTGAATTGGTGCCTCATCACATTTATTTTAAATCAGACAAAGAAAAAGACAACATTACCACATTTCCATCTCTTACATGTACAATTCCTACTGAAATAAAAATCTCTGTAATTTTTTCATTCGTTCAATAAATCTGCAAAGTTATAAAATATTATGTGAGATTAAAGTTATTAGAAGAGCAAGGTTCCTACAATACTAATGGGACCGTTCACTGAAATTGACAGGAACTTAAGTCTAAATTATTATGTTAAAAATTAGGTTCCAGAGATTGAAGGCTGCCTGGCTGCTCAAGTCAATGTTGGATCAAGCTGTAGCTTAATGCTATTAAAATTTATCTATCCAAAGTATTTTTATTCCACCCTTCTTCACCTAAGAAGCCCAGGGGGTAGTGGGCGTGGCTCCACATATCAGGTTGGAAGCAGACTATGTTTTCCATCAGTGGGAAAGAACTTTCCCACCTCCCCCTTCCAGCGGGACCTCCACAAATGCTGCTTTGGGGGCACTGGGGACCCTGAAGGATGACATGAGAGGGCATCAGCACTTTTGGGGGAATCAGTAGAAATTGCCAGTTTAGTCTGGATGCAGTCCTTCATGCTCACAACAACTCTGTGAAGTAGTTGCGGCTCTGCGGCCACGATGGTGTGGGGACTTCAACCTCGGTCTTGGTTTGTTGCTCTAACCACTACATCTGCTGGCTCTCATTAGATTGTCCAGCCTAGATCCAGATTGCAGAGGCTTGTTTTTCTGCAAATAGGATTTTGGGGGAAGTCTGTGGTTTCTCTGTTAGAGCTACTGGTTATTTACTCCCAAGGCATGTGTTTTGCTTCTAATTCCTGCACACACATAATAATCATCCCTGTACATATGCATGGCATGATTTACTCCCTTTTGAGCACCACAAATTCTTCCCATCCTGTATTGCTTTGTTCTCAGATATTGGGAACTATCTGCCACTACCTGTAAAGAGTGCTTCTGCTGTCTACCTGGGAGGTATAAATTTAAGTGTGAATTTAAATACCTAGTCTTTAGGCACGACCCACGATTTTTTATGTACTGATGGGTTATTTTTGTTCCAGTGTTTTGTACTACAGTGTTGTTTTCAGCATTTAAAAATGGTGGCTCTTTCCCGTCACCAATTTGCGTCTGACGCCCTGAACGATCCCTCTCCCTGGGGTTCTCCTCTTCCTCGGTTCTCACCGTCTGTTGCTCCTGATCGAGAGTGCTGGCACTGAGCTGCTCTGGCAAAGGACACTGCCAGGGAGCAGGTGCCCCAGTTCGTGCCAGCCTCCTTCCATTCCCGGTGGAGGGACAGAAGCCTTGGCCTGTGCCAGCTCCACCTCCCACACCAAGCAGGCGTTTGTGATGGATATGATGTGGCCAGCTGGCATCTGCTGACTGCGTGCAGGCCCCTTCGGCACTCGCCGTGCCTGTGTCTCCCCATTCGGAGGTGCGGCCTAGTGGCTCAGCTTCCCCTCAAGGCCTCGCCACAGAACTTGCTCCCAGATACTGACTCAGATGGGCCACGGCTAATCGTCTGTGCCTCAGTCAAGAGCAACATCGTTTGCTGGATTGTTTCTGATTTGGGGCAGTGCAGCAAAAAAAAAGAAAAGAAAAGAAAAAAGAGGGAAAGAAAAGGAAGACCTCTGTTTCAGTCTAATTATCCTTCTCCAAGTAAAGAAGTATCCTGTGCTGGTATGAAAAAGGCAGAAAACGGGAAACTGGCAAATATACGTCTAGATCGTGGGTGGCCAGTGGGAGGGATCCCACCCAGGGGCAGATAGATGTAGGGGCCTTTCTGTGTCCCACCATCTCACAAGGACTTAATTATGCAAATGTAATGAGGCATTTGTTATGTCTCCTCCTGGGCTCCCTGCACTTTATGGCTCTTTGGATTCTGGTGTTTACACCTTTGTTTTCTTCACAGTCGCTATATTCACCTGCTTCATGGGGACAGATTACATATGTCTGACTCCAGTTTACAAAGCTTGTTCTAGAATAACAAACTTGTTAGGTGCCTCTTTAGGTCTTTGTGCAGCATCCGTTTCCCCCCAAGGGCTTCCTGTAATATAAAGACACCCCTTCAATACATACCTGCCTTTATGAAAATATTTAAAGGTATAACAACAAAAATTATGGAGAAAGCACACAATTAGGAAATAATGTTTGGATTTATTTCTCCGGCTTTAAAAAACTGATATCCTACTTGTTGACTACGGTTTTGTCCAAATGGGTGAAAAATGTAATAAAGCTATTATTACCTGCTGAACAAATAAGTTCCCTAAATATTCATCTATCTTTTTCAGATTCACTGTAATGACCTCTCGTACTTTGTGTTTAGAAATTACTTACACTTCATAAGCCAAAATCCAGGAATTGTCTAA
Source organism: Gekko gecko (assembly GCA_029375565.1). Lineage (NCBI taxonomy): Eukaryota > Metazoa > Chordata > Lepidosauria > Squamata > Gekkonidae > Gekko > Gekko gecko. The sequence goes on along the minus strand of JAPDNY010000014.1, from coordinate 67,050,642 downwards.
ATGAAAATGCAGTGAAATACCAAGGCTACCAGACTGGATGTAATAGGAATGTGAATCTTGCAGACAAACAGTGGAAACGCTCACATTATCGGTAAAAGGGAAGTGAAAGTCAAGATAACATGCCTTGTTTTCCTTCTAGTATCCTAGATCTAGCAAATAAGGACCTTTAAAAAAACATTTAAGACATATAAACACTTAAGCTGCAAATCAACAAAAATTTATTGGATTTTCTATCAATTGCATTAATCCAACACAGAACTCTGAAAAGTTTTACATAAATCTCTCCACCTACATCCCTGTCAACAATTTGGGAAGAATGTGCTTACCTACACATTACAAGGTATGGTCTCCCAAAAATTACAGTAATATATATAAAAATGACTGAACATTAATTACATTTTTGAAGTAGATTCAAGAGTCACATGGATGTCATGAGGAATTATAAAGTCTTAAGACTAAAACAGCCCTCCCAAGCACACCAACCAGAGTAGGAAAGCTAAATAAAGTAATCAGGCACTTAGGAAGAGGAAGCCTCTGAGTATTCTGTAACTGTCTTAGGTGCGAGTTTTCTTGCTGATACGCCAGCCCACTGAACATTATGCAAGGCCAAAAGGAAAAAGACTTCTTCCCTAATCTCAAAAATATGGGAAAAAATGAATACAGGTTTTTAGTATCACAGAAGCACTACCAGAAGCAAAACGGTTTTCTAACCATTTCCAGTTTTCCCACATTGCTTTAGGGGACATCAATCCATAGTATACAACTTACCCATGTGGTTGTCCAAGCTCAGGATGTTCTCCTGTTCTGACCTACACAATGAAGACTGAAGGCTGCAGCCAGTAAATCAGGAGGTGGCCTCAAGGACAACAGCTTCCTCCTCTGTCTAGGTAACGTAACAAATTTGGTGGCACCACTGCTAACAGGGTCTCCCTTAGCCCAGTATCTGAAATCCATATCAAACCATGGCTTCAGATCCTAGCTTAAGGAACACCAAACATAGCTTTAACTGCACTTAACAGTGCAAACTAATTGCTTAATGATGTTTAAGAAGAAGGGAAATCTTTGCTCCAGGGGTGGAAGAGGCTGCAGGAAATTTGCCAATTTACTGACTACACTGAAAGAGAGCATAGGGATATGTATGCTCCAGCCTTATACTGGCAATGAAGTTTCTCTCTGGGTCACAGGATGTTACCCAGCAACAATGTGGCACTAGTCAATCCCGTGGTGACACGGCCCCAGGCTACTCTGTGGAACTGCCAGCAGGTGCAACCACAGCACAGACAAATGATCTGCAGAAACCCAACAGGACAGACACTTTAGTCATTCTGAGAGACTTTAGGAGATTACTGATAAAATGCATGAGGACTGGTCTCTGATATCCTTAAAGCTTCACTTGTCAACAGAAGCACCCAAGTTATACTGAAGTTAGTGAGATCTGCTTTCCTATGAGACATTTACCATACTTCTGGACTGGCTGTGCTTCAGTATGGAAAACAAACACGGAGGAAAAGGACAAGGCTCCTTCAAACTAATATCGCACTTCCCTCTTTTTTCTCATGCCCATGAGCAGGGCTGATGCGTTTGCATCGTGTGGCTTCCTAAGTTTCTCATCTGCTCAGTGAAGGGGCCACAAACAAAGATGCCGTAAATGAAGGACCCAAGATGTTAAAAATTAGTATGCAGGCAGCATCTAGTATACATGGGATGCAACAGAGTGTAAGGCTACCGCCCGTTCCAAGTGAAAGTGCTCAGCTGGCAAAGGTCCATGATAATAAGAGAACCATGAAGCTATTCTCTTACAAGGTCAGCTCTATGATGAGGTGATGAACTCAGGTGGCAGATTTTGAGGGGGGGTTAGTCTCTCACCTTGCCCCTGTTCTTCCTTGTGGGAAGGAGCACTAACTCTGCTTCGGGCAGAGGTGCTGGGGACGAGAGGTAGTGGGGGGCCGGCAGAGATTGTGGGGGAGCCCCGGGTGGGTGGGGGTAGTCTCAGGGAGAGGCTGCTAATCTCAAATATAATGTTTGTGTTTTGAGGTAGTTTAAACTTTTTTTTTTTAAAAAAACCCACAAGTATTGTATAAATGTTTTTAAGGTATTTTAAAATGAATTACTTTAAGGTTAATCAAATACCTTGTTCCCTTACCCCCATTTCTGATCCTCAGAAGTGGCTTTTCAGGGGGCTGCACTGGAAGCACCACAGATCTCCTCTGTGAGCTCATGCCAACAAATTCAAGGTATCTGTATGGTCCTCCAGTGTTTTACGCATCAACTTTGGTCCGGCTTATCAGAGAACAGTGGAAAGAAAATCTACATGGCTGCTAAACTGCAGTCACACATTTCACACACATCTGGCCATATCTTGTATGTTTATTTAACTTCTCTAAAAAGGCAGAATAGGTATAACATTTTAGTAAAAAAATAAATCTTTAAGCTATTGACCACTAATGCTAGTGTTGCCATTTGCATTTCATTACCAGACCTAAAGTTTATAAAAATACGTTACCTCTGGGGTGGGGAAGGCAGGATAGATTTTTGGAAAAGTCATATAGCTGCCCAATATGGAGAGCACAGAGGCACAAATTTCTGCAGCAGGGTAATCTGAGCCTGTTAAATACAGACTTCAGTCGGCTATTCTTCTAGAAAAGGTAAAAGAAGGGGGGGGACTCTTCAGCATATAAAAATAGTTGTGTATTTTCTTGTTATCCTGAGGTTATCCTGTCATCTCTCCATCAGCTTCTTTCTTTGAAAAACCATTTCTGATATTCTGAATTGGTGCAGGGTCGTAATAAAGGTGCTGGGCTGCCATTGTAAGCGTTGGCTTCAGCTTGTAGGCACTTCTGGGTTTGCATGTGAATTAAACTACCATCCTAAAAAAAGGTTTCAGAATTACAATTCATAGTACTCAAATTCAAAAAGTTATACTAGAAAGCCCAATTGAAAACATAGGTAAAAATACATTTTGTTTTCATTCTTTATTAGTTTAAGAGGTCCTATTAGAAGGAGAAAGAAGGGCAAAATACTATATTCTGAAGCTCATCTGGCTACTGCTGTCATGCTTAGAAAATTTCTCTGTGTCCGCAAATGGCAATAAAGGCACCATTAAGTGAATGGGGGCTCTCAAATGGACTTCTCAGGTGCAGAGCCCACAGCATTGGCCGCTTCTGGTCAGTTGTACAGATGAATAAGAAAGGACTAGAAGAGTTCTGGCAACACTGTTTCATCTACATTCACCATTAGGCTTAGAATCCAGGTATAAACACTTCCATAAAGCCTGTGCAGTGAAAGGTGGGCTAGAAAGCCGATTAAATGCAAAATCCCAATGTGTGGAAGCAGTCTGTAAGGTACAGGAGCAAAACTGGGTCAGATACCAGACAGTGAGAGATCTGAAAACCTCTAATATGAGATGACGTTTAAAAATTTCAGACCATTTCCATCACTTAGTCTGGGGACATTTCAGACTCACTTCAGAGCAAGGAAAACAAGTTACAGGCAATGACTTGGATCTGCACAGAATAACTGGGCCAAGGCCTCAGGTAAGAACGTGCCTTCCCACCCATATCGTAAGGTCTGAAGCCCAGCACCCTCCAAACTAGGCGGAGCCAACTGGAACAGTGTTGACTGGGTGATCTGGGTGCAGCATCAGAACCTATACAGGCCGTGGGCAAGAGGACAGCAGCAGGTTCGGCTAGATCTCAGTGTCCGTAGAGCGCCGGGGTGGGGAGACACAGGGACAGACTGTGGAGCTTCCAGCACTTTCACTTGCACGCCCTACAAAACCAACCGTCTTCTGACCAAGGAATTTCCTTGTTCCAGTTTTAGTGCACGTGGGACAAGAAGGCGGGAAAAGATCGAGGGGTTGTGCTGAGCACTGAGCGTTACAATCAGAGAAGCAGCAAGTCCACGGGGGTACCATTCTGAACAGCCGCTCGTTCTGAAGCCTTGGCACGTGCTCACAGGACACGGAGCTGCCGCACACTGACTCAGGGTCCCTCAAGGTCAGTCCTGCCCACTCAGGCTGGCAGCAGCTCTCCAAGGTCTTGGGCTGAGGTCTGTCACATCTCCTCCTACCTAGTCCTTTTAAGTGGAGATGCCGCTGGGGATTGGACCTGAGACCTCCTGCATGCCGAGCAGGTCCTCTACCGCTAAGCTATGGCCTATCCCAAAATTTAGATCTCCAGGAATTGAATGCATAAAGCTGCTTTAAACTGAATCATACTGTTCATCTGTTGTGTACATGCGGTCGCCTTTCCATGCGGCCAGGTGGACTAGCCTCGCTTCGCATCCCTAGACAATAGAAGGAGAGGATCCTAGAACCAGCCTATCGGGTCACCTCAAGGGATCCTATGGCTGCAGTAACGTTGTATATAACCCTATCATGGGTGTGTATGTGTGTGTGTGTGTGTTGGGTGTGGTTTGTACTTGTATTTAAAGCGGCCTCTGGCCGGCTACTGTATCTCAAGTTTTCCTAATTCCAAAGTAAAGTATGAGCTGAAATCACTACGCTATGCTTCAGTCTCAGTACTCTATACTGGTGACGAAGGTGGGATCCCGATGAGTGAGCCTGACTCTGACTCCGCAGCCAAGAGCAACGCACTGCGCACCGATCTCCAGAACTCTGCGCCCCACACCGCTCCAGCTCCTAGAGTCATGGCTGCTGCTCCAGGACAAATATCCCCTGACGATCCAGCGCATCTCGAATGCTGGAAAGCCTGAGTTGAACAGCTGAAACACTTTTTCAAGATACAGAAAACAGAAGATGCTGATTTGAAGAAATCTTGGCTGCTAAGCACATGCGGGGTCACCACGATCTGCTTGGTCCAGGGCCTTATCACCCCGAAAACCTTGGAAGCAGCCACCAACGATGAGCTGGTAAAAGCCCTGACTGACCATTCCACGCCGAAGCCCTCCAAAATGGTGATGCGGATGGACTTCATAGCGCGCACCCAGAGGTCTGGAGAATCGGCTGCCAATTTCCTAGCTGGCATCTGTTAGCTAGCAACTGATTGTGAGTTCCTGGCCATCGAAGACACCCTCCTCAACCAGTTTGTTTGGGAGGTCCGGGAACCAAAACTGAGAAGGAAGCTCATTGGCCTGGAGGACCCCAAGATCGACAAGGCACTCCAAGCAGCTACTGCTTTTGAGAAATCCCAACGGGATCACCAAGCCCCCACCGCACACCAGGCCATCAACGCCCAAGACTCCGACGTCTCAGACAACGAAGAAGCTCCCCAGGAATGACGTCTGGGACGGCTTGACACGCGCAAGTCAACCCCTCCAGTCATCTGGCCCTCGGCTCAAGCGCCTGCCAAGTCCAGCGGTCCAACGCCCTATGCAAGCTGCAGGGAAGACCATGAGCACTGATCTTGTCAGTTCCACAACACCATCTGCCAGACCTGTGGTAAAGCCTGCCATCTCACACGTGTCTACCACTCCTGGGGGACAGAGGTCGACCACACACCAGGAAGCAACAGATCTTCACTACCACCAACATCAGGTACTGAATTTGCCCCCTGACACCAACAAAATGCATGTAACCGTGATGATAGAGGGCCCCCCCTGTAAAATGGAATCGGACACTGGGTCTTGGTTCTCTATCATTTCAGCAGAGACCCTGCAGAGGCTCTGCCCGAGGGGGGACTCCTCCTGAAGAAACCGCTGGGCTTGTCTCTACGGGACTTCCAAAAAAACCAGGTGGCCATCAGGGGTTGGGGCAAATTCAGGGTCCAATACTAGGACTTCAAGGGGGAGTTGGATCTGCTGGTGGTGGAAGGGTGGCTCATGAGCCTAATGGGACTTTCTTGGTTTGGGCCCCTGGGGTTTGGGGTCATGGGGGTCAACCAGGTGTGGCTGCAGGACTTTAACACAGTCTGCAATTAATTTCTGGGGGTCTTCAATGGCACGCTCGGCCACTACACCAGTCCCCCAGTCACGCTTGATTTAAACCCCAACGTAAGGCCCATCAGGATGAAAGCAAGGCAACCCCTGTTTGCGCTGCAGCCCAAGACAGAGGCAGAATTAGATCGCCTGGTAGCCCAGGGGGTGCTAGAGCCTGTTCCGCATGCCCGATGGGAAACACCCATAGTCACCCCAGTTAAGCCAAATGGTGACGTCTGGATTTGCGTGGACTATAAATGCACACTGAATAAAGCGCTGCAGGACCATGCCTACCCGGTGCCGGTCATCAGCCATGTGCTGGCCTCACTAGCGGGCACCCGAGTCTTTGGAAAACTGGACCTGGCACAAGCATATCAGCAGCTACCACCGCTGAGGCCCAGACCATAGTCACCCACTGGAGTACTTTCCGAGTTTGCAGGCTACAATTTGGGGTGAGTGTGGCTCCAGGGATTTTCCAAAACCTGATGGACTGTCTCCTCAAAGGCATCCCCAGAGTCCAACTGTTTTTCAATGATGTTTTAATTGCAGCACCCGACTCCACGACCTTCGCGACACGGCTCCGGACGGTACTCCAGTGCTTCAGCGAGGCAGGACTGAAGGTGAAATGTGAAAAGTGTCTCCTTGGGGTGCCGTGGGTGGAGTTTCTGGGGTTTGCAGTTGACGCTCAGGGCATCCACCCCACACAGGACAAGGTCCGTGCCATCATGAATGCCCCTGCTCCCTCCTCCAAAGTCGAACTGCAGACCTTCCTGAGGCTTTTAAATCTCTATCATTCCTTCCTGCCCCACAAAGCTGCGGTCATGGAACCCCTCCACCGGCTCCTGGACAAGTCTGCTCTGTGGTCCTGGGGTCCCAAGCATGCTGCCGCTTTCCAGGCTGTAAAGGAACTGTTGTCCTCTAATGAGGTCCTCACCCATTTTGACGAGAACTTCCCAGTGGTTCTGGCTTGCAATGCTTCCCAGTATGGGGTGGGGGCGGTCTTGGGGCACAAATTGGCCAACAGCCGTGAGGTACCAATCGCATACTATTCCCACACCCTCTCAGCAGCCGAGCGCAACTATGCGCAAATTGACAAAGAGGCCTCGGCAATTGTGGCTGGTGTAAAAAAATTCCACGACTACCTGTACGACTACCAGAGTTTAGAAGAAGAAGAAGAGGAGATTGGATTTATCCCCCGCCCTTCACTGCCCAAAGGCGTCTCAGAGCGGCTTACAAACTCCTTTCCCTTCCCCTATCCACAACAGACACCCTGTGAGCAGTGTTCCCGCTAAGCTGAGTTAGTGTGAGCTAGCTCACAGTTTTTTAGCCTCTGGCTCATAAATTTTTGTCTCAGCTCAGGAAGGACGGGTCCAGAGCAAACTGATTTATGCTGTCGCCAAATGGCTTGCTCACAACTTTAATGCCAGCGGCTCACTAAGTAGAATTTTTGCTCACAAGACTCCACAGCTTAGAAGGAACATTGCCTGTGAGGTAGGTGGGGCTGAGAGAACTCTAACACAAACTGTCCTTGAGAGAACAGCTGTGCCAGAACTTGTGACTGACCCAAGGTCACATCAGCAGGTGCAAGTGGAGGAGTGGGGAATCAAACCCGGTTCTCCCAGATTAGAGTCCGCACACTTAACCACAACACCAAGCTGGCTCTCTTTACAGCTCTGTTTACAGCATTCTCTTCTCGGAGGGATGAACTGTCTTCACACAAGGGGTGCTTGCTCTAGGGCAGCAGGGTAGTGATGCCCGCAGCTCTGAGAAATAGAGTAATCACAGCTCTGCATGAAAATCACCCGGGGATTGTAAGGATGAAAGGCCTGGCCTGGAGTTATGTGTGGTGGCCGGGTCTCAATAGTGAAACTGAAGACATGGTGAAGCGGTGCCAGAACTGTCAGGAGTCACGCCTGGAGCCACTGAAGGAGCCGGTGCGACGATGGGAGTCTTCGCACAAACCATGGGCTAGGCTCCACTTGGACTTTGCGGGGCCCTTCCAAGGACAAATATTCTTTATCTTGGTTGACGCATACACAAAGTGGTTGGAGGTGGTCCCAGTGCCCTCCACGCCGTCTCACTCAGCCATCTGCACAATGTGGCGGATCTTTTGTACTCACGGGATACCAGACTTCCTAGTGATGGACAATGGCACGGCCTTCACCTCCATGGAGTTCCAGGAGTTCGTGCAGTATTATGGGATCAGACACATCCGCTCGGCTCCTTTTCACCCCCCACCAACGGCCAAATTGAGCGCATGGTCTGAATGACGAAAGACTCCCTGCATGGCATGGACCAAGGGGACTGGGACTATAAGCTGGCAGCCTTCCTATTCAGCCAGTGAATGACACCCCATTCCACCATGGGCCACTGCCCAGCAGAGCTACTCATGGGAAGGTGCCCAACCACCCAGCCAGACCGCCTCCATCCAGATAGGGCCCAGGAGCACAGCGTGGCCACAGAGGATCAGGAAGCTTCCCAAGGGTTCATTCTGGGTGACCCAGTATATGCCCAGAACTATGCCCAAGGCCCCGCATGGGTCCCAGCCAAGGTCATCCGGGTGACGGACCCACGTTCATATGAGGTGTCCAGCGAGGACAGCCAGCGGCTGTGACAACATATAGACCAGCTGCGCCGCCACATCGTCCCAGCTGCTCTAGAGATACCAGAAGGGAGCGAAGCCAACTATCAGAGACCGGAGGAGCCGGCAGTATCTGCTCAACCCCAGCAACGGGAGGGGGCAGGGGCAGCAACCCAGAGCTGGCCCATGGCCCGGATCCAGGCAGCACATCTGCCCTGGCAGCAACACCGGCACCTTCCCCAGAGATCACAGGAGCAACACAGGACAGCACTGCCCAGGCCCCCAAAGTACGCCGCTCAATGTGAGAACGACGGAGTCCCACATACCTCAAAGTCTATGTTTGCTAGGGGGGATCTGAACCATGGAGGGAGGGCTGTTGTGTACTAATGGCGACCGCACACATGGTCACCTTTCCACGTGGCCAGGTGGACTCGCCTCGCTTCGCATCCCTAGACAATAGAAGGAGAGGATCCTAGAACCAGCCTATCGGCTCACTTGGATCCTCAAGGGATCCTATGGCTGCAGTAACGTTGTATATAATCCTATTACGGGTGTGTGTGTGTGTGTTGGGTGTGGTTTGTACTTGTATTTAAAGTGGCCTCTGGCCGGCTACTGTATCTCAAGTTTTCCTAATTCCGAAGTTAAGTATGAGCTGAAATCACTACGCTATGCTTCAGTCTCAGTACCTGGAGCTGCTGCACACTGAATCAGACCCCTCAGGGTCCCTCAAGGTCAGTCCTGCCCACTCAGGCTGGCAGCAGCTCTCCAAGGTCTTGGGCTGAGGTCTGTCACATCACCTCCTACCTAGTCCTTTTAAGTGGAGATGCCGCTGGGGATTGGACCTGAGACCTCCTGCACGCTGAGCAGATCCTCTACCACTAAGCTATGGCCTATCCCAAAATTTAGATCTCCAGGAACTACACATAAAGCTGGCTTAGACTGAATCATACTTTCAGTCCATCAAGGTCAGCGCTGTCTACTCAGACTGGCAGTCGGCTCTCCAGGACCTCAAGACAGAGAAGGTCTTTCCCATCACCTGCCTGGACACTTTAGCTAGAAGTAGCTCTGTCACTGAGCCCCGGCCCCATCCTCTTAGACCCTGAGATCTACACCATTCATTCTTCCTGCCAAGAGCTGCCAACAGTGAGCACAAAAAGACTGAACAGTATCGATACCTCTCGGAGAACAAATTTCTGGTTTTCAGGAATGTTCTGGATATTGTTTTCACACAGGTACATTCTCAAATAATCGGTTTCTGGATCAACAGCTGCGCAGGCTTCAGGATGCCGGGTATTGTAACGGATTTCATGGTGGGATGTGTACTCAAAAAACTGTCAACCCAAAAAAAGAAAACACAAACACAATGAGGGGAAAAAACACCAGTCAACAACAACTATTTACACTAAGAGCATTTTAGAGGACAAACATTATTAAAACTCTTCTTAACAAGCTTTTGATCTTTCACGGCCATGAATCAAGAGCTGTCCAGCATCAACAACTGGGAGGAGAGTTCTGCAAAAAGGTAACTTTCCACCAGAACCTTCTTACAGCTTGTAATGGCCAAGTAGGAAGAGAATGAAAAGGAATAACATGAATCTCTCAGAGGGGGGGAAACCAAGCATGTGAAGCTGTTTGTTTAGAGGTGACACAACAGCACAGAACAGAAGAGATGTAACAAGACAACAAAGATTATACCAAGGTGGGTGGCGAGACAACTGAACAAGGCAGAGGACCAGTCAGGGCAAGCAGTCACAGATATTTGGGAGCCGTGGAACATAAGAGGCAGAAGCAGGACGCTGTGAGAACTGGGAGTGTTAGGAAGCTGTGGATTAGGGTCACGACTAGTGGGAACACAGGAAAACAAAGGCACGGACGGTGAAACTGTCTCCCTAGAGCTTTGAGCCTCAAAGTGATGCATGGGAATGAGCACAGGAGAAACTTTTCCCTCGGCTGAATTCAGGAAGAATCTAGACCAGGGGAGGCAAGGAATGGCAACACGCAAGACCGTTCTGCTCAGGGCAGCTGTTCCCTTGGCTCCACGTCACAAGCACCAGCAGCAGCAGAGTCAAGCCCCCCCTGCTTTTCTGTTGTTAAAAAAGTGCCGGTGTTCATGTATGGTAGCGGGAGGGGGGACTGGTGGGAATTGGCACAACCTCATACATTTGTGCCAATCCCCACCAATCCCCCCCAATCCCACCGGGCTGACCCTGAGGGTCCATCCTCTCTTCCTCTGATGGAGTCAGGTCACGTACGAGACTCAGAACTTGGAAGAGCCCTGAAGAAAAAGTGCCGGCCCTGCCTCCCAGTGATGACCGTCACAAACAAGCCCTGATCAAGCCAAACTGGGCCAGATCACAACCCCTGGACCTGGAGTAGTGATGTCATCAGCCGGAGATCCTTCTGGCCCTGCCCCTCACTATGTCCCAGCAGCCCCACCCGCGTGCTGGGTGCTGTACTGAGCAGGGGGCGGCACTGAGGCAGGAGTGCGGCTACCAAAGGCATGCGCAGGGCAGGCTATCCCTGCCGCTGCCTCTTTAACCAACACAGCCTCTTCCACTTCTCCCATTTTGTTTGCTGGTACACCAACATCTTCGTAGGTAGACGTTATGCATTTAATTTGGCATCTGGGCCCCACAAGTTGCCTACCTCATTCTAGACCACCTCTCTGAACTGATTTGTGCCTGCAAACTACTTTCCTCCTTCACTCAGCTCTAAGAAGCCACTGGTCTCAGACAGCGCTCTGATGGAAGACCAGGTATGGCGTGAGAGATCCAGCACTCATTTCTGCACTCCACTGGATTATAAAGTAGGAAAGACCATGGAATCACGATGCAAAACACACACACATACACACACAACCTCCCTCCCTTTGGTTGCAGTGAAAATGAAATTTTACCTGATTTTGTCCCATGCCATGACAAGGGTATAGTATGACTCTGTGTCCTGTTATTTCATGTTCATTAGGAGGGTTGTAATCAAAGCAATAATTTACCATCCCTCTGTTTTTCAGCTAAAAGACAACAAAGTGCAATTAAAGGACACCAGTCCACTTTCAACTATCAGTTTAGCAGCAAATAATTCAGTCAGCACAAGGCATGGAATACTTTTTTAAAAAAGCAAGCATCCTGAAACAATGAAAAAACACATTGGTTAATGGAAAGGAAAGCTTACCCAATTTTGCTTCATGCCATGAAATGATAATGAGATATAAACGATATAGTATGAGTGTACCCTGTCATTCCACGCCCAGCGGGAGGACCATCCTGCTCTTCTCTGTGCTGTGTACATGTTTGGTAATCCTTACATCAGCACTGTAACGTATTTGGCATTCTTATCCCCTGCGCTACAGACGGAAGCCTGATGCGGAAGGATGGGGGTCTGTGGTCTGCCCCAGGGCTTCCTACAGCATGATGGGGGCTGATGTGAGGTTTGGGCGGGGCCATCGGTCTCGCTCCCAGGTGCTGCAGCATTACTAGACAAAACTGTGCTATCCTCAGAACATTCCACTCATTTCATTTATAGCCCACTCTTGCCATAAAAGCAAAAGGCAAATTATCCCTGTTCTTCAAGAAGTCACCATGAAGCCTTCCTCAAACCATAGATATATTCACCCAGTTCTTACATGCTGCTTCTGGCATGGAGCATACCCCTTGAATTGTGCCACACCTAGACACGACCAACTCTGCCCATAATTAATTCACACCACACCTTTCTCCCCACCCTTCTCCCTGAAGCAGCTCACTACACTCTCGTCTCCATTTTATCCTCACAACAAGCCCTGTAAGGCAGTAGGTGTGGCTGACCCATGCAAAGACTGTGGAGAACAGTATCCTCTGGAGTCCCCATCTCCCCCTAGATCACACACACACACAGAGAGAGCCAATCCAGGGCCAACGTACTATGCCATGAGCGAAGCAGCAATGGCTTTAGTCTAATAACTACCCAATTGCACTTTCTTTCAGTATGACAATAGCTTGCATCTGCTTTCTGCCTTAATTACCACTCTCAGAGGGGGAGGGGGCTGGAACTTCGGCTGTCCCTTGAAGCATCGTTTTACTCACCATTCCAAAGAAGCCAGGCCTGTCCTCTGGCACATGAAGTTCTGGATAAATATTCTCCAAGTACCACTTGAAATCCTTGCATTTCAGCTTCTGCCGGAGCACTCTTCTTTCTGTCACATCCCCATAGGGCTCCTAAAAATGAAACCCAGAATAAAACTACAGAACAAGGAAAACAAAATTTTAAAATGCAGGTATGAAACCCCCTTCATCTACCCTCCCTCAGAAGCAAGATTTTCCCTCTGTTCTTCTCTCCCTTCACTGACTGAGCCACCCTAGTAATGTGTTTTCTTCTTGCTGAAGAACTCTGGCTGTCCCACCCTGTCACAGTGTGATATTTTTGGCTCAGCCCAGGAACCCGAGGGAAGGATTATGGACAAACACAAGTGGGAACCTGCAAGGACTTGCGGGAGGCATCTCACTTCCCCCTCCCCTACTATTTGCAGGGTAGTTAATATGATCAAATCAAGCCCATTAATTTAGACCTATAGTTAACTGGAAGAAACAAACAGTCAATTAGCAATCAATATACCCCATGAAGTGGGGGCTTCCGGTCGGAGTAAAATGGCGAATTGACACACTTTGCGAGTTGTGCAGAGTGTACTGCGGCATCTGATGACAGTCTGGGCTTTATCTGGCCCAGCGCAGCACTCTCCAGGCGGGGGAGTGGCAAGCAAGCAGCGAAGCCTGAGGGGGAGTTGAGATCGGTGTGGATAAGCTTCGGAGGAAGCTTGTTTACACTTTGATCTCCTTCCGTGAAGAGGGCAGTTGCAAATCAACTCTACAGATGCCAGCTGGGCTGAGAATTCAGCATAAATTCGCCATCTACCGATCTCTTTATCATCAAGATTAACATCGTTTACAGAAGAAGCACCGCGAAACCCCGAGATTACAAGCAAGGTAACAAACGAATAAGCGCTTACCGGTTTAAAGAAGAATGTGAAATTGAAACGTACGGATAAGCGTTGAAACCTTTAAGGAACTATTCCGCTTGAATTAAAAGTAAAACGAAAGCTTTCCTTTAGAGAAAAAGGCTGAAAAGTGACTTTGTTTTGCATTCCTGTGGTCAGTCAAGTCTAAACTTTACGTAGCAGAAACGAAACTAACTGTGACTCTATGATACAGGAAGTGGGCTAGAGTGGAGGTTTTAGAGGCTGTTGTGCTGGAAACGGACGGACATTTTATTGTGTGACACCACCCTTACCGGAAGTTGGATTACAGAGACGGACAGATGAACAGGAAGTTTGGAAGGAGCCTACTCTAGCCAGAAAATCATAGAGAAATTGCGCCCGACATTTTGGGGAGGACTAAATTTTAAAAAGTTATTTTCAAGCCGAAAAAGCGTTTAAACAAGTTTTAAAGGTGGCGATTTGGCTTGAAGACTGCTAATATAAAGACTGACTAGCATTGAAGTTGTCTCCAAGACGGATTTGAGGTCAAGACCCAGAGCTGCTTCATCACCTAGCCCAAGAATGACTGCAAAGGAAAAAAAGAGTGGCAAGCAGCTATGGAAGCGATGGAAAAACGGATGACCGAAGTGGTGCAGAATTTTGGAAAACAAATAGAATCACAGCTGCAACAACAACTGCAACAACAGCTGCAAATTCAATTGGAGCAAATAGAACAAGTGCAAGTCCAAGTACAGAAAAAAAATATGGAAGAACTGAAAGAACTGGTACTTACAGAAGTGTCAGGGATAAAAAAAGATACAGAAGAACTCAAAAAGGAAGTCAAAAGTCTGGTGACAAAATCTGAAGATATGGAACAAAAGGTTAAAAAAACCCTGTCAGAAAATACAAGGCTGGAGACCATGATGGAATATAGGGCTACTCAGAATCATCTGAGATTGAGAGGGATAGAAGAGGAGGAAGATCAGGATTTACGGGCTCTAGTAATTAAGACATTGACAACTTATGTAGGGGAAGATGAGGGAGATTTGGATGCAGACTTTGACTTGATTTATAGAGTGAATTCAGCTTATGCCAAAAGAAAGCAATTACCCAGAGATGTGATTGTTCAATTCGTGACAACAAAGATGAAGGAAGACGTTTTCAAGAAACAATTTACACAACCGTTGGAAATTAATGGAAAGAAAATAATAATTCTGAGAGAAATTCCGAGATCGATTCTACAAGACAGAAAGAAATTCAAGAAATTGACAGACAGACTAAAAGAAATGAACATTAGGTTCAGATGGGAGATTCCATATGGACTTACATTTATGTACAACTCGGTGAGATCTACTCTTAAATCTGAAGGAGATTTATACAGATTTAAAGAGAGCAATCTGGATGATTTTAAAGATATTTAACTCAACACCATTATGGATTACAAATTTTTATCTTGGAACGTAAATGGACTAAATTCACCAAGTAAAAGAAGATTAGTGAATCATTGGCTGGAGAAACAAAAATGTAACATAATTTGTTTACAAGAAACACATATTAGAAAACAAGACAACAAATATTTGACTAATAAAAAATTGGGAGAAGAATTTCATTCCTCAGCAATTAATAAGAAAAAAGGAACAGTGATTTATATTTCAAAAGAATTGGATCCTAAACAAATTTTCTCAGATAAAGAAGGAAGGTATGTTGGCGTGGAAATATGGATGAACAGAAAAAAGACATTGCTTGTAAATATATATGCACCCAATGGTGCAAAAGAGACTTTCTTTAATGATTTGACCAAAGAGTTGGAGTGTTTAAATTATGACCAAATTGTTCTTGCTGGAGACTTTAATGGTACAGTGAACAACACATTGGATAGAAAATCCAAAGCAAGTGGAGAGACAGTTGGAAAGTTACCAAAAAATTTCTTTCAATTGATGAAGCAAGAGAAACTGGAAGACGTTTGGAGGAAGTGGAATCCTAAGACTAAGGACTACACGTTTTATTCGAATAGACACAACTCCTTTTCTCGAATTGACATGATTTGGATGTCAGAGGAGATGGCGCAAAAAACTTATAAAATACAAATTTTGCCGAAAACTAACTCTGATCATAATTCCCTACTTTGGATATCTAAAGCAAAACCTAAACAGTTATATTGGAGAATTAATGAAGATTTATTGGATCAAAAACAAATTAATGAAATCTTAAAAAGGAAACGAAAAGTTTTTTTGAACTGAATTTGAATAAAGGCACGGATATACAAGTTGTATGGGATGCGTACAAAGCGGTAATGAGAGGTATGCTTATCTCTCTGAACTCCAAGGACAAAAAGCAAAAGATCCAACAACAGAAAGACCTTCATGAAAAAATTCGACAAAAAGAAAAGGAATTAAAGAAAAGACCAGGGAAGAAGAAGATTATTAAAGAGATCCACTTTCTGCAAGATCAGCTGAATGTTTTATTAACAGAGAATTATATTGGAATTTGAAGAAATTACAGCAAAAAGCATTTGAGGGTGCAAATAAACCAGGAAAGTTTTTAGCATGGCAACTGAAAAATAGAAAAGAAAGGAATTTTATATCTAAGATTACTGAAGATGGAAAGGATGTTATGAGCTTGAATGGTATAAAAAGAGCTTTCTTTAAATATTACGCCAAATTATTCAAAAAGAAAGGAATTGATCAACAGAGAATTAAGAATTATTTGGAGACTATTGAAGTTCCAGAGCTGGGAAAACAAATTAAGGAATCATTAAATGGTTTAGTAACGAAAGAAGAAGTGACAATGGCGATAGAAGATGCAAAGTTGGGCAAAGCTCCAGGACCAGATGGCTTTACAGCAAAGTTTTATAAGAAATTTAAAGAGGAGCTAACCCCTATTTTAGTACTTCTGTCAAATGAGATAAGAAAGACCAAACGGATCCCAGATTCATGGAAAGAAGCAAATATCTCATTGATACCTAAAGACGGTTTGGATTTGACTCAAGTAAAGAATTATAGGCCAATATCGCTATTAAATAACGATTACAAATTATTTGCAAAAATAATTTCGGAGAGACTGAAAAAATATTTGAAAGATACAATAGCGGAAGAACAAGCTGGTTTTTTACCAAACAGACAAATCAGAGACAATTTAAGAGTGGTGATAGATGCAATTGAATACTATGACAAGCATCCTGAAAAAGAAGTTGGATTCCTCTTCTTAGATGCGGAAAAAGCTTTTGACAATTTAAATTGGGAGTTCATGCTGCAAGTTATTGAAAAAATGGACATTGGACAGTCCTTTTTAAACATGATTGTGGCAATATATTCAGAACAAAAAGCGGCTTTGAATATAAATAAAGAAAAGACGGACTTCTTCCAAGTCCAAAAGGGAACACGTCAAGGCTGCCCGTTATCCCCGTTGTTGTTTATTTGGATATTGGAAATATTATTGACAGCGATAAGAAAAGATAACAGTATTGAAGGACTTACAGTGAAAGGTTTTGTCTATAAATACAGGGCATTTGCAGATGATGTAATGTTTATGATCCAAGACCCAATTGAGAAAATACCACAACTGATGGAAAAAATTGAAGAATTTGGTTCAGTTGCGGGATTTTATGTTAATAAAAGTAAAACCAAAGTGATGTGCAAAAATATGACGAAACAAAGACAAACAGAACTTCAAGAGAAAATTCAATGTGAAGTAGTTACAAAGACTAAATATCTTGGAATTGAATTAACCATGAAAAATATTGATTTGTTTAAAAACAATTATGAAAAGGTGTGGCACAAGATTCAGCAAGATAT
Organism: Gekko gecko; assembly: GCA_029375565.1. Taxonomy (NCBI): domain Eukaryota; kingdom Metazoa; phylum Chordata; class Lepidosauria; order Squamata; family Gekkonidae; genus Gekko; species Gekko gecko. The sequence goes on along the minus strand of JAPDNY010000014.1, from coordinate 67,033,445 downwards.
GAAGAAATGGGACACTTTGAATTTATCATTGATGGGAAGAATCGCGACTGTAAAAATGAATATCTTGCCGCGTTTGATGTTTCTATTTCAGACTATTCCAATACTAAAACAAAGGAAAGTACTGGATTCGTGGCAGAAAGAATTATCCAAATTCGTATGGGCAGGAAGAAAGCCAAGGATTAAAATGAAAATTTTATGTGACGCAAGAGAGAGAGGAGGCCTACAACTACCAAATCTAAGACTGTATTATGATGCCGTCTGTTTAACATGGTTGGAACAGTGGATTAATCTGGAGAACAAGAAGTTATTGGCCCTGGAAGGGCATGATAACGAATTCGGATGGCATGCATATTTATGGTATGGAAAAGTAAAAATGCATAAATTTTTTAAACACCACTTTGTAAGACAATCACTGTTCGAGACATGGATGAGATACAGAAAATTCTTCTCAGAAGAAAGACCACTTTGGATTGTACCGGCTGAAGTGATTAATCCATATTCAAGAAATCAAGGGCTAGATTGGCTACCTTATAAAAATCTTTTAAAATCTGAAGGGAAAAATTTTGTGTTAAAAGACAGATTTGATGTTGAATTTGAATATGATTGGTTGAAGTATAGACAGATTTATGATTTATTTAAGACCGATAAAAGAGAATATGGTTTTAGAGAAAAGAATACTGAAATTGAAACTGTATGGCTTGAGAAAGGAAAAAAAATGATTTCTAAACTGTATAAGGTTTTATTGAAATGGTATACTGAGGATGAAGTTGTAAAAGAGCAAATGATAAAATGGGCTGTAAATGTTAATACAGAGATATTAATGACATCTTGGGAATATTTGTGGAAAAAGTCAATGAAAATCTCAACTTGTGTAAATGTTAAAGAGAATTGTTATAAAATGATGTACAGATGGTATATGACGCCCAAAAAAATTGCTATCATAAATGAAAGTATGTCTAATAAATGTTGGAAATGTAAGAAACATGAAGGGTCTTTTTACCATATGTGGTGGACATGTGATAAAGCAGTAAAGTATTGGACAGAGATCCACAATGAGATACAAAAAATTTTGAATTGTACTTTTAAGAAAGACCCACAGATGTTATTGTTAGGTCTTAAAATGGAAGAAATAAATGTAGCCAAGAGAACACTATTATGGTACTTGACTACAGCAGCAAGACTGACTTTTGCTCAATGTTGGAAACAAGATAAAGTACCTGAAACATGGGAATGGATTAAAAAACGTTGTTTTTGGCGGAAATGGACAAGTTAACAAGAAAGTTAAACAACGAAGAAGATGAAACTTTTTTTAAAGATTGGAAAGACTTTCAAAAATATTTGTTGAAAAATTGGGACATTAAAAGTGGTTTGATTTGCTTTGACAGTTATTAAGAAGAAACGGAAAGAGAATTAGACTTTTGTATTGTTACCGTTAGTAAGAGAAAATAAGTTTAGAAGTAATTGTAATGGAATAAGAGAGATATTAATGGGGTTGGAGCAGTGCTGGAAGCCTGATGTGGGGGGGAGAAAGGGAAAAAAGAAAAATGGGTATGTATTGGTATGTTTAAATTGTATGAACTTGTGATATATCCAATAATAAATTGTATTTACGAAAAAAAAATAAAAACTGAAGCTTCCCTTCAAAAGTCTGAGTGACGGCTCTTTCCTTTTCCTTTTAGGATGCAGCTCTTTTTGTCACGGCTTCTTCAATCTAATTGCTTGTGGGGGGGGGGGAGATCTCACTCGTCACAGATTTTATTTTTAATTCTTTATTTTTAAGATGGGTTGCTAAAAGGTAGGATGCCAGTGACCTGATGATATATGGGGCCTTATAGAAGAAAAAAAAGGCTCTGATTAATATTTGTGAGCTCAATTTTCCCAAGTATCATGGTAATCCATCTCTGGCTTTCCTTGCTGAAATCGGGAAATTCAATAACTAGATGAGCCAAGGTACCTATCTTCCCCATATTGCAGAAACACCAGCGTTCTGAAAAGGGAACTCCCCAAAAGCAACCTTCATTTCTGGGGTTAATACAGCATTCAATCCAGCAGCCAAAAAAATAAAAATAAATCTCGATATTGGGGAACCGTCATGGACTTCAAATATCCTGGTAAGGTTGCTGGAGGTTCAAGTCCATTGTAGGCAAGGGAACATCCCCTTCTTGCTCGCTGATCTCTGCTTCTGAAATCTAGATCAATAGCTTTTTGACCCTTTGGAATGCAGTTTTCTCGGTTCTCATCAAGAGTAGTAAAGCTGGAGTAAAGCCTAGTTGTTCCAGTCTCTGATCAACCATTCTCTTCCATTTACTCTGAAAGGGATGTTCTCCTAGTCTAAAAAGGAGTTTAGATCTATTGTTTAAAAGAATCTTGATCCTGAATCTAAATATGTCCAGCCAAGCTACTGATTCTAATAAAGGAACTGCAAATTCTTGGCAAATAGCTATATTGGATACACACTTTCGTAACCCAGTTATTTTTCCTAGGAATTTTAATAAGAAGGAATCAATCGTTTCAGATATACCTTCTACCCACACTCCAGCACCATCGTTCGAGTAATTTTACCCCCAAAAGTCCTTATAGTTGTCCTCCTTCTAAGTGAAAAAAACATGACAAGGCATTTAAATATGATGTTATCTTATACAAGATAGTTTGGAACTGATTTTTCTAAGATAAATCTTGGGAGAATATCATTCTTAAATATCTAAATGTTATTACTTATTCAATGTTAGTATTTACCATCCTCCAGTTTTGATTCCTCAGCATTCATAGCTAAACCTTCATCAGCACAGTAGAAGCTAAAACTAGCCAACATGTGTTTCAACCCTATTGGTGTGTGAGGTAATAATGCAGTGTCATCAGCATAAATTAGAACTGAAAGATCTTGATCATTAAGGTTAGGTGCATGGTTAGTAGGTACTGAAACTGGTTTGACGATATCATTGTTATATAGATTAAATAAGTAAGAGGATAAAGGAGAAACTTGTTGAACACCTTTAAAGGTTGGGATAGAATCTGTAGTCTGGCCCTCAGGGCTACATCTGGTTTTAACATCTGTGCCTTGATATAATCTAGTCAAATAGCCACAGCAAGCATCTGCTGATTGTGGTTTCATTTAGCTTCTGCCATAGTCTGGTTCTAGGTAAAGGTAAAGGCTTCCCTTGCTCGAAAGCTAGTTGAATCCAACTCTAGGGGGCGGTGCTCCATCTCCATTTCCAAGCCGAAGAGCCAGCAGTGTCTGAAGACATTTCTGTGGTCACATGGCTGGCATGACTAAATGCTGAGGCACACAGGATACTGTTACCGTCCCACCAAAGCAGTACCTATTTATCTACTTGCAATTTCTTGCTTTCGAACTGCTAGGTTGGCAGGAGCTGGGGCCAGAGACAGGAGCTCACTCGTCATGCAGCACTCTTGGGTCTCGAACTGCTGAACTACAAACCTTCCAGTCTGCAGCTCAGCATCTTAACCTCTGAGCTACCATGACTCTAGAGATGCTATCAAATACTGACTGTAAGTCCATGAAGGCTACATACAGATGATTATTTACTGAAAAAGTATACTTTTCAATCAAATGACCGAAAACCAGGCAGTGATCAACCGGGTAGATCAACAGTGTTGTTTATAATATGCCAGAACTGTCTACTGTTTCTATTGTGGGCAGCATATATCAGAGCTCTCTATTTTTTCATCTGTTGCCCTTTTCTCATTGATTACCAGTTGTTTCCAGCTGTCCTTAACCATCTTAGGTCTGGTTAAGGTATATTCTGATACTCTCAATCTAAACTCCTTATGATAAACTCTCACTTTTCTCAGGAAGATCTGGCATTCATAATCAAACCAGTCATTCTGCTTGTTTTAGTTGGTTAAAGCAAGGTAACTGGTATATAGATTTACATACATCTATGATAAAGGATCATAATAAGATGTTACATCAACTGCTGAAGCACATTTGTTGTGCGAGAAGTGGCATTCTTGGGTGGATTATAGAACTAATTTCTTGTGATATTGATGGGGTCTATTTCCTTATTTTTATTCTCTGATTGATCTGCTCTGTACACAAGGTTGAAGATGGTGACTTAACCATATGTTTATCTATGGTCAAAGTTAACATAAGAGGGAGATGGTCACCCCCAAGGAAGTCCCCCACTCTGAAATCACAGATCTTAGTTAACACCTCCTCTGGTACCAGACAGTTATCTAATGTGCTGGCACCCTTATGGGTAAAGCAAGTAAGCCCCCTTTCAAGGTCCACCAATTTATTCCCATTGACTATTACCAGGTTATGAGAAAACAGCAGATTTATTAATTGTCTACCAGCTGGATTTACCCCTTGATCCCTTCCTACTCTACTCAAAAGGAGGTCACTATATGGGAAGTCTTCCTTATCTGCATCAAACATCTCTAAGATTGTATTAGATCCATCTGCACCAATATGAGCATAGAAGTCCCCTGATATTAAGTAATGCTTTGGTAACTCTTCTCTTGCTTCTGAGAAAAATTCATCTGGATTGTCCCAGTTTCTTACTAACTCTTCTTTCCTTAGGACAGGGGGTAAGTACACTGTTATCAATAAAAAGGAGATTGTTGGAAGGGCCAAAGAACCCACAAGTGCTGGGGAGTGAGAAGCCACTATCCTCATCGCCTCTACATTCAGGGAGTTTGCAGTTAAGCATGCTAATCCCCCCACAAGAGTGTCTCTTTTTGCTGTATCTTTCAGCACTAACTGAGATGGCAGTATATCCTCCTAGAAAGATAATTTCGGAAAGCCATGTTTCCTGGATCTGCAGAATATGAAATTTCTTAATGCGGGTATAGATTTCAGGGATCTGTATTTTCGAGGCCCATCCTGAAAAGTTCCATGAGAAAAATTTTAAAGTTAGGTTTTCCTCTAATCAATTAATGTTTGTAATCTCATGTTCTATAATAGAACTAGACTTTACAATTACTGTTAGCCAGAGGTTTTTACAGTTCAGGTGTGCCTCTTCCTCGGTTAGTACCAGAGGAAAGGAAGTAACATCTTGGTTGGCTTGTGGGTCTAATTCCATATTTCTCTCCTCTGGGACTAATGGTCTGTTATCTTCCCCCTCTAACCCCTCCACATCCAGTTGAGTAGAGGGGGTCTTATTCTTGGTTTCTCTTGATATGCACAGGAGAGTTTGCAGTCTTGAAAGAACACTTTCTTGGACTTCTGCTGCTACCGAACTGAAGGAAACGGTTAACTCAGCCTCCATTAGGAAAGGGTCATTCTTCGAGGGGTCTATAAGACGTTGTTCTGGGTTTCTTGATGTTGTTGTATTCTGGGCGGTTTCAAAGGTGAAGTGAGATCCATCAGTTGGGGTTTAGTGGCCAGATCTCATATTTCTAGTAAATCTAAACTGGCTCCCGGAGGTTTTCCTCTCTTGGCCATTGTCTCCTTGGGTAATGTAGGGGGCTTCCTTTGTTCTCCTCTTGAATGGGGGGCCGGAGCCCGACTCCTCTCTGGTTGCTTTGCCTCTCACCTTGCTCTTATTTCCTTGTCCTCCAAAAGGGAAACCAGCTTGGAGTTACGAAAATGTCTTTTAACACACAGGCCAAAGGGCTTCATTTCAACTCTTTTGGACCATGATAATCGAGGGATGCGTCTAGAGTGGAAAATTAGCAAAACTGATTGGTGATGTATTGGGCTGCTTAATCGTTCTAATTTCCATAGATCTATTTCCCTTATGTAGCATGGATGGGAATATATAATGATTTTTTAAAATTCAGATTATTCATATACTTATATTTTTATGGTTTTATGAATTTTTCCATATTAAGGTTTTATGAATTTATGTTTTAATAAAAGCCTATTAAGTGGTAAGGCCTTTCCTTTGTAGGTTAGAGTGTCTTTTTACCTGATGCTAGCAGACAAGAAACAACACACTTTTATTCCTTTAAGTTGTTTGGATGAAATAGCTATCTATCTGTCTGGTGTTTTTAACAGGCCTTCGGTACAGTATTGCTGGTACTGTAGGTTTTTCAACAGACGTATTTGCCTGAAGTATGGAGTTCATGGTTTTAGTTGTTTAAGGTAAAAACTCTGCAGTGTCTGGGTCAACAAGGGCTTTCACAAGGGTTTTCACATCAGAAAACACCACCTTCTGTTTGGGTATGAAGAATCCTTGGGTATTATTAATAAGGTTAGGTTAAATAAACATTTTAAGACATCATGTGGGCCCACCCCTTTTCTTGTAACTGACCAATGAATTAAAAGACTGCTCAGATGATGCTCTGTCATTTTGTGACCGATTATGATTTCTGAATGTTACCTTTTTACCTATGTCCCTTCAGGTATAAAAATTCATGTACTTCCTGATATTGCTCAGAAAGCAGTCGCTTTTTGGTAGGCTGGTTTGGCCTAACTGTTTTCAGTCCCTTGATTGCCATTAAATAACCAATGAATTTTCCTCCTCACTGTGGTTTCATCTTTTTGGCTTGGGAATCTATTTGCACCACACTTACTGGCATTGCTGATAAATAGTTAAGGTGTCCTTTGGCCGGCCACTTGTTCTGCCAGCTCATATCTCTGCCTTGATAAGGGAAGATTTCAAGAATAATTTTGCTTGGTTTAAAAATCAAATTTTGTTGGCTCATCTTGGTTCCCAGCTGTGGGTACTTAGATGGAGAGGAATTTAAGGGACCGCTGGCTGCTTCCTTCCCTTGCTTCTTACTGTGAAGGATGTAAGAAGATAGTACATCTAATTCTTCATAATTTTTTTCAAGAGATTTTGCAATAAGATATGTCTGGGCTGCCAATAAACTAAGGTTACCTTCCCTTCTTTTAACATTTGCATCACCCGGTAGAGAATGTTGCCATGGCAGCTCACGTCTTCCCTTGGCTGCTTCCCTGGGTCCTGGGCTTGGTCACGATCCAGCTGTAACTCCTTTTCGGAAGTATCCAAAACACTGAAACATTTTTCTTTGTTTCTATCCCAAAGAAATCCTCTAGCCTGCTCTGTCTTGTTACGTCTTGTATTCCCTCTTCAAGGGGCATCTATGTTTGATCCCCATCCTAGCCTTAAAAGGAGAGTGTAATGTTTAGCTGGAGTTAAGTATTGATATAAACTGGAGTTGAATATAAGATAAGGATTAATGTAAAATAATAAAGCAATAAAATAATAAAGTAATAATGGTAGTACTAGGAAAGGACAAAATCTGAGTGACCCAAATTTGACTAAGTTGGTTTTATACGTTAAAATTTTTGTTAAAATTGTTATAGAATTATTATAAATTATTATAAAACAGCCACCACAGCAGCAGGACTGGGGGTGAGGCGTCATCAGTTCTACGCTGCCATCACTGGCCCACACAGCTTCCAAGAGCTTCCAAGCCTGCTTGAGACGGTGCCCGAGCAGGTCATTAATCATTTCTTTAACTAGCCACAGGGGTGGTAACTCAGCTTTAAAAACATAAATTAAAACTTTAAAACTATGGCTTGAGAGCTTTAAAAAAGGAGATAAATTAAAAGTTAAACTCTTAGCTTCGAGGGGAGGAATACAAAGGAAAAGTACCTCTTGCACAAGGTAGAGTTTATTCCCCCTTCTGCAGTTATATAGCCAGCTCTCAAAGCAAGAGACTGCGGCATCTGCACTGGTGTCAGCCTTGTTGAAGTCTACTTTAAGAAGAATTTAGGGACCCAAAACAGCAAGTGCCTGTAACTAACTCCCTTCTTGACCATACAGCTACCAGACAGCAAAACAATGGCAGAGACTATACAACTGAAACTAAGGTAAAACACTCTGGGCAGTGGTGGACGGCCACAGCACTGCTCCTCAGCTCGGCATCTTATCTGTGGACACGGGAAAAACGCCCTGAAAAGAAAAGACGCTTGAGCCTGCCAAGACAGCTGCCTTGAAACAAAACAAAGCCAAAATCCAAACTGTTCAGTCCGAAAGAGCAGATAGCAGATAATAAAAACGAAAAGAAAACTTAGCTCTGCACAGAGCACAACAGAACACCACTGCCCAGCCAGCCAGAACCAGAAGCCAATCTTATGGTGACCCTATGAATTATGGTCCTCCAAAACTTCCTCGATAGCTATTTCAAAGTTCTTCGGTTCAATTACAGAAAGTTCTCTAATGTTATCTAGAGGGACGGAGTGTTCAGGCAAAAGAGGTGTGGAGATGTGCAGGCGTGGAGATGAGCCTGGCATTGCTGGCTCTAGGCACGGCTGAAACGGCTGCTGAGAACATGCCCCCCCCCTTCCGCAGACCACCCACTTAGACGTCAGCCTGTGTCTCTGGCACTTTGGTGCAGCTGAGCATCTGTGCCCGGGTGGGCGGGGTCTCTGCCTCACGTCTGTTTCCACGCTCAGGGGAAAGAGACACCGATGTGTGGGCGTGGAGATGAGCCTCCTGTCACCAGCGCCACATGTGGCTGAAGTAGCCGCCACAAGTATGTTCTCCCCATTTCCCGCGTGGGCCCTATTTTAATTGTTGCTTTTATGTCTCAGTAGTCCTGGTTTTAAACGTTTTAATGATGTGCTGTGGCTGCTGTTGTTGTTTGGTTTTAAAAAGTGATTTTACTATATTACATTTTAATTTGTTAGTTGCCTTGGAGGTCCTTGTGAGGGCAGAAGAGCAGGATATAAATGTTCTTAAATAAATAAATGAACAAATATTTATAGGATCCAAATTAAAAAAAAATGCCTTTATTTGAAAGAAGGCAGCCGGGCACTGGCTCTGCCTTCACGACAGCCCTGCCTATTTTTCTGGAGCTCCTGGGGCATACCTGGGGGAGTGCCTGCGGGTGTTGTGGTGTCCCCAGGGACCACACGGGAGGACCCTGATGTAGCAGCTCCTGCGAGTAGCTGCCTGGGAACAGGGAAACAACAGTCCAATGTTCCCATAACATAGAGAGCGATCAAGGTTCCCAACAGCATGATGAAATCTGACAACATGTTCCTATATCAGTAACCAATAGCTGCTCGTCCTAAAAACAGGTTGTGAAAACCTTTGGGAAAAATGGTCGCTCAATGGCTGCTGCTGCTGGGAGCAGAGTGGCTCAGAGACTGGAGACTCAAGACAACAATAGCACAGGGAGTCAGGCCAATATAGATTTACAGTTCACCATCTTGGAGGATGCCGTGAGCCAGGAATGCCTCCAGAGGACATGCTTTGCCTGACCCACAAGGAAAATCTCTAGAAGACTGCATTGAAGTATAACACTGTAAATCCCCTCAACAAATTACCTTTACTGCTTAGCAGTATGAACTATGACTGTGTTAGTGATTACCATTCCCCCCTTCACACTCTGGCTGATAACAAGGTCTTGCATTTCCACTTTGATGTTGACAGTTTCAAGGGCTGTAAAAACACACTCCCTCCTGAAGGCAGGCTGGTATCCTGCCACCAACTTTTCTGCGGGTTTTCTGCCCTTCCTTGGAAAAGCCACACATGGAGCTCCACCTATAATGTTAGCACTTCAACTTTGCCTCTACTTTTCCTCCTGCCCTGAGAGCCAGTTTGGTGTAGTAGTTAATGGTGTGGACTCTAATCTGGGAGAACCGGGTTTGATTCCCCACTCCTCCACTTGCACCTGCTGATGTGACCTTGGGTCAGTCACAAGCTCTGGCACAGCCGTCCTTGAAAAAGAGCAGTTTCTGTCAGAAGTTCTCTCAGCCTCACCTACCTCACCGGGTGTCTGTTGTGGGGAGGGGAAGGGAAAGGGGTTTGTAAACCACTTTGAGACCCCAAGTGAAGGGCGGAGTATACATACATCCAATCTCCTCCTCCTCCTCCTCCTCCTCCTTCTTCTTCTTCTTCTTGTGTTCACCACAGAAACAAAAATTAAGCACCTCACGGCATGGATCTTTTTCATTTGTATTACTGTGCTATATAAATAATATTAACATTTTTCTTTATGTCGGTAGAAGATTTATTCTACAAGACTGTGAAGTCAGTCATTATGAGAAAAGATAGCACTAACAAAAACTCTTATGTACCTCAAAATGCAACAAACATTCAGCTTACCATACGGGCGTGTGGATTTCTATGGTAATAAAGGTCCTTGTATTCGTCCATCCAGACTTCTGCAGCACGAACGCTGTTTGCCAATGCCTTTGCCCGTGAGTAGGGAGCCTGCTTTGGGAAAACGTGGCCCACGTGGGAACAAGGATGGATCTCAAGGCTTCCTCCACACTGCCAGATCTAAATAAATCATTAAAAACATTCACATATTTGCAATCTAAGTTCCTGTCCTATGGATTGCCTTAAACTGTAACTTGAATCACTGAATCCCAATACTATGCTTAGGAAGGTACAGGTAGGCACTCTCAGTCTGGGGCAAGTGATGCTCTGTATTCTTGGTGCCGAGGGCGGGGAGGCAGCAGTGGGAGGGCTTCCAGTGTCCTGGCCCCACTGCTGGACCTCCTGATGGCACCTGGTATTTTTGGCCACTGTGTGACCCAGAGTGTTGGACTGGATGGGCCACTGGCCTGATCCCACACTGGCTTCTCTTATGTTATTAAGGGGGGGGGGCAGAGCCAGGTGGTCCTACCTTATTACCACCCCCACCCCCAGTTTTGGTGGGCACTGCTTTGCACATACCCTTTTACAAATTCTTTGTCTTAAGGAATATGTGATAATCTAGTCTGTATGTACAATATTTCTGATGTTTTCTAAAAAGCGGCTATCAAATTTGATTATTTAAAGCCACGTGTGCATGTGCAAGTACTGACAGTATGATCTGATCGTGCAGATTTTGGCCAGTCGCACACTACAACTGGTATTTCCATAGCCTCATATTTCTTTATTAGGAACTCGAATGTGTCAGGTGTTAATGAGCTCCTCAGCACATGTGATTCCCTTAATATTAAGTTTCTTTCAGGTACAGATGAACTGCTTTTCAATTTTAAAGGAATGGTCACATGAATGGACTCATTTACTGCCTTTACACAGAATGTGCAACTAGTCAGTTTAAAGGTATATATTTTTATATACAACTCAGCAGGTGGCTGTGGAGGACATTCCAGATAAGAGGATAAAAGGAGCTACTAAGTAATTTAAGATCATTAAAAATTATAGCTTCATTTGCACATTAGATGCATTCAATTAGATACTATGTACAGATCAAAGGGTTGGAAATTAAAGCTGTGGCGTTAGATTGGGGAATTACAGTAGGCGCACGGGTTCTTTCTGAAACAACCAGAGTTGTGGCTCTTCTAATGGAACGTGTGCCATATGGAGTGCTCTGTGAGAAGCGCCTCAAAGAGCTCCATGCTGAAAGATGCCATCAGAACACAGTGACTAACTGTACTCCCAAGACTGGTCAAGGGGCAGGTAGGGTATTTTGCCATACAGTCTCACTCCTCCACATGTAGTAAGGACTAATAATAACATTGGCACCACCTAGTATACAGGCGTCGAACTCATTTGTTATGGAGGGCTGGATCTGACATAAATGAGACCTTGTTGGGCCGGATAGTGGAGATATAAACTTTATAAAGGACACAAACACAATTAAAGTTTTTTTGTAACTTAAAATAAAACATGCTTAAAACACTAGCACTCTTACAATATTTGATTTAATGGCCTCTGATAACTGAATTATTGCATCAAAATGTCTGTGCTGTAGCAATCCTGAGTATGATGTTCAGGTGTGTATCTGTAAGCTGCAAACTTACTTTTGATTTATTGACATTCATCACAGAAATCTCATGCTCAGTGTTCTAAGCCTAGGGCATTGCAAGCTTTTGTACATAAATGGCTTCATGTGCTGGTCAAGAATATGAGAAGGCATCCTGACACAGACTAAGGGCTATATGTTTGTCTACAAAACTACAGTCTTCCACAGAGAAATAACTACAACTCCTATGAGGCAGTGCAAGAACAGAGAAACAGCAATGTATAATGCCTACTCAGTATCAGCCTACTTATCTGGAAAGTCTAGGTTCCAGTCTACAAAGGAAATGTGCTGGGTGAACTTGGTCTGAACACACACTCTCAGCCTAATCTGCCTCACTGGCTTGCTGTTATTCCTCATCTAAAATAGTTCACATTGCTTTCCTACTGAGAAAGACTGGATCATGAGGGCATGAATACAGTGAGGAGGAGGAGGGAACCCAGTTGCACCCAAGAGAGCCTTGGCATAATGAGCCCAACAAAACACACTGTAGCAAGGCACACAAAAGTTAATACCTTGAATAAAACTTTGTGGGTATTAAAAGTGCTTTGTATTTCTCCCATGCGATTGAGGCGGTCAAGCAAAACAAGGCAGGAGGAAGAGGAGGAGCCTTAGCTAATGGTGGGGAAGAAAGGCTTGCCTTCGTCTCCTGTGCGATTGAGGCAGCCTAGCTAGGAAGCAAGCTCTGGCTCATTCCCTCCCTCCCCCTAGGAGGAGGAAGCGGACAAGCCTCAACCAGTGTAGGGAACAGAAGCTTGCCTGCCTATCTCTCCTGTGAGACTTAGAGAGTCTGGTAAAAGCAAGCTGCGATGCAGCAGCAGCAGAACTGGAGAAAGAAGCAGGACATAGCCAATTCCTTGCAGGCTGGATAGGATCCCTCTGAGGGCCTGATCTGGCCCATGAGCTGCATGTTTGACACCACTTACCTAGTAGAGAGCGCTTCAGAGCGAGCATGCATGCTTACGTTTGTATATTATATTACATAAAAATAACGAAGTTAATTTCACTTGTGAGCAAACTTTTTTAACTTGTATCACTATTTGGTAGAACCAGCAGGAGGCAGATAAAATTGTGATGCTGTGATTGCTTAAGTCTTGGATTGCAGGGCAGCTGAAGTGATTGAAATGAGACTTAGTACCCAGTGCTACCATAAAAGCAAGGAACAGTTTTAGTAGTATCTTAGAACATACTAGGACCTGGATATTCTCTTAGAAATACCAACTGGCTCATGCCAGTTACATGTGGAACCATATGAGGGAGGACTAGAGGAAGACTTCAAATAACATCACTTACCCGGAATGAAAATTCAAGGTTTTCTCCTCCCCAGACTTCCATTCCTGTGTCATAAGAACCCAGGTAGCTAAAGTAATTCTTGTTGACAGCAAACAGTCCACCAGCCATAGTTGGAGACCTATCGCACAGGAAGAAATGGTCATGTTATCTAAACACATCATTTCCATGTATGAATTAAGCACCATCCTGTGGCTCCATACTTTTGTGCTGTAACACGGAGAATACATTTGATTTCTTATGTCCGTGGCCCAGGCCAGAGTAACTTAGTAATTGTTCATAGCTAACCATATATAGAGGGGAGCAGAAGATTAACATCCATGCCCTCAATGATCAGGATTGGATGTTTCTTTGGTATCCCTGCCCCCCTTAGACTTTGTCTTTGTGATATGAGGGAAGTTGATGATATTGTACATTATATCCTGAAATGCCCATGGCATGAAGCCCCTAGGCTAAAGTACATCATCCCTATTATTCTGCAGCATAATGGACTCTCCAATGTGGATCTGGTCAAATTTTTACTCTCTGACCTTGACCACTATGCCTCTAGCAGAATGGCATTATTTCCCTTAGCAACAAGGAAAATCAGAATGAGCTTAGTATTTAATGCAAAGTAGAAGGATTATAGGAGTATATTGATATATTTTTTATTGTTTACATTACCATTTTATAGTCTGATGTATTATGTTATGGCCTATGGCTAAGACAACAAACTTATACTTGAACTTGATTTAACATCCTACAGGCAAGACAAGTACAAGTCAAAAATGGTTTTGATCGACTATACCTTGCTTCCACACATACAGTGGGTGAAGTAATCCAATAATAGATCTTTTCAGCTCTCTGATTATTACATGGCGCATAAATCAACATCTTTATAGCTAATTCTGAACAAAGGCCCCAGGGTGCAGATTTTAAACATGTACAAATACAGGGGATTTTTCTACCCAGGTGTATAGAAAAATTCCAAAACAAAGACGGTTAAACCCCTTAAGGAAAAATGCTGGTTGATATTTGGCAAAATCATAGCAATGTGGGTTGCTTAGCAGGGGAGAGAGAAAAGTGGAGAAAGGGCTGGGAAGAAGAGAAAATGGGGGCCATCGCATGGGGTGGGCTTTCCCTCCTCCACGAGTCTTGCAGGTTCCCAGCTTATTGTGTAATACTGTATAAGGGGGCTGAAGTGTATCTTCAAAAAGAGTTGCATTTTACTTTTATAGAATCATAAAATCAAAGAGCTGGAAGGGACCTCCAGGGCCATCTAGTCCACCTGCCTACACAAAGCAGAGAATTCACAACTGCCTCCCTCCCAGTGACCCCTGCTCCATGCCCAGAAGATCAAACAAGCAAGGAGGAGGTTGCCAATAACAGAATCAACCAAACAGACAAAAGCAACTTTGAAGAATATAAACAAAATCTTTTTTTTTGCAAAAACATTTATAGTGATATATCACTATCACGTAAAGTGCAAATAAAGTACAATGTGTGTAATTACATTAAAAGACAAACAGTTACAAGTGGGACATAAACCCTGCTGCACACAATCTTAAACCTAGATTCTTTTTGTACATACCACTGCCAAGACAAGTCTCACCCATCGTCTGATTTTTCCTCCCTAAATGCAGAACTTTACATTTATCCACACTGAAATTCATTGTATTTGTTTCAGCCCAGTTTTCCAGTCTGTCAAGATCATCCTGTATCCTGAATCTGTCTTCTACCGTATTTGCTACCCCTCCTCATTTAGTATCATTTGCAAATATACATATTTAATAAGCATTCCCTCTATTCCTTCATCCAAATCATTTATAAAGATATTGAACAAAAGGGTCCCAGGACAGATCCCTGAGGCACTCTACTTGTCCCCCAAGAGGATGAGGAACCATTCAGAAGCACTCTTTGGGTGCGAGCTGTCAACCAATTACAGATCCACCTAACAATAATAGGATCCAAACCACATTTTGCCAACTTGTCAACAAGAATATTATGTGGAACCTTATCAAAAGCCTTACTGAAATCAAGATAGACTATGTCTACAGTATTCCCCTGATCCAACAAGGTAGTAACTTTCTCAAAAAATCGATAAGGTTAGTCTGGCATGGCTTGTTCTTGAGAAACCAATGCTGGCTCTTAGTAATCACAGCCATCTTTTCTAAATGCACAAGGACTGACTGCTTGATTATTTGTTCTAAAACTTTTCCAGGTATACACATCAAGCTGACAGGTCGGTGGTTACCCAGATCTTCCTTTCCCCCTTCTTGAAGACAAGGAGAACATTTGTCCACCTCCAATCTTCTGGCACCTCACCTGTTCTCCAAGAATTCTAAAAAATAATGGACATAGGTTCTGCAATTACATCCGCAAGTTCTTTTAGTACCCTTGGATGTAGTTCATGGCTCTGAGGACTTAGTTTCATTTAAAGAAACTAGGTGATTATGTACTACCCCTATGCCGATCCTAGGCTGCAGCTCCCTTCCCTCATTATGTGTTCTGGTTTTGCCATGTTGAGCACCATTTCCCTCGCAAGAGAAGACTGAGGAAAAGTAGGAATTGAGCAGTTCTGCCCTCTCTTCATCACCTGTTACAATTTCACTTTCCTGTCCCCACAATGGGCCTACCATGTCTGTGCTGTTTTTCTTATTTTGACCATAACAAAAGAACCCTTTTTTTGTTATTTTTAGCATCTCTCGCTAGCCTAAGCTCATACTGAACTTTAGCTTTTCTCCCTACAAGTGCTAGTTATTTGTTTATACCCATCCTTAGTTATCTGTGAATTTTGTTCCTTCAGGTCGCTCCCCACCCGAACAATCTCCGGCACGGAATGGGTTGGTCTGGTGTGTGATGTCAAGGAGAGTTTGGCTATCTGGCTGGTGTACCAACCGCCTAACACACGAGCAGATACCCTGTCCAACTTGTTAGATGCTGTATCAGGCTGGACGCTGGAATATCCCAGGCTTCTCATCCTGGGTGACTTCAATGTCCATGCCGATGATGCAGCATCTGCCCAGGCCAGGGACCTAGTGTCGTCCATGGGGGCACTGGGATTCTCCCAGTTTATATCGACTCCCACGCACCAAGTGGGCCACATGCTGGATTTGATTTTTGGAACGGGGATACATGTGGGTCTGATGACGACGGATGTAGTCTCATGGTCTGAGCACTTCGTCCTGAAGGTCCAGCTGAGCGTACCATGCTCACCCTGTTTAGGCAGTGAGTGCATTTACGCTCGCCTGCGGAGCCAAATGGACCCTAGTTGGCTTCAGGAAGCTCTGCGGGATCCAATGCCCCCTGGCACCTTGTTGGTTGAGTGGGTGGAGGACTGGGATAACTGGCTCTCTGAAGCCATCAATGAGATCACCCCCCAAGTGCACTCTACACCCTCGCACCAAAGCAGCACCTTGGTATACCACAGAGCTGTGGAGGATGAAGCGGGAGCTAAGATGTCTAGAGCGAAGGTGGCGGCGTGCTCGTGATGAAATGTCACAGACATCTTACAGGACGTTTATGAATGCCTATGAGATGGCAGTGAAGGCTGCAAAGAAGGATTTCTATGCAGCCTCCATTGCGTCTGCGAGCTTGCACCCAGCCCAATTGTTTAGAGTTATTCGGTCTATTACAACTCTGCCTCAGGGCAGACCAAATAGTAGGGAATTGGCCATTGGCTGTGAGGCATTTGTGAGCTATTTTGCAGATAAGATTGCGATACTCTGCCAGGACATCCCGGCCACAATTGAGACAGTAAAAGAACTGGAGGCCCCTTGTCTGTCTTCTGGACCGGTATTGGACCACTTTGATCGACTCTCTCTTGAGGAAGTTGACAGGATCCTGGCAGCTACCTGACTCCCTGACCCATGCCCTTCCTGGCTAGTTAAATCTTGTGGGGAGAGCATTTGGGCTCCTCTGGGAGAAATTATCAACTTGTCCCTTTCTACTGGGAGTTTCCCAGAGGCTTTGAAGGAGGCAGTAGTCTGTCCGCTCTTGAAAAAGCCATCACTGGACCCGATGGTCCTGACCAACTACCACCCAGTATCAAACTTACCGTTCCTGGGTAAGGTGGTTGAGAGAGCGGTGGCCAAACAACTCCAGGTTTTCGTGGATGACGCTTCCGTCCTTGACTCCTTCCAGTCTGGCTTCCGCCCTGGCTATGGGAAGGAGACAGCTCTGGTTGCCCTTACAGATGACCTCTGTAGACACCTGGACTGAGGCGGGTCAGCGCTGCTGTTGTTATTAGATCTGATGGCAGCATTTGACACAGTCGACTACAATCTTATGACCCACTGCCTCGCCGACGTAGGAGTTCAGGGGACTGCCTTGAAATGATTTTCTTCCTTTCTCCATGGTCAGGGCTGGTGCTTGGCGAGAGGGTCTCCCCACAGTATCCGCTAGAATGTGGGGTGCCACAGGGTGCCATCCTCTCACCAATGTTGTTTAACATCTATATGCACCCCCTCACCCAGTTAGTCTGGAGCTATGGGCTGGGCTGTCACCAATATGCTGATGACACCCAGCTCTATCTGTTAATGGATGGCCATCCATCTTCTGTTCCCAAAATGCTGGGTGAGGCCTTGGAAGCTATGGCTGGATGGGTGTAGCTGAGTCAGCTAAAGTTAAACCCATTGAAGATGGAGGTCCTGTACCTGGGTCAAGGGGACATGGATGTGGGCACCAGGCTTCCCACACTGGAAGGGGCACCTTTGATGCCAGCCCAGACAGTGAGGAGCCTGGAAGGAACACTGGATGCCTCTTTGTCTATGGAGGCCCAGTGTCAAAAAAGCTTATTTCATGTTTCTCACTGAATCCATTGTTATGTGTTCCCTAACCTGCTTTGCGCTTGCGTAGGTATGCAGGCAGTAACGTGGGAGCTTCTTCCCTGCCGCTCTTCCTTATCACAGTGGCCTTGAATGTAGGCTTTGGGCTATTCTTGTGTTGATGAGAATGTTCCAGTTCTGGGAAGGTGAAGGGAGGGGGGGAGTCGTCTCCCGCTCATGAAGTATATCTCCCGCCGGGAGTTTCCCGTGCGCACGCTCACAGCTTATTTGCTAGTCGCCTTTATGCATCACACTATAAGTTTGCTTGCATTGCTTTTGCCGCCATTCCTGACAATGACCTCCTACTGTGGGTTTTAGCATTGTAATCCAATAAAAGCCTTTCTTTTGAGAAAGAATGCCTGGACCTACTTGCTTTTGAACCTGACAGAAATTGTCAGGAAATCCTGCATTAACCCCCCACCTTCAGTACCTACCTTCTACCACGATGAGCGGGTCTGGGGGGGGAACACCGGTAACGGTCCCAGTGACTACCACGGTAACCACGGTTCCGGTCACCACCGTGGCAATCCAGTGACCATCATTCCAGTTACCACCGTTGTTCCAGTGACTACGACTCCGGTAACAACAGCTTCAGTCCCGCACTCCACGGCTGGACCGGTCACCCCTCCTTTAACCAGCACAGTGGGAGCCTCGTACACTCTCCCAATCTACAGCCCGGCCGGGCCAACACAGAGTCATGGAGGAGCAGTTCCACGGACCTACGTCCCAGGGGCCCCAACCCCTTGGGACAAGGGGGTGACCTACAGAAGGTCGCGCGATTGGACTAAGAACCTGTTGGACACTACCCAGACGACCTGGTCCATGCCAGGGAGCCAGAGCCGGGACAGCTTACTGGATCCACGAGGAAGCTTTGGACTTCCCCAGGGACGGATGTCTCGCGGATCTCCCAGATCAGGGTCCAGCCCCGATGCGGATGCTCGTATGGACTCTATCCAAGATGATACCCGACATTTGATGCGGGACATGGGCAAGTTGATGCAATCGCTACCACAGATGATGGATCAAGCAATTCGTGCCCACCCGCTAACTCAACCGAGACCGGCGCCAGCACCTGCGCCACCAATTTTGCCAGGACAGCCACCTCCTGGTCCACCAGCCCCGGGGCCACCAGGCCAGCCAGCTCCGGGTCAACCTCCGCCGGCCGGCCCAGTGCCGGGAGGACCCGGGCCCGGGCCACCAGGACCTATCCAGCCGCCAGCTGTGCCCCTGCCTCCAATCCCTGCTCCAGCACCCCTCCCGCAGCCAGCCCCAGCACCCATTTTGGGCCCCGTTCCTCCGGTAATACGCCCTAAGGACATGCTGGAAATTACATTTGACGGGGACCCCGAGACGGTGTCTTTTTTCATATTACAAGTCGGGAAGTTTGTACAGAGATGGGGCTATGTGTTCCCGGATGAAGAACAACAGGTGGAATTTATCGCTTCAAGGTTCCGGGGAAGCGCTACCAGCTGGTACGTAGCCCTTCATGATCTGGAGGCGGCGGAGCTGGGGAATGTGGATGACTTCATGTGGGCCTTGAGAAATCGTTTTGAGGACCCGGGGGCGGCCCAGAAGGCGGAAGCTTTCCTCCGTACTTTCAAACAAGGCAAACTGACCGTGCGGGAGTATTCACGGGAATTTCAACGGCATGCAGTGAAAATTCGAGACTGGACTGACGCTGTGTTGGCCCAACAATACCGAATGGGACTAGCAGTAGAGGTCCGCAACAATGTCCTCAGTTCTAAGCAGCCCCGCAGTCTCCAGGGATGGATGGAGGAAGCCAAACAAGCGGAAAGCCGATTGCGTGTTATGAAACTGGACCTAGCTCTGGGAAACAACCGTCCAAACACCTCGGCGGTCCAGAACCAGACCAGGCCAACCCCCACCCAGAGTGGGGTGAGAGACCAGCGCATGCGACAGGGCCTGTGCCTGCGCTGTGGAGAGAAGGGGCATTTCGCAGCATCCTGCCCCCGAGGGGATTCCAGCAAAGCCCTACCACAAGAGGAACCCCGACGCTGGCCAACCCCTACTCCGAGGAAGGGCACAGCAAAGCCACGCAACCCACGGGCCCTTTTTACCAACCCCGACCCGGCGGATGCCCTGATGTTGGAGGAGGAGAGTGAGATGCAGGGAAACGAATTGGTCCTGTTTGTGAATGGCGCTACACAACAGGACCCTATCCCTGAGGCGCCTAAAGTGGTGAGCAATTACCCCTCTCTCTTCTTTGTGACTGTAATTATAATGAATCCAGCAATGATGACCCATATCAGGGTTCGAGCGCTCATTGACTCGGGGTGCGGGAGGGATCTGATGAACCCATCACTGGTAATGGGCCTCGAGGTGGCGGTCGTCAATTTAAAAGACCCAATTACCTTTACCCAAATGGATGGGTCACCTATGAAAGAACCGTGTCGATTTGAGACTATTCCCTTAAGGGTAGGCACGGATCATAAGAATCTTGAGGTACTTCGAAAGCCTCGGAATTTAAATGCTAAACAATTCCGATGGGCTGAATTCTTCTCTAAGTTTCAGTTTACCCTTCATCATTTCCCGGGCAAATCCAATCATTTGGCAGATGCTCTTTCACGCCTTCCCCAGCACCTCAGTAAAAGAACGGAGGTGAGAGAGTCCCTTTTTACCCCAGAACAATTAGTTGGGGCGGTGGTCACCCGCAAAAACCGGCAATCACAACTGTCAACCCCAAGTCAGGAGCTGCCATGGGAAAGTCAATTTGCCACTGACATCACTGAACAAGAGTCAGTTGAATTAAAAACTCGAGAGGATGTAGAATGCAAACCAAATGGTTGCTGGTACAAGGGCAATAAACTGTTTGTTCCAGAAGCTACACGCTTACAAGTACTACAATCTGCCCATGGCTCGTAATCTGCTGGACACTTTGGGTATGTGAAGTCATTACACCTACTCCAGCGCACTTTCTGGTGGCCCCGAATGAAACGGGATTTATCCCTCTACATACAATCCTGCCCAACATGCAACCGGTGCAAAACTAGGACAGGAAAAAACCCCGGTCTCTTACAGCCGTTACCTACCCCGAGCCGACCATGGGAAGTGATTTCCATGGACTTTATCACTGATCTTCCCCCCAGCAAAAATATGACGGTCATTTGGGTGGGTGGTATTTTGGGAAGGGCAGAATGTCCTACTTGCTTTTGAACCTGACACCCAGGTTGCCACAGTTGCCAGATCTGCATTCTTCCATCTTAGGCAGATCAGGCTACTGAAGCCATATCTTTTCCCCCAAGACCTAGCTACGGTGATCCATGCAATGGTCACCTCCAGGCTTGATTACTGAAATTTGTTCTACGCAGGATTGCCCCTGAGACTGATCCAGAAATTACAGTTGGTACAAAATGCGGCGGCACACCTGCTGACGTCAACGTCTGTGTGGGCTCACGTTCGGCATGTGCTTTGCCAGCTGCACTGGTTACCAGTTGAGTACCGCATCCGCTTCAAGGTATTGGTAATAACCTTCAAAGCCGTATACGGCCTGGCACCAACATATGTAAGGGACCGCCTCTTCTCGTATACGCCTCAAAGAGCTTTACACTCTAGTAATCAACATCTCCTGGTGGCCCCTGGCCCAAAAGACGTCCGTTTAGCCTCGGCCAGGGCCTTTTCTGCCCTGGCCCCCACCTGGTGGTACATGCTCCCCATCGAGATCAGGGCCCTGCGGGGTCTTAACTCAGTTCCACAGGGCCTGCAAGATGGAGCTGTTCTGCCAGGCTTCTGGTTGAGGCAGTGGGTGTCTACATATGGCCTTCCTGAGGTTGCTGTCTCCTACCTACTGTTTAAGTTGCCTGCAACTGGCCACAACAATCAGTATTAATGGGCCAGAATTTGTACCAGCAGCTATAACTACTGATTTTAAATGTTCATAATGTAATGTTTTATTGTGTTTTAAACCTTACTGTATTATTTGAGATGATGTGACCCAACCTGAGCCTGGTCACGGGATGGGCAGGATACAAATATGAAAAATAAATAAATAAATAAATAAGACCCTCCTTACATTTCCTAAATGCATCTTCCCCCCCAAAAAAAATCTTTAGAAAGCTTTTTATGGAGCCACCTTGGCTTCTTTAGGCTTCTCCCATTTTTCCTTATCATAGGAATTGTGTATGATTGTGTCTTCAATATTTCACTTTTAAGAAACTTCCACCCCCTTGAACTCCCTTCTCCTTAAGTATTCCTGACCATGGGATTCTGCCTAGCGTAACTTCAAGTTTGTTAAAATTTGCTTTCCTGAAGTTCAACCTATGTGTCTGACTACATTGAGCTTTTCCCTTCCCCAAAACTGTAAATTCCAAAATTACATGGTCACTACTACCCAGGGTGCCCACTACTTTCACCTCGTTAACCAGTTCTTCCCTGTTGGTGAGAATTGGGTCCAAGATAGCAGATCCCCTTGTTTCCCTCTCCTCTTGCTGGAAAATGAACTTGTCAGCAAGATAAGTCAAGAATTTATTGGACCTTTCATTTTTACCAGAGTTGGATTTCCAACAGATATCTGAGGAATTGAAATCTCCTACGACCACCATGTCCCATCTCTTTGAGAACTTTGTGATCTGTTCTAGGAGTGTCTCATCCAAATCCTCTACCTGGCTTGGTCTATAGCAGACCCCCACCATAATATCACTATTATTTCTTACTCTTTTTATTTTTACCCAGAGACTCTCAATTGAACTTCCATGCTCAGATTCATGTATTTCTTCACAAGTATATACTTCCTTTACATATAATGCTACACCTCCCCCCTTCCTTATTTATCTATCCCTTTGAAACAAGTCATAGCCCTCAATCCTAATATTCCAATTGTGAATGTCATCCCACCAAGTTTCAGTAATGCCTATTAGGTCATAGTCCCCTTCTTGTATTAGGACTCCAAGGTCCTCCTGCTTGTTTCCCGTACTCTTGCACATTAGTGTAGAGACATCGGAATCCATCGTTTATGTGCTCTGAGGTTTTGTTTCTGTACTCACCTGTCAGTTATTTTTCCTAGCATACGTGCCACTCCCCGCACGGACTCAAACTTTGTTCTGTTTTTACTGTAGTTTGTCTGCGTTCCCTTTTGTGGGACCCACTTGTTATGGCCTTTGGCCCTAAACAATGAATGCTAACTACCAAGAAGTAACACAAAATGTCACTACTGAGCCTGGCAGAACTATGTTGAGAGAGAAAGCAATCCTAAACAGGTCTACTCAGGTCTATTCAATGGGGCTTACTCCCAGAAAAGTGTTCTTAGGACTGCACTGTGAAGCAGAGAACAGGAAGTAGAAACAGGTTAAGCACAAACTATTCAGAGAGGGGGGAGGAGGTTTTCATAAGGGCAGAATACAGAATTCAGAATCTCTGATAACACTGTTTAAGTTGAAAGAAAGAGGTATCACAAAAGCAGGGGTGTCAAACGTGTGGCCCGGGGACCGGATTAGGCCCCCAGAGGGCTTCTATCAGGCCCGCAAGGGACTGGCTGTCTCCTGCTTCTTCCTCCAGTTCTGCTGCTGCTGTTGCATCATAGCTTGCTTTCCTAGATTCTCTCAATCATTTAGGAGAAATAGATAGGCAAGCTTCTGTTCCCTGCACTGGGCTGAGGCTCCTCCCCCTCCCCGATTGCTACAGCACAGACATTTTAATGCAATAATTCAGAGCAAGAAGTGTCAGTTATCAGAGACTGTTAAATAAACAAAATAATGCAAGAATGCTAACGTTTCAGCCATATTTTTAAGTAAAAAATCTTTGTGTTTGTGTCCTTTATAAAGTTTATATCTCTGCTACCTGGCATTACATTTTATGATGCACATGGCCCAGCCCGACAAAGTCCAATTTATGTCAAATCTGGCCCTCCATAACAAATGAGTTCGACACCCTTGGCTTAGAGCAGGGGTCCTCAAACTATGGCCCGTGGGCCACATGCGGCCCGCTGAGGACATTTATACGGCCCGCCGGGTGTTTATGCCCGCCCCCCCGGATGGGCAGCGACCCAGCCGAGCCAGCAACAAGCGGTGGCCGAGAAGCTCCAGCCCAGCTCGCAGGGTCCGCGCACAGCCAGCCTGGCGCGCGCCTGCAGGGTCCGCCCCCCACGCCATGCTCTTGCCGCCCCCCGCCCAGCCCGCACCAGGCCAATCTTCATCCAGCGCCCCTCCAGGTGGCTATCTTCCTTTGTGTGCACCCTGTCAGCCAGCGACAAGCGGTGGCAGCCAAGGAGGCTCCAGCCCTGCTCGCAGGGTCTGCACACAGCGAGCACGGTGCACGCCCGCAGGGTCCGCCCCCTGTGCCGCGCTCTTGCCGCCCCCAGCCCGCAACAGGCCAAGCCTCGTCCGGCGTCCTTCCGGGTTCCTCCGCCTCCTTGGGCAGGAGGGCTTGAAAAGTAACTCCCACCGCCCCGCCTCTGCCACACCTCCTCGGCCAGCCAGACTCCCGGCGGGCCCGCTCCTCACCCCCCCAGCCCTTCACAGGTGCCCTCTCGCCTGCCCCTGCACACCGCGCCGCGTCCCTCTCCCCGGAGCCAGTCCTAGGTGGGCAAGGCGGAGCTGGACGCATTGGCCGCCGGTCACCGCCATTCCCCACCCCTTCCCCACCCCTCGGGTGGCCAGGGGGAGGCAACTCCGGGTCGGCTGCTTGGTCGTGGGAGTCCGGCCGCTCGGGCTCCTGCGGCTGCCTTCACCTCACCTCGCCTCGCCTGCCCCCTCCCTCCTGCCTTCCCTCCCTGGCCCGCCCGCCGCCGCCGCGAGTCCTGCAAACAGTTTTGGAGCTGGGACGACGAGGAGGCCAGGCAAGGGTCAGTGAGGGCTGCAGGGTGCCAGGCAGGACCCCTTCCCCCCCCAGGTGCAGATAGGGCCCGCCCACCACTGACCCTCCTCCTCCTCCTCCTGGCAGGCAGGCAGGAAGTGGGCACACTCGGCCATATCTTCCTCTCTCCAGGCCCTGCCTGGAGGTTGGCAACCCTGTAATTGGTGGCGCACGGGAGGGGGCGCCAGAAAGTAGCCCTGCCTAGGGTACAAAAAAACCTGGAGCCGGCCCTGCTCCTCCCGAGTAGCCCCATTGGGAGAGGAGCCTTCGAGGGTGCGACGGAGAGCAGCCCGAGTGGAGCTCCTCCCGGCGTGGTGGGCGCCTCCTCCCCTCCCTCCCCCAGCCTGGGCAGGGTTCAGCCAGAGTGTCCGGGATGGGGAGGGGGACTGCGGAGAAGAAGCTGCGTGGAGCAGCCGGGCAGGGCAGCAGCGGCGAAGGGGAAGGGTCCTGGGAAGGGAGTCGCTCGCGGGGGGGGGGCAGCTGCCGGGAGGTTCTGGGAGGGAGGGAGGGAGGCGGGGGACACGCTTGGCCACGGTTGCCGACTCCAGGGTGGAGAATTCCTGCACAGTTGGGGGGAAGGTGCATTCTGGGAAAGGTCTGTTTGGGAGAGGGGAGAGAACCCCCCATGGGAACAATGCCGGCGAGCCCCCCCCCCCTCCAGTGCCACAAGGGCCCCCTGGGGGACTGATCCCTTTCAGCCGGAGGGGGATGTCATCCTGGGGGCGGGGGCTAAGGAAGTCCCATTGAAATACTGGTAAGTTTGTTGATTTAACTTTACTTCATTTTAAATATTGTATTTGTTCCCGTTTTGTTTCTTCACTTCAAAATAAGATATATGCAGTGTGCATAGGAATTTGTTCATAGTTTTTGTTTTTACTATAGTCCGGCCCTCCAACGGTCTGAGGGACAGTGAACTGGCCCCCTGTTTAAAAAGTTTGAGGACCCCTGGCTTAGAGTATAAAAATGCATAGGAAACAGCAAACAACATTCTTCCATCTTTTTTCATCATAGAGAAAAATAATCTGGAAACTGGAAACCTGTTACTACTTCTGCAAAAACGCTTGATTTCTCTGACAGAATTAGGTTATCAGGGAGGCTGAAACCCTAAACAAAAGATTAACTACCGTAGAGTATCAACAGCATTCTCTTTCCAGAGTGGCTGCCTTCTTTGTGGGTGCTCTAATTTTAAGTGTATCAGCTCTTCAAAAAAAAGCATTTACAGTTCCTAATAGAGTCCTGAATTCCTCACAGTATCTTGTTTTGTACAGGAATGGCATCACTGAAGCCTCTTCCCACAAAGGCAGATTCAGGTGGGGTAGCCGTGCTGGTCTGAAGCAACAGAACAGAGTTCTCGTCCAGTGGGGGCACCTTTAAGACCAACAGAGATCAATTCTGAAGACGGGCGCCCGCACAGGAAAACTGCTACACCCAGAACTGCCCTCTGTTGGTCTTAAAAGTGCCCCCACTGGACTCAAGCCCTTTCTCATGCTCCTTCCGCGAACTGATATAAACGGATGAATATTGTTAATTGTTATGGAAGTACTTTCTTGTGTAACCACTTAGGAATAGCACATTCTTAAAAGCTGGGGTTGCAGTGAGAGAGAGAAGAGAGCTGAAATTCTCTTAAAAATAGTATTGGCATTTACAGGAAAGTTGTTGAGTTCCTACCTATGAATGAATTTGTTTAGCCCTATTATAGGGAAAAACATACTTCACCCAAACAATACATCGAGTGCAGGTTTACATTCAGGTGCTGTGTGAGTGAAGCCTGATTATAGGGGCACTTTGGAGAGCACATTTTTTAATTCAATGGTGATAACTATTTAAACAAGCACATTCCAGACGTGCAACATCTCGTTTGTAACCAAAATGCCGTTGGATGTGGCCTTGTGACCAGAATGCCGGCTACTCTTTCCACACCATATATGACGCTGTTTTAACTTTGTTCAGTTCCACAACCACCATTTTTTCAGGTGTTTAGAAGTAAACACAGGAACGTATCCATTAACATGAAATAAGAATGTCATTTTTAAAAGCACAACTTGTATTAATAGCATAGCAACTTACAGAAATTTGTATATGTTAGACGTAACATCCAGGGTCAGTGTTGAATGACAACTTTCAATTATTAACCCTTCCAGCAAGTTTATCAGATCGAAAAATACTTCAAAGAAAGGTAAGAGTAAGTCCAACCTGATGACCTCCGTCGGGGACCTTCTCTGCTTCTGCTCTCTGTCTGGGACCACGTGCCACGTGAAG
The DNA here is from genome assembly GCA_029375565.1 of Gekko gecko. Classification (NCBI taxonomy): domain Eukaryota; kingdom Metazoa; phylum Chordata; class Lepidosauria; order Squamata; family Gekkonidae; genus Gekko; species Gekko gecko. The sequence goes on along the minus strand of JAPDNY010000014.1, from coordinate 67,006,644 downwards.
ACCAGTCTCCAGTCAAACCCACCAATCTGTGGCTCCCCGGCATTTCCCAAGTACTCAAATGTGTTCCAGTCGATCACATCGATCACAGGGCAGACAACTGCTGACGGTTCTTCTTTAATTCTAAGTAATTTATAAAGAAATATGATGCACCTGATGTTGGGAGATGCTAGAAATGTCAAACAAGAACATTTACCTTTTAATAGACTAAGCAGCTTATTGTTCTCTGTTTTCTATGGGATTTTTATACTTAAAAAAACCCTTTACCTCTCGTCCAGTTGGGACTTCGTGTCTCTCTCTCCCTAAATTTCACTCTGCCCCCCCCCCCGAGCCAAGGACAGGTGACCACGTGGAGTTTCCCAAGACAGTTCAGTGCGTGCAGCCCACTGCAGGCACAAGGCTTTGTGAAGCATGTCCATGTGTGAAAAGATGTGAAAGAGCACTTCTATTTGTTTTATTTATTTAAAGCTTTCATGCTGCCTTTCCACCCAAACACGGTTCTCAAGCCAGCAAATATGAAGACATGAAAACAATCTTTTTCCTCAATGGAGACCCACAGCAATTTGTATTCTTGTCCTCTCAACAATCCTAACAGGTCTAAGGAAATGCAACTCTGCGGTTGCTGCTGGGAATGCGCAATGTGTCCGTGGCACAAGAGACGCTCTGGCTGCAGCAAGCCCCAGGTTAACATTCCTGGCCTCTCCAGTCCAGGACCTCATGCAGCCGGGACAGAGGAAGGCTCCCCTCCGCCTGAGACCCTGGGGAGCCAGACAGAGCAAACGGAAAAAAGCCGCCTCGGTGCCAGGCTGTTTCCTGCCTTCTCCCACAAGCCCGCTGAACTCAGCAGCCAGCCATGAACCACCAGCTAACTCAGCCACAGTGCCGGAGAGGCACAAGCGCCAATGTCGAGAACTGTGCTCTGGAGGCAACACAAACACTCACTGGGCAGTCACTTCTTCAAAACAAGGAGTGAGTCCCTGGTGGGGGCACCCTGAAGACCCACAAGGTTTTGTGCAAGGACAGTGCTTCAGGTACAGACTTCTTCAAGTCCATCTCCCGCAAACCAGCGGGAGAGTCACCTTATTCTTTCAGTTCCATTTGTAACAGGCAACATGGAAGGAAGAAAACAATCCATGGAGATTTGAGAGGCAGAAATAATAATTAAGAAAATACGCTCTGATTACCACCTCCTGGGACCAAACACAAAATCAAGCTGAATCAAAAGGAATGAGCCTTATTTACTGATTTTTTTAAAAAAAGCAAAGCCATTAAATGAAAGCTCAGTAATCTTCTAGAAGTTGAAACATGCAGATGATAGGAAGGAGAAATATTTTCCTGCTACCGTGTTCTTCTTTTTACTTTTTACATTTCTGTAAGCATCTTCAAAGTGATAGAAATTTAGCCCCCAAAGACATGGGGAAGCAGCTACAGAGGCAAAGCTGAACTGCAGCAGAACATCCAACACCCCTTAATGATCCAAAGGAAAAGCAGCCCCAGTTTACTCGCTCCCCAGTCCAAAAAGCTTCCAGAGTCCAGTGGGCAAACCCTCCTAACTGGGTCTGTCAGTGAAACGGCCACACTCCACACATACAAGGAAGCACCCGGCTGCCAGGCCCCAAACTCCCTGCCAGATAGCCAAAGACGAGGAAAGGGATGGGGAACAGAGAAAAGATGAAAACAAAAAGAGGAGGAGGAGGAGGAGGAAGACAATATGAAATCTGAGAAGGAAGAGCAAGAGCATGCACACAGCAGGGGTTACACATACATAAAGTTTCTGAAGGATGGAGCCCGCAGCGACTCTCATTAAAAGAAGCATCCTCTTACTGACCACCAGGGCCACCGGGGGTGAGAAAGAGGGACAAAATTCCAGGGACCCATCTGGATCATGTTCTCTGAATACTCAAGGGTTCCCTATGCCTTTTCCCCTTATATCTCCACAAGAGATGGAGTCAGAGATGAACCTTTTAAAAGAAAGCTGGGAATTCAGAGAACCTGGTACCCATCATCTCTGTTATAAAACATTTTATCAATATAGAAGAAGAGAAGAAGAAGAAGAAGAAGAAGAAGAAGAAGAGATTGGATTTATACCCCGCCCTTCACTTGGAGTCTCAGAGCGGCTTACAAACTCCTTTCCCTCCCCCTCCCCACAACAGACACCCTGGGAGGTAGGCGGGGCTGAGAGAGCTCTGACAGAAACTGCTCTTTCAGGAACAGCTGTGCCAGAGCTTGTGACTGACCCAAGGTCACATCAGCAGGTGCAAGTGGAGGAGTGGGGAATCAAACCTGGTTCTCCCAGATTAGAGTCCGCGCACTTAACCACTACACCAAACTGGCTCTATAATGCTATTCTAGTGCCAATTTTTTTAAAAAATTAAAGCCTCCGTTGGAGGGGGTGGGAAATGACCACCGTGAGAACGATCTTAGGGAAAATCCTAGGAGGCTCGACTGACAGGCCTCTTCCTCCACAGAGGACACAACCGAGTTTTTACATCTCCCCAATTTTCCTTCCCCATTATGGGACCAAGTAATGTGTGAATCATCTCCAACCATATAGGCCCAGAAGACAAAGAAAACAGTTTCATCCAGCCTAAATCCTACCCTGCACTGCCATCTACTGGACTAACCACACTATGGAAAATGACGAGCAACTGGCAAAACAGCTCTCTGCAGCAAGCTCCATAAACCAATAATTAAGTGGACAGTTCAGTTAAAGTACAAATAATTCATTATGAGTTAATGGCTTAACAACAGAAACCTCCTTTTCAAAATGACTTCTACAAAATATTAATTACATTTTAAGCCATACTAATTAACAGATATCTCATATCATTCCCTCTTGGTTTTTTAGACCTACATCCCCACCCCCACCCCTTAAACTCCTTAATGTGTTTCATTCATCAATAATGTGAATCATTATTTCAATTATACATTTCAATGATTCTCAATGAGTATCATAACCATTTAATTCCATACATTAGCCAAAGCTATTATAACAGTCAGTGAAAACTGGAACTGTTCAGTATTACATTTCCTTGGTTTTCTGGCCATTTTCTTACCCTCAGAACTTAACTGGTCAATGTTTGTTTGCATTTTCTGCTAATAAATCACTATTACACCCTTTAGACACAAGGCTGGATCCTGTGGAAATTTCCATTGACAGAAGAAGGGAATTTTGTTGACCCCCGTCCCTTGCAGAATTCCAACTTCAAATTTCATGTTCTTCCTGGGGTCCGTCCCCTGTCTTCCAGGAACAACATTTTGTGGGGCATTTTGGGGTGCAGCCAGAGAGGAGAGGAAGTCCCTCTGCACTGATCTAAAGTCCTTCCATCAGCTGAGATTTTCCATGGGATCTGACCCATTAATAGCCACACCACTGCCTGGCTGCCACAAACAGGTTTCACGCTTGGGTGTTTCCTCCTTTCTGCATGCTCCAATTCCTTCCTAGTTTTGATAAGATGTAGTTTCTGTGGCATTCACACTGGCAGACCACAGCTGGCCTCCAAGCCAGAATGAAACACTGTGATCAGACATTACTTTTTACATTTAACTTAGAAGGAAATTACCATTTGCTCAACTTATTTTGAGCACAAGTTAACATTGGTGCTTTTTTGGATGATGCACCTATTTGCTGCTTTCCCTGTTTACTTCCCTCCTCCTTGCTTGGCAGCCCCTCCCTCACAATTCTTACTGCTCCTCCCTGTTAATGAGGAAGCTTCTAGGAGAACGTCTTAGTAATATATGTAACCCCAGTTTAATTTAAGAATAGTCACATCACATCCTCATCACAATATAATGGAAGCAGCTCCTGAAACAAATCATATTTTTTGGGGGGGGAAATCAAGGGTACGGGCATAAAAACATTTTTGAATACAAACACTTGCCTCTTAGAAGTGTTTTAGAAATAGCTGGACAACATCATGGCTATGGAACTAGTTCCACAGGCTCCAGCCTGCTCAGGGGCCCACTTTCTGAACAGCTCCCCAACACATAGCAATCTTCCATGTCTCAAAATATCGATATCCTGTTTTTTCACTTCACACTGGGCTCAAAATGGCTAACAGGGTTATAACAATAATGCACTATTGAAGAGTTCGATGTTTTCAGTATTAAAACAGTCAGGCTGCTGGTCATATTGCGGCCACAAAAGACTGCTTTTGTTCTCTTTTGTTTACTACAGAACTTATGTTTCCAGCTTTTGTTTTTTAATTTCTAAAAAAGTGAAAACTAAAGGTTGTGTGCTGTGGTAGCATAAAGCAGTTTGCTGCTGCCTCTGCCCAGTACTAGGTATATTCCCAATTTTGCTTGTAGAAAACGAAAGACATTTCTATGTTTAAATTGCATAAATATGCCCAACTGTACAATTTTATACAGTAACTTATACATTTTATGTTGGTAAAACTGATAAAATAGTAAAATAAGTCTAGATGTGGTAGGAAAGTAATTATTGAACACATTTCAGTTTTTTCCTAAAATGTCAATTTTTCCAGAAAAAAACCTGAAAAGGAAGGGGGGGTTCCCCTGTTGACTTCAGAATTTCTGGAAACTTTAAATCTCTAACCATTACCAAAAATATCCTCTCTCAGGTTGCTGTTCCCACCCCTACTGCAAAATATACAAGAACTCAGAAAAAGGTTCTGAAAATGATCTCAGAGAACAGGTAGGTTCACATGGGAGTAAGAAATCTAAGCCTTCATCTCCAGCGCTCAAAGGGAGGGCAGGTAACAACCACCTGGGTTTCCCCTGTGGGAATGGTGGCTCTACATCAGCTGTCGGCTGTGAACTCTGACAAGCCTGCAGCTCATCTTCTTGCTTCTGCTGGTTCAGAGCTGATTTCCCAGCCTCTTCCTCTCCTGAGGAGTCTTCATTGTTGCTGAGTTCTGGCCGACTCATGATACTTAGGGACCCTATTTGGTTGGAAAGACGGACTAGAAATATTTTTAATCATTATTTCCCTTCTTCTTTCTTTTTTCTTTCACCACTCTTTCCTTTCATTAGCTTCCCATTAAATTTCCCAGTCATATAAATTGTTTCTAAGTAAACACATGCTTGTTTGCTGCTGCTGATTTAAGAACATTAGCTTACCATAGCTAGAGATGAAAGATTTCTGGAAATTTTGAAGCCACAGGGGAAAAAAAAATCCCTATTTTTCCAGGAAAACCTCCGCCCCAGAAATTTACTTAGCATATAAAATTGCAATATTTGCCATATTTATGGAATTTAGAAGTTAAAAATATCTTAGTGTTGTGCAAGCAAAATTGCAAGTATACCCTGTACTTGAGAGAAAACTGCAAACTAAGGCACTCTATGCTATCTCAGCACATATACCTTAATTTTTGCTACCTGGTTAGAGAGAGCTCAGTTCTCAATGAAATTTTCAAAAGGCTTTAACACAGTTTCTGCACTATCTCCTCTTTATCTTTTTTTCCCTCCAGCAAGGTAGGTCAATAAGCTACTTGATATCCAGTCTGTGGGTATATGGGATCCAGAAGGGAACCAGGAAGAGTATTCAGAGGGGAAGCAGGAAATTACAGGCCAGTCTGCCTAACATCTGTCCCAGGGTTAGTAAAAACTGTAATCAAAGATAGAATTGTTAGGCACATAGAGGAACAAAGCCTGCTGAGGGAAAATCAGCATGGCTTCTGCAAAGGGAATTCCTGCCTCAACAACCTTTTAAATTCCTTTGAGAAAATGAACAAGCATGTAGGCAACAGTGACCTGGTAGACATTATATACTTGGATTTCAAAGGCTTTTGTATGGCCTGTATGACTCCATCTTTGTTACACTCTGGTGCTTAGTTGCCCTGAGTCTTCAGAAAGAATGGCGTTTAGACACTCTCAAGAGAACTTTCCTTTCACTCATGCTTGTTAGTAGCCCTTATCTTCAAAGCCTGGGTTGTTTCTTCTCACTACCAGACACTAGGTACAAGATGGTTTATGATTTGACTAGTAGCCAGCATTTAGGATATAAGATGCCTAGTTTTAATTATGTATGTTGTCTCGGATTCTAACAAGCTTTGCTTTGTGCGTACAAGCTCAAGGCCCAGCTCAAGGGAGCTTACCCAGTGATTTCTGTAAATATGATGCTTTATTAAAAATCTCCTTGTAAACAAACCTGAATCTTGTGTGTCATTTCCTTGGGATTTCTTCAAATCTGTAACAGCTTTTGGCAAGGCACCTCACCAAAGGCTTCTGAGCAAACTCAGCAGTCAGGGATAGGAGGACGGGTTCTCTAATGGACTAAAAACTAGCTAAATGACAGATCCAGGTGGGCAGCCATGTTGGTCTGAAGCAGGAGAACAAGACTTGAGTCCAGTGGGGGCACCTTTAAGCTGTATGCTAATTTGCTGTTCACCTGTGTAGAGGCATCTGCCCATATGTCTGAACTGTTAGCTTCCATTTCAGTGTATCCGAGGAAGCGGGCGTGCGCACGAAAGCCCATGCCTTGAATAAATCTTTGTTGGTCTTAAAGGTGCTACTGGACTCAAAAAACGGTTAAATGACAGGAAGCAGAGAGTAGGAATAAATGGACAGTTCTCACAATGGAGGGAAGAAAACAGTGGGGGGTCCAATGCTCCCTCTAAGCTGTGGAGTCTTGTGAGCAAAAATTCTGCTTTGTGAGCTACTGGCATTAAATTTGTGAACAAGCGATTAGGCTACGGCATGAATTAGTTTGCTCTGCAGCCATCCTTCCTGAGCTAAGACAAAAATGTGTGAGCCAGAAGCTAAAAAACTGTGAGCTAGCTCACACTAACTCAGCTTAGAGGGAACACTGGTGGGGTCCTACAAGGACTGGTATTGGGGCTGGTACTATTTAATTTATTCATAAAAGATCTGGAACTAGGGCTGAGTAGTGTAGTGGCCAAGTTTGCAGATGACACAAAATCAGTCAGGACCAAGGCTGTCGGCGAAGAGCTCCAAGAGGACCTCCACCAACTGGGTGAGGGGGCGGCAGTGTGGGGCAAAGGAAGTTCAGTGTTGGTCAGTGTAAGGCGAGGCACATTGGGGCAAAAAGATCTCATCTTCAAGTATAGGATAATGGGGTCTGAACTTGCCGGCCCCACTGATGGACCTCCTCATGGTACCTGGTATTTTTGGCCACTGTTTGACAAAGAGTTGGACTGGGCCATTGGCCTGATCCAACATTGGCTTCTCTTATGTCCTTATGAGACTGAGAGGGGGAAAAATCACAACCAGGTACTCTATCTTCTCACAAAGGATCTTTAAGAGCTTCTTGCATCTATATTTAAGAGTTTTATATGTCTACAGCACCCCCATCTTGTCTTTAGAAACTTAACTCATTCTAAAAGAGAAAATATTTCATAGGAGTTTTTTCCAGTATTCCCTCAAATTTCCAATTTTTCCAACAGAAAAGCCTCGAGAAAAAACCAGAAAAAAATGTTTCCCTCTTAATTTTCCCAGTTTTTTCCAGGTTTTCATCTCTCTTATTTGTTTGTGTGTTTATTTATTCTAAGAGTATAATATATTATAAGGAGAAAAAAAACATTTTCCCATCTTCTAAACTGGTCTGAAAAACATTAGAAAAAACAGAATGCATTCTCATGTGGCTTTACGCAGGGGCTAAAACTGCAGAAGACATGTCTGTCAGACATCACCTTTCCAACAAGGGTTCAAGCCATTCCTCGTGGCATTCGCAGTGGCAGTCGAGGAAAGTCAGAACATCTCCTTTTGCCATTGAGGCTCCCAGCAGCCTCGCTCGGACCAGGCCTTCTCTCTTATTTGCTCGGATCAGCCGAACCTTGCGTAAATTAGCCACATAGTTTTCCAGTGTCTCCTTTAAGTGTTCTGTCACAAAGAGATAATGAATTGCTGTTTCACTATTATCCGAAGCAGCTGACAGCAAATTGCCAATTTCATTTTAAAGATCATATTCCCTTCTAACAGATAGAGCATCTCTCGAAGCTGTACCAAGAACCTGAAAAGCAGCTGATACGCAATTATTTGTATTTACATCCATTAGGAATTTCTACATGTTTTAGCAGACTTGAGCGAATCCTCTGAGTCCCAGTGCCAGGAGGCAGAATTGGGGGGAGGCCTTGGCCTCTGTGTCCTGTCGTTGGCACCTCCAGAGGAACTGGCTGGCCACTGCCTGAGACAGGATGCTGGACTAGATGCTGGGCCACTGGTCTGATCCAGCAGGGCTCCACTCATGATCTTGTGTTCTTATGAGCTCTGTTACTAATGTAATAGCAGAGAAAGGCACAACCCAAATTCTGCAATCACACTCAGATTACATATATATTTCAACAGTACTGCCATTGCCACTGCTATTGGAATGAAACAAAGTACACATCATACCCTTTTCCGTGTTTTGAATACTAACAAGTAATGAATATTTGAATACAAAATACAATATAAATATTCTAAGACTTCTTTCCAGAATTATAAAGCTAATAAAGAACCCTAACTATACTTTTATAAGAAAATATGCTCATTGACTAGCTTCCTATACATAAAACATACTAATTGGGATATAAATATTTTCTTCAAATAAGACGAGCAACAATATCTAGACAGCAGACACAAGAAAGTATCCTGTTCTGCAGAGCCCTGTATTCAGACTCTAACACCCACTTTACTTTTTCCCCTCTAAGCACTGGTGCACTAAACTGCGCAATCCTGATCTGTTTAGGACTGCATTGCATGCACTATGCAGAAGAGCCAGGCAAATGTCTTAAAAGGACACTTGTATAGTTCCTCTTTTATCTGTGCTAATCCTACTTGTACTTTGAAATGCATCTGACTTGGGGCTACACCAGACATGACAGGGGTATCCATGTACGTTTATGAGTTCACCCATTCATACTAAAGTGTATGGAAGGGACCTATTTAGAAACAACAACAACCACCCTGAGAAGAGAGTTCATGGATGAGGGGTGCAAAACCTAGTCCACTCCCCTTCTCTAATTGTGCTCCATTGCCTGAATCACTCTTCTTCTGGGCTGGCTCACTTGTTATATCAGGCTGGGTTCCAAGAAGTGCTCTGGAAAGATTGTACTTCCTGGGCTCCATCCACATGCAGATGACTCTCTGTGTAGCTCTTGTTGCTGCTGTGAAGAGAGCCAGCATGGTGTAGTGGTTAGGAGCAACAGACTCTAATCTGGAGAGCCAGGTTTGATTCCGCACTCCTCCATATGAAGCCAGCCGGGTGACCTTGGGTCAGTCACAGTTCTCTCAGAGCTCTGTCAGCCCAAAAAAATAAGTCTAGCTCTCCAACTAGTGGTGCATAATGCTAAAAAAGAGCTAGTACTTCAAGCAGCCAGACAGTCTTTGGATCTCCTGGGTATATCACACACAGTGCCATATGATAACAACAATAATGATGGTGATGGTGATGACGATGATGATACGAATGCAGAGGCTTTCACCACAATAATGGAGCACCCACACAGAGGTTTTTCCCTGCATTTTCCTTGCCCCAGACCTCCATAGCTGCCACCACCTTCACTGTGGCCACTAGAGGGCTTTTTCAGACTTAAAAAAGTTCTAGTCATTTTTGTTGCCAAAGGGGAAATGTTCTACCGGTATGTTTCTGCTTATAACTTTAACAAAGAAGAGAGGTGGGAATGGGTGCAGTGTTGGAACAGATCGGGGTTCCCAACATGGTGCCCACTGACACCTTTCCTTGCACCACCCAAGTGTTTTTAGAAAGTGGGTGGCCAAGGCAAAGCTTGGCGTCACAGTCCCTCAAACTCCAAAACTCCACTCAGTCTTGGCTTAGACACTCAGTCTGATCTCTCTCATATATATAGGTAAAGGTAAAGGTTTCCCTTGCTCGAAAGCCAGTCGAATCCAATTCTAGGGATGTGGCGCTCATCTCCGTTTCCAAGTCCAAAGACGTTCCTGTGGTCATGTGGCCGGCATGACTAGACACCGAGGTACATGGAACACTGTTACCTTCCCACCGAAGCGGTACCTATTTATCTACTGGCAATTTTTTGCTTTTGAACTGCTAGGTTGGCAGGAGCTAGGACCAGGGACGGGAGCTCACTCCATCTTGCGGCACTCAGGTCTCGAACTGCTGAACTACTGACCTTCCGGTCTGCAGTTCAGCATCTTAACCACTTGAGCCACCGCAGCCCCAAACCATATATATATATATATATATATATATATATCTCCACACAGGCTAAACTCTTTGTCTTATTCACACAGAATAGACTGTTTGACTCAAACTCCCATAATCACACAGACTAAGCTCTCTCTCCAAAACTCATACACAGAATCCTCTCATAGACACCCCGCCTCCCACAGTCTCAGTCATCAGCCAGTCACATCACACATGTCTCCCTCTATCACTCTTCTTACAGTGCCGCAGTCAAATTAAACATTTAAAGAAACACACACATCAAAACCTGGAATCATTACAACCACTTTAATGATTATCACTGGAAGTCACTGTGAGAGCTAAAAAATTGAGTATAGGATGCAGCTAAATGAACAGAAGGTAGACTATGATCAAAACATGAACAACAGCAGTACACCATTATCAGTACAGAATCACCGCCTTGAGGCCTAGCAGATGGGGAGGGATAGAAATATTTAAATGAATAATTTCCCTATCGTCCTTGGTTACTTAATTAGCTGACACCCTAAGTTGAAGACAACTCCTTTAGCAGTTTCAAATACTGCAAAGTTTTAACTACACAGCATACTGACTGACTGTACACAGATCTCTCCAAGGATCCTTGTCTTCCAGGTCCTGTCTTGATCCAAAAATCAGACAACTAGAGCCATTTTTCAAAATCCACTGATTCTCCTAATCAGGACTGAGAGCCACTTCTCCCTGGGATTCCTGTATTGAGGGCAGGAGGGAGTAAAATTCTCAGATGCTTCTCACTCATGCAGGCAGACATTGGTTGACTGGAATTTTAGATGGGATATCACACTATGGTCACTCAAACATCATTTTCCTGAGCAAGACAGGTGGACTATTAACAAAAATAATAATAACAGACTTTCACTGCACCTCAGCGCAAGCCACTTCCAGTTTATGTTGTTACCTACAACGCACTTCCCACTCTAGCTGCCCTGCCACCATCTTGTTCAAATGATTTCCAGGTGGGTCTGTGTTTGCCTTTAAGTATTACTGCTATTACAAGCCACCGTCCTTTCACCAGAAACCCTGTACCAACAAAGATTTTAAGAAAGACACCCAGAATGGCTTACCTTTATCACTGTAATCATCCACCAGAATGACTTCTTCTAGAAGGATATCAGGAGACGTCTCAAGAACACTGTGAACTGTTCTCAGAAGTGTGGACCAAGCCTCGTTATAAAAAGCGATTATAACAGAAGTCTTTGGTAGGTCATAATAATGGTATTTCTTTTCTCTGCATCTGTAATAAAGCACATTAATAATGTTGGATTTAGGCATGCACTTAAATAGTACGCCATAGTTTGTATAGAATTAAGGTAAATAAGTAGGGGAAGAGGTAACATAGCAATAAACAAGTGTCTCCTGGAATTTCATCACATATATTCACATTCAGGACGTATCCTTCAGAACACTATTCATAAGATGTATTAGGCAGCTGAAGCTTGAATGTTGTAGTCAAGGATCAGGGATTCACGCTAATGGTGCCAGAACAAGATTTAAGAGTTGCCCAAATTCAAGCTACCACCAAATAGTCCAGCAGAAATGTACATAATGCTAAACTCAATATAAGTTTGGTTATTATAGATAAGCTATTCCAGAAGGTTCTAAATTAAAGTGTTTCTGTTAAGTAACAGAACAAACTGAAAAACTAAAAAATGCTCTATTGAGAGATAACATATTATTCCCATCACATTTCTAAAGCAGGCACTGTTCCAGACCACCTAAAGGTGAAACAGGCTAGAGGTTTTTAAGGTCACAGTCTTCAAGCAATGCTCTTCAGTTATGCTTTAAGCTGTCCAGCTGTAGCTAAGGAGACCTCTGTTGGACCTCTGGCTTCCACATACCAATCACCTTCTTGACCAGGAGCCTCAGGCCTACAATTAGAGGTATGCAAATTACCATGCCAGCTTATCCACACCACATTACTTTCAATCATGCATCCCCACCTACATTCTGGTGCAACTAGTTACGTATACCTTTTAAAAACAAAACTAAGGCTTGGTCAGGATAAGCATATCTCTCTTATATATAAAAGCCAGATGATGGTGGCTTCTGGCCTATGGGGTGGCGAGATTGCATGCGCTCCCTCAGCCATTCGCCCATCGGCTGCCAGTCAAGACGACTGGCATACCATTGGCTGGGTGCTGCTCCTCTTCCCCGCCCACTCCCCTTTCGGCCCTCCCAGAAGCAGACACTCCTCTGGCTTAGTTCCCAGGTGTGGGACAAAGCTTCCCCCCCCCAAGTGGCTGCAGTGAGGAATTCACAGAGTTGCCAGCTCCAGGTCAGGAGGCCAGTCTGCGGAAGCCAGAGAGGGGGGCTCGGCTGAACAGAATGCCGTCCAGGCCGCTGGCCCGAGTGTTCCAACTTCTCCCGCAGTGGCTTGGCTCTGCCAGTCACTAGACAAAGGGACGAGACCCTTTCTATGCCTCTGTGAGGAACTCACAGTTGCCAGCTCCAGGTTGGGAGATTCCTGCTGAGTCCTTCCGCCAACGCTGCCCTCCGCAGGATCCGCCCCCCCAAATCTCCAGGCATGTCCCTCCCCAGAGCTGGGAGGCCTGCTTCCCCCCCAGTGCCCGCTGCTGGTCAGCCGAGCTTGGTTTCCGCGTCAGTCAAAGGCCCCCCCACCCCTCTCTTGGCCTTGGGGGAGAAAACACCCATGGGGTCCTCCCGCCCTGCTGACAAGCCCCTCCCCCCGTGACAGCCAAGGTGATGTCGCAGTTGGGGCTTCAGGGCACAGTGGAGGCTGCGGGTGCGGGGGGTGGGGAGATGGAAAGCTGAAGAGTGAGGGGGAATGAAGGTAGGTGGATACTTGGCTGGGGAGGAGACAGGGTTGCCAAGTCCAGGTGGGAAATTCCTGGAGATGTGAGGGGTGAAGCCTGGAGAGGGTGAGGTTTGAGGAGGGGTGGGGCCCCAGAGTGCCATAGACTCTGCCCTCCAAACCAGCCATTCCCTTATGGGGAGCCACTGTTGCCAATCTCCAGGTGAGGGCTGGAGATCCCTCAGAATTACAGCTGCTCTCCAGATGACATTGCTCCGTTCCCCTGGAGAAAATGGTGGACTCTGTGTTCTTATACCCTGCTGAGGTTGCCACGGCAAATTGATGCTGAGTGCCCACGGCCTTGCCACTCTCCCAGAGCCTCTTTCTAGGGCCCATTGTATTTATTTCCACAGTGGGCCTTATTTCTAGTGTCACAATATGTCAGGTTCCGCTGGAGTTGAGTCTCAACCTCCATGATGGCTCGCTTTTGTTGGGCAAGAGTTCCAGGTTACAGCCTCAGAACAGAGTGTGTGTGGGGGGGTGTTTCTCCACCCAGTTCCCACGCTCTGCTGCCGCTTTCTGACTTCCACCTGCCAGGGCTATATTTGCGCGCACACAAACCCCAGCTGCTCCTGGGCACACCTTTTAAATGCTCTCTCAGGGGAGGGCCAACCCCTGGCTCAACCAACCCTCCCTCCCCAACCCAGTCCTGGGCCAATCAGGGGTCCTTGTCTTGGGCTGGGGAGCTCACTGGGCCTCCCCCCCCGCACCTCTTCAACGGGCTGGCTGCCCCCCGTGTCTTCAAAGGAGGCCAGCCTGCCTGTTCTCCCTGCCCTTTGCCCTGGGTCACCTCTGGCAGGCCCTGGGGGGGGGGGGGGGGGCTCAGCTCCTGCTGAAAACACCACTGAGAGCCAGCGGGGTTCCTTCCGGCTGACTGGATGCTGGGCTGACTCCGTCAAGGCCGTGGCCTTGCTGGGACCTGACAGGAGAAGTGTGGGGGCAGGGCTGCTGCGGGCCCCGGGCACAACCACATTTATTCTATGTGACCTGTGAGCATTCATTCTGTTATTAGGACTTCTGCCAACCTTCTTGGTTACCACAGTAATATAGTGAACATATTTTCACAGGGGACTAGAGCACGCAAACCCTCGTTTGAGCTTTTATGCTGTTTTACTCAAGTATGAACACAGCCAGAGCACTTCTTCACTACTTATCTATTGTCTTACACTGCCTTCCTGACTTTTAAAAAATAAATCTGTTATTAAATATATTAATATTTAGAACAAATGTTATGACTAGTTACTAAGGGAATAACTATCTACCTTCCTCCCCCTCTTCTCCAGCAGAATGTGCAGGGGAGCTTCCCCAATAACCTGGGAACCCAGAGGCCTTGACGGGAGACGTCCCTGTGCTGCTGCTGCTGCCCCCCCGCCCCCCTTCCGACATTAAGGGGCCATGAACTCCATGTCCTGTGAGACTTCAGAGACCAAACACTGGCATACTTTCCTTCCCACCAAAGAATTTCAGGATCAATGCAGATGAGATTAATTTTCCCAGGTTTCTAGTTACATATATTCCTCTTTCATTACATTCTTCTTTCGTTAGTAAACACATCTTCCCTCTGCTCAAGTTTTTGCCCTTCGCACTGCTTGCATGAGCATTTCTGAGGAGGAAAACTTCACCAATAAGAAGAATTTTCCTTTCAATTTTCAGATGAGCATGTAGTCTTGTGAAAGTGCTCTAGCACAGTAAAACTGCAGCAGTTCCTCAGAAGTTGCTTAAGAATAGCCAGAAGCTGAGTGCCAACTGTAAGGCGAGAAAGTGCTTATCAGCCAGCCACAGTGGCACTAACTGGCGTGGCAAAGTAAACAACGCAAGCTCCCGGTAGTCCCTACGAAGGAAACTGCAGCCGGCCCCAGATCCGCTTGCTGGATTACTTTTTCAAAAGCAGACTCTCAAGCAGAGATGAGCAGGAAAAAGAGGCGGCTGCTGCTGGCAATGCCTGTTTAGACTGTGGGCAGAGTCCTTCCTTGTACAGGCTGGGACAACAAGACTGAGAGGGCACTCAGCCTGCACTGGGTTTCGCCCATTAAAGGCAACCGTGCTTGGAAGATTTCCAGTGAGAAAATGCTGTCAAAGGCCAAAAGAGGAGGAGAGCAGGGAGCCGTTCCCGTGGGCAGCAGAGGATACCGGCTGGATATTAGGAAATACTTTTTACAGTCAGAGTTGCTCAACAGTGGAATCAGCTGCCTGGGGAGGTGCTGGCCGTCTTTAAGCAGCAGCTGGACAAACCCTTGTCAGGGATTCTCTAGGCTGATCCTGCATGGAGCAGGGGGCGGGACTGGATGGCCTGTGTTTTTCTAGGATTCTATGAAAAGCATGTCTGTGGATGGCTGACTGAACGCAGGCTGAGATGAGGTGAAATAAGCTAGTAGGGGGAAATCCTAAGAACATTTATGCAGAAGTAATTCCCATGAGATTTACTCCTCTATTAATTAAGCTTTGAGCTGCAGCTTCAGAAACTGGTTTGGATAAAGCCTGCATTTTTAAAGTTTCTAGGCTTTAGGAGATGATGGGAAAATACTTTGCCCCAGGTATGTTCACAGACAATGGAGTCTTGCATCTGAAGAAATACCCCCCACCCAACTCTTGAAAGTGTATAAATTGTGTTAGCCTTTGAGGTGTAACTTTATTCCTGTGTAATAACGGGGACACCGGACTCCCTGGGCTGGGATCCCCCCCCCCCGGAATGAGAGTAAGATGGCATCTCCAAGGGAAAGGTACAGAAGTCAGAAACCGGTCCCTAATTTTGAGCTGCTCTTTCTCCTTGTGTGGGAAACACAGATTACCAGAGCCATCTTCCCTCTCCGTTTGGTGGGCAAAATGAAATGGGCAGGGAAGCAGGCTTTTCTTAGCTACCTTTCCCAATCCAGGAGAAACAGCAGCCCAAAATTGTGGATTCTTATCAGCCTTCTTGCCAGAAGTTTCCACGTGCTGGCACTTTTGAATGGGTTATGTGAAAACAGAGATGCCACAGCCATTCTCAAAAGAGACACAGATGTTCTGCACACATGGATCTACAAGCCACAGGCTGTACACCATGGTGCCACACAGAGAATCTTATAGGTTTAGTGGCATGCTCCTCCTGGTGTTCAAAAAGCTCCTCTTTTCGCAATACAAACACGGTCATTTTATACAGAGTCCTGCATGACCACCTGAAGCCAGCCCCAGATAACACACCAGATGTGGTCCGGGTGAACTGTTTTGCCTCAGCAGCCAAACTTCTCAATCTGTCCACACACAAAGGTCAAGCCCAGAAGAACAGGAACAGGAAGTAAAACCTGGTCACTTTCACAGGTAGAAATACCCTCATGTGCTAACTTATTTGTGGCATGTGTAGCCCTCCAATGGCACAGACACAAGAGGGAAGGCTCAGTATGTAAAGAAATGGAAGCAGAGGCTGCCCAAAAAGGGGCTGCTGCTGCTGCTGCCGCCGCCGCCGCCGCCGCCAAAAAGGGCCGCTCCGGACTTAATACTCCCGATTTCTTCCAGCCACGTCAGGCGCAGCTCCCCCTTTGCTCACGAGTAGCATCGGTGAGGGCTGCGAATGGCTCACTGCAGGCCAGGGAGACCCAGGCGGCGGCTGGGGACACCTGAATGGTCCGGGCGCAAGCCCCGCCCGGCCGGCCCCCCGCCCTCCCGCCCGCCCTCCCGCCGGGACCCCCTCCCTCCCTCCCTCCCTCCCGCCCCCTCCTCCTCCTCCTCCTCGGGGCTCACCGCGGGGGGCGCCGCTCGGGCAGGCGGCGGTGGAGGGAGATGCGGTCGCTGAGGAAGACGTTGATCTGGTGGCGGCGGACGCTCTCCTCCTGGCGGCGCCGCTCCGCCTCGCCCCGCAGCGCCAGCCGCGCCGCCCGGCCCAGCTCGCCCAGCTCCGGCTCCCGGCCCAGCGGGGGCTTCTCGTACACCGGCCGCCGGAGACGGAGCAGGAGGGCGGCCGGGTCGGCGGGCGAGGCGGGCGGGCCCGGCCCGGGCGCCCCGGCCCCGTCGGAAGGCCCGCCCTGCGGCGGCGCCCACGCCAGGAGCAGCAGCAGCAGCCCCGAGCCCAGCGCCCCCAGCCCCGCCAGCCCCACCAGCAGCCGCCGCCGCCCGGCCCCGCCGCCCCGCCGCCCCGCCGCAGACGGCGAAGACCACGGCCACCACCACGACGGCGCCCCGCGACGGCCCTGCTGCCGCATCCCGGCGGCCCTGGAGGGGGAGGAGGAGGAGGCGAGGCGAGGCGAGGCGAGGCCGGGCCGCTCGGGGACGTGGGGGCGGGGCGGGGCGGGGCGGGGCGGCGGCGAGGATCGGCCGGGCGAGCCCGCTCCGGAGGGCCGGCAGGGCGGAGTCGTCCCCCTTTGGCCCGCCCCGCCCCGCCGCCGGCCCCTGGCACTGGCACTGTTGGGGAGGTTCCATTCCTGTTTCCACTGCTTTTGTCTGTCGCCTGTGTGCCGCAGCAGGCCGCAGCCGGGACTGGGCGACTCGTCATGAGCGCAACAGGCGGCAGCGGCAGCGGCAGCAGCAGCAGCAGCAGCAGCCCCTCCTCCCTGGGGCCCTCGAGCCGCCTTCCCCGCCGAGCCCCGCCCACAAACTGCCACGCGTCCCAGACCTGCCACGGTTCCCTTGGTTTCCCAGGCCGGGCCTTTGCGCGCCTGCGCCTGCTCTGCTAAGCTACCCGCCCCCGCCGACTGGAGTCACCAGGCAAGGCTGCTAAAACCGGGAAGGGACGGGAGGGCTGGACTTCCACGAAGAAGGGTGTGCACATTTCTGCTCTCAAGGGGTTGGGGAAGATCTCCCGTTCATGATGTCATATCCCGCCGGGAGAATTCCCCCAGGCGCGGGCTTGGATTTCATTTGCTTAGCCAGAGGAAGCATCGGAGCCCCTTTCCTGACGAAATCCCTGCACTACTTGGCAACAGAATGGGATTCCAGTAAAGCATAACCCTTGAGGAGAAAGAAGTGCCTTTGGGCCTGCTTGCTGTGGACCCTGACGCCGTCTTCTTCCTGAAGGGTGGCGGCGGCAGCAGCAGTTCATGAGCCAGACGTGCCTGTCAAAGCAGTGGGGTGGGTGGACTCCCGCAGCCCCGAAAAGACCTAGCGTGGCCCTCCAAAGCATGCCGGCGAGCGAGCACCAAGATGGGCAAGGAAGACCAGGAGGGGCCTGGAGACCAAGTCCCCCGAGGAGGGGGAGGAACGGCTGCAGGAGCCCCTGGGCATGTTTCGCCTGGAGAGGAGACGACTCTCCAAGGACTTGAAGGGCTGCCCTATGGAGGGCGGTGCAGAGTTGTTTAGGTGCCCCAGAAGGTCGGACCAGAACCAACGGGTTGAAATTAAATCAGAAGAGTTTTCGGCTAAACATTCAGAAGAACTTCCTGACAGTTAGAGTGGGAGGGAAGGAGTATCCTGAATAAACGTTGGTGCTTCAGGGCTCTCAGAGGCTCTCAGAGGTCCTCTGCTGCAGCCAGGCAGGGGGGCTCAGCCAGTGGGTTCCTTCCTCGCCCGAGGACCCACACGCTCCCCCCAGTGGGATTTTTGGACACCTTTAGCTGGCCGGAGGGGTGTCTGGTGGCTCTGAGCCACCTCCTGTCCCTCCGCTCAAGCCAGGGCAGAGGGGCTCAGCTACTGGGTGCCTCGGCTGAGGACCCGCCACTCCCCCAGTCAGTTGTCAACAACACCCCTCTGTGCCCTGGGGGAGAGAATGGGGGCTGGGGCCCCTGTCCCTGTGGCGCAAGCCCGCCCCGCCAGCCCCATGGTGCCCCGCTGTGATAGGGGGTCCCCACCAGGGGTCTCGGAGGCAGAGCCTCTTTTGGCTGGTGTGCTCCTGGAGATGGAGGCAGAGGCTGAAGAGCTGTTAATGCTGCTTAAACCAGAGCAATTGCCGGGACTCTTTGTGGAGGAGGAGGAGGAATCTGAGGGTGGTGATGAATTAGGGGGTGGTGGAGAAACATCTGGCTCCTCCACATCCCAGCTCCTTGGGGCTGCTCTTGCTTTGAGTCCACCCCTCCATCAGCCTTCCCAGCCCAGCACCACACCGCAGCAGCTAAGCCTCTCTGGCCTTCCCCAGTTTTGCTCAGTTTCCAGGCCGCAGTGTGGGAGCATTTCTGCAACCTCCCCAATGACCCGTGTGGCAAAGTGCAATCTGTAGGTCCAGATGAGCCTGATGAAAGTTAAAAGCCCAATGTGCCAAAGCAGGATCACAGCTGAACATCAAGAAGACAATTACACACCTTTAAGGTTGATAATGAAGAAACTGCAATTGTTCAAGATTCTTTGTCTTTATCATCAACCAAAAGGGAGACTGCAGCCCAGAAATCAGGAGACTGAGACTGGGAAGGGCAGCCACAGGGGAGCCAGAAAATATTATTTATTTATTTATTTTTGAGAAACTGCCCCTAAGGGCAGACTTTTATTTATTTTCACAACAACACTACAACAATACAATACAACACATCAAAACACAATACACTACATACAAACTACAACACACAACACATATGGGGGGTATTCACCTAGTTTTCCATGCATCCTATCTTTCAAAAATTTTATTAACTTTGTATGTGAGTTTCCCTTATGTCAAATCCGCTATATCTTCCCTAGTTTTCTCTTTTAACCAATGTATGATCTTATCCCTCCTAACCATTTAAATTGTACCATTCGTAGAAATGTAGCCAAGTATTCTGAAAAGTGGAGTGTGTAACCTTTCATAGAGTCAGCTTGTCCATCTCCGCAGCCTCTAGTATCTTCACCATATATTCTTGCTTAGTTGGAGTCAGGGTAGTCCTCCAATATTTTACATATAAAATCTTGGCCACTGTCATCAAATATACTATCAAATATCAATCGTCTCTATTTATCTCTTTAGGTAAAATACCTAAAAGTAACAGCTTCGGTTTAAAAGGAATTGCTCTCCCTACAGTTTTCTGAATCAATCTATGCACCTATATCCAAAATTTTTAGTAACATCACATGTCCACCACATATGATAGAATGTATCTGTCTTATTTTCACATTTCCAGCACTTGTTAGAACATTTAACATCATATTTCGCTATTCTCTCTGGCGTAGAACATTTTATACATATTTTCTCTATAAGAAACCGCTTTAGTTATTTTAACATTTTTATTCCATATTTGTTCCCATTGTTCCAGTTCTATACTATAACCTAGATTCTGGGCCCATTGAACTATGTTCGTTTTGACCATTTCATCTGCCATCATTTCTTTTAAAACCATCACATACATTTTCTTTATAAATTTCTCCTCTGGTGCACTCAATAATTTTTCAATCTCTGTAAGAGTCTTATTAAATCCAATCTTCTTATCCTTGGCGTACCTCAGTTCAATTTGTGCTCTCTGCCACCATGTTAGGTCTTCTTCCAGTTTAAGCTCATTTCTAGAGTTCAAAATGTCCATATACCTTTTTGGTGGATTTTCATCATATAATCTAGGTATCGTAAACGCCTCTAACGATACCACCAATTTGGAAGTCTTCGTAAACCAGCTGTTTTGAATAGTCTCCCATACTTTCAATAATGCAGCCCATATCCAATGCTGCTTAAGGTACTTATGCGCTGAAGCTTTTTCATACCAAAAAAATGCATGCCAGCCCAACAATAGGTCGTGCCCTTCTAAGCTTAATATCCTCCTATCTTCCAACATAATCCATTCTCTAATCCATGCCAGTGCTGCTGCTCTGTAGTATAGAGTCCAGGTGGGTAGACCAAATCCACCTCTTTCTTTTAGGTCTTAGAAAGCTTTCAACCTGATTCTTGGCCTTTTCCCCTGCCATATAAACTTGGTTATTACCTGGTCCAACTCTTTAAAAATCACGAAGTTTTGTAGTATCGGAATCATCTGAAAAAGAAAGATCCATCTCGGTAGAATATTCATTTTAATCAGAGCTATTCTTCCCATCAGCAATATTTGTAGGTTTTTCCATCTTCCTAACTCCTGTTTTGTTGCTTTCAATAGTTCTTTATAGTTATTTTCTTGTAATGCACTACCTTTATTTGTTAGGCTAACTCCCAAATATTTTACCTTGTCACACAATTGATATCCTGAATCCCTTTGTAATATGTCTTTCTGTTCCGTCCTCATATTCTTAGTCATAATTTTTGTCTTATTAATATTAATTCTTAGCCCCACCACCTGTCCATATTCCCATAGAACTTTATTTAACTCGGTGATTGAGGAAAGGGGGTCCTCCAGTATAAATACAAGATCATCAGCAAAGGCTAATAGTTTAAATTCTTCCCCTTGCACCTTCAACCCCCTAATATTTTCATTCTGTCTTATCTCTTCAGTTAATATCTCTAACGCAAGTATGTATAGAAGTGGTGACAGTGGACAGCCTTGCCTTGTTCCTTTTTGTATTTCAAAATTTTCCATTCGCTCTCCATTAATCATCACCAATGCCATTTGACTTGTATATATCGCTTGAATCATCTGAATAAATTCCTTTCCTGCATCTGCTTTCCTTAACGATTCCATCACAAAACACCAACTCAGATTATCAAATGCTTTTTCTGCATCTAAGATGATCAGAGCCATTACCTTTTCAGAATGTGCTTCATAGTATTCTATTACATCTAAAATGCATCTCAAATTATTTTTTATTTGTCCTTTAGGCAAAAAACCTGCTTGATCTCTATGTACAGTCCTTGTCAGTATTCTCTTCAGCCTTTCCGCTATGATAGAAGCAAACATCTCATAGTCAGTATTTAATAATGAAATTGGTCTATAGTTCTTAATTTCTTTTCCATCTGTGTCTGGAATCTCTTCCCCCTCCATAATTCTCTTACATATCTCTTTCAATTGCAGAAGGGTTATTTCTTCAAATATCCCATAAAATTCTATTGGCAAACCATCTGGACCCGGTGCCTTACCCTTATTCTGCCTTTTCAGTGCTTCTACCATCTCCATCATTGTAACTGGTTGATTAAGCATTTTTCTTTGTTCCTCTGTAAATTTTTGAAGTTGGTGTTCCTCCAGATAATGAATTATTTCTTCGGTCTTGGTATCATTCTTTCTATATAAATCCTTATAAAAGTTCTCCACTATATTCTTTAAGTCTTGAATTCTATTAACTTCTCCATTCTTCTTTCTTAGAGTTTTTATATATGCCTTTTCTTTTTGTTTCCTGACTTGATAAGCTAACCATCTTGTCAGTTTATTCACATCTTCGAAGAAGTTCTGTTTAGTAAAAGTCAATTTCTTTGCTAGTTCGCACGATAGAAGACAATTCATTTTATGCAGAAGCAATTTAATTTTGTTCCGTCTTCCTGTCTCCCCTCTTTTTTCCATTATTCTCTTCTCTTGTTCTTTGATTTCCTTTTTCAAATTCGTATATTCTTTTGTTTCTCTTCGTGTTTATTCACACAGCTTCTTTTATTAAATGCCCTCTAGCGTACACCTTAAATGTATCCCATACAATTCTCATAGGCATATCCGGTTGAACATTTTCCTTAAAAAAAAAAGGAGAATTCCTCCTGCAGAGATTTTACTACTTTCCTGTCCTTCAATATCAAAGGATTTAAGGTCCATCTGTTTCTGGGTCTCATTCCTTGTAACTCCATAGTGATTGGGTTGTGGTCCGCATAGATGCCTGCTTCAATTTCCGATTCCGACAAATCTTTAATCATTGTAGTCGAAATCCAACACATATCCAATCTTGACCAAGAGTCATGTCTAGCTGAGAAGAAAGCATATTGTTGCCTTTTTGGGTTCCTTACTCTCCAAGCATCTATTAGTTGCCATTCTTCTATTATATGGCAAAGCGCTTCCGGAAATTTGTTACCTCCCGTTTTTCTTCCATAGATATTCGCTTTTCTATCTTCCTTTTTGTCAAAAACCACGTTGTAGTATCCAATAATACACATTTCTTGGAATTCCTGTTTCAAGATGAGCTTTTGAGGTTTTGGTAGAATTTTTCCTGACTTTGGTTTGTTGCGTAGATGTTAACTATCATTGTTCTTTTAGCTTGTCTCTGAATGGCTACCATTAAGATTCTTCCATCATGAGAGGCAAATACTAATTCCGGTTGCAAATGATCTTTAACATATGTAGCTACTCCTCTTTTCTTTCTTCCCTCATCCGTGGCTACAAAGATTTTCCCTAATCCTTTAGCATTTAAATACTTTTCATCACTTTTTCTTATAAGTGTCTCTTGAATACAGGTCACATCTGTGTTTTGCTTTTTGAGTTGATGGAATATTCTTCTCCTTTTCTGAGGTCCGTTTAATCTGTTAACGTTCACCGAGATTAACTTTAATTTTCTTCTATCCATCATGATTTCGCTTCTGTTGTTCCCATTTATCTTTTGCCTTTTGTCTTGTAGTAATTGGAGATCTCTTGAATCTGAATTTTTTCGGTCTTGGAGGTAATGCCGGTAATGCCATCGCCCCTTGGGGCTCATGCCCCACTTCTTTTTCCACTTTGCTGCCTTCCCTTTCTTCCTGGTCTTCTTGATCTTCTGACAGCTCCTCCCCATACGTCTTCAGAAAATCTTAAGTGTAGAGATGAGTTGCTGGCAACCAAGATCAAGTTAATACCCCCCCCCCAAGAGCACTACACTCTTGGAGCAATAACACACTGACAATCCCAGGACAAAGGAATATTCGCCTGGCTTCAAATAGGGCCAGAGCCTTTTTGGCTGTGTCTCCAGCTTGGATGGAATGCACTTGCTTCCCAATGAGATCCAGGTCCTGCAGGACTCGATGCAGTTCCGCAGGGCCTGTAAAACAGAGATGTGCCACTCAGCATATGGATGAGAGCCAGTTTGGTGTAGTGGTTAAGTGCGCGGACTCTAATCTGGGAGAACCGGGTTTGATTCCCCACTCCTCCACTTGCACCTGCTGATGTGACTTTGGGTCAGTCACAAGCTCTGGCACAGCTGTTCTCTCAGGGACAGTTTCTGTCAGAAGTTCTCTCAGCCCCGCCTACCTCACAGGGTGTCTGTTGTGGGGAGGGGGAGGGAAAGGAGTTTATCAGCCACTCTGAGACTCCCTTGGGTAGTGAAGGGCGGGGTATAAATCCAATCTGTTCTTCTGCTTCTTCTTACCCCCCCCTCATCTTCTCCTAGTGTCACTGTCAAGGTGTTCTTAGGCACCATCTGACGATCTGTAAAATGTCTGGAATTGTTTTAAGCTGGTGTGTTTTAATTATAACTTTAATATATGTTGTGACCTGCTCTGAACCCCAGGAGAGTGGGATACAAATAGAAGAAATAAATAAAATAATCTATGCCAGGGTATTCCCCCATTACTAGGTCTGGGTGGGAAAGCTGGACAGTGAGGAACGCTGAGAGGAAGAAAGCGGCTCCCTTTGAAATGGGGTGCCCGGGAGGGAGGGGGGGTTTCATGGAGACCGTGGTGTGGACCCCCAAAAAGACGGGTCAGCGGGCCCTCCTCGGTCAGCTCAAGCCCGGCCCTCTCCCTGGAAGCGAAAACGAGCGAGCCAAGGCCGTGGTGCTCCGAGTCCGGCCAGGTTCGGGGGAGACGCGGAGTCCCTGGGAAAGAGGAGGGCCCCCCGCCTGCAAGGCCCGCAGCCCGGCTGTCCGCCACCCGACCTCTGGGGCGCCCGCCTCGCGCTCTCTGGCTGGCTGGCTGGCTGGCGGGGCGGCCCGGGCCGGGGCAGGGGGCTCGAGGGAGTCCTTCTCGGCCCGCGGGGCGCTCTGCGGCGGGCCGGGCGCCACTCACAGCGGGGGAGGCCGGCGGGGCGGCCGGGCAGAAAGGCCGCGGGGAGAGGAGGGACCCTGACTGGCCTGGCCGGCCTGCCTGCGCCAGGATCCCGCCGGGCCTGCAGAGGCCGCCGCCGCCGCCGCCCGCCCGCGAACCGGGCGGCCGCGGCGCTTCGGCCGGGCCCCTCCCCTCCAGCGGCGGGAGGAGCCGAGGAAGCCGCCGCCGCCCGGGCCCCGGCGCGGAGGCGGAGGCGGGCGATGGGGGACTGCGGGGTCCCGGCGGGCGTCCAGCTGCTGCTCCGCGCTTGCGAGCAGGGCGACTGCGAGAGCGCCCGGAGGCTGCTGCTGGGCCCGCCGGCGGGGAGGAGGAGGAGGAGGAGGAGGACCCGGGCGGCGGCGGCGGCGGCGGCGGCGGGGCCGGGCCGGGGCCCGCGGCCGACCTCCCTCCCGCTCCCGCTCCGCTCCCCCTTCCCCCCGGCTCGGTGCCGGTGGACGGGACGGACGAGGCCGGCAACACGGGGCTGCAGTTCGCGGCGGCCGGCGGGCACGAGGAGCTGGTGGGCTTCCTGCTGCGGAGGGGCGCCGCGGTGCAGAGCCGCAACTCCTGCGGGTGGAGCCCGCTCATGCACGCCGCCCGGTGGGTCAGCCCGCCCGGGGAGGGGAGGGGAGGGGAGGGGCGGCGGCGCGGTCTCCTCGCCCGGAGCCGGGGGGCTTCTTCGCCCGGCCCGTCTGAGGCGTGGGGTGGGCGGCCGCCCTGGGCGCCAGCCGGCAGACGCGCGCCTAGTCCGCTCCGAGACGCGTGGGCCGGCGGGTTCCCGGCGCCCTCCTCGAGCCAGAGCCGCTTCCCTGGTCGCCGGACGGCCAAGGAAGGAAGGCAGGCGGGCAGGTCGGGCTCCGGGCGGGAGGCGGCCGGGCTGCGGAGGGCGCCGTTTGCCCCGTCGTCGTCGTCGTCGTCGTCGGGGGGATCTTCCCCGGTCCCCGGAAGGAGCGTGCCCGCCCGGCCACTTCTGCAGGGGCCCCGCCGCGCCTGCGCCTTTCCTCCGGCCCTGGACTCTGTCGTCGGGCCCCCGCCCCGACTGGCCGTGTGGCCGGCGGCAGCACCAGAGTGACGGTGTCTGTGTGCATAAGCCGGCTTCGCTCAAAATGCGCCCTGCACTGGGGTAGAGCCAGCCAGGCCCGGTGATGGCAGACCCCTAAGGGTGGGTGTTCTCCCTGGTGCAGCCCAGAACCCAAGAAGAGGCTCTTCTGGCTGCTTATCTGCCTCTCAGCGGTCTCACTTCCACCGTCAGAGCCTGACTGAAAGAACAGTTATGGGGGGGGGGGGGCTGTGCCTGGCTTGTTTCCTCCCTTGATAGCCCGGCCCCTGTCTCCGCAACCTTCTCCCCTTGGCCCTCCTCACAGCAGCCCTGGGGAGCCAGCTGGCCCAGAGGGCAGAGGACCAGAGAACTGGCCGGAGGAACCCTGAAGCTGGACAAAGCCCCCTGCCTTGAAATCTCTGAACAGGAAGCGGCAGGTGGGAGGCGTGGAGGCCACCCAGCCACCCAGCCGGCTGGCTCTCCCACCGTCCCAGCCTGACATTCTGACCACTGCACCGCCAGGTCACTAAGTAAGGACACCTCCCACCTTCCGCTTCCTGCTCAAAGATTTCAAGGCAGGGGGTGTCGTCCAGCTTCAGGACTCCTTGCAAGGACCAAGCAAGAGTCGCCGGCAGGCACAGAGGTTTCACAGGGTAATCCAAAGAAAAACTCTCTTCAGATGGATTCGCAATGCAGTATGTGAATTCTCAAGTCCCATTAGGACTCTTGCACTGACTAAATGTTCAGAAAGAGGGTGGTGTTTTTTAAAGGGAAAAATAGGTTTTGTAAATAGTGAGTCTGAACCTAAGAAAGAGCTCGTCTTCCTTGGTGAGCTTTCAGCCTGTTCATTTCCTGCTGTCAGCTCATTCTCTTGAACTATAGTAGTCTTGTAAGAGCAACACGTGCAGCACAATCCTATGCATGCTTACTCAGAAGGAAGCCCCACTGCACATAAAACTATAGCCATATGCACAGTGTATACGAAACTATAGTCCAGTCTTTTAAATTCAAAGAATGTGCTCTTGTCTTGCTATGTAAACCTTCTGGGTGTTGTAATGTTTTCCTCTCCCGTTTGTAGGTTTGGACAACTAACTGTGTCCCGCATCTTGCTGGAAAACGGTGCTGACCTCAATGCGCAGAATAAACTGGGAGCCAGTGCGCTCACCATGGCTTCTAGGGGCGGCCATATCAGTATTGTTAAACTGTTGCTGGAGTCTGGCGCTTACGTTGACAATTACGACCATCTGAGTATTAGCTTGGACAAGACTAAAGAGGAACTGCCCGCTATCACCCCGCTCACAGCAGCTGTCCAGCATGGGCACGAGGCAGTGGTCCATCTGCTGTTGGACTGGGGAGCTGACTGTAATTACACCGTGAAAACAACGGGCTGGACCCCGCTGATGTTAGCAGCCGTTAGCGGAAGAGTGAGTTTGGCACAACAGCTCACGAACAAAGGAGCCAATCCAGATCAGCTGAACGTATTGCATAAAACTCCATATGAAGTATCTGTTGACTTCAAACATGAAGACATGAAGGATTATCTGGCACCTCTCACAACAGTTAGACCTCAGACAGGTACGAACAACTTCCTCTCTGTTTTGTACACAAGAGTTTCCCCCCGTGGGGAAAATAGCAATGACACCACTTCAGGCTGGGAAAATTGCACAGGGGGTGAAGGCCTGAGCGCTCTCCCCTGGCACACCATAGTCCCAATCGGCATCAGGCCCACGTGCACCTCAGAACTGAGTTCCCAGCATAGACCGCCAAGTGAACATGTGGACATGGGAAGGGCCCGGGGAAAACATGGCATGAAGTTAGGAGTCTGGTCTTATTTTCTCGAATATTCTGTTCGAGGGCCCATTCTTGTTGCTTCTCTTGTTGTTGTGTAGTGGGTTCGACGCATTAGAGATCACGAGACGATGTGATGTAAAGCATAGTCATTTACTGGACACACCTTCCTGCCACTGTTCCCATTGGTCCGCCGCAGGAAGGTCCAGGAGCCTGGCCCCTGTTGTTATCGGGGACTCAAGCTCTGGCTCAGTCGCTGACACCCTATGGCAGGCAGCGGACACAACACTTGTCTTGTTGTGTTCTTATCACCAACTTCTGCGGGATGATGTATATTCTGCCCATTCATTTTAGAATCTGAATAAGGTACCACCAAATTGCTTACAGTGTTATAACACAGAGTAAAGAGAGCAGTGACCCAGGCCTATGCATGTTTACTCCAAAGCATTAGAGTTTAAGACCAGCGGATTTGGGCTTGCTTATTTGGGGATGCCCTCATACACATTAACGGGATTTCCTTCCAGACAAACGTGGGTAGGGGTTTGGGTCTGGCTCTTCTGGAGCAGAGTCCGGGGCCACGATGCACTCCGGGGTCTTCCTTCCTGCAACTGAGCCAGTCCTTCAGGAGCCCCAGTGTGTGTGTGTGTGGGGGGGGGGGTGTCTTCACTGACTGGCTCCCTCTCCCTTGCTGAAGCTTGGCCTGCCCACCACCTTTTCAGGAGGGGCCTTGCTCTTCCTTCCAGGCCCCTTCCCAGACTGCCCTTATTCAAAGGCCCCCCCGGGGGGAGGAGCAAGCCCGGGCTCTCCAGGTCACCTTTGCTGCAGGGTCAGCACTTCCTGATTGGTTTGACCAGGGCCGGCGGAGAGCCTGTTGTGGGTCCTTTCCCCTTTTCTCCATTCCTGCGAGGACCTTGAAGGGCCCGGACTGACCACTTGGCCAGATCCCAGGAAGCCGTGACCCTCCGTGCCTCCCCCTTCACAAGATCCCCTGGCCTGTTCTCTCGGCATCCCGGCACCCACTCCCCCTGCCCCACGGGGCCTGCTTCTGTGGGCAATGGCTGCCCCTCGGCCTGCATCCACCCCACCGTCCTTGCTGATCGGCATATGGCTGGGTTTGGCCGGCCTTTCTCTGCCTGCTGCTGCCCTGGGGGAGGGGTGAACCCCCTCCTTCCTCTTCTTGAAGGGTGGGGTGGGGGCGGGGGTGGGGATGGCCCCCCCAGACAGTAGGATGGAGCTATAAGCCACATTGTGTTCTTTCTTAGAAAAGACTATTTGCTTATCTATTTATTTCATTTACTGTACCCCAAAGGGGACCCAAAGTGGCCTACATGGCTCTACTTCCTTCCATTTTATCCTCCTCACAACAGCACTGTCAGGTAGGTTAGGATGAGAATGGCTGGCCCAAGGTCACCAGCAAGCTTCTATGGCAGAGTGGGGTTTTGAACCCAGGTCTCCCAGATCTTAGCTCAAAATTCTTAACCACAACACCAGCCTGCTTTAAATGTGTATTTTTATCGTGAACTGCTCTGTTCATTTTATGAACAAACAAGAATAATGGGGAAATTGTTTTGTACCCTTCGACTAGTGAAAAGGGATTCCACAGCAGGGAAGATAAACAGCTGCACGTCTGATTTCCATTCCCAGAACAAAGTCAAAGTGGGCCACTCTGGCTGTTGGGTTTCCACTGCTTTTTGTTTTGGATAACAGGTTGCTTGAAGCACCGGATCCCTGTATCAGGTTCAGGGTGCTGTTTTTGAGCTTTAAGGCCCTTGGTGGTCAGGGACCCACAGACCTCCGGGGCCGCCTCTTTCCGTGTGCCCCGAGGAGAGCGTCACACTCAGGAAGCAAGCACCTCCTGGGGGCCCCCGGCCTGAGGGAGAGCCGGCTGTCCTCAACCAGGGCCGGGGCTTTTTCGGCCCCAGCCCCCCGCGGGTGGGAAACTCTGCTGAGGGACATCCCTGCCCTGCCCTGCCCTGCCCTGCCCTGCCGGAGCGGTTCCCTTTCTGCAGGGCGTGTGAGGCAGAGATGTTCCGCCAGGCATTCGGTCGAGGACAGCGACGGGACAGCACGCCGTCTGGCTAGGGTTGCCAGGTCTGGGCTGGGAAACACCTGGAGACTTTGGGGGTGGGTCTGGGAGAGGGCGGGGTTTGGGGAGGGGAGGGGCCTCCGCAGGGTACAGTGCCAGAGAGCCCACCCTCCAAAGGGGCCATTTTCTCCAGGGGAGCTGATCTCTGTCAGCTGGAGATCGGTTGTAAAAGCGGGAGATCTCTAGGCCCCACTTGGAGGCTGGCAACCCTATGTCTGGCTCTCTCATGCCCTCCGTTCTCTGCAGCCCCCCTCCACCTCTGAGTCCTGTGAAATTTGAACCCCCCTCCCCCATAATCTTGGATTGACTAAATTATTCTGATGAATTATTGGTGTTGTACGATTTATGTATTTATTTTTGGTTCTTAATTTTTGATTACCTTCTGTTGTAAGCTGCCCTGAACCTTGCTTGCAAGGAAGGACAGCCTAAAAACCTAAACAAACAAATAAATAAAAATATGCTTCATTAAACTCTTTGTGGTGGCTGTAGCCCACCCGTTAGGTTACACACTATACGTGGTGTAGTGGTTAAGTGTGCGGACTCTAATCTGGGAATACTGGGTTTGATTCCCCTCTCCTCCACATGCAGCTGCTGGATGACCTTGGGCAAGCCGTGGTTCTGACAAGAGCTGTTCTTGAAAAAGAGCAGTTTCTGCCAGAGCTCTCTCAGCCCCACCTGCCTCCCAGGGTGTCTGTTGTGGGGAGGGGGAGGGAGAGGAGTCTGTAATCCGCTCTGAGACGCCTTTCGGCATTGAAGGGTGGGGAATAAATCCAATCTCTTCTTCTTCCTCTTCTACGTTTTCCTTTCCAGATAAACAGAAGAGGCAGCCTGATATCTTCCATGCCTTGAAGACGGGTAGGGCATTTGTCTTATTGGTGTTCTGTAGGGCACCTGCTGACAGGCATCTGATTCTGACATCAGAGAACTAGGTGACTGTTTTAAGGAGCCGTGTGAATCAGCCTTTCCCGTGTCTTCTCATCAAGCTGTTTCTTAACCTGTTCATGAGGGCTACTTTCTCTTCCGGATCAGCTAAGAAGACGTCAGGTTCAGAGGAGCTCTTGGTGGGCACGCTCCCGTCCTTGCTGACTCTTTAATGGCTGCTCTTCCACCCGTTCTCAGGCCGTGGGATCCCCCCCCCCGCATAAAGGTTAAAAACCACAGAAAATCAGCGTTTAAAATTCCCCGGCCACCGGTGCAGTCCTAAGAGCGCTTTGCTGGATAGGCCTCAGTAGGGCTCTGAGCCAGCCTGCTTAGGGTTGCCTCACTCAAACAATTCCGGAGCAGGTGACTCTTAAAAGCCAGCACGGGCCCTATGCCTCTGGCAAAGGGTTACAAATTAAACTATATTTCACTCAGGTACTGTTTTGAGAAGCTTCCCCTTCCACTGTTTTAAAAAACTCATTTCATTGGTTTGGTGTGATACGCTAAAAATACACCTTCAGTTTACTGCTCTGGAGTCTTTCCTGTTGCTCAAGAATGTTGCTGTCTTGGCAGGGAATTTCCAGCTGGTGAAAGAGATTACGGATGAAGAGCCAGCACAAGTCAACACCGTTAATGATGATGGGGCTTCGCCACTGATGATGGTCGCAGTCACTGGACAGTTGCCGCTTGTACAGTTACTGGTTTCCCGAAATGCAGAAATTGACAAGCAAGATAATGTCCATGGCTGGACTGCTCTAATGCAGGCTACGTATCATGGGTAAGAAATCATGTTTCCTTGCATGGGGGGGGTTAGGCTCGCATTCACTGTCATTGTTGGATCACATGACCAAAGACCACGGGAGGGGTGTGTGTGTGTAGAAGCCAGTTTGGTTTCCAGAGAAAACTCTGGGCTTTCTCAGGCCTGCATACTCTGGAGAGGACCTGTAGGGGGCAGTATTGTGTTCTGTACTGTTTCCACCCTCCCCATCTGCGGAGGGCTTGTACGGTGTTGACCTGGCTCTTGAGAAACGAGGCAAACTGTGCGAACGTTGAGGAGCAGCCTATGCCTGCTTCTAAGGGTGCCTCTCGCTCCTGTGAGCTTGTCTGCCTGATGGGCTGTGGGTTGAACGTGATGTTTGCACAGAACATGCGGTGGGGGGGGAATTAAAGTGTGGAGGCCCAGGAGGCGTGGCTGTTATTTATTTGTCACGTTCCTCATTTGTACCCGGCCGTTCTCCCCAGTGGGACCTCCTCATTCTCTCCTCTGTGGTTTTATCCTCACAACAACCCTGTGACGCAGGTGAGGCTGAGACTGTGTGACTGACCCAGGGTCACCCAGCAGTCTTCCATGGCAGAGTGGGGATTTGAACCCGAGCTGAACCACCGCACCCTAGGTGGCATTTGAGAAGGGAAGGTCCTGGGCATAGAGCAGGGGTCACTGGGGGTATTTGTGAATTTCCTGCATTGTGCAGGGGGTTGGACTAGATGATCCGGGAGGTTCCTTCCAACTCTGTGATTCTAGGATTGTGTTTAGACCCAATGTTGTTGTTGTTGTTCAGTCGCACAGTCGAGTCTGACTCTTTGCAACCCCATGGACCACATCACGCCAGGCTCTCCTGACTTCCGCCGTCCTCCAGAGTTTGCTCAATTTCATGTTCATTGCATCGATAACACTGTCTAACCATCTCATCCTTTGCCGTCCCCTTCTTCTTTGACCTTCAGTCTTTCCCAGCATCAGGGTCTTCTCCAGGGAGTGCTCCCTTCTCATTGGGTGGCCAAAGTATTTGAGCTTCAGCCTTGGTCTCTGGCCTTCCAGGGAACAGTCAGGATTGATTTCCTTTAGGATTGACTGATTTGATCTCCTTGCAGGCCAAGGGACTCTCAAGAGTCTTCTCCAGCACCATAATTCAAAAGAATCTATTCTTTGGTGCTCGGCCTTCCTTATGGTCCAACTCTTGCAGCCATACATTACTACTGGGAATACCATTGCTTTGACCATACAGACTTTGGTTGGCAGGGTGATGTCTCTACTTTTTATTATGCTGTCTAGGTTTGCCATCACTTTCCCCACAGGGAGCAGGCATCTTTTAATTTCATAGCTGCAGTCACCACCTCCAGTGGTCTTGGATCCCAGGAACGTGAAGTCTGTCACTGCTTCCATGACTTCTGTTGTGTACCAACCAAGGACCGCACACGCAGTCGCCTTTGCATATGGTCATGCGAATGGGCAAAGCTTTGCTTTGTTCGACAATAGCCAGCACGGATCCTAGAATGGACCCATTGGTCAGGCAGGATCCTAGCAGTATCCTATGAGGAATTGGAGCACTGTAAATAAACCTATCACGGGTGTGGGCCGTGTGTGGGTTGAGGTTTGCAACAGGGATTTAAGCAGGTCTCCGGTCCTGCTGAGTTGTCTTGGAGTTGAGCTGCAAATAAACTATGAGCTGAAATCACGTATTTGAACCCAGTACTTTACACTGGCGATGAGGATGGGATCCTGTGAGCATGCCTAACCTGGCATCCGACGGAAAAAGGCAATCTGTGTCCCCGGACTCAGTGCTAAGTGAAGCACCGTGCATTGAGGTCCAGCTCACCACGCCCTGCATCGCCGCTCCGGTCATGGCTGCTGCTCCGGGACAAATCTCCGTCTTCGACCCCACTCACCCCGAGTTATGGGAAGCATGGGTTGAACAGCTAAAGTACTTCTTCCAGGTTTAGGATACCACCGCCACTGCTGTGAAGAAGAAAGCGTGTGGAGTCACAACAATCCGTTTGGTACAGAATCTCATCACTCCCAAGACCCTGGAAGCCGCCACCTACGACAAGCTGGTCAAGGCCCTCACCAACCACTTCACTCCGAAACCATCCAAGATGGCGATGCGCATGGACTTCTTTGCGCACAACCAAAGGTCAGGGGAAGCGGCCACAGCTTTCATGGCCAATGTTCGCAGGTTGACAATCAACTGCGATTTCCCCGCCATTTCACCCTCTTAAACCAATTCATTTGGGGCGTCTGGGACCCGAAGCTCCAAAGAAAGTTTGTCGGCCATGAGGACCTCAACTTGGACCAGGCGCTGTGGGTGGCCACGGCATTCGAAAAAGCCCAGTGGGATTGCCAGGCTCCCTCGACCAATCAGGCCACCACCTCTCCAAGCCCCGACACCTTGGACAAAGACGAGGTACTCCAAGTCCAATGGTCCATCTGCCACGACTCATACGTCTCCCCGCTGGCGAGAACCAGCGCTCAAGTGCCCACCAAGTCCAGCGCCCAAGCACAATGTGCCAGCTGCGGTGAGGACCATGAACATTGTTCCTGTAGGTTCCACGATGCAACCTGCCAGACCTGTGGCAAGATCGGCCATATAGCATGAGTTTGCTGATCCCGAAGAAACCGAGGACGACGGGCGACAGCACACCAGGAGGCAACGGAACTACACACAACGAGCTCAGCCACCAGCACCAGGTAATGAGTTTGCCCCAAGATGCCCCCAACAAAATACATGTTACAGTGCTGATAGAGATGGAGATAGACACTGACTCTTCTTTCTCCATCATCTCTGCAGAGACTCTCAAGGAGGCTCTGCCCCCAAGGGGGGCCCCTCCTAGACAAGCCGGGTGGCCTCACCTTACGAGACTTTCAGAAGAACCCAGTGGCCATCAAGGGGTGGGGCAAATTCAGGGTTCAGTATAAGGACTTTAAGGGACGGTTGGACCTGCTGGTGGTGTAAGGCAGGCTCACTAGCCTGCTGGGACTGTCATGGTTCGGGCCTTTGTGGTTTGGGGTGACTGGGGTCAACCAAGTGTGGCTGCAGGACTTTAATGCAGTCTGCGATGAGTTCCCAGCCGTATTCAATGGGACACTTGGCTGCTACAACGGACCTCCGGTTTCCCTCGGCCTGGACCCGGCGGTACGGCCCGTCCGCCTGAAGGCCAGGCGCTCCCCATTTGCATTACGGCCAAAGATAGAGTTAGACCGCCTGGTGGAACAAGGGATTCTTGAGCCTGTCCCACACGCTCACTGGGTCACGCCAGTGAAGTCGAACGGGGACGTCTGGATGTGTGCGGACTATAAATGCACCATCAGTAAAGCTCTTCAGGATCATGCATATCCCGTCCCTGTCGTGAGCCATGTGCTCACCTCCCTAGCAGGCGCAAAGATTTTTGGTATGCCACTGCTGAGGCCCAGACCATAGTGACCCACAGGGTGGCATTCAAGGTGAGGCAACTGCAGTTTGGGGTTAGTGTAGCCGCGGGGATCTTCCAAATTCTAATGGACTGTTTGCTTAAAGGTATCCCAGGGTCCAGCCCTTCTTTGATGATGTTTTAATAGTGGCTTCCGATGCCGAGACCTTCTCCACGCGGCTGCGGTCTGTCCTCCAATGATTCTATGATGCTGGGTTGAAGATTAAATGCGAGAAGTGCCTGCTGGGGGTACTGTGGGTGGAATTCCTCAGGTTCACAGTAGACACACAAGGCATCCACCCCACACAAGAAAAGATACGTGCAATCGTTCAAGCGCCAGCTCCCTCGTCCAAGGCTGAACTTCAGGCTTTTTGGGCCTCCTCAATTTTTACCACTCCTTCCTGCCCCATAAGGCCACGGTGGCCGAGCCTCTTCATTGCCTCCTGGATAAACACGCCTCGTGGGCTTAGGGTCCCAAACATGCCGCAGCCTTCAGGGCGGTGAAAGAACTATTGACTTCTGTCATGATCTGTGCAGGATGGAGACAGGGCCTAGAGGCCTAAACTGTAGGAGGGGCCTGTCTGGCAGTGTAAAGCAGAGAGCCTACAATCCCCACAATGCTTGGGGATGGTTTTTAGCCAATGGGAGTGCAGGGATTCTGGGAGGAGACTGTTGCATTCTGGTGGAAGTGTGTCTTAAGCCATAGGCTGTGGAAAATGGTGTCTTTCTTCACACAGGAGTGAATTGAAGGGGACTGTGATAAACTCTGTGTGTTGTGAGGAAACGGATCTTGCTGTCTCTCTGCAGTTTTCCCTCTCATGGAGTCACTGAGGGAGAAGAGCTGGTTTGAGAGGAGAAGGTCCCTCACTCGTCAGAGTGACTGTAACAGGTATTGAGGCCTGGTAAGAAGGCTGTAAGCCTTAAGTTAGTAACAGTTAAGGAGTAATAGGTAGCTGTGTTAGCTTTGTGTTCTTTTTGCCTTTCAATACTGTTATGCCTTGTTAAAGCACCTTGTCTTGTTTTCCTTGCCCCAATACTGTATAAATAAACCATTTGTAAAAGTTCTCTGCCTGGTCATCATGCCTAAAGTTCTCGGCTTGAAAAGGGGCATCTTGGATGGGCTTGAGAGGTTACCCTGGGCCTTCTCAAGGGACCGTAAGTCCAGGGTGGTGGCAGCAGAAGGCAGCGACCCGCTGAGATCATGACAACTTCCAATGCCGTCCTCGCACATTTCAATGAGTCCCTTCCTGTGATCCTGGCATGTGATGCCTTCCCATATGGGGTGGGGGTGGTCCTGGGGCACCGACTAGCCAACGGCTGCAAGGTGCCTGTAGCTTACTATTCACACACCCTGTCCGCAGCTGAGCGCAACTATGTGCAAATTGACAAGGAGGCCCTGGCAATCATGGCTGGAGTTAAAAAATTCCACGATTACTTCTATGGCTGGCCTTTCCCCGTGGTCACTGACCACAAGCCGCTCCTTGGTCTGCTCGCCCCAGTCCGCCAGACCCTGCAGATGTTGTCAGCCCGGGTGCTTCGCTGGTCTCTCTTCCTGTCCAGGTACCAGTATGCGCTCATGTACCTCCCCAGCAAAGCGATGGGACACACTGATGCGCTCAGTGGCCTTCCGTTGCCGAGCTGTGACCCCGACCCAGCTCTGGCCCACTCCGTCGCCCTGCTGGAAGACCTGTCCATCCGCCCAGTTCAGGTAGTGCATGTGTCTCGTCACACTGCTTGGGATCGCGTCCTCACTTGGGTCTTAGACTGGGTGGGGAGGGGATGGCCCACCAGTCCGATGGGCCCAGAATTTGTGGCCTTCTCGTTGCGGTGGGACGAGCTGTCATCACACAAGGGATGCCGGCTGTGGGGAAGCCGGGTGGTCGTCCCTGCACCACTGCGACAGAGGGTGCTTACTGCATTGCACGAAATTCACCTGGGAATTGTGCGCACGAAGGCACTGGCACAGAGTTACATATGGTGGCCAGGGATGGATAGGGAAATTGAGGACAAGGTGAAGCATTGCCAGGCCTGCCAGGAATCGTGGCCTGAACCCCTCTGGGGCCCCAGTGCAGCCATGGGGATCCTCCAAGAAACCCTGGGTCCAGCTGCATCTGGACTTTGCGGATCCCTTCTAGGGACAATTATTGTTTATCCTGGTGGACGCTTACACCAAGTGGCTGGAAGTGGTTCCGCTTCCCTCCACCTCGTCTCAATCTGCCTTCCAAGCGATGTGGTGGATCTTCGGTACCCAGGGCATTCCGGACTTCCTAGTGACTGACAACAGGACAGCCTTTACCTCCTCGGAGTTCCAGGAGTTCGTAAGCTATTATGGGATCAGGCGCATATGCTCTGCCCCGTTCCACCCCGTGACCAACTACCAGGCCGAATGCATGGTCTGGACTATGAAGGAGTCCTTGCACCAGATGGCCCGGGGGGACTGGGACTACAAGCTGGCCGCCTTCCTTTTTGGCCAGAGAACAACGCCATGGGCCGCCACGGGCCGCAGCCCTGCTGTGCTCCTGATGGGATGGCACCTCACGACCCGACTGGACTGCCTGCATCCTGATCGTGCCCCGGAACACAGCTCGACCCCAGTGAGTCAGGAAGCACCACGCAGGTTCTTCCCGGGGGACCCTGTGTATGCCAGAAACTATGCCCGGGGTCCAGCTTGGATCCCAGCCCAGGTGGTCAGAGTCATGGGTCCCCTCTCATATGAGGTATCTGCGGACAACGGGCAACTGCTGAGACGGCACATCAATCAACTACACCGCAGACTACTCCCGGTCGACCAGGACGTGCCAGAGGACAGCGAGGATGAAGGTCCAAGCCCAGATTCCCGTGACAAGAGGGAGCCCAAGGCAGAAGTACAGGCCCCTACACTGCCAAGCGCACCTGCCAACATGGACACTGGGGATGCCATGGAGCCGGACAGCGTTCCAGAGCACATGGACTCCCCAATCCCGACCAAAGCCCCCGAGACCTCAGCAAAACTCCCAGTGATCATGCCAGAACGGACAGAACCGGCCATGGAGTTACGCCACTCGACCCGGGAGCAGAGGAGGCCCTCTTACCTTAAAGACTTTGTGAGCTTAGGGGGGTCTGAGCCATGGGGGGAGGGGTGTTGTGTACCAACCGAGGACCGCACACGCGGTCGCCTTCGCACGTGGTCATGCAAATGGACAAAGCTTTGCTTTGTTGGACAATAGCCAGCATGGATCTTAGAATGGTCAGGCAGGAACCTAGCAGTAACCTATGAGGAATTGGAGCACTGTAAATAAACCTATCATGGGTGTGGGGTGTGGTTTGCTACAGGGATTTAAGTAGGCCTCCAGTCCTGCTGAGTTGTCTTGGAGTTGAGCTGCAAATAAACTATGAGCTGAAATCATGTGTCTGAACCCAGTACTTTACAACTTCCCCTTCTATTTGCCAATGACTGATGGGGCCGGGTGCCATGATCTTAGTTTTTTTTTATGTTGAGTTTCAAGCCAACTTTTGCACTCTCCTCTTTGACCCTCAGCAAGAGCCTCTTTAGGTCTTCTTCACTTTCTGCCATTAGAGTGGTATCGTCTGCATATCTGAGGTTGTTGATGTTTTTCCCAGCAATCTTAATTCCGGTTTGTGATTCATCCAGGCCGGCATTTCTCATGATGTTAATGAAATAAGCAGGGTAACAATGTAGATCCTTGTCATACTCCTTTTCCTATGCTAAACCAATCAGTTGTTCCATATCCGGTTCTAACAGTCACTTCTTAACCCTTATACAGGTTTCTCAAGAGACATGTGAGGTGGTCTGGTACTCCCATCTCTTTCAGGACTTGCCACACAATCAAAGGCTTTAGCGTAGTCATTGAAGCAGAAGTAGATGTTTTTCTGATACTCTCTTGCTTTCTCCATAATCCAGTGAATGTTGGCAATTTGACCTCTTTGAAACCAACTTGTACTTCTGGTAGTTGTCTATCCATGTACTGCTGAAGCCTAGCTTGGAAGATCTTGAGCATGACCTTACTAGCATGTGAAATGAGTGCAATTGTGCCATAGTTTGAACATTCCTTGGCATTGCCCTTCTTTGGGATTGGAATGTAAACTGACCTTTTCCAATCCTATGGCCACTGTTGTGTTTTCCAAATTTCCTGGCATGTTGAGTGTAGCACTTCAACAGCATCATCATTTAAGACCTTGAATAGCTCAGCTGGGATACTGTCATCTCCGCTAGTTTTGTTGTTAGTAATGCTTTCTAAGACCCATTTGACTTCGCAGTCCAGGATATCTGGCTCGAGGTCCGTGATCACACCGTCGTTGTTGTCAAGGACATTGAGGTCTTTCTTGTATAGTTCTTCTGTGTATTCTTGCCATCTCTTCCTAATCTGCTCCTGTTAGGTCCCTACCGGTTTTGTCCTTTATTGTGGCCAGGTTTGCACAGAACGTTTCCTTGATTTCTTCAATTTTCTTGGAGAGTTCTCTAGTCCTTCCCATTCTATTGTTTTCCTCTGTTACTTTGCATTGTTCATTCAGGAAAATCTCTTTATCTCTCCTTGCTGTTCTCTGGAAATCTGTATTCAGTTGGGTAAATATTTCCTTTTCACCTTTGCCTTTCACTGTCCTTCTTTCCTCAGCTATTTGTAAACCCTCATCAGACAGCCACTTTGCTTTCTTGCATTTCTTTTTCTTCAGGATAGTGGTGATTGCTGCCTCCTGTACAATGTCACGAACCTCCACCCATAGTTCTTCAGGCACTCCATCTATCAAATCTAGTCCCTTAAACCTATTCTTCACCTCTACTGCATATTCATCAGGGATGTGATCTAGGTCCACCCGCTTTTGAACTCAACATTTTGAAAAAAACCATCTCTGGATCCGGCCGAATTGGCCAACTATCGGCCGGTTTCCAGTTTGCCCTACTTGGGCAAATTAATTGGCGATACAGTTGCAGGGCTTTCTGGGTGACACTCCTGTACTAGATCCTTTCCAGTCCAGCTTTCGCCTGGGACAGGGGACGGAGACGGCGCTGGCCGCTCTGATGGATGACCTGGATGACCTCAGAAGGCATCTGGACCGGGGCGGTTCGGCGGTACTGTTGTTGTTAGATCTGTCGGCTACGTTTGACACGGTTGACCTTCAGTTGCTGACCCGCCACCACGCTGAGGTGGGGATTCAGGGGCTTGCCTTGGAGTGGCTTGCCTCCTTTCTCCAGGGTCGGGGCCAAAGGGTGGCGCTAGGGAAACAGCAGTCCAGGAGGTACCCACTGGAGTGCGGTGTACCTCAAGATTCTGGGCTGTCCCCAGTGTTATTTAACATCTACATGCGCCCCCTTGCCCAGATTGCCCGGAGACATGGGCTGGGTTGTACACTGACGACACCCAGCTCTATCTGATGTTGGATGGCCAGTCAGACTCCAGAGCGGAAGATTTGGACCGGGCTTTGCAAGCCGTGGCTGGTTGGCTCAGACTGAGCTGGCTGAAGCTGGACCCAGCAAAGATGGAGGTCCTGTGCCTGAGTCAGGGCGGTTCGGGGATAGGGATTCCACTCCCGACCTTCAGTGGGGCACCGTTGGTGCCAGCGCCAGAGGTTAGGAGTTTGGGAGTGCTTCTGGATGCCTCCTTAATGATGGAGACCCAGGTAGCGGCCACTGCCAGGTCGGCCTTTTACCATCTTCCGCTGATTCGGCAGCTGGTTCCCTTCCTCGGCTGTGACGACCTGGCTACAGTGATCCATGCGATGGTCACCTTGAGACTAGACTACTGTAACACTCTCTACATGGGGCTGCCCTTGTTGCAAATCCGGAAGCTGCAGCTAGTGCAGAATGCCGTGGCCAGGCTTCTGATGGGCCTCCCTAAATGGGAGCATATCCGGCCTGCGCTGAAGGCACTGCACTGGCTGCTGATAGCATACCAAATTTGCTTCAAGGTGCTGGTACTGATCTTTAAAGCCCTGTATGGCCAGGGTCTGACATACCTGTAGGATGGCCTTTCCCCACATATACCCCAGAGAGGACTTTGGTCAGGTTCACAACACCGACTGACCATTCCAGGCCCTAAAGACACCAGGCTTGTGGCCACCAGGGGCCAGGGCCTTTTCAGTGGCGGCTCCTTACTGGTGGAACGAGCTCCCGGAGGAGATCAGGGCCCTGCGGGACCTTCTACAGTCCTGCATGGCCTGCAAGATGGAGGTCTCCCACCAGGCCTTCAATTAGGAGTCGCCACACCCCACCACCACAACCAACTTCTGTGGCTGTAGGTTGGCTCTTGCCGGGAGAGTGTGCCCCACCATCGCTCAATGCTGAGGGTCACTGAAGTGGAAGTAACTGTTGTATACCTTTAGTATGCCGCCCTATTAAATGGAAGATGTTTACTAGGACTAGCACATTAATTATTGGACAGTTTTAATGTTAAAATGTTTTAACTTTGTATATGGTTTTTATGGTACTGGCTACCAACTAATGTAAGCCGCCCTGGGCCCGTTCACGGGGTGGGTGGGGTATAAATTGAAACAATAAAATAAAAATAAATAGGTCAGACCTGAATGGCCTAGTGGTTTTCCCAACTGGCTTCAGTTTAAGCCTGAATTTTGCAGTGCGCAGCTCATGATCTGAGCCATGGTCAGCTCCGTGGTCTTGTTTTTCCTGAATGGATATAGAGCAGGGGTGGCCGAATTTAATTTAATTTAATTAGTCTAATTTAATGTTAATGGAAAGCAAATTTGCATATTTTCCAAAAAAAGTGTGTATGATATTTCTTTATGTCTTGCGGACTTCAAACATCTGATGTTTATTCTGAGTGGCTGTCACGTTGAGGAAGTTTGGCTGCCCCTGGGCTAGAGCGTCTCCATCTTTGACTGCAGATGACATAATCAGTCTGATTTCGGTGTTGCCCATCTGGTGATGTCCATGGGTAGCGTCGCCTCTTAGGTTGTTGGAAGAGGGTGTTTGCTTGACAAAACTCTGTCAGCCTTTGCCCGGCTTCATTTTGTTCTCCAAGGCCGAACTTGTCTGTTATTCTGGTTACCTTTTGACTTCCTGCTTTAGCATCCCAGTCCCCTGTGATGAGGAGGACATCTTTTTTTGGTGTTAGTTCTAGGAGGTGTTGTAGGTCTTCATAGAACCGGCCCACTTCAGCCTCCTCGGCGTCAGTGGTTGGGGCACGGACTTGGATTACTGTGATGCTGAATGGTTTGCCTTGGATTCGGACTGAGATCGTTCTGCGGTTTTTGAGATTGTATCCCATTACTGCCTTTCTCACTCTCTTGTTGACTATCAAGGCCACACCATTTTTTCTATGGGATTCTTGTCCGCAGTAGTAGATATAATGGTCTTCTGAGTTAAATTCGCCCATTCCCGTCCACTTTAGTTCACTGATTCCCAAGATGTCGATGTTCAGTCTTGCCATCTCATTTTTGACCACAGCCAACTTACCTTGATTCATAGACCCAATACAGTCCGCTCAACAGGGTCCGTAATTCTCATGGTGACCCCTGAACTCATGATGACGGTCTTTGGTTTGTTTAAATTTTAAAAGGTGAAAGAGTCTTATTGTGCTTCTCCTTCCCCCGTGAGGTGAAAGAACGGCAGCAGGCTCTGGCAAGGTCAAGGCTTGCTGGGAACTGGGATGTTGTATGACCCTGGAAACAACAGCGAGGGTGGACTCCCCCAGGGACCCAACAGCAAGAAACTATGGCTGGAAAACGAAAATATTTTTGGTTTTGTAGATGAACAGCCTTAGGACAACAGCCCCAGCACTGGCATAGCAACATCAGAACCTTGATGGTCTTACACGTTACGTAAGAATACCAGTGGTCATAATTCTGAGCTTTAACACAGGTCAAGCCGTGTTTGCAAAGCTGGTAAATGACTGAATCATTTTGGTCACTTCAGGTACTTGTAGCTGAACAGTAGGTGGCTGAAAAGGAACAAGCAAAAGTTTAGGAAAACTTAAATACCTGGGGAGCGCAGTTATCTCCTTTTTGTGTGCCTAATGTGTGCCTTTTCTCTTTTTTACAAAGAAATAAAGAAATCGTAAAGTATTTATTAAATCAAGGAGCGGATGTCAATCTTCGTGCTAAGAACGGATACACGGCATTCGACTTGATAATGCTTCTGAATGATCCAGGTATTTTGCTCTTTCTCTCTCACTCACGTGTGTATGCATGCGTGCACATAGTATGCACACTGTCTATGTGCTCTCATAGTACAAGAGGCTTGTTCCTAACAATATCATTGGGGGTCAGAGAATGGTTTCCACCACCAACTGCCTGTGGGTTTTTCAGACGCAGAAGTCATACGGCTTTTGGCATCCGCGTGCATGCAAGGGGATAAAGAGAAGGGTAAGCAGAGCACCAAGTCAGCTGCGCTTTCTTTGAGAGGCAGGACGTCTTCAGATGCCCCAGTATTGCCAGATGACAAGGGAGGACTGAAGGTGAGTTTCATATGCTGTATCACAGTGAGTCATAAATGATGAATTACCATTGCTGTCGAAGGTTAAAAAACTAGCTTAGCTGGAAACGTCAAAGGCATGTTGAATCCATTCATAAGCGGGGATTCCACCAAGAGACAATTATCCTAATTGGCCTTGCACGGAGAAGGCCGTGTGTGAGCTGTCCAGGTGTGGGTGCCGGGGGGCCACAGGAGAAGTCAGCAGCGTGGAGCACTCCTCTCCTCCTCTCCTCTGGTGCGCCGGGGATCCCAGCAGTGAGCTCGTGGGGGATTCCTTTCCATGTTGAGCCCCTCAGACTGGCGGATCGAGCAGCCGGACACAGATGCTTTTTTCTCTGTGTGCCACCCCAGCAGCTTGCTTACAGAGGGAGCTGCTACCCTGTTCTCTGCCGTGTGGCAGCCTCACCACCGCCCAGATCAGGTGGCACAGGGAGTGATCATTCGGGTTTCCATCTGGCCCTGGGAAGCGGCAGGCTCTGGTCAGTCTCTCTGGCTGGAGCAGTGTGAGTTGCCCGGTGCACCAAGCCTGGCGGTCTGCTGTCTTCACGGTGGTGCTCACTGGGCAGAGGCCCCCCCCCCCCACGGTGCTATCCTGCTCAGTCATTGTGCTGGTTGATCTCTCCTGCTTCCTGTCCCCAGCTAGCCTTCCCATGCAGAGCTGCGTTGGCTCGAGGGAGGAGCTGAACACTTAGCTCTGTCTTTAGAGGTAAAAGGACAGGTGGATTTGAGTCTGGTAGCATTTTAGAGACCAAGAAGATTTTGGGATTCAAAGCTTCCTTTGCCCAAGCTTTGAGTCTTCCGAGTTTATACCCTGTTGTGAACCAGCCAGGACCAGCAGAGCAAAAAGTCGCAGAAGACTCCTCTGCGGAGGAGGCAGCCAGCAGACCAGACCCCAACCTGCACCCGGCGGCAGAGGCACTGCAGGAGGAGGAGGAGCAGGAGGCAGTCCCTGAGGGGCCAGACATCGATCCCAGAGCCAGTTTGGTGTAGTGGTTAAGT
The DNA here is from genome assembly GCA_029375565.1 of Gekko gecko. NCBI lineage: Eukaryota > Metazoa > Chordata > Lepidosauria > Squamata > Gekkonidae > Gekko > Gekko gecko. The sequence continues at coordinate 66,962,583 of JAPDNY010000014.1, read as the reverse complement.
GTGCGGACTCTAATCTGGGAGAACCGGGTTTGATCCCCCACTCCTCCTCCACTTGCACCTGCTGATGTGATCTTGGGTCAGTCACAAGCTCTGGCACAGCTGTCCTTGCAAAAGAGCAGTTTCTGTCAGAAGTTCTCTCAGCCCCACCTCCCTCACAGGTTGCCTGTTGTGGGGAGGGAAAGGAGTTTGTAAGCCGCTCTGAGACACCTTTGGGTAGTGAAGGGCGGGGTATAAATCCAATCTCTTCTTCTTCTCTTCATCACCAGCCAGGAACCAGCGCACTGGCCCCCGACACCCCCCCGGCCCTGAGCTGGCAACAGAGAGCCAACTGCCGGTCAGTTCACCCCCCCCACACACACACACCCACCAGAGCCTTGGGGACTCCCGTTAGAGGGAGATGAGGGGAGACCTTCCAGACAGAAGGTGCAGTGCCCGCCTAGCAGCACAGCACCGGCCCAGCACCAGCAGTGAGGAGGAGTGCTCGCAGGAGCAGGACTGAGGCAGCCAGCAGGTGCAGGTCTCTGTGCAGGCTGCTGAGCATCATGGGGCTTAAAAGCAGCAGAGGAGGGAGTGGCTGTGGGGAAGCAACTCGTCTGCTGGTGACGGACCTTTTGCTGCCTGTGCTCTGGGTTGACTCCTCCGTCTCTGAGCCTAGCCTGTGTCTTCGCGTCTCCTTGTTCTTGGCTTTCCCTTTGGACTTGAAGCTGTCAGTGTTGCCTGCCCTGTGCCTGGACCCTGGAAATGTATTTTGATGCCTGGTCCTGGAATTGCATTACAAACTCTGACGCCTTGAAACTGCGTCTCTGCGTGCCTGCCGTCGGGACAGGACCCCCCCCCCCCCCAAAAAAAAAATCTGTTTGGTCTCGAAGGTGTGACGGGACTCACGTCTGGCTGTTCTGCAGCAGGCCAAGATGGCTGCCCTCCGGAAACTGTCCTCATGGCAGGGTGTAAAAGGGATGGGTCCAGAGTTTTGGGGAAGATTTTTACTGTGTATAATGAGTATGTAATTTTTCGCTGCATTTTTGTTTTTAGTCATGGTGGAACAGGATGTCCAATCGATTTCGCAAGTTAAAGTTGACCCAGACTTTAAACCATGGATTTGCCATAAATCCATCTGTGCCTTTTCCAGAAGAGTCCAAATCACCGTTTGATTGCACAATGAAGGCCACCTTGCAGAGCTGTAACCCTGGAAACCAAAACATCACTACAGCTTGGGCATCCAAGAGCAATGCTAATGGTAAAAGCTGTTAAATGCACGTTCTTTGGCATGTGCGCTCGTCTGTACAGATATACAACGTGTGGGCAGTCTAATGTGCAAGCGCACACGATGATTCTGCTTTTTAAAAAGAAATCAAGTGTTGATTATATTTCTGAGACTATCCATTTAAAATTAGGCTCCCTGTCCTGGACGGAGCACTGCTGGTGCCGGCCCAGAAGGGGAGGAGCCCGGGGGTGTGTGTGTGTGTGTGTGTGTGTGATGACCTGGGACAGCCCCCCTCCCCGTGGAGGCCCAGGGCGCCCCAGTCGCCAGGCCTGCTGTTTATGATCTTCGGCGGATCAGGCAGCTGGCTCCCTGCCTCGCCCCCCCCGGACTTGGCTACTGTAACCCGTGCCGTCCTAGAATCATAGAATGCTAGGGTGGGAAGGGACCTCGCAGGTCATCCAGTCCAACCCCCGGCACTTGGCAGGAGCAGAGCTGAAAGATAGCCCTACGACATACCCGAAAGATGGCCGTCCAGCCTCTGCTTGAGAACGTCCAGCGAAGGAGCATCCACCACCTCCCGAGGCACCTCCAGGCTTGATTACTGTAACTTGCTCCACGCGGGCTTACCCTTGAGGCTGATCTGGAAACTCCAGCTGGTGCAAAATGTGGCAGCATGCCGGTGCTCTGCCATTCAGCCGGTGCTCCGCCAATTGCGCTGGCTACCAATTGAGTACCGAATCAGTTTCAAAGTGCTGGTGCTGGTCTTCAAAGCCGTATGCGGCCTGGGACTGACACATCTACAGGACAGCCCCTCCTCATCTGTGCCCCAAAGAGCCTTACGCTCTGTGGAGAGCCATCTGCCAGTTGTCCCCAGTCTGAAAGATGCCTGCCTCGCCTCGACCAGGGCCGGGGCTTTTTTGGCCCTGGCCCCGGCCTGCTGGAACAGGCTTTCAGTTGAGATCAGGACCCTGCGAGGCCTGTAACAGTTTCCACAGGGCCTGCAAAACGGAGCTGTCCTGCCAGGCCTGTGGCTGAGGCAGAGGGCGTCTACCAACTGGCCTCTCTCTTGCTGCCACTGCTGCTGCCGCCTGAGGTCATTGTGGCTCGGCACCGGCCCGTCTGTTCCGGCTGCAGGAACTAATATACTGCACTGCCCACTTTAAATATTTTATGGTTTTATTGTATTGTCTTAATATTGTTATTTATCATTTTTGACCTGTTTTAAGATAGGATTGTATTTATTGTTGTGAGCGCCCCCGTGAGCCCGCTTGCAGGAAGGGCGGGAGATAACACAAAATAATAAATACATAAATGATGAGACCGGGTAAGTTTTTAAAAAGTGAATAACTAACAATATCTATGTTCAGAGGTCTTTTCATAGAAAAACAGCTGCAGGAGCTCATTAGCATATGGTATGCTAATGAGCTATTAGGCTATTAGCATATGCCACGCCCCCTGACATCACCGGAAGCAAAAGGGGGGGAGGCATCTTCAAAAGTCTCCCCTTCCCTTCCCCAGCTGGCCTGGGTGGGAGAGCTAAGAGAGAAGGGGTTTAAAGTTTAAATGCCTTCTCACTAGAGTTGGGCCACAGAAGGAGGAAAGAGGGAAGGAAAGAGAGAGAGTAGAGAGAAGGAAAGAGGGAAAGAAAGAGAAGGAAAGGAGGAGGGAAAGAAAGAGAGGGAAGAAGGAGGGAAACAGAGAAAGGAGGAAAAAAGAGAAGAGAAGAAGGTGGGAAAGAAAGAAAGAGAAGAAGGAGGGAAAGAGGAAAGGAGAGAAGGAAAGGAGGGAATGAAAGAAATTTGGCGGCAATTCTGCCCCATTATATCCTATGGGCCATTGAAGTCAATGGTGAAAACATAGGGTATATTCTGGGGGCTGGAGGGGAGGGGGTTTGAGGGAGAGGCTCCAAGATCACAGGATAGCTGATGGAGCCTCTCCCCAAGATACCCACCAAGTTTCGAGAACATTGGACCAGGGGGTCTAATTCTATGGGCCCCCAAATAGGTTGCCCCCATTCCCTCCATTGTTCTCTATGGTGGGAAAAAAGTAACTTTTCTTCCCACCATAGAGAACAATGGAGAGAATGGGGGCAACCTGTTTGGGGGCGCACAGAATTGGACCCCCTGGTCCAATGTTCTTGAAACTTGGTGGGTATCTTGAGGAGAGGCTCCATCAGCTACCCTGAGAGTTTGGAGCCTCTCCCTCAAACCCCCTCCCCTCCAGCCCCCAGAATATACCCTATGTTTTCACCATTGATTTCAATGGCCCATAGGATATAATGGGGCTGAAATTGACATTCGGCTGCCTGAAAGACTCTGGGACGTGCTGGCTGGGGGTGGGGCTTGGCTCCGGAGCTGCCGGAGCTGCGCTCTGGTGCGCTCCCCCCCCCCAAGACCCCTGTCTATGTTATTACATAGAAAGATTTTAAATTCCCCTCCCATTTCTACAGACAAATAATTACGTGAAAAGTATCTGCTATTAGTCTTAGAAGTACACAGTTCCAGCAAAAAATGAGAGAAAAAAATTGATAATATGATGTTTGTTTTAAATTCCATATATGAGACTGCCTTTGCTGAGCCAGGCCATGGTTTCATCAAGGGTGGCCTACTCTGCCTGCCCCTGGCCCCAGCAGGGAGTCCCCCCTCGTATCACCCCCCTCCCTGATCTTTTTAACTGGAAATGCCAGAAAAGAGAACCCGTGAAGGGGGGCCCTCTTCATGCGAAGCAGATGCCCTGCTCCTTGAGCCCACAGCCCCTCCTGCGTGTCTGTTTCTATGTAGGCAAAAGCAGGAGAACTATATGTAGATCAACATGTCTGATGACTGCAGAAAAGTTAGTTTCACTGTGTACTAATACTGGGAGCAATAGCCAATCATATCTTCTCAGTGGTGTACTTGCAGTGGAAAAGATGCACACGCAGTCATCAGAGGTGAGTTTATCTGACTTTCCCAATACGTGAGCACTTTCTATGTAAGAAATGCATGACATTTCAAATATTCCTGAACTGTAAATAGTCAGAAACCTGGTGGCATATTTAGAAGTTCAGAGCTGCTAATATGTCATGGCGTTAAGACAGTGCTACATCATTGGGGGTAGGCAATATTTAACCCTGGAAATAGAGCATGAAACTATTTACATAGTTCTTACTGGCAGAGGGACTCTGTGCCTGGCGCCTACCCCTTCAGAAGGCAGGCTGGGCCTTGTTAGATGTCAAGGAGAAGGATTCTCATCTGGTTTCTCAATGACAGGCTTATTTTCTTTGTGGGAGGGTGTCAGAGTCCCACAACAAACAGGCTCAACAACGTTCCTTCCAGAAGAATCAAGTTTATTGAGTGCAGTGGAAGCAGGTCATCTTTGCATACAGTTTCTGTGTAAAGGCTAACCCCACAGGCGGGAAGGGGGAAGATATACTGCGTGTGAAGCAAGACCCTCTGATGGGAACAAGCCAGTCAGAGGTGCAAGCCTTGTGTGCTCAAAGTAACGACTACAAGTTCCCAGGGAGGCGAGAGTGTGAAGCATCAAGGTCAGGCAACCAGATAAGGTGAAGGGAGAAAATGCAAGTTAACATTCCAGGACAATAAGATGTTCACTGTACAGACTCCCTTCTCCTACCACCAACCACGGCAGCGTAGCTGACAGAGGGATTTGGAGAGTGGGGGGGAGGCAGCAGCACTAGCCATTCATTTTGGTACCCACTGGCCATCTGCAGTGGTACATCCCAGGCACAGGCTTAAGTCCTCATTGGACCATAAACCCACCACAACCTTGGAAGGCCTCCTCAAGCAATAATTACTGAACTCCTCTGATAAAGGACTCAATCTATGTTTCTTATGCCAGCCTTGATAAAACTCTGGTCTATACATTTATTTAAAATTAATTTAAAACTGAATTGCTGTTTTGGCAATGTACAGATGGCTCATCTTATGTGAAGATATTTTTCAGATAATGGGGATATTATTTCAGTCTGGTAAAAATCACTCCTTTTGTGTCTGAATATGTAAAAAAAATCAATAATGGGGCAAACTAATCCTTGGAAATCAGCTGAGTTATACCAGGGACAACCTGGAGCCTTGCGTGCTTTGGAAAAAATGCTTCAACATGTAGTCTAGAATAAATTTTGCATGAATTTCTGGGGTAGATTTAAAATAACAATATTAATATATTTTTCAGGTCTAGCCAGCAGAAAGGCAGACAATGATTTTGAACTATTGACCACAGTGGTAAGTTATAGCACTGCTGGTATGCCAAGAGCGTTGCCAGGTTGCACTGTCGATCTTGTCTAAACAACTCAAAAGAAATCAAAAATATTTTGATTATTAACAGTAATGTATTATCAGACATACAGAACAGTCCTTATTTTTAAAGTAAAAAAGCAACTGTTAATTCACATTTGTTGCATAGTCAGATAAGATGTGGTGGGAGGGGTTGTATAATGAGAGCAAAAAGCGGCTGTGTGGTTGGCCAGGTAATTTGAAACAAAAGATCAAAGTGAAGCCAGTCAAAGTAAAGGTCTCTCCTGAACTATGTTAATTCAGGAGCTGTTTAAGGGAGTAGGAGTCCAAAATTAAAGTTTGATTAATGGCTGTGTACAGGGGGGGGGGGGGGGGCTTACTCCTCCATCAGTGCTGCCCGCGTCACAAGCTTTATGTCTGAGAGTCATGGGCCACTTTTAACCTCACAAGTGCCCTTCCTGTTGGGAAATGAGAGGGCTCCTCAGAGGTCTTCTGTGATAACCCTTATTTCGTGATGAGCGGGGGGGGCTTTCACTTGCAGAGAGAGAGAGTACTGTGATACGGAGGGTGGAGACAGACGCCAGCATCCCAGTAACTTGGACTTGAAAGGGTCCTGTTCTTCAAGTTGAAGAAGATGGCTGTCGCTGCCTTAGAAAGTATCTTCCACTTGGTCCATCTGGACCTTACATTGCAGGAGATGAATGGAGGTGGGGTGTATAAGTGCTGGAGTGTCCTGGGACTGGCAAAACTGTCAGGAAGGATAGTGAGTTGTCAGTTGTTGTGTTTGTGGAGCAGGAGAAGTGCGTTTGGAGAAATCCCAAGATGTTGTGTTAGTTCCCGAGATATTTATAACCCACCTTCTACTTCATTGGCAGCCTGAGCGGCCCAGGGCAGCTTGAGCTCATCAGAACGTGGGGAGTGGGAAGAGGTGGGGGCCACGGCTGGCACTCGGGGGGCGGGGGGAGGCCATCAAGGAAGACTCCGGGGTTGCCAAGCAGAGGCCGGCAAGGGCAGGCCACCTCCAGCCACATCTTGCCTTGGAAACTCTGTGAGGGGTCACCCTGAGTTTGTCGTGACTTGATGGCATTTAATTATTATTTTCTGCTTGGTTAGATATTCATTATTACATATAATGTATTTCCTTAAACATTGGCTTACATCTTATTTTATCTTCTTTTAAAAATTCTTTTTCTACACACACACACACATACAAGTGTGGGCCTGTGAGACTTGCAGAGGGGGAGATCTCATCTTCCCTCCCCCACTTCCTTGCCAGGCCCGGCTGCCCCCAGGCCTGCCACAGCTCCAAGGCCCCACCACAGCTGCCACCAGGCCCAGCGCTGCTTCCGGGCTCCGCTGGAACCAAACAACAGCCACACTACCTAGGAAAACTGTGGCCCAGTTTGGTGGTGCTGGCCACGGGGCAATGCCCCTCCTGCATTGGAGGGAACCCTCAAGGACTTGTGATAGGGTGACACTTCACTTTCCCCCTGTATCCCCCTCCCCACGCTATTTCCTCTCCCCCCCCCGGCAACCCCCTTGTCCTCTCCCCTTCCCCCCACCGCATTCTCTCCTTCTCAAGCATTCAGCAACCCGACCTTCTCTCTGCCTCCCATCTTCAGCTACATATATTGCCTGTTTATTTGTCCCCCACCTTTCTCCAGAGTGAGGACCACAGCAGCTGACATTGTTCTTCTCCCCTCCTTTTTGTCTGCATGGCAGCCCTGTGTGCTCGGTTAGGCTGGAAGTATGTGACTGGTTCAAAATCACTCAGTGAGCTTCTGCAGCAGATGAGAATTTGAACCTGGGTCTTCTATTTGAAGCTCTCCCACACCACACAGACTCCACCTCAAAGTCTCTAGGAATTTTGCAACCCGGAGCTGCCAAGCCTGGTCCCAATGAGTCCACCTCCAAAGGCAAAAAATAGGTCTGGAAAGGGCCCTGCCCCCCCCCCCCTTTTACTGGCAGAACCAAGCCTGGAATCTGTGGTTGGCCTCTGGGGGAATCCATCACTTCAAGCTACAGGTGCTCTGTTTATCATTTCTTTTGGGGGGTTAAACCCCCCAAAGTGTTTTTTCTTTTTAAGGTTTCACAATTTTCTGCAAACCTGGGGCATTTTTCAGGTTTGTAGAAAGATCTGTCTTGCTTGTTCCCGGCTCCAGTCACTGGATGTTAGCATCCTCGGTGTTAAATCCTGGGCTCTAGACGCATGGCAGTGACCAGCTCAGGGTCATTCAGTGATTTCAGCAAACTACAAGACCAGACTTCAGAGCCTGCAATAAAAAGTAAAGGTAAAGGTTCCCTTGCTCGAAAGCCAGTCGAATCCGACTCTAGGGTTGCGGTGCTCATCTCCGTTTCAAAGCCAAAGAGCCAGCGCTGTCCGAAGACGTTTCCGTGGTCATGTGGCCGGCATGACTAAACACCAAGGTGCACGGAACGCTGTTACCTTCCCACCGAAGTGGTACCTGTTTATCTACTTGCAATTTCTTGCTTTCGAACTGCTAGGTTGGCAGGAGCTGGAACTAGAGACAGGAGCTCACTCTGTCTTGCGGCACCCGGGTCTTGAACCGCTGAACTACTGACTTTCCACAGCCTGCAGTTCAGCGTCTTAACCACTTGAGCCACCGCAGCCCCAAGAGCCTGCAATACCAACACCCAAACACGCACCCCACTCCCCGGGAGAGGCTGTTTACATCACATTAGTACTTGATTGGCTTATTCCAGAGTCCTGGTCGGCTGTTGTTCTCGTGCTTCAAGCTCAGCCCGTCTCAGGGGTGATTCAATCAGGGATGATTCTGTCCCAATACGTGACACTCAGATTTGGCTGACTTCCCTATTAGTGTATGTACAAGTGGGATACTTACGGGGTGGGGGGATCCCATCTCCCCCCCCTTTCTTGCTGGGCCTGGTGCTGCCCCTGGGTGCTCCCTTGCAGCTGCTGGCCTTCCCCCCCCATTCTTGGTGGCTCATCGGGGCTCTCTAAAGTTTCCTTCCCTGCCCCCTTCTTGTGGCGTTGTCTGGGAGTTGTTCAAGTGTGGGCCCATGATACTTGTGTGTGTGTGGGGATTCTCTGCCCCCCCCTTTTGCGCCAGCAGGGCTGGTGTGACTCAGGGGCTTGGCTGGGTTGCACGGCCATCACTGCCAGGCTCAGCAGGGCTCCCAGGCTGTGCGGCCGCTGCCAGGGCCAGAGCAACTCACAGGGTGTGCTGCTTCCAGCGGCATGCCCCGCAAGGCTCCTGGACCGCCTGGCTACTGCCAGGCCCAGCAGGGCTCCCAGGCGGTGCGGCTGCTGCTGCCGGGCCCAGCGCAGCTTCCCTGTCCTACCTGCAAATACTGGAGGGAAGTGCATTCGCTGCACTGACGTAGAGAACACTGCAGTGATTTGGAGGGAATTACCCCCCCCCCACCACCCAAGTTTGCAGAAAAATCTCTTTATCGTACACGTGGCCCCGATCTGCAGGTTTAGATATTCGCAGATGGAGGCCCCATGTGGCTAATGGTATATAGGGTGTGTGTGTGTGAAATGGCCTTGTTCTCTGGGCAGGCGTTCTGCAATGCCTCTTTTTCCTTCTTTCCCCCATTCAGTTAAGAAGTGGGGCTCCGCTGACAAGGCTGCCTAGTGACAAACTGAAGGCTGTTATCCCGCCCTTCTTGCCTCCTTCGAGTTTTGAGCTGTGGAATTCCGACAGGACCCAAACAAGCCACGATGGCAGCAGCGAACCGAGGAACCTGGGCGTTCTGGGCAGGTCCAGTGGCCACGACTGCAGTGGCAGTGCCAGTCCTGACAGAGTGAGAAACTCACAAGTCCCACCATGATCTGTGTGATTTTATTTCAGCTTAATCATGTCAGACTCTTAATTATGAGGAGGCATCGTTTCCTTCACCCTAAACCAAATAGTCTTTTGCATTTTCACATACATGTGAAGCTTAGTTGCTTTGTTAGCCCCAGGAAATAAGACAGCAGCATTCATTTAATTTACTCCCTGATGAGAGCATATAAGCTCCCTAGCTGGGAGAACCTGGAACCCATGCACTTTCATTTTTCCTTCCAGAATGTTTCTTTGAAAGAAATGCTTATCATGCTTGAAGCCCACCCTTCTGATTTACTTTAGAGCCCACCGGACTCTGCTTTAGGCTCATAGGCGACCCAAGAGGAGAACCAGTTGTTGGTGGTAAAGACTGATGTTTGTAAAGTTTCGACGAGGTATCGTAAGAAGGGTTGTGATTACGTAGCAAAATCACATGAAGACCCGCGCCTCCCTCTTCGAACACCGGGGGTGGGGGTGGGGGGGTCCCTGACGGCCCTCTTGAGGTGTCCCTTGAGGAGGGGGGGGAGAATTGCCGGTCACACCTTTGCACAGTTCCCCATCTAGCAGCATGATCCGAAGGCCTCAAGGCTTGCCTAGCTTTGTAACAGGTGCTGCAGCCGAATGGTACGGAAGTGCCAAGACTGGGAAGATGCCTTCCCCCAGGTGGGCCGTCTCCTGCCTTCGCGGTTCTCTCTAACTATATGCTAACCAGCTGGGAACTGGCAGGGCAGGCCTGCAGCCTAGGACAGAGGGGAAGAAGACAACCAGAGGGAATTTGTGGGGTTCTGTCAAGATTCCCGGTCTCCTCCCCACACAAGGGTCTTCCCACCTGTAAATCCACCACACTTTCAAGTGAACTCTGGTCTGTAAATAAGGGACTGTTTCGTTTTTATTTTTACAAAAACCCTGTGAAATGGCTCCAGTGGAGAAGGCAGCCAGCTCTCTGATGCCATCCTTTGAGCTTCGTGGTTAAAGTCAGGATGTGACTCCAGCCCAGACCTCAGAGTTCTTTATCCACCACATCCCACTGGTTGTCAAAGATTTCTCAAGGGTAGAAGAGGCAGAAATGGATTTATCCGTTAACATGGGGTTTACCTTGATTCCTGTTTCTCTGCATTTCTCTTGTCTTGAGCACAGCCTGCTTGAAATGAGTTCCTCAGGAACGGCATGAGAGCTGATAGCTTCATTTTCTGAATACTGACCACAAGTTGTAGGTAAAGCCGTGTCTAAAATCATTTTGAGAAACAAACATCTCTATTCCCCCCCTCAGGCAGCCTTAAGTAGAGCTACTAGGCCCCTTAAGCGGTCCACCTTTGCCCGGAGACCCCCCACACCCTCGAGTTCCAGCAATTTCAACCATTCTCCTCATTCTTCCGGAGGATCCAGCAGCCCAGCGGGCGTGAATAGGCACGGCGGAGACATGCATAATAAATCAGGTGCGTCCATTTTTTACTCTAAATATAAAGAATAGAAATATTTGAACTAACTCAAGACCCAAGCAAAGTCTACCTTGTTTTGCATAACTAATGAATTTGTCATGAGCGACCACAACGGCGCCGAGTCCCTACCTGAGTTGGCATCACAGCCAGAGGTGCCGGCATTGCTCGAGCCAGAAGCCGGCCCCTCTGACTCTGCACGAGTCGACAGCTTCCCAGCGCCTGAGCCTGCAACCCCCGCGTCTGGCCCTGCAGCAGCCGAGGAGGCACGGGCGCAGTCGCGTAGCCTGCCTGACTCAACTCACCTCCGTGGGGGGCGTGCTTAAGGGGGCGGCTCTGCAGAGACTTAGCCTCCCGCCGTCGAGATGCACCCTGGCAGGGACGGCGAACGCCGAGTCCTGAGTATCAGCAGGAGTGCCGCTGCTGCCCTGGGGGCCCCGGCCGGAGGCCTACATAACTCCCACTCGGGATGGGGCTCTCTGTGGAAGCAACGAGTCGCCTCCGTGTGTGCCTCGCCTCCACCTCTGGCTCCTGTCCTCAGACCCCCGCCCTGGCTCGGATCCCTGGCTCCCTGACCCCTGCTTTCGGGCTCACGGTCTGGCTCTCACTCGGACTCTCCTGGCAACGGCCTCGGATCGGTCTTGACTTCTGCCTCTCAGCCCAAGCCCAGCCCATGACAGAAGTGATTTCTAGACACACGTTGGGTCTCATTATCTGGGAAGAGCACCATTATTTCTCTTACCCCAATTGTTGCTTGCTTTAACAGATTTAAAGCTTGGAGCCAAATTATAATAATAATTCCGTGCCATCGAGTCACAGGCTGGAGACCCCGGGACCCCGCGGGGCATTCAAGGCGGGAGCTGCACGGAGACATCTCTTCTCATTGCCCAACCCCCGTCTCCCATCCAAGTACCAACGGTGGCCAACCCTGCTTAGCGTCCAGCCACTGACGAGACTGGGCTGGGCAGGGTGATTCAGGCTGCTGGGATACCCTCAGGTCTTGTTTACTTTGAGGGAGTCCAGAACCAGACGCATCAGCAATCCTGGCTCTGATGGTCAACCATGTTTTCTGGCAGAGTTCCAGAGCCTTCAGCAACCACAAGACAAACACTTTAACACGCACGTCGCTTGCAAAATTTCTGCTTGTAGAGCATGTAGACAAGGTGGTCAGACAACTGTCACCTGCAGAACTTCTGCTTGCTCGTGCGTACAAGTCCCTTTGAAGAAAAGTTGGTAGACTTAATCCTAATCAGGGAGGAGTTTGGAATGGTGGGAACCCGCTCCTGAACAGATCTATACAGAAGACAATTCTATTGAATTCAGTAGGACTGACTCCCAGGTGGGTGTGCAAAGTATTGTGGCTTAAGATCGGCTCCAAGTGTAGTTTCTAAGAAAACAGTCCCTCTGATACCAGCTGACTAAGGAAGGTACCTGGGGGCTGAGGCAAACTCCAGCACCACGAGGCCGGCTTCTGCAGATGCCCCGGCCAGTCCTCCCCAAGTCCTGTGGCCTGCTCTCCCCTCTTACTTGCTGTGAGGTGGTTTGAGAGTTCCGTCTGCAGAAGGGCAGAGGAAGAGGGTCGGGATGGTGGGGCCTGGGCGGGGGGTGATGCCGTCTGGAGGAGCTGGGCCTACGGAGCTGGAAGGGATGGCAGCCACTCTGGCTGGGATCTGTTAACCTGGAAGGTTAAACGTGCCTGCAGGGCTGGCAAAGGCTCAAGAGCCAGATACTTCTTTGACTTGATCATGCAGACCGTTTGATCTTCAGGGTCTGAAAATGTAAGTTTATAAGGTTCTCATTGTCCCTGCTTTGAGTTCCACAGTTTCTCCAACCTTGTCATTAGCACTCTGCTAGAAAAGAGTGGTGCGGTGGCTCAGTGGTTAAGACGCTGAACTGCAGACCGGAAGGTCAGCAGTTCGAGATCCGAGTGCCGCGTGACGGAGTGAACTCCCGTCTCTGGCCCCAGCTCCTGCCAGCCTAGCAGTTCGAAAGCAAGAAATTGCAAGTAGATGAACAGGTACCACTTTGGTAGGAAGGTAACAGTATTCTGTGCACCTCGGTGTCTAGTCATGCCAGCCACATGACCACGGAAACGTCTTCAGACAGTGCTGGTTCTTCAGCTTGGAAATGGAGATGAGCACCACACCCTAGAGTTGGATTTGACTGGCTTTCGTGCAGGTGAAACCTTCACTTAGAAAAGAGAGACTTTATTATATTGTTAGGTCAGTTCAGATCCATGTTGCATAATTCTGACGCTAGAGACTCTGCATGTTTATATACCTTTCAGATCCCTTGCACAGAATCCGACAACAGTGAGAGTTTAAACAATTTCAGTTGTTTTCTGAAGAACAGAAAAACTGCCAGATGGTTTACAGGAACTAGCCAGATGGATACCATGAAGTGATAGGTGCTCATTTTAACTATTGTGTGTCCTGGGGAGCCAGTCTGGTGTAGTGGATAAGTGCGCGGACTCTAATCTGGGAGAACCGGGTTTGGTTCCCCACTCTTCCTCCACTTGCACCTGGCTGGATGACCTTGGGCAAGCCGTAGTTCTGATAAGAGCTGTTCTTGAAAAAGAGCAGTTTCTGTCAGAGCTCTCTCAGCCCCACCTACCTCACAGGGTGCCTGTTGTGGGGAGGGGGAGGGAAAGGAGTTTGTAAGCCACTCTGAGACACCTTTGAGTAGTGAAGGGCGGGGTATAAACCCAATCTCTTCTCTTCTCTCTTCAGAGTGGCTTTGATAGGCAGTTGTGAAAAATAAAAGGTGGATGGGCATTAATACACAGGATTTTATTCAGTATACACAGGGCCGGCCCACCCAATAGGCAAATTAGACTTTTGCCTAGGGCGGGCCCTGGATGTGGGCACTGAACTGTGCCACCCTCGCCCCGCTGTAAGCCCTGCATCACACGCCCATTGCTGCCCCCAGCCACCGCCTCTTTCCTGACTGAGGCGTCCTGCGCTCACTTCCACTCTGGTGCCCCTGACCTCTTGCTGCGCCGTGTGGCAGTGCCCGCCAAAGGGGAGCCCGAGCCGCATGCCGGATGCCAGAGAGGAGCGCTGGGGGAGGAAGGGGTGAGCCAGCAGCAGAGAGAGGGAGAGACAATCGGGGGGGGGGGGGCTTGTTGTTCTCCACCAGGCAGGTGCTTCTCCTTCAGGGCAGCCACTGGGCAGGAGGGAAGAGGGCGGCCTGGCAGGGCTTCTGGTGCATTTGCATGCTGGTGCAAAAAACCCTGGAGCCAGCCCCGGTCCCGTGTGCCCTGAAGGAGCCAAGGGCTGTCCCCGCCCACCCCACATCCCTTCCCACACCAGTCCCCACAGCTCAGCCATGGCCTCGGTGCCTCCGTGCATGATGCTGATCACCGGTTGCTCCTCGGGCATTGGGCTTTGCATAGCCGTGCAACTGGCGCAGGATCTGGGCGGGCACTTTTGAGGTGAGGCCGGGGCATCCCGGGGGGGGCGGGCGTGCTGGGGGAGGGGGGATGCGGCTCTCAGCTGACCGGGCACTCTCCCTAGTAGCCTGTGGTTGCCGATCGCGATAGCTTTCTTGGGAGGGGGGCGTCACGGGATGGCCACCCCGCTTGAGGGGCGCCTCGGATTCGGAGCACTCTCTGTTCTCGAAAGCTAAAGGGCACTGGGAGGGTGGGGCACTGTGGTACTGGAGAGGTCTGCCGTGAAATGCCATTTTGCCCTCCTCCCAGTGAGGATGAGTTTGGCGGGAGAGAAGAGAGCTGGAGATGGGAGGGGGCCGCAGGCAGTGTTCCCTCTAAGCTGAGTTAGGGTGAGCCAGCTCCCAGCTTTTTAGCCTCCAGCTCACACGTTTTTGTCTTAGCTCAGGACGGATGGCTCCGGAGCAAACTAATTTACGCAGTAGCCAAACCACTCGCTCACAACTTGAATGCCAGGAGCTCACAAAGTAGAATTTTTGCTCACAAGACCCCACAGCTTAGCGGGAGCATTGGTCCTGATATCACCTCTGGATTTCCCCCCTTTGAGCCCGCTTCTTGGTCTTAGTACCTTCTATAAAATGATATTCTTGTTCCAGTTCTGCCATGTCTTTGGCCTGGACCCCATATGCCATCCTGCAGAGTTGTGCACTTCATTTACACCCTGCCTTTCTTCCCGAGGGGGACCCAAAGTGGCGTGTGCCGTTGTCTTCCACTTTATCCACACAACAGCCTTGTGAGGTAGATTAAGCTCAAAATCACCCAACAAGCTTCCATGGTAGATCAGGGATTTGAACCTGAGTCCCCAAGATGCTGGTCTCACGCTCCAAGCAATACTGTGTCTCACAAATGCTTAGTTCCTGAATGTCTAGCAATAAAGACGTACATACCCTTACAAGGTCAAATCTCTCTGTCTCCCTCCCGAAGCTTGTGATTTATTCCCTCTTCCACATCAATTGAACTTCTCAAAATGATGGGATATAAATATCTCACACAAATAAAAAAATATACTTTGTATGTAAATAGTTACGTTACTGCTGAAAGTGCCGGCATGTTTATGAAGCATGGGCGCCTTGCTCTGGACAAAAGGCTGCCAACTGCCTGCTTGTACATAGTTCCCCGAGTTGGCTCACAGATGATTGAATGTAACATTGGGAATGTGGGAGAAAGGCAGTGAGTAAGACACGCGTGTCACCCCCCCTACCCCAAACCAGCCAAATAACAAACAGCAAGTGGAACCAAGCAGCCTGACTGGCCCAGCCTCCTCAGAGCTTGGGAGGTAAGCAGGGTCACCCACGGTTAGTACTGAGATGGGAGACCACCAAGGAAGGGGAGGGTCGCTCTACTGCAGAAGGCAACAGCCACCTCTTCTCATCTCTTGCCTCGAGAACGCCGCGGTTCTGGGGTCTCCATGAGTCAGTCGCAAATTGGAAACTCACAGTAATCATTATCCTATTAAATAAAACCAGCAAGCAGAAAAGAAACATAAAAAACAACCCAAAGTCCATCAAAATTGGCAGTGGAAGTGTGAAATCGTTGTACGTTGGAATTGTGTGCCTTTATGCGTGATATTTTCTTCCCTCCCTTAGGCGGCAATGCAGACAGCGTTTTGTCTCAGATCGCAGCACAGAGGAAAAAAGCAGCGGGTGCATCTGAGCAGAAGCCCGGCCCGCAACCAACAGCTGCCGGCTCGGCTCCTTCCCCCTCTCTACCCAACACGGGAAGTCCACAAGCCAGAGGCGATGGACACGTTCTAAAGGTTTTTGACTTTCTTGTCCTTGGTGGCATCATAGCTGGACGCTGACAAAAGAAGGAGTGGTTTCCCTAGGACTCTCTCTAGGATTCGTGGTTACCAAACATTACTGGGTACTTAAGTGTTTTGCCGAACCAGGGCCCGTAGGCATAGAGCGAATATTTCTCTTTAAGAAATTCCTTGAAATGTCTCGGGGGAAGTTTAATCACATGCTTTGAGTCTGAGCATTCTAATTAGAGTTCTTTTTAATAAAGTTTATTTATGCATTTTTATATCATATCTCCTAGATATATCATATCTCCTAGATCTGAGTCTACTGTACAAAATTTTCCATCCATTTGTATACTCTTCTCCATCTTTTTTATATACATTATCATCATTTGATAACAAATCAGCCAGTATCATCATGCCCCTGTATAAATCATTGGTGCGACCTCATTTGGAATACTGTGTACAGTTCTGGTCACCACATCTCAAAAAGGATATTATAGCATTGGAAAAAGTGCAGAGAAGGGCAACTAGAATGATAAAAGGGTTGGAACACCTTCCCTATGAAGAAAGGTTAAAATGCTTGGGGCTCTTTAGCTTGGAGAAACGACGGCTGAGAGGTGACATGATCGAGGTTTATAAGATTATGAATGGGATTGAGCAGGTTGAGAAAGAAGTACTTTTCTCCCTTTCTCACAATGCAAGAACTCGTGGGCACTCCATGAAATTGCTGAGCAGTCGGGTTAGAACAGATAAAAGGAAATACTTCTTCACCCAAAGAGTGATTAACATATGGAATTCACTGCCACAGGAGGTCGTGGCAGCTGCAAGCATGGACAGTTTCAAGAGGAAATTAGATAAACATATGGAGCATAAGTCCACCAGTGGCTATTAGCCACAGGGTATAGATGGGAACTCTCAGTCTGGGGCAGGTGATGCACTCTATTCTTGGTGCTGGAGGGGGCAGCAGTGGGAGGGCTTCTGGTGCCCTGGCCCCACTGCTGGACCTCCTGATGGCACCTGGTATATTTTGGCCGCTGTGTGACAGAGTGTTGGACTAGATGGGCCATTGGCCTGATTCAACATTGGCTTCTCTTATGTTCTTATGTTCTTATGTTCTTATGTTTCCTTGTAATAACATAGTTAATCTATCCATTTCTGCAATTTCCATTAGTTAAGAACATAACATCCTCACATGTCCCCTCATACCAGATAAGTTACCCTTTTTAAAGTTAAAAGTTTATGTGCTATTTCCTCTCTTGTGGGTACTTTTTCCGTTTTCCAGTATTTGGCCAATGATATTCTCACAGACATTATAATATACATCAATATATATACATTATGGTATTGGTACCCTTCCGGGATTATATTATGCAAGTAAATTTCTGGTATTAATGTTATATTTATATTCAAAACTTCTAAAATTATTTCGTGAATCATCTGCCAATACATTTGGATTTTTTTACACCTCCACCACATATGATAGAAGGTTCCTACATTTGCTTTACATTTCCAGCATATGCTAGAGGTGTTCGCATGGCATCTAGCTATTTTATCTGGAGACCAGTACCATCTGTGGAATATTTTGTACATATTCTCTTTGTATGATACAGCTCTCATATATTTTAGCTTTTACCAAATTTTGGACCATTCCTCAATCTCTGTATTATGACCTATATCCTGCATCCGCGAAATCATTGATGTTTTAACTATTTTGTCCTGCATACAGTCTTCTAATAAAAATCTATACAATTTCTGGATCATTTTGTCATTCAAGGGTAGCTAAATCTTGTCTAACTCATTTTTATTCTCATAAAAACCATGGGTTACATCTTTGTTATACCTGGATCTTAATTGCGCACTTTCCCACCATGATAACTTAATATTGTGATAAGTAAGGAGGTTCTCATCTGATTTCAGTGTGTTGCTTTTATCTAGTAGCGCCTCGTAACTTACTCTGTTTTCTTTGTAACGAGTGAGGGTTTTATACATGCCTCTAATGGGGATATCCATTTTGTTATTTTTTTATAACTTTCATATTATTCCATATGTTAATTAACAATCCCCTTAATGTTTGGCACTGAAAGTTTGTATGGATTTTGTCATTCCCATACCATATATAAGCGTGCCATCCCATACATAGATCGTGACCCTCTAAATTTAAACATCTTATATTTTCCAACATTAGCCATTCTTTTATCCAACATAGGGATGCCACTTGGTAGTATATTCTCCAATTAGATACTCCCAATCCACCCCTTTCTTTTTTATCTTGTAACGTTTTCCACTTTATTCTGGATTTTTTTGTGTACCAAATAAATTGTCTGGTTATTCTATCTAACTCATCAAAATATTTAACTCTCTTTAATATTGGTATATTTTGTGCTGAGAGCAGAAACCTTGGCAACGTGTTTATTTGGCAGCCTCTTTGTGCTCTTAAAAATAACTTGGTATTTGAAATTCTGGTCCTGGTCCACAAAGAGGGTGTGGATGTGAGAAACTGTCCTATTATATATATATATATATATATATATATATATATATATTCATTGATTTTTATTTGGCAGCCTCTTTGTGCTCTTAAAAATAACTTGGTATTTGAAATTCTGGTCCTGGTCCACAAAGAGGGTGTGGATGTGAGAAACTGTCCTATTATATATATTCATTGATCTTTATTTGGCAGCCTCTTTGTGCTCTTAAAAATAACTTGGTATGTGAAATTCTGGTCTTGGTCCACAAAGAGGGTGTTGGTTCTAGTTGGGAAAAGGGGCCTGATCCCCTTCCACCTGCAGGCAAGAGTAGTGCTGCTCTGTAGCCCACACAACTTCTCTTTTTAACTGTAGTAAGTCTTTATATTCATCAGCATGAAAATTAATTACTTTAGAGCCTAGTTATATAAGGAGATAAAAATATCCAAGATGACAACGTGCTCATGTTCTCTGTTTCATGCAGGCATTTGTTTTGTTAAAAGTAATAAACTATCCTGGTAAGCTTCAGTAATGAGAATATTTCTCTCCATGATTGACAAAACAGAAATCAGAAGTGAACAAAAATCCTCCACCTGAGAATTCCTCTACTTCCAAAAGCACGTCTCCGACTCTGACGCCCTCGCAGTCACCGTCACCGCCCCCCAAGGCTCACGGGGCCGACTCCTCGGTGTCCTCCTCCCACAGGCCAGGAAAGAGCAGCGGTGGGTCCAGCAGCGGGACTCTGACGGACGAAGGTCAGTAGTGCTTTGCGCCACACATGGCCATGGTTGGGTGACCCGTCTCTTGATGGGCCAGCACTAAGTGCTTGAATGCTCTCTTGTGCTGGAAAACCGTCACAGAGCTGGGTGACAGAGAGAAAACGAGGCCAGAACCCTTCTCCCAGACATGCTGTTTGTTGATAGACCGGGACAGTATTGCATTGGGGCACGTTCAGCTCTGATACATGCTTTTGCTGAACATAACTCTTACCTCTTGGTTACTTTAACGCACACTGAAAATCTTCAAGGAACTCAGTTCATGATAAGATGGCTTCCCCCCGAAATAAACAAGTGCCTTAAGGACTAACACATGCATCTGTTTTTATGGATAAGAGTTCATCGGATCCAAGAATTGTGCTCCTGTCCACAGAAGCTTAAGTTGTAATATAAATGGGGTAGCCCTTAAGGAGCCACGATGCCCCTGTTTTTATTCTGTTGTCAGCGAAAGGCATAATTAGAGGTCAGTCTCTGTATTCAGACGGGCCAACAGTGGGAGATCCTGAACTAGCCAGGCAGGCCTTTCCCCCCTAGCGGAGGGGAGAGAATCGTGCACCCGCTGCGATGGGACGGACGCCTGGTTTCCCATCCTTTGGTTCTCGGGGATGGCGCCGTAGTGGCCGTGCTACCCTTTGGGGCCTTCTGGAGGTCGTGTCGAGCTGGTCCTTAGAGTTTCCCAGGCATTTAGTTCTGGGGTCTTTAATGTCTGTGCAGGTGACACCTCCCCCTCCCCCTCCCCCTCCTCCTCACAGGCCACGGACCAGGTGTCTTCCGTGGCAGCACTGGGACTCTCTCAGTTTGTATCGGCTATGAGGTGGCAGTGAAAGCCGCCAAAAATGAATTCTGTGCATCTTCCATTGCATCCGCAAGCTCATTTGTTTAGAATAACTAGATCACTAACCCCCCTCTCACAGGGAAGCCAAAAAGATAGTAAATTGGCTATTCGCTGTGAGGCCTTTGTGAGCTATTTTGTGGATAATCTTGTTGCTCTGCCAGGACTTGCCAGCCACGATTGATACTGTATGTGAAATGGAGGCTTCTTGGCTGTCTTCGGGTCCTATTTTGGACCACTTCGGCCAGCTTTCCCAGGATGAGGTGGACAAGATCCTGAGTGCTGTGAAGCCCACCACTTGCCCTCTTGACTGATGTCCATCATGGCTGGTGAAGGCCAACAGTGATGGAATACGGGTCCCCCTGGGAGATGTTATCAACTTCTCTCTGAGTTCAGGGACTTTCCCAGGGGCTTTAAAGAGGCAGTGGTGAGACCACTCTTGAGAAAGCCATCCTTAGATACTTTGGATCTGGCCAGCTGGCGCCCATTTCTGGGTAATGTGGTTGAGAGTGACGCGCAGACTGCGTAAGCAAGGTGTAGCCACCTTGAGCCACCAGGATTGTGCAGCAACTCCAGCACTTTAGCAAAGTAACTGCTATATAGCACCACACAGAGTCAGAGCTGTGGAAAACTATATACAGTGTTTATTCACAAGATACACCAACAAACTGCTCCGCCAGACACACACTTTGAGAGAAGAAGAACTGTACAGCACAAGACATTTACATTTATACATATGACAACCAATCAGCATCATGCTGAGTCATTGCCCACTGACCTCATACCTGGGCCGGTCTGAACAGGTCAGGACTTGTTCCAAGCAGCTTGCCAGCTGTCAGTTAGATCATGCTGATCTAGCTGCTGTATATTAACAACCAACAGAGAGAGCGGTAGCGGAACAGCTCCAGGTCTTCCTGGATGACTCCTCTGTCTTGGACCTATTCCAGTCTGTCCTGGGTATGGGATGGAGACAGCTCTGGTTGCCCTCACAGATGACCTCTGGAGGCATCTGGACCAAGATGGGTCAACACTGCTGATGTTACTCGATCTAACAGTGGTGTTTGACATGGTCGACTGTGACCTTTTGGCCCATTGCCTTGCCAAAGTGGGAATACGAGGGTCTTGCTTTGTGGTGGCTCATTTTGTTCCTCCACAGTCGGGGGGCAGAGGGTGGCAATTGGAGAGAGGGTTTCACCGCACTACCCTCTGGTGCATGGCGTCCCACAAAGGGCAATCCTCTCCCCTATGTTATTTAACATCTCTGTGCATCCCCTCATTCAGTTGTTCTGGAGGTTTGGGCTAGGTTGTTACCAGTATGCTGATGACACCCAGCTGTATCTGTTGACGAACAGCCAACTGGACACTGGCTAGGGCATGAGGTTCTGGCTAGGGCATGCAAGGCTGTGGCTGGTTAGTTGCAGATGAGCCATCTGAAATTAAATCTATCAAAGATGGATGTCCCGTGCCTGAGTCACGGAGGGGTGGAGCTAGGGTTAGGGTTACTGACACCATCGCCAACAGTGAGGAGCTTGGGTGTGGTCTTGGAGGCCTCATTTTCTATGGAGGCCCAAGTCATGGCTGTTGCCAGAACAGCCTTTTACTGTCTTCATCCGGTCAGGCAGCTGGTTCCCTGTCGCTCTCCTCGTGATGACTTGGCCACAGCAATCCATGCAATGATGACCTCCTGACTGGATTACTGTAACTCGCTCTATGCAGGGTGCCCTTGAGGTTGACTCGGAAACTCCAACTGGTTCAGAATGCACTGGCCCATGTCCTTACCTCTCAGAACACATAACCAGGGCTCCGTGAGCTGCACTGGCTTCCAGTGGAGTACCGAGTCAAGTTTAAGGTTACGGTATTAACCCTTAAAGCCTGATGTTTTCTGGGAACAACATATCTGCAGGACCGCCTCTCCCAGTATGTCCTTTGAAGAGCATGGCGCTCATCAGATTAACAGCTACTGGCGGTCCCCGTCCCAAAGGACATCCCCTGAGCCTTGACCAGAGCCAGGGCTTTCTTGGGTCTGGCTCCGGCCTGGTGGAACAGCCTCCCGAGCAAGTTCAGGGCCCTGTGGGGTTTTCTTCCGTTCTGCCAGGCATGTAAAATGGAGATGTTCCACTAGGCCTTTGATAGAGGCAACAGGTGTCCCGTTACATTGGCCTCGCCTCCTTCACCCTCCTCTGGCCTGTTCTGATTACCTGATCAGGGATTACTGGTGGCAGTTGCCCACTGTCCAGCTTGGTTGATTCTGTGCCCACCCTGGTATACATTTTATTGGAACATTAGGCACTTATGCCTACTTGCCCTCTTGTATGCTGACTTATTCTTGTTTGTATGATTTAACCAACGGAGGGCTTTTAACTGCTTTTATTTGTTTTACCATTTGTTGTGAGCCCCCCTGAGCCTTGCATGCCGGGGAGGGCGGGACAAGAACCTAACAAAACAAACAAACAGATGCTACACTACTACATGGGTGCTCCCCTAAAGGTGCGGGGAAATGCAGTCATGAGGTCCTGGAGGAGAAATTTAGGCTGCTGGGCAGGAAATCCAAGGCCAGGACCGCCAAGGTAGCCTTCTCAGAAGTGCCTCCTGTTCCACGCGCAGGGCCGGAGAGACAGGCACAGATCTGGAGTCTCAGTGCGTGGATGAGACGATGGTGTAGGGGGGAAGGGTTCAAGTTTGTTAGGCACGGGGATGCTTTTTGGAACAAGAGGGGGCTGTACAAAAGGGACGGTCTCCACTTGTCTTGAGAAGGAACCAGGCTGCTGGCACTTAAAATCAAGACGGTGGTAGAGCAGTTTTTAAACTGAATATTGGGGGAAGCCGACAGGAGATGAAAAGTCTCTGGTCTGGGATGGCTCATCTCAAAGAGATGAAGGGGTAGCTGTTACTTTTCTACAAGGAAATGGATTAGAATTGTCCATTGAGACTGTGGCTAACAATATGGACTGCCTGGCAAGGTCTCAAGGTAGCAAGAGGACAGTTGTGGGCTTAACATGCATGGGAAACTATAGGTGTTTATACAGAAATGCTAGAAGTGTCCAAGGTAAAATTGGGGAATTGGAATGCTTGGTGTTGGGGGGGGAATAGACATTGTGGGTATTTCAGAAACTTGGTGGGATGAGGAAAATCAGTGGGATATAGTGATTCCTGGTTATAAATTATATCAGAAGGATGGGGGGAAGGGTTGGAGGTGGGGTGGCTCTTTATGTCAGAGGGGGTATACAGTCCAGTAAGACTGAGAGGGTAAGTGCATTGGATTCACTTCTGGAAATGCTATGGGTTGAAATAGAGGGCCCAAAAGGAAGCTTAACAGTGGGAGTTTGTTATCGCCCACCAGATCAAAAGATTAGAGGAGCATTATAAAATGATGAATGAATTAAATATAGTGGCTAGATGAAATAACTGTGTTGTAATGGGTGATTTAACTACCCACACATTGATTGGGTCAATATGTTCAAGTCGGGAAAAGGAGATTGAGTTTCTAAACACTCTCAATGACTGTGCTATGGAACAGATGGTCACAGAACCTAACAGGGGAGAGGTGATCCTGGATTTGGTCCTAAGTAATGCCCAAGACTTGGTAAGAGATGTAAAAGTGATTGCACCGCTTGGGAACTGTCAAGTTCCTGCCTCGGTTCCAGAGGTGCCCCGCCCGTAGCCGTGGTTCCGAGGCTCGCAGGTGGAGCGCCGGCCCTGGAGGTGGGGCTGGGGATAAGTTGGGGTTAGAGGTAAGGGCCTCAGAACGGCTAGACCTGGGGGTTAGCTTCACCCCCAGGCGATCCTGGCCCCCGGTCCTGGGAGACCTCTCATGGAGACGTCCTCTCACATGTCACCATAGCGAGTGAGTCCCTGAACCGATCTTCCTCCCTGGCCCTTCCATTCTCCCCGTCTTTTATTCCCCTGGCTCCCCCTCCAGTACCGCCCCACCGCTCTGCCGGCCGCCACCCTCTCTGGCTCCACCGCCCTTTATTAACCAGGACGCCCACCTCCTTCTGGGAAGGCTGTCGGTGTGAGGCCAGCGGCGGTCTCATCCGTTGTCTCCTGCTCGGCGGCCACTCCTCCTGGCATCGCCCACGCAGTCCGACCCTGGGGCCTCGCTCGCCCCATCGCGGTCCTTGCTGCTGCTAAGGGGCTCCTCCCGGGAGATCCCTGGAGCGTTTTCTTGGCCCGGCCGTCGTCCGTCAGCTGGTCCCTGCTGCTCCGGAGTCCGCCGTCGGGTAAGGACGGGGACAGAGGTGTGGTTGGGCGGGATGGGCTCCCCTCCAGGTCCGGGGATCCGGGACAGGAACAGTGACCATAATGTTATTGAGTTTAACATTTGTATAAATAGGGAATTGCCCAAAAAGACTTACACAACCACTTTTAACTTTAAAAGGGGTAACTTCTCGGATATGAGGAGACACGTGAGGAAGAAACTGAAAGGAAAAGTAGAAAGGGTCAAAATCATTGGGGAAGTTTGGAGACTATTTAAAACTATAATCCTAGAAGTTCAGAAAAAATATATATACCGCAGATTAGGAAAGGCACAAATAGGTATAGAAAAAAAGCCTGCATGGTTAACAAATAAAGTATTGGAAGCTGTAAAAGGTAAGAAGGATTCCTTTAAACGGTGGAAAGCTAGTCTCAGTGAGGTTGATAAAAGGGAACACAGGCTATCGCAAATAAAATGCAAGTCTGCAATCAGGCAGGAAAAAGGGAATATGAGGAACATATAGCGAAAAACATAAAGAGCAACAACAAAACTTCCTTCAAATACATTAGGAGCAGGAAACCAGCCAGGGAGGCAGTGGGGCCCTTGGATAACCAAGGAGTAAAGGGAGTAGTGAAGGATGGCAGGGAAATGGCTGAGAAGGTGAATGCATTTTTTGCCTCTGCCTTCGCTGTGGAAGAGGAGAAGTTCTTGCCCACTCCAGAACCATTGATTTCGCAAGGGTGTTGAAAGACCTGAGTCAGATTGAGATGGCGAGAGGGGAGGTTGATAGACAACGTAAAAACTGATAAATCACCAGGGCCGGATGGCATACATCCAAGAGTTCTGAAAGAACTCAAATGTAAACTTGTGGATCTCTTGATAAAAATATGTAATCTTTCTTTAAAATCTGCCTCCATTCCTGAGGACTGGAAGGTAGCTAATGTCACTCCCATCTTTAAAAAGGGTTCCAGAGAAGATCAGGGAAATTACAGGCCAGTCTGACATCGATACCGGGAAAGTTGGTAGAAGCTGTTATTAAGGAAAGAATTAGTAGGCACACTGATGAACAAAAACTATTGAGGCAGACTCAGCATGGGTTCTGTAAAGGAAGATCTTGACTCAATAACCTGTTAGTGTTCTTTGAGGGAGTGAACAAACATGTGGAAAAGGGGGACCCAATAGACGTTGTTTACCTTGACTTCCAGAAAGCTTTTGATACAGTTCCTCATCAAAGGCTCCTAAGTAAGCTCAATAGTCACAGATTAAAAGGACAAGTCCTCTTGTGGATCAAAAACTGGCTTATAAATAGGAAACAGAGAGTGAGTATAAATGGGAAATTTTCTCAGTGGACAGTGGTAAGCAGTGGGGTGCCACAGGGATCAGTACTGGCTATGATGCTTTTTAACTTGCTTATTAATGATTTGGAGTTAGGAGTAAGCAGTGAAGTGGCTAAATTTGCAGATGACACGAAGTTGTTCAGGGTGATAAGAACCAGGGAGGATTGTGAGGCACTCCAAAGGGATCTGTCGAGGATGGGTAAGTGGGCATCAATGTGGCAAATGGGGTTCAGTATGGCCAAACGCAAAGTGATGCACATTGGAGCCAACAATCCTAAATATAAATACACGTTGATGGGGTCCGAACTGGCAGAGACTGACCAAGAGAGAGATCTTGGAGTCATAGTAGATAACTCATTGAAAATGCCTAGACAGTGTGCAACTGCAATAAGAAAGGCCAATGCTATGCTGGAGATTATTAGGAAGGGAAATGAAAACAAATCAGCCAGTATCATAATGCCCCTGTAAAATCAATGGTGTGAACTCATTTGGAGTACCGTGTACAGTTCTGGTCACCACACCTTAAAAAGGATATTATAGCATTGGAAAAAGTGCAGAAAAGGATAACTAGAATGAATACAAGAACTCGTCACTCCATGAAATTGCTGAGCAGTCGGGTTAGAACAGATAAAAGGAAGTACTTTTTCACCCAAAGAGTGATTAACACATGGAATTCACTACCATAGGAGGTGGCGGCAGCTACAAGCATGGACAGTGTCAAGAGGGAATTAGATAAGCATATGGAACAGAGGTCCATCAGTGGTTATTAGCCACAAGGTATAGATAGGAACTGTCAGGCTGGGGCAAGTAATGCTCTGTATTCTTGGTGCTTGGGGGGGGATCAACAGTGGGAGGGCTTCTAGTGTCCTGGCCCCACTGGTGGACCTCCTGATGGCCCCTGGTATTTTTGGCCACTGTGTGACACTGAGTGTTGGTCTGGATGGGCCATTGGCCTGATCCAACATTGGCTTCTCTGATGTTCTTATTAATTAGCAGATTCTTCTTAGAATTGGATTAAAACAGGTTTATTTTTTATTCAGTTTAAAGGGAACTCTTGGAGTAAGTACAGTGTCCTGTGGACATTCCCCTTTCATGAGGGGTCTTCCTGCTTTCCACAAAGGGGGGAAGTTCCCATCTGGAAGCAGTTTTGGGAATGAGTCATCCATAACGCTGTTCATTAAGGCCCTTTGCCCTTTGCAGAAGTAGTTTGACACATAATGTTGATAAGGAGTCATATCCATAAAAACAAACAAAAAAATAAATTCTTTTGTTTTTTAAAATTTAAAGATGAACTCACAGGCATCCTGAAAAAGCTCTCACTTGAGAAGTATCAGCCTATCTTTGAAGAGCAGGAGGTAAGACTTTGTTTCCCCTTTTTTGTCCATTTGCTCTGTGAGTTTGTCTGAAATTGCTTTGCACAGAATGTCGATCCTGTATTTTGCCATGGTCTGAGGGTGGCTCATACTTACCATACTTACCGTAGGTGGAGTCAACAGCTGGGCCTCCCTAGGAAGGGCAGCACGAGAGGGGTGCCTGAGACCAGACCTGCCACGGGACAACATAGAGCTGCTAGCAGCAGCAGGCAGCCCTGCGTGGCCTGCTGGCAGGTGGGGGCAACGGGGGGGGGGCAACAGTGTCCAGTGGCTTGTTGGGAGGAGGGACAGGGCCCAGGGAGGAGGCTGCCGTTAGCATGAGATGGAGGCCGGAAGGAAGAGGCAGAATGGGGGGGGGGGCTGGCTCCTTGCGGGAGGGAGAATGTGCTCTTAAGGCAGGACCTAGGCCCCAGGATGGGAGGGCAAGTGAGTCCTGGGGGGCCTCCCCAAGAGAAACTTTAAATAGGGACGCCGAGGCAGGCCAAGGGGGAAGAACGTGAACAAGGAGCTGGGATGACTGGAGGTGTCCTGAAGCTCACAGGGGAGAGGGGGGGGTCGTCTTCACCTCGTTCCACCTGAGGCTGCCATAAGGCTAGTTGGGAAAACGGGGAACCCCCGGGCCCCCAGGGACCCCACACCCTGACTGCTGTATTTCAGAAACACTGTTTTAGAATATCGACAGAGTATTTTCAGCATGCCAGTATGTGCTCTTGGTAAACACCAGTTTGTTCATTATAACTGATTGGTGTTACATTTTTTAAAAAATCCTTTTATTTAAATTTAAATTACAATACTAAAGCTACAATTAACAATCTGTTACAGAACCAAAAATCACAATGACCAACCATCTAAACTGTGTTGCATTGTGGGAATCACATCCTTACCACATAGAAATTCTGAGACTGCTTTCCATATTTTGTCATATTCAAATAAAGGGACTGCCGTACATAAATCCCCCCCAAAATGGATTATGCATAATCCCACCCATCAGGAATTGTTCCCAGATGTTCCGCTACCATTTTTTAAGCAAGGATCCCATGAGAGATTTCCAATTTCGGGCAATGACCAAGCGAGCAGAAGCAACCAATGTAGAAACAAGAAATGTAGTATTTTTTATTAAGCAAAGAGTCAGCCCAAAAATCCAATCACAAAAATTCCAGAGAATAAGGAGTAGAGGACCCACGGTGTTGGATGTCTCTTTATGGGCCACCTTCCAAAAGTCTTGAACCAGACGGCATTCCCACCCCACATGTAAAGCAGGGCCTTCCTGCTCACAGGATCTCCAGCATAGTGGGCTCAAGGACTTGTTCACCAAGTTTAATTTGTGTGGTGTTAACAACTTATAAAATTGGAGTTTAATATTCCAACAGCAGGATTTGTTGGAGTGGGAATTCCAAATCTGTTTCCAGTCAGATTCCAAAAAGGCCAGTTTCAGAGAATCAGACCATTTACTTTTTTGGTATGGCAAAAGGGCCTTTATATGTTACCGTTAGTGATAATTTATAGAGGGCAGAAATCATACCTTTTTTACCATCATTCCCATTCCAGATTAAGTCCTCAAATGGGGTTAGTGGCCAAAGCAAATCCTTGGACCTCATCAGATTAGTGATCAGATTTTTGAAAATATCAAACCAGGAGATTTTAATTCCAAATCTTTCTTCAATTATGGATTTATCTAAGATTGCCCCATCTTTAATCCAGTTAATAATCATCAACAGACCAGAACGTTTCCATTCTCTAAATTCATGTAAGTCCTTCCCTGGTGGGAACCAGTCCTGATCAATAAACGTCACTAATGTAGAAATACCTGGGGCTAAGGTTTATCTGTTTGTCCCACGTTTTAAGCATGTTATCTGAAAGAGGGTTGGAAGAAATCAAAACAGGTCTACTTTTAGCAAGAGACCAAATGGTTACTGGTAACGAAAATGGTGAGGAGAAAAAACTTTCTACAGAGATCCAGTCTTAAAGCTCGTATCGATAGAGCCAGAGAGGAAGCCGCACAGTATGAAGACCGGTCCAGGACATCCAGTCCATCTAAATTCGAAGGCTGCCGTAATTGCAGGGAGGGCGAGGTATAAGTATGATAATAAATAAATAAAATAAATAATGTTTGAAAGCCAACTCTGGGTCTGTGATGAGACCAAATAAACTCATTAAGTGCCCTTGCCAAAGCTGTAATTTCTTCAGGGGTATTTTAACTGGGAGGGCAGGGAACAGAAATTGTTTGTTTGTTTGTTATTTGCATTTATATCCTGCCCATCCTGCGGCCAGGCTCAGGGTGGGCAACATCATTAAAATAAATACAATTTAAGTTTAAAACATTAAACATTAAAACACAATAAAATATTATAACAATTAAAACAATGGGTACTGCTTGGAAGAGCATCAGTGGGCTATAAAGTTCTGGCCCGACAGTACAATGAGTTAAAGGCAGGGGTCTTTTCGTAGAAGAACAGCTGCAGGAGCTCATTAGCATATGGTATGCTAATGAGCTATTAGGCTATTAGCATATGCCACGCCCCCTGACATCACCGGAAGTGATGTCAGAAGGGGAAGCAAAAGGGGGGAAGCATCTTCAAAAGCCTCCCCTTCCCTTCCCCAGCTGGTCTGGGTGGGGGAGCTAAGAGAGAAGGGGTTTAAAGTTTAAACTCCTTCTCATGAGAGTTGGGCCACAGAAGGAGGAAAGAGGGAAGGAAAGAGAGAGATTAGAGAAAAGGAAAGAAGGAAGGAAAGAGGGAAAGAAAGAGAGGGAAGAAGGAGGGAAACAGGGAAAGGAGGAAAAAAGAGAAGAGAAGAAGGTAAGAAAGAAAGAAAGAGAGAAGAGAAGAGAAGAGAAGAATGAGAGAAAGAGGAAAAAGAAAGAAGGAAAGGAGGGAATGAAAGAAATTCAGTGGCAATTCAGCCCCATTATACCCTATGGGCCATTGAAGTCAATGGTGAAAACATAGGGTATATTCTGGGGGCTGGAGCGGAGGAAGTTTGAGGGAGAGGCTCCAAGATCACAGGATAGCTGATGGAGCCTCTCCCCAAGATACCCACCAAGTTTCAAGAACATTGGACCAGGGGGTCTAATTCTATGGGCCCCCAAACAGGTTGCCTCATTTCCTCCATTGTTCTCTATAATGGGAAAAAAAGTTGGCGTCATGGCAACCTCTGGTGACCCCTGCTGGAGGCATGGAAGTTTCCCAGAGAGGTGGCCTGAGGGCCTGCCTCCGAGTCCTGCGCTCCGGTCGTCCTTGGAGGTCCCCCGCCCAGTTCTTTGCCTGGTTGACCCCACTTAGCTTCCAGGATCTGGCAAGATCAGGCTTGCATGGGCCATCCGGGTCAGGGCCCTGCGGCCAGCTGTGCTTTTGCAGCGTCTCTGAACAACTGGAGTTTGCCGTGTTGCCTGGAGGAAGCCTGGACCTTTGTGGCCTCGGCCGATGGAGCCCTCGGGAGCAGCAGCAGTCCCGAGTGGGAATGGGAGGGGGCGGGACTGGGGGGGTATTTGAGATCCGTTGAGCATGAATTGGAGGGCAGGAGGGCAGGATACGCCTTTCCTCTTATTCCGCTGGATCTTTTGTAATATAGGAGAGAAACGATGTATTATGGATTTCTGTTTCACAGGTGGATATGGAAGCTTTCCTCACCCTTACAGATGGTGATTTGAAGGAACTGGGAATTAAAACGGATGGTTCCAGACAACAGATTCTGGCAGCTATTTCTGAGCTGAATGCAGGAAAGGTGCTTCAGAATATCCTATATATTGAATGCTGCTGTTCACAGTGTTTTAACTTTTCTGGTATCTGATGGGGGGCACTTGATGGTGTCTGGGACTGCTGTCTCTTACGAGGCGGAGGAGTTCTGCCTTTGGGGACTGGCTCAGGGATGGCTGAGCTCTCTTGTGGCAGGTGCAGAGTCCAATGATTGAAGCCAGCTGCTTTTGGACTCTAAAGCCAAGAGTTAGATAGGACTCTAAAGCCAAGAGTTAGATAGGACTCTAAAGCCAAGAGTTAGATAGGATCCACGGCTCTGCTTGGCACGGAGAATGTCCTCGGCTCCATCTCCAGCTAAGAAGTCCAGGAAGCCGGTGATGTGGAAGACCTCCTCCCGAGACCCTGGAGAGCTGCTGCCCCTCAGAGCAGACAAGAGTGGGATACCGAGGCGCACACTCCCAAGGATGCAAACTTAAACATATTCCTTCGTCACGATCAATGCACCCTCTAAGCGGTGGAGTCTTGTGAACAAAAATTCTACTTTGTGAGCTCCTGGCATTACAGTTGTGAGCCAGCAATTTGGCTACTGCATGAATTAGTTTGCGCTGGAGCCCTCCTTCCTGAGCTAAGACAGAAAAGTGTGAGCCGGAGGCTAAAGAACTGTGAGCTAGCTCACACTAACTCAGCTTAGAGGGAACACTGGTCACAATGTCCTACTTAGGTTTAAGTGCATATTTGGTTCTGGTCTAATTATGTTTTTTTTTATCAGGGACGAGAACGAAAAATTTTACAGGAGACTATACACAATTTCCACTCTTCCTTTGAAAGCAGTGTTAGTAACACCAGCCCTGGAAAACCTCAGTGTAAGTAGAGGATATTTATTTAGTACTAATGTGGTCCATGGAGAGGCCCTCCTCATTCTCAGCCTTATCGAAAGAGTTCTTCTTGAAAGGCTGTGTGTTCTCAACCTGCTCTCCAACTTACTCTGATATGGTGTTTGATACATGATATTACGTGTCACATACTTCCTCGGGGTGGGATTTGGGGTTTGTGGGGGGGTGAGAACAGGAGGTGTGGAGGGTCAAGCTACAGGTTTATTCTTGAAATACAGTATGTTTTCCTGAACCTGCACACCAACTTTTATTCCAGTGTTTCAGTCTTTAAGGCAGATACCACATTGTGCTGTATTTTGTTGGTTCACTTGCAACTGGAGATACTGCATGAACCATTCCATTTGCACTGAATCAGGAGACAAGGAAGCCTTGGCATCTCTCCCCTGTTCCCATCTCCAGTCTTTTTATCCATCCCCTTCCACTACTTGTTGTAGTTAGCAGGAACTCAGGTGTTGCGTATAGCAGGTTAGGGGAGAGGGGGAACTTCAGGACTGCAGGAGAAAATGGATCCCTTCTTCTCCAAGCTCATCATCAAATTTGCAGGTAGGGATGCATCTCTGGTGTCCCCACTTAAGGAGACTGAAGAGCTACAGAAAACTAGGGGAGGACAACTTGTTGTGTGATTAGATTTATTTGTTACTGGCCTCATTATGAGCCAAACAGAGATTAAATTGCCCTGGCATTTAATAGCTCATGTAAAAAAATTAAGTAATGACACTAATGGCCTTTTCTGTTTTCAGCATCGGGATGCTGGGTAAGGGCAGTGGAACCTTCTCCTATGAAGAGGTAGCCTTGGTGCCAAGATGCCCTCTTGTTCCGAAGGCTGGAGCATAGATGACTGAAGAAGATGCATCCAGTGTATCTCTCCAGGGATGTCTCCCTGCAGAACATGAAGGGAAGATGCAAACAACGTTATGTCCTTCATTCTGCAATGCTGGCTTGGCAATTAATGGGGCTCCGAACTGTGCTGAAGTTAACAACATGTTTGGGTGCTTTGAGAAGGCTGTGGAAGACGGCAAAGAGGGGACTGTGATCCAAAGAGATGAATGGGTGATTTTGTAGGATATGTCTTGCTAACACTAAGAAACAAAGCCCTGTGGAAGGAGGCACAACAGGGATCTGTGTGTAGTTCACATGAACTGTTTATTCCAGAGGGGGAGGGGTATTTGCCGGTAGCAGCAAATAAAGCAAGTGCCAGTGGCCCCTTGAAGACTAATAAAATTTATTCCAGCATAAACTTTCATGAGCTGGAAGCTGCTCCTCAGATGCATGCGGCACGTTTCTTTAGAGACACACACTTATACTAAACGTTGCAAGCAACAGGAAGGTCGCAGGGGGAAGTCTAACTTTACTCTCTGTAGCGTCACCCCTTCTGCTTAGTACACGTGTTGTTACCTGCCCTGAACCCGCTTGCAGGAAGGGCGGGCTGTGCATATTAAAAATAAATAAATAAAATGCATCACACATATGAAGGGGTGAGTTCTGACAAAAATCTTAAACTGGAATGGATGTTGTTAGTCTTTAAAATGCTGCTGGACGCCTGCTTTATTTTAATTTGTTTTTTATGAATAACATGATAGCAGAACAAATGAAGGAATTTATAGATTTAAATAAAATTACAGTGATTTGATGAGGAATCGAGTACACGAAGGTAAAGGATGCTACTGAATTGTGCCTAAGGCATGCTGTACATTAAGTAGCAAATGCAATTTATATTGATGAAAACTTTCTAATAAGATATTTCTAATGGATGAAAACTCATAATTTGTATCTGTTTGTGCCTTGAAGGCTAATGCCTGCAGGTTCCTAGTTGGTGTGTGACATTATTCAAAACACGGATACTGAAGGCAGAGCACAGGGGTAGGACTGAGGGTTGCCAGCCTCCAGGTAGGCAGTACAAAAACTGAGGGGCACCGTGTCAGAAAGACAGGGGAAGATACAGGACACTGTGTGTGATAGATGTATGCTTCAGGTAGATCTAGTTTGTGCTTTTTATTTTTTTTATTTTTCTATAGTACTATATAAATATTGGTGTAAAGTATTATCCAACATGGGTTCCACCAAAGCAATACATCAGAGTGTAGGTTGACACTATGTTCAAACATTCAAATAGCATCTTGTCAGTTTCACACTCACTAGTCCCGCAGGACAGGAAAATGCTTTCATATTCCATACTTATCGCAGGCCTGCTATATAATGGCTTCAGCTTTTTGCCCTCGCAAGAATGTGGTGGTTTATCTTCCTAGTTAGAATGTTCCCAGTGGGCAAGAGCTTTCCCCATCCTGCTCCTACCCTGTGAATTAAGGGGAATTCTCACCCAGGAGGAATTGCTCTTCTAAGTGTCAATGGCACATAACAGTTGTGTCTGTTTATTTGAAACTATTTTGTTGTCACTTTCAAAATTCAGCTGCCAGAATTGCTTAGCAAGGAGAAGACAGTGCAAGAAGAGAGAGAGGAGTTTTAACCTTTTCCAGCCCTCTTGTTTTCCCAGCTGGAAAAGGCCATCCCTGGGCTGGTTTTATTCCCATTGGGGGAAACTTTCATGTACCTGCATTTTTTCCTCTAGGGAGGGTAAGCCAGCTGAGAACACGTGCCAAGTACATACAGGTACAGTCTGTCCTGGACCCATGCTGCCCTGTAGGGCTTAAAGGGTGATCGCCAGCACATTGTACTGGCATGAGGTGGGGGTGGTGTGCTTCCTTGGGCCGGGTTCTGCGTGCATCTCAACTAGCCGATGCTTCCTGACCATCTTCAAAGGCAGTCTCATGTAAGAGTTTGTGCCAGTCGTCTCACCTGGATGTCCCCAAGGCCTGTGGGACTGTGGCCAGGTTCCCTGTGTCCAGAAAGGGCCACAGCTGGGAAATCGAGGGTCAGTGAGGCACCCACAGACACACCCAGGCTGTGAGCTTCGGGGGGGAGTACAGACCCTCTCGTGGTGGGCTGAATACCTATTCCTGGAAAAGCTGCACCCCCAATCCACAGCCCCTCTGTTCTGTCTGGGTTTAATTTTAGTGAGTTTACCCTCCTCCCCTTCCTGATAGCTGACCCCACACTGAGCCTTCACAGTTTCCGTGGATCCTGATGGAAAGGAGAGGGTGTCATCCACATATGGGGGACAACTCAGTCCAAAGCTATGGATGATCTTTCCTAGCTCTTTTGTGTAGATACTAAGTGGCATGGGAGACTAGATGGATTCTTGCAGGACCACCAGGCCAAGCAGGTTTTCCAACCCAACTGAAACCTCCTCTCGAGGAAGGGTCAAAACCCACCTAATAGAGCACTAGTCAGGTGCCTCTCTGCTGGGTGGTCCAGAAGAATAGCGTGGCTGAGGGTATTGGAAACTCCTGAGAGCTCCAGGGCAACCAGCCAGGACGTGCATTCCCTCCATAGGGACATTGGCGCGAGCCATCCATCATCAAGGCAACCAGGGTTGTTTCTGTGCCACAAACCCAATGAAGAAGAGAGAGAGAGATTGGATTTATACCCCGCCCTTCACTACCCGAAGGAGTCTCAGAGCGGCTCACAAACTCCTTTCCCTCCCCCTCCCCACAACAGGCACCCGGTGAGGCAGGTGGGGCTGAGAGAGCTCTGGCAGAAACTGCTCTTTTTTCAGGAACAGCTGTGCCAGAACTATGGGTTGCCCATGGTCACCCAGCAGGTGCAAGTGGAGGACTGGGGAATCAAACCTGGTTCTCCCAGATTAGAGTCCGCGCACTTAACTACTACACCAAACTGGCTGAAAGGGATTGAGTTTCAGCCAGTAGTGCATGAAGGTGAGTGTCTTCACCTTCTCCAAGATGCAATACTGATAACAGCATATTCAATACTGATACATAATTATTCATATCAGATGGACGCCAGGCTCATCTTTGCAGCAGCTGCCTGGCAATTGCCCTTTTCAGACTTGCAGGGACTGACCTTTCTGCTAGCTATGCAGTGGCAATGTCGGGGGGGGGGCTAGATTTGGAACAACGTGGCTTGTTATTTATTTATTTAATTCCATTTATAGCCGGCTGTCCCCAAAACCAGCTCAGAGTGGGTGACATCTTATAAATCTTATAAATATACAATTAAAAACCTTCTAAATACAATATGTAATTACTCAAATCCATAAAAACAGTAAAATCGATAGGACAATCTCTGTAGAAAGCAAGATGGTATAAAATTCATAGGGGGGGTCGTATACAGAACATCTGAGGGGGAAAGGGGGAGGAGACCAGATTCATACCTATAGCCTACAGGGCTAGGGGCCCGGCACTGCCCTCAATCACGTGCCCAGCGGAACAACTCTGTTTTGCAGGCCCTGCGGAAGTGGCCCAGATCCCACAGGGCCCTGATCTCTCCTGGAACAGTGTTTTGCCGGGCACCACCAGCAGATTTTGATCACTCAAGCATAATGCTCTATGGGGGACATACCAGGACAGGCGGTCCTGAAGGCATGGTGGTCCCTGACCGTTAAGGGCTTTGAAGGTCAGCACCAGAACCTTGAACTTGATCCTGTCTTCAATCTGGAGCCAGTGCAGCTGATAAAGCACAGTTGGATATGCGCTCTAAAGGGTGTTCCTGTCAACACCCTTCCAGCTGCATTCTGGACCAGTTGCATTTTCCAGATCAACCTCAAGGGAAGCCCTACGTAGAGCGAGTTACAGTAACCCAGGCTGGAGGTGACCGTTCCAATCCATGGAATCCTCACTGTGGCCAGGTCAGAGGGCAACAGGCACGGGGCCAACTGTTTAACCTGGAGAAGGGGGTAAAACGCCAGCTTAACCACTGTTGTGACCTGGGCCTCCATTGAAAGGGAGGCATCCAAGATCACTCCCAAGCTCTTGACAGGCGGTCCCACTGTTAACGGCACCCTGTTAAGAGATGGGAGTTGGGAAGCCACCCCCCCAGCCCAGCCCCAGGATCTCTGTCTTCACTGGATTTTGTTTCAGCCTGCTCTGTTTTAACCAACCAACCATGTCCTCGAAACCTGTGGCCAGATGTTCTGCGGTGGCCTCTGGCCGACCACTCATCAACATATAGAGCTGGGTGTCATGAGCATACTGGTGATACCCCAGCACATGATTCCGTGTCAGCTGGGCAAGGGGACGCATAAAATGTTGAATAACATTGGGGAGAGGATAGCCCCCTGGGGGACTCCACATACCATTGAGTATTGGGGTGAAATCCTCTCCCCCTCTGACCCTGACCTTGGAGAAAGGAGGTAAGCCACTGTAAGGCTGTCCCCTGGATCCCCATGTCAATCATGTCAAATGCTGCCTAATGCAAGCAATATCAGCAGCACTAACCCCCCTTGATCCAGCTACCTGTGGAGATCATCCATCCCATGGCCAGGGCAGAACCTGGATTGGAAGGGATCCAAGGCTGAGGTTTCACCCAAGAAAGCTTGGAGCTGTACTGCTACTGCTCTCTCAACTACCTTTCCCAGGAATAGTAAGTTTGATACTGGGCGGTAGTTGGCCAAATCACGAGGATTTAAAGAAGGGTTTTTCAAGAGTGGCCCAACCACTGCCTCTTTTAAACTCCCCGGAAAGACCTCTGAACTCGGACAGATTTATAATGACTAATCACCACCAGCCTTAACCAGCCATGATGGGCACAGATCAAAGAGGCAAGTGGTGGGCTTCACAGCATCCAGGATCTTGTCTACCTTGGCCCATGATAGCAGGCTGAATTGGTCCAACACTGGACCTGAAGATGGTCAACATTAGTGGGCAGATCCTGGCGCAGCAACAAGACTTATCCACAAAACTCGCAAATGCCTTGCAGCTGATGGCTGAGTCCCTAATATTTTGAAATCTCCCAGTGAGAGATGTTAAAGACTGAATTACCCTGAACAATTGTGCCAGGCGAGAGCTTGCAGATGCAATGGAGGTCATGAAGAAATTCTTCTTCACTGCCATTTCATAGGCCTTCATAAATGTCCTGTAAGGTGTCATTGCATCTTAGTCATGACTCCACCGCCAAGCTTGATTTAGCCATCTAAGCTTCCATTTCATCCTCCTTAGCTCCTCAATGTACCAAGGGGCTATTTTGGCATGGGTGCAAGAGGGTATCATCGATGGCTTCAGAAAGCCAGCTGTGCCGGTCTTCTACCAGCTCATCTAAGGAACTGCCAGAGGGGATAGGATCCCGCAGAGCATTCTGGAACCCTGTTGAGTCCATAAGTATCTGCGGGTGAGCCTAAATCAGCTCATTGCCTAAACAGGGAGGGCTCAGGATACCCAGACAAGCCTTCCAAAGCAAAGTGGTCCAACCACAGCACTTCCTCTGTATCAATTGGACTCATATCTAACCCCATGGCAAAGATCAAATCCAATGTGTGGCCTGCTGAGTGTGTTGGACCTGATACAAGTTGGGAGCGTCCCTGTGCTGCCATGGAAGATGCCGGGTCCACAGCCTGCAAGGAGGCCACAGCGTCAGCATGGACATGAGAGCCCCCCATACTAAGAGTCTGGGGAACTCCAATGCCCAGCCCAGTACCACCTCTAGCAGGCTTGGCAAAGTATCTGCCGGTGCATTCGGTGGACGGTACACCAGCCAGATAGCCAGAGACTCCTCAGCATCGCACATCAGGCCAACACAATCAAAGACAATACTGGGGATTTTTGGCACAGGGAGTGCCTTGAAGGAGAAAGACTCCAATATCAGGATCGCTACACAAACATCAACCCTTTGGCTGGGACAGGTGAAGGCCCGAGAAACCTGGCGGAGAGAGTTCTTTCAAGGGTGACTGTCTCACCCTCTCTCGTCCAGGTCTGTCATGCATGCCAAGTCCACTTTATGCACTGCAAAATAATATTGCAGCATGGTGGCCTTGTTATTGATGGACCTGGCATTGCACAACACCAGTGTTGGAGAAGGGTTTATTTTCCTGTCCCTCCACCAGCATATCTCAAGGTGGCATGAAGGTTAGACAGAGATCATCTGTCCCTTGGCATGGAGGGCAGGATATAAATGGAATGAATGAATAAATAAGACCTTCTACCACTGCCATACTTCCCTCATCCCCCGATTACTGGGATCCCCAGCCCCTTGCTGGCCTCCCCCATCCACAAAATGTTTGGGTGCGATGTTTGTAGAGGAATAAGCATTCTTCCCTACCATCACTGCCACTGAGTAGGCCTTGAAATTAGCTCCTTTGTTCAATCGGATTTGATGAGAGTTTTCTTCCACCATTGCTCCAGCTGTTGTGCCAGCACCTAGTTTTACTGAGAATGAATTGTCTGAAACAGAGTGCTTGGGTGCACTTGTGTCCACTGCTTGCAAGGCCTCCTGATTCCAGAAGCCTAACTAAAATCTGTGACATGCTTGCCAGTCACACTCCAAATGGAAAAATCATGCAAAGCTATCAAGAAATCGTGTGGATCCATCACTCCAGGCACAGATTATTCCAACAGACCCCTCGCCCTGCAGGGGTTCTTTGCTCCCTGAAGCCCAAACCTCATCCATGACAACAGAGTCACAGAGAACTCCCTGCACCCTCGGACCATTATCCTGGCCCTTCCTCCATACCAGATCCATGATGCGACCTGCCACATGGGTTGGGCTGGGTAAATTAAGGCAGACTTATGACCGTGAGTTCCTGAGTGACTCTAGACAGCAAGGCCTCGGCATGGATGTTGGTCCTCAAAGTCGACAGTCTGGGTAATGTCAGGATCAGTGCCGAGACCGGCTTGGTCAACTTGAGCAGGGAGACTGTCGGGCAGTGGAAGGGATGACATGGCAACAGAGTCCCAATTCTGTCTCAGGAGCCCAGCTCCAGGAACTGGTGAGCTGGTCAGAGACCATCTGGTCAGGGCAATGCAATCATAACAGGCCAAGGCGATGTGACCTGCTTGGACTTCCAGGAGATCCCTGCTGCTGTACCAAGCACTATGGCATTCGTGGCTGCAATAAATCCATGTCTCTTTGCTCCTCTGGCCAAGTTTGGTAATCCACCTCATGCCAGTGTATTCTATCCTGGATTGCTGGTGGAAAGTGCCATCAAATTACAGCCAACTTATGGCGACTCCATAGGGTGTTCAAGAGAAGAAACAAACAGAGGCAATTTGCCATTGCCTGTGTTGTGTAGTGGGTTAGACACATGTAGAAACCACAGACACAGTTGTAGTGATCAGTATGGAACACAACTAGACACCGAATACTGGCTGGGTGGCCAACTATATACAGCACCTGGGGACACCCCTAGATCCTATTGGTAGGTTTGAACCTCCCGCCAAAGTCTCTATTGGTCCCCCAAAGTAAAGTCCAGGAGCCTAGTCCCTATTGTTCCTAGGGAGTGAAGCTCGGTGTTTCCTTGCTGGTGCCTAGTGGCGGTCAGCGGACATAACAGCCTGCCTCTGTGTAGCTGCCCTGGACTTCCTTGGTGGTCTCCCATCCTCGCACTAACCAGGGCCAACCCGCTTAACTTCTGAGATCTCATGAGATCAGGCTAGCCAGCCACATCAGGGCCCACCCTCAATTACAGATGTTTTCCCCCTAGGGTTTTATAGTTTATCCATAGATATTTTACAGATCTGGTGTTCAAGAGCAGAATTATCCCTACAGGTTCACTGGTACATC
Source organism: Gekko gecko (assembly GCA_029375565.1). Lineage (NCBI taxonomy): Eukaryota > Metazoa > Chordata > Lepidosauria > Squamata > Gekkonidae > Gekko > Gekko gecko. Next base: position 66,922,579 of record JAPDNY010000014.1, on the reverse strand, counting down.
CCCAGGAAGCTGTGGCCAGGAGGAGGATCAAAAGGAAGCACATCATCACCACCCAAATTTCTGAACTCTGTCTCCTTCCCACAACTGTCATGCAGTGTTACAAGAAATGCTGTCCCCGTATCTGCCTCCCTAGCCTCTCATTACCCCCCCCAATAAATAACAATATTTGATATCTTCTCTCAGGATTCCAACCAACAAGCAGTGAGATCAGCAAAAAAGATTTGTTGCATGAAAGGTCTTCGGTTACGTAAACATTGAAGTTTTGTAATAGCGGTTGTGTGTTCTGTTGTTCTCGGGAAAGCATTAAAGCAAAGGTGGTTCTTCCTAATATGGTAGTAAGAGACTATGAACTGGATACTAATTGCTTGCAATGTTCTCATTTATTGTAATTTTACTAAGAGCCTTCTAAAAAAGAGTGGTTGCAGAATGTTCCAGGAATACAGCCAGTTTATGAATTCCAAGGAGCAAGAAGAGTTCAGTGTAACGTTATATTGCTCAGCCAAAAAACTCTAGGACAATAAGATGCATTTGCCATGAGACTCATTTCACCATTTCTCCAGCAACTGAAATTATAGCAGATCTTTTTGTTTTAAAAAGAGATATGGAGGATCAATGAATACAGAAGGAAAACATTTTTAGTATCTGTCTTTACAAATCCATGGATGACTTAAGTATTTCTCTGAATACCAGGGTCCACAGTCAGCTTCTGACCTCTATCAACTCATTAAGATAAATTCAGGTGCTGTTCACCCTCTATACGGACTGATAACTTCAATTTCAGTGTGTCCGAGGCAGTGTGCCATGCACACGACAGCTCACACCTTTGATAAATCTTTGCTAGTCTAAAAGGTGCCACTGGGCTCAGACTCTGACTCTGTTAAGAGTCTTACAATGCAACCCTAAGCACACCCTTCTAGAATAGAATAGAATAAAGTTCATTGTATGTAGCCATTGGCCGTCACAATTTTATATAAAACTGGGTCCCTAATATCTTAAAATACACATTTAGTTATTAAACTCAGTGAGAACTAAATTCGTTTGTACGATATCTAAAATATGTAAAATGCCACAAATTAAAAGTGTAACAATGTTAATGCCTTGCGTCTCAGTAAGCTATGTGCCTAAGAACCACCTTTGCTCTAGCTTTCCTGGCTGCCAACGCAAAAAGTGCTACCTTATAAGATACCAAAGGATTCACGTCTGACAACAGAAAAATTAGCTTATCACTATCAGAAAAATTGTGCAGTTGATTAAGTATTTGAGATAAAAATCTATTTCTGAGATCTGAATATAGTGGACAAACCATTACGTAGTGAAATAGTTTTTCAATAGAAGTTCCACATAGACAAATATGTTGTTCTAGGAGGGGGGGGTGGCATTTTCTGAGATCGTGATGCCGTGAATGCCACTCATAGACTATGTGCAGTAGTGTTTATCAAATAGGAGGCTCTTAAATGGTATTTCTTTAAGTTTTTATGCCAAGGGGCAGATTTTGACTGAGCAATTAACTGGTTATCTATTAAAGCATCTCCATTATATACCCATTGTCACAGACCTTGAATATTCCTTAAGGGTCTAAGCAAGTTATCTGGTACAGTGTATCAAGAAGTGATGTTATTAAAAAATACAGAGCGGATTTTATCCTTAATTAATAGGGCACAATAACTAAGTTTGCTAAACGATTCACTTGGTAATAACTGGTATTTCTTCCATGATTTCAGGATAGCTAAATGGGCTTGAGCCCCGGTTGAGGGGGTACCAAGTTCTGCCCACAACAAGGCTGCTGGTGACCCTTTAGGCAATGCCAGAAGACTCCTCAAAAAAGGTTCTGAATTGTCTCCAAACTAGCAGGTGTTTGTTCCTTCCAGCCCCAAAATTCTATTCCATACAATATATGGGAAATAACTTTACTATTAAAAAGCTTGAGGGCTGGATCTATAAGAAAGCCCCCCTTGGTTCGGTAGAATCTCAGTATTACTCCTGTTATCTTAGTTGCTGATGCTTTAATAGAGGCTACATGTGCATTCCAGTTCAGTGTTTCACTAAAAATTAGTCCCAAATATTTATGGATCTTGCATTGTTCTATAGGGATACCTTGTATGTTCCAGGAATGTCTTTTAGGTCTTTTTGAAAGACCACTACTTTAGTTTTTGAGTATTTGATGGTAAAATTCTCTTCTTCACAATATTCTCCTAGTTTGTCCAGAAGTGTCTTTAAACCATTCCTAGTTAGGGAAAACAAAACCATATCATCTGCGTAAAGTAGTATTGATGCTTTCTGCTGGCCTATTGTAGGTGAAACAAATTTGGGGCCATTTAGCCTGGGGACTATGTCATTTATGTATAAATTGAAAAGTGCAGAGGCTAACACACAGCCTTACTTTACCCCTTTTCTTGTTGATATTTTGCCTGATGTGTCTACTCTGATCCTTGTAGACATATCTGAATATAACTCACAAATTAAAAACAACAGTCTCTTGTCTATGTTTGTCTTCTCCAGTTTAGCCCAATGCTGATCCCTATTGATTGAGTCAAAGGCTGTTGCTAAGTCTACAAATATGGCATCCAAGGCTTTGGTGGGGCCAGACATTGCCGAGTTAGCCAAATGATATAGAGCAGTGTTTTTCAACCTTTTTTGTGCAAAGGCACACTTTTTTCATGAAAAAAATCACGAGGCATACCACCATTAGAAAATGTTAAAAAAATTTAACTCTGTGAGCCGAAGCCGCATGTTACGGATGAAATTGGAATTTTTCCCACGGCACACCATACAATATCTCACGGCACACTAGTGTGCCACGGCACAGTGGTTGAAAAACGCTGATATAGAGTATAACAATGGTTTATTGTTCCCTGTCCTTTTCTGAACCCTGCTTGCTGAGGATATATGATATTATTATCAAGAATCCACTCTTCTAACTTTTGCAAGAGGTATTTCCTGTGAAGTTTAGATGCTGTGTCAAGGAGACTTACGGGACAATAGTTTTGTGGGTTTGTCCTATCCCCCTTTTTATAAATAGGAATGACTATACTGGTTTTCCAGCCTGTTGGAAATAGATCCGAGTTATTTATCTGATTAAACAATTTAACCAATATCGGGATCCACCACCTAGGGAAGGTTTTTATTAAATCAGGAGGTATTAAATCCTCCCCAGGAGATTTTCCAGAGGCTAAAGTTGAAATAAGAGTTTCAACTTCAGGCTCCGTCACTGAAGGCCATTCTGGTAGCAGTTCCATTTCTGTAGGAGCAGCTCTTTCCTCTGTTCCAGCTGACTTCAATGTAAGAGTGGTGGCTTCATAAACTTTAGGGAAGTGCTCAAACCAGACATTTCCACTTATCTGTGCATCTAAAATTTGTGATGGTTTCCCCAGATTGGGTGTAACTAACTCCCAAAACCAGGTTTCTTTCCTTGCGGAGGTAGCGTGGGCCAATTAATTCCACAGATGTTTGGCATGACTGTTTTGTTTTTTCTTTTTAAGTAAGCGCTTATATTGTGACCTAAGAGGATTTAATTGCTGAAGATGGTGTGCCTCCTTGCTTTGCCTAGTTTGCCTCATTTGTCTAGTTATTAACTTTTTAAAAAATTCTGCATTCTGAATCATACCACTTATTAGTGGAACAGGGTTGGATTTTAAAGGGTCTGTCCTTAATAAGGAGTGGCCCTAATAGCCTGGACAATCGCTCTGCATTGCTGGATAATTTTTGCATCCGATTGAAGTACAGCTTCTCCTTCATCCCTTAAATCGGTACCCTCCAGAGCTTCAGCTCCTTTTTTGTGTGTGTCATCTGTGTCTCCTGAATCCAGGTGGCATGTTGACTGTAGATTCCGTTGATGAGACCAGAAAAATACTGCCATTAAAATTTATGACTAGTTTTAAGGGACAGTGATCACTATTTGCACTATTTGCAAAGTAGTCTACTTGCTCTAGTAGGGCAGGAGAGACGGCTGTATAATCTATTGTGGTAGCATGCTCAGAAGATAGGTATGTAAAAGGACCACCTGATTTGTCTAGCTTTGTCCTATGAAGAACATAAAGGTTGAACGTGGAGAGTAGCTCTAAGAACGTTAAACCTGATTTATTAATTACAGGGTCTACTGAGTGGCGATCTAAAAGAGAGGCTCGTTCAGCTATTTCAGTATAAACATCTGCACATGCCTCAAAATTTCCTGACCCAATCCTTGCATTAAAATCACCCCCAAAGATCATGTCAGAATGGGGATACTGGTACAATGGGTCTTCTAGTGTTTTGAAAAGTTGATCCCACAGTTTTCCTTTGGAACTCTTTGGTGGTAGATAAACATTTATGCATAGGAGAGGTTCTGCATACAGACCCTTGATTAATTGTGTTTGAATGTAATTTCGGCATGTAGTTTCCAGAACTTGAATTTCTGCTTTTGGGTTCACAGTAACGAATGCAGCCAATCTTCCACTGCCCCTCCCCTTTGAGTGTGTCTTAATCACCACTGTGGCATCTGCTCTAAAACCTTGCAGGGTTAGGGAAGTCGGGTTCTGAGCCCAAGTCTCCTGCAGAAACAAAATATCAACGGTACTTAAGGCTTTATGCACACCCTTATAAGCCCGCTGAAATCAGTGAGCTTAGTAGGGCATAACTCTGCTAACACACTTACCTGGGAGTAAGCATACAGTGGGACTTGCTCATGAGTAAGCCAAGACAGGTGCTTCCTCTTTCATTAGGAAGCTATACAGAAGAGGGGCCACTAACCTTTTCTTTATTTTCTTTCTCTCATTTTTATTTACATATATTTATTTGTACGCTTTTCTCCATAACAGGAACCAAAAGTGGCTTCCTACCTTCTCCCCTCTTCAATTATCCTCATAACAAACCTGCGAAAAGCAGCAGGCAGAGAGCACTGAGCATGTTATTTTGATTGGGAGAGCAAGAATTTCACATGTAAATTCGTCTTGTTTCCCTGCTATCCGGAGCCAGTTTGTTCGTGTCCTCGTGTCTTCACCCCACCCCATCCCGCACCCACCACCCAAGCGCTGGGCCTGTTTGCGGACCTGCAATCCAAGCTGGGGCAAAGAATCCTTCTAGCTCTCTGCCGTGTCTCCATCTTTCTGGAATAGCCTCGTCCCTCCTTTGTTGTCTCACAGTCCAGCGGCTTCCCTGGGCTGATTTCCTGTTTCTGATGTATTTAAAGAAATGCTTGTTTCATTTCACTGTAGCAATTTCATTTCATTGGAGCAATACACTCCTCGCTTTTTTTAAAAGCTCACCAGATGGTCAGCTCAAATTTGTGCTGCTTGTTATTTTCCTTATTTGGGCAAGACTCCCATTTTTGTAAAGAAAGGTTTCTTACATTTTATGACTTCCTTGACTTGGCTTATTAACCACCCTGGAAAGCTCTTCATATCGCTTGTGTCTTTCTTACCAGGGATGTATTTTTATGAGCTGCCATGACAGCAGTCTCCATGGTAAAGTCCAGATGCTGCCAAGCTGTGTCCATTACCTACCAGTTTCTAAGAAGCCAGGAACCTAATCTCTGTAATGCCTTTTGTTAGGACCAACCAATGGCACATAATAGTGCGCACACTGTTGTGTTCACCAGGTGACTGTGAAAGCTTGCACTCTAATATGTCAGCATGCTCATCCTAATGAAAACAAGATGGTATGAAGAAGAGAGAGAGGAGAGAGAGAGATTGGGTTTATTCCCCGCCCTTCACTTGGAGTCTCAGAGCAGCTTACAATCTCTGTTCCCTCCCCCTCCCCACAACAGACACCCTGTGAGGGAGGTGGGGCTGAGAGAACTCTTGACAGAAACGGCTCTTTTTCAAGAACAGCTGTGCCAGAGCTTGTGACTGACCCAAGGTCACATCAGCAGCTGCAAGTGGAGGAGGAGTGGGGGATCAAATCCGGTTCTCCCAGATTAGAGTCCGCGCACTTAACCACTACACCAAACTGGCTCGACCACGGAAACAAGCGCTTATTTTCTATTATAAATCAGTCACTAACTCAGGGCACCTTCCCTTGGCCACTCAAAGAGGGGGTTGTCTGTCTACTGCTCTAAAAACCATCTCTACTGAAAAATGATGTGGAAGATAAAAAGGTATAAGTGGTCACTAGCAGGTCAACCTATGGCGCAAGTGGAGCATTTTAAATATTTAGGAATCATCCTTCAAGCAAACCTTTTCTGGAAGGTGCACCCGAACTCTGCTATTAGAGCTGCTATGAGTACTGGGAAGGCCCTCTCAAGATTTTATTACTCCTTGGGTGGCCAATTATGTTCCTGTGGCAGTCAAAGTATTCAAGGCTAAAGTTCCTGTGCAGAGGCTATATGCCACCGGGGTCTGAATCAGTGCAGTAACAGGCAATATCAACAGACCTCTCTTAAGATTCCTACACAATATTCAGGGGCACCTCAGTGTATATCTGGAATAGCCCCAAGGGCCGAAGTTATGGAGCAAAGGCCCGGGGAAGAACATTCAGGACTCTAAAACCAAACCCAGATCTCAACCTCCTCAGACCAGTTGAGCTGGACCACCACACCAGTGATTGGGAGAGAGTACTGATGAATCTCACCAGTGCTTTAGATGAATTCATGGAGGACCGGTCCATCAGTGGCTCCTAGTCACAGTGACTCAAGGGAACCCAGATGTTTAAAGGCTTCTGAATACCAGCACCAAGAGGCAACATTAGTGCCCTACTTGCTGGACGTCCAAGGCAACTAGTTGGCTACTCCGTGATACAGGATGCTGGACTAGATGGACCACTCTCCTGACCCAGCGGAGCTCTTCTAAAGGACTCCTAAAGTACAGCTGCTCTTTCAATATGGAAGTGACATCAGCAAGTACTGATGTCTCCATGTGCTGAAACTCTCTCTGTCCTGCATCACACTTATACGGGCCTTGCCAGCTCCTGGCTCCTCTGGGGTGAACACTTTGGCCAGTGTACCGACCGCCCAACGCACCGGCCAATAGCCTGTCATTCTTTGTGGAGGCCGTATCGAGCTGGGCATTGGAACACCCTAGATTGATAATCCTGAGCGATTTCAATGTCCATGTTGACGATGCGATCTCCACTCAGGCAACGGACTTGGTGCCGTCCATGCCGGCGCTAGGGCTCTCCCAATATGTAACGACCCCCACTCACTGGGCCAGGCACACGCTTGATTTGATCTTCGTGGTGGGGGTTACAGTGGACCAGATCACTGCTTTGGCACTGCCATGGTTGCACCACCTTCCTCTGAGGGCCCATCTGAATGTTTCACACCGACCCTGTTTGGGCGGTGAGTGTATTTTAGCTTGTCCACGGAGACAAATAGACTTTATGGCTCTCCGGGATCCAATACCCCCCAGGTACCTCATTAGATGAGCTCATGGAGGATTGGCAACAGCCATCAACAAAATTGCCCCCCCAACACTCTCTGCACCCCCGCACTAAGCTCGCACCTTGGTATACCCAAGAGTTGTGGCTGAGGAAGTGAGGGCTAAGGCGGCTAGAGAGACAGTGGTGCATGCCCTGGACAGGGCTACAAGAACACCCTATAGGATGTTTATGAGATCCTATGAGATGGCAATCAAAGCTGCAAAGAGAGAGTACTACGCGGCCACAATTGCGTCTGCGAGCTCATGCCCAGTCCAATTGTTTAGAACGATTCTGTCAATTACTGTTCTGCCACAAGGCAGACCAAATGCTAAGGAACTGGACATTAGCTGTGAGCCTTTTCCGAGCTATTGCACAGATCGAGTCCTCTCGCTCCACCGCGACCTTACCACCACAGTTGAAACAGTGAGTGAACTCGAGGCTTCATGCACACTGCCGGCTCGCCCACTAGGCGAGCTAGGCGCTCGCCTAGGGCGCTGGGGTCCACAGGGGCGCCAAAGCGCCCCCGCCCCGCCCCCCGTGAAGCCGGCGCTGGGAGGGAAGGGGCGCCTGTTCCGTGAAGCCGGCGCTCCCCCGGTCTTCAGCTGGCGCTGGGGCTGGGAGGGAAGGGGTGCCCGTTCAAACGAGCGCCCCTTCCCTGGCTTCCCCCCCCCGTCTCCAGCCGGCGCTGGGAGGGAAGGGGCGCCCGTTTGAACGGGTGCCCCTTTCCTGGCTTTCCTGAGCACGCCGCTACTGCGGCGTGCTCAGGAAAGCCGGCGCTCCCCCCCGTCTTCAGCCGGTGCTGGGGCTGGGAGGGAAGGGACGCCCGTTCAAAGCCGGCGCTCCACCCCCCCCCCCGTCTCCAGCTGGCCCTGGGGCTGGGAAGGGGCGGCCGTTCAAACGACCGCCCCTTCCCTAGCTTTCCTCAGCACGCTGCTAGTGCGGCGTGCTCAGGAAAGCCGGCGCTCCACCCCCCCCGGTCTCCAGGCCCCACCGGGAGATTGGCATCCCCGTGGGGTGGGCGCCCCAGGCTGTCTTGCCTAGGGCGCCCAGACACCTGGGGCCGGCCCTGTTCATGCACATCTTTTTGTCAGGTTTTGGATTATTTCAGTCCTCTCAGCTTAGGGAAAGTCGACAAAGTGCTCCTAACTGTACACCTGAAATATCCTGAGTTCCAAGGCGTAGCAGAGTGATCAGCTCATAGTTTACTTAGTATCAGGAGTTCAAGACAAAAAACAGTGGGCTCAGAGGCCTGCTTAAATCCCCGTAGCATGCCACACCTCACACCCATGATAGGTTTATTTACAGTGCACCCTACTCCCCATAGGTTCCCCCTTGGGTCCTGACTGACCAATAGGTCTGTTTTAGGATCTGAGCTGGTGATTGTTCTGGATGCAGAGCTTTACCCCTTCACTGGCCCACGTGTACAGGCGACCCTGTGTTCATGTTGTGTCCGCTGACCACTTCAGGCCGTCAGCGAAGGAGCCTGAGCTTGAGTCCCGGAGAACGATGGGACTGGGGCTCCGAGCTCCTGCTTTGGGGAAACCAATGGGAACGGCGGCGGGAATTCAAACCCGCCAATGGCACCAGGGGGCGTTCCCCTTAGCATGCATATAGTTGGCCACCTGGCCAGGTATTTTTTGTCTCGTGTTGTATAATAGCGAACCATGCTGATCACTACATCGTTGTCCGTGGTTTCATTATGTGTCTAACCCACTATACAACAGTGCAGTCCTCAGTTAGTACACAATGCCCCACCGCATGCTGCCTTGACCCGTGCCCTTCGTGGCTAATTAAAGCTGGCCATGACGGGTTTTGAGGTCTCAGAGGGACTGTTCCCTGGGGCACTCATTTATTTATTTATTTATTTCATTTATACCCCGCCCTCCCTGCTGGAGCAGTGGTGGTTTGTCCTCTTCTGAACAAAACGTCCCTGGACCCAGCCGAATGGCAAATTACTGGCTGGTTTCGAACTTGCCCTGTTTGGGCAAGATAATAGAGAAGGCTGCGGCAACTCAGTTACAGAGCTTTTTGGATGATGCTTCCATTTCAGATCCCTTCCAGTCCAACTGTTGCCTGGGACATGGGACCGGTCTTCCTGTGCGGGAGCACATCCAGCCTGTGCTGAAGGCATTGCACTGGCTGCCAATAGCATACCAAATCTGCTTCAAGGTGCTGATTCTTACCTTTGAAGCCCTTAATGGTCAGGGGCCAACATCCCCAGAGAGCACTGCAGTCAGGGTCCCAACATCCATCGACCCTCCCAGCACCTAAAGACGCCAGGCTGGCTATAACTCGGTCCATGGCCTTTTTGGTGGGGTACCTCCATACTGGTGGAATGAGCTCCCGGAAGAGATCAGGGCCCTGTGGGACCTCCTGCATCGTCATTAACAGCCTGAGCTGGCCACAGAAGAAGATGTAGAACAAGGAGCAGATCAACAGAACGGGACATCAACTGCTATCCTCGCCAAATATCATTAGCATTACTTTGCCAGACCAATTGTGCTAGCAGGGTGCATCATCTGCACTGCTTTAGAAGGTTTTGTGATGGTTTTAAGGGTTATTTATGCGTTTTAATCCTTGTAAGTCTCCCTGAGCCTGCTCCAGTGGGGAGGGCAGGGTATAAATCTGACAGACAGATCAATCAATCAATCAATCAATCCCTTGAGGAGTTGGGGTCCCCAGGAGGTGATTTTGTAGCTGAGGGTGACAGAATGAGGGGCCTCAGACACAGCTGGAGGGGGGGGGGCCTGCTCTCCCCCTAGCCCCCGTCCCCAGCTCACACGTTCTGGGGATCCTCTCTAGGGGTTCTGCTTCCCCTTGTAAGCTGCCCTGAGCCCGTCTCGCGGGGAGGGCGGGGTAAAAATCCCAATAAACAAGCAAACAGGCGCTCTTCCTCCCCGGCCCGCCCGAGTCGCCCGGCTGACCTCAGCCCCCCAGCCTGCCCCCCCCCCGCCAGTCCCCGCCTCCCTTGAGCGTGGCTCCCCCTGGGCCGTCCTCAGTGGTGCCTCCGCCCCCTTCTCCTCCCCGCATTGGGTGGAGCAGCCACTTTGCCCGTCCCCGCCTCCTCCGCGGGCCTGGTCCCCGGCCAGGGCTTGGTGCCGCCTCTCCGCGGTGCCCTGCAGGGGCTGCCTCCTTCCCTTGGGGCCACTGTGCCGCCCCCCCCCCGCGGCTCTGAGGGGCCTTGTCGCCTGCGCCTCCTGGGGGGCGGGCCCTGGACAGGCCCCCCCCCCCCGGTGACCAAGTACTGACAGGGGGAGAGGCTTGCTGAGCCAGGAAATCTGTGAGGAAAACTGTTAGCGACATCTTTGCTGCAATCTGCTCCTCGTTTCGGAGACAGACTACGGAAGCCCTCTTGGCTGAATGCCCCCCCCCCCCCCCCCGTCTCCCGTCCTGGTGATTAAAACACAGACCTCGCTGTTGGGGAGGCCGGGGAATGTTCGCTCAAAACAAAGGATGCTGCGTGGGCGAATGTAGCCCTCGGGACCTGCCGCCGCCGCTCCCCTTCTCCAGGGTGGGGTGGGTTGGGCTGCTGCCCTGACCGGCACAGAGGCGGGGGGCCGCCCGTTCGGTCCCTGCCATTTATAGGGGCCATTCAAGGTTTGCCCTGGGGGGGCGGGGGGGGGCTAGCGTGCCTCATGGGTGTGCCACCCTTATCGTGGGCTGGTGACCGTCCAGCCTGTGGCTCTCTCTCTCGCGCTCGCTCTCATTTTTGGGCCTACAACAGGAGAGAGCTCTCGGCTCCTTCCCCGCCGGCCGCTCTTCTGGTCAGGGAACCGGGGCTCGCCCCCGAGGCCACCCAGCCAGGGGCCGGGGGGGAGGGGGACACCCCCCCCCAACCGCCCGCCTCCCCCGGATCCGAGCCCGCGCCGCCCTCCTCACCGCCGCCGCGCCAAACAGGGAGGGGGAGCCGGCGACTGTGCCCCGGAGCCAGGGCGGGAGACGGCCCCCCTACCCCCCCTTGGGCCGGCCGCAGAAGCTCTCACGGTTCCCGCGCCGTGAGGGGGGCGAGGCGACCAAGCCCCTCCGCGGGAACCCCCCCCGCCGAGGCCCCTCCTCCCCGCGGCCCCCGCCCCCGGCTGTCCTCAGGCGACCCGGCCGGCCCGGGAGACCTCCCGGCCGGAGGGGGCGCTCTGGCCCGGTGGCGGGAGGGGCGGGGCGAGGGGCGGGCGGCGCTTGCGCGGCTGGACGGGGCGGGCCGGCGGGAGGCGAGGCCGGGCCGGGCCAGGCGAGGCGAGGCGGAGGGGGTCCCCGGCATGGCGGAGGCCGCGCTGCCCGGCTCAGGTAGGGGAGGGGGGGCCCCGGGCGCCTGAAGCCTCGTCTCCCCCTCCGTCCCCCCCGCCCGCCCGCCCCGCGGGAACCTTCAGAGCCCCCCCCCACTCCAGCGCTGGGGGGGGGGAGGAGGGAGGGGAGGGGAGGGGGGGCGCCTCGGGAGATGCCCTCGGGCGTGTGCGCGTGTCCTCCTCGTGCCCGCCGCACCGGCGTTCCTGCCCCTTGTTGGTGCGGGGTGGTTCGCCCGAGGAGAGGCTCGTGTGCTGCAGCCTGGCGCCGAAAAGCGCGCCGTTCCGGGCGACGGGGGACCGGCGGGCCCGCACCTGCGCCCCGCCGAAGGGGGCTGCTCCGGGGGGGGGGTGCAACTTGAACATCTCTGCGCGGCTCTTGCGTTGGTTTAAATGGAGCAGGAAACATTAACGTGGGGAGAAGGATTAGCACTAAAAATACCAGTCCCATCAGCTGGGTGAGCCCCAAGTCAGTTGGCTGATTAATAGAGCCCACTTTGCAAGGCAGCATGAAGGCCCCTGCTTTGGCTGGCCTTCTGTCCCAGCACCTGTCCCTTGAATCGGTAGCGACCATCATAAGGATCTGTACAGGTGCCGCTGTTGTCGCTTTGTTTTCCCCTGGTGAGACCATCACTCCCTGTAGAAGGGGCTGAAAAAGATAAAAATCTTACCCTCCTCATGTCCTTTGCATCATCTCCTACAAGTGTGACTTGCCAAGCTTTACAATGATTACATTGTAGTTTTAATATGATTTACCACCCCCCAAAGCAGGTAATTTACAAATAGGAGTTACGGAATCTGTATGAAAGAATTACCTGCTGAAAATAACAGCAACAGTATGTGAATTGAGATTTTGATGATGGGATGATGTGTACTAAAGAAATAACCCTTAGCTGTCCATGGTTTATTTATAGAATGTGACTGTCAGATTTATGAAGTGTATTATGAAGGATGCCAAAAAATGCGGGGAATTTTTTCCCCTACTAGTAGTTTAGGCATAGGCATAATCCTGTATTTCACTAACAGAGCAGCAGTCCTAAGCAAATTTGCTTAGAAGTACATCCAATTTTATTCAATGGGGTTTGTTCCCAGGGAAGCGTTCATAGGATAGCAGACTGTCTTCATAAACTGTAGTGATGCTTGTACAATCAATGTAATTGTCTTGGTGATTAGGAGTCATGCCAGGATATTGTTCTGCACAATTTCCCAACCACGTTCTCCACTCCCCACTTGGAATCTTTCCCAAATGAGCCTACACTGTTTAGACATCACATCCTCAGTAGAGTCTGGGTTTGCAGAATACCAAATCCCTATTCCTTCATTTTCGTAGGTGCCTTAAATCCTGATGCAACTGATTTCATTCCAAGGGAGAGACAGACTTGCAGACTTGACTGGAATAGTCAGTCCAGGTGGGAATTGGATCAGGACCCACGCAGGAAGAACACCCCCCCTCCTGTCCAGTCTAGGCACAGTAAATATGATGGCTGCTCTGCAGATCAGCGTAGCTTTTACAGTCCAGAGAACCAGCGTAGATGTCACCCGGAGTCTTTGCTGTTTGGCAGTATGGGTAAAACAAGGAGCCGCACTTTTCAAAGTCAGCGATGGCAGAGGTCAAGGAATGACAGGGCACATGGCAAAAATCAGGTCAAACAAACAGCTGCCAGTGGTTTAGAAGACCCTGCATGTTTAGATACTAGGCTGATATCAGGACGAAGAATGAATCCTAGAGAATACAGTGATTTCTCTTCAGACAGTGAAAAGGAAATTGCAAATAACAGAGGAGCAAAGCCAAAGAAGACATACTTGACACATTCACGTGGAAGAGGGTTGAAAGAAAAGGAGAAGCACCTATCTGAACAGGGTAAACGGATACCGTCCAAGTGGAAGGATGAAGCCTATGAAAACATACCAGCAGTAGACCTGACTCAGTCAGACTCTTCTGAAGCATCCTTTGGGAAAGCAGCAGTGTCAGGTGGCTTTTCTGACAACAGCATTGTGCGGAGAAGGTATCCTTTTGCAAACAAATGTAGGGAACCTGTGCGGAACAAAGAGCCCAGCAAAAGGCAAGACATGTCTAGGAGCAGAAATGCAAAGCACGTTAAAAACTCATCCCTTCCCCATCCTCCTAATGAGCACAACAGTGAGAAGAGAAAAAAATCTTTACTGCATGAGAGAGGACCAAACTTGGTGAGTGTGCCGCAGACTCCGCCTCCGTGTGAAACAGCCGTGCAGGGCGGGAGGAAGCCTCTCCTGCAAGAGGGGCATAAAAGCAGGCGCTGGAAGAAGCAAAGCGACGCGCCAAAGAGTAAGGAAACACACACAGGTAGGCTGCTCCGGTCTGAGTTTTATTTTGGATGCTTAGAAACCAGTGGGCATGCTCTACTGCCTTTTCAAAAGGGCTACTTCCTAGTACTGCTTTTTCACGAAATGCGCAAAGCCTAAGTCATCTTGATAAGTAGCTTTGTATGGGTGGAGATAGTATAACTGAGCAGGGGTTTTTATGGCACTTGCTGTGGTTCCGGTTTTGTTACATTCAAGTGCACATTTGTGGTTGAAGGAACAAAAAATTATGGTTTATTAAGCAATGCTTTTAACTTTTTTCATTTTTAAAAATGCATGAAATAGTTTATTATGAACCTGGTTGCTTTCTTACCCTGATCTGGATAGCCCGGTCTTAGAAGAGAAGCAGGATTGGCCTTGGCTAATATTTGGACGGGAGGCCTCCAAGGAATACCAGGGTCGTAAGAGTCAGGCAGTGGCAAACCCCCTCTGAACGTCTCTTGCCTTGGAAACCCTAAGCCAGCTGTCACTTGATGGCCAAAACAAGCACCTTGCGCTCTTGGTGGTATACGGGTGGTTTTCAGCGTGTGTTCTGGAAAACTCTGGGGTGTCTTGCAAGATTACTGGGAGTTCCTCAGCCAAAAGATCAGTAAATTTCCCTGAAAGGTGACTTGCCCACTGTGGCCAGTCTTTCTGTGGCCCAGCTACAAAGAAGCTTGGGATGCGATGAATTCTCAGTTAGTGTGGGGCAGCTATGAGGTCCAGCAGGCCTGCCCTGTACTGTGGGTAAACTGATAGCATATCCTAGAACATGTCCAAATCTCTGCAATGCTCATAGGTTCTGTAGGAGGCATGCAGGGGTTCCTCAGCTGTCAGAGTGGAAGGAGTTCCATTGAGAGGAGAATGTGTCACTGTACTGTATGAATGAGGCCACATGTTTTCTGCAGGTCTGTAATAAACAGCTTCCTGAAATGTAAGGTTGTACTGCTTGGGAAGGTGTTGCACAGACACTGCAGTGTCAGCAGCTGTGCTGTGTGAGGCCTCTCCTCTTGGCAATGCTGCTGAGCTAACCGGCGCCTTGGCACAGCCTGCTGTTTGGCTTTGATAGCCATGCTTTGTATCTGAAAGGGCAATTGCGTAAAATCTGGGGGCTTGCTGCTGTGATGAACCAAGGGTGGCTGACCTTGACTTGTGAGCAGTACCACACCTTTTGCCTCTTGTGATGAGACAACTTCAAGGCTTAAAAAATGAGATTTGGGCAATGTTCAGGCCAAATCTGCTGCCTCGCTGAAATGTTCTGCACTGCCAGAGATTCATTCCCTGTGCTGTTTGTTCTTTGTGGTTGAATGAGTTGCTTAGGATGTGGTCCCCAACTATTAACCGAACTAGTTGCCAGTTTAACAAAACACAGCTTTGGGAAGGAAGGTGGGTCAAGCAGGGCCCGGAGCTTGCCCTCCTCTCCAGTGGTCTTCGGCCACTGCGGTGTCAGAGAGGATGGGCAACTGGGGCACGGAGATGCCTGGGACGGGAGCTTTGGAGATTCGGGGGGGGGGGCGCTGTCTCTCGAAGGGGCAGCGTGCTGTCTGGCTACTGAAGGGGTTTATTAGTATCAATGAGTCATGCTGAATTAGTTCCTTTAGGATTCAAGCAGCATGATCCCACTTTCTGGTCACACCTCTTTCCTAACTACACTTTCTCTAAAGTGGTGGCGCCGGTGTGGTTCTTGAAGCATTGGAACGGGAGAGAGATGATGGCTCCCCTTCTTAATCTTGCTCGAAACCCTTCCCCTGATAACTGAGAGAGTGGAAAACGCTGGGGAAGGGGTGATTATATTGCTGCTTATGGTGTCATTGGGAACACATTGTGGGATCTTATTTACACTGACTGGTAGAAAGGAAACCACAGGTACTGGAGTCGCTTGGTAACTTTTAATTCAACTTTTATAAGGCCGAAACAGTCATGATGTGAGCCACAGGTAAAGCGCACGTATTCCATGAGTGCCTTGTCATGTTAAATGTACTTAACGTGTGCCAGCATGTGTAAGGTTTAGCATTTAGAAGAAGAGATTGGATTTATACCCCGCCCTTCACTTGGAGTCTCAGAGCGGCTCACAAACTCCTTTCCCTCCCCCTCCTCACAGCAGACACCCTGGGAGGGAGGTGGGGCTGAGAGAACTGCTGACAGAAACTGCTCTTTCAGGAACAGCTGTGCCAGAGCTTGTGACTGACCCAAGGTCACATCTCCTTTCCCTTCCCCGGGAGAACCGGGTTTGATTCCCCACTCCTCTACTCACAGCTGCTGGATGACCTTGGGCAAGCCGTAGTTCTGGCACAGCTGTTCTTGACAAAGAGCCGTTTCTGTCAGAGCTCTCTCAGCCTCACCTGTCTCACAGGGTGTCTGTTGTGGGGAGGGGAAGGGAAAGGAGATTCATAAGCCGCTCTGAGACAACTTTGGGTAGTGAAGGGCGGGGGTATAAATCCAATTTCTTCTTCTTCCTCTTCCAAAGCAGCCATTTTCTCCAGGGGGACAGATTCTGGGAAATCTCCAGGTCCCACTAGAGCCAGTTTGGTGTAACGGTTAAGAGTGGCAGACTCTGATCTGGAGAACCGGGTTCGATTCCCCCACTCCTCCACGTAAAGCCAGCTGGGTGACCTTGCGTCAAACTCTTTCAGAGCTCTCTCAGCCCAGAAAACAAGTCTAGCTTGCCACAAGAGAGCTAGAACTAAAGGCTGTCAGACAGTCTTCGGATCTCCTGGCTATACTGCACACTCTGCCATTACAATAATCATTATTAATAATTAATTAGTTATTCCAAGTCCCACCCGGAGGTTGGCTCCCCTAGACTTGGCGTCAACCTCTGGGTGACTTGATGCCGCCTGACTTGCATGACTCAAGTAGCCCTGTCTGTGAAAGGCAGCGTGGTGTAGCAGTTATAGCTTCAGAGTAGGGTCTGGGAGACCCAGGTTCAGATCCCCATCTTGCTGTGGAAACTCACTGGGTGATTTTGGACCAGTCACATACTTTCACAGGGTTGTTGTGCAGATAAAAAGTAGGCGAGAATAATGTAAGCTGCTTTGGTCCCCACTGTGGAGAAAGACTACATTTTTCCTAGGTAGAGGCTGTGGGGGAGGGAGGTGGAGACGAAAATCTGAAGACAGATAAAGGTAGGTTGGCTGTTGGGTGGGAAGGAGATACAGGTGTCAGCTCCAGGTTGGGAAATCCCTGGAGATTTGTGGGGTGGAGCCTGGGGCGGGTGGGGTTTGAGGAGGGGAGGGACCTGAGACAGGTGTAATGCCACAGACACCCCCCTCCAAACACCAATTACGGCTGCTCTCCAGGTGACAGAAAATGGCTGCCTTGGGTGGTGGCACCTGTGGCATTATACCCTGCTGAGGTTGCTTCCCTCCCCAAACCTCGCCCTCCTGAGGCCCCACCCTCAAATCTCCAGGGATTTCCCAGCCTGGTTATGGCAGGCTTACGGGGAGCTGACCTCTGTAGCTAGCTGGGAGACCTGTTGTCATTCCTGGAGAGCGGTTGCTGCTGCGGGGGTGGGTGGGGTGGGCCGGTGGGTGGCTGGGAGAGTGATGGAGGGCAGAAAGGGAAAGGGGTGGGGGGAGGGAGAAGAAACGGCAGGCGTGGAGGAGGGAGAGTAAGAGAACCGGTGGCGGGAGTGAGAGACAGGGAAGTTGGGAGAGGGGGGAAGCAAAGGTGAGGGGGACGGGATAGCCGCTCCTGCCAGTTTCTTGCGTCTGCCCACTTATGTATTCTAACAGCAGAGATACGGTGTTGTTTTGTGAATCCGGAGCTGCAGCCACAAAACATTTTTAAGTACTTAACGTCCTAGAGGAACTGTTGCTCCTGCTTCAGACTGACTGCTCTCCTTTCCCTCCTGGGACAATGTTTATGTGCCTGTTCTGGATTTTTCCTTTGCCAGGGTCTCTCATAGAGCAGCTGACCTCAGAGAAGTACGAGTGCATGGTGTGCTGTGAAGTGATCCGGGTGGTGGCCCCCGTCTGGAGCTGCCAGAATTGCTACCACGTGTTCCACTTGAGCTGCATTAAGAAGTGGGCAAGGTCACCCGCCGCACAGGCTGAAGGTCAGTGTTTTCTCCCGGCTGCCAAATGTGTGGAGAAGGTCCCAGTTTCAGATCATTTGGAGGAAGGCAGAATTTTCGGCTGTAAGTCGTCCAGTCGTTACGCTAGCAGATAGCCTGGTTCTAAGCATGATGAACTATATCAAAATCCAGAAGTCACCAACAAAATATTTTGACTGCACCGTTGAGTTCTGTCGCCTGATATTGTGACTTTTTCCGTTGTGGCAGAAAAAGGGGTTGGGTGTGAGGTTGTGGTGGCTGTGCTGCTGATACATGGCGGAGTGCATTAGCTGAAGGCCCAACCATGTTTCAGAAGTGCACAGTGAAGACAGGTTATAATACTTTATGATGAAAACTCAGATTCAGAAGCAAAATGCAACATCTGTGAAAACACGGATGCCTTGTTAACACACATTCCAGTAAATACTTTTCTTTATGATAATGTAGCAGTGAAATTAAGTGTCCACATCATGCCTAACAGTTTCTAACAATTGTTCCACTAGCTGACCGAGTCGTTGAATGGGACTGAGTCCGTATGCAATGGTGGGATAGATGAAGAGGGCTCGGGCGAATGGGAGGTTTCCCCGCATTAAATAGCTTTGAGTGTCAAGATAAAGAAGAGCCTTGCCGTGCCTCTCAGGGAACACTCTCATTTTATACTTTGCCAGTTGGCCATGGTCTGTCTGAATGCATCCAGAATAGTTTTATGCACGAGTCAGTCACTGGAGTGGGACACGAGATCACCCCCCCCCCCATATAGCGCAGTATTCGAAACGGTCACACACTTCCTTTGTGTATTAAGAACCTGTGTCTTAGAAAAATCCTAATTTTTTTTCTTTGGCAGATGGCAACAGTGGTTGGCGTTGCCCAGCTTGTCAGAATGTTTCCTCGCACATTCCTAATGCTTACACCTGCTTCTGTGGTGAGTGGTTTTCATATTGTGAATGCCTTGATGTTGTTTAATGAAGACTTAACATGTGTTTGAGCCTTGTATCATTTTATCAGATGTTCGCTAGCTACATAAATAGCATTTTTCCCATACGGCATAATGAACTTTTAACATGTTATATTACAAAGCCAGTCTTTCCTAGCCAGTCTTTTGCATTTGTCAACTGGGAATCTCATCTACTGTATTTATTCTATCATTTTGTTACTTTTTCCTTTTTCATTTTATGTTGTGAGCAAATGTTCCCTTCATCACTGCATTGGCAAAAACCCCATGCAAGCCATTAGAACCCCACTGGAGCCATGTGGAATGCTTTTCAGTAACCTTTTCTACAGGCTTATATGTGTGTGTTTCTGCCATCTTTCTATCTGTCTCTATGTAGAGTGTTTAACTCAACTGAAAAACTGGAACGGATAAAATTTTACATTCTTTCTCTTCCATTTATGTGTGCATGCCTAACATTACTGTGTTTGGATGTATTAAAAAATCTTACTTCTCTACCTTGGTAAAGGTCTTCACGAAATGTACCTGTGCCACATGATATGAATCCCGTTTTGTCTACTGCTGTACAGTTTTCTGTCACTATGGAAACATCCAGCTCCATCTTTTTTAAACTCAGCTTGAATGACATATGTTTAGAGTTATAATGAGACAAGGGGGGAAACCCGCAAGAAACTTGCGGGGAGGGGGCATTTCCCCATCTTTTCTTCCCTGTCCCCTCTTCTCTGCCAAAGTTCCCTCCTGTCTTTCTGCACCCACCCCTTTTCTATCAATCTTCCCTCACCTCCCCCTCTCACCCTTTCTATGTTACCTTTCCTCCCTATCCCCTTCTCTAGGAATTCTTTCTCACCCCCCCTTCTCCACTCATCTCTTGTATGTCTCACCAGTCTCTTATCCCAGCCCTTCTCAGACAATGTCCTCTTTCCCCCACACCTACTCAGCCTGCCCCTCTCTCCCCCTCTCTCTCACACACACAACGTCCCTCTTCAGCCTCCGTTTCTGCAGCTTCCACATTTTTCTGACAGCAGTGGGGAGGCCGCTCGCCTGGGAGGGATCTGGCGGCGGCGTCCTCTGCCCGTGGCTCCAGGGCTGCCTTCCTGGCAGTGGGGAGGCCAGCTGCCTGAGAAGGACCCAGAGACATCGGAAGGACCCGGCCCCATTACTCCAAGGCTGTCTTGCTGGCTGAGGGGAAGCGGGCCACTGAGCGAAGCTCCAAGTCCGGAGGAACCATGAGTTCAGACTGCGCAAGCGCAGACAACTCAGGTTTTTTTATTGGGGGGAGGGTTAACCCCCCCCTTGTATTTTTTTAACTTTTTGCATTTTTCTGCAACCCTGGAGAGTACTCCAAGTATGCAGAAAAATCTTTTTAGCCTCCAGGTCCCCTTGTTCTGCAGAAATAAGTATCTGCACGCAGAGGGACCCTTCACTATTAGATATATAGATACTAAGTTAAATAACAGTTATAGATGCAGCTAAATATCTGTAGTTCAGAGCTGTTGAATATGGTTCTCGTCTAGGGTTTAAAGCCAATAGGCTCTTCGACCAGAAGAAGACAGTAATAGAATAAAAAAGTTATTGCTGTTCGATATTCATTAAAAACAAACAATGTTTAATTGTAGCAGCTATATATTTACGTACATCTAATGTTATAGCAAAATCCAGGTTCGTTAACAGAGTAATTAAATGATAGTTAGAAGAGCGAACAGTCTTCTTATTTAGATGAGGATCGAGAAATTTTCCTCTCAGAGCCATATAAGTTACACAGAAAATGAAGAAATGCTCAGTATTGTCTACCGAAGACCTTTCACAGCTAAAAACTCCGGATCCCATTTCTTGCCCCGTAAATCATCCATGTAAGACAGTGAGTGGAAGTGAATTCATTCGTACAAGAAAAATAATTTCAAGTACTATGGTACTGTAATACTATGGAAATAATATGGTAACTGGTATTGATTAAAATATGAATATCCAAAGTACATGGATGAATATATGAAGAGGAAGAAGCGATTGGATTTATACCCCACCCTTCACTACCCAAGGGAGTCTCAGAGCGGCTTACAAACTCCTTTCCCTTCCCCTCCCCACAACAGACACTCTGTGAGGTAGGGGGCTCTGACAGAAACTACTCTTTGTCAAGAACAGCTGTGCCAGAACTATGGCTTGCCCAAGGTAATCCAGCAGCTGCGAGCAGAGGAGTGGGGAATCAAAACCCATTCTCCCAGATTAGAGTCTGCGCATTTAACCACTACACCAAACTGGCTCACCACTATGCACCACTTCCCTTCTTGAAGACTGTGCCATTCTTCTGCTACCAGATGGCTACTAACCACACTATAAGAACCAGTTTTTCTGAAGGCCAGAGGACAGTCACGATCCAAATCCAGCGAGCTCAGCTGAGGAGGCGAACCCATCTAGGTTTAAAGGAATCTAATACTGACAGAGAAACTAGTGATTCCTTCCTCTCTAGGTTAATTGCTAGCCAAAACTTCCAATTCCAATAACCTTTATTGGCATACAAAGCCAAAACTTCATGACTGTTAACCAGGCTGTAAGAGAAATTGTCTTCTGCCCAGTTTCCATTAACAGGGATGACGAGGCAATACAACTAGGACATGAACATAAGAACATAAGAGAAGCCAAAGTATTTCCTTTTATCTGTTCTTACCTGATTGCTCAGCAATTTCATCTAATGCCCACAAGTTCTTGTATTGTGAGAAAGGGAGAAAAGTACTTCTTTCTCTACCTGCTCTATCCCATGCATAATCTTATAAATGTCGATCATGTCACCCCTCAGCCATCTTTTCTCCAAGCTAAGGAGCCCCAAGCCGTTTAACCTTTCTTCATAGGGAAAGTGTTCCAACCGTTTTATCATTCTAGTTGCACGGTAAGATTGATCTAAGAAAATTTGTCTAGATTATATCTGGGCAAGTACCCAGGCTACCAATTTACACCAGAATAGCATACAAAAACAGTGAGTACCTGTGGTGAAAAAAAATTCCTGAAAATTGCCACTGTATTTTTGGCTTTAATAGATATCTCTTTAGTGTGCAAAGCCGAAGAGAGTGAATGCTGGAACTTAACTCCCAGGTACTTATAAAATTGGACTTCTTCTGTAATGTGACCTGAGAGATTCCAGTGTAATAATTTCAGCCTACTAGATCTAGCAAAAACTAAAACCTTGGATTTTTCAAAATTATGAGTTGATCATCAGCACAATATTGAATGAAGATCTGAATTGATTGATGCAGTTCCACTCTGGTTACTGATACCAGAGCTGTGTCGTCTGCATGTAGCATGATTGGAATCAGATGCGGCCCTAACCACAAGGGCGGCAAAGACCGCATATTCACTCTAGGGGCCAAGTTGTTAATGTAAAGATTAAACAAGGTGGGAGCAAGGCTCAGCCTTGTCTTACACCCCTCTTAACCTCTGTGAGAGCAGATAAACAGCCATTTATACCGTAACGGTGTATTAAAGACGACTGAATTAGAATATATGGTAGAGGGATAAGAGAGGGAAGATAATTTGCTGCTAAGTTGCAAGGACTGGAAATCTGAGTTGTATTTACAGGTGAAGGTCTGTGAAGGAGGCTGCATGCAAAGTAACAGAGAAGGACAAACAAAGAGAGGAAAGGGGTGCCGCGAACTACGATCTGAGGAGCTTAACTAGGCATTTGGTATTGATTCATGGTTCTCAGGTAAATTGTTAACAGTGCAGTCGTATGCCAAGTGACTCCCATCTAAGTCCACTAATTTCACTGGGCTTAGATTGGAGTAAGTGGAATGTACAATTATACTGTTAATCTATTGCAAAATTATAGAAGAAGTCTGATAATTTTTCAGGAGGAAAAACATTTGGAATCTGTGACTTTTAACTGTGTTTAATAGTTTTGTTTAATTTTTGTATTAAAATGTACATTTTGAATATTTGCTTCCTTTTGTAGGTCGGGTTAAAAACCCTGAGTGGAACAGAAATGAAATTCCACACAGTTGTGGAGAACTCTGTAGAAAAAGAAGATCAGCTCAGGATTGCCCACATTTATGTAATATGTAAGTTTGCTTATAAAAAATCCACAGTGGATTAGATGATGTGCCTGAACTCTTGGAACAATAAGCAGGTTGAATGTTCGGACCGCTGTAACTTTCTGTAACAGTTGGTCCACTGAGCCCCAGACAGCAGGAACCAGCGTGAGGTACTGGCCAGAGTTTCCGGCTGGGATCTGGGAGACGTGGCCCAGACTCCACTCAGCAGTGGAAGCTTGCTGGGTGACCTTTGGCCAGCCAGTTTCTCCCACCTCCCCCGCTTCTCAGGGTTGATAGGACAAAATGGAGAAGGGGAGAATAATTGCGTCAGTCACATCGGATCCCCACTGAGGAGGAAATCAGTTATAAATATCTAAAGGAAATAGGGAAATCTTTGAAAGCATTTTATAAAAGAACATAATGTAACAGTGGAGATCCTTCGTTTTGTATAATGGAGTAGGAACAGCTGTTGAATCACGTACGGTCCTTTGCTTAGTGTAAATCCTTGGTGGAACTCTCCCATCCCCCTTTCTCACAGGTATGAGTGTTACATGGAGATATACTGTGACTGTGGGTCAGGCTGAAGCAGAAGGACAGGAGGAATTTCAGCCCCAGAAAGGAAGGGCTGGAGTGAGGAAATGCCTGAGCCGTGTGTGTGTGTGTGGGGGGTGGTGGTGGGATTCTTTGTTTTGCATCTGCATCACACCCTTGGATTCCCCGGTGTGTGTAGGGGTGTGTATGCGCATCTGCTGTTATATCATGTGCCTTTTAAAGAATCTTAGCTTTCAGTTGCGGGGGGTGTCTCTCTGATGTGAAGAGATGAAGTAAAATACTATGAACATTTGGACTGAAATGGGTACATCAGAAAGTTGGGGCTTCAATGCCTCGTAGAGCTTTCTGCTTCTTTCTCCATTGCCTCTGCTCTGCCTTCTTTCTGTTGCCGCCTCCCCATCCGTTTTCAAGCCTTTTAGTTTAGATTCCCGCCACAGCTGTTGCACTGGAAACATGCATGGTATTCTGAACACCTGAGTCTTAGCAAAGAATCAGTTTTGCAAAATACAAACTTGCAGATTTGTCTGATTTTTTCCCCATAACCAGTGTGTGCAGAATTTTCATTTTAGCTGTATAGCGCATGCCCTGTTATTCGATGTAAATAGTTAGTTCAGACTGAATGTGAATCTGTCACTTATTTAAACTAGCTATGGCTTGTGAGTCACCTGAACTCAGACTGCTCCCTAACAGGAGATACTTTAGCTCCCTTAAATAGCACAGTTAACTATGTGGTTTCAGTGATGATTTCACACATCACGAGAGTGTTTCCTGGCTTAATCCTGGCCTGCAGCTTTTCACGGTCACTGAGCCACACAGATGCTTGATGAGAGCTGTTTAAAATCAGTATCGCTGTTGCATTTCACCCCATCTTTCTAGCAGTCTCCCTGTCCACGCTTGTCATAAAGTGTTTGTCATTCCCGGGGGCAGCTCAAGGCATTTTACCCCTCAGTCAGACCAGCTCCGGAGGGTGGTGCCTCTGCAGTGCGCCTTGGTCCAAGGCAGGTGGCGCAGGTGCAGGCCCCCCCCCCCGGGCTGCTCTCCCATCATCAGGCGGGCACCAAAGTCGGGGCCTCCACAGCCTGTCTTGGCTGAGGCAGGCAGCAGTGGTCCGGGGGTAGGTAAGACGCACCTTTTCTTGTCACCTGCGAAGCACCTGGGCCAGCTTCCTGTTGCCCAGAAAGCCCATCTCTGTCCAGACCTGCCTCGCCATGCTCTAGAGCACCGTGGGGCAAGGGCCAGGAGGAGAAGGGGGTATCAGTGTGCCACTTGTGGGATGAAACGAGGGGTTTGTTAGAATCTTGGAAGTTTGCGAATGTGTAATGTTTGCCTGTGTATTCTCACAACCTGATGTGAGGAAAGAGCTAGTAAACGGGGACGGGGGAAGTTTGTACAAAGACACTTTTTGGATAGCAGCTGGTGTTTGTAGGGAAGAACTGAGACGCTGCGGCCAGGGCTGAATGGTCACCTGTGATGCAGATCCCGGTTTCACAAGTGCCATCGCCTGCTAAAGCGAGCGGTAGATTTATGGCAGGCCTGGACTGACACTCATTGGCACTGAAAGTCAAATTTTTGTGTCAGTTCAGAAATACTAGTATTGTATTGTCACTCTGTCATGTTAATGTTAGCATTTGAAAATTCCTTGGTTGTGATTATTGCTGATAGCTTTTGTGAATAAGATTGAACTGAAATGCTTTTATTTTTAAGCCTCTGTCACCCAGGACCCTGCCCATCATGTCCTGCTTTTATGACCAAAAAATGTGAATGCGAACGCACAAGGTGAGATCTTTGGCAGGGGGGAAGTATAAGAACTGTTTTTATTGTTCACAAGATAGTCATTTGGAGGTGTGACTGTTGTGATGTCTTTGAGGCACCAAAGGGACTTGGCGGCAGTGCGCCCTCTAAGCTGTGGAGTCTTGTGAGCAAAAACTCTCCTTTGTGAGCGACTGGAATTGAAGTTGGCTGCTGCATAAGTTAGTTCGGTCTGGAGCCATCCTGCCTGAGTGAAGACAAAAATGTGTGAGCCAGAGGCTAAAACACTGTGAGCCGGCTCACGCTGACTCAGCTTAGAGGGAACACAGCTCCGTTGTCTCCACGCTTCCTCCTCTGTGAGTGGAGGGTCGAGCATGAGGGGAGGGAAGCAGCATCTGCAGACATCTCCCTCCCATGGCGACCTGAAGAGTGTTTTTTCCTCAGGGGCTCAGGGGACGGAAGTGCAGGGGAAACAGGGGAAGGCCCCGTGAGCAGAACTCCCCTTGTGGGGCGGGCTCCTTTCCATCTGAGCCATGCCTTACGTCGCTAACAGTGGCTCTGCTGCCCACGGGGAGCCGTGTTTCCACCAACCAGAGAGCCACACTTGCTTCCATCCTCGGAGGAGGCTTGTACCTCCCTGGTGCTTGCAGCTCACCTGTCCCGTCAGCAGCAGCTGTTTCCGGGGGGGGGGCACCTGCTGGCTACAGGCACCTCTGGGCAACGGTGTTCCCCACTTGAATAAATTCATGCTTAATATTAATAGCTCTTTTCGCTAAATATATTCAGTGATGTTAAAAAGGGATGTAGGTGACTGCTTGACGAATAAATGTCAGATTCTGATCCAGTCAGCAGCACACGACTGGATTATGATGACTGATTCAGTTTTCTTTCGCAGCCATTCAGTTCGATGTGGGCATTCTGCAGCAATTCAGTGTACCAATATATGTGGAAATATTTTGAATTGTGGAAAACATACCTGTACCCAGATATGCCATTCAGGAAAATGCCAGTCTTGTAAATTGACCGTAAAGCAAGGTGAGTAAAAGGTTATTAAAGCATACCCAGTTTTCAGAATTTTTGCAGGAAGTTAATAAAACAATGTTAAACTTTGGAAGAGTTCATTGTTTGAGAATGAAGTTTGTCAGAATTAGTTGTAGATTTTCTGGGCTGTCTGGCCGTGGTCTTGGCATTGTAGTACCTGACGTTTCGCCAGCAGCTGTGACTGGCATCCTCAGAGATATAACGCAGAAAGATGGAGTACTCTCTGGGTCAATGTGAGAAGAAAAATGGTAGGCAGGTAATTATATCTACTCAGCCCTGCCCCACGTTCCTGAGTAGATATAAATTACTTGCCTACCATTTTTCTTCTCACCTCGACACAGAGAGTACGCCATCTTCCTGTGTTATACCTCTGAGGATGCCAGTCACGGCTGCTGGCGAAACATCAGGTCCTACAATGCCAAGACCACGGCCACACAGCCCGAAAAATCTACAACAACTAAAGAACTCCAGCCGTGAGAGCCTTCGACAACATATTTGTCAGAACTGTATGTTTTAGCAACCCATACAGCCCAGACTAGCCCAGGCTTGAAAACAAAGCAGGGCTGGGCTTGGTTAGCACTGGGGACAGGAGACCACCAAGAGAGAGCAGGCTTGCTGTGCCGAAGAGGCCAGTGGCAGACCACACCTGCCCATCTCTTGGAAACCCCTTGAGTTGTCACCAGAGGTCAGCTGCGATGTGACGGCACCGATTGTTGTGGTTAAACTGGGGCTTGGCAGGAGCCGTGGAACCATGGCACGCAGGCATCTGAGGGCTGGTGTGGCCTTTTCCCACACTGCCTACAGCGGATGAGGATGGGAAGACGAAATGTGGCCCCTTCAGGGCTGGATATGCTGGTCCTGTACCGGGCCAGAGGAATGTGGCTGGGAGGCTGGGAGACAGGAAGAGTCTGAGGGCTGGTGCTGTTTCCCCCCGCGTTCAAGACATTGCCCTCCTGGTTGCTGGACTTGAGAATTGAACGCCGTAAGGAATCTATAGTAAAAGTAAATGATTTCTTTCCTAGGGTGTACAGTCTTTGATGGGAATTACATAACAGCAGTAATTAGATTAAGGTGCTGAGTTAATGCAGATTTCCCAGAGCTTTCTGGACTCTCGAGTCTAACAGCTATACCTGGGCTACACTCTCAATGACTGTGCTGTGGAACAGATTGTCACAGATCCTACTAGGGGAGAGGCGATCTTGGATTTGGTCCTAAGTAATGCCCAAGGCCTGGTGAGAGATGTAAAAGTGACTGCACCGCTTGGGAACAGTGACCATAATGTCATTGAGTTTAACATTTGTACAAATAGGGAGTTGCCCAAAAAGACTGATGCAACCACTTCTAACTTTAAAAGGGGTAACTTCTCTGGTATGAGGGGACATGTGAGGAAGAAATTGAAAGGAAAAGAGGAAAGGGTCAAAACCATTGGGGAAGCTTGGAGACTATTAAAAAATACAATCCTAGAAGCTCAGAAAAAATATATACCGCAGGTTAGGAAAGGCACAAATAGGTATAGAAAAAAGCCTGCATGGTTAACAAATAAAGTAATGGAAGCTGTAAAAGGTAAGAAGGATTCCTTTAAGCGGTGGAAAGCTAATCTCAGTGAGGATGATAAAAGGGAACACAGGCTGTGGCAATTAAAATGCAAGTCTGTGATCAGGCAAGCAAAAAGGGAATATGAGGAGCATATCGCAAAAAACATAAAGGCCAACAATAAAACTTTCTTCAAATACATTAGAAGTAGGAAGCCAGCCAGGGAGGCAGTGGGGCCCTTGGATGACCAAGGGGTAAAAGGAGTAGTGAAGGATGATAGGGAAATGGCTGAGAAGCTGAATGCATTTTTTGCCTCTGTCTTCACTGTGATAGCCAGAACTACCGATTTCGGGAGGGGGTTTGAAAGACCTGAATCAGATTGAGGTGACAAGAGAGGAAGTCCTACGACTGATGGACCATTTAAAAACTAATAAATCACCAGGCCCGGATGGCATTTATCCGAGAGTCCTGAAAGAACTCAAATGTGAACTAGTGGATCTTCCTACAAAAATATGTAATCTTTCTTTAAAATCTGCCTCCATTCCTGAGGACTGGAAGGTAGCTAATGTCACTCCCATCTTTAAAAAGGGCTCCAGGGGAGATCCAGGAAATTACAGGCCAGTCAGTCTGACATCAATACCGGGTAAGTTGGTGGAAACTGTTATTAAGGAAAGAATTAGTAGGCACATTGATGAACAAAAACTATTGAGGCAGACTCAGCATGGGTTCTGTAAGGGAAGATCTTGTCTCACTAACCTGTTAGTGTTTTTTGAGGGAGTGAACAAACATGTGGACAAGGGGGACCCAATAGATATTATTTACCTTGACTTCCAGAAAGCTTTTGATACAGTTCCTCATCAAAGGCTCCTAAGTAAGCTCAATAGTCACGGGATAAAAAGACAAGTCCTCTTGTGGATCAAAAACTGGCTTATAAATAGGAAACAGAAAGTGAGTATAAATGGGAAACTTTCTCAATGGAGGGTGGTAAGCAGTGGGGTACCACAGGGATCAGTACTCGGTCCGATGCTTTTTAACTTGTTTATTAACGATTTGGAATTGGGAGTAAGCAGTGAAGTGGCTAAATTTGCTGATGACACGAGTTGTTCAGGGTGGTGACAACCAAAGAGGATTGTGAGGCCCTCCAAAGGGATCTATCGAGGATGAGTGAGTGGGCGGCAATGTGGCAAATGGGGTTCAATGTGGCCAAGTGCAAAGTGATGCACATTGGAGCCAAAAATCCTAAATATAAATACAAGTTGATGGGTTTGAACTGGCAGAGACTGACCAAGAGAGAGATCTTGGAGTCGTAGTAGATAACTCAATGAAAATGTCTAGACAGTGCATAACTGCAATAAAGAAGGCCAACACTATGCTGGGGATTATTAGGAAGGAAACTGAAAACAAATCAGCCAGTATCATCATGCCCCTGTATAAATCACTGGTGCGACCTCATTTGGAATACTGTGTACAGTTCTGGTCGCCACACCTCAAAAAGGATATTATAGCATTGGAAAAAGTGCAGTGAAGGGCAACTAGAATGATAAAAGGGTTGGAACACTTTCTCTATGAAGAAAGGTTAAAACGCTTGGGGCTCTTTAGCTTGGAGAAACGATGGCTGAGGGGTGACATGATCGAGGTTTATAAGATTATGCATGGGATAGAGTAGGTTGAGAAAGAAGTACTTTTCTCCCTTTCTCACAATACAAGAACTCGTGGGCACTCCATGAAATTGCTGAGCAGTCGGGTTAGAAAGATAAAGGGAAGTCCTTCTTCACCCAAAGAGTGATTAACATATGGAATTCACTGCCACAGGAGGTGGTGGCAGCTACAAGCACGGACAGTTTCAGGAGGGAATTAGATAAACATATGGAGCAGAAGTCCATCAGTGGCTATTAGCCACAAGGTATAGATGGGAACTCTCAGTCTGGGGCAGGTGATGCACTCTATTCTTGGCGCTTGGGGGGAGGCAGCAGTGGGAGGGCTTCTGGTGCCCTGGCCCCACTGCTGGACCTCCTGATGGCACCTGGTATTTTTGGCCGCTGTGTGACAGAGAGTGTTGGACCAGATGGGCCATTGGCCTGATTCAACATTGGCGTCTCTTATGTTCTTACTCTTCGGTAACCAAAGTTATTTTAGTGTTTACTTCACTACCGAGGCTTCCTAATCATCTTGTAGAGGATGCTGGTCCCATCTGAATGATGATCAGAAGACAAGAGCTGAAGAGTCTTAGAAAACTGTATCTTTCCTAGAATCTTGTCTTACACAACCTTGCTTGTCTTCTCCCTCCCCACCCATGCCGTGTTCCATGCAGTCTGCTACTGTCAAAGCACCTCTCAAGAAGTCTTATGCGGAGCAAGCGAGGAACGATTCTCCTGTCTCCGAACCTGTGGCAAGTAAGGGCCAGATACCTCCGTGAGTCGACTCCTGGGCCGATTATAGCTTCGACATGGGACCAATTGTGTTTTTAATTTCAGAAAACTCTCTTGTGGAATGCACAACTGTGCCCAAGTGTGCCACCCCCAGTCCTGCCAGCCTTGCCCACGGCTTCCGGAACTTGTGCACAGCTGCCCTTGTGGGCAAACACCACTGAGCAAATTATTAGAGCTGGGGTGTACAGAGCGTGAACTCTGCACGGATCCCATCCCGTCTTGCGGAGGAACATGTGGCAAGCCTCTGCCTTGCAGCAGCTACGGTAACAGGAGTGTTTCATGCCTGCATATTTAAAACGCCTTTACGTGTGAGATTTTCGCATTCCCCAAGCTGGTCTTTTTAGAAGCACACTGTATTTTATATATAGCAATGCATGCACTTCCATGAGAACAAGCCGGATAGAATGCATGCAGATGAAATCTCCCTTTACGAGATTTTGTCCCTCTGAGCCATTTCTCTCCACACACGTGGCCGAAAGACACATCGTTAGAAAGAGTCGTGTTAGTTCCCTGAGCTGGTGACTCCATGACCAAGCGTGAATTAGCTGAGCTTTGTCCTGTTGCCTGAGGACGGGGTGGAGAGCAGGGATCAGGGTCCCCTCCTGGCCCTGAAAGGCCTTGGTTGACCGGGAGGCAGGTGGCCGCCCTCCCTTTCTCCAGGCTGTGGTGAGGATCATGGTGACACTCCATGGGGATGATGCCCTGAGCGACGGGCAGGCGGAACGAGCTGTGCCTGTAACGGAGAGGTTTCACCGCTCTAAGGGAGTTTTTTGAGAAATGCTAATGAAGCCCCAGCCAGAATTTGGGGCCCCACGCACCTTGTGGGTGCTGCCACCTGTGCCTGAGAGGGGGCAGATTTCTAAAATTCATTTCATTTCCTTCCTTTGTCGCCCAGGTTTCCTCCCCAGTGGCGGCCCAGAAGGGCTTCCCGTCTCTCCCGTTCGACCTGCGGCAGTGGTGTGCGCCGGCCTGGACCCAGGCTTTGTTCTGCTGCTGCAGGCCAGCACGGCTGCCCCACCCGAATCCATTTTACCCTCATGACAGCCCTCTGAGGTGCCTTAGGCTGAGTGCACCTGACGGACCCCAGGGCTCCCAGGGCACCCAGCCTGCCAGCCGGCCGGCTTCCACAGCAGAGTGGACTCTGGGTTTCCGTAACGTCGTGTGACACTGTAACCGCTATGCCACACCAGCTTGGCAGCAGGCTGCACCCCATGGTCTGCAGGTGCTTGGCACTCCGCTTTCTGCTCACTAAGGAGTTCTGGCAAAGAGGGCTCTCGACTTGTGTTCTCCTTCCTCACGGCACCCACCCTTCATCAGCAGCTTTTGTGGGTCACGTTGGGCTGCTGGAGGAAGGGAAGATTCAGAAAGATCCACCTCCCCATATTTCTAAGGCAGTAGATGTTGTATGAAAGGGCCACAGTGGCTTAGAGGTTAAGATGCTGAGCTGCAAACCAGAAGGTCTGTAGCTTGGGGCAGTTCAAGACCTGAGTGAGCTCCTGCCTCTGGCCCCAGCTCCTGCCAGCCAAGCAGTTCAAAAGCAAGAAATTGCAAGTAGATAAATAGGTACCACTTCGGTGGGAAGGTAACAGCGTTCTGTGTGCCTCGGCATTTAGTCATACTGGCCGCATGACCACGGAAACGTCTTCAGACAGCGCTGGCTCTTCAGCTTGGAAATGGAGATGAGTACCGCCTCCTAGAGTCAGATTTGACTAGCTTTTGAGCAAGGGAAACTTTTACCTTTAGATGCTGTACAGCTAGCTTTATATATTTATCTCTGAAATCCGAAATGGTGGGTTATTTTACATACAGCTGCAGGTTTTAAAAACTGTTAAAAATGCATGCCTTTTTATAATTATGTCCAGATGCTGTTCATACATGTGAGAACCTCTGCCATGAAGGAGAATGTGGGATATGCTCTCGCACATCAAAGATTTACTGCAGGTGTGCCTTAAAAACAAAGGTAATGGAAATGAAAGGAGCAAAAAGGCCCTCTTCTTAAAGTTTCAATATGACGAGAGATTGGCTAGGAATCGCTGTGCTGTGCCAATGATTTTTTCCCCAGCTCACACACCCTGTTATGCCATTTATCTGTATCTGCATCACCGTTGAAAGCAAAAAACATGTAGGGAGTCCTGTAGCTTATTGAGGTCTTAACAAATTGTTTCGTAACTCTGCTTTCTGTGTGTGCTGCCATCTTTTAAGCTCACTTTACAAAACGGTCTGTCTCTGTGCCTGCATGCGTGCCGTGCCCGCCCCATGCAGCCATCGTCTCAGGCCTTTGTGCAGAAAGGGGCCGTGCCGTGCCAGTGGTTCCCCTCCCATCGCTGAAGGCCCCCCCCCGATGAGTGGCCCCTTCAGATTTTATTTGTTTGGCACCAGGCCAAGATTTGGGTTCCCGTTGACTTCAAATGGATTCGTCTATACGAGGGATAGATGCTGGGACCAACATCTGGATTTAGAATTCAAGCCACTTGCCATTCCCTTTAAATAAGCAACAGCTGTTTCACAAACCACTTCCTGCGGCTTTTTCCCTCCCACCTCCCTTTGCTTTGCAGTGCCAGCGCCACTTTGCTGAGCAGATGTGGCAAGCGCCCAGTGACCACAGCAGCCTCCAGGCTGTGGAGCCCAGGAATCGGGCAAGGGCTGTGGCCTGGCATTCAGAGCCCTGAGCGCCAGTGTCAGCCGGGCAGCACTGGGCACGGCTGTCAAGGACCGCCAGAGGCCCGGCAGAGCAGCAGACAGCGGGAAGCTGGCAGGTGCCCCTGGGTGGGCGGCCTGGGTGGGCGGCCTGGAAGCACACGGGCAGCCGCGGGTGGGAGGAGGGCTCCTTGCAGCAGCGTCAGGCGCTCAGGACAGCTGAGTCTGCAGAGGCCCAGAGCAGCACTGGGAAGAAGGGAAGGTCCAGAGAGCCTGCGGGGGGTGGTGGTTAAGAGTGGCGGACTCTAATCTGGAGAACCGGGTGTGATTCCCCACTCCTCCTCCTCCTCCTCCTCTTCCACAGGCAGCCAGCTGGGTGACCTTGGGTCAGTCACAGCTCTCTCAGCCCCACCTACCTCACAGGGTGTCTGTTGTGGGGAGAGGAAGGGAAGCCGCACCGAGACTCCTTCAGGTAATGAACAGCGGGGTATAAAACCCCCAGCTCCTCCTCGTCATCCTCCCCCCACCTCACCCCCGGCGCACGCCTGTGAGTCCATAGTGGGTGCCAATCATACCTGCACAAACAAAGGCCGCCTCAGGGCAGCCCAGCAGTGGGCAGTCGGGCAGAGAGGACCCCTTTCCCACAGTGGCTGGTGGGCAGGACCCCACGGTCCCTTTGGCTGGCTGGGCTTCCCCAAGCGCTTTCTCGGCCCAGAGGCTGGTCTTGTTCAGGTTGCCACGGTGAATGTGCTTCTGCAGCTCTACCCGTGCGCAGCCTACTCGACCCCACGGCCCTGAGTGCTGCTGGCAGCCAGGCACACCACTGTGGCCTCAGAACAAGGCCTGCTGGAGGAGGACACGGGCGAGGCAAGTGGGAATCCCGCCTGGGCCCAATAGAAGACAAATCTAATACCCCTAAAAGGGACCTCACTACAATTGAAGAAGGAGAGATTGGATTTCTTTCCTGCCCTTCAGTACCTGAAGGAGTCTCAGAGCGGCTTACAAACCCCTTTCCCTTCCCCTCCCCACAACAGACAGACACCCTGTGAGGTCGGTGGGGCTGAGAGAGCTCTGACAGAAACTGCTCTTTCCAAGAATAGCTCCAACAGAACTATGGCTTGCCCAAGGTCATCCAGCAGGTGCAAGTGGAGGAGGAGTGGGGAATCAAACCCGGTCCTCCCGGATTAGAGTCTGCTCACTTAACCACTACACCAAACACTACTGCACAAACCCATTAGTTTGTGATCTGCTAATTTTAAATCTTACTTTTAATTAGCCCAGCTCAGTGTGTATATTTACTAAATAAAGTGGGAGCTCCGTGTTGGATGAAGTGCTTTGAGGGGGACGTGGAGAAGACTGTTTTAGCGAGCAGAACGTTAAGCAGAGCCAAAGAGCAGGTGGGCTAGAAAGCTGTGATGTGTTTTTTGTGTCTGCTTCAGGATTCCTAAGTGCAGCTAGTCAGAAATCTGAGGCTTTTTTCTCACCCAGGTCCTTCCCTCAGAGCAAGTCCAGGGCAGTGCCCTTCAAGGAACATTTGGCTCCACTCTTGGTGTGCCCGGCTGCCTGAGGAATAGGTTCCACTTCCATTTAGCCAGGGTCCAACATACCCGAGGGACCGCCTTTCCCGTATATACCCCAGAGAACACTACGGTTGGGGATGCAACATTGACTGGTTATTCCAGGCCCCAGGGAGGCCAGGCTCGCGGCTACTAGAGCCAGGGCCTTCTCAGTGGCAGCTCCTTACTGGTGGAGCGAGCTCCCGGAGGAGATCAGGGCCCTGCGGGATCGTGTGCAGTTCCGCAGGGCCTGCAAGATGGAGCTTTTCCACCAGGCCTTTAATTAGGAGCCGCCCACACTACCACCAATGACCACTATTAACATTGGTGGTGGAGGCGGCCTGCAGTGAGATTGAGCCCAACCGCCCAGGAGCTGGTACTTGCCTGAGCCGGCATGATAGATTGCGCCATCTTGGTTATTAATTATTGACTGCACTTTAATTGAAATAGCTGAATGTTTTAAATGTTAATAGTGTTAAATGTCTTAATGTTTTAAATGTTTTACCTGTATATGAACCTTGGCACCTTGTGCCAGGCAATGTGGGCCGCCCTGAGCCCGCCTGCGGGAAGGGCGGGTTATAAATACAACAAATAAATAAATTTTTCAGGCAGCCGAGTCTGCTTTCTGCAAAAGCAGAGAATTCCAGATATTCTGAGTTCTCTGTCATTTAGTGCATTCCAGTCATATGTGTGTCACTGTTGTATTTCTGAAGTGTGTCACTTGTATATGTGCCTGTGTGCCCCTTTCTGGTTTTCCTGCTTGGGTCTCAGACATGTGTGGTAGAGGGCGTAGCGTACAAATAAGTTATGTGTGTGTATCACTTTCATTACATTAATGTATATTTTGGAAAGTGTACTTTATACTGTTTGACCTCAGATCATTTTGCCGTTTTCTTCTTTCTAACTCTTATAAGTGTGATGAAGTAAGAAATCCATACATGACTAATTTCGGTCACCTTGTGAGTTGGTCTTAATGAAAAGCTAGATTTGTAATTATTAGTTTATGCAGCCATTCTAAAATTATGTTACCTTTTAAAGTGTGAGTCCCCAAATATTAGTTTTCCTGTATTTTCATTTCTTGATATTTAATAACATTTTTTCCATCCAATCTGTAGTTGAGTCTACTAGGTTAGGAGCCTCCACTTCTTGGAGCTTTCTGTGTAAACCATTTCAGATCAACTTCTAAGTAAATTTACTTGCTTATGTACAAGGATCCAGTAAGAATGTGCCCCATAATGGTGCTTTCAAAGAAGAGGAAATTTGGCAACCACAAGAAATTAAGAATATCTCGTTCAAGCTGAAGCACGGAGTGCAGACTGTCTCTAATGTGTTAGGTCTTCTAACTAAACCAGGTTGCTGCCTTTGCAGGGTCATCCTAAGTGTATTTATTCAGAGGCAAGGCCTGCGGAGCTCAGTGCAACTTACTCCTTAGTACGCGTGCCCCGGATTGCAGCCTTAGTCACTCTGGGCTTGAGGAGTCTGATACGGCAAAGCGGCCTCAAGGACCAGTGGTTTGGTGCTTATGAGTTGCTTGCTGCATGTGAGAGGCTTTGTTCTCTGGCACTTCTGAATGCCCAGTTATGTGGCATCACCCAGCAGACAAGCCCCTCTGCCTTCAGCCACCAGACCACACCCGCCTCCCCCTCCCCTTTTCCGGCTGCCAGCTTGACTCTCCTGCCATTGCTAAGCTTCTGACACCACCCGATGCCACCCTCCCTGGGGGCCGCCTCCTCCTCCTCCTCGTGCCCGGAGCCAACGGTGCTGAAGGTGGGGGGGGGCTGACTAGGCCTCTCCCCTGCCTCAGGTGGTGCCTTGGCTCGGGGGAGGAAGGGCAAAAGATCCTGTTGGGCATGGGAGGGGGTTGCTGCGGGGGCATCCCCAGTGGGGAAGGGTTGGTTGACTACGAATTCTTCTGGGTAGGGGCTAGGGCAGACTAATAGGCTTGATTACCCAGCATATTTGGCTAACTGGCAAACCTTGTTCCCCATGAGTGCTTTTGCTGTGCTGGGCTGGATTGCCCTCCCTGCTGGTTGTTGAAAGCTGTCAGTTTCTGTGTGCTTCTAGAATCATTGCTGGCAACTTTTAAGACAAACATTGCCCCAAAACTTAAAATCTTGGCCCAGTAATGAGATGACGTGCAGAAGAGTTTTGTGTGATTAAACTATAGAAGTTAGGTTTCATACAATACTTTTCTCGAATGTTTCTGATATTGTGCTTAATTTAGCTGTGATGCATTTTTTTTTCCTTTAGGAAGTCCCCTGTGCCAGTCTCAAAACCCAAGGTAAATAGTTGTAAACTGCTTGTTATGTATTAGCACACTTTTAAGAAAGAGAGACACATGTACAATATCTGGGCATTGGTTACGTTTCCCAGGCTCACTTCTGTACAGTCGGCTGAGGCTTCCATTAATGGTTATTAGTAGGGATTGAACCTTTATTCACATATCTCTGTTTGGTCACAAGAAGCCTGTATGCATCCAGTTTTCTGGATCACAGCCGCCACTTGTTAGTCCACACATTGAATGGCTGAAATAAGCCTCCCAGAGAAAGCAGTGGGTGCCAGCGTGCGGTAGTCAGAATGCACTGCAGAGGGGGTGGGGGTGGGGGGCGGTGGGGGGCGCGGTGGGGGTTAGGGCTTTGGGAGGTGCTGCAGGGCCTGCTTGTCTTGTCAGGGCTTTGGAGGGGATTTAAACAAGAGTTGTCTTATAAAGTGGGGGAAATTTGGAGTTTCTTATTTTGGTTTTATGTGAAAATGTTTTAAACTATTATTGTAAGACACCTTGAACCATGAGGGAAGGCAGGCTATAAATGTTTTAATGAACATATGTGAAGATTACCTCTTTTCCATTCTTTTCTCCTTGAATGTTTAGAAACTGAGAACCCTTGCATCTGTAGGGAGCACAGATATTTGCCAAAAATTTCCACAAATGAACTCTAATGATCAGGTTGTCTGTCAATTATGCCATTTCTTTTGAGAATGTTACCAGTTGACTTCTGGCCTTAGACCTAAATGGAATAAGAAGCTAGATAAGTAGCGGTTTCGCATTTTCAAATTAGTAGTTCTTAAATAAGTAAACAGAAATGTCATATTTACAGATACTGAGTTACAGTGTCAACATAAGAATGCATTTTGTGTTCTGCCTATTTTATTGCTCTTCTTACATTAAATGATAACACTTATTAGAATTTTTGAAATAATGTTTCGTGTATGTTAGGGGTATTCATTTTCAGATCAAGATACAATTATTTAAGATGTGGTTTCTGCCTTGCAGCTGAAGTTACGTTTTTGTGTGACAAGCGATGCAACAAGAAACTGTCGTGTGGACGACATAAGTGTAGCGAAATGTGCTGTGTGGTAAGTTCATCTATCAGTATATAAGGAGCTAATCTAATTCCTTTAAAATTCTTATGCCTTGTTAGCATATTGAAGAGTGGCCGATCACCACTGCAGACCCCCTCCCTCCAATTTCATACCATTCGTGAAGCTCCCCCCACTGTCAGGGGTCGTTTTGCAAAGAGCACGCGGCACTGCATTGAGAATAGGAAGGCGGAGAAGATCTGTCCCACCTCTCTGCCTGTTGAGCTCTGCTTGTAGTTCTTTGGCTCCAACCAACCAGATGTTTCTGTTAAGTCCACAGAAGCCTCGAATGCATGACCCGGAATTCCTAGTGCAGTAGTTTAGTTTATGTGGTGTTACAGTCCTTTATTAACAAGGTTCTGCAACTGTAGCATTAGTAGTAGTTGTTGAGAAAACACAGCATTTAGGTTTATCTTGTGTTGTTCCTTATGGTCAATTAATCTGGTCAGTCACTGACCGGTACTTGCCAGTTTGGTCGTATCGGTTAAGAGTGGCGAACTCTAATCTGGAGAATCAGGTTTGGTTCCCCACTCCTCCTCCGCAGGAAACCAGCTGGGTGACCTTGGGTCAGTCACAGTTCTCTCAGAGCTCTCTCAGCCCCACCTACCTCACTAACATTCATAGAACATCACCTTCCACTTTCATTCCTAAGAGCTGGGGGAACCCAGGCACTTCTGATCAAGGAGTGGTTTAGCATAGCTGTCAACATTCTTTTTCTTTTTCTTTAGCATTTCTCCACAGCAGACATTGTGGTTTTCAATTATTGTTGTTGTTGTTGTTGTTATTCTAGGATAAGGAGCACAAATGTTCTTTAATATGTGGACGCAAGCTCAACTGTGGTATTCATAGATGTGAAGAACCTTGCCACCGTGGAAATTGTCAGAAATGCTGGCAGACGAGTGAGTGTACATCAGGATTCTTTGAGTTTTTTTGTTGTCCATTAAAGTGATTTAAAAAATTAATAATTCACAGTTTTTATGATTGGATGCAGTTCCCTGGAAGTTAGTTGTGACTGAATCCCCTTCTTACTGGGCGATGCCTTGTGCCTGTGGTGTGTTCTGAGTAGTGTCTATTTAGGAAACATCTGTGTTTATCTAGATGGTATAAGAGTCAGAATTCTTTTCTACTCTTAAGTAGTATTGCCTCCATCTTATGCTTAGACAATGCTGTAAGAGGTCAGTCTGGTTATTATATGCGCCCCCCCCCGGGCCATGATCACAGCTTTTCTACTAGCGAAGGGGTGTCAATATGGAGACACAGTTGATAAATGGATACTTCGGTGTGCAGCTGAAGGAGTAGGAATGACGCTGCAGGGGCCTGGATCAACTTCTCTGATATTTTTGTGGGATTATTCTGTCCTCTGAGTATCCTGGTGAGGGTTATCCTTGATCCTCTGTGCATGTTCTATTGTCATCTGAAACAGAGTCGCTCTGTTTTAAGTCCACTGACTTGAGAGAAATTAAAAGGGTGCAACTGCTAGACCAGCCTGTCCTCCTTGGGGTTTTTTGGGTGGGCGGGGGGAGGTGGCTTCCCCAGTTCCATGCTTGCCTGCTCAGCAACAACAGGGAGATTTCAGTTCATCTGTTCCAACACTGATTTTGGAAATTGATCTCTTTGCCTAACTTGCAAAAATCTCTATGCTTATTTTGTTTTTGTAATTAGAGGC
The DNA here is from genome assembly GCA_029375565.1 of Gekko gecko. Taxonomy (NCBI): domain Eukaryota; kingdom Metazoa; phylum Chordata; class Lepidosauria; order Squamata; family Gekkonidae; genus Gekko; species Gekko gecko. The sequence goes on along the minus strand of JAPDNY010000014.1, from coordinate 66,883,112 downwards.
TACCAGCCACACTTTGTTTTTGAATTTCTTCTGAAGTATGTAAATTTCCCTCTCGTTGCTGAAGAGAACTCCGTCCTCCCATTATGTATAGTCTTCATTTTTCTAGCATTACTAAGTAATCTATATATCTAATTCCCAACACGCTCCCTATGTGTGGATACTTATTTCTGCAGATAGGAGCCACGTGGAAGGTAAAGAGATTTTTCTGCACACTTGGGGTGCAGAAGAATCCTGCATCTTAAAAAAAAGTATACAGAGGATATTTAAATCCCCCCAAAAGTAAAACCGCTGTATCTGTGCATGCACAGAGAACAGACTTACCGAGGCAGAGGACAAGGAGCCTTCTCTCCCCCTTCCCCTCTCTCATGGTGTCCTCACAGAGAGACAGAGAGAGACCCGCCCCCCCAGGCAAGGCAGGCAGTTCGCTCGGAGGAGAAGGCTGGCCCTTTTTCCTTCCCTTTCCGGTGCCAGGAAAAAGCTGCCTGATCCGCTGCTGCTGCTGCGGCCCGCCCCGAGAGGAGCCTGCTTCATGGAGGGTTTTGCAAAAAGAGACCTTGTCCAGCCTTTGAGGACTGGAGGGGGAGGTCGTCGCGTGGAAACAGAAGGGAGAAGGGCTGACTCACTTGGCCGGCGGGCAGCTGAAACCTGGGGGGGGGGGGAGAGGCTGCCCCTTCTCCGAGAGCTCTCTCAGCCCAAGAATTGGGGCAGGGGGAGTCCATCTTTCCTCTTCCTCTGCGGTGCTCTTTTTCAGCTGTTTAGTACACAAAAATTAATGCACTCCACTTCTGGGTAGGAGCTGCATGGAGGATTTCTGTCATAATATTTTTTTTGGCCCCCTGAAGGGGATTTTTTATTGATTTTTTTGCTTATACACTACAAACTACAAAAGAAAAATGGGGGGGAGACTACAACTAAGGCTAAAGAAAAGAAACTCACACTAGACTAAAAACCCAAGAGAAGGAGATCTTATCCCTGTTAATCTAAATGTTAGTACTCTAGTGTTAGTAAACAATGCAAACTGTAAGTTCCTATCTGGCTCAGCTACTGTATTAATTTGCTACTTGTTATGTGGGAATTCCAGAGCATCCCCGTCAGCTCGCTTCATAAAGGCAATTATCAGAGTCCTTCTGCCTTTATCTGGGCTTTCCATCTCTTAAATCATAAGATGCTTTAATAGCTGCAGCGGCATGTTCCTCGGCCAGGTCTTCGTCTGTCTCTGAGGGAGTAGAACCACTTGACCCGGTTTCTCCTTCTTCTTTTGTTCCCAGGTGGTGTTTTAGAAAGTCTGTAGCTTTAAAGATGGAATCAATCTTCTCTCTTTTATCGTTAAATTTAAAAATGACCCCTTCTGGCACTGCCCATTTGTATGAGATTTGGTTAGTTTGAAGAAAAAGAATGAAGTCCTTGTAGTTCTTTCTTTTTTGACGAATTTCAAATGGAATGTCCTTTAGAATTTTAATGATTGTGCTTCCCAGTTTCAGTGGAGTTGCTGACGTTGCTTTCAAAATTACATCTCTGGTCTGTCTTCTTGAGAACCTGACCGTTATTTCCCCAGGCAGGCTATTTTTTTGGTGTAATTAGAGTACACCCTATACACTGCTTCCATATCATGGATAATTTCTTCCGCTTTCAAGCCTGTTACTGATGCGATAATTTTGCTGAGCACTTTTTTCAGGTCCTCATTCGGTGCTTCAGGAACCCCTTGAAATCTGAGAACCATATTTGCCTTTTCCATTTGTAGTTGCAGTAAACGGTTTTCCTGGCAGTTCTGCTTATTCACTAGTTCTCCCATCTTTTTCTTCATGTTCTTGTTTACGGAGTACATTTCTTTAACTATTTCCTCTGTTTGCTCTGTCTTTTTAACTGTCTTCGCCAGCTGGAGTTGCTGTGATGCAAAGTTTTGGTTAAGTGTGGCCAACTGCTGGTTAATACCATCAAGTTGTTCCATCACAGGCTTGAGAGTATCTGCTAGGAGCTTTATGACGTCGACCCCCTCTTCTGGCCTTGGACTTTGGCCGCCTGCTGGTTTCAGTTTCACTCCTTTCTTCCCCGCGCCCACCATTATAGCTAATTGTTTACAAAAGCCAATTGCTGTTTCACCACCTCTGAAAATCACTTTTGGAACGAATCTGCTCTGGTAAGCCTCTCATAACAAGGCAGTTGCTTGTAATCCCCGTCCCCCCTCCCTTCTTTTTTGCTTACCAGTTTATGTAAGCAGGAGGCATCCCTCCTCTCTCCCGTCCTTAAGATGGGGGGGGGGTAATAAGGGTTACCACTTGATTTATAGTCTGTTTAAGTATAACTCACATTCATTGTCAGTCCCATTTGACCTCAGTTTTGTTATCACAATTCCACTCGATCTCCAGTGCTTGTTCTGGCAAGCCCAGCTAGTGCCCAAAGGCCACACAGCGGCAGGACCGTCAGGGCAGAGGGGTGCCTCAATTCTCCGACATTACGTCATCAAAGAGGCTACTCCTCAAAAGCCCTATGGCTAGGTGGGGAAACTGCGTCAGCAGCCTCCCTCCATACCGTTGGTGTGCGAGTCACTCCCCCGAGCAAAGGGGAGAGTGACCGCCATCGTTGAGCCAAAAACCGGAAGCCTGTCATACTATTTCTAATGTTTCTTCCGCTGTAGCCTGTCTTGGATCTACATGTTAGAAGAAGCTGGATAAAAACTGTAGCTAATGAAATAACCAATGGGATACCTTCCTCTGATTTCTTCTGATGGCCCGGCAGCAACTTGATAGACAGCAGCACAGACCTTTGTGTTGTTTTTCCTTATCCGGGAAACAAGGATGTAGACGAGAAGATACCGGGAGGGGGGGTGTCTCATAGCCTCATAGTTCTCCACAAAGGTTTGGGGATGATTCTCCACGAGGCTAGAGCCTCTTTGGTCCACATTTTTGCTCTCCTTGACTGGTCCATGAGACAGAATGCTGACCTGCAGCCTGGCCACCCAGGCCATTGACTGGCGTCTTCTGTTTCGTGGGGGGGGGTGCTGTTAGTACACGAAGCCGAAAGGGTTAGGATCCCTCCCATGTCCCTCTTTCTGTCTAGGGTAAGAGCTTCTGTTCCCTGGCTCATTATTGTTTATTTACTGTGTTTATACCCCTCCTTGGTCCCCACTGGGTCAGGAAGAGGAGTGTAGACATGTAGTAACTACAAATCCTGCACTGCAGTTTCAAAAAAATACAGCTACAGCTTAAAACAAACTAGAACACATTTTGTTGCAGGTCCCCACTTGTACTTTTAGCAATACTTGGAAATACTTTTTAAAAAATCATGATGTGTCCTTTTTACTCTTTAAAAAAATCATAGACTCATAGAGTTGGAAGGGACCTCTAGGGTCCTCTAATCGAACCCACTGTGCAATGCAGGAAATTCACAAATACCCCCCCCCACACAAAACCCCTCACCACTGCTCCACATTGAGAAGATGACAAAAAACTTCCAGGATCTCCAGCCAGACTGACCTGGAGAAAAATTGCTTCCTGACCTCAAGGTGGCGATCAGCATTTCACTTGAGTGTGTAAGAAAGGGCCATGAAAATTAAGCACTGAGGCAACCCTTCCTGCCCTCCCTCTCATGATCTGCCTGAGTTCACAGAATCAACACTGCTGTCAGATGGCCATCTAGCCTCTGTTCGAAAACCTCCAGGGAAGGAGAGCCCACCACATCCTGAGGAAGCCTGTTCCACTGAGGAACCACTCTGTCAGGAAGTTCTTCCTAATGTTTAGGCGAAAACTCTTCTGATTTAATTTCAACCCATTGGTTCTGGTCCAAGCTTCTGGGGCAACAGAAAACAACTCCACACCATCCCCTATATGACAGTCCTTCAAGTACTTGCAGATGGTTATCATATCACGTCTCAGTTGTCTCCTCTCCAAGCTAAACATACCCAGCTCCTTCAAACTTTCCTCCTAGGACTTGGTCTCCAGACCCCTCACTATTGTTGTCATCCTCCTCTGGACACGTTGCACTTGTCCAAAACTGAACAGAGTACTCTAGTTGAGGTCTAACCAGAGCAGAGTAAAACGATACGATTACTTCATATGATCTGGACACTATACTTCTGTTGACACAGCCCAAAATCGTATTTGCCTTTTTAGCTACTGCATCACACTGCTCACTCATGTTCAGTGTATGGTCTACTAAGACCCCTAGATCCTTTTCGTATATACTACTGCTGAGAGAAGTCTCCCCCCCCGTCCTATACTTATGCATTTGATTTTTCCTACCTAAATGCAGAACTTTACATTTATCCCCATTGAAATTAATCTGTTTTAGCCCAGTTTTCTAGCCTGTTGAGATCATCCTGTATCCTGACTCTGTCTAGTACCGTATTTGCTGCCCTTCCCAATGTTAGTCTCATCTGCAAATTTAATAAGCATTCCCTCTATTCCTTCATCCAAATCCTTGAGGGGCACTCCACTTGTCACTCCTCTCCAAGAGGATGAGGAACCCTTTGCAAGCACTCTTTGGGTGCCATCTGCCAACCAGTTACAGATCCAACTAACAGTCATAGGATCCAAACCACATTTTACTGATTTGTCAACAAAAATATTATGTGGAACCTTATCAAAAGCCTTACTGAAATCAAGGTAAGATTGTGATGTGTCTTCTTACTGCAATTCAGGAAGATACCCAGTGCCCTTCAACGGCTGGAGCAATTTTATAGTCTGAAAATTATTTCATGGTCAGCTTCATTTTTACAGCAATGATTTTACTTACCTTCTACATACATATTAGACCTTCCTCTTTTTCACCTTCTGCTCTTATCCAGGTTCTCTCTTCTTTATGTTATTTATTCCAGCTTCTAACATTGTCTGGAATTGTTTATTGTTATGCTTTGCCTGTATTGTATATTAGTCTACTGTTGTAAGCCGCCCTGAGCCGCCTCGGCGGGAGGGCGGGATACAAGCCTAACAAATAAATAAATAAATAAATTGATAACTGAGATTTTATTTTAACAATTTTTTTTAGAAAACTATATACCCTTACAGTGTATTAAAGAGCAGCTTAATTTCTTTTGGATTTGTTCTTTCAGGTTTTGAGGAATTAACTTGTTATTGTGGTGAATCTGTGATTTATCCTCCAATACCTTGCGGTACTCGACCACCTGAGTGTAAAAGTTCATGTACCAGACCTCATGAATGTGATCATCCAGGTAAAATCTACATTTAAAGTGTAATGTTGTTAATTGCAAGCAGACATGGAAAATCTATACTTTCCAAGGTATCTTATAAAGAAATACATATGTATTGCTTTGAAGTTGGTTCTTGGGAAAGCGGTCCACTGATTTCTGAACCCAGGTACTTCTAGGGTGTTCTTACCATTTTTTTAAAAAATCAGTCATTGACACTTAAATGGAGTTAAAGACCTTCCTGTCAGGCAAGATAAAAAAACGAGATCGGGCTTGCCTGGGCTATCCATGTCAGGGCTGTACACATTGTAATTTTTAAAACTGTTTTTATTTTATTTATTTTATTAAATTTGTATCCCGCCCTCCCCACAAGCAGGCTCAGGGCAGGCTCCATCAATGTCAAAACAATATACAATAACAATTAAAACCAATTTAAAACAAAATTTTAAAAATGCAATAATCAAACAATCATAAAATAGTGTGCCTTAGCTAAGGGAGGCACTGCCGGAGCCGGAGGCCTCTATAGCTCCCGCTCGGGATTGGGCTTTCCATGGAAGCATCCGTGCCGACTCTGCGCCCACCTTGGACTCCTGGCTTCCTGATCTCCCACGCTGGACGGTTATTTTCTTGGACTCTTGGCTCCTCTTTTGTCTCTTCTTCTGGTTACGACCCCTGGACTGGACCTGGCTCCTGGCTGAGCCCAGCCCATGACAGCTGTCAACACCCGCCCAGCTGCATTCTGCAGTAGCTGCAACTTCTGGAGTTGAGTCAAGGGTAGCCCCACGTAGAGGGAGTTACAATAATCCAGCCTGGAAGTGACCGTTGTATGAGTCACTGTAGTGAGGTCCCGGGGGGTGAGATATGAGGCCAACTGCCTGATCTGCCTCAGATGGGAAAAGGCAGACCTGGTACAGACAGGGAGGCATCCAGGAACACCCCCAGACTCTTCACCCTCAATGCTGGCGCCAATGGAGCCCCGTCGAAGGGTGGGAGCCTGATTCCCAGTCCTCCGCAGTCCCCCTTCGTTAGATTTAACTTTAAATAAATCCGGGTGCCCTCCCTGCAGGCTTTAACCTGCCAGGAAGGGCACAGGTCAAGGAGGCAGGTGGTTGGCTTCACAGCTGCCAGGACCCTGTCGACATCCTCCTGGGAGAGTTGGCTGAATTGGTCCAACGTTGGACCTGAAGATGGACAAGGGACTTCCAGTTCCCTTACTGTATCAACTGTGGCCGGGAGGTCCTGGCAGAGTAATAGGACTTTATCCTTGAAATAGGTTGCAAATGCCTCACAGCCAACATCCAGTTCACTACCATTTTGTTTGCCCTGTAGCAATGAAGATAATGATTGAATAGTTCTAAACAATTGAGGTGGGGCAATGCAGTGGAGGTCACATAGAATTCTCTCTTAGCGGCCTTCACTGCTATCTCATAGAACTTCTTCAACATTCGATAAGATGTTGTAACTTAACGAGTACGCCACCACACTCGCTCTAGCCGTCTCGGCTCTCATTTCATCCTCTGTAGCTCTGGGGTATACCATGGGGCTGCTTTGGCCCAAGGGGGCAATATCGTCAATGCCTTTGGAGAACAGGGAATACCAGTCCTCCACCAGCTCATCTAATGAACCACCAGGGGGTATCGGATCCCGCAGAACACCCTGAAGCCGCTCAGGGTCCATTTGGTTCCGCAGGCAAGCAAAGATATGCTCACCACCTAAACAGGGAGGGTTTGGTTTGCTCAGCCAGACCTTCAGGGCAAAGTGATCTGACATGGGGTTGCCTCCACAGTCATCAGATTGACATTCACCCCCATCCCAGAAATCAAATCCAGCGTGTGGCCTGCTTAGAATGATAGAATCACAGAGTTGGAAGGGGCCACACAGGCCATCCAGTCCAGCCCCCCTGCTGAATGCAGGATCAGCCTGGAGCATCCCCGACAAGGGTTTCTCCAGCCGCTGCTTAAAGGCTGCCAGGGAGGGGGAGCCCAACACCTCCCCAGGCAGCCGACTCCACTGCGGCACGAGGCTCACTGGCAAAACGTTTTTCCTAAAATCCAGCTGGTACCTTTCTGCCCTTAATTTAAACCCATTCTTGCGAGTCCTCTCCTCTGCTGCCCACAGGGACAGCTCCCTGCCCTCCTCTAAGCGACAGCCCATCAGAGACTTCAAGAGAGCCATCATGTCCACCGCTCAGCCTCCTCTCCTCCAGACTGAACCTTCCCCAGTCCCTCGGCCTTTCCCGGTAGGGCTTCTTGGTCTCCAGGCCCCCGGTCATCCTCATCGCTCACTTTTGCACCCGCTCCATTCTGTCCACAAACATTGCAGTGTACAGCGGGATTAGGACATCTTGCACCCCAAGATCACAGTAGCCTTTTTTGTTGCCACGTCACACTGGCTGCTCATATTTAACTTATGGTCCTCCTGTACCCCAAGATCTTGTTCGCACACACTGCAGCCCAGAAGTGTATCCCCCATCCAGTCTGCGTGGGGTTTTTCTGTTACTCAGGTTTAAAACTTAGCACTTATCCTTGGTAAATTGCAAGGATTTAACCCACTTTTCCAGTGTGTCCAGATCTCTCTCTGCTGGTGTGTTTGCTGCTCCTCCCAATTTGGTGTCATCTGCAAATTTAATGAGCAGCCCCTCCACACCCTTATCCAGACCATTGATAAACATATGGAAAAGTACCAGGCCCAAAACTGAGTCTTACAGCACCCCACTGGACACCTCCTCCCCTTCAAACGAAATGCCACTGACAACCACTCTCTGAGTGCGGCTCTCCAACCAGTTCCCCGTCCACCTAACTGTCCTGCAGTCCAGTCCACATTGCTTTAGTTTGCCCATCAGAACATCATGGGGAACCCTGTCAAAGCTTTACTGAAATCTCTTGGTTTGTTCTGATTTTTCTTGTTTCTTTTTCGGAGCAGCTGCTCATAAGATTCCTCTAGTGAAAGCTTAGCTTGCTTCCCAAATTGTAGCTGAGAACGTTCCTTCTGTGTTATTTATTTATTTAAAAAATTATTCCAGACCTTTTTTAGACTTGCTTATTGCATCATTTTGTGGTAAAAGAGCATCATTTAACCTCCATCTTCCTCTTAGTTTCTTGTTCCATTGCCAAACAACTTCTGTGGGATTAGGGTCCACAAATACCTTTGATTGAATCTCTGCTTTGTCTAGATTTATTGTTAGACTTTTTGATATCGGGCACATATCTATTCTTGGGTTTGTCTGATGTCTGTCAGAAAAGAATGTTCTTCTGTTTCAGTTACTTTCCTTTTGGCAAGTATACCTCTATTGCAAATGTTATTTTCCAGCGGTATTTTATTTATTTCTCTTGTAAAATCTCAGAAAGTCAAAATCTTTTCTTTTCCTTAATACCCTTGTTGGTAAATCCTGAAAGATCTGCTTTTCTTTTTCTGCTATTTTATGTGGAGGTTCTTTTTTATAGCATATTTTATTTTTCACATCACATGTTCATAACACAAATATCATACAGTTTTGGAATGGTATACAAACTATTCCTTCCAATTATACTCTATAGCACTGCCAGTGTCTACTACATATAAATAAAATTATTTTCTTATCCACTACCAGTGATTGCTTTTTAAACAATTACTATCATCTCCTTGAACTCCTAGGCAAATAACACATAATATAATAAACAGATAACTAATGATTATTATTTTATATCGATTAGACTTCTTCAATGTTTCCTTCATAAATCTCAGATTGTTTTTCATAATATTCTATCTTCTAAGTTTTATAGTCTTTGATTATCTATTTCTTCATAGTGGAGTTCTTGGAGGTTGTCACCTCATTTTGGGACTTTGGAAGAATCCGAAGGGGGTCTTTTCCCAAGACCCCGCTCTGTGGGAGGTAATGGGGCTTCCTCCTGAATGCCTTCCCTGCCCTGCTCCAGTCGTTTAAGTTTTAGTCTTGCTTTTCTCTCTATGAGGGCTCTATAATACTGATTTCCTATGCCTTTATAGTCTTCAGAAGGTCTTGAGAGTGTTATATAGTTCTTTAAGGCACATCTCTACTGGATTTTATTATGTGACTTCCTTTTCTAAATTTCTTAACATGGCTTCCCCAGATTTAACATCATAAGCAGTGAAAACTCTACCTTCATGAGTTAATGAAAGATGGCCTAAAGGAAGCCTGCGGTAGCGAATATGTCTTTCTGCTAGGCGTTGTGCAATTTGTTTCACGTTCCGTCGAGCTGTTAAGAGCTCATACGGTAGGTCTTGATATACTTGAAATTGTGTATCTTCCAGTTGAAGCCCATTACTCTTCCTGGCAGCTTCCAACACAATCTTCTTTGTTTTAATGTCAGTTCAGCCATTATATCAGGGATCAGAGCTGGGGAGCCAGGCTGCGGTGGATTCAAATGATAAGCTTGGCTAATCAGTGGAGCCGGAAGTTGCAACAAGGTTTGAAGCCATTTGTTTAAAGAGCCTGTGAGGTCTTTGTCTATTGAAAAGTTTGGGGAAATTTCCTTAAATTTGATTTTCTTTTCACAGGCTTTAATGTCCAAGAGTATTCCATGATTCAAAAGTCTTTAATTCTTCTATTGCTTTCGTATTATTAGCTGCTTCAGTAAGTGCCTTATCTGTTTTCTCTTTCAAGTCAGTTATGTTCTGATTCATGGCGTCAAGCTTTTGATGAATTGGGGTGATAATTTCCGTTAGTTCTCTTTTCATCTCTGTAAACATAGCTTGGATGTCTTTTTTTGTTACTGAGCCCTCACGTTTTCTTTTGCCCGTTCGGGTTGTTGCTTCTTCGTCTGTATCTGCTTCCAACAGGAGAGGGGACTCCTCTGAAGATTGCATTATTCTGTCTGTTTGTTGAGGTGGTGGCAGCTTCAAGCATAGACAGTTTCAAGAGGGAATGAGATAAACATATGGAGCAGAAGTCCATCAGTGGCTATTAGCCACTGGGTATAGATGGGAACTCTCAGTCTGGGGCAGGTGATTCTTGGTGCTGGGGGGCGGGCAGCAGTGGGAAGGCTTCTAGTGTCCTGGCCCCACTGCTGGACTTCCTGATGGCACCTGGTATTTTTGGCCATTGTGAGACAGAGTGTTGGACTAGATGGGCCATTGGCCTGATTCAACATTGGCTTCTCTTATGTTCTTATGTTCTTTGGGGTTTTTTTACCTCTTTTAGCTTCTTTTGGCTGCCCCATTCCTCTCAACAAATGACTATTCGCTTTAGAGTCCTCTGTTAATCTTATTTTGACGTTTTTAGGAGCTCAGACGCGGAGGCTGCTTCAGTCTCAACCACGCAGACTTGCGGTCACCGGAAACCCCCTTATGTGGAGGTTCTCTTGACTTTCTTTAGTATTCCATCTTGTGTTTCCTTATGAGTTAAAAGGACCAATATATCTCAGGGCAGCTTGTTTTTGAATGCAAATGTTGAATTCACTCTAAATATCTGGTCAATATTGGGAAACCTTGTTGTGTCTTAAAATAGTCTTGAAACAGCTCATGAAAGCTCTCTGTCAGGCTCCCTGTGCATTTTGCATTTTACTGCTTGCTTGTCACCTTAGCAATGCCAAATGTCCTGGCTTCTCAAATGTCTGTGATCCTGTTTTCCTTGCTATGTAAAGGCTATGTGCCTATGGGGGAAGGGGGGGGAGCTGATGGTTAGTTCTGGCGGGCAAATACCATGGGGTGATTGGGTCCTGATCTTTAGTGCCTTTACTTGAATCCACTATATCTACTACCTTCACACATTTAACTTCAGTTCAAACAATAGATGTGTCCAGGATGGTATGTATCAACTGTCTCAATAAAGTTAGCTTTCTTCAAACTGGCTGGTGTTGAGAGCTGATTTAACCAGGAACCTGACAAATTGTTAGGACTCTTTTTCTTCCTCAACCTCCTGCACCACAGGCATGAGGAGCGGACAGGATGGGGAAATCCCTACAACTGTGGCAGACAGCACTGCGCTGGAGCAACGGACCACAGCGGGTCCAGTGATGGCTGCAGAGCCTAAAGGAGCTGAGGGTGGGGCACAGACCTGAGACTCCTGGGCACCGCTCCCCACCTGGCTATTGACTCCCGATCAGAGGTCCGAGAGATTTGCGTGTGATGGTACCTGACAGCGCTGTGGGTGCTCTTTCCAGGAGGAACCAGAGCGCATCCATGTTGTGGATAAGGCGAGAGATACAAAACATGATGCTGGACATACTGGGCATCATCATGGAGGCCATCCAGTAAGAGTTCCAGAATCGTGAACAGGCCCCTGATGGAACTGGGAGGGCACCACCAGCCTCTCCGCAAGTGCCTTCGCATCTTCTCCCAGCACCTCCAGTTATTCCTGCTGGCCTGGCTGGGTCGAATGGACCGCCTGTGCCCCTGGCAGCTCCGGAGCAGCCTCACGATGTGCTGGAAGCGACATTTGATGGCACCCCTGAGAAGCTGGTGTTTTTCCTGTTGTTCTTACACGATTGGGGTCCCACTTTGGCCACCGTGTGGATTACGCCTCTGAGACCGGACAGCTGATTGGTTCTTGGGCCTCCACAATATCCAGGGACTGGAACTCCGAGATGTGAATGCCTTCATGTGGGCCCTCTGACGCCAGTACGAAGAATACCCACCTGAGAGACCTGCGCCGGAGGGGTGCCCAGTGCGGGAGTACTCTGATGAATTCAAAACATATGCTGTGAAGCTCCATGGGTCACCCAAAGAGGTCCTCATTGAATTTTATTGGGCTGAACCTCACAATTCTGGATCGGGAACGGGCCCAGGGCAACTCGCTAACATTGAACAGGTGGATACAGGTGGCCTGCGAGGCAGAGAACCGCTCCAACCTCTTGTGGATGTACCAGCCCCAGGTTCCCGCAAGAACCAAGACAAGAGATGCCATCAGAGACGCGTCAGGGCCTATGCCTGAGATGTGGGTCCCCGGGGCACTTTGTAGTAAGCTGCCCTCTTGACAAGAACCCCAGAGATGGTAAGGTGAGCAAACGCAAGACTTCTGCAAAGAAGCCTAAGCCTCAAGGAGTGAGGAGGAAGCACCAGAAGGCACTTCAAGCAGGAGAGCACGACAGCCAGACAGCACCTCCTCCAGTGGAGACGAGGCAGAGGAGCTGGTGGGAAACAGATGGGACCTGCTGTGAAGGGCGCAGCAAGGCAGGTCCAAAAGTCCCATGTGCCAAGTTCGGTGAGAACCTCTCCTCCTTTGTTCTATGTGACTGTGACTGTAATAAACCCCGAGCAGGGCACTCAGATACGGGTGAGATCCCTGATCAATTCTGGATGTGCCCGGGACTTAATCAGCCCATCGCTAGTCACCAGGCTTGGGGTACCCGTCCAAGTATTGCCTGAACCTATAGTTTTCACACAGATGGATGGTTCCCCAATGAAAGAGGCATGCAAGTATCAAATGGTGCCCATGGTAATGGGGACGGGGTCCCATTGGGAGCAATACCCATTCATTATTCCCCCTGCTGCAAAATTCTCTATGGTACTGGGCAACCCCAGCTATGAGATCATGACCCATACATTCAGTGGAGTGGGGAGACCCTGCACTTCCCAGACCCACGATGCAAGGTCCATGGGTGGAATCCTGAGTTGGGGGGGGATGCCAGCTCCTGTTTTGGAGCATGTTTGCTTGGTGCAAGGAGAGCTCGATCTCATCCCTCAGTATAGAGACTTGACTAGAGTGTTTGAAGAGGAGGAGGTAGACGAGCTCCTTTCTCACTGAAAGTTAGTCTGTGCGATAGGAATTTTACCAGGCCACAAAATGCCCAAAGGGAAGCTGTATACCATGAGCCCAACTGAAAAGGAGGAACTACGCAGGTTTATTGATAAAAACCTTGCCCGAGGTTTTATCCGCCCAGCCTCCTCCCCCTTTGCCACCCCCATCGTCTTCCAGAAGAAGAAGGATAGTGGGTTGTGACTGTGCATAGGGTATCTGGGTTTAAACGCAGTGTCTATGTCCAATGCCTACCCCCTCCTGCTCATCAAAGACCTCCTGGCAGAAGCTTCCCAGGGACGCATTTTAACCAAGCTGGACTTGCGAGAGGCCTACTACGGAGTGCACATTCGGGAGGGGGATGAACACAAAACAGCTTTCAATACCCCTTAGGACAGTTTGAATACTTGGTGATGCCATTTGGGTTGACGGGAGCTCCTGGGGTCTTTATGAATTTAATTAATGAGGTGTTGCACAAGCGTTTATTCAAGGGGGTACTAGTGTATTTAGATGATATCTTGCTTTATTCAAAAGATAAAGACTCGCACGTAAAGTTGGTCAGGGAAGTGCTCCAAACCCTTTACAAGCACCGGCTCTTTGTTAAACTCTCCAAGTGCGAGTTTTATAAGGATGAACTGGATTTCCTAGGCTATTGGATTTGCAGGGAAGGGATTGGGCATAAACCCCCAGAAAGTACAGGACGTGGTGGAGTGAGAGGCCCTTTGCACCCGGCGCCAACTCCAATCGTTCCTCAAATTTTCTAATTTCTACTGCGAATTCATCCCCAACTTTGCCCAGGTAGTCCTGCCCCTTACTGACTTGTTAAAAATGAAAGGGAAGGGTCCTGACAGTAAAAAGCCGGGTACCAAATTGGACTGGACTCTAGAGTGCCAGCAGGCATTTGAGAACCTCAAGGTGTTGTTTACCTCTGAGCCCATTTTAAATCATCCTGATGAAAATAAACCTTTTGTAATCCAAGTCGATGCCTCGGATGTGGCTATGGGAGGGACGATCCTACAAGCTCCATCCCCTGGCATATGTGTCCAAGAAGTTCTCCCCCATGGAGTGTAATTGGGCTATTTGGGACAAAGAGGCAGCCACTATCAAACTGGCCCTTACGACCTGGAGGCACTGGTTGGAGGGGGTGAGGGTGCCATTTGAAGTATGGACAGACCACAAAAATTTGGAGGTATCACACCGCTGGGCAGAGTTTTTCTCTAAATTTCGTTTCATCCTCCAGCACCTCCCCAGGAAATCGACCTCTCTGGCTGATGCACTGTCTCACCTCCCACAACATGACAGCCAGTGAGAGGAAGTCGTAGACTCGATGTTCACACCCACCCAGCTGGGGGGGGGGCGGTGGTAACTCGCAGCCAGGCAAAAGTGGAGGCACCCATTGAGGTTGAACCCTGGATTTGCAAATTTAAAGCAGCTTTTTCAGACGGGGACATGGAGGACATCCAGACTGACCTCTCAACAGAGCAGAAGGGGGACAGGTGTTCGTACCCAGAACCTTGAGAGGGGAAATCCTGACTGTGGCACATGAAAATAAACTGGCGGGGCATTTTGGTTACCTGAAAACCCTGCACCTCCTTCAAAGACAATTCTGGTGGCCGCACATGAGGGCAGATGTTTCCCAATATATGGGTTCCTGCCAGACTTGCCTATAGGGAAACGGAGACCAGAAAAGCCTCCTGGGATGTTACAACCCCTTGAAACACCAGAGAGACCATGGGCAGTGATTTCAATGGACTTTATAACTGACTTACCACCCAGTAAAGGCAAAACAGTGATTTGGGTGGTGGTTGACACGTTCTCCAAGCAGGCACATTTTATTCCTTGCAATCAACTATCCTCAGCTAAATCATTAGCCAAGGTTTTCATGCACCACATTGTGAGGCTCCACTCCGTTCCTCACAAGATCATTTCAGACAGGGGGTTGCAGTTCCTTGCTAAATTTTGGAAGGAACTGCTGCAGGTGTTGGGGGTAGAACAAGGTCTAAGCAGTTCCTATCACTCAGAGACGGATGGGCAAACAGAGAGGGTGAATCAAGTGGTTGAACAGTTCCTCCTCCAGTTACCGGCAGGACAACTGGGTCGACCTCCTCCCTTACGCGGAATATAGTTATAATTACTCAGTACATAGTACTGCTGGCCTCTTCCCCTTTAAGGCTGTGCATGGGTACGAAGGAGCTCCCCTCCCCACAGTAATCACCCAAGAACCCAAACTGGGAGATTTACAGTCATGGTGGGGAGACCTGAAGGAGCGATGGTCCACAATCCACGAGACTCTGAAAAAGGCGAAAGAGGACTACAAAAAAACAAGCAGATAAAGGGAGAGCCCTTGAATGGGATTTGAAGCCTGGGGACTCCGTGGACCTTTCGACAAAGAATTTGAAAGGGATCCAACTGGGAAGGAAATTGGGGTGGAAGTATATTGGCCCATTCAAGGTGGTGAGGGTTTTGAACAAAGTGGCTGTGGAACTTGAGCTGCCCAAGAATCTGAGGGATATTCATCCTGTGTTTCATTTCAGTCTATTAAAAAGGGATCTGGGCCCAAATGAGTGGAGACCTCATCCAGCTACTCCACCTTCTCTGATGATTGATGGTGAACCCCACCATGAAGTGGAAGAGATCCTTGATGCTAAGTTGATACGGAACAAACTGTGCTATTTGATTAAATGGAAGGACTTTGATGAATCGCATAATGACTGGGTGAAATGCAAACATGTTAGCGCTCCCTCTTTAACTCGGGCATTCCATAACAAATATGGTCACAAACTGAAGGCATTTTGGGGGGGCAGTATGTCAGGCTCCCTGTGCATTTTGCATTTTACAGCTCACCTGTCATTGGGAGAGGAGGTTCCTCTGTCTCTCTCTTTGATGTGCCCGGGGCTTGTCACCTTAGTGATGCCAAATGTCCTGGCCTCTCAAATGTCTGTGATCCTGTTTTCCTTGCTATGTAAAAGCTACGTGCCTATGGGGGAAGGGGAGGGAGCTGATGGTTAGTTCTGGCGAGCAAATACTGTGGAGTGATTGGGTCCTGATCTTTAGTGCCTTTACTTGAATCCACTATATCTACAACCTTCACATATTTAACTTCAGTTCTAACAATAGATATATCCAGGATGGTATTTATCAACTGTTTCAATAAAGTTAGCTTTCTTCAAACTGGCTGGTTTTGAGAACTGACCAAGAACCTGACACTCTCTTCCAAATTGGCCTCTCAAAGTCTTCTTTAATATCTTGCCAAGACTTAGTTATTAGATCTGCAGTGGATTTCCAAAATTTCAATTCGTTGTTCTTTCTCAATCCAGCAATTTTGTCTTTTTAAATTTATATCATTATCTGTTTGCTTCTCTTTAATTCTTACAATTTCTTGTGTTTGCTCTTATAGTTCTGCATTACTTTCCGACAGTCCAGCCAGGAATTCTTGACATGCTTCTTGAATTTTCTTCTGGGTTCTTTCTTGAGGCTTAGATTCTTGAAAGTTTCTCTGGATACTTTGAATGTTCTTCTGAGTTCTTTCTTCAAATGTTGCATTTGATGCATCAATGTTGGTGATAGCTTTTCCACCAGTTCTTCAGTTCTTTGGTCTTCATCTGTTTTTTTCTACTTTCCTTTTGTCTTTTTGACATGTTTCAGTTGCCATTATTCTTTTTGCTCTTGTTTTACTAAAAATATTATACAAGCTTTCTGTATACTATTTCCATATACTTTTAAAATGCAAATATAGGAATTTACAACTATCACATTTTATATTGCTAAAATAATCAAACTAGAGTATATATCTGTTACAGTAGGGAGAGATGTTATGTTAATCCCTTGTATAAAAAATTATTCATAGTAAACAATGAACATTCTAAATAAAAGTGGATGGAATGAGAAACGTAGCTTATTTCCTAACCATCATTTCACAATCATAGTTTTGTCAGCAACAGAACAGTTTGTAATCTTTTAAAATTAGGTTTTAGTAAGAAAGTGGGGGGGGAATGATGAGGGAAGGTGGAGCAGGAAGGGAGGAGGGGAGAGAGAGAAATGGAAAAACGAAAATAAGAAAAAGGGAAAAACAGGGTTTTATATTAAGTATTATAAACAATTCTAATGGGAGAAATGAAAAGTCTTGAGAAAAAAAGGAAGAAAAATATTTCTTTGATTTATTGGCTCTTAAAAGTCTGTATGAATCTATTATAATTCACCCAAATAAATAAAAAAGTGGCGTTTGGGCTGGAGAGCAGTTGTAATTCTGAGTGATCTCCAGCCCTCACCTAGAGATTGGCAGCAATGGTTCCCCAGGACAAGTACAGTCTTTCTCTGCAGTGGAGACAAAAGCAGCTTACGTCATTCTCCTCTCTCCCTTTTGATCTGCACAACAACCCTGTGAGGTAGGTTAGGCTGAAAGTCTGTGTCTAGTCCAAAATCACCCACTGAGCTTCCACAACAAGAACCTAGGTCTCCCCCCTGGAGAAAATAACTGCTTTGGAGGGTAGACTCTATGGCATTCTGTTCAGCTGAGGTCACTCTGCTCCCTGCCATAGACTATACCACAAAATTTCCAGGAATTTCCCAATCTGGAACAGGTAACCCTAGTCAGATCTGGCCCCAGTGAGTTCCCCACAAAAGCCAAAGTTGCCCTGGAAAGGGCCTTCCCTTGCCTTTTTACTGACAGAACCAAGCTTGGTTGCCTAGCAAGAGGGGAAAGTGAGCCACAGAGCAGTTTGACAGTTAATTCAGACCAGGGAATGGCCAAGCCAGCGGTGGATGAAGGAGAGAAGCAGACCCAGCATCCAGTCAATGGCATGTGAGTACTCTTGAGTGGCAGTTGAATGGCCAATGGCTGATGGAGTGTATCTACCCGTCGATAATAGTTTTACTTTTGGATTGCTCTTTTTTTGTGAACTTAATAATTAATAAGAATTTTTAAAAAGTGGAATGGGAGAAGAGGAATAACTGATTGTGTAGTCCACAGAAAGGATAATCCACAAATATATGTAGCAAGATAAAGTTAATTCAAAAGATGAGAACACAGATTGCAATAATTCCATCTGCTCCAGATAATATTTCTGCTCTGTTTTATGTTAGAGCTTTAAATAGTTTATCTCTGCACTGCTCTCATAAATCTCTTTTTAGTTCTCTGTAATTTGTAATCCATAAATTTTCAGAAACTATTATCAGTGTGGTCAAACAGTGCTGGCAAGTCTGCCAATCTTCCGAAATCAGTTCCAGTTCCAGAGTGAGTCTTTAAGGACTACCCCAAAATTTACAGATTTATAAAGGGGGTTGGAATATAAGTAGAAGTGGGAAGGGAGGTTGGCCTTGACAGCAAGGGCCCATTTTCTCCCCTGATCTTGAATAAATAAATTCTCTCTCCTCAGATATGTCTGGAGCCTTTAGGAATGCTCCTGTTCACACTGCCATTTCCCCAGAAGTCCTAAGGCAATGGTTATTTGGTCAATTTTTCATCTGAAGTTTAAAACTTAAAATGAGATCAGAATAATTTAATGTGATTTAGTTTCCCGTGCAGGACTATAACATATTTAGTCCCCAGTTCAGTTCCTGTTCTAATAAACAGCCCTTCTTCCCTGAGTTTTACCAGAGAGAGAACCTTCGGGCCAATCACTTGTTTTAAATGACTTTTCTTGTTCCTCTGGAGTTTTTCCTTTACACGGCAGCCAGGTTGAGCCTGGCTTACAGATCCCCCGGGACTCTGGGCAAAAGGCATTTCTTTTTTTGTTTGTTTGTTTTACTTATACTTCAGGAGACCTGAATGTATCTGTTTGCTCTTCTTCGTGGTCTCTGTTCAGTCACACACTTGGATTTGGCACCTGTGCTCGAACACGACCTTGGAGGATACGAGCGCTCTAGCCTCGAAAGTTTTGGCAGGTTCTTCTCTGGGGAGCACCCATCGACTAAGTATGCCAGGAGCTGAGGAGAAAGCGCCCTCCCACTCAGTTCCACCTGCACCTCATCACCCTTTCTCCTCGTCAGAGCTCCTCAACCTTCCTCTTTTACTGCCTCTTCCTCTTCTCCTTTTGACATCATCTCCTTGTCTTCTTCATCTGTAAGGGGAAAAAAAGAGTTTGACTATCTATGAGTTTTTTCCCTTTTCCATCCTTACTTTCCCCTCCCCCCCTTGGGGACACAGCACATGTAAGGGACTTTTTTGCAGGAGGTGTCACTGTTGCTGATGGTCTACTGATGGCCACGGCTTCTGCCTGATCTACCTGGGGGAGGAGCATCGGGTAGACTCCTGCACCCATTGCACAAAGTTTACCAAATCGGTCTGAGAGACAGAGCAGTCCATCTTCGCACCCTCCTGCTTGAGGCCCCGGTTGGCCTCGGCTCCTAAGTTCCGGGCAACACTGCTTCCCTCACCTCTGAGGGGGGACTCAGCGGTATCAGGGGATTCAGCGTCCTCGGCTGTGAAGAAGCATAAAAAGGACAAGTCATCCAAACGGCCCTCAGATTCGACCCCCTTGGGCCCGAAACTGAAAAAGTTGAAGCAGACCCCGGCATCGACATCTGTCAAGCCGTTGGTCATCTTGGGTCTCTCCTCCTTGACGTCGGTTGCCCATTTGACTGCCCCATCTCTGGCTGCCTAGTGCGCCTCTGCTGCGGTGACTTTGATACTGACTGCCCCATCTCTCTTAGCTCCAGTCAGTGCTCCATCTGCTATGACCAAACAGCTGCCCTCGGCCCAACGTGCCAACATAGTTCCCTCCCAGTCTCCATCAGTGCACAGTTATTCCCCATCAAGGGAAGCCCCACCTGAAGATGCTGGGCACCAAGCCCAATGGTCATGCTCGAGGGATCTGCGTCACTCTTCTGATACTCGGAGGGTCTATACTACTGCTTGGGGGGGAACACCTGTCTAGGAGTCGCTCACCCAGCATGTATGAACACTGCACCTGGGCCTTAAGATCGCCTTACTACCATGAACGTTGAGGAAGTGACTGAGGGGACTGCTCATTAGGTTTGAGATCCCCCTCTTGATACCGATCTCAATCACAAAACTGGTTGAGGCACCTATATTGGGCGTGAACCCTTTCACCTTCGAGGTCTCCCAAGTGCTTCTACAGGACCTCTCATACTTCGCCTTACCGTCACTGCCACTCTCCGTCCTACATATCAGCTTACTGTGACTCCCCATGACGCCACCCTAGGACTGACCAGGCTTCTCATTGGTTGGATTCAAGAGTTCCACACCACTCAGACCATCCCACCAACCAGCCGCTTCATGCCCACCATGATGATCCAACTCCAACTGCACCCTCAGCACCGAAAACTACTCTTTATGCCTCCTCTGATAAAAGTGGTTATGCCTCGTGAGGTGATGGATGCTTCTTCGCTGGACGTTTTCAACTGGAGGCTGGATGACCATCTTTCAGGTATGTTGTAGGGCTATCTTTCAGCTATGCTCCTGCAGAGTGCAGGGGGATGGACTAGATGACCTGCAAGGTACCTTCCAACTCTAACATTCTATGATTCTGTAACTACAAATTCAAGTTACATTCCTAGTCTCTCTCCACTATAGGGAGATTTTCATTGGAAACTATCTATTGTCAGGACCAATAACTCAAACTCATTCATGCAAGTCCCAAATCTGAAGTTGCCCACCATGGCTCCCTTTTTCCTACAGATGGCTCTAAGTCATATCTGTTGTTCATTTGCACAGTCAAGTGTGACTCTTCGTGACCCCATGGACCACATCATGCCAAGCCTTCCTGTCTTCCGTCATATCTAGAGCTTACTAAATGCATGGCAGAGGTGCCACAGGTTGAACTGACCATAGAAATTCCAAAAGTGACTGACGTGGTGCAGCCATTACCTATCGTGCTCTGAACCCATTCCACGAGAGCTGTGCCAACTTCTGTGGCCATCTTCGCAGGCATGCCCTTGGATGACATCTGCACTGCATCAACTTTTGTGTCACACTGTGCTCTAGATGTCTGAACTTGTCGGGATGCCTCATTTGGCCAGTCTGTGCTGAAGTCCACCTTCCACTGATCTCCATCTTGCCATGGTCTTCAGATAGGCCTGTGACAGGTAGAGGAACCGGGAGGTTATGTCTTTGATCTGGCTGCCAGCACCCACCATCCTGTTCCACTTCAGCTCAGTTATCACCCAAATGTGGGACTGAATAGAGACCGTGAAGAAGATAAACAGGTTGCTTGCCTGAAACTGATGATCTTCAAGTGGTCGTCTGTGCAGTCACACCCACATGGCCAGTCTTCCCCACTGCTGGCATCTCTCAGTCACTTACATTTAAGTTGATAGGACTTATTGGCGGTGGTCCAATGGAACTGAGCGGGAGGGCACTTTCTCCGCAGCAACAAGCATGCACAGTCGATGCCTGCTCCCCAGAGTGTGGGAGAAAAGTGTGCAAAAACTTTAGAGGATAGCTCTGATATCTTCCAAGGTCAGATTCAAGAGCAGGCACCAAACCCAAGTGTGTGATTGTGCAGAAGACCACTCAAAGTTCATCAGTTACAGGTAAGCAACCTGTTTTTGGTTTAAGGAAGCCATGATGCAAGAATCTGTAACTTGTACTGTTTTAGAATACTTGTTGTAGTGAGGGTTTTGTTTTTAAAAAAACCTAGTCCATAATACTCCGAGTATGTATCATGTGCTCTTACTAGAACAGCCAGAAAAATCTGAAATCCAGTGTTTCATTGAAGTGAATTAAGTTGCCTTACATAGTTATTTAAAACCTGTTTTGTTATGTTCTATATCTTCAGTATATCATTCCTGTCACACTGAAGAGAAGTGTCCACCATGCACATACCTTGTTCAGAAATGGTGTATGGGAAGGCATGAAGTAAGTCTACGTGTTTGCTTTTTGCGTGTGTTCAGATCTAGTGTGGTGCTGTTGTATTTCATAATGCATGCATTACTTTATAAATGTAAGATGTTTCTGCTGCAGATTCTTGCACACGTTTGTTTATTCATTCATTCAATTAATTGCTTGATTTATTCCCTGCCCTATCCCACAAGTGGGCTCAGGGTGGCTCACAATATAAAACCCATAACAATAAAAACAATAAAACCATAAAACAATAGATGGCACAATAGGCAGTATCAAAAACCCTGGCCTCATGTCGGGCAGAAAAAGGTACCCCAGGAAACTCCAGTGCCCAAATAGTATCCAGAACAGCAGGGCACTAGGAACAGGCCATCAACAGGGAGGGGAGGCCAGAATGGTTGGACATCTGCCGCCTCAGCCGAAAGCTTGATGGAACAGCTCCATTTTATAGGCCCTGTGGAACTGTGGTAAGTCCTGCAGGACCCTGATCTCGAGTGGGAGCCTGTTCCGCCAGGTTGGGGCAAGGAGCAGAAAGGCCCTGGCCCTGGTTCTGTCTAAGTGGACATTCCTCGGGCCAGGGATCACCAGGAGGTGTAAAGCTCTCCAGGGCTCATATGGGGAGAGGTGGTCCCACAGGTGTGATGGTCCCAGGCCATGTAGGGCTTTAAAGGTCAAGACCATGACCTTGAACTGGATCCAGTATCCGATCAGCAGCCAGCCCAGCAGCTGGATCCACGCCCCCCCCCAGAGGCCTCACCTTCGGCAAGCCTGCTGCTACACTCTGCACTAGCTGCAACTTCCGGATCAGGTTCAAGGGTAGAATGAGTTACGGTCATGCAGCCTGGAAGTGACCATTGTGTGGATCACTGTACGTAAGTCCTGGGGGGTGAGATAGGGAACCAGTTCCTTGATTAGCTGAAGATTGATAAAAGGCCGATCTGGCAACTAAAGTGACCTGGGCCTCCATAGAGAGTTAGGAATCCAGCATCACCCCAAGACTCCCTACCCTCAGCGCTGGCACCAGTGGTGCCCCACCAAAGACTGGGAGCCTGATTCCTGACCCCAGACCCCCACAACTCAGGTACAGGACCTCCATCTTCTTTGAAATCAGACTCGGCCAGCTCTGATGCAGCCATCCAGCCCCCCCCCCCCGGTGCCCTGTCTAGAATGTCTGGGGCAAAGTCCAGCTGGCTGTCCATCAACAGATAGAGCTGGGTGTCATCTACGTACTGATGACAGCCCAACCCAAACCTCCAGGCTAACACATGCATGTCGATAATGCTTTCCTAAAAAAGATCTAGAGGCAAAATGTGGCTGTTTTCTTTACAAGAAAGTAGTCTAGCAATGTCTTTTATTTGGATCAACATCTGTCTTAGAACTTTTGACGCTGCTTCACAAAACTCTTATCGTGTTGGGACAGATGAGCCAAGTTGCAATGAAATTAAGTGATCCGCTGTAAGTTGAAAGGCTTGCTGCTTGTTCAGAGACAGACACTTCCATAACAAAGGGCATGATGAGCTAAGAGGCAAAGGGGAAGAAGACATTCTAGATTGCTTCAGTGGTCCATAAACGTGTTGTTTCCTGCTTGGTTCATGTATGACATTGCATCCATTTGTAGACCTAGTCCAACCTTGAATTTGGGGTCATGCAAGCTATGTTTAGAAGCTACAGTTACAGATGAGTGGTGAATAGTCTGTTGAGGAGTGATAAGAAAGTGTCCTTCTTTAGTAGGCAAATTATCTCCGTGCCTATCATTCCTCTTTGGAGACGTTTGCAGGAAATACATGTTGGGTCACTCTCAGCTTTTCAGAACTCTGAGGGTGTATTTCTCTTGGGAGAAATCTTGGATTCAGGCAAGGTCTATCCATTTTGGGGGATTATAATTTGATCTTTAGAAACCATGGCTCCCCACTCAAGATAGATTTGATATACTGCTTGAAGAGATTGGATGGATTACAAAGGTTTCCATCAGTATGTGGCCTTTATCCAGTTGTGTTTACATTCCACTTAGAGTATGACTGTTAGAAGGCTGCAAATAATTATTTTTGTTTATTTGTTATGACAGGTTGGGCTTAGTGTTTGAAAGGTCACAGAAATTTTTTATTAGTTCCCTGGTACTATAGTAGGTAAATAATAAAATGATTAATTAGGATTAATTAATTAGGGAATGCTTATTACATTTGCAGGAGATACTAAATTGGGAGGGTAGCAAATACAACAGAAGGCAGAGTCAGGATATGGGATGATCTTGACAGACTGAAACACTGGGCTAAGTCAAATCAAATGAATTTCAGTGGGAATAAATGTAAAGTTCTACATTTATTTATTTTTTATTTTATTCAATTTTTATCCTGCCCTCCTCACCCCAGGTAGGAAAAATCAAATGCATAAATATAGGATAGTGGGGAGACTTATCTTGGCAGTAGTATGTGCAAAAAGGATCTAGGAGTCTTAGTAGACCACAAGTGGAGACCCGCAAGAAACTTGTGGGATGGTCATCCCATTCCTCACACCTTTGCTTCCTCCCCTCTACCCCTACCTGTCTCACACTCTTTCTCCCTTCTGGGGGTGGAGCCTCAGGACAGTGAGGCTTGGGGAGGCAAGAAGCCTCAGTAAGGTACAATGTCATACACTCAACCCTCCAAAGCAGCCATTTTATCCAGGGGAACTGATCTCTGTCACCTGGACAACAGTTGTAATTCTGGGTGATCTCCAGCCCTCACCTAGAGGCTGGTTTGGAGGGTGGAGTCTATGGCATTATACCGGTCTGAAGTTCCTCCCCTCCTCAAACCCCACCCTCCCCAGGATCCACCCTGCAAATGTCCAGGAATTTCCCAACCTGGAGTTGGCAACCCGATTTCCTTCCCACCCAACGGCCAACCTACCTTTATCTGCCTTTATCTGTCTTCAGATTTTCGTCTCCACCTCCCTTCCCCACAGCCTCTACCTAGGAAAATTATAGTCTTTCTCCACAGTGGGGACCAAAGCAGCTTACATTATTCTCGCCTCCTTTTTATCTGCCCAACAGCCCTGTGAGGTTGGTTAGGCTAAAAGTATGTGACTGGTCTAAAATCACCCAGTCAGCTTCCACTGCAAGATGGGGATCTGAACCTGGGTCTTGCAGACCCTACTCAGAGCTTCAGAACTGCTGAAACACACTGGCTTTCATAGGGTGGCTGCTGATGAACAGCAGCAAGTAGCCGGGCCACATTGAGTCATGCAAATCAGGTGGTATCAAGTCACCCAGAGGGTGCTGCCTAGGGATGCCAGCCTCCAGGTGGGATCTGGGGATCTCCTGGAACTACTGCTCAGCTCCAGACTACTGAGATAACTTCCCCTGGAGAAAATGGATGTTTTGGAGGGTAGACTCTAGGGCATTGTGCCCCACTGAGGTCCCCCTGTCCTCCCCAGGCTTAACCCCAAATCTCCAGGATTTTCCTGACCTGGAGCTGGCAACCCTACCACCCCCCCAACTGCTGTCAGTGCCCAGGGGGGACCTGGCAGCCCTAGACTGCTGCCAGGTCTAGGGTTGGCAACCTCCAAGTGGGGCCCGGACAGCAGAGATCTGTCTCCCTGGAGAAAATGGCTGCTTTGGAGGGTGGGTTCTGTGGCATTATACCCAGCCGAGGCCTCTCCCTTCCCCAAACCCAGCCCTCCTTACACTTCACCACAAAACCTCTAGGAATTCCCCAGCCTGGCACTGGCAACCCTGGTCAGGCCTGGCTCCGAGGCTCCCTCCCTCCCTCCAAGGCCAAAAGAGGCCGGGAAAGGGCCCTTCCTCCACCCTTTCACCGACAGAGCTAGTTAGAAGCCTCCCCCCCAACCCAATGTTCTAATTTTTCACTGTTGATGCCTGGAGTTAGATCCTTGCAGAGGCCATTTCAAAAGGTTTTGGGGGGAATTCAGCTGTTCCTGAAGGGATTTTTTTTTCTTTTTAGATTTTTCTGTAAACTCAGGAAGTTTCCTGACTATGTAGGAAAAGCTGTTGGGGGAGAGTGAGCCCTCTGTTGGCAGAAATAAGTATCCACACACAAAAAACCTCTGGGAAATAGTATAAAGATACATTG